>CM060390.1:119738330-121205567 GCA_030545235.1 Helianthus tuberosus | reverse complement strand
GATAGAATCACTTATTGATGAGGAACTTGATTTTCGATGCATGAGGGCACAGGAGCAAATCCGTGAACAGGTCAGTACTTTCGTACAGCAGAGAGACGAACTTGACTCCCGGATAAATGTGATATATTATCACTTATTTGTATGGACATGTGATTGTTGATCACTTATTGAGGTCGAATGCAATATGTACACGTATGTATGGTATCATGGAAGATCTAGACTTGCGTCCCCGTTATTTTTCGGAAAAAGAAACAACCATGATACCCAGATGATAAGCAGCATAAAGACCGAATATCTCAGAACCTCGGCAATCTCTCAAACGAAATTTCGGTACTAAGACCATATGCCAATGAATGGTTCCCACCCAGTCTTCAGTCGATTTAAGTTTATATCACCCTGCACACTTTAAAATGATTGTGAGCCTACCGATACATCTTATATAGAGCTGCTTATCATTTTTCATTTAAGGTTTAAAGAGGTTTAGACAGACCAGTGATGTACTATCATTTTCTCTTTTGCTCGCCAGGAAACTCATTTTTGTTTTTCTATTGTTTTTGTGTTTTTGAAATTTTTCGATGTTTTTGAATTTTCAAGTTTGGATTTACTCCCCCTAAAATCAACAAACTAAGATAAAATTTAAAAACACAAAGGTATTTACAAAAACGATTTCCCGATGTTGGTTAACTCATGTTTTACCTCAATGCCATTTACCAAAATTAATTTTCGATGCATGAGTAGCGTCCAAGGGGGAGTTTGTTGATACATATTTTGTGGACGCGACTTGGTTCGGTTCAACTCGATTCGGTTCGACCCGGTTAGCTTCGGCTCAAGCCCGACGTCACGACATTCCTCCGTCGTGCGCCCCAGAGTTCGACACGCGAAGCACGAAGCACCGCAAGCCGGTTCCCGCTGCCACATCATCATGACATCATAATGATGATGTCATGATGATGTCACTACTTTGACTTAGCTTGGCAAATATAACATTGAGAATTCTGTACGTAACATGTGCATGAATTGTGGGCCAATCAGAATACTTGGGCCATTGCCAACATGGGCCGCATACCAGCCCAATCGCACAAGAAGTGAAGACCTCATATAGTTGCTGAAATCAATTATTTTCGGTAGAGTGGTGAAGAGTGAACAAAAGACAAGAGAGAACCGAAAGATCTTAGAACCGAAAGATCTTAGAGAGAGTTTGCAAATATTGATTTGTAAACATTGATTTGTAATCGTTTTCAAGTATTAATACAGTGGTGTTAATCGTTGAGTCTCGGTGTCCTTGTCGTGTTCTTGTCCATCTTTCTCTCGATCTCGGTTTGCATCTCCGGTTGGATTCCGCACAACCGGGTGTGTTCGACAACAAGGATTAGGCGACTAGATCCTCCCCTAGCCGGACCTACAAGTGGTTAACAAGCCCTATGTGATAGAATCACTTATTGATGAGGAACTTGATTTTCGATGCATGAGGGCACAGGAGCAAATCCGTGAACAGGTCAGTACTTTCGTACAGCAGAGAGACGAACTTGACTCCCGGATAAATGTGATATATTATCACTTATTTGTATGGACATGTGATTGTTGATCACTTATTGAGGTCGAATGCAATATGTACACGTATGTATGGTATCATGGAAGATCTAGACTTGCGTCCCCGTTATTTTTCGGAAAAAGAAACAACCATGATACCCAGATGATAAGCAGCATAAAGACCGAATATCTCAGAACCTCGGCAATCTCTCAAACGAAATTTCGGTACTAAGACCATATGCCAATGAATGGTTCCCACCCAGTCTTCAGTCGATTTAAGTTTATATCACCCTGCACACTTTAAAATGATTGTGAGCCTACCGATACATCTTATATAGAGCTGCTTATCATTTTTCATTTAAGGTTTAAAGAGGTTTAGACAGACCACTGATGTACTATCATTTTCTCTTTTGCTCGCCAGGAAACTCATTTTTGTTTTTCTATTGTTTTTGTGTTTTTGAAATTTTTCGATGTTTTTGAATTTTCAAGTTTGGATTTACTCCCCCTAAAATCAACAAACTAAGATAAAATTTAAAAACACAAAGGTATTTACAAAAACGATTTCCCGATGTTGGTTAACTCATGTTTTACCTCAATGCCATTTACCAAAATTAATTTTGAATCAGAAATGATTTAACGAATTTTGGAAAAATCAGTTGGCATGTCGGTAAGCGGTGCGGACCATGACAACATTGTCTGGCCAAAGAGTGCTACAAGAGGATAACAATTCATAAAGCAGCTTAAATATCGACAAGTATAGGAGAGATTAGAAATTTAAAACCGTATCCTGCAACTGCTTCGTGCATTGCAAGAATCTGAGTGCTCTCCCAAACTGGATATCCACCCGGTGTGGATTTCAAAGTCGATTTTGTAGCTACTGAGAAATCTCTTGACAGCAACAAGATCATAAACCTTTGGGTCCGGCTGGTCTTCAACATTGCTCCAGCGAAGGTCTTTATCTTTCTCTTGAGAAGAAGTAGTGTGCGGTTGTTCAATCCACGCCAAAGCATCCGCACACCCGGTTGGTTTGTTCAACAAACACATTTTCTTCAATCACACCGCGAAGAAATGTACACTGCACGTTCATCTTGTTGATTTTGAACTTCAAACGTGCTGCAGGTGCGTACATTTTGATTGAATCTATCCTGGGGACCCGATTAAAGCCTTGAACAATCAAACTTTGGTATAATTTTCAATTTGTCGAAGCTTTTCAATCTCTTTTGACAGACAACTCTGTCTTCTTTTCTTTTTCTCTCCATCAAAGGCAACAATTTCTTTTGTCGCCGAACTTGTGCATGAACATTCCACAATCAATAATCCTATGACTATCGATAGTTCCTCCTGGAACTTCCTGCACACTCACTCAGAGATTAGTTGGAGAGGGGGACCCAAGCCTTCATAGACTTAGGTTGCCCCTGAGAATCAAGAAATGTAATTTCAATTTCCTGATGATTTTCAAACACAGCACCTCCCCCTGAACTTTCACCCGTTTTAGGTTTCCAAGTTTGTTTTTGTTTACCAGATTGTGTATTATGTACAGTTTCTGGTTTTAATGGTTGTGACAAACTAGGTTTCCTTTTAACCGTTTTGACTTCAGATTTTAAAGCCTTTTCAACAGCACCATCCCCTTGGGCATTATAGGGGCATGAAAAGGAAGGGGCATTTCTAGAATAATGCCCAAAGAGGAGGAAAAAAATGGTAAGTATTGAATGAAATGAGCATTAACCGTTACACATTTTTTTGTAGGGGCATTATAATGCTTAATTTCGATATAAGTTTCCAAATTAAAGAAGTGCGTAGAAAAAATCTTGCACAAATTGTTTTTAATGCATACAACATCCTAAATGAACGTTTCTATAACAATATGGTTTAATTACGAACTTTTTTCTTGAAAAAAAAAAGAATACTGAATCAATACTTGGCCTAAAACACATATATCGGTTATAAACTAGTTATTTACTAAATAACAAAAAAGGTAGACAACAAAATGTTTTCTGGTCAACGCAACCCTAACGCGTTCTAAGATGAGCAGTGGCGAAAATTGAGATTTCCGACCGGGGGGTCGAAAACGTATATATCCAAAAATTTCTATACGAAAGCTACATACACAACACTACTGAGCAGTTCGAGGGGTCAGGAGCCCCCCTCCCCCGGCCCCTTCTAACCTTCGCCCCTAGCACTAGTGACATACCAAGTTTTGGACCATCCCCATCCTCTGGGACCTTAAAGTGTTTATGGTTTCATTAAGATGCCAAGATGACATGTCACCAAGTAAAATTCTTTGAATGGTGTTATGAATTGCACAATATGTTCCGGTTCTATCAATCCCTGCGCTGTATAACATGTAAAAATTTGTGAGATGCATTTGAAAAATCTTTGATGAATAGATAATTCGGAAACAAGATAAACCTGCCATGCACCACAATCGGCCCTTTTGATGATGGAAAATGCCATAATCTCTTAAAAATTTCTCGAACCTCAAAGGTGTCACTTGGTACTCCTTCATCGGGCCATTCAAGATATCGAATATGACGAACAAGATGTAAATTTGGATCAGCTGACTGAATACCCTGGAATTTGCAAAATTCAGTGTCAAATTGTACCTTTTTAATCATATATTAAAGCACTCAAAGGCGAGACGAGCCCTAAGCGCCTCAAAAAAAGATTGGTGTATTATTTAGGCAACGCATCCCTTAAAAATATGGTTAAACGCTTTGATCCTTTTCCCAGAAAATAACTCATTGGTTCGCCACTAATTGTGTGACGACCTTCTTGTTTAGGTGTTACAAATATAGGGATTTAAACAATAGAGTCCAAACGACTTATGTGTGAATTCAGGATAAGCAAGATGTTAGGTATATATGATTGGCTCACCTCTATACGAGTCATCAGCACTTTAGACAAAGCTAGTGAGCTCCCTATGATACGTATGTTTCTGGTATTGGTCTCTATATTGTCAAAAACTCTTGGACCATTCTGTGTTTTAAAATACCTTCCACATTTGTTGACCTAGATATAAAATAGAAACTAAAATTAGGCGGATCAAACTACAAAAAAGGACCTTTAGCGACAACCAAAACCGTTGAAAATCCATTGCTAAAGACAACAGTGACAACCGATAGGACATATCTAGGTATGATGATGAGATGGGTATTAGTAACAGTACATAACCGTTAACTTGTTTTTTATAACACGTTTTATACTCGACCCAATACCTATTGGGTATCAGACATACGTGTTGTCTTGTTCTTTTTATCTATTAAATTTTCAAATACATTTTTCTTACAATTCTAATTCTAATGCATATAATTTTTACCTATGCGATGGTAACGCGTCAATGAAAGACATTTTTCTAGTAATGTCTTGTTAGATATATGGATATAAAACTAGAGAAGTAAATTAGAAGTAAATTTATTTTTAAGCGTAGGAATCCAATTTATCATCATAATAAAATGAAATTAGTGTTATTAAAATAAAATTTTTTATTATTTATAAATATATATGTTATTTTTAAAGTAAATTTATTAATATCCATAGTTTTTAATTAATATCCATAGAAAATGTGTAGGAAAATACCGACACAATTTCTACGAAATACGTCTCATTTTAACAATTTTCCTATCCGTAGCAGTTTTCTAGTAGTGAATGGTTATATGTTGTCTTTTGTAGTGACTTCATAAGATATTCATACATATAGGGGTGTTTGGGATTGCTTATGAAAACTCTGACTTTTCAAAAAGTTAATAAGTCACAATGGAGTGACTTTTCAAAACTCCTTATAATTTTCCCTCTCACATATACTCACGATACCAAACACTATTTAACTTTACAAAAAAGTCAATAAGTTATAAGTTAACTAAAATAAGCAATTCTAAACACCCCATAATAAATTATTTGTTTTCTAAAACATAGAATCATTTTCATTCAAGTAAAGATAATGAATGACAAATGCATGCACTAAAATCAAAAGATGTAACATCACGCAAGTATATACGAGGTTTTTTTTTTCCAAACTAGTGTTGGTGGAAAAAATATTTAACAAAATAGTGTTCTTTCAAAAATATTTATAAAATTGGTGTTTTTCATTTATTTTGTATTTATCTTTTATTTTCTAACCAACATATTAAACTCTTTAATATTTTTTTTTTAATTCGGGAGAGACATCCATGATTGAATTAGAATTAACCATCATGAACTGAATTAGAATTGAAAAAAAGGTCAACAGTTTATAAATAAGTAATCTTAGATTTTGAAAAATTCAATTTATGAGGTATAATTGAAAGAATCGGTAATTTTATATTGTTTTTGGGCATAACAAAATTATGTGCTTTCCTTGTGCTTTCATAAATTGTTTTGTCATTGTGAAATTAATTTTTATTGGATCTTTTATGAAGTTTTCTCTGTGACTTTTTTGCTCGTACAGAAATCTTTAAATACATATATGTTGGTAAGAAAAACTAAGTTGACGAATGAAAAAAAATACTGAAATGATTGAATAAAAACATAAAAAAATATACTAAAAAGTAAATAATAGATTAACTAAATAAAAAATGTAAAAAGGGCCTAATATATTGCTTAGAAAATAAAAGATAAATACAAAATATATAAAAAACACCAATTTGGTAAATATTTTTTAAGAAACACTATTTTGGTAAATATTTTTTTCCCACCAACACCAGTTTGGAAAAAAACTCAAGTATATACAAAAATATAGTGGTTGACCCATTTTTGCGCATTTTAAAATGGGAAAATTACTAAAATATCACTTGACCAATCAATATTACCAAAATGTCATCTTTATGCGTTCTTGGAAGGACTTCCGCAACATAGGATGCGTCGGTTTGTACACTTGAAGAATCCATGATTGAGGAGCTTACATGTGTCCGACAAAACTGATGCGTCGACGGCCAACTCCTCCCATATACTTGACAGACTTCTCCCATATACTTGGCAGACTCATCCAATTGGCTCGGCAGACTCCTCTCATATACTTGGTAGACTCCTCCCGTATACTTGGCAGACTCCTCCCATTGGCTCGGCTGACTCTTCCCAACGGCTTGGCAGGCTCCTCATATTTTGGCTGACTCTTCCCATTGTTCGGCTGACTCCTCACATTTCTTTTTAATTCTATCAAATATTTATATCTATTTAATATAATATTATAACATAAAACATTACAACATAACTTAAAAATTAGAAATATAACATAAAACATTACAACATAACTTAAATATTACAACCTAAAAACGTGACATAACATGTTATTAAAAAAAAGACACTTAAATATAATTTTTCAAAATTTCAAACACCGAAAGGTGTTCAAAGTCCTCCCCGTAAAGCATAGCGTAGTCGAGCAGGGCCTCTTGAACACCTTTCGGTGTTTGACATTTTGAAAAATTATATTTAAGTGTCTTCTTTTTTCTAATAACATGCTATGTCACGTTTTTTGGTTGTAATATTTAAGTTATGTTGTAATGTTTTATGTTATATTTCTAATTTTTAAGTTATGTTGTAATGTTTTATGTTATAATGTTATATTAAATAGATATAAATATTTGATAGAATTAAAAAGAAATGTGAGGAGTCAGCCGAACAATGGGAGGAGTCAGCCAAAATGTGAGGAGTCCGCCAAGCCGTTGGGAGGAGTCTGCCAAGTATATGGGAGGAGTCGGCTGTCGACGCATCAGCTTTGTCGGACACGTGTAAGCTCCTCAATCATGGACTCTTCAAGTGCACAAACGGACGCATGAGGGTGACATTTTAGTAATATTGGTTAGTCAAGTGACATTTTGGTAATTTTAGAATGAAATGTTGATTCGTCAGTGAAGTTACCATCGGTGGTCTAGTGGTTATCCGTCGGTTACTTTGTCAATAGTCTATCTGTGAAGTTAGCATCGGTGATCCTTACATAAAATCCGTCATAGACCCATTGATGTAGTCTTTACACACAGGTCATAACCATATTTTACACTGAAATTGACCAACATGATCTTATCGGCGCAATGGGTATCTTGACCGATAATGAAGGACCTTTCTATCAGTATATGACGTTTGAGTTGTACAAAAATGTTTTTGTTTAGTAAGTCATGTAGATTATAGAGTTGTTTGTCTAACACTTGATTATGTGGAAGTCATTGAATGTTTACTTATCCCATCAGATGTTAATATCTTAAACACAGTTGGACAACACTGACAGCTTTACTCTTGGTATAACATGTGCCAATAACGATAATGATAACGATAACAATGCCAAAATTAATACAAATACAAATAATAATAACAATAAGCACAACAATAACAATCATAGCAATAAGCATAACAATAACAATAAGAATAATGATCACAATCACAATTCAGTTTAAATGGAACAATGGTAAAGTGTTTTGGTTCTTCATCGGCATTAGCTTGGTAATCACCATAATCTACATTAAAAAAAAAAAAAAACTTAATTTAGACCCGTATATTCATATATGGTTCATTGCTAGCTTAAGAATGAGACAAGTAAAAAAAGTCGCCAAAGTAAAAAAAAAAAAGTCGCCCATATGGCCATATTGTATCTTCTTGGGATACTGGGATTGCTATTAAACAAGTTATATGCTTATTGCATTTTTAAATACTAGGTTTGTATAATATTAATTTACAGGGTAATGTTATTCTACAAATGAATTTTAACGTGTTAAATACGAGAAGTAAAAAGATTTTTTTTTCCATCGAGTTAAGCATGCATTTTAGTTCTAAAATCTAAAAAACAAAATAAAAATAAAAATATTATATAATTACTCTAGAGTAATAACTCTACTAGAGTAACTATACAATTTTTTTTTCAACTAAAAACATGCCTGAGTAAATGGAAGAACAAATATTAAACTTCGCTTCGCGTCTAACGTTTAACATGTTAAGATTCATTATTTGATCCTCACACTTAATGTATACTATATAAAGTAAACTTTTTTTTTTTAAATATAGAGAAAACTCATTGAAGTAATCTCAAAATCAGTTCTTGAAACCGGTTTAGCTCTTGAAAAAAAGCTAAAACAATGTGATAACGATAAAGAAAACCTATTTATTCAGAGTGAATTAAATTTTTTTAACAGCAAAATTTCTATTAAATCTTGTTCAAAATAGAGGGAAATAGGTTGTTCAAAAATCTTGACTATATATCTACTTACAAGCATAAACTTTCCTAACCTTTTAGTAAAGAAAAAATAAGATTATTAATTAAAAATATAAAAATTGTAATACAACTCAACTATAAAACATTAAAAAAGGAAATTTAACAAAAGATGTTTTAAATGAATTTACCATTTACGGGGGTCTCCTTTTTCTCCTGGATGCTTTCTTGTATGCTTGAATTTTGGATCTGGAACCTCTGATAAGGTCTTCTAGTAGATCAATAATAGCATCATAACAAAAGGTGTATTGTTCCTGAAATATTAATAATTAGTATTACAATAATTAAAATATGAATAACTCATATTAGGAAGTTACAATCCTTTTCAATACAAAACAAACAATATCCTAAATGCTTGTTTTCCAAAATACATACCACGACCTACAGACACAAATAATGCTTAATTTCGATATAAGTTTCCAAATTAAAGAAGCGCGTAGAAAGAATCTTGCACAAATTGTTTTTAATGCATACAACATCCTAAATGAACGTTTCTATAACAATATGGTTTAATTACTAACTTTTTTCTTGAAAAAAAAAGAAAGAATACTGAATCAATACTTGGCCTAAAACACATATTACATCTAAATGAAATATTTTACTGGTGAGTACCCATGTCACATATATCGG
This sequence comes from Helianthus tuberosus, assembly GCA_030545235.1. Classification (NCBI taxonomy): domain Eukaryota; kingdom Viridiplantae; phylum Streptophyta; class Magnoliopsida; order Asterales; family Asteraceae; genus Helianthus; species Helianthus tuberosus. The sequence goes on along the minus strand of CM060390.1, from coordinate 121,196,236 downwards.
TTATAAACTAGTTATTTACTAAATAACAAAAAGGTTGACAACAAAATGTTTTCTGGTCAACGCAACTCTAACACGTTCTAAGATGAGCAGCGGCGAAACTTGAGATTTCCGACCAGGGGGTCGAAAATGTATATACCCAAAAAATTCTATAGAACCGGGGGGTCGAAAACGTATATACCCAAAAATTTCTATACGAAACTACATACATAACACTACTGAGTGAAAAGTTTGACTGGTCGGGCGCCCACTCCCCCTCCCCCTCCCCCGGGCCCCTTCTAACCTTCGCCCCTAGCACTAGTGACATACCAAGTTTTGGACCATCCCCATCCTCTGGGACCTGAAAGTGTTTATGGTTTCATTAAGATGCCAAGCTGACATGTCACCGAGTAAAATTCTTTGAATGGTGTTATGAATTGCACAATATGTTCCGGTTCTACCAATCCCTGCACTGTATAACATGTAAAAATTTGTGAGATGCATTTGAAAAATATTTGATGAATAGATAATTCGGAAACAAGATAAACCTGCCATGCACCACAATCGGCCCTTTTGATGATGGAAAATGCCATAATCTCTTAAAAATTTCCCGAACCTCAAAGGTGTCACTTGGAACTCCTTCATCGGGCCATTCAAGATATCGAATATGACGAACAAGATGTAAATTTAGATCGGCTGACTGAATACCCTGGAATTTGCAAAATTCAGTGACAAATTGTACCTTTTTTAATCATATATTAAAGCAGTCAAAGGCGAGACAAGCCCTAAGCGCCTCAAAAAAGATTGGTGTATTATTTAGGCAAAAATACTGATCGCATCCCTTAAAAATATAGTTAAACCCTCTGATCCTTTTCCCAGAAAATAAATCATGGGTTCGCCATTGATTGTGTGACGACCTTCTTGTTTAGGTGTTACAAATATAGGGATTTAATCAATAGAGTCCAAATGACTTGTGTGTGAATTCAGGATAAGCAAGATATTAGGTATATATGATTGGCTCACCTCTATACGAGTCATCAGCACTTTAGACAAAGCTAGTGAGCTCCCTATGATACGTATGTTTCTGGTATTGGTCTCTATATTGTCAAAAACTCTTGGACCATTCTGTGTTTTAAAATACCTTCCACATTTGTTGACCTAGATATAAAATAGAAACTAAAATTAGGCGGATCAAACTACTAAAAAGGACCTTTAGCGACAATCAAAACCGTTGAAAATCCATTGCTAAAGACAACAGTGACAACCGATAGGACATATCCAGGTATGATGATGAGATGGGTATTAGTAACAGTACATAACCGTTAACTTGTTTTTTATAACACGTTTTATACTCGACCCAATACCTATTGGGTATCAGACATACGTGTTGTCTTGTTCTTTTTATCTATTAAATTTTCAAATACATTTTTCTTACAATTCTAATTCTAATGCATATAATTTTTACCTATGCGATGGTAATGCGTCAATGAAAGACATTTTTCTAGTAATGTCTTGTTAGATATATGGATATAAAACTAGAGAAGTAAATTAGAGTAAAATTAAGAGAAACTAGATCATATATATTTCTGTACCCCTGCTTCGTCCTTTAGATCAGTGAGCATGACAATTGCTGGACAATGTTTTTGAAATACCATTTCCCAGAAATCTTCAAAGGTCTTAGGAAGTGGGCCTTGAGTGGCTATGAAACGAGAGACATCTTCTGACCGATAAGCCTATAATCATATCATATATTTCAATTAATTCGAATATCTAAAAGTTTAGGTGATACCAGTGACGAAGCTTGACCCGAAATGACGGGGGGTTGAAAACGTATATACCCAAAAAATTTTATAGAACCGGGGGTTGAAATACGAAAACTACATATATAACACTACTGTGCGAAAAGTTCGGAGGGTCGGGCACCCCCGGCCCCTTCTATACTTCGCCCCTGGGTGATACAGGGGTAAGCGTATAAGTCCTTTTAAAGAAGGTTTAAGGTTCGAATCCAGCTTGCACTGATTTTCTACCTTTAGCCCTCTTGAATACCATGTGACCAGCTTATGCTGCGTTTTACCTGTGTTCTCATGGTCCAAAAAAAAAAAAAAAAAAAAAAAAAACAAGAATTATTACAGGGGAAAAACATTAACCTCTGATTTGATATGGCTAGCATTGATATATCCCTGGGCTAATGGCCTTTGATCTTTGCATGGATTAATAACAACTCTGTTTCTATCAACTAGATAAAAACAACTTATCAATTATATATAACAATAATAATAATGTCAGGGCATTAACACTTAACAAGACGGATCTTAAAAGGAAAACATACATGGTAAAACACTTGGATAACGATTTTTTGCATGGTTAACATCTTGTTTAGCCACCAAACAACCATGATTTACTTCTGATTCTACTTTAAGATTATAGGCGTCTTCCTGTAAGAAAAATAAAGGTGCAATAATTACAACTGATTTATGAACATTATTCGTATTACGGGTTGGCTAAACATACCTCTGTCGAAAACATCAAATTAAGAGAATCTTTTTTGTTTTTGTTTTTGGTTTAAAAGGAAGAAATATTACTGATTTGACAACATAAGAAGATATTTTTTAACACAACCGTTGTAAATGGATGAATAATTAAACAATATAGAACCTCTAAAATCTTGAACTCTTCTGCGATAGTCTGATCATTAGCGCGTTTGTCCTTGAAAAACTTGAGAGCTCGCTCGCAGTTAGTATATTGCGTGGGATTGAGAGACGGATATGATGGAACTGTAAAGGACACGTCGGGATCTTCACCGGAATCGGAATCTTCAGTGGACATATCGAAGGAATTGGTGTTGGCTGTGGTGGATGGTTGTTAATAATTGGAATTGTGAAAATGATGATGTCCCAACTATGATTTTAAAGGGATCGGTCACCTTCACCCCTTTTCTTTTATAAAAAAACTATGTATATTTTATTTATTAATTCCATGGACTTAATACGTAGATACTTTCCCAACTAATTTCGTTAGTCTTATTTAAATCAAATGTAGTCAACCTTTTGGTCTTATTGTGTCATTGTGGGTAACAAAAATAATTATATACATGTTAAATAATAAATACTAACTTACTTATGGATAGTTGGTTGTATCAAATGCTTTATCATTTGTATTTCTATCATTTTTTAGCCCTTGTCTTTTTTTATCTTTTAACAGATTTGTCCGCTGTCACAAAACATTTTTCATTTTTTAACTTTAATACTTTTTGATTTTCAACTTTGATCACCTATACTTTTCATCTTTTACAAATTTTTCGTTTTATGTTCCGGTCTAAAATTTACAAGTTAATACCTTGCAACGTCCATGTGTGGTTCAACATTTCCATGTTTATTTTTTCCCGTTTAATGGCCTCGTCGCAATGCGCGGATCCTATGTCGGCTTAGTTATTATTTTCTATGTTTTACATTTCGTTTTAAAATTTTGTGCGTTAACACGTTGCAACATGCGTGCTTGATTCAACGTTTTACATCTAATTTCCCCGCCGCAATGCGCGTGACCTAAACACTAGTTATTTTAAATTTGTAAAAGGATTAGAATATATATACAATCATTATGATATATAGTATAACTAGCTTTATTAACAGGCTAAAAGCTGCACCGATCTGGAAACCAGGTACCAAACTCAAGGCTATTGGCGTTTTCGCTATTAGACATTTAGACCGGTGGGTATGGGGATCGGCACAGCCCCCCCCCCCCCCCCCCCCCTTTTAGGTAAGTCACACACCGCCCCCTAGGGGCCGTCCTCGGCGCTTCCGTCACAATTGTAACGCCGGAGACGGGGCAAGCTGGTGGGTCCCCCATGTGCCTTCTCTCTCATCCTTTATATATATATTAATATATTATTAATGGTGGGGTAGTCTTGGCTAGTCCCCACACCCTTGGGTAGTCCCCAAGAGGAGCATCCTCCTCCCGTGATTACGTGGCGCCTACGTGGCGGGTAGTCTCCAAAGAGATTATCCTCACCATACCCACCGGTCTTATTATTTTTATCAAGGTTTTCTGATATTTGTTCAACGAATTTCTATACATGATTAAATATCACTAGTGTTAATTATATTAAAATGAAGTCTTATACATTTTTATATGTAAAAAAAATTCAAAGTGTACATACACACCAAACTAACACATCTTTCTTTAATAATAAAATATAAATAAAACTAGATGTAAAAGTGACATTTTTGGCCTAGCATGTAAACCACTATACCATATATTAATCAAGAAATGAAATAGTCCTGCATGTTGATCCATGAATTGAATACTAAATGTTAAAAAGCTAATGTGAACTCAATGACGATTTATAAAATAAAATTATCGTCAAAGTTAAGAAGTTAAAACCGCGTAAAACGAGTAAACCCTTTGGTCGGTCTTATTTTTTACCTGTTGATTGGACTGATGCGAAACCTGAATGTTGTAATATTAGCAAACCAACATTGTTCAAATTCCTATTTTGAGTAGCAAGTTTTTTACAGCATCCAACAGTCTTTTTAATTTTTATATAAGTTTTGAGGGTTTTTGAAAAAGGAATTTGAAAATTAAAGGGCTTTTGTCAAAAAATCTGAATGTTTGCAGGCTTTTATTGGAATTTTTTAATATGTAATTAAGGTTGTTTACGAGCTAAGAAAATGGAAGTGCATAGGATCAAAGGAAAAAAGGAAATGAAAAGGAAAAAATTACACTTTTCGTCCTTTATGTTTGTAGCTAGTTGCAATGGATGGCCTTTACCTTTAATAATTACAGTCACAGTCATTTATTTTGAAAACTTGTTACATCTTTCGTCCTTTAGCAGTAACTTGGTTAAAATTTTCAGTTAAATTTATTTCCTTAAGGGCAGTTTAGTCTTGCTACTTAATTATTTATAGTATAAATAAAAAAATAAAATAAAATATAAATACCTTTTTTTCTCTTTCACTCTCCCTCATTCCCTCTCTCTCTTAATTGTCTGCAGCAAAAAAAACAGGGGTGGGGTGATGACGGTGGCTGGTGGTGGTTGCAGGAGGTGACGGCGGCTAGAGGTGGTGGCTCTCTCTCTATCTATCTATCTCTCTCTCTCTAAGCCCTATGTCCCTCTCTTCCTCACCATCACACAGACCTCTAATTGCCACTCCCTTGATCTGAATCGCCCCTACCAACCATCCACTTTTGTTTCGAATCTGAATAACTCACCCCTCACAGCGCATCACCGACTCCATTTGTTTTTTTTTCCTATCTGCATCTTCGTTTGAATCTGAATTGCCTACCCCTAAAACAGCATCACTGAATGGCTGAATAAAAAACCGAAATCAACATGGGGAGAGATCTGGTGGTGGTTTTTTGGTTTCAGGAGGTTTACGAGTGTATTTGTTTGGGATCTGTGTTTGCGAGTGTGTGTTTGTTTGGATCTGGGTTTGTAAGTTTATTTGATCTAGGGTTTCTGAAGATGGTGATGTTGATGGGGATGACGGTGGTGGTGTCTTAACATTATTACTTCTGTTGGTTGGATTGATGAACAAGTACTTCTGTTGGTTGACATTCCAGCTATTTCACTTGGAGGCGGCTTACATCTGTGTAACAAAACAAATATTTGATAAATTAGGCATTATCAACAATTCAACACAAGGAATTCAGCATTTTTGTGCAAAAAACGATAAGATGAAATAGGAGAAGTGGAATTCACAGCAGCAAATCAAATTTCAATAGTTTGATAATTAGGCATTATCAACACAAGGAATCAAATTTTTGCTACAAGCTGTAATTGTAACAAAAATTTCAATAATTAAGAAGCTAAAACAAATTTGGAGAAGTGGAATTCACAGCAGCAAATCAGAAAAAAAAAGTTAAACCGTCGTTTGGAGAAAACCACCGCCGTGGCTTGAAACGACCACCGTCTGAGCCGCCTGAAACGCCCACCGCCAGAGCCGCCTGGACCGACCACCGCCTAAGCCGCCACCTGAAACGACCAAACCGCCTGAGCCACCGTCGGAATCGACCACTTGTGTGTTTTTAGAGAGAGAAAGCGAGTAGAGAATGTGTAGGTGTTCGGTGGTGGTGGGTTGCTGATGGTGGTCAGTGTTGGCTGGTGGAGGTATGGATAAGGGTTAGGGTTGGGGTTGTGAAGGGTTTATAAGGTGGAGAAGAAAGATAGGGTAAAAAGACATTATTGCCCTCACATGAGGTGCACATGATCATATTTAACGTTTAAAATAAACTAGGTTAGTGGTAAAGGACCTAGAGTGTAATGCTTTTATAAAAGAAAGGATTGTGACTGTAATTATTGAAGTTAAAGGACATCCATTGCAATTCAATACAAACATAAAGGACGAAAAGTGTAATTTATCCAAATGAAAACCATATAGGATTGTAGGAAAAGAAAAGAATAATAATAATAATAATTATGGGCTGAAATTAGATTTTGGCCGGTTCAAACGAAAATCACAAACTTCGTTTTTTATATTTTAGTACAAACAACTATTATTCCAAGATATTTATGTTAGAAATAGTCTGTTGATGTGGTCTAATAGATCGTTTGAGTAACGTTATCAATATGACATAACTAGTTTTCGACAATGACAATTACTTGATAGTAGTAATTGTAAATATTGATTAGTTCAAGGGACAATTATAATTTCCCTTTAAATACTTTTATTAGAGAATGCATAGAGGTTTCTTAACCGATCATTATTTATGGTCATGATCATGTGTCATTGATCTTTATTATTGAATGTAAGAAAATAAAACTCCTCAAAAACACCATTAAACTATTCTCTATAAAGTGATTCATCAACACAAGATATCATAACTGGAATCATAGCTTCGTCACCTTCTTAAAAGATAACCATCTTTACATCTTTATAAAGAATTTCCTATGTATGAAATGTAATTTACTCCACAATTTTTAAGACGCCATTCCAAAGGTCATGTTTTGTTTCCCTAATTTTAGCCCCCCCCCCCCCCCCCCCCAAAAAAAAATATACTCCCATTCAATACAGTCTTAGTGTTTCCTTCAAACAAAACCTGTGTAAATCGAAGAAGCAAATGAAACGGTGGGAACAATTAATCATGGTTAGTCGATTGAATGTAGCAATTGAAGCATTCGTGCGTTTCCATCCCACCGACTGACTTTTAGGTTTATTGAATGCTTAGGCCATGAATCGTCTGTGGGATTGAATGGGATTAGGGATTTAATTCTTTGGCCGATTGAATGCTTCTATACTTCCCCTTCTGCTTATGTTTGTTCTTCATCACTCCCACAATTAACGTCTACTTCCAATTTTCAATTCAGCAAACCCTTGGATTACATAAGTCGTGTTAATCGATTGTTGTTGGTGTTGTTTTTGTTATGATTGATTCAATTGTTTGGTGTAACAGCATCATTGCACCATGGATTCAGGTGGAGACAAGAGCAATCCCCAATTGAAACAAGGTATATTGTAAAACCTCTTCAATTTTGTTCAATTATGCCCTGGTTTTAGGGATTTTGTTGTTTTGATTATAATGTTTAATTACTTACTGGATGAGGTTCAAATTTTGCTGATCTTTGTGTGTAAGATCAAATTAGTGTGTTTTAATTTCAAAATTGATATGAATTTGTTTACAGTTTAAGAGAAATTAAGTATACGTGTATAGAAATATGAGTAAAAATGGATAATATGTAGTTATGTAGACCTCTTTGAAATGAAGTTATTGGGCTTGATTAGGGTTCCACGAACCCTTCCACCTTTAAACAGATAATAATTAGATAATAGCTGTTATGTTGTGGTACAAATTTGCATAAATAATTTATCTTGACTTTGTTTTTTCAATTTTCATTTATGGTATGCAGGTGCATTTTTGAAAAAGTTTTAATCAACATTTACCACAGTCTTCACAGGCTTTGCATCTGCTCCTTTGTTCAGTCATACCTTGACTATAAATTATGCTAGGAATTTCTATTGTTTTCATTTCAATGCATCTAGTATGACTATAAAAATTCATGTAATTATGCCTATCCTTGATGACGATGTTCAAAAATGTTAACGCGCTCTTAATTTTATGTCCAGTTCTTTTCCCCTGTTTCAGAAGTTAAAGAAGAAAAAGATGGGGTAATAAAGTTTGAAATGGGTTAGACATACTCTAAAGAGTGTTAAGGCAATCCAAGTCAAAGTATAGATCAACGTGTCAAGAATCAAACCTGCTTATGCTTGCATAAAAGAACTCAAAGTGTGTCTTGTGAGTTTTGGGGTGTTCGGGAGAGCAGGGGTTGGGTTTATTACTCTTATTTTGTTTCTGTTTCTATACTTTGATAATAATCTGAGTGGATCAATCACCCTGTACCAAGTCATGGCCAAGTACAACTGTAAGAAGGTCTGACTTTAATCTATAAATGGATTCACAACCCTAATCTTGATTTTGTTATTTAATGAGTATTATCCATACGTACATAGTTACATGTGATTGTTAGGTATGTGTTACCTCATTGAAATATAGAAAGCAGCCGGGATGACTCTAGAATGAGGGCAAGTAGAGTGTCTATGGTCTTCAGAGGAATTAATTATTGGGCACATGAATAATGGTTATGGTGGTGGCGTAAATTTATAGAGCCATCTCCGGAAGTGATAATCACCGTTGGTTGAAGGATTTAAGTGGTGATTTAAGTATGTGATAAGTGGTGTTGGTACTTGGGTACTCAGGGGGAAATTTCAAACCATGGCAACGATCTTGGCGAGCAATTGTGGGTGGTTCATCTCATTTCTAAGCCATTTTGCGATGGCGATACTATAGTGTGTGAAATTTGGTTTTGTGAAGGTGAGTTTTGGTTGAAAAGCCGGCATGCAGACAACACGAGTCTTTATTTCATCAGTAGTAGTGGGTTTTGGAAATGTGTCGGTATTATGGTGATCCTTGTTGGCGATGGGTGGCGTTGATTGGCCTTGATACAAAGCAATCTAATAGTTGTGACGCTGATTTTGAGGTCATTTTATGGTTGTGGTTCAGCTTGGATGTCCTTGTAATTGGGTATCGTCGTATCGACCATGGTGGAACCGTGTTGGTATGATGGACCTTTTCGATAATAATTTCAATTAATACAGCTGGATTTATGTAGAAAAGGATGATGGTGGCAGTTTTGATGGTGGAGGATGACAATGGTGTCTACGAACCAAAAACCCGAATCAACAAATACGAGGTGTTAAAACAAAGCAAGGATAACAACAGTTTCTGTGTTTGTGGTATGATTCACAAAAGTTTGGCAATGGCACTGATTACACTAGCTGGTTACAAGAGGTAACGATTTGTTCAAGATGTTTTGAAACCCGATGCTTTTGTATAAATAATTGTTGTTTGTTAACAAGAAATTTGAAGTTCATTAAATGTTGTTTACATATGCTATACATAGATGAACAATGACACAGTAGATGACAAATCTTATTACCTTGGCTTATACTTGTTATATGGTTTGGGTTGATTCTTGCTATGAAGAATAAATTTATTTTAATACGCTACACTACTAGGTACAGTTCATACTAGCTACCCGCTTATGCTCCTAATTTGAAAAGAGTTTTGGCAAAGATGAAGGAGCTTCATACTATGTACCTGCTTATGTGCTAATTTTGTTTTAAATAGGCAGCAAGGCCGGCCCTGAGGGTGGGCGGGGAGGACTACCGGTCGGGGCCAGATATTTCGAAGGGTAAGTTATTTAAAAAAACCCGATAAATATATGTAAAAGAATTTTTTTTATAGGGCCTACCTATACAAACACCAACATAGGTCCAATTACAAAACTATTCTTATGGTATTTTACCATCACTATACTACGCCAACGATGGGTGTACCTGCCCTAGCGTCTTGTAGAGAGTGATAGTGTTATATCGTGTTTTATTAATTTAAAACTTGATAAAAGAGTAAAAAAAGTACTTAAAAATATAATAAAAATCATACACCCTCGCTCCACGTCAGTGTCTATTATAAATGTCGATATTTTATTCTTCTTCAAAACGATTTCGTCAGACACCACATAATGTAACGACATTTTTGCATGCATCACGCTAAGCATGCAAGTCATTTATTCTTTTTCTACACACCAGGCGATCGATAACCATACCACAAATCCAACTAACACCAAATTAGTTTCGCCAATTGTCGTAGCTAGGGGCGGACCTAGCATAGAACAAGGGGTAACCCCCGTTGCCCCTTGACGCTCCGGCGATAGTGTAAAGTTAGTGTAAATTTTGGAAAAAATTGACGTTTTTTTTTATTTCGTTGCCCCTTTTTATAGAAGCGTTGGCCCTTTAGATTTTTCTAGATCTGCCACTGGTCGTAGCTGCTTTGAAACCTTATAAAGTCACCCTGAACAACAAATGATCAGTTGAGTGGTCTACTTCGACAATTTTGATCGACTTCTATCTCTAAGAAGACACCAACACTTGCTTCTTCTCTTTAATGCTATGGAATTGATCACAAATGTAGGTTCCCCCGCCTTTGGTGATTCAATGTGATAATCGACAAAACATAATAGCTACCTTTTCGACTTTCTGATCACTTGGATTTCTTCGATTTCCGGCAGCATTTACTTAGGAGGTTTTCAGGACACTGTATATAAGCTTGTAATTGTATCTCGGTTATTTGGTATAGCGACTAAGGTATGGATTCGTTATCATTTTCGACTCGAGTCGTGTGACTTTTGAACATCCGTTAAGTTCTTGAAACTTTCGTATTTTGACTTTGCTATGCATGCAATACAATTATTAGAATTGTACTCATTATTTACGAATTATGAGAGCATAAGACATTTGTTTAGACATTTTAATGTGGCCTATCGTATCATATCTGAAATTTATTTTGATTTTGATACCCTGAGCAAAGCTTCCAGTAGGTTGATCCTATCGGTGCATCATTGGGCATCAATGGCGTAGCACTTTTCATGACGGTGTGATTGGTTCACGACGTCTCTTATATTTGTTATGGTGTGATTGTGGATATGAGATTAGAAAGAAGCGTACAGATTGATCCTAGGATAATTTGTTTTGATTTGGTGAGTCATGGCATGTGCCCAAATACAACTCACATTAAGTGAGCGGGTGTATGTACACCATTTGCTTTGTTTTGATTTGATTTGTGCTAAATGAGTATTACTCACCGTATGATTTATTTGACTATATTTGTTTCATGTAGAGATTTACATTCTTTATTGGAATATATTTGTTTTGTATCATTTGGATTCGTGTGGTTACTGCATTCAGAAATTAATTATAATCCATTTGTAGCGGCTACATTTATTTTTGCTTTTACTGCCTTTGACATCATTATTACTGTTACCTTTTACATTATTGACGACCTCATTGTACTACTAACTTTTTTCCGTTATTGAGCATTTTTGGCTCGACCTCATTGTACTACTATTATTGTTGACCTCGTTGTTTTCTTTGTTTATTCGACAAGTACTTATCGGGATCATGGGATGTGTGAAGAGAGTAAAATCAGTTATTTCGAATGTGAAGCTATAGATTATGGAAAGCTTAGATCGACTTTGTAATAAAAAAATTGTAATTAGGTCTTTGGACTTTTCTTTGTAAAATCGTTTGTTTTATTTGAAAAAAAATATTGCAATTACGCTTTGTCCTTGATGACGGGGGTAGCTCAAGCCTCAATAATATGACTAAAACACATAACAGCCTAAAAGGTTAAAAGGTTCAAAACCCGTGAGTTATAGTAGGCAGCAAAAAGAACAAGTACAGTAACCAGTCACATCACTGATAACCCACAAACTCTCCTCTTAGCCGCAAAAGTGGCATGTGCAAAGGAGACATCCTTTTACCCGCAGGTCCGAAGCCTTCAACCCCTAAATAGGTAAGTCCCCTACTGCAGCTGAGGTTCACTAGTCAAAGGTTTCCCCTTTGGGAAGAAGCTTTCCCTATAAATGACAGCCCTTGTCATTCATGCAGGACATTCCGATCAGCTCAGATCTTCCTTGATCTCTGATCTTCCTTCTCCTCCCTCGAGAACTTGCTTCATGCATGCTTCTCTTCTTCACTTCAAATAACACAACTTCACCAACACAAACATCCGAGGCTAAATCTCTTTCGGCCAAGGATTTCAAGTGAATAACAACAAAACTAGTGAACCTCCTCCCACGTCTAGCAAACGTAGGGGGAACCCACGACCTGCGTTAGGCAAATTTCAACCCTTGAAGCCTTTTTCCGAATCAGTCTGTCCTCTACCCTTGGTCTCATATTTTTTGTAACAACAAGTTGGCGCTCACCGTGGGGCTACGCCGCTTATTTTTCTCAAAAGACCAGTAGTGTAGCTCCATTTTCTCTGAAATCATCATGTCAGAAGGAGAATCCCCTGGAGAGGTAAACCAAATTCCATGTGCCTCTACCCCCAGCACTAGCCAAACTCCTATGGCTGTACCTACTTCGTTTTCAACTCCGGGAAGTACTCCAACGGGAGCCACATACCCCGAGTTCCTCTCCTTTCAGACGCCGACCTCGTCTCGTTCGGGAGTCCCTTCTCCTAATGTCGGTGCAACAAACACTCCCACACGCATCGACCTCACACCAGAGGGGGTCGCGAACAATTTCCTACAGTTAAGATCTCTCATAAACCAATACGTGAATAGGGAAAGGGATAAAGGGGTAAGAATCAGGCTAGACTTGATGAACCAAAACCATCATTGTCACCAGGGCCACCTGTTCTTCCTTTCACAAGCTCATAGCCTGCTGTGTCCAGAAATGAAGCTGGTCCTAGCCATCCTCCTCCAAATTCCAGTCCATATACATTTATAAGGCCAAATCCAACATCTTTTCCTTTATTTTCTTCTCAGCTAGTAGTAACCGGTGCACCATTGGGGCACGAGTTAACTTTGGATCAGTTGTTACAATCTCCTATTGCAAACCTTGTACCTCCCGCAACTACCACGTGGGAACAGGCCTTATCTATCCTTCCCTTGGCACGAAGTGCTGTCATGAGTGCTCCTATGGGGGTGAACTATACAGCTGCACCTGAAAGCCTTTAGAGCTTCAACTTAATGCCACAAATGATGGCCCAAATGATGGCAAGCTTCCATTGGCAGCACTTCATCAACCAGGTGCTAGCCACCCAAGGGAATGCTAACCACAACCTGGGCATGAGAGCAGAAGAAGATTTGGCCAAACTCTAAAAATCGAACAATTTATCATGTTTTTCTCAGCAAATTGTTGATTACGATTCCCAAACTAGGATCAAAATGCCTTCTCACATACGAACATACGATGGAATGGAAGATCCAGAAGATCACCTCCAAATCTTCACCGGGGCAGCAAGAATAGAGAAATGGTCCAACGCTGAATGTTGCTTGATGTTTATGCAAACCCTCGTAGGGTCTGCTCGAATCTGGTGCAACGACCTGCCAGCACGAAGCATTCGAACCTTCGATGACTTAAGCAAGGGTTTATTGGCTAATTTCTCATAGCAAAGGAGGTATGTGAAGGATGCCACTGTGATCTTCCAAATTAAACAAAAGGACGATGAAAGCCTCAAGGATTTCATCGAGAGGTACAAAAAAGAAGGTTTGACATACGTGGGAGCCGACGAGAAGATGAGGGTTGCAGGCTTCATGAATGCAATCACCTCTATGTATCTCACCGGGGACTTTAACAAGTGCCTGCCCAAAACCTTAGAAGAAGCCCTTGAAAGGGCTGAAGCTCACATCAGGGGGGAAGAGGCGGTTGACATCAAGGAGCAAAGAAAGAGGGGTCCCAGCTGGAGGCATAACAGCCCCAACCGAAAAAGAAGCAACTACGGTTCTTATGATAGACGCTCCCGGAGCTCAGACCCTCGAAGGTCTGAAGGTCGGAACCCTCCGAGCAGGGACAAGGTTGTGAATTTCACAGCCTTAACCAAAACTCCTCAGGAAATACTTGCAGCCGAAGAAGTTAAGCATAGCTTCCGACCGCCAAGACCCCTGCCTAAAAGCAAAAGAATTGAAAATTCTACTCAATTTTGTGAGTTCCATGAAGAAAAGGGCCATCACACCAATGATTGCTTCCAACTCAAAAAGAGAATTGAGGAACCCGTCAAATCTGGAGAACTTGCCCACCTTGTTAAGGGGGTAAAAGATAAAATGGGTGATGGAAAAAACAAGGAAGTAAACATGGTGAATGTTGTTGAAGAAACCCCTACCAAGCGACAACGCTTAGAAGCTTGGGAGCTTCAGCGCTTGTGTTTCCCACCACCACAAAAGGTACTTCACTCGAACCCTTTGGTTGTTGAAGCCATCGTGGGAACATTAAAAACAAGCAAAGCATACATTGACACGGGTGCAGCAACAGAGATAATGTTTGAAAAATATTTCAATCAACTCAACGACCAAGAGCGTTCAAGGCTTCAGCCAGCTGAGTCATCCATCAAGGGCATTGCTGACATCCCCATTAAGCCTTTAGGACAGCTGACACTTGACTTTGCTTCAAGGAAAGTGAAATGGAAAGAACCAAGCCACTCACCTTCATTGTAATCAACATGCCTTCTACCTACGACGTTATCATAAGGAGGCCAGGCCAAAGCGAGTTTAGTATGGCTGTCTCTGTTGGCTAGGCATTGTCAAGTTCCCCACCAAGAGAGGAATTGCAACCCTTCAACCCACCCAGGAAGCCTTCCTGGTTGAAAGGGAAAGCTCAGCAAAGAATGAAAATGAAGAGCAAGGTTGGGCCATCAACCCCAAGTATCCCGAACAAAAGATAAGGGTAAACACCAACCTCGCTCAAGAATCTCACTCATACCTCAAGAAGTTGCTGACCCACAACATGGACATCTTTGCATGGTGCCCTGATGACATGACCGGCATCCCTCGGGATATTGCTGAACACGAGCTTAAGATCCCACCAAATGTGAAACCAATTGTTCAGCAAAAAAGAAGTCTCGCCCCTAATCGAAGCTTAGCAACGTGCAAAGAGGTTGAAGGGTTGGTGCAGGCTGGCATACTCCGAGAGGTCAAGTACTACTCTTGGATAGCCAACCCTGTGATGGTCAAGAAGCCCGATGGATCATGGAGAATGTGCATTGATTTCAAAGACTTAAACAAAGCCTGTCCAAAGGATTGCTATCCTTTGCCCGAAATTAATATGAAGGTAGACTCGCTCACAGGCTTCCCATTCAAGTGCTTCCTTGATGCTTATAAAGGCTACCACCAAATTCAAATGAAAAAGTAAGATGAGGAAAAAAAGGCCTTCCATACCGATAAAGGTATTTTTTGCTATCAAAAGATGCCTTTTGGCCTGAAAAATGCAGGAGCAACCTATCAACGGTTGGTGGACAAAGCGTTCGTGGAACAGATAGGTAAAAACATGGAAGCCTATGTGGATCACTTGGTAATCAAGAGCAAGACTGAGGGTCAAATTCTTGACGATATTCAAGAAACATTCTGAAACCTCAGAAAGATAAACATGAAGCTAAATTCGGTGAAGTGTTCATTCGGTTTCGAAGAAGGTAAGTTTCTAGGGCACATTGTAGGCAAGCAAAGCATAAAAGCCAACCCCAACAAGGTTAAAGCTATCCTT
This sequence comes from Helianthus tuberosus, assembly GCA_030545235.1. NCBI lineage: Eukaryota > Viridiplantae > Streptophyta > Magnoliopsida > Asterales > Asteraceae > Helianthus > Helianthus tuberosus. Next base: position 121,180,730 of record CM060390.1, on the reverse strand, counting down.
GATACAAAATCTCTACAAAGTAAAAAAGAGGTTGAAAGCTTAAACGGTAAACTGGCAGCCTTGAAGTGTTTTACCTCTAAGTTGGCAGAAAGATCCCTTCCTTTTTTTTCAAAACCCTTCAAGGGTGTACAAACAAAAGGGACTTCAGATGGACAGAGGAAGTAGAAGAAGCCTTCAACCAAATGAAACTACACCTGGCTTCATTACCAAACGTTGCCGCTCCTGAAACAGGGGAACTGATCTCTGTCTACCTAAGCAATCAGTGCAGTCCTGACCATCGAAAGAAACAAGGCTCAGGTACCTGTTTACTTCTTCAGTAAAACCTTAAAGTTAGCAGAGACCAAGTATCCCCCACTAGAAAAACTTGCTCTTGCACTAGTAAAAACAGCCAGAAGGCTTCGGAGGTACTTTCAAGCACATCCCATAAAAGCGGTCACGGACCAACCAATCAAATATGTGCTTGAAAAACCCGAAACTTCTGGACGATTAGCAAAATAGGCTTTGGAACTAGGTGAACACAACAACACCTATGTTCCAAGAAAAGCTGTGAAAGCCCAAATCTTGGCTGATTTCATTTTGGAGGTACCCAAGGAAACAATAACGGAAGCCAATACAGCCTCCACTGAACCCTCTAACCCCCATACTTGGAAGCTCTTCACCGGCGGAGCTTCCAGCATTGAAGGGTCAGAAGCAGGGCTAGTTCTAATTGTTCCTAATGAATTGGAATTTACGTATGCTCTTCGGCTTGAATTTCAGACTACAAACAACGAAGCCGATTATGAAGCATTGATTGCAGGACTCAAGCTTGCAAGAAAAATGGGTGTCAAAAAGCTTCAAGTCTTCACAGACTCGCTGCTCATTTCAAACCAAGTGAGTCACAACTACAAAGCCAAAGAACCAAACATGAAGAAGTACTGTGAAAAGGCAAAGGAGCTTATGAGTGCATTTGAATCATGCACAATTAAACAAGTCCCAAGATCACAAAACAAAAAAGCTGATGCACTAAACAAACTTGCTTCATTGACCTTTGCTCATCTCACCAAAAAAGTAATGGTTGAAGTGTTGAAGCAATCATCAATTCAAGAGCTCGAGGTACAGGACGTCATCACTGAAAAAAGCCCGAATTGGTTGACCCCTTTGATCAAATTCCTCACAAATGGCGAGCTACCAAGTGATCAAGTAGAAGCCGAAATGGTTCGAATAAAGTCAAGACAATACGTGTTGCAAGAAAATCTCCTTTATAAAAAGGATACCTTGCACCGTTGCTTCGCTGTGTTGGTCCGGAACAAAGTCAATACTTGATCAAGGAAGTTCATGAGGGAATTTGTGGGGCTCATTTCGGCCCAAGATCAGTGGTCTCAAAGTTAACGAACCTCGGGTATTTTTGGCCCACAATGCATCGAGATGCAAGCGAACAGCTGAAAAAATGTGAAGCCTGTTAAATACACGCCCCAGTGCCAAAAAGCCCAAAGCATGAATTGGTTCCCATCTCATCTGCTTGGCCATTCCACAAATGGGGAATGGATATTGTCGGTCCATTTCCTCCGGTCAAAGGGGGAGTCAAGTTCCTTCTAGTAGCTGTAGATTATGTGACAACTGTAAAAAATTCAGGTTTTCGTACGACAATTAAACCATGATTAGTGCTTAATGACTGTGCTGAATTACAATTAATGACTTGAACTGCTTTCTGAATACTGATTTATACCTGCATGTGCATCACACATTTTAAATGGCATATCATTATTGCATGAGAGCTTATATGACTCAAAGGATGCACGAAACACAGTTAGCACATTTATCAGATAAATCAGAAAAATGCTGACAGAACTCAGCATATAGGCAGACAGTGGATTGAGACACAGAATGGGCCAGAAACCAAGTATGACACTAGTATAGTGTGTAGGAAAGTACGGATCACAAAACTGTCTTTCTAGAGATAGTTTAAGTGCCGGAAAGTGCCTAAAACTCACCCAAAGTGCTGAATTCAGCAATAATCAGCATTTTAACAATCTAAAATCATGCAGAAATATGATTAAATGATCCTGAATGCTTTCCTAACTGTCGGGAATCAAAAGTGTCACAAAAGGGTACATAAAGCACACTAAACTGCATAGTTTAGCACTTTAACGAACCAGTAACCAACCGGACACTACCTGAAACACCAATTTTTCATTAGAAGCACTGTTTTAACATTACCAAGGTTGTTATGATCCCCGAACATCATAACACCTCCTAAATATCTGGTAACTAATATAACTAACTAGATACTTACATTTTAACCTTAATATAACTAGTTTAGTTTTAACCTACTCTAGACCCCCTACCTATTTACGGCCAACATGGCCCCCACACAAAGATTGTTAGTCCCTCGTAAAGGATCTGTTCATCAGGACCTTAGATGATTCGACTTTGACTAATGTGCGGAATCCATTTGATCAAATCACAGATGTACGACAAAGTATTCAACGCTTAAACACCGCCTGATCTTTCTATTCAACTGTTATGAAAGTACAAAAGCGCCTGTAGAAGTCAGACTTGACAGAGTTCTCTCTAGAGTCAAAATTTCTAAATGACATACCCTGACCGGGTATTTATAGGCAACTCAGGAGCATGGTTAGTGCTGACCGTACAGACGACACTGCTGTCCGAACGGATGAGTGCTGTCCGATTGGATGGCCCATCCGATCGGGTGACACTGGTCAACAATGGTCAACACATTACAATCCAGTCCCATTTCCTGAGTTGTCGTTCTATCTTACATACATACATACATACATACATAATTGTTCACAAAGGACATAAATATACAAAATATGACTAAATGCTGACGGAAGCTACAAACGTATGAACTAACAGACTCCCCCTCGGATGTAGCTGTAGTTCCTTCCAGCATAGTCTTCAATTCTTCCTATTGCGCCTTCGTTCTCGCGCTCTCTGTCTTCTCTTTTCTGCGTTTTCTTCTAACATTCTTCGCCTTATATGCCTTCCCTCGTCAATCCACCATTTTCTATAAACCGGATCACCATCACGCTTCCGATCCCATTTGGGAATCTTGTTCTCCTCTTTCTCGGTTGGCGTTTGATCCATTGGTATTGACTTTTCCAACTTGCGCTTGCCAAGCTCAGCTGCCCTTTCAGAAATAGCCTTTGATCTTTGTTCTCGTTTGTACTTTTTCAGGAACTCATCAATCTCAAGATCTCTCCATTTCATCTTTCAATATCTTCCTGAGTTGATGTCTTGGGTAAAACACACATCCACGATCGGTTGATACTGCAACGCTTGTTCTTTGTCTCTCTTCTCATATACAATCTTGTTGTAGAACAAGCAGTTGATATCTTTCTTCGAACAGTTAACAAGACACATTGGATCAAGAATGTTGATTCTTCGAGACTTTCCTGTGGACTTGTCGTACAGTGATATTACTGCCTCAGCCTTCGTTTCATTGTACAGCCAGCCTTCGAATAGATCATGAAAATCTTGCTCAATAGCTCTGAGAGGCATATTCTTCAAACATCTGGGAGGCTTGATATCTAACGTTATATCTTTCTCTCCGTTCTCCAACATTGTGACAATTTGCTTTGGTCTTTGAGGCTCCCAGTCAGGATATCTAACCTTGGCCTACTGCTTTATGTAATCCCACAAATGTTGGTCTTGTACTTTCACCTCCAGTCCATAATAGAACTGCTTAATGTTATTTGTCTTCACCAACTCATCTACATCCCACCATGGGAGGGTTTTGATGTCTGATAGGAATTCGAAATAATGTACCCCCTGTTCCCGTCTGATGGCGTAGACCTGTAGATCTTCCAGATAACCCCACGATAAGATGTCACCCCATGAGATGTATTTGTTATGAGTGAAGTACTGAAGTGCCCTAAGAGTCTTCCTCTCTTTCGGCATTACTTTGAACTACTTTTTCCTTTCTTCAGCTAATCTTTCTCTTGGGATAGTTTCTGGAACACCTTCACTTGAAACTTTTTCCACAATCTTTCTCCTTATTTCATCTTCATTACGATCTTTGAACATTTCACCAAAAGAAGGAAATGTCTCATCAACTCCAGAATAGTGAAAATCAGTTTCTTCATCCGATGAATCTGAAGCATCTTCAACAATTACATCATTGTAGTGATCAGCTTCATGAGCATACCTCTGCTCAAATACATCTTCAGATGACTCAGGTATCTCATCTTCAATATCGAACTTAAATTTTCCATCATTCAAACCCAGTTCTTCTAACATTTCTTCCCTTGATCTCTGAATTTGTATCTCTCCCTCATATTGAGCATTCAGATAAATCACAGTAGGGTTTGTGAGGAATACCTGATCAACGTGTTGTTTTCCAGATGTGGAGGCTTCTTGCTGATCATCATCCTCTTGTTCGTTTATTTGATCATTCAGAAAATCTTCAATATTCTGCTCAACATTAGGATTCTCAACCAGCAACCCCGATTCACCTTGATCATCATCATCATTCTTCTTGTCATCATTATCATCTTTTTTATCAGACTTAGCATCATCGTCATTTTCATCTTCATTTTCTTCATCATCACTAAGTAATTCTTCGTCAGAATCATCATTAACAATCTCTCCTCGAGCCTTCCTCGCCTCCTTTCATCTTTCATCAATCTTTACTCTGCGAACAATCTCTTTGATGCTATAAGGCACTGAGGATGGTTCACCAACAAGAACAAACTGTTGTGTCTTCCATTCTAACATCAACATTTCTTTTGCCTTCTTTTTCTTCTGAATAGCACCAACTCGGCGAATAATTTCATAAGGATCAAAGGATAGAGAAGACTCACCAACCAGCATGAAGTCTTGACCTTGTTCATTATTAACATCTTCAACATCTTGTTCTTGAACATTTTCAACATCTTGTTCTTGAACATTTTCAACATCAACCATTTCAATGTCTTCATGAGTTGAAGATCCTCCAACTTCAGGTTGACTTGACGAACCAAGAGCTTCCTCAACCACGCCCTTTCTTCTTTCAGTTGCCTCTTGAGCTAGCAGTCTTTCTCTTTCAATTCTTCTCTCTTCAGCTCTTTTCACCTAAATTTCATTGAAAGCAGCATAAATATCTATCTTCAGGTGACTTTCCATGACAGCATATAACATGTTGAGCTGATTGTCTTTCATCACTTTATCAGCTTTCATGGCTTCCATTTCTAACTTCATCACCTTCATTTCGTTCGATGAAGCTTCACTCATTTCACTTAGAAGCTGGTTCAGAGTTTGATTCACATCTTGCAGATTCTTTATCTTCACATTCAATGTAGCAATCTCTGCTGTCAGAAGTTCGAACACTTCAGAGTTATCATGAACATCATCCTTCATTTTCTTTATCGTCTCCTCTTGATCTATCAAAACCATTCTAGCTTCATCATGAGCTTTCATCAACTGTTCAATCTGCCCTTTAAAAACATCATGCTCTACCTCAGCTTTAGCTTTAGCTTTTTCAAGATCAGCAACTTTCTTCAGCAATTCTTTCACAGCTTCATTGTTAAACATGTCATAATCGTCATCTGGAATATCTTCGCTATATACTCCAGTTGCAGGTGGAAGACTTCCAAACAGACTATCAAAAGCTGTATCTTTTGGTTGAGAGAATTCTGGTTGATCTTGTGGAGGTGGTAGTGGAGGTGTAGCAGCTTTATACCCCGTGATTTCAACATAATCATCATTACCACTTTTCTTTTGAATTTCCTCCTGAGGTACTTCAACACTCTGCACCTCTGGTTCTTTCGGAATCTCAACACTCTGAGCTTTCTCTGCTTCTTGAACCTTTGACGTTTCAACATGCTTTTCTTTCTTTCCATCTTTGTCTTTCGGTAATTCAGCACCAGATTTCTTTGCCCGTACTCTCCTTGGAATTACTCCAGCTTGAACAGCTTTACGCTTCGCCCTTTGTTTCTTTGGCTCATCAGGTATATAGGTAGAGTCTTCTTCATCCGATGCTTTCTGCTTCTTTGTAGGCTTTTTCTTCAGTTGAGCTTTACCTCTACCAAGTGTTGTTGGGTCAAGCTCTGACTCTGACTCAGTAGCCTCAGAATCATCTTCACTTGAATCATCCTGAACCACACCTTCAGCTTGAACACATTCAGGTTGAGCACTTGAACTTTGTTCTTTCTGAGCAACAACTTCCTCATTTCTTTTCAAGTAGCTTTCAAGAGAATGTTTCAGTGCATCAACTCCTTGTTTGATAACTTCAGATGGATCTAACACTGGTTCATCCACCAATCTTTGTTGCGGCTCTACAGAAGGTCCTGCAAAACAAGCATTAACAACATCATTAGAAACATTTGACAATTTTAAAATTCTAACTGCCTTATGACTCCCCCTTTCACTATACCCTTTACTACAATCTTAGGAATAGAAACTGCAGGAGACGTCTTCGGCGTTCTTTTCCTCTTTCCATCTCTTTCAAACCACCATCTGGTTTTCTTTTCAACCAACAAACTCATCTTCTCATCCTCGTTATCAGAATCACTATTCTCATGTCTCCATCTATCATTTTCTGGAGCAACATATGCTGGCCTGCTGATTTTACTTATCATTCCCTTGACTCTTTCATCATCTCCTTTGGTCACTCTTGTTATTGTATCAGTTGTCATATTCCTCAGATCCATAATATCATTTCTATTTTTCGGAATATCCTTGAACTGATCATTAATCATCATCATGATGAATCGTGGATACATGTTATATTTTTCACTTCCAGCTTTGATATTTTCTAACTATTGACTATGTTCATGATGTAATTTGATGTCTCATCATATGCTCCTTTCCTGTGAGATAAAGAGTGTACCACACAGTGCATCATAAACCTGTAAGCACTGGAAAAGTTTGTTTTTAACATCCTTCCATTGATATTGCCAGTAAATCTCATTCTGCACCACATTCCTTTGGCTAGACGTTCAGGAATGATGGTCGGATCATTGTCACTGTCACCTAAGTCTAGAACTCTTCTTAGATCTTCAACATTAAACTTCATCTGCAAATCTATATCTTTTCCTTTCTCATCCTTCTTTCATACAGTAGAATAGATTGACTTATCAGATTCTTCGTATCTTGCTGTGTTCCAGAAAGTTCTTACATCGGATTCATATACGACAGTTTTGTCGGTTAAAGCTTTGTCAATTCTGCTCTCTCTTAGAAATTTAGCTATCTCTTCAACCACAGTATTCTCAACCACAGTATTCTCTGTATTTGCTGTGTCTAGCAAGCAATAGACATTATGACCCTTGTCCCAGTCTATTCCTTTTCCCTGCCAAATATTCATTTTAAATTATTATGCACAAGGTTCGGGACATAAAGAGAGATGATGAAAATTTTTGAAAAATTCAAAAATTTTTCTAACACATGGGATACTCTCCATGTGATAGTACTGACTGTTCGGATGGCTGTCCGATCAGATGACATTGCTGTCCGATCGGACGGCCTATCTTATGTAATGAATAAAGTCATTATGGTCAACAACAATTGAAAAGGATGACCGCTCGATTAGATTGCTATCCGTTCGAGTTGCCACTCGAATCATGTGACATGCAAAAGAATTCCCTTTGACCAGTTGACTAAATGAGATTGTGTTTTTAATCGGACGACTACCTGATCAGATTGCTGTCCGAACGGGTTGCCACAAGGCTTTTGGCATTCATAAAACAGTTTAAAAATTTGTCTTTAAGAGGCTGTCCGTTCGGATTGCAATGCTGTCCGAACGAATGACAATGCTGTCCGAACGGATTGCCAATTATCACAGATTTCAAGACATGATAAGAAGGCTGTCCGAACGGATGACACTGCTGTCCGAACGGATTGCCTATTTGTCAATGGAAGCACAAATTTCAACAGTGTTGTGGATAGGATGGCTGTCCGAACGGTTTGCAAGGCTGTCCGAACGGTTAGCAATACTATCCGAGCGGTTAGCAATGCTGTCCGAGCGGATTACCATCCTATTCATGACATGTGATGAATAGAGACAAAATGAAATTTGGAACAAACTGTCAAAGAATCAAACAAATTTATCACTTATTGCACAGATTCCTAATCACCAACTCTTAGAAAATTTTCAACAATAACATGTATAAAATCTGGTGGTTGTCCGTTCGGACTGCTGTCCGTTCGGTCAGCACCTCGTTCAAAGAATATTCAAGAACAAACATGAACATGAAAATCTTCTCAGTTAAATCATCAAATTGATCATAGATCTATGTAGAAAATCTCATCGCGATCAAAACACTATGTTCATTGTGTTCTATCTTGGCCTATACAGAGACTAATTTGACATTTAAAGTACCGACTGCCGACATGTTCTAATCCTTAGATCTACACATTTAAACATGTTATTTCACAAATTAAACCGGCAAAACTGTAGATCTAACCCTCGTGATCAAAACCTAGTGTTCAGATTTCATCAAAACATCATGAATCTTCCTAAATCTACCATTTAAGGCTCCAAACAGTGACGTCACACACGAACAGACAACAAACATCAAGTTTCTAATCAAATTTGAGCATGAAAAACATACCTTTTCCATTATGAACGATGAGCAAACCAACGATCTAATGTATTTGTGCAAAGAGAATGATAAGGAATCAAAGATCAGAGAAAGAGAGTTTGAGAGAAAAGAGAGGTCAGTCGGTCGAACGAGTGAAAGTGTTGACTTACCGTTTGACCCTCTATATATAGTGTGTCTTGAATCGGATTGCTGTCCGATCGAACAGCAGTTCGTATGGATTGCCGCCCGAGTCAAGTTTACCTCTTTGATTCTCAAAACTTGACATTTTGACCTATTGACTTTTTGATGTTGTTTTTTATCAGTTTTTAATAATCCACTTAAGTATCCAGGTCCAAGTTAATGACCCTGGGTACTTGATTTGTCTACCAAGTCCAACTTAATGACCTTGGTTGGCCCGAAGCAAAGTACACCGACGTTTTGTTCAAACTTGTTCAAACATTTTTCTGAAAATTACAAGTTTCAACTTAATGAACTTGTTTTGACTTTTCATTTTATCAGGTTTAACATGATAAGCTCCCAATTCATATGTCCATCTCAGAAACTTCATGCATCTGCCTCAAACTGCGAGTCTGAAGATCAGCTTTCCGCTTTGGATTGTCGATAAAACAAAACAGAAATGTAAAATCTTTTTGGATTTTAAGAAAGTTTCTAGACTAGAAAGCTATGAAATCTTTTTGAGTTTTGAATGTTAATCAGAAATGAAAAGCAGTAAATGTAAACTATTTACAAACATATTTTTGGTCAGCGTGTTAGGGAATCACATCAGCTACCGATAAGCTACAAGTACCGTTAAGCTTTGATTTCATACTTAGAATTAAACAATTCGCTTAGATTGCCGATATACTGATCCACTTAAGTTCTCACACAAATTTCAATCTGTTCAGGATACAAATTTAGTGTTTTAAGATCTTAACTTATACGTACAAAGACCTAGTATGTCAGAAATAGAGCCTTTCAAACAGGATTTCAGGGGTTACCTATATATCCGAGAGATGTTCCCCACGTGTTAAGCAAGTAGTGATTTAGGTTTATATCCCGAACAAACTTACTAAATGTATAAAAACCTATCGGCATATCATCAGTGAGACTGCTTAATGCTTTAAAACTTTACATTTCTTTAGCATACTGCAACTGTCTAGCTGATGTACTATCATTTTCCCTTTTTACACAAGCTCTTTTTCTGTTTTCTATTGTTTTTGGATTTTGAAAATTTTAATTGTTTTTGTATTTTCTGAAAATATAACCTATCTCCCCCTAAATACCAAAACATCTAAAAATTCGACAAACCATTGCAGATTGCTTTTCAACATCATCTACAGTGGTACCTTCATTTACGCCAAGAATCCCCTCCGCAACCGATAGTAACCTCATACCATTAAGTTTCAAAAGATATTGAAAACGAGTTTTGTCAAATGCTTTGGTATGTAAGTCAGTATTTTGTTCATCGGTGTGGATTTTTTCTATTCGTATCAACTTCTTCTCGAAACAGTCTCGGATGAAGTGATGACTAATTTCAATGTGTTTTGTTTTAGCGTGATGAACATGATTTTTTGTTATGTTTATACCTACCTCATTATCAACAAAGATAGGAGAGTTAAGAAATTGCAAACCGTAGTCTCGCATCTGTTGCTGGATCCACAAGATCTGAGAGCAGCAGCTGCTAGCAGATACATATTCGGCTTCACATGTGGATAAAGCGACAGAGGTCTGCTTCTTACATTGCCAGGTTTCCAATCGTGGTCCGAAAAACTGGCATCCCGCTGTTGTTGATTTAGCGTTCACTTTGCATCATCCGAAATCGGAATCAGAATATCCCTCAAGCATGAAATCGCCTTCTTTTGGATACCACAACCCCAATGATGGAGTTCCTTTCAGGTAGCGTAATATCCTTTTCACAATTATCATATGCGAGGCTCTGGGGCTTGACTGAAACCGTGTTGCGAGGCATGTTGGATACATAATATCTGGTCTTGATGCCGTCAAATACATTAACGATCCGATCATGGAGCGATACAACGTTTCATCCACATTCTCTCCGGTGAGATCAGGGTTTATCCCATGGTTCGTCGCTAACGGGGTGGACATTGGTGACATTCCTGACATCCCGAATTTCTCCAGAACATCATGAACATATTTCGTCTGATGTATGAACGTTCCCTCGGGTAGTTGATCAACCTGAAGCCCCAAGAAGAACTTCATCTCACCCATTGATGACATTTCAAACTTCTGCTTCATAACTTTTTCAAAATCTTTGCAAAGTTGTTCATTTGTTGACTCGAAAATTATGTCATCCACATAAATTTGGACAATCAGAAGATGGCCGTTGACTTCTTTTGTGAACAGAGTGGCTTATACCTTTCCTCGGATGAAGTTGTTGGCTAACAGATGTTGAGACAGGGTCTCGTACCAGGCTTTCGGGGCCTGATGTAAGCCGTATAACGCCTTATCCAAGAGATAAACTTTATCTTTGTGGATTGGGTCGGTGAAGCCCGGTGGCTGTCCGACATATACCTCCTCTTTCACCTTACCATAGAGAAATGCCGACTTCACATCTAGCTGAAAAACTTTAAATCCTTTCCAAGATGCAAATGCTAGGAAGATTCTGATTGCTTCAAGTCTAGCAACCGAAGCATACACTTCAGTGAAATCTATCCCCTCCTGCTGATTGAAGCCTTGGACAACAAGTCGAGCTTTGTTGCGAATAATAACCCCTCGGTCATCCCTCTTATACTTAAACACCCATTTGGTGTTAATCTTCCTATGACCATCAGGCAAATCCACCAGTTTCTAGACACCCAACTTCTCAAACTGACTTAGCTCCTCCTGCATAGCGTTAACCCAGGAATCTTCAGTTAGAGCTTCCTTGTACGTTCGTGGCTCAATCTGCGAAATGAAACAACTAAGTGAAAACTCTGTTTGTAAAGGAGTAACTGTAGAATAAAAACAAGTAAGGCCTTGGTCAATTTGTCGTCTGGTGTGGATGCCTGATTGCAACTCTCCAATGATTAACTCTTCTAGATGGTATGAAAGAGTTCTTGGCATCACCTCGCCTGGAACATCTACTTCACTTTCCAAATTCGTAATGTTCTGGTTTGCGACTTGTTCACTGACTGGAAACGTCTGATCTTGAGACTGGATTTGCTCCCCCTCAGACTCTGAATCACCACGATCGAATGTTGGCCTTTCATCAGATTTTGATTTGTCATTGATTCCCGTCTGATTGATAGGAGCTTGTTCACTTTCTGAAGATGTCGGAGTTTGCATAACATCATCATTCTCTCCAGCATTGCTTGGTCCTGCTTCATCATCGTTCGAAGCTTATCGTTGACGATTATAAGGTTCTGCTGGGAATCTTTCTTGTGATGCTTCATATTCTCTTAGAATATCCAACTCGTCATAGAACTCTGGTTCTTCCTTTATGTCGAATGAATCCCACAGAGTATCGTAATTGAAGTGCCATGAGTCGCCGGGATTCTGAGGTGGCATGGTATAACCTTGACACTCAACATTATGTGCTTCGATGATCCGCTTCAAGCTTGGAACAAAGACTCTTTTCAATGGGCTTGCATATCCCACAAATATACCTTCAATGCTCTTTGGACCAAATTTACCAAAAGGTTCTAGAACTGTGCAGGGAGACCCGAATGGTTCCAAATACTTCAGGTTAGGTTTGCGGAGGTTCATGAGCTCGAAACACGTCTTGTTGAACTTCTTTACCGTAAGATCCCGGTTGAGCGTATAGCAAGCGGCTGACACTGCTTCTGCCCAGAAATTGACAGGTAGTTTAGAATCAGCAAGCATTGTCCTGGCCGTTTCAATCAGCGTCCTATTCTTTCTTTCTGCTACTCCATTTTGCTGCGGAGTGTATGGCGCGCTGAATTCTTGTAGTATACCTCTTTCATTACAATATACTTCCATTTTGTTGTTCTTAAACTCTGAACCGTTATCACTTCTTATTCTTCTAATACGAGTTTGGTACAAGTTTTCAATCTTTCTGAACATTGTTATCAAACTCCCAAATGTTTCATCTTTTGACTTCAGAAACGTTACCCACGAAAATCTCGAATAGTCGTCTGTGACAACTAAGCAGTAAAGATCACCAGTTTTGCTTTTAACATTCACTGGACCAAAGAGATCCATGTGAAGTCTCTCTAATGGCCTCGAGACTGAATTCATCTTCTTTCCAGGGTGAGATTTCTTTCGCTGTTTACCTTTGATACAACTAATCCACTCCCCCTCAAGATGAAATCCTTTTAGATGAACTCCATTTACTAAGTCGTTATGTACCAGGTAGTTCATTTTTCGCAGATGAATATGGCCCATTTTTCGATGCCATAATTGTGACTCCTTTTCCGTAGCTCTTGACATGAAGCAGCGAGCCTGACCTGTGGTAGTAGTTGCTACACTCATGTACAACACGTACAGATCGTCGACTCTTGGTGCCCTCATGATGACCCACTCTTCAGGGACAACAAACCCTGGCTTCAATATCAAACATTCTTTGTCTGTGAAGTGCGTCGAATACATTCGATCAAAAATCTGAGAGATGCTCAGAAGATTATTTTCCAGTTTGGCTATGTAATTCACTCTTTCAAACGTGACAATACCATTCGATAAAGTTCCCTCACCAATTATACGACCACCTTGATTGCCTGCAAATCCCACATATCCTCCATTAAACCCTCGAACATCATACAGTAGGGTTTTCTTCCCCGTCATGTGCCGAGAAGCTCCACTATCCATTATCCAACGTGAGATGGATCTCGGAAGCTCCTGCACATTTCAAAAAATATTTAGTGAGATTTTGAAGCAACCCAAGCCTCTTTCGAATCAGGTAGCTTGACATTTAGAATTGTGGTTTTGGTGTACAATGGCGGGAAATTTTTGTCATTCATCTTTAAACTTTCTTTAGTCCCAACCTCAACCTCTTTGTATAAGAAAGATTCGTCTTTTTGAGGTTGACCAGATGGTTGGTCTTTCTTCAGAAAATACTTCTTCCCTGGTGGGGTAGAAGTTTGTTTCTCAAGTTTCTCATAGTAATCCAAAGGAACATTCATCTTTACTGGTGTGGTAGAAGATGATTGTTTTGCAGACTCTGAAACCTTTGGTTTTGGAGAACTTGCTTTCTTTTCAACAGATTGTGGCTTCCATGCTTGTTGAGATGACGCAACCCGCTTGTAAAATTTGTCATTTTTAGTTACCATCTTCTTTACGGGTTCGATTTTCTTAACTGACTCTTTTACAGATTCAGTTTTAACTTTGGCATTTTCTTTCTTTAAAAACTTTTTCTCAACAAACATTGGAGCTTTTCCCTTTACATCGTCTTTTCTTTTCGGATTCTCGACAACCACAGACTTAGGCTTCGAGTTGGTGCACTTTCGTGCAATGTGTCCAACTTGATTGCATTTGAAGCATGTTCGGGTGTCAACTACCCGACTTGTGCCTTCGGTCTGAGGTTGTGAGGCTTTCTTCTCAAAGAATTATTCATTGGTTTTTGAAAAAATCTCAGATTCTTGCTCGGAGTGTGAACTCAAGCTTTCACAAATACCTTTTTCTCAACAAATTTCTTGTTTTGAAAGTTCTTTCTTTGATTTTTCTTACCACCCTGATAACCACCCGACCATTTGTTTTGGTTGTTGTTAGAAAAACGTGGCGGTACAACAGGTTTTTTGTAGTAAGATTTGTCTTTTTCAAAATTTAATTGCCTTTCTGAACGTTTCAAACCTTCGATTTCACAAACATCAATCTCAACCAGTTTAAACACATTTTTCAATTTGTCGACATTCACATTCTCTAATGGAAACTCAAGATCCGAATACAACTTATCCGAACCCGACATCTTGTACATCACAAGAGTAGGTTTTTCACTTAAGTTGTTTTTGGATATTGATTTCGGAATGTAATTATTCAAAAAGCATTCTTCGTCCTCAGTTGAATCACTGTCAGATTTCAAAACATTTTCAACTACGTTTTTAACAACTTCAGACTGAACACTGTCTTCATCAGATGATGAAGTGAATGTGATGTCAATTGTTTCTGGAAGTTTGATTTCATTTGTTTCATCATTGTTAACCAACCCAGATTTTTTCTTTGAAAAATTATTCAACACTGGCGGTGGAAGTTGATGATACCCAACCCCAGTTCCATCAGAATATACATCTTCGCCAACTTTGTTCTTCCCAATGGGTTTGGGAACTATGTGTTGAAGAACAAAACTTGTGAAGTTGTAACTGTTGAGTTTCAGATTGATGCGTTTATTTTCAATCTTAGCTTCCTGAAATTGAAGCTTTAGATTAGCAATCTCATCCAACTGTTGGTTGATTTGCTTTTCTTTCGACTGAAGGACTCCTGACAATTGAAAATTTTCTTTGCTTGTTTTACTGTTTCTCTCATCAGAATCTTTAATCGTTCTTTTTAACTTCTCATGATTTTCAAAAAGTTGTCGATTTTCATGAATTAACTTTTCATTTTCTTTTCTTACATGGTCTACTTCAATTTTATCGTTTTCAAGTTTCTCAGTTAATTCCTTAATTCGATCATTTGAAGCTTTCACCAATTTGTCACGACTTAAGATTTGATTTTCAACTTCTCTGACTCTTTTAGTCAGTTCTTCAGTCTTTTTAGCACTGAGATATGCATGTGTACTACAAATCTTGCAGTTTTTCATGCAATTTTTGCAGTCACTGTCAATCTTGGCTTTATCAGTCTTACCTGACCCATTTGTTGAATCATTAGAACTGACCTTGCTCTTTGACTCAGTTCTGGACTTAGAATCTACCTCTGATTCCTTTGCTATGAGCACTTTATCTGCCATTTTCATTAGGTTCTCTGCAGTCATCTCTTTGGTCGTGTCGATTATCCCATCATCGATCTTTTTCGATTGTAGCTCCTTTTTTTTTTCTCCTTTTCTTCAGCTTCTCTTGCCCACATTCTTTGTCTTTCTTCTTCTTCTTCTTCTTCTGCTATTTGTTCTATGAGGGTTTCAACACTGATTGATGACGGTTCAACAACTATGTTCCCTTTAGGATCCAAATAGCATTCCCGAGTAGCATCCCATCTTTTTGCACTCTTTGCCTTTTTCCATGTTCGATAAATTTTATCTTTCATGTTTTGGGCTAACATCTTCCTAGAACGATATTTATCTTCTCCAGTTCGGTTATCTTTGAAAGGAACAATTTTTTCCATGAAGGCAAAACCCACAGCATCTTCTTCTGGTATCACATCACTCCAGTCATACCCCTCATCATCATGGATAACAACTAATGCTCTCGACTTTTCTTTGGGAGCATCTTCTAACTGCTTCATTCTTGGACATTCTACTTTGTTTTGATGATAGATGGCCCTTTTATAATAGTCCTCACGGAATGGATTGGCCGTTTCATCAGCAGCTGCATTTCGACATTCTCGTTTAAAGTGCCCCTTTTGCTTGCACTTAAAACATGTAACCTTTGATTTATCAAACCCTAATTTAGTTGAAGGTCCACCAATGGAGTATCTGCCTGTTATCTCCATGAACCTCTGAGCCCTCTTAACCGCACTCGCCATACACCATCTAATGTCAATCAACTCCATTTCTTCGGGGTTAATTTGATCATAGTCTTCCTTGGTGAGATTAGTGTTTCTGATTTTTCCTGCTACGAGACTTTCGTAAGACTACAAGATGGATGCTAGAAATACCATCTACTGTTTGGCTGCTTCTTCACTAAAATTTTGTGCGTTGTTGAGATTTACAGCAGTGTTGCACTGGAAAATGTTTTTTGGAACAGATTGTTATTGCTGTTGACTTGGAGTCGATGAAGACGATCCTCCATGATATCCGCTGCTTGGAGCAGGACTGCTGTTTTGATTCTCTTGATTTTGCACACTTGAGTTTTCCGCTGAGAACGCAATCTTTGGTGATACCGTTTTTGGAATCATACTTCCTCAATAATACAAATCAATGTTTTGCTGATACTGAGTACTGTTGACTTTGTTCATTTTCCTGATTTCCAACTCGTGACTTTCAAGCCTCTCGATCAGAAAATCAACTGTCAGATTCTTCTTCTCCACAGTGTTTTTCAACAACAGAGCAAAGTACATCCAATCCTTTTCATCAGGTAGTGAATCCATCAGCTTATCAACCAATTTTTCCTCTGTAAATGTAAACCCATGTCTAGTCAGCTCGATCTTCAAATGACAAAACCGTTCGATCATCTTTGAAACCGATTCATTTTTCATACATCCAAACAAATCAAATTCCTTTTTCAAAAATTTTCTTTTGTTCTTAACAATTTCTTCTCCTCCCACGCACTTTTTCTCTAATTTTGCCCATAAATCTTTGGAATTTTTGTAATCGATTAGAGATATGATATCATCTCTTACTGATTGATGTAGCAATGCGATACATTTTTGCTCAGCGATGAAACTTTCTTGTTCATTTTCGATTAAGTTCTCATAGTCACTTCTTCCAATGTCAAACCCGTTCTTCATGCATTTCCAACTCTGGTAGGTGAAAGCCTTTAACCAGTCTTCAAACCTAGTTGCCCACCTACTGTATTCCTCGATAGCCATTAGTTTGGGCGGTTTGTTGTATGCGCCATACGCGTTATCCACGTTCAATGAGTCGGCAATGGCTTTCTTTGGGTTTGGGTTTGGAGCATTGGTGTTTGTGCTGCTTGACGTAGCGTCTCCTGTGTTCCTGGTGTAAGCAAAGATGTCACTGAAAGGATTGAGAAAATCATCCCCCATTTTAGAGTACCTGAAACAGTTTACAAACACTTAGAAATTTTTTTGTGATTTTCAAAACTTTTACACTGGTGCACTTGAATCGGATGGTTGTCCGAACGAGTGACATAATCTGGTATCAAGTGGTGTATGCAAATTGAACGAATGGTTGTTCGAACGAGTGCTTGTCCGAACGAGTACTTGTCCAAACGAGGGCTTGTCCAAACGAGTAGCAGATAAGCTTTTGATTTTTCAACCTTACACCGATCGGATGACTGTCCGATCGAGTGGTAGGATGACGTAAGCACCAAAGATAATAGCAACAATGCTGTCCGATCGACCTGCTGTTCGATCGGGTAGCACTGATGATGTCAGCAGCACGGTTTCACAGAACAATCTTATTCAAATCATTCGTACATCTGTTCGAACGAGTTGATGATGTCAGCAAATCTAAGAACAACTAAGCTAGGTCGTCCGTACAGCTGTTCGAACGGATATATGACATCAGCATGCAAGAACAGTTCTTCATAGTTCTTGATGATTTTGATCTAGTTTTTGAAGGAATTTTCTTATGAAATTTTGAAGGATTGTACTTTGATTGATTGCGAATCGAATGATATCAGTTTTATCAAATTTTAACCGTAGATTCACGTTCAATTTTATGTTTTTCTGAGTTTTATGGTGACAAAGTGAAAAATAATGTAAGAAATGAGTTGAAAGAGAGAGAATTCGTCAAATTTCAGGTGAAATTTGACTCTGATCGGCAAGAAAAAGCTCGAATTCCGGTGAATTCGTTGTCGTAGATCTCGATTCAGCTCCTTGGACGCTCTGATACCACTTGTTAGTCCCTCGTAAAGGATCTATTCGTCAGGAACTTAGATGAATCGACTTTGACTAATGTGCGGAATCCATTTGATCAAATCACAGATGTACGACAAAGTATTCAACGCTTAAACACCGTCTGATCTTTCTATTCAACTGTTATGAAAGTACAAAAGCGCCTGTAGAAGTCAGACTTGACAGAGTTCTCACTAGAGTCAAAAGTTCTAAATGACATACCCTGACCGGGTATTTATAGGCAACTCAGGAGCATGGTTAGTGCTGACCGTACGGACGACACTGCTTTCCGAACGGATGAGTGCTGTCCGATTGGATGGCCCATCCGATCGGGTGACACTGGTCAACAATGGTCAACACTTTACAATCCAGTCCCATTTCCTGAGTTGTCGTTTTATCTTACATACATACATACATACATACATACATACATACATACATACATACATACATACATACATACATACATACATACATACATACATACATACATACATACATACATACATACATACATAATTGTTCATAAAGGACACAATATATACAAAATATGACTAAATGCTGACGGAAGCTACAGACGTATGAACTAACAAAGATTTTCTTTGATTTAAATATTGGATTATGTTCCCTAATGATAAGCACATTATACATGAGTAAAAATGTTATAATGGTTATAAGTATAACATGCAAGTTCATAACTCATTCTACACACACTCAAAACACACACAAGTTTTTCTCTCTTCTCCTCCTTGCTTTCGGCCGACCCCAAGCACCCACACATCCATCATCATTCATCCATTCTCATACAATCCAAGCTTATACAAAGGTGTTAGAAGTCATATAAAGGAGCTAGGAGCTTTCGGAAGTTCAAGAACCTCTCTTATTTGCTTTTATCCACATGATAACTTCTCTTGATCATCCCTAGCCTTGTGCTAGTGGTAAGAACCTTGATCTTGCTATTTTACTTCCCTTTTAAGTGGTTAAAAGGAGAAACATAATCATAATCTTGAAGAACACTAAAGATCACAAGAAGTAAACTTGAACTTAAGCATGATTAATGAAGAAACTAAGTTGTTTATGAGTTGTTATGCTTGATGATTGTTGATTGTTTGTGAAAATGATGTTGATAATCATATGATCTTGCTAGATCATGATTAAAAACATAATCTAGCAAGATGAGAGGATGAACTTGATGAAAGTTAATGGATCATCCTCATAAGAAGCATGAACTTGAAAGAATAAAGTTGTTTCTTGAAAAGTAATGATCAAAGTGAGTAGTAATACTTGTACATCTAAAGATTTATGGATGATTTCTAAAGAAACCAAGTTAAAAATATAAGTTTTTCTAAATCTTGGTTCTTACATAAACAAACCTTATTTTTGGTGGTTAAACAAGTGTAGAAACACTTGTGTAACAAAAAGACTTCATAAAGAAACATTTTTAGAAATGATGATCACAAGTTGTAAAGATCTATATTCTTTAAAAATGAAGTTTTTAAAGAACTAATCACACTTTAGAAGGTAACAAGGCTTACTAATAACACTAGTAAGTTCCTATAAATTTTTACAAATATTCAAGTTCATGAAGTAGTAGATTATTACTTGTTTTTGGCAAAGTTGGTAAGTAAAGGTTGTTTATTATTGATTGTGGATTGATTGTGTTGATTTTTACAAAAGAAAATGATATGCTTGAAAGCATGGAAACCTCCATTTTTAGGGGAAACTATGGCAAAATTTTCTAAAAATGTAAACACTTAGAAAAATATTTATAAACATGCACTTACAAGTGTATTTTCAATCATAAACTGTTACATAAACTTTGCCATAATTTTTGTTACAAAAATTATAATTATTGGGGGTTCGTTTTTATAAATAAAAGTGAGTAAATATGTATTTAGGAAATATATATTTAGAAGACACCATGTGTGTGATTAATTGTATATTTTGTGTATTAGTTATATTATTTTAGAACATGAAATAATATAACACATCAAAATACCAAAAGTTACAATCCAAAATATTACCAAAATTCCAAGAATGTGAATATACAAGTAATACACAAAATATTGGTGAAACCGAACTATGGAATAAGACTTACAAAATATTCCGAAAATTGATTCACAAAGTATATTTTGGTAAATAATATTTTGGACACCAAGAGACGAAAATATGATTTTTACGATTATTACAAGAATATATCATATGTTTGACAAGGGAAAAATATATTATTTTTGGGCAAGTATGAATATATATTTTTCTTGAAATTTCTAGAAGATATATTATCTTTAAGAAATATACATTTCCCTAAACGAACGTAAAATACAACATTTTTGGGTGAAGGATATATTTTCTCAAATAAATATGAAATATATCATTTTCGGATGAAAAATGAGTTTGTATATATTTTCTAAGTTAAATTTGAAAATATATTATTTTTGGAACTTATATGAAAATGCAAATATTTTTGTCAAGGGAAAAATTATAAATAATTTTTCTAAGTAATATTTTTAAAGTATATATTATGGAAATATATATGGACTTTTATTAAAGTTAATATTCTGGAAAAATTAATACAAAACTAAGTATAATAATACTTAATGAATACAATAAAAATACGTATTCTCATACGTATAAATACACACCGGAATACTACCCTAATACATGGCAAAAATATACAAATACAAATACCCCCATCCTTAGGAAGGATATACAAGTATAAATATTTGGGAAGTATTAAGTTAAAATATATTGTTTTAATAATTACTCCAAAATCTAATAAATATAATTTAAGTTAAAATATTTATTATTTTAACAAATAATTATATAATTTGGAATAATATCGAAGATACGAAGAAACGTAACTCAAAGACATTAACCCTAAGTCAAGGCACGGCCCGTTCGTCTAATAGACATTAGTACGTTGTAGGTAGTCGTGTTTTATCCGAAGAAGCTTGAGTTACGGTGATTGAAGACGCAAGACTGTGAGTTCATGACCCCCTTTTCTTTTAACTGTTTCCGGTTTTATAACTTCGGGGGTGAAGTACATGTTACAAACTGTTTACAAACATTATTATTTGGTATGGTTAGCTAAGGAAGGGTACTACTTGATCATGTGAGTGGTGGGTATAACACTTAAGGCCATTAATCCTCGTTGTAGGACCGAGGGATATGAGTGATAGATCTATTTGGGTGTAGCGAGCCCACACTCAAATCTGCTAGGTTTGAGTTTTCCTGCATCACTTCACACATATCAATGGCCTTGCAAACCATTGGTGATTTGTTTTTCCTTGCTGCTTTCATACCAGGGTTTTACAACATACATACATACTTTCAATGATTACAAAGGTTATTCATACTCACAAACAAACACAAACAAACACATGAACTCGCTCAACTTTTGTTGATGTTTTCAAACTACATGTATTTCAAGGAATTAGATGTGGATCTAGCGGGCGTTCGGAAGTTACAAGTGTGGATTAAGAATAAAAGATGTCATCCATGATCTTAGGGTTTGGTCAGTGTGTCTTATCCTGGACGACACACGTCTTCCAAATCCTGGTTTTATTTAATGTCTTTTGTCGAGTCTTTGTGACCTCTTAAACAAGTTGCATGGTTGTACTCGAATTTGAATTTCTATGTTTTAAAACAATGTTGTTATTATGTTTTTAAAACTTATTTAATGGATGAACGTCTTTGGTTTTATCATATAGTTATTATTATGATTGAATGCAATGATATTAAGAAAGTCACACCAAACACGCTTCCGCAAAAAGTCAGGGTGTGACAGACTACTTCACTAAATGGCCAGAGGTGAAACCATTGGCAAAGATAACAGGAAAGCAAATCATTGACTTTGTATGGGAAAACATCATTTGCCGGTTTGGGCTGCGAGGAGTGTTGGTCACAGACAACGGAAAGCAATTTACTGAAAAGCCTTTCAGCTCATGGTGCAAAGAGTTTCGAATAACACAAGTATTCAGTTCAGTGGCCTGCCCCCAATCCAACGACCAGGTTGAACGAAAAAATCGAAGCATTGTGGAAGGCATTAAAACACGATTGGGAAAGCATGACACCAACTGGCTTGAAGAACTCCCAAATGTGTTATGGGCAATCAGGACCACCGAAAAAATAAGTCACAAGAAAACACCGTATAGCTTGGTGTTCGGATCCGAAGCTGTAATCCCAACAGAGATAGGAGTTACAATAAAAAAAACGTTCAACATTGATCTAGAAGCAAACAAGCAAGAGACGATGTTGAACTTGGAACTCCTAGAAGAAGCACGGGATCAAGCGGCTATCCAAGAAGCAAAATATAAACAAAAGATGGAATCTTACTACAATGCCCGGGTGAAACATGAACGGTTCAAGCCTGGTGACCTCGTCCTCAGAAACAACGAGGCAAGCAAGAAGGTGTAACACCCCGAAAACAGGTTTGATAGTCAAACCACGTTAATATTAATGAACGAGTAAAATACCATTAGTGGTAAAATTAACCAGGTGAATATTTGGATTTAAACAGATAATCCTAATATTAATTAAAAGGAGAATAAATGCTTTGAAAAAAAATGTAATTTTATAAGAAGCCCGAGTTAACGGGACTTAAAATAAAACGAGTTATAACTCACGGGTTCCACTAAGTAACAAGGAATATCAACCTTGTTAGTTAAGTGTTTTAAAATAATGAAGGAACTTGATATAGTAACCTTTTTATAACTTTTAGAAACTAGAGGGACTAAAAGGGTTAAGTGAGAAAATAATTATTATTAAAACAAAAATTAAAAACCCAAAACACACACTTGGTGTGTGTTCTGGTCGTAGACAACACAGGGGGCGAACAAGCTTCCTTCAACCAAACCCTAACTAGCTAAAAATAAAGCAATTGGAAGGCCAAATCAGTCCTAAATCGAAATCCAAGCTTATTTTAGTGATCACGTAAGTGAAGGGATCACAAGGTATGTTAAATTTCATCTTTTGGTTACATCTTAGAATTTTGATGAACATGAGAAATCAAAATCTGAACTTGATTGATTGATATTTAGATGAAATTAGTAATGAAAACATGTCTAGCAGTAAACCCTAGTCAATAACTTGTTGAATTAGTGATGAAAATTATGAATTTGATAATTACCCATACATGCGTTAAGTGGGTGTTGTAATTATGTGATGAACACTGAATTTCAATGTTGAAATAGTGTAGAATTGATGTTATGATACAAGTCTTGGTATTGTTTATGAATGCTAGCAATAAAGGTTTGAATTAATGATTGAAACTTGGTTAAAAAGATTAGCCATAAACTAAATAGAAGAGGTATAGAAATCGTGCCCGCTAGGTGTTTGTTAAAATGCCTAAACGAATGTTTATATGTTGAAATTATGAAAGAAACACGTAATTGGCTAATTTGACTAATTTCGTGTGATATGGAATAGTACGGGTTTTAAATATGATGGTGTATGAGAATCACCAAATAGAACTTGAATATATGTTAATTTTAGTTCTAGTTCTTAATTTGACAAAGATGAAGTTGAGAAGATGGTAAAATTAGGATTCATATGATGACTTCTTGAAATAGATGATGTTTTTGACATCTCCTAGCCTACAATCACTGTGTTATAGGTTTCTAACCATTACCAAGAGTTTAATAAGGGTTATAGCCATGGGAATAAGTTGCATTTGATGGTTTGGGTCGAATTTGAAAGGACCCTAAACATGATTTCCGTAGCTTTTTATATGGATTTTGACTAATCTTAAAAAAATCATATAAAATCAACCGTTTATCCGATTTGGGTGCTCTATACCTTTACGGAAAGCTTATGGAGTATATTTTTACTGTTTTCAATCATAAGAAACAAATATGGTTGTTAAATAGGTCAAAATGGTGAGTTAAAACTGCTGTTCAGAAACCTTGAAAGCTGATTGAAAAATGAAAATATAGTTGTTGTGCTGATTTTATAAAAATCATATAAAATCATAGAAAATTCGTTAGAAGGTGTACCTTATATGCTTGCGAATGTAATGGAGTTTTCTACGATCCATCTTTGAACATGTTAATCTAGTTCGGACTTTAAATGGGTCATAAAGGTCAATTACAGCAGCTGTATAGAAAATCGCTGCACATTAATAACGTTATTATTAATCCCGAAAAGATATATGATTGCGTATACTTGATTTAGTCATAAGTATTTATTGTTAGGGACAAATAACACTTTATATGACATGCTTAAAGTGTTCAAACTCACTTACTAACTAGTTTGTATGAGTAACTTGACTAACGGGTCAAACTATTAGTGAATGGAAAGAATTATGAAAAAAAAAAATAGTTGTTGAATAAATAGCATACTTTGATGAATATGTGTGCGAATCCATAAGGTGTGATGGTCATGTTAATGTTTGACTAATCTAATCATCTTGTGGATATGATATGGTAGTTTGACTCTGACAAGCTAGGTAGGAGCTTGGAAATGAACGGGTCAAAAGGATACAAGTTCAAGTATGAAGCTCGCAAGGATGAAAGGTAAGTAAAGTTTACACCCTTATCATAAGATATATATATATATATATATATATATTCATAGATTATAAATGCGATTTTGACACGAAATGATACGGGTCGGAAGTTATCAAAAGATGAAAAACCACGTTTAATAGTAAAAATGGGTGAAATGGTAATTTGGTCATGAGATGACATAAGTAAAAAGAGATTTTGAATGGATACTTTCTAAGTAAGCCTAAACGAATAAAAAGGGTAAAATGGTGATTTAGTCAAGAATAAATGGATTAAAGTTGAAGTTTAAAACGACACCAAGTGGCATGACCCATCTTGGGCAAACGCTTAGGAAAAAGATTTAAGAGACCTAACTAATTGATGAAAAGTCATAAATGAGTTACTTAACGAAATGGTAAATAAATACCATTCAAATAAATGCGCAAAATGTTTGGTCGTTTAGACTAAACGGGTCAAATGGTAATGTTGATACCATTTGGCAATTAACGACTAATAAGTGTTTGTGGAGTTTTATGCACACAGGATAAAAGAGCTTATGAATTAGCGATGCTATGAATTAGCAATTATCGAGACAAGGTATTAAAATGGGTCAATATGTTGATCCGAGCCAGGTACGCATAAATAAGTTTATAGTTAAAATTGCGATTTTGGTCAAATATTTAGTGAAAGTCCTTCACCGTAAAATGAGGGACTAAAATGGACCAAAAAGCCATTGAGGGGAAAAACCGTGTAAACGGCCCTTAGAGGTTGTTTAGGAATTTGTATCATGATTATGTAATCCTTAGATATGTAGAAAAGTTATAGACATAAACATTCGTGGGTCGAATGCCTAAAATGGGTCATTTGCGCAAAATGACTAACCGAAAGGAAAGATTGGGGGTAATGGGTTCATTATGTTAAATCCACCACAAAAATAGTTGTGGTGGATTATAAATAGTTATTTAGATATGGGAACGCAAAGTGTAAAAGGGGAAGAGCGTGTTAATGCTTAAATGCACAAAATCCCCTAAAAGGGTCAAAATGGATTTATGCGCATCGCTTATGAATTAGACGCGTAATTCATAAAACAAAATTATTGAACCCGAGCTATGAATTTTGAGTTAAATACATTGGTTTATGTAATTGGATTATTTAGAAACAAGTTGGTGGTTTAAAACTTGAATGGGTCAAAAGTTCTTATAAATCAATTTCAAGCCGAGAGCTTGAAATCAAATATTTTATGAGTCCCGATGTCGGACTTTAACTCCATGTGATGGAGAATTAAATTACGATCGCATAGGAAAAAGAATCGTGTAAAACGGATTTATAAATTGAAAGATATGCACATTTTGGTGTATGTTAAGTTAGTAGAAATTGAGCTAGGAATCTACAGCTCAAAGTTACAAACCTTCTGTCGAAATAGGTTTGTCGCGCCCCACGACTTAGAAGTATCAAGCCATCGCACCCCGCCACAGATTGTGGCGCCCCGCGAAAGCCAAGGATAAGTCTGTCGCGGCCCGCGACAGACTACAGAACTGGCAAATTGATTTTATTGTTGTTTGATTGTTTGGAACTTGTTTTAGACTATTATTTAAGCATCAAAACTAACTTTTAAGTTGGTTTTGATCACAGGTAAATATCATGGGTTCCCGGATGAAGATCAAGCTCAACGAAGAACCGAACACTATGCAATTACAAGCTTCCGCACATAGTTTCGTCGTTATTTTTAAACGGCGAACTCAATTACATTACGTTGTATTGTTCTTAAATTGTAAAAGTTTTAATAAACCCGTATTTTTCAATATATGTCTATCCATAATTACATATTTATTTTCATAAACTATACGAAAACTATTAAATAATAGTATGGGTCTTACAAGTTGGTAATCAGAGCTCAAGGTTAAAAGAATATAGTGTTCGGTTCGAGGCTTGATCGCAAATCCGGTAAGTAGATGTATATAGTAATGGTTTTATATGATTAAAGTGTTGTGAATAACACATAGGATTATCATGTAATTCACGTTACTCCAATTAAATCGATCAAAGATCGATATAGTTAACGAAATTACGTGCGTTGACACGCATACCAGAAAGCCTCGTATTATAATACGGGCGATTATTGATGTCGACATTACTAACTTTTGTGAATATTATAATTGAAGGACATTCGCACCTGAAGGTGACGAGAGTTGAACAAATTTTGGATATGACGGAGAAACGGTCCGAGTATGACAAGCAGAGCATGCTCGCCAAGGACAAAAATCGCGTGGCAACCGCGAACAAGGTTAACGACAAGGAAAGCCTGTCGGGGCAAGCATTACCAGGTGCACGTTCAAAATTTAGTCGCATAAATAGTAATATGCAACAAACATGTAGAGAATGACGGTTGTATATGTATGATAAAACTTGGAAAACCTGAATAGGATATCTATCCAGGATGATGTTTCTAAGTGAAAACAAATAGAAACATGCGTTATTCACGATTGTGAATAACAAGACAATAATAAAAATAGTTTATGTGAAAACTTGGACGGGAATAAATATCCAAGTGAATAATTCTCAATATAATACTATTGAGAAAAGTAGTGATCACATTAACGAATGTGATGATATAATAGTTCGGTAAAAACATTTTATATGTTCAAAGAATAAAAACGGGTAAAACTAATAATTGTTAAATAATAATTAAATAAAGTTTTACCAACTGAAACCATGCATACGGAAATTATTAGAGGAGTTACTTACATGGGGCGTGATGCGAAAATTATAAAAAGGTCATGTGTGTCATGTGTTGATCGCTTACTCTGGCCAAGTAAGTAGTGAACACATGATACCATGAATTTCTTATGATGGACACATTTACGTCCAATGTGGTAAGGATGGGTGAATGAGATGAATTAAAAAGGTACCTAAAATGGATCAAATAAGCAAAATGTTTGATAACAAACGTAAACACAAGTCGGATGACGGAAGCGTATTACGTTACAATAACGAGCCCGAGAGAAGGGACAAGGATCAAAATAAGTGAAAATACAGACCGATTAATAGGAATGCTAAGGCATAGGGATAAAAGTTTGACTGTCGCAAGTGATGAAATTCACACGGACAAGTCAGATGAATTAAATAAAGAATAAAGAACTTGATTGAATAAAAGTGATGAATTTCGCTAAGACAACCAAATAAATTAAAACGAAGTCTTAATACATACCGGGATGCTTGCCTTGATAGTGACTTCGGTAAAATACCCGATAGATGGGTAGGATTATGAAAGTATGCGTAAACCAAGGGACGGGAACGCGAAATAGAAAGTCAAAAGACTCGGATTATGAGTCAGGACTAAAAGACGATGAGAAATTGCAAACATAAATTTTGATAACTATGTTCAACTATTTTGAAGTTGAACGGGTCGAATAAAGAATGAAGTTTGACGTTCATAAGTGATGAAACCTCACACGAATAAGTCAAATGAGATAAATAAAGTATAAAAACTTGGTAGTACAAGTAAGCGCAAACCAAATGATGGAAGCGTGAAATATTAATGAACCTATGTGATGGGTCGTAAAGGAATGTAGACAGGAAAAACGCAAACTAGCGAAACAAGAATGTTAAAAACACTAAGATAAGGAACCCGGGTAATGGGTCGTAAAGAATTATAGGTAAGAACCGGGTAACGGTAAGTGTAGGACAAACCGACGTGTAAATGACGTTAGAAGTCATAAAGTCGGAAAGATAATTCGAAAGAAAACAATTGTAGCCTTAGACTATGGTCAAGGTCAAATGATATACAAAAGGGAAAATAAATGATTCTAAACATAAAAAGGGTACCTTGACGCCATAGATATATATACAGTTGAATAAAGACTCGAATAAAAGATGATCTACGGGATCATCATAACCTATGGGATTATAAGTAATGTTAAGGTCTATGGGACCAAAAAGACCTTCGGGTCACAAATAGAAAGAAACGAATTGTCGGGGTCTCACTTTAAAAAGGTAAAAAAGTGAAAATCTAAATAAATAGCCTACGAGGCTAAGTGAAAGAATCTACGGGTCATTTGGGTTGAGCGTGGGAACTAGTTATGATTCACCGCATCAAATAATAATAGAAAGGAATAAATCCTCAGACATAAATTCTTAAATACAAGTAAACACGTATAAGGCCGGAGATGGCAATATGGTATACCCGGGTGATGGGGTATAAGGTAACCGGTGACTAACAAGTCTAACCGCCAAAGTAAATAATCAACAAAGATAACAGATACAAGCTGAAAGTAACGGCCCACGAGGCCTCACACATGAAAGACGTACGCGTCAAAATAAATGAGAACTTTAGACCGCAAGAAACGGGTGCCTTGAAAATGAAACTTGGTTCGTTTGATTAAACCAATGAACTACGTAAATAAGGTTTCAGGGACGAAACCACTTTAAGGGGGGTAGACTTGTAACACCCCGAAAACAGGTTTGATTGTCAAACCACGTTAATATTAATGAACGAGTAAAAAATACTGTTAGTGGTAAAATTAACCAGGTGAATATTAAGATTTAAACAAATAATCCTAATATTAATTAAAAGGAGAATAAATTCTTTGAAAAAAAAAGGTAAGTTTATAAGAAGCCCGAGTTAACGGGACTTATAATAAAACGAGTTATAACTCCCGGGACCCACTAAGTAACTAGGAATATCAACCTAGTTAGTTAAGTGTTTTAAAATAATGAAGGGACTTGATATAGTAACCTTTTTATAACTTTTAGAAACTAGAGTGACTAAAAGGGTTAAGTGAGAAAATAATTATTATTAAAACAAAAATTAAAAACCCAAAACACACACTTGGTGTGTGTTCTGGTCGTAGACAACACAGGGGGCGAACAAGCTTCCTTCAACCAAACCCTAACTAGCTAAAAATCAAGCAATTGGAAGGCCAAATCAGTCCTAAATCGAAATCCAAGCTTATTTTAGTGATCACGTAAGTGAAGGGATCACAAGGTATGTTAAATTTCATCTTTTGGTTACATCTTAGAATTTTGATGAACATGAGAAATCAAAATCTGAACTTGACTGATTGATATTTAGATGAAATTAGTAATGAAAACATGTCTAGGAGTAAACCCTAGTCAATAACTTGTTGAATTAGTGATGAAAATTATGAAATTGATAATTATCCATACATGCGTTAAGTGGGTGTTGTAATTATGTGATGAACACTGAATTTCAATGTTGAAATAGTATAGAATTGATGTTATGAGACAAGTCTGGGTATTCTTTATGAATGCTAGCAATAAAGGTTTGAATTAATGATTGAAACTTGGTTAAAAATATTAGCCATTAACTAAATAGAAGAGGTATAGAAATCGTGCCCGCTAGGTGTTTGTTAAAATGCCTAAACGAATGTTTATATGTTGAAATTAGGAAAGAAACACGTAATTGGCTAATTTGACTAATTTCGTGTGATATGGAATAGTACGTGTTTTAAATATGATGGTGTATGAGAATCACCAAATAGAACTTGAATATATGTTAATTTTAGTTCTAGTTCTTAATTTGACAAAGATGAAGTTGAGAAGATGGTAAAATTAGGATTCGAACGATGACTTCTTGAAATAGATGATGTTTTTCACATCTCC
This sequence comes from Helianthus tuberosus, assembly GCA_030545235.1. Classification (NCBI taxonomy): domain Eukaryota; kingdom Viridiplantae; phylum Streptophyta; class Magnoliopsida; order Asterales; family Asteraceae; genus Helianthus; species Helianthus tuberosus. The sequence goes on along the minus strand of CM060390.1, from coordinate 121,150,567 downwards.
TAGCCTACAATCACTGTGTTATAGGTTTCTAACCATTACCAAGAGTTTAATAAGGGTTATAGCCATGGAAATGGGTTGCATTTGATGGTTTGGGACGAATTTGAAAGGACCCTAAACATGATTTCCGTAGCTTTTTATATGGATTTTAACTAATCTTAAAAAAATCATATAAAATCAACCATTTATCCGATTTGGGTGTTCTATACCTTTTCGGAAAGCTTATGTAGTAAATTTTTATTTTTTTCAATCATAAGAAACAAATGTATAGGTCAAAAAGGTGAGTTAAAACTGTTGTTCAGAAACCTTGAAAGTTGATTGAAAAATGAAATATAGTTGTTGTGCTGATTTTATAAAAATCATAGAAAATTCGTTAGAAGGTGTACCTTATATGCTTGCGAAGGTATTGGAGTTTTCTACGATCCATCTTTGAACATGTTAATCTAGTTCGGACTTTAAATGGGTCATAAAGGTCAATTACAGTAGCTGTATAGAAAATCGCTGCAGATTAATAATGTTATTATTTATCCCGAAAAGACATATGATTGCGTATACTTGATTTAGTCATGAAGTATTTATTGTTAGGGACAAATAACACTTTATATGACATGCTTAAAGTGTTCGAAATCACTTACTAACTAGTTTGTATGAGTAACTTGACTAACGGGTCAAACGATTAGTGAATGGAAAGAATTATAAAAAAAAAATAGTTGTTGAATAAATAGCATACTTTGATGAATATGTGTCTGAATCCATAAGGTGTGATGGTCATGTTAATGTTTGACTAATCTAATCATCTTGTGGATATGATATGGTAGCTTGACTCTGACAAGCTAGGTAGGAGCTTGAAAATGAACGGGTCAAAAGGATACAAGTTCAAGTATGAAGCTCGCAAGGATGCAAGGTAAGTAAAGCTTACACCCTTATCATAAGATATATATATATATATATATATATATATATATATATATATATTCATTTATAGATTATAAATGCGATTTTGAAACGAAATAATACGGGTCGGAACGTATCAAAAGATGAAAAACCATGTTTAATAGTAAAAATGGGTGAAATGGTAATTTGGTCATGAGATGACATAAGTAAAAAGAGATTTTGAATGGCTACTTTCTAAGTAAGCCTAAATGAATAAAAAGGGTAAAATGGTGATTTAGTCAAGATTAAATGCATTAAAGTTGAAGTTTAAAACGACACCAAGTGGCATGAGCCATGTTGGGCAAACGCGTAGGAAAAAGATTTAAGAGACCTAACTAATTGGTGAAAAATCCGAAATGAGTTACTTAACAAAATGGTAAATAAATACCATTCAAATAAATGCGCAAAATGTTTGGTCGTTTAGACTAAACGGGTCAAATGGTAACGTTGATACCATTTGACAATTAACGACTAATAAGTGTTTGTGGAGTTTTATGCACACAGGATAAAACGGCTTATAAATTAGCGATGCTATGAATTAGCAATTATTGAGAGAAGGTATTAAAATGGGTCAATATGTTGATCTGAGCTAGGTACGCATACATAAGTTTATAGTTAAAATTGCGATTTTGGTCAAATATTTAGTGAAAGTCCTTCACCGTAAAATTAGGGACTAAAATGGACCAAAAAGCAATTGAGGGGAAAACCGGGTAAACGGCCCTTAGAGGTTGTTTAGGAATTTGTATCATGATTATGTAATCCTTGGATATGTAGAAAAGTTATAGGCATAAACATTCGTGGGTCGAATGCCTAAAATGGGTCATTTGCGCAAAATGACTAACCGAAAGGAAAGATTGGGGGTAATGGGTTCATTATGTTAAATCCACCACAAAAATAGTTGTGGTGGATTATAAATAGTTATTTAGATATGGGAATTCAAAGTGTAAAAGGGGAAGAGCGTGTTAATGCTTAAATGCACAAAATCTCCTAAACGGGTCAAAATGGATTTATGCGCATCGCTTATGAATTAGACGCGTAATTCATAAAACAAATTTTTTGAACCCGAGCTATGAATTTTGAGTTAAATACAATGGTTTATGTAATTTGATTACTTAGAAACAAGTTGGTGGTTTAAAACTTGAACGGGTCAAAAGTTCTTATAAATCAATTTCAAGCCGAGAGCTTGAAATCAAATATTTTATGATTCCCGATGTCTGACTTTAACTCATTGTGATGGAGAATTAAATTACATCACCCGTAACAGCTGAACCTTCAGGGCTTGCTTCTTTAGAGACATCCGCATCCTCTGACAAGGTTTCTTCACTATCACCTGAACGGGAACGCTTCTTGGACAAAGAATCAAGCACTTCAGAGCAAACTTTCTCATTAAGCCCAACTAGTTTCAATTCCTATAACACAGAAAGGGGTTTACCGAAGCAAGAAGAAACTTCACTTACATAAGGATAAGTTAGCCTTTCTATTTTGTGCACAGACTCTTTGAAAAATTCAGAAGCTTCAGGCCAGAACAAAGGAGATTGTTCCAAAGCCTGACCCGACTCATGAAGCTTGAAACCAACAACCAAACCCAAGTGCTTCCCATAGTTCAACAACTTTGGGTAAACATCCCCAAGGGCAGAATTAAACTCATTAGAATGAAGGAGATAGGTGACAACCTGCTGAAAGCCTTGCTCAATAAGCCACTGGTTATCGCCAGTAGCTTGAACCACGAAAGCCTTCAAGCCTTCCTTCTCCTCTGAAATGGCTATCTTCTGGATATCCAAGGCTTCCTTATCAGCCTTCAGTTGTAACTTATCTGCCTCCATCTTCTTCTTCAAATCCCCAATCTCAATCTCATGCCTACGGGTTAGCTCACCAACCTTTTTTAACCAAGATTCCTCCTTCTTTGAAAAGCTATCAATATCCTTCTTCGTGGCTGCCATGGAGGCCTTCATCTTTTCCTTCTTCTTCGAAAACTCCTCATACTCCTGCATCCCCTTATGAAAACGAGTAACACCCTTAGCCACTAAGGCAGAAAGGTTGCAAGAGCTCAAGATCAACCTAGAAAGCATAGCATCACCCTCCATCTCTGATATGGAACCTCGAACACCGGGTGGGAGCAAAGTTAGCCAACACATCAGCACAAACGTTGGCATCCTTAAAACTATCTCCAACCTTAACACCCCAATTGGAACATAAATCTCATCCTCACTCAAACCCTTAATTTCCTTCCTCGGTGAACCTTGAACATAAGTCACCATTGCTTTTTTGCCCGCAGACTTTTTCTTACCATGAACAATCAAATTCTTCTCATTCTCAGCATCAACACTGGGACTCTGATCCCTAGAAACCTCGATATCATTACTCAAATCCACATGATCAGAAGAAGTGGAATGAGGAGCACCTTTCAACATGCGTCGAGCAGAGCGACAGGTCGAAGTCTTAGGAGCAACGGTCTTGGTAAAACCATTCGCATTTGGAATACTCACATACCATCCTCAAACCTGTGTTCAGAACCTATAGCAACAGCATCATCACCCGCTGCAGCTTCAGCATCCATGAATGCAATATCCGATGTATCATCACTCTTGACAAAATCCAATGCAGACATAACTGCAAAATCCATGAGAAACAAGAGTATAAGCAAACAATCAAAAGGAATGTAAAAAAGCAAAATAAGTAAAATGCATACCCTGACCACTCCTCATAAGAACCAGATCCCGATCAGGTTTATCCCATAATTTGCTAATACCCAACAACACTAGCAAATGTTCAGGAAAAGGCCGAACCCTTGAAGGACATTCCCGGATGGCCTTAAGAAAACAACTATTTAATTCAGACTCAGAGGGTTCCGGTTCATTGAGAAGAGCGTCTGGGTGTCTCCAAATCATCTTAAAAGAACAATTGACTCCGAGACCCAAAAGAACCGGTCCTTCCAGGCACCAAGAGTGGTAACCATGGACGAAACCAAGCAAATATCAACTTTAGACGTTTCAAAAGTGAACCAATCACCATTCTTCGTTAAGCGGAAGAACCGGTGGAATGACAACAAAGAAGGATCATAGCCGGAGACCCGACACAAAACCTCAAAATGTAAAACCCTAGCTAAACCATGAGGATGGATTTGACCAAACGAGACTCGGTAATATTCCAAAACATTAAACACAAAGATTTAGAATGGATGACGGAGATTGGAGAACTCAAAATGACGACAGTACAAAGCAATCGACCCAGGAGGGCATTGATCAACAGATTTGTCACAACCCGGTGCAACCAGATCGTATTTGAAACCAATACCCCATTCAATGCAAAACGCCTCCACTTCCTCTTCAGTAAGACGATAATAACTGACCGAAAGGTCCTTACGAGCACCCATGACAAGGGATTTAACGAAGAAAAGAAAAAAAATGAAGAAGGCAGGATGATGACTAACCTGAACGTAAGAAAGGACCGATGGAATGCTTGAAGAAAATAATGAAGATAGTTATTATGTGTAAATAAAAAAGAGATAAATGATAAGAACAGAAGTTTTAATTACACAGCAGGTAATTACAACTGTCGCCTGCGATAACTGCCACCCATCACATCAGTTGTCATTTCAAAATTCAAAAATCTCAACTGCTCAGGAACCCTTGAAGCCTTCAAGCAATAAAAACAATGTGTAAAGTCAGAAGCATTTGAGTATACACCCCAAACACCTCTGACTTGGGGGGCTGATGACGGGGGTAGCTCAAGCCTCAATAATATGACTAAAATACATAACAGCCTAAAAGGTTAAAAGGTTCAAAACCCACGAGTTATAGTAGGCAGCAAAAAGAACAAGCACAGTAACCAGTCACATCACTGATAACCCACCAAGTCTCCTCTCAGCCGCAAAAGTGGCATGTGCAAAGGAGACATCCTTTTACCCATAGGTCCGAAACCTTCATCCACTAAATGGGTAAGTCCCCTACTGCCGCTGAGTTCACTAGTAAAAGGTTTCCCCTTTGGGAAGAAGCTTTCCTTATAAATGACAGCCCTTGTCATTCATGCAAGACATTCCGATCGGCTCAGATCTTCCTTGATCTTTGATCTTCCTTCTCCTCCCTCTAGAACTTGCTTCATGCATGCTTCTCTTCTTCACTTCAAATAACACAACTTCACCAACACAAACATCTGAGGCTGAATCTCTTTCAGCCAAGGATTTCAAGTGAATAACAACAAAACTAGTGAACCTCCTCCTACGTCTAGCAAACGTAGGGGGGCCCCATGACCTGCGTTAGGTAAACTTCAACCCTTGAAGCCTTTTGCCTAATCAGTCTGTCCACTACCCTTGGTCTCATATTTGTTGTAACAACAGTCCTCATTTCTGTAATGATGACTAGTTAGCGTTAATCGGGTTAGAGTGTACTAATGTAACTACAGTTAATTAGAGTTGGTATATGTGTTTTTCTCCGTGAATTGAGCAACTTGAGCAAACCGTGACTTGCAGATTCTATATTTTAAGTCATACATTGTATGGAATTTTCAAAGTCGTATGCTTGGTTCACCCTTCTTCCAAAGTGAAAACAAGCCGAATCTTTTCTGCCCAATCGTTTTTTTCATTCAATACTTGATTGCCATAGTGGCACATAGCACATTTAGGGGGGGGGGGGGTTAGCATTCACAGAATGGGGTTTCAGGTAGGGTACCCGATTCTGGTACACCGCTCCCACCATTCAGGTAGTAGTTTAGGGTTCTTCTTACCTATTGAAGGGGCATGAGGGTAGGAGGGAGATAGGAAGAGTACCATGTAGGAGAGTGAGGGTAGTGTAAAAAGGTGAAGTCCATGGTTTGTGTAAGGACTCTCAAAATTATCCTAAAAATACCCATAAGTATAAACCCGGACCCCTGAAACCTTACCCTACTTCAAAAATCAAGAAAAACAAAATCTGGGTTCTCAGGCGGGCCGCGTAAGAGACAAGGGACATCTTACGCGGGCCGCGTCAAACCATGATTGACCGGATAAGTGTTCCGAGTCCAAGTGTCGCCTACGTGTCACACCTACTGATGACCAATCAAGGCTATACGTAGACTGGGCGGCCACGCGGGCCGCGTAAGATTAAGCTTAAGGCTTACGCAATACCCATAAGTATAAACCCGGACCCCTGAAACCTTACCCTACTTCAAAAATCAAGAAAAACAAAATCTGGGTTCTCAGGCGGGCCGCGTAAGAGACAAGGGACATCTTACGCGGGCCGCGTCAAACCATGATTGACCGGATAAGTGTTCCGAGTCCAAGTGTCGCCTACGTGTCACACCTACTGATGACCAATCAAGGCTATACGTAGACTGGGCGGCCACGCGGGCCGCGTAAGATAAGACCTCAAAATCAGCTATAAATAGCTAGGCACCTGCACAGTCCACTGGTGTCGATATCTTTTCATAAAAACGAAGTTATAACACTCTGAAGTCGAAATTACTTTCAATATTAGTGAGGCGCTGCTCCGATACCCGGTATTAACTCGATCGCTGCTACGATTCAATGTCCGATTGATTAAACTATCCAATGGATGTTTAAGTGCTGCCCACATTAGGGTTTATGCTTTGTCATTCGTTGTTAATTCAATGGATGTTTAAGTATCGCACTTTGTCATTCATTGTGAAGGTTTTAATCTCGTGAGTTATCGTAAATGCTGTATTAGTTACTAACCGAGTTCGTGTGCATGTTATTAATTTAGGTTAAAAGGCTAATCAGTAGGCTAGGCTCTGCTCAATTAAATCTACAATGTGAGTCATTCTATTTTTATCAAATTACTTTACAAAACTTTATTTGTTTTCAAAGTTATAATTACGGGGATTAAGTCTTTGTAATCACCAAGTTACAGCCGGTATGTGGGGTTTTATATACATTACTTGATAATCTTCACCATTGGGGCAGCCAAGGGGTGATATGACCATAGTCACAGACACCATTGGACAACAGGAGGGCCAATGGGTCGAGTGACAAAATACCGTGGGTAGTTGGTTTGATATCAGAAACATTGTAATCGCTCTTAATACTGTAAATTATAACAAATGAGTCGTTTTAGCAAAATGAATGATTCACCAGTATTTCCCGCTGACAAAACCTTTTTTCAAACATGTTTCAGGTGATCTATTGTGATCCAGGAAAAGTGCTGCGTAGCACTTCAAGCTTAAGGAAGTGGCTCAATATAAAAATAAAGAAACATGTTTTGTAAAATAAAAGATTTCTCCGTGAAATCTTATGATTGTAAATTACCGGGATTTTATTCCGAGTTGTGAAATAAAATAATCAGGAAATATTTCAGTTTTAAAAAGATCCTGAAGAAACTTCCGCTGTTAAATAAATACCACAGGATTTTCTGTCACGCGGCTCCTAAAACGGGTCAAACCGGGTCGGGGGCCGTGACAGAAAAAGGTGGTATCAGAGCCACTGATTTAAGTCAATTAAGTATTTAGAAAATACTTAAATTCTCTACTTGTCATTTTGTGATTATGTGTTTTCTTATTTGAATATTTGTGTACAGTATGGGTAAACAGAAGCTGTCAAACATCTATCTTAAATTAGATAGGTCATCCAACAAGAAGGGAAGTTCATCCCAAACCAAATCCTCAAATCACTCTGTAATTCCTGAAGGAGGAATATTTGTGCGAAAGGCACAATATGAGGAACCACTTTCTCCTAATAAAAGAAGTTTGATTTTTAAGAAAAGTCAGGAGAAAATAAAGAAATCCCGAGAAAAGAAGATTAAACAGGAAACCCAGGAATTAACCAGTAAATCACCTTGGGAGGACAAGTTAGATGAAAATTGGGCAGATCTTTATATGCTAGCTACTGTAGCAGTAAATGCAAATCTTTAAATATTTTAACTTAAGTTTTAGCAATCTTATCACCTATAATCTAGAAACCTTATCCAGTAAATAAATAAGTTTACAGTAAACCCTAATATGTTTTAAATTTCAGTTGTTTTCACGCGGTATGAAATAATATTTAAAGGTTATCTGTGCAATTTTATTATAAAAATTTTAACTTAAGTATTTGTGTGTATTTTGCATGTGTACTAAACAGCATGAATGACTTGTCTGACACCCTTCAGAATTTAAATCTCTATCCGGTAAAAATAGAGGTTTCCAGAGATTTCAATAGGTATATACCAGATATAGAAGAACCTATTGAATTTAATGCTCCAACTCCGGAGAAACCCAAGCCCAAGAAAAGGAGGAGATTTTTAGGATGGAGGCGTGTGCGCAGGAGGAAACCCGCCACTAGAAAGATACCTAAAATAGAAAATACCTTAGATAAAGGGAAGGGGATTGAAGTCGGGGAAGAGTCTAGGCAGATGGGATTACAGTTTGATGAATATTCTAAGCAAATAGAAATGGAGATTGGAGGGGGTTCTAAACAAACTCAGATAGAAATTGGGGAAAGCTCTAAACAAACCCAGGAAATGACATTACAAGAGGAGCTAGATTTTATATTGGCAAGCTGTGATACTATTAAGCCTGTCAATACAAATGTTTTTACTCATCCTATTGAAACTCAACTTCCAATAAATTTGGAACCAACAATCCCAGAACCTATAATTCACACCCAACCTTTAGGAATGGACGAGTGGTGGACGAATTATTGGCAGTTCCAAAACCTGCTCAACAGTCCTTATTCCTTTCTTCCTCAATTCGACCCAGAACCTATACCTAATCCACTTATGAGCAATGAGAATTTAGCCGAACTCCGCCACTTTGGCGAGGAGTTAATGGATGCAGGAAATAGGATCAGGGAAGTAGGAGAACAGATCTCCTGGAAGTATGATGAGAGGGAACACCGTTATTAAAATATCAGCTGACAAGGGATAAGGGGTTTATGAGACTATGTTTGTATAATAGTAATAATAATCTAATCTTGTGAAATAACCTAAAATAAAACTTTGTAAGATAATGGTGTGTATTGATGCATACTATTAAATATAAAAATGGAAATCGAGAAATCGATAATTTTGGCTATATGTGTATAATTGAAAATTTGTATGATTGTTTTGTGTATAATTATTATTTAATCGATACTAATATATTATATATAATGATCAGATGGAAAACGCTAATAACGAACCAGTTAATGAGGTTAATCAATCTGAGCAACACCCGGAGGATCAATTTCTAAATAGGCAAGATATAGAAAATATCGTTGCTCAAGGGATAGCCAACGCTATTCCAGCAATAGTTGCTGCTGTTAAAAATCCTACTATTCCAGCAAACATATTTCTGAAGATAACTTCAGCAATAGCGTAAATGGAGGCGGTAATCATACTAATCACGATAATAATCCACGGCAGGCTCCGCTCCCTAAGAAAATGAAAGCTGCAACACCTGGTTGCACTAATAAAGAATTTCTTGCTTGTAAACCATCTGAGTTTGCAGGCAATGAAGGAGCAACTGCGGTACTGCGTTGGTTAGAGAAAACCGAGGCAGTTATTACAATAAGTAAATGTGCTCAGGATGATCAGGTCATGTACGCGTCAAATCTTTTTAAAGAAGGGGCGCTAGAATGGTGGAACACGGTGTTACAAGCAAAAGGAAGGATGATGGCGTATGCTATGAACAGGGAAGAATTTAAGAGTCTTGTTGAAAGAAAATTCTGTCCCGAATATGAAAAAGATCAAATGGCAAATAAATTCTTAAATCATCGAATGATGGGTGTAGATTGTCGCGGTTATACTTCGACATTCTTTGAATATGCTAGAGTGGTACCAACACTGGCTTTGCCAGAACCGGTACTCATTTCTCGCTATATTTGGGGACTAATTAGTGAAATCCGTAACATCGTTAAAGTTGCGAGACCTCGTACTATTGACGATGCAGTGTAGTTAGCTAATACCCTAACTGACGAACTGGTACGCATACGAGATGAAAACAGTTAGAAGGAATTGGCTCAGAAAATTACCCAAGGATTTCGTACGGGTAATAACAGCAGTTTTAGGAAAAGAGGAACAGGACAATCCTCCAATCCGCCTTACTGCAGGAATTGCAAAAGGAAACATTTTGGAAAATGTAATATAACCTGCAATTTTTGCAAAGTTGTAGGACATCGTGAAGAAAATTGCAGGAAGAAATCCATAATTTGTTACAATTGTGGAGAAGCAGGACATTTCAAAACAGAATGTCCTAAAGTGGTTAAACCAGCAGACAACAAAGCCAAGACAGCCGACGGAGCTACTAAGAAGAATGTTCGAGCCTTTCAGTTAACAACTCAGGAGGCCGAGCTAATCCCAGATGTGATAGCTGGTACGTTCTTAGTTCACAACATTTACGCAAAAGTATTATTTGACTCTGGTGCAAACCAAAGTTTTATTAATACTTCATTCTGCCAAGCTCTTAACTTACCCTTAACCAAACTTAGGCAGATTTTTACAGTCGAAACGGCAGACGGAAATTCTGTTAGCATAGATAAAGTTTTGCAAAAGGAAAATATAGAACTCTCAGGTCATAAATTCTTTGCAAATCTATTACCTTTGAAATTAGCCGAATTTGATGTTGTGTTAGGAATGGATTGGTTAGTAGCCAACCATGCTCGAATTCTTTGTGATCAGAATTCCATAGAAATTCAAGCACCCACTGGAGAAGTAATTATGATTACAGGGGATAAACCACGTAAGCCCATGAAGTTCATATCAGTAATAAAAGTTGCTAGTTATGAACGAAAGCAAGGAATAGTATATATGATTTCAGTAATCATTAGTTCTAAGGGTAAAGAACTTAAGGAAATTCCTGTAGTCTCAGAATACTCAGATATATTCCCAGAAGAATTACCAGGACTACCACCAGATAGGGAAGTAGAATTTAGAATTCATCTAATTCCAGGAACTATACCGATAGCCAAGGCACCTTATCGGTTAGCACCTACAGAAATGTTAGAACTGAAAAAGCAATTAGATGAATTACTAAGTAAAGGTTTCATACAACCTAGTTCATCCCCGTGGGGAGCACCAGTGTTGTTTGTTAAGAAAAAAGGATGGTTCAATGAGAATGTGTATTGATTATAGAGAATTGAATAAGGTTACAATTAAGAATCGATATCCATTACCTAGGATTGATGATCTTTTCGATCAACTTCAAGGAGCTAGATATTTTTCTAAGATTGACTTACGCTCCGGATATCATCAATTGAAGGTACAAGAGGAAGACATACCTAAGACTGCTTTCAGAACTAGGTATGGTCATTACGAGTTTACAGTCATGCCCTTCGGATTAACGAATGCACCTGCAACATTCATGGACATGATGAATAGAATCTGTAAACCATACTTGGATAAATTTGTAATTGTTTTTATCGACGATATACTTATTTATTCCAAAAGTCAGGATGAACATTGTCAACACTTGCATGCACTCTTAACTTTGTTAAGAAAAGCAAAGCTTTACGCCAAATTCTCGAAGTGTGAATTTTGGTTGCAAGAAGTGCAATTCTTAGGTCACATGGTGAATCATGAAGGTATTCATGTAGATCCTGCTAAGATAGAGGCAATTACCAAATGGAAGGTTCCGCAATCCGCAATGGAAATTAGAAGTTTTATAGGATTAGCTGGATACTATAGACGGTTTATTAAGGATTTTTCCAAGATAGCTGTACCATTAACTAAGCTAACCTGTAAAGCAGTTAAGTTTGAATGGGGAACTAAGCAAGAAGAAGCCTTTAGGATCTTCAAGCAGAAATTAGCCAATGCTCCAATCTTAGCCTTACCAGAAGGAACTGAAGATTTTGAAGTATATTGTGATGCTTCAAAACAAGGATTTGGATGTGTGCTGATGCAACACAAGAAGGTAATTGCGTATGCTTCAAGACAATTGAAAAAGCACGAAGAAAACTATACGACTCATGACTTAGAATTAGGAGCCGTAATTTTTGCCCTGAAAATCTGGAGACATTATCTGTATGGAAGTAAGTTTACTGTCTATACAGATCATAAAAGTTTAAGATATATATTTGGGCAAAAAGAATTAAACATGAGGCAAAGGAGATGGATGGAAATCCTCAGTGACTACGACTGTGATATTCAATATCAAGAAGGAAAGGCAAATGTAGTTGTTGATGCCTTAAGTCGTAAGTATCATGAAAAACAAAAGCGAGTTCGTGCTCTCAGATTAAATCTACAGATAGATTTAATGGAACAATTGAAGAATGTTCAAGCTACAGCAATTAAGGATGATGCTGAAGGAATGAAAGGAAGAATAAAAGAATTAGAACAAGGAGCTGATGGAATTTGGAGATTCCACCAAAGAAGAATTTGGATACCTAAGCAAGGAGAATTAAGAAATAAGATTTTAGAAGAAGCCCATAAATCCAGGTATACCATGCACCCTGGAAACAATAAAATGTACCAAGATTTAAGAAATAACTTTTGGTGGATAGGAATGAAGAAGGATATAGCTAGATATGTTTCTAAGTGTCTTACTTGTTCACAAGTTAAGGCAGAACATCAAAAACCTTCAGGTCTACTACAACAATTAGAAATGCCTGTATGGAAATGGGAACTCATAACAATGGATTTTGTTACTAAGTTACCCAAAACCAGAAAAGGTAATGATGCGATTTGGGTAATTGTGGATCGATTAACCAAATTAGCTCACTTTCTACCTATGAAAGAAACCTTTAGCATGGAAAGGTTAGCAAAGTTGTATGTAGATGAAGTCATATCCCTACATGGAGTTCCACTCTCTATTGTTTCTGATAGGGATAGCCGTTTCACTTTTCATTTCTGAGTTTCCAGCAAGCAATGGGGACTCGATTAAATATGAGTACTGCATATCATCCACAAACAGACGGGCAAAGTGAAAGGACGATACAAACTCTAGAAGACATGCTCAGAGCATGTGTGATAGATTTTGGTGGAAATTGGGACGATCATTTACCTTTAATTGAATTCTCCTATAACAATAGTTATCATTCAAGTATTGAAACTGCCCCATTCGAGGCATTGTATGGAAGAAAGTGCAGAACTCCAGTTTGTTGGGCAGAAATAGGAGAAAGTCAATTGTCAGGACCTGAAATAGTGCAAGAGACGACCGACAAAATTTCACAAATCAAGGAAAGACTGAAGACAGCTCGAGATCATCAAAAGAGTTATGCAGACAATAGACGCAAGCCACTCGAGTTTCAAGTTAGAGATAAAGTACTATTAAAAGTTTCACCTTAGAAAGGAGTAGTCCGATTCGGTAAGAAAGGAAAGCTAAGTCCCAGATACGTAGGACCATTTCCAGTGATCCAACGTATAGGACCAGTTGCTTATCGTTTACAACTACCAGAGGAGTTAGCTGGAGTACATGATGTATTTCATGTATCTAACCTCAAGAAATGCCTATCAGACGAATCTTTGGTAGTACCTCTCCAAGATATAGAGGTAAACGAAAAGTTAAAATTTGTTGAGAAACCTCTTCAGATAGAAGACCAAAAGGTGAAATTCCTTAAACACAAACGGTTAGTACTTGTTAAGATCAAGTGGGATTCAAAGAGAGGACCTGAATACACTTGGGAGTTGGAATCAGAGATGAAGCGAAAGCATCCTCATTTATTCTAATAAATCTTGAGGAAGAGATTCTAAATAAGGTGGGGAGAATGTAAGGACTCTCAAAATTATCCTAAAAATACCCGTAAGTATAAACCCGGACCCCTGAAACCTTACCCTACATCAAAAATCAAGAAAAACAAATTCTAGGTTCTCAGGCGGGCCGCGTAAGAGACAAGGGACATCTTACGCGGGCCGCCTGAGAACCCAGATTTTGTTTTTCTTGATTTCTGATGTAGGGTAAGGTTTCAGGGGTCCGGGTTTATACTTACGGGTATTTTTAGGATAATTTTGAGAGTCCTTACATTCTCCCCACCTTATTTAGAATCTCGTCCTCGAGATTTATTAGAATAAATGAGGATGCTTTTGCTTCATCTCTGATTCCAAATCCCAAGTGTATTCAGGTCCTCTCTTTGAATCCCACTTGATCTTAACAAGTACTAACCGTTTGTGTTTAAGGAATTTCACCTTTCGGTCTTCTATCTGAAGAGGTTTCTCAACAAATTTTAACTTTTCGTTTACCTCTATATCTTGGAGAGGTACTACCAAAGATTCATCTGATAGGCATTTCTTGAGGTTGGATACATGAAATACATCATGTACTCCAGCTAATTCCTCTGGTAGTTGTAAACGATAAGCAACTGGTCCTATACGTTGGATCACTGGAAATGGTCCTACGTATCTGGGACTTAGCTTTCCTTTCTTACCGAATCGGACTACTCCTTTCCAAGGTGAAACTTTTAATAGTACTTTATCTCCAACTTAAAACATGTGATAGACAATTATTTATATAATTTTATTCATCCCTCTAATTTTTTTTTTATTTTATGAAAATATGTCTTCTCTTTACAATACAAAGTATATATATTTTTATATGTATATATAAAATATTTTTACATATAATTTAAAATTTACTAATTAAGTATGATAACTCTTATTACTCAGTATCTAATATAAAAACTTAATTTCTCTACTTGTCAATTTGGCGTAAGATGTCCCTTGTCTCTTACGCGGCCCGCCTGAGAACCCAGATTTTGTTTTTCTTGATTTTTGATGTAGGGTAAGGTTTCAGGGGTCCGGGTTTATACTTACGGGTATTTTTAGGATAATTTTGAGAGTCCTTACAGTTTGGGTAGTGGTGCCACCAATAATGTGCTTTAGGGTAGTTTAGGGTAAAAGTGAGTTAGCAACACGTGATTGGTAGAATTTCGAATAGATTGGGTTATGCCCCGACTCCCTTTAACACCTATTAAAAATTTGTGTACGTGTGTGTGTTTAATTTTGCCAATCAAAAACCCAAAAAGCCACCATAATGGATCATCTAACAACCCTTGATGCAATCACCAAAGTATATTTACAAACCCGCAGGTGAAACGCCTCAATTCAGCCTCAAAGTTGATATTGAAACGCACGGCACTGCTGACCATCTTAACAGCCCGTTATCAGTCTTCAATGTTATTCTAGCCATCGATATCAGCCACAAAAAACCCGTTTACACGTCAAACTTCACCATAACTCAGACAGTTTTATCGACCAAAATAGCCATGTATCATTGTCGATGACCACCGAATTGGGCAGTCCAATCACCCACACTACCATTTGTGGTCATACTAAGGGTGACGGAGGTCGCTCGCACCATGTAATGTTTTTTGTACTATATATAGGTTAAAATCCCGACGGAATCCCATGAAATTTTGACACCGAATCTAATATAAACAATATATCCTGATTTTTTTTATAAATTTCCAACGAATACTATACAATCAAATGTTAAATAATTAGGCATCAAATTATGTACAAGAGTGATTTTCCGTGCGACGTGTAGGAGACAATTTGGGTTTGACAAGTGTCCTTTTTATTTTAAGAAGAAAAGGGTATTATGGTCATTCTCCCTTGAACCTACTTCACCACCAATTTTCAAATGACTATAACTTTTTCATAGGATAATATTTTTTTTTAAATCACACCGTTGTAAGCATTTCATTCTCTTTAATTTGAGTAGACTATTTCTATAGTTTTCTTAATTTTTAACATTTTATTTTACAAGCTATAAAGTTACGTGATTATGTTCCAGTACATAACTACGTATCATATGTGCAAGCAATAATAAATGCCCAATGTGACCCTACATCTACAATCACGTACCATATATAACAAGTGTAATGTCACGTGATTATGTATCAGTACATAATTATGTTTATTATAGTTTTTTTCTTGTATAATGTTTTCTTACTAAAGTTAAGCTTATTACGTGATTATAAATTCAACATAACAAGAACTTAATTGTTTTTATGTGTAACAACCCACAAAAACACCCTAAAACGCTCCGTAAGTGAAAAACCAACACCATATACCTTTATTTTTATAGAAAACAAATAAAAACTGATTTTTTGGTTCTATCACGGGCCGCGACCCACTAGAAGAGATCTCTCGCGGGGCGCGAGAGACTTGATTCTATCCGGACACGTACCACGACACGTGTCAAAGCTATAGGGTGACACGACATCCCTAGCCATAGCTAGGGTGTCCCTCGCGGGGCGCGAAGGACTACCCTTGGCCAGTCGCGGGGCGCGAGAAACCCACGAGAATCCTATAAATGGAGCCGTTCAGTCACCTTTCCATCTCGCTCAAATTTTCTTTTCTTTCTCACACTCTCTCTGTCATTCTAATGTCAGATTCCCTGAAACCATGAAACTCTACCTCGTTATTAGGGTAATAACTCTAATCACTGACACGGTACAATATTCGATCGATTAAAATCGATCCAATGGATGTTTAAGTGCTGCCAATATTTGGCTATACTTTGTCATTCGTTGTGAGGGTTTCGATCTCTTGATTATCGTTAAAGTTGAAATTGGGTTAATACGCTAATACGAGTTCCATTGTATCTAGAAATTAGAACTCATAACTAGGGAGCTGCTAAACCAGAATACTTAGCGATTAAGTAAACTTAGTGGTTAAGATAACTTAACAGTTAAGAAAACTTAATGGCTAAGAAAACTTAATGGTTAAGTAAACTTAGTGTTTAAGTAAACTTAATGGTTAAGGAAACTTCACATGTAAGGAAACTTAAGAGCTAAGTAAGCTAAGTAAGTTAATCAGTTAAACAGTTAAGTAAATTACTTAATTAACCAGTTAAAGTCAAGTTAAACATCTAAAGTTTAACAAGTTATACAGGAGGTAGATAATATCTAAATAGGTATCTATGGGGTAGGTATTATCTAAGGAAAATATTATCTAAGGAAAATATTAACTAAGGAAAATATTATCTAAGGAAAGTACTATATAGGGTAAATTACAGTTTTCGTCCTTTATGTTTGTATCGAATTACAGTAGATAGCCTTTAACTTCAATAATTACAGTCACAATCATTTATTTGGAAAACCCATTACACACTAGGTCCTTTAGCACTAACCATGTTAAAATTTTAAGTTAAATATGACATGTGCATTGCAGATAAGGGTATTATAGTATTTTCCTATTCCTTTCAATAAAACAAAAAACATAAAAACTTTTAAAAGACTTTCACATAATCCTCTTTTCACTTCTCCCTCACTCCTCTCTTTCTTTAATCCCTGCAACTATTCAAATGGGTAAAGAGGAACAAAGGAACACAAGATTGCAAAAAGTAAATTAAACTTTGATTGCTTTCAAAGATCTTTACCAGTGTTGTAAAAGTCGCTAGGCGGTCCCTAGTCGGCCGACTGGGGAGTTGGGAGTAATCGGAGTACTCGGAGAGTACTCGGGGAGTACGCGGACATGGTAAATATAAAGAAAATTAATTGTTATATATTATTTATGTGTTAAAATAAGCATAATTCATGTCAACTGGGTATAATTTAAAATGAAACATGTTTAAAGTTCAAATATTCTGAATACAAGTCCGACTAGTCTGAGTACAAGGCCGAGTAGTCCGAGTACAAGGCCGAGTAGTCCGAGTACAAGGCCGAGTAGGCCGATTTTGACCGAGTTTGACCGATTAAAAGTCAACAAACCACATTGACCGCCTAGACCGACTAGGCCGACTAGGCGGACTAGGCTCCGACTAGGCCGACTAGGCGCCGACTAGGACCGAGTACTCCCGAGGCCGACTAGTTGAGACCGCCTAGGAGGAAGTCGCCAAGGTGGAGGTCCGAGGACCGAGTACTCGCCGAGTACTCGGCCGAGGAATCCGACTTTTGCAACACTGATCTTTACAAGTTACTGTCTAAGCATTTGGTGAAAAACAGGACCCCTCACTCCTATCTTTCTCTCTCTAACACCCACCACCGCCACCATCAACCACCCACCACCACTCTCCCCCTCTCTACCCCTGATACCCCTCCTCCCCTTATTCACCTCTGTTTTGTTCAACCTCCACCGCACATCCACCATCGCCGCGCAAGCCGCAGTCACCACCGACGCACATCCACCACCGACGCACACCCACCACCGTCGTCCTCTCTGTTTCTTGGGTACAGGTATGCTCTCCGATGCAAACTAAGTTTCAAACTGAGTTCTTTTCTGGCTCATTTTGCAAACTGAGTTTCAATTTGATTTCTCTTTTCTTGTTTTGCAATATGCTATTTGGTAAACTAAACTTCAATTTGGTTTGGTGTTTTGAAAACTAAGTTTATATTTAGATGGTTTGTAGATGGAGGTTAATAATTGGGGAATTTGTAAAGAAAGATTGTTGGATTTATGAAATTGAGGGTTTAGGGTAAAGAGGAAAAAGGTGATAAGGTGAGGTGTGTGTGAGGTTTGAGGTGTTGGTTTGAAAGAGGGGAATCAACGTTTTTTACTTTGTACAATTTTTTTTTTTGCAATACGCTATCATCTAATGTTCCAGATCTTCACAGATACGAATGTACGAAAGGGGGGAGTGGTGGTGGGTGGTTGATGGTGATGGTGGTGCTGGTGGTGGGTGTTAGAGAGAAAGAGGGTGAGAGAGAGAGAGAGATGAGGGAGAGGGAGTACTGTTGAGAGGGGGTTTTTAATCTTTTTTGTTTTATTGAATTAGAACATAAAAAGACAATAATACCCTCATGTGCAATGCACATGCCACATTTAACTTAAAATTTTAACCTGGTTAGTGCTAAAGGACCTAGTGTGTAATGAGTTTTCCAAATAAAGGATTGTGACTGTAATTATTGAAGTTAAAAGCTATCTACTGCAATTTGATACAAACATAAAGGACGAGAACTGTAATTTACCCTACTATATAAGGAAGGTATTATCTGGGGAAGATTTATCTGGGGAAGGTTTATGTGAGGAAGGTTCTATATGGGGTAAGTATCCCTTACCTATAAATAGGAAGTCCATGGATTCATTTTCTTTGCTCATTTCTTCTCCTCTTCTCTCTATACGTTGGTGTTCTAACCAATAATCACCGATACGATATTCTGTCATATCAATCCAGGAACCAACTAACGAATGCCAAAGTGCTGTCTAAATAAGACTATACTTCATTGAATTTCGTTAAGGTTCTGATCTCGTGACCATCGTTAGGTTTGATATGGTTTTACACTAATACATATTTCACTCTGTTAAACTATATGTTTAACTATCAGAAAACTCCGATCCATAAACTTACTATCAAACAAGATGTTTAATCATCAGAAGATTCAGAATTATAAGTAGATGTTTAGTTATCAGAAGGCTTAGAATCACGAGGCCTGTTAAATCAAGAACTATAGACCTACAAGGTGAGTCATTATATTTTTATCAAAGTTGTTTTGCAAAACCCTAAAGGTTTTCCCAGTTATACTTACAGTGATTAAGTCGTTGTAATCTTAAATTACTGCCAGTACGTGGGGTTTTGTATACAATTCTTGACAAGCATCACTTTTAGGTGAACGGACCTAAATAGTGATATGACCACAGTCGCAGGTCTTGCCGAGTGACAACTAGGCCAGATAATTCTAAGATATAAACATTGTAATCGCTCTTAATACTGTAAATTATAACAAATGTGTTTTTGTAAAACTGAATGAACTCACCAGTATTTCCTGCTGACCAAATGTTTTTAAAACGCGTTTCAGGTGATTACATTAGATTGGAATAAGAGCTGTGATATGGCACCGAAAGTCTTAAAGAAGTGGTTTATTTTATCAAATAAATTAAATGTTATTTTTATGTATTCGGGTTTATCCCATATTAAAGCTACCTTTGTAAAACATGGGTTTATTCCCATATGTTTAATAAATAAAAATCTGGTGTTTCAAAACTCTGATATTTTTCCTAACTCACGTTCCTGATGAAATTTTCCGCTGCAATATTTTCAAAATAACCACCGGTACCACTTGATTGCTCACGGCTCCCGTCCAGGGTGTGGTCGGGGGTCGTGACATTATGCTATTACGTGATTACATCTGTAATATAAGTCATTACGTGATTATTGATGTTGTGTTATATTGAACATTTGTTACTGCTTGCACATATGACACGTGATTATTACTTTGCATTTATTATTTCCTTGCCTACATGGTACGAGTTTATTACATTGAGTATTTGTTACTGCTTTATACACATGGTAGGTGATATGAAATTTAGGTATACATTTGAGTATCTGGTACATGATTTAGGAATTACGTACTGGAACATAATCATGTAACGTTACACAATCACGTAACTTTATAGCTTGTAAAATAAGAAAATTTTAAAAATTTAGAAAACTATAGCAATAACATACTCAAATTATGTAGAATGAAATGTTCGTTAATACGGTATGTTGTTTTTAAAAAAATATTATCACATGAAAAAGTTATAACCGTTTGAAAATCATGAGGGAAGTCAGTTCATATGTCACCAATATTGGATTTTCCTATTTTTCTATTTTACCAGTTTGTTTTTAGTTACATGAATTCTAAATTTGGGGATCACTTAATCTCAACCGTTGGATAATCTGATTAAATGCTCATGTTCTCTCCTACACTTCACATGATTTAACCCTTAGTACACATTACAAGAAATACCTACTATTAGCTTCATCTCTAATACTCGATCTGTGTGAACCTGAAAAGGTGTTGATCTTGGCCCTTGATGAGAAGATGATCCAATGGCTTGGGCTCTTACCTGAATCAAACAACACACTCTTCATTGTTAACCCATTTTCTTAACACATACTTCATCTTCTCTAATCTTCAGCCATGCACCAACAACCTCAACCACCATCACCATGAAGATGCCACCACCGTGAAGCTACCACTACCACCACCGTGAAGCTACCACAACCATCGTGAAGCTACCGCCACCGGACCACCACCATCTTGAAGCTCCACCACCACCACCACTGGACCACCGCCATCAAGCTCCGTCACTTTACCGCCATTGTCAAGCTGCAAACCACCACCACCACCATCAAGCTCCGTCTCCGGCCACTATCTACTTTTATCTCTTGTAAATCATGTAGTGTTTATTATAGAAATCAAGTTATGTAAATTTGGTTTTAATGAGAAAAAAGTAGTATTTTGCTTCACTTCTGAGTTCATACATGTTTACTAACAAATTAATGGTGTTTTGTTGGTTTGAAAGTTGATTAAGCCATCTTTGGTGAAGTTTCAGGCAAAGCTCCGGCCAAAGCACTAGGGGCGACACAATACGCAAGCATTAGCGGCGTGATCAGTAGCGGCGATATATCGCCGCTAAAAGTATTAGCAGCGATAAAGGAGGTCTTTAGCGGCGACATATATCGCCCCTGTTGCTCTGATTTCTTGTAGTGTATAGTATCCTTTCTCTAAATAATGAATCATGATTACACATAAATATTAATATAAACAATCCAAAACACACTGTACAACACAAACATCCAAAACACACTTGGACAACATTATTATTTCTGTCTGTAAATGACCTCTGTCACTAAGCCAGGGGTGTGGTATACCTCCCCTAGGCAGATCACCATTTTTATCGCCCTATAGTGCCCTTAGCCATCCCTGGGCGTCAAAGGAGGGGCGTCATTGATGATCCGCCAGCACAGTAACGAGCGCCAAACGACTAGTTTGGTGGTCCCCATATCTTTTTGACCGTTTACAACGGTAACAAAATAAAAAAAAATAACTTTTAATTTTTAAATTTAACACTATATATCCTACCTATTTTACTCAAATATATGTAGTTGTTTTTTATTTTCAAGTAGGTTATTTTTTTAAGTAGAGTAAATTACGATTTTGGCCCATATGGTTATATCACTTTACCCTTTTAGCCCAAAAAGTAATCTTTTAACGTCTAAGCCCCCAACGTCTTTTTTTCTAACCCTTTTTGGGCCCTAAAAGTAAATGGATGGGGTTAGTGTTAGGGGCCAAAAGGGTTAGAAAAAAGACGTTGGGGGCTCAAATGTTAAAAGATTCCTTTTTGGGCTAAAAGGGTAAAAGTGATATAATTACAGGGGCCAAAATCGTAATTTACTCTTTTAAGTAACTTTGAAGTTATTTTTATTGTTTAAATAGTTTGTAATCTTTTATTTATTTTATTGAAATTATGTTTTTTTAATTTGGTTTTAAATAAAATTGGCATATAAATTAAAAAAATATAAAATATAATAAAAATTAATAATTTGGTAGGGTGAATATATACTAGGAAGTTTATATGGGTAGGAAGGCTAGGAAGTAATCTTGACCTTCTATTAAATAATCAATGGCTAAGATTAAATGGGTGAAAGTAAACAAAAATAAAGAGGCGCTTGAGTTAGTTTGAGGGTATTCTAGTCCATCCAAGTCAATAGTTTCTCTCTCCTCCAATTCCCCATCGTTTTGATTTCTTTGCTTCAAAATCAGAAATTGAATTCGAAACATCTGATTTTGAGCATTATCGATTTTTTCATCACCTTTCATCTCTATCCGATTGAAGTTACAACACCCTAATTGACCGAAAATTGGGGCTTTTGCATTTATTGAATCAAAATCTAATCAATGATCGAAGATCAATAGATCTCTAATGAAGAAAACCTAATATTTGATGTGTGATTGAAGTTATGAGAGAGTTATATGTTGGTTTGTGACGAGCTCCTGTTGTTGTTCATCGTGAAAAAGAAAGGAAGCGTTTTGTTGTTGTTCATTGTGAAAGAGAAAGGCAACTCTTTGCTTTTGTTGTTCTTCATTGTGTGTGTGTGTGAGAGAGAGAGAGAGAGGCGATTATACACAAAGAAGGAAGATAAGTGTTATTGGCTGCTAATATACATCCTTAGGGTTTTTGTGTAGGTTATTTAAAAGTTAGAAAAGACTGATTTGCCCTCATCTGCAACTCATATAATCAGATTTAATAGAAAAAAATTAATGGGTTAGGGTTAAAGAATGTAGCGTGCAAGATTTTGTAACTTAAAGTACAAAACCCATCAAATTTAAAGGCAAAGGACACCGCTTGCAATTTGGTACAAACATATAGGACAAAACTTGTAATTTACTCTAATTTTTTCATACGACAATATTTTTTTTATAAAAATTGCACTATAAAAACGAGCGTTTTTTATCTTTAAAACGAGCACACTATTGCTATACTTTTGATTTTTTTTCGAAAACCAAGAAGCGTAAAATGCAATGGATAGAACAACATACTATAACCCAGGTTCTAAAACACAATCGGGTTTCATATGGTCGTGTTTATGTTTTAACATGGTCATAACTCTATTCTAACATGATCATGTTTATGTTTTAGCATGATTATGTTCCTTGCACTCAAATTTGGAAAACATACACTCCAGGTCTAAAACACAATGGGTTTCACATGATGATGTTTCTCTTTTAACATGGCCATGCCTTTGTTTTAACATGGTCATGTTTAGGTTTTAGCATGGTCATGCCTTTGTTTTAACATGGTCATGCCTCTGTTCCAACATCCAGGTTCTAAAACGCAATGGGTTTTAACATGGTTATGTTTATGTTTTAACATGGTCATGTCTTTGTTCCAACATGATCATGCTTCCCTTTTAACATGATCATTGATGTGTGTAAAATGCAACATATAAATTACATCAAATGAGGCATAAAACTAACCCTTTTTAGTACTAATGTTGGAAAAAATGTGCTTTTGTCTTCCTTTTGTATTTTCAGGACCAAATGAGCTTAAATGAACAAAAGGAACAAATATGCAGCAAAATCTAACATAAATACAAAGAAAAGGATTAAACGTGGCATGCCCGACCCCTTGACATCATCTTCCCAAGCAAAAACAAGAGATCAGAAGGCTGACCACGGCCCCGTGCCCAGTAGACACGGGGGCATGGCCAGATGTCTGCAAAAAAGACAAAGCAATAGACGCTTCTATTCCCAGCATGGAGGCGTGCCCAGCTCAACACGGGCCGTGATCAATGCTAAGATTCGCAGAATCTTGCAAATCTTGATAGTACAGACACGCTTCTGCACACGGGGCCGTGCCCAGCCGACACGGGGGCGTGTGGAGCCTAATACAGACAATTGCAATTAATGAAGAAAGAGAAAGAGGATGGCCACAGGGCCGTGTCCAGCTGACACGGGGCCGTGTCCGGGCTTCTGTACAAGCTATAGATATGGGTGTTTGGTTCGCTTCAAAGGCATCCCTTGGCAAACCACCTCTCTCCCACTTCACCACCACTCCACCACCACTACAACACCCACATCTACCACCATCATCCATCATCCACCTTAGAGTGTGTGTAGTAGTCTCGGGATCCAAGATTGATAGTAAGAG
Source organism: Helianthus tuberosus (assembly GCA_030545235.1). Taxonomy (NCBI): domain Eukaryota; kingdom Viridiplantae; phylum Streptophyta; class Magnoliopsida; order Asterales; family Asteraceae; genus Helianthus; species Helianthus tuberosus. The sequence goes on along the minus strand of CM060390.1, from coordinate 121,126,460 downwards.
TTCTTGACAATCAAAGGCCATGTTTGCCTAAGTCTCTTACATCACTTGGTGAAGACAAGCATTTAATGTAATACTTTTGATTTTTAATCTTTCCGCACTTTTTATTTGGTTTTGTATTAATGACTTTAATAACTAGTTTCTTATGTTGAAGGTGAAACTTCCTTATCATTTGTCTGTGGTGTCTTGGCGTTATTTTACTGTCAATATAAAATAAAAGATTTTCACCATTCATATATCTACGATCTATATAGAGATATGTTGGCTACCTGGTCGGGGGTTAAGGGAATGGTTTGATAAGGTTCTTGCCTTGTTCAGTGTATAGATCCTGCAAGGACCTGGGTCAAGCTTACTAGGACCTCCTTGAATACCCACTGGTATTGGATGGCGGGGGTGCAAATGGCTTGATCCCCTCATATATAAACTACTATTAATACATTAACCCAGCTACTTGGGATTGTATCCCTGCTGACTCAAACCACTTAGCCGAGTGTAACACCCGTCTCATTTATTTAATGTTTTTCCATAAAATACGCATTTTTATAAGAAATGCATAGTTTCAAAAGTTATACAAAATGATAAGGTTTCATGACGATAGTATCTTAGTTAACTGTCATCTAGTTTAAACATCTAAAAACGGTAAGTTAAAGGTTTACAACATGAACATTGTTTACAACAAGGTTAGATAAACGCAGAAGCTTCAAAAAGTGGTAGTCGGTTCATGTTCGCCGCTTGATCTTCACCCATCCTAAGTTCAAACATACCTACACTGTAAATTTATCACAAACGTTAGTATATGAGACCCTAGAACCCGTCTAAACGGACCCTAAAGCTCAAAATCATCACATAAACAAAATAAAATTTTGTTCGGAAGTCGACCGTAGGCTACGGTTCATAGACCGTAGCTTACGGTTCACCATATTACTTCAACCAGAACGTCTGGACCGTAGCTTATGGTCTGATCAGCAGATTTTTGTTTGTTTTCTGTTTTTAGTACGAAAACCTTCATAACATTTTAACCGTTTGTCCGATTTACGTGATTCTTTTTCCTACGCATCCGTAATTAATTTACCAATGCATCTATCATGATCATTTAATCAAAAATTGAGTTTACGGACCGGAAGTTTATAATCCCCTATTATACTTATTCGACCCGCATAGTTTTGCGACAAATCTTATATTACTCAAAATAGGGACTTTTAAACATGTATACCCATTCCATGGGCTTGTGATCATCGGCGTATCTTTACCCATTTCACGGTTTTACGCCTCCGTGATCTATAATGCCAAATGATATTTAATCATTTCCGTAATGACTACTAGACAATTATTCGAACCGTTTGGCTTGTTTATGGAATCCTCCATTTTCAACGACTGCCAAACGTTTTCTAGTCTAATTTTGACTCATTCAATCGAGTAGTGATCATTGTCACTTCAACTAATACAAATCCTTATTCTAAAAACACAACTATGAATGATTACAATATCAAATTTACATAATGTAACGAAACAAGTTACATACCTTCATAATTCACCAACATTGCTTTCTAACCACAATTACCCATTCCTGGGCTTGTCAACCTTAGCGTATCCCTTCCAATTCATGGTTTAGGTTTTTATAACTCCAATTTAACGAGTGACCTTCGAGCCACTTCGAACGCTACCATTTCGAACACTATTTTAACCCGTTCTCTATCTAGTGAGTTACATCACTTTACTTACATTCCCATTATGACCAATTAAACAATATTATCAATAAACATATCTAACCAACTATTTATTTTGACCCGTTTGGTTTCTCGAGTGAATTCCATCACTTCTTAGACTTTCCCAAACGATTACAATTTCGCTATTTCAACATCATACATATTCCAACTATATCTTTTGACCCGTTTGGTCTGTCGAGTGAATCCCATCACTTCTTAGACTCACCAAACGCAATTATTTTCGCTATACAACATTAAACATATCTACAACTAGGCTTGTCTATATAAATGTAACGAGACGACAAGTCGCGTACCTTCAAAGCTTTCCTTTCAAGCGCGTATCGCCCCCGGCTTGTCCGCTTGAAGACTCGGTTTCTTTGCCTATAGAGTTCAACCACAAACCGTTTAGAACTCTTTTTATAACACACAACGCATAATTTGCCATATAAATCGAACATGCGTTTTCGTCTGAAATTTCAACATTTTGCTTTCTCTTAGGCATTTTATCAGACACCTAATAAGCATGATTTTCATAAAATTAGAAAATCAAGTTCCATGACTAGTTATTTTACCAAGTTTAACATCCTTTTCCAATTTAGTGTCTAATCAACACTTCAATATCAAAACTAACTTCATAGAATTCTATTAGCACTAGTTTGCTACTCATGATTCTAATGTTCATCATGTTCCTACAAAACCCATTAAACACACATAATGGATGACCATGAATTTCATAGTTTAAGCACTAATTCAACAAACTAATGACTAGGGTTTACTCATAGACATGATTTCATTACAATTTCATCCAAACAACAATCATGCAAGCTCAATTTCGAATCTCATGAGTTCATCTAGAATTCAAGATGGAATCAAACCATGAAATTTTACATACCTTATGATCCCTTTACCGAGGTGATCACTATTTTATGTTTGGATTTTGATTTGGGCTTGATTTGGCTTCTCAATTTGATTGATTTTGAAGTTTAGGGTTTGGTTCTGGTTAAATCGCAGACACACACACATATGTGTGTGTTTTGTGTGTTTTAATTAATTTAAATAAAACTTATTGCAATTGCCCATATTTAGTCCCTCTACTTTACACAAGTTATTTAAAGGGTATCTTAACCATTATTGTTCTATTATGTCAAGACACTATCTAACTAGGTTATTTATTCCTAGTTATTCTATCTTGACCATAACCGACATTTAGTTTATAATATTAAATCCATATTTTCGGGGTGTTACAAGTCTACCCCCCTTAAAGAGGTTTCGTCCCCGAAACCTTCCTTAAGTAGCCCATTGGTTTGGACCAAGCTAACTTAGTTTGTTTTTAAGACATTCTTTCTTTTAGTCAAAAGTTATCCTTCGCCTCAAATCATGCGTCTTCCACGTGTAAGTCCCCACGGACTGTAACTTGTGCCTTGTATTTCTTATATTGTCACTTATTTGTTCCAATTTCCACTTGACCTCCAAAAGTATGAGTTCGTCAATATGTCTATTCCATACTACTCTATATTGACAAGTGTTTTATATAATTCGCACCATTATTCTGACTTTGGGTGATTTCATCGGTTAGACTGATTAGTCACCGTTACCTCATGCCCCGTTAATTTGGGTCTACCCTTTTGCCATATTCAGACTTACGTGAGTTTATGATCTCCCACCTCGTAACTCACGCTACAACATGATTACATTCTATATTACTTTTGTGACCATGATCGCATCGCATCACGTCATGTTTAAGTTTTCGTAAACTTTTCATTATCAAAATCTTCTTTCTAACGTATCGTCTTACACCTATAGTTGTTAAGACCTATATCCTTTATTAATAACAAATGTCTAATTTCTCTCCTAATATTCATATTTGTTAAACGTTATTTTTTTTACTAAAACTGAATTTCAGTTTAATGTTTATCTCTTTAACTCACGTCAATTACTCATATCCAGGGATTGACGACAGGAATTTATTCTTTTCCGCTATTATACTACGCAGGGAATCGTAACCAGTCCTCATGCTTTACCTCAAGTGACCCATAGGTTCTTTTGCTTAGTCTCGTAGGTTACTTCTTTAGGCGTTCACCCCTTTTGGTTTATTTCTTTCCATTGCTAACGTGAGGTTCATTTAGCCCTTTTGACCCTTACTTGATTATAATCCCAAGGGTTATAATGATCCTGTAGATCATCTCTTGCTTGTATCATTCCGTATTCTTAAAAATACATTTTTGGTGTCAAGGCACCCCTTTCACGCTTAAAATTCTTTCATTTTCATTTTCGAAATTTTTTTTATCGATTTGTCCGTAGTATAAGGCTAAACCCGTTTTCTTTTAGGACTAATCTTCCGACTCTATGACTTCTTTTAGGACTAATTCTTTCATTTTCATTTTCGAAATTTTTTTTACCGTTATCCGGTTCACACATTTATTTATTTACAACCCGTTACCCAGGTTCTTTTATCATTATTCCGAAGGTTTATTTCTTAACCCTTATTTGGTAAAATCGTTGCTATTGTTATACGGCTTTTAGGGTTTTACCCGCTTTTGTTCCAACACTTTTAATACGTTTATTTTACTAATCTTCTATACAATTACACCTTTAATGTGATTATCGTTCTTCCCCATAAGAATTTTATTAATAATATGTTACTTGGATGGTTACCCATACCCAAGTTTTAATTTCATATTTATTGATATTTCATTATTCGCCACAGCGAATAATATGTATTATCCACTTAGCTTCTTTCTCAAGGATGTTTCTGTCTAAGTCTTAATCTCTCATTTTTAACCTTAATCCATTATTACAATAACAAAATCAATTCATTTCATTTTATTATTCCATATCATTGTATGGAATTTATCCAAATCGCTTATTAATATAAACGAAGTTTCTACATGTTTTATTTGGTCTGGCCAAGTCTATAACCTTGTCCTTGTCATCTATTACTATTGCAAATTTTTGGGTTCGGGTGTTATTACACTCCTTCCTAATACATCAGTTATTCAGTTTATTAAGTTCCCGGGTTCGAGTGCACGCACACTCCTTCCCATGGCAATATTTGTCGTGATTACTTTTGCCTCGGTTTCACATGCTCACCATTGTTTATTTTCTTATGCATATATATTTCTTTTACATAATTCACCCGTTTCACTACTCATGTATGCCCCTATGCAACTATTGTTCCCACTAGTATTGAATAAAATTTATGGTGAAATTAAATTTGTAATAAACATACCTGAAACGACATCAGGTTCAGCTTTAGCCTCTGCGGTTGTCATGTGGGAAGACCTTGCCTTCTCCTTCAGGGTATCAGACTTTGCGTCAACTGTATCTTCAGTTCCAACCAATTCTGGGCATTCAGACCTTTTATGTCCCGGGTTATAATATTTATAACACACTAACACCTTCCCTGGGCAATTTGCAACCACATGTCCCACTTTTCTACAAATAGGACATGGTTTGTTTTTAAAGTAGCATTTGCCCCGGTGAGTTTTTCCACATATTTCACATTGAGGTGACCCCCTTATTGTAACTCCTTTCCTAGAAGCTTTATTAGGCTTCGATTTCTTTACGGGACTTGGGTTCACATTCAACACTCTTCCGTCTTCTTTTTCTTGTGAGAGACTGTCTTTTAATTCGGTCATCATATCCTCCACCACTAGCAGGATTCTGGTTAGTCTCTCTAAAAACTGCGGTAAACTGGCTTCTACTGCCCTTCCGACTTCCTCGGAAATTTTAGCTTCCATCTCTTCAGTTAGTTGAGAAGCTGATTCGCCCCCGGTTACACCAGACATTTCTTTCACCTGTTCGGTGACTATCGGCACCGTATCATCATTGCCATCATCGGCCATCTTGAATCTGAAATGTTTATGCTAATTATTAAACATTTCATTTTATAACATCTGCATCATTCGCTTTGGTTTAGCCAAGCTCACCACTTGCTTAAACCATTCATGTTTAGTGCACTTTCCGGGTTTGAGTGTATTACACACTCTTCCCATGCACATCTAATCGTATTCATTTTCTAATATCTCATTAAAATTTACTAAAATAAATAATTAATTCTTACCGGATGTTTGATCAAGCTTCGAACCGAACACACTTTGTTCACAAACTTGAGCTCTGATTACCAACTTGTAACACCCGTCTCATTTGTTTAATGTTTTTCCATAAAATACACATTTTTATAAGAAATGCATAGTTTCAAAAGTTATACTAAATGATAAGGTTTCATGCTGATAGTATCTTAGTTAACTGTCATCTAGTTTAAACATCTAAAAACGGTAAGTTAAAGGTTTACAACATGAACATTGTTTACAACACGGTTAGATAAACGCGGAAGCTTCAAAAAGTGGTGTGCGGTATATGTTCGCCACTTGATCTTCACCCATCCTAAGTTCAAACATACCTACACTGTAAATTTATCACAAACGTTAGTATATGAGACCCTAGAACCCGTCTAAACGGACCCGAAAGCTCAAAATCACCACATAAACAAAATAAAAATTTTGTTTGGAAGTCGACCATAGGCTACGGTTCACAGACCGTAGCTTACGGTTCACCATATTACTTCAACCAGAACTTCTGGACCGTAGGCTACGGTCCAGGACCGTAGCTTATGGTCTGATCAGCAGATTTTTGTTTGTTTTCCGTTTTTAGTATGAAAAGCTTCATAACTTTTTAACCGTTTGTCCGATTTATGTGATTCTTTTTCCTACGCGTCCGTAATTAAATTACCAACGCGTATATCATGATCATTTAATAAAAAATTAAGTTTATGTACCGGGAGTCTATAATCCCCTATTATACTTATTCGACCCGCATAGGTTTGCGACAAATCTTATATTACTCAAAATTGGGACTTTTAAACATGTATACCCATTCCATGGGCTTGTGATCATCGGCGTATCTTTACCCATTTCACGGTTTTACGTCTCTGTGATCTATAATGCCAAATGATATTTAATTACTTCTGTAATGACTACTAGACAATTATTCGACCCGTTTGGCTTGTTTATGGAATCCTCCATTTTCAACGACTACCAAACGTTTTCTAATCTAATTTTGACTCATTCAATCGAGTAGTGATCATTGTCACTTCAACTAATACAAATCCTTATTCTAAAAACACAACTATGAATGATTACAATATCAAATTTACATAATGTAACGAAACAAGTTACATACCTTCATAATTCACCAACATTGCTTTCTAACCACAATTGCCCATTCCCGGGCTTGTCAACCTTAGCGTATCCCTTCCAATCCATGGTTTACGCTTTTATAACTCAAATTTAACGAGTGACGTTCGAGCCACTTCAAACGCTACCATTTCGAACACTATTTTAACCCGTTCTCTATCTAGTGAGTTACATCACTTTACTTACTTTCCCATTATGACTAATTAAACAATATTATCAATAAACATATCTAACCAACTATTTATTTTGACCCGTTTGGTTTGTCGAGTGAATTCCATCACTTCTTAGACTTTCCCAAATGATTACAATTTCACTATTTCAACATCATACATATTCCAACTATTTCTTTTGACCCGTTTGGTTAGTGAATCCCATCACTTCTTAGACTCACCAAACGCAACTATTTTTGCTATGCAACAGTAAACATATCTACAACTAGGCTTGTCTATATAAATGTAACGAGACGACAAGTCGTGTACCTTCAAAGCTTTCCTTTCAAGCGCGTATCGCCCCCGGCTTGTTCGCTTGAAGACTCGGTTTCTTTGCCTATAGAATTCAACCACAAAACGTTTAGAACTCTTTTTATAACACACAACGCATAATTTTCCATATAAATCGAACATGCGTTTTTGTCCGAAATTTCAACATTTTGCTTTCTCTTAGGCATTTTATCAAACACCTAATAAGCATGATTTTCATAAAATTAGAAAATCAAGTTCCATGACTAGTTATTTTACAAAGTTTAACATCCTTTTCCAATTTAGTGTCTAATCAACACTTCAATATCAAAACTAACTTCATAGAATTCTATTAGCACTAGTTTGCTACTCATGATTCTAATGTCCATCATGTTTCTACAAAACCCATTAAACACACATAATGGATGACCATGAATTTCATAGTTTAAGCACTAATTCAATAAACTAATGACTAGGGTTTACTCCTAGACATGATTTCATTACAATTTCATCCAAACAACAATCATGCAAGCTCAATTTCAAATCTTATGTGTTCATCTAGAATTCAAGATGGAATCAAACCATGAAATTTTACATACCTTATGATCCCTTTACTGAGGTGATCACTATTTTGTGTTTGGATTTCGATTTGGGCTTGATTTGGCTTCTCAATTTGATGGATTTTGAAGTCTACGGTTTGAATATGAGAGCCCTTTCTTAGCTCTGGTTAAATCGCAGACACACACACATATGTGTGTGTTTTGTGTGTTTTAATTGATTTAATTAAAACTTGTTGCAATTGCCCATATTTAGTCCCTCCACTTTACACAAGTTATTTAAAGAGTATCTTAACCATTTTTGTTCTATTATGTCAAGACACTAACTAACTAGGTTATTTATTCCTAGTTATTCTATCTTGACCATAACCGACATTTAGTTTATAATATTAAATCCATATTTTCGGTGTGTTACACCGAAGGTAACGTCGCCTTCAAAAGAGAGGCTTACCACATTACGCATTAATAACTTAATTTATTATCTTTCAATATTCCGACCCTTTGGGATTGCATCCTTGCTAACTCAAACCACTGGGTTGAGGGTAACGTCACCTTCAAAAGATGGGCCTACTACTATAACTAAGATAATCTCTTAAAAAGTGCAAAAGTGCGGAAATTATCAAAGGTTACATTAAAGGCGAGTCGGATCCAAGTGATTCATCTTGTCTATCTGTTTTATTTTTATTTTATTTTTCAGCATTTTTTAGTTTTTATTTTTCATATTTAAAACATTTTCTAAAACTTTTGATTTGATTAGACGTTGATGATAAACCGGTATTAAAAGCTCTTGTGTCCTTGGACGACCTCGGTATCTTACCAACGCTATACCACGCTCACGATGGGTGCGGGTGCACTTGCCCATATGTGTGTTTAGTGTTAGTAAAATATCGTGTTTTATAAATTTAAAACTTGACCAATGTGTTAAAAATGGCTTAAAATATTAATAAAAACATATAACGCTACACACGCATCAATCATGTTCTCAGATGTTCTTTTACACTCCATTACTAAAACACAATGAGACCCAAAATCAAGATTTTACACTACAGATTCTAAAAAGCAATGGAGTTTTAACATGGCTATGTTTATGTTTTAACATGGTCATGCTTTTGTTCCAACATGACCATGCTTCTATTTTAGCATGATCATGTTCTTGCTTGTAAAACGTAATGAAACAAAAAATTTAATATTTTGCACTGTATGTTCTAAAAAGCTATGGAGTTTTAACATGGCCATATTAATGTTTTAATATGGTCATGCTTTTGTTCCAACATAACCATGCTTCTATTTTAGCATACCATCTTCTTTGCTTGTAAAACGCAAGGAAACCAAAAATCAATATTTTGCACTGTTAGTTCTAAAAAGCAATGGAGTTTTAACATGGTCATGGTTTTGTTCCAACATGACCATGCTTCTATTTTAACATGATCATGTTCTTTACACTCCTGGTTGTAAGACGCAATGAAACCCAAAATCAATATTTGCACTGCAGGTTCTAAAAGTGATGGAGTTTTAACATAGGTTCTAAAAAGCAATATAGTTTTAACATGGGTATGCCTTAGTTCCAACATGATCATGCCTCTGTCTTAGTATAATCATGTTCTTTGCACTGCAGGTTCTAAAACGCAGTAGGTTTTAACGTGGTCATGCCTTTGTTCCAACATGATCATGCTTCTATTTTAGCATGGTCATGTCTCTGCTTTAACATCCAGAAGAAGAAAAATGAAAAGAACTCTAACTAAAACATAATGAGGTGAAAAACGCAATTGAGGTTTGATAACCTAAAACTCAATGAAAATAAAAAAAAATAGCACAAGTTACAAAAGAACTCTGACTAACGACATTGGACGAAGAAAGAATTCCGATACATCGTGGGGAAACTTGTTGCGGTGGCGGTGGGTGGTGGAGCAGTGGCGGTGGATGGTGGAATGGTGGTTTCAGATCTGAAAAATCCAATAGGTGGTTGAAGGAGGTGGTGGTGGTTTCAGATCTAGTTTCCGACAAGATGGTGGCTATCTTAGGTGGTGGTGGAGGTGGAGGTGGAGGTGGAGGTGGTGGTGCTGGTTGTGATGTGGTAGTTTATGGTTTTGAAAATGGTGAATTTGAGTATACGGGGAAGAGAAATAAATTGTAGATGTGTTTTTTTTTAAGATGACGAGTTTTGACTAAAATGCCCTTCCTTATGTCTTTTCATCTTTGCCACGTGTCCTTCTGTTATTGCTTCCTATCCTTCCTTACAAAACTAAACTTCCTATTTGATTTTTTTCCCTAATTAGGTAATGATAATGGATGCTTTAAACCATTACATGCAAGTTAAAGGAGGGAGAGCTTTAAAGCCCCCTATGTAACATGTCGTTAATGTGGCGTGATAAAACTCATAGGGACTTTATACCACACCCTCTAATCTTAGGATTTTTAATTATCCCATTGGATGTTAAACATCCAAAACACTTGGACAACATTAACGTTTTCTTGGGTATAACATTCACAGATAACAATAGGAATAACAATAACAACGAAAACAAAAATATAAAAATAAGAGTTCCGATAACAATAGGAATAACAATAACAACCAAAATAAAAACAAAAATATAAAAATAAGAGTAACAATCACAATCACAATCACAAATCGGTTTAAAATGGAACAATGATATAGAGTTTTGGTTCTTCATAGTCATTAGCTAGCCATAGCTATAGTCTGCATTAAAAAGGGTAGTTTAGACCCGTATATTCATGTTTCGTTCATTGTTAGCAGAAAAAAATAAAAAATAAAAAATAAAATATAAAGCTTAAGAAACGCAAATGAGTAAAAATAATTATCGCCCATAGTCTATTTTACGGGATGTAGGGTAGGGATTCCTAATTTAAACTGCTTATTTGCTTATTACATTTTTTAAGTGCTAGATTTATATATATTAAAGTATTAAATTATAATACCCAAATAAAAGTATTTTTAAAAATATAGAGAAAACTCACTGAAGTGCTTTTCAAAAAAAAAAAAAAAAAACTCACTGAAAGTAATAATCTAAGTCTCAGTTCTTGAAAAAGATTAAGCAATGTGATAACGATGAAGAAAAAGTGTTAATGTAATAACCTTTTTAGTAAAAAAAATAAGATTATTAAAATATAAATTTTGTAATCAAATCTAACACACTAATAAACTATAAACCATTAAAGAAGAGGCAATTTAACAAATAATGTTTTAGAAGAATTTACCGATTTAGGTTCTCCTTGATGTTTGAATACGAGACTTGGAACCTTCGATGATAAGGTCTTTGAGTATATCAATAATAGCATCATGACAAAACTTGTATTGTGTCTGAAACAATAATGATGAGAATTAGTGAATTAATAACGAAAATATGAATAGCTCAAATGCAGTTCTAAAAATCAAGCAAGGCAGTTCTACAAAAAATAAATAGCTCAAATTAAGGAATCAAAAAACTCCTCTCCGATTAAACAATCAAAATAAATGTTACATTTTCGAGATAAGTTTCCAAATCACGTAGAATGAATCATGTCGAAACGATATAAACAAGATATACATATAGTTTTAACTACATAGTTTCTTTTTTTTTTTTTAAAAGTTGAAAATTAACTAGGTCTTAATCAAATAATTATATCTAAATGAAAGTTGTTATTCTATGTACCCATGTAATATCTTACTTCTAAGGGTGTACGGTGTGGTGATCGGCAAGGAGTGGCAAACTAGTTTACCACTCGGTAAACACCACCGCCAACACTAGTTTGCCACTCAAAGTTTGCCAAATCGGTGGTGGCATGCCGAATCGGTGAGGGGAGGAAGGAGAGAGAGAGGGTATTGTGGGGTGGGGTCCAATCCAATCTCAACCAATCACACATTTTTCTTTTTTTTTTTAAATAGTTTACCACTTCACCAAGTGTCTAAACCATTGTCAACTCTTTTCACTAAAGTTTAAACACTTTTGACTGATTGACATGGCGCGCTCTGATTGGTCGGTTTTTTGGTTTGTCACTCAAAGTGTTTAACCACTCCCTACACCCTAATAAATGATTTAAAAAAATGTTATGTGTCGGCAATCAACACTATACCATCCCTCAAAAAAATCATTTTTTTTCTTATTATTTTTTAAATCGGGTTAATATCATAAAATGATAAAATTGCTTACTTAAAATTTTTTTTACCTTAATATATGCCTATGCCACAAATATATCTTTTGGTTAACGAATTTTTTTTAGATTAGATCTACTAAAACTTCCCACAAAATTTACCTTTACTTTAAATATATTTTTTGTTTGTAATTTATAGTGATAATGATATTTATGAATTAAATTACCAAAAAATTGAAGAATCCAGGAATTTTTAAGTTTTATGATAGACCCAGTTATGAGTTTAAATGTAAACCCAATTATGAGTTTAAATATTTTTCATATATAAACCATCTAACGTGATTAACAATTTAATATTCTTATTTGAGAAAATATATATACATTTATCAATGTAGCCAAACAATTTATTAACATAGCCCAACCGCTTCTAAAATTATACGTGAAACAGTATGAGTTAATTGAATAACAAAATAACATCAAATAAATTTATGGGTTATCTAAATATATTTTTAACGTTTAGTTGCAAGATGTATAAAAAATTAAGAAGCTTTCTAAAGGATTAATGATTAAGCACTTTAGAAGCAAGTTGAATATGAATTACTATGAGTAAGAATTTGGAACTTTGTGAGATGGTTACGACGTACACTTGTGTTTGCAAACAAACACTTTTCATTTTTCAAGTCTTGTAATAAACGGGACTATAACCTAATAATGGTTATAAACTAGTTATTTGCTAGTCAACCCAACCCGACCCGATAGCACCAATGACATACCAAGTTTTGTACTATCCCCATCCTCTGAGTCCTGAGAGTGCTTATGGTTTCATTAAGATGCAAGGCTGACATGTCACCAAGTAAAATTCTTTGAATGGTGTTATGAATTGTACAATATGTTCCGGTTCTACCAATTCCTGCACTGAATATATAAAAAAATTGTTAAATGCTTTGTAAAAACTTTAATGAAAAGATGAATGTGAAAGACAAGATGAACCTGCAATGCACCAGAATTGGCCCCTTTGATGATGGAAAATCACATAATCTTTTAAAAATCTCTCGAATCGCAAAGGTGTCACTTGGAGCCTCTTCATCAGGCCATTCAAGATATCGAATATGACAAACTTCTAAAGGTATATCAGTTGTCTGGATACACATGATTTGCAATAATCAGTGCTAAAATGTATTTTTTAAATCATATATCAGTGACAAAATGTACAGTATGTGAACTAGGCCAACCCTTGTTTTCTAACCACAAGACATATAGTTGTTTTCTTTATAGCCTCACTCCCCAAAATTTTTACATAAGCTATGTTGGATGACAAAAAAAAAAAAAAAAAAAAAAAAAAAAACAAATTACTTTTAGCTTTTAGATTTTATTTAAAAACCAAATTGTATGAGGGCTTATGTCGTATTTTTATATAGTATTAAATTATTAATTTTTTATGTCTATAATAAATTCCTTTGATTTTTTTTAGTTTTGAGATTTGTGTCTAACGTGCGCCTTTGACTACATAGGTATATATATTATTTTGTGACACTTAGTTACACTATATATCATAGCATTCTAATCATCAAAGGGCACATTACATAGAAAAGTTTATGCAATTGCATAAAAAAGTTATGCAATTAACACAAGAAGCCCTATGAAATTTGATAAAAAAGTTATGCAATTAACACAAGAAGCCCTATGAACTATATGTCTTTTATTTTATTTGCATGGTTAAGTCATTAAAGTTATAAAATTCAATAAAAAGATCTTTATACAAGATCTAGATACTTAGTCATGCAAGACGAAGAACCATTTCATTATACTCTTGTTGTGGTTTTAGAAAATTTAGGGATTTATCATGTAAAAATATACTTCATGTGCAAATTGAAGGAGAGAAAAATGTTAGTTATAAATGATTTGCGCACCTTATTATGATTCACCAGCACCTTAGACAAAACTAGCGAGCTCCCTATCGTAGGCAAGTTTGTTGTATTGGTGCATAAATTTTCAAAACGATTTAGACCATTCTCTTCTTTAAAATACCTTCCGTATTTCTCCGCCTGATATAAGATAGAAACTAGAATTAGGCCAGATCAAATTACTAAAAAAAGATTTTGGCAACATATCCCAATGGTAATGTGTTGCCAATCCCTCTTAGGGTGGATAGCGTCGCAAATGATCGGTGGGAAACTGGGCGTGGTTAGAGACATGATCACCGACGGACAGGGGCGGACCCGTATAAAATGGGTCAGGGTCCCCGGACCCCAATGTTTTAAAAAAAAATTAGTAGATTCGGTGTATTAAATTGTATAAGGACCCCATAAATACAATCAGGTGGACACCATAAAAAGAAAAGGTAATCTGGTGTAGTGGTAAATCCCTCTCTTTTCCTACAAGAGGTGATAGGTTCAATCTTTGTATAGCTTATTTTTCCTGTTTTTTTTTTTTTAAATCTAGTTCAAACCTTGCTATGACCCGACCCGAAAAATTTAAAGTTTTGTTATGAAAATTTTGAACACCGAAAAAAATGGACCCTCACTGAAAAAAAAAAATCCTAGATCCGCCACTGCCGACGGATCAACATAACCGGCTTTGCCCACGGATCGCCGACAACTAGTTCACTGACGTACATTACCGCCGGATCACAATGGCAATATCACCAACGTAGTGGCGAAAAGATCTGAGGTATCCCAAAAAAGTTTCTGGACCTAGGGGTATCCTAATTAATATTTGCTTAGGGGTATCCCGGTATATAAAACGAAGAGAAAATATTTTTTTCACTAATTTTACAGTCCGCCGACAAAGTTGAGGGGTAGTTCGTACGTGCGACCCCTGCTTGTCCACTACATCGCACTGTACCAACGAATAATATGTTCATCTCCAATTTGTCCTCAACCTAGAATGGGAAGCACTACAGAAAAACAGACAAAAGCCCCACATGTCGCCGCTAACGGCTTTAGCGACGACAAGTCGTTGCTAAAAAGTCGCCGCTAATGGTCAGTCGCTAAAAGACATTGGTCGCCACTAAAGATTTCGCCACCCGGAATCTTATTTTTACAAATCAAATAGATCACCAACGGTTGTAAAGTTGAACTCACTGACAACAAGTGAAATTAAAGCTTGGAACAATATCTTATCCGATATCTAATCCTTAGATCTGTTGGTAATCATTCATGGATTACCCACAATTATTATTTATCTTTCATGTTCTAAATACGTTCCTTGGAGATTCGTCTATATTATAAAATAGTTTTTAACTTTGTACTTTTAGATTTTGACCTATGCGAAGGTAATGCGCCAGTGAAAGAAATATTTCTAGCAATGTCTTCATAAGTATATAAATATTAAATCAGATAATTAAATAATGGAAAAATAAGCAGAAACTACAAAATATACAGATTTTAGTATACCTCTTCTTGGCCCTTTAGATAATTAGCGAGCATCACAATTGCTGGACAATGATTTTGGAGCACCATTTCCCAGAAATCTTCATAGGTATTAGGTTTAGGGCCTTGAGTGACTATGAACCGAGAAACATCTCCTGGTTTATCACCCTATAATCATATCATAGATGAAGATATTAAATAAGCCCGAATATCTATTAGTATAGGTGATATATAGTGGTAAGCGTTTGAGTCCATATTGCGGAGATTGCAGGTTCAAATCCAGCTTCCACTGATTTTCTACCTTTAATCCCCTTAAATACCACCCGACCAGCTCAATAGTCGTTTTACCTAACTAGGGTCCTCACCGTCAAAAAAAAATGGATATAAGAGAAAAACATCAACCTGTAATTTGATATGACTAGCATTGATATAACCCATTTCTGATGGCCTCTTATCAATAACAACCCTGTTATTATCAACTAACACACAAAAAAAAAACGGATCGGTTATAATAATAATTTTAGCGCGCTAAGTAAACAAATTAAACAGAATTTGACAAACATACATGGTAAAACCGTCTCATAGCGGTTTTTTGCACTGTTAGCATCTTGTTTAGCCACCGCGCAACTGCCATTAACTTCGGATACTACATTTTTACCATAGGCGTCTCCCTGGAAAAAAAATTAAGGTAAAATGATTACATCCATAGTTATTAAAAGCGTTAGGTGCACTCAAGGCGCATAGGTCTCGCCTGTGGCCTAGGCACAAGACGCAAAAAAGCGCGGGCCTAAGAAAAAAAAAGCACACAACAAAAAAATACTTAAAATATTTTTATATATTAAAAATTTAATACTATTCTTCAAATAAAATAATACTAAAGCTCTTATATAACATTTTATAACATCTTTTTAGTACCAAAAGTAATAAATGCTAGTTTATTAGTGTAGAAAAATAGTTTTTGTTAGATAAAAGCTGAAATCTAACTGGAATCTTGCCAGAATTTAAAGATATTGGCCGGAAACTCTCCAGAATCTAGGAATCTCGCTGGATATGCACATGAACCATCACCTGTAGAATTAAAACGCAATTACCTTGACTTAAGGCGCAATTGCCTCGCCTTTCTAGGAAATTGGGCCTAGACACAAGAGGCGATGACTTTTAACAACTAGGATTACATCTAATTTATGAAAACCCCTATGGTAAACATCAAACTAAGAGAAGCATTTTTGTGTTTTAGTGTGAAAAGGGAGAAATACGCATAATTTGACAATATATGAGGGTATTTTTAGCAATACAGTTATAAATATTTTTATGGATAATTATATACAACATAACACCTTTAAAATGCTGAACTCTTTTGTGATCTCATCAGCGCCTTTGGCATTGAAAAACTTGAGAGCTTGCTTGCAGTATTCGACTTGATTGCGCTTGAGAGGCGGATATGATGGAACTTGAGTGGACATATCGAAGGAATTGGTCTTGAATTGGGTGTGGGGTATGGTTGTGATCGGTTGGAATTGTGAAAACGATGATATTCCAATATGGTTTTAAAGGGATAGCTCACCTTCACCCCATCTTCTCAACAAGAAGTATGTAATTTTTAATTAATTTCATGGACTTTGTAGATATTTCCTAAGAATTTCGTTAGTGGCAGTTAATACCAAAATGTAGTCAACTTTTTGGTCTTTTTAATATTTTGTGTAAAAAATTATGTTATTACTTTTATAAAACTAGAATTACGACCCGCCGCAATGCGGCGGGGATTCTTTAGTTATAACTAAGTCGATTTAGGACGCGCATGTTATGTTGAACCTTTCAAATGGGAAAAAATAGACGATGTAAAAACGTTCACCCACACATGTACGTTGCGTCGTGTTAACTCGCAAAATTTAGAACGAAACGTAAAAACGTTAAACCAAAGACGCACGTTTCGATGTGTTTGGTCACAAAATTTAGAACGAAGCATAAAGCGAAAAAATTTGCGGAAAATAAAAATTATAAAGGACCAAAGTTGAAAGTAAAAAAAGTTGTGAGGATAGATTGCAAAAGATAAAAAGTTTTATGTTAAAAGTAAAAAACAAATAGTTTTGCGTTAAAGGTAATTTATGAAATACATTTGAGTGAAAAGTTAAAAAATCATTTTTTTTTTAAAAACCCTCAAAGCCAAGGTTACAACAACCATATGCATAACCATATGAAATACATTTGAGTGAAAAGTTAAAAAATCATTTTTTTAAAAACCCTCAAAGCCAAGGTTACAACAACCATATGCATAACCATTTTTTCTTTGGAAAACTCTCAAAGGCAAGATTACAACAAATAAGTAAAAAAAATCAAAGTGGTTAAATCGCAAAAGATAGAAACTTTTGAATTAGAAGTAAAAAATCAAATTAATCAAAGGGGTTAAATTGTATAAGATGAAAACTTTTGAATTAGAAGTGAAAAATAAAATTAATCAAAGGGGTTAAATTAACAAAGATTAAAACTATAAACTTAAATTGTCAAAGATTAAAACTTTAAGGTTAAAAATGAAACAAAGATTAAAACTTTAAACTTAAATTGTGAAAGATTAAAACCTTAGAGTTAAAAAGGAAAATTCCAATTTTTTTTGAAAATCTCCCAAAGCCAATTGTACAACCTTGATATGCATAAGTTTGTTGCTTCTTTATAAGGTTATAATATTACAACATAATTTTACACAATTGATCAGTGACGGTTAAACGAAAAATCAGTGGACCAGACTCTCAAAATCCAAATCAGTAGCGGCTGGACTCTTAAAAATCCAATATTTTACAATACGTAGAGAAAATTTTCAGTAAAATTAACACTACGAATGAAAATTAGTAGAGGCCAAAGCACCCCGTGAGCCACCTACAAGATCCGCCCATGTAATTGATAACTAATTATAGGGTGGTAGATTAGGTTGTTGGATGAGGGTGAGGTCATTACTACACCACACCACGTAGCCTTATACTTAATTTCAAAACTTTGTTATATAGTTTCTATTTGTAAATACTTGCAAGATTTAGAGATATATATAAAAGGGTCCATGTAATTTGTATGCTTTCACTATGTGTCACTATTATCCATACAAACATTGTTATATGTTCTATATTCTTATGTAGAATTTCCGAAATTTAGCTTATATACCACTAAATGTTGTTGGTGTTAATTATTTCAAAATATGGTCTAATACATACATCTTTGGTATGAACAAAAAAATTATTAAAAGAAATATTGAACACACCAAACTAACACGTCTTTCTTTGATTTAAAAATATAAATTAGATTTAATAATATGGATAAAACAAACAAGAATTTGATAGAAAGTGACATTCTTGGCCTGCATGTAAACCACTATACATGACGTACAATTAGGTAATTATATTCTCTCTCGAGCAAACGAAAAGTCGCCGGAAAAATAACAACTGCCGGTGGCTCGACGAAGGTGAAACCATCGGTTTAGCGTGCGAGGTTATCGCGCATCAGCTTATCCTCTGTTGATCCGAGTCAACCTTTCATTCTAAGCTTTTGCTTTCGTCCCTTCCATTCGCCGTCGGAGTTGTTTCGGTATCAGCCATCCCGTGTCTCGGCGTTCTCACGGCTTCACGATTGCTTAGTAGGCCTGATACCGGTCGCGGCTATTGAATATAGTTCAGCTAGATTGGTTCGAGTTCTATTAACCTTTCATTGATCCGGGTTAGTTGCTGAGATATTGGCCATGGCTGCGAGGGAGAAGGAAAGAGAGGAGGGCGAAATCAGTGAGTCACCAAATGAATTCCTGGGTGAGGACAATATAGATTCAAAAGAGAAAGCCATAACTTTCTATGTTTCAAACATTCATCCCCATATTTCTGATGGTGAGTTATGGACGGAATGTAAGAACTATGGACACATTGTAGATGCATATATGTGACATCCCTCACAAATCCAGGTATCCGTACGAATTAATTAATATTTAATTAATGCTTAATTACTGTGCTTGCTTACAATTGCGGTTAAACTGTTTCTTGACTTCTGATACATACATACTCACGCATCACATTTTATACTGTCACTCTATTATTTACACACAAACATTAGTGACAACCTTGATGCACAAAAGCACAGTTAGCACACTAAACGGATAACCCAGTAAACATGCTGACATTACCAGCACCAAAACGGACATTGTTCTGAGGCCAGTATGAGCCGGGAGTAGGTTACTACACTAGTAGGGAGTGTAGGGAGGTGAGAATTAGTAAACTATGTCACTAGGTGATAGTTACAGTGACCGGAAGTGCCTAAAACATACTTTAATTACAAAATTCTGCACCTTATGCAAAAATTCAGCATTTAACATAACTAGTAAAGTGCAAAAACTTAGTAAAATAATGTTAGACACTTTCCAAAGTGTCGGGGATTTATGGTGTCACTAAAAACACAATAAAAGACACTTTGAAGCTTTATTTGACACTTTAACGGATCAATATCCAACCGAATAACCGGACTTTACCCGGAACATAAAATTATTGTCAATGACATTGTTTATACTTTTCTGAGCTAGTTAGGGTCCTCGAGCACCCTAACACCCTTTATATTACACTACACACTAATAACCTAACTAAAATCCTAACTAAACAAACTAGATCCTAACTATCCAATTGAAAACCAACTCTAAACCCCCCCCCCCCCCCCCTTCATGGGACGGTCACCATATGGTGACCCACACTTCTCCTTATTTGATTATTTTAATCATCTTTGTCTGGTATCTAACTAACATATTACATATTGGATAAAGCACAAAGTTGGACCATAAATAAACACTTAGGGTCACCATTATCTTACTTTAAGCACCAACACTAAACAACCATCTTCCTCCCTTCCTTTGAGTGTTCGGCCGAGAACACTAGCAACACCACCACCACCGTCAAGTTTTGTTCTTGCTATTTTACGTACACACAAAGGTGCAAGGTGACATACAAGAAGACCCGGTGCTCTCGGAAGCTCAAGAACCTCTCTAGATTTCTTTTATCCACCTCGTTTACGTCTTGTTTCTTCCCTAGCCTTGAGCTAGTAGTAAGTGCCTCTAAACACCATCTTGTTCTTGTCTAAAGTGGTTAATAAGTGATTTAACGGTTAAAAATCAAGAACACACAAGATCACAACTTAAAGTCTTGAAAGTAAGATGAATATGTTGGATAAAAAGAAACTAGTGGTGTAAATCATGTAAATCTTGTCTAGTTATGATTATTTGATGTTGTATGTTAGTAAAAGTTGGATGGATCATCATCTAAACATGTTAGTTCATGTTCAAGAACATGAACTAGTAGTATGTTAGCGATAGAAATATGAAGGATGATGAAACCATCCACCATGAACTTGAAACTTGTGTAAACATAATTTTTCTTGTAAACTAAGATTTTAAACTTGTAGATCTAAAGATCTACAGGTGGTTTTTCGAAAGAACCAAGTGAAAGATGCAAGCCTTGTTAAAACCCGGATATTTTATGAACTAGAAGCATTTTTGGCAATAAACAAGTGTGTAAACACTTGTGTAACAAGAAATTTAACAAAGAAGTATTTTTGTAAATCTTGACTAGAAGTTGTAAAACTTCAAGTTCTTTAAAAATAAAGTCTTTAAGAAACTAATTTTATTTTTAAAGATAACAAAACCTACTAAGTATGTTAGAAAGTTGCTACATATTTTTACAAAACCTTCAAGTTCATGAGTTTGTGATTTAGACTTGATTGGTCAAGTTTGATGCTCAAATGTTGTATGTTGATGGTTGATAAATTGTTTGATTGAATTTTGAAAAGAAAATGATACGCTAGTAAGCGTGGCCACCTCCAGTTATAGATGAAACTCTGGCGAAATTTTTCCAGAAATATAACACATAGAAATATTTTTGTGACAAATGTTTATAAATGTGTTTTTAACTTGGTTTTCAAAACAAACTTCGCCATGATTTTTATTACAAAAATTACAAAGTGTCGGAGGTGGATTTTTCGTAAATAAAACTTGTTAAATATATATTTAGAATATATATTTCATAATAAAACGCTTGTGTGGTTGTGTGATTATTTTGTGAACTAGATATATTATTTTTAAAGTAAAAATAATATAACTTGAGAATACCGTGAAAGTACGACTCCAAAATAATACCAACGCTCTCACAAATAAATATTTAAGTTACACCGGTATTGTCATAACAACGCGAACTTTAAAACGTAACTTATGTATATTTCGGGAAACACTCCCGTACGTATATTTTGGTAAAATATTATTTTGGAAACTATAGAAATAAAAATATATTATTTTTGGAAAAAATACATATATTTTGGAAATACATTATTTTTGGACAAATGAGTTGAATATATTTTTCCAAGTGGGAAATAAAAATATATTTTCCTAGTATATTTAGAAGATATATAATTTTTGAGAAAAATATGTATTTTCTGGAACGATACATGTTTAAACGAATATAAGGTTTATTTGTATATATTTAAGTGAGACTTGAAATATACGGTTTTGAAATTACATGTTGGGAATATATTAACATATATTTAAATTGGAACAATACACCGAAATACGACGCCATTACTTGGCAAGATATACAATTACAAATACGAAAATACATGTATGAGATACCCCCACCCTAGGGAAGGAAATACAAAGTTAAAACGCTTGAGAAGTATTAATACAGGAACACTGCATAAACAATTATTCCAGAACTAAATACAATTATTATAACTCGGAATAATACCAGAATCGTAACTCAAAAACATACATACTAAGACCAGGCACGACCCGTTTGTCTAATAGACATTAGACCATTGTAGGTAGTCGTGTTTGCCGCGGAGATTTGGGTTACGAGTAAGAAGACGCAATACTGTGAGTTCATGTCCCCCTTTTCTCTTAACCGTTTTCAGTTTTTATACTTCGGGGGTGAAATACATGTTACAATGATTACGGATACTTTTATACATGGTATGGTTAGCTTAAGGAGGGTTACTACTTAGATCATGTGAGTGGGTAGGCAGAAACTAGAGGCCATTAATCCTCGTCGTAGGACCGAGGGACATTAGTGATAGATATATTTGGGTGTAGCGAGCCCCACTCCTGAGTCCGCTGAGTGAACCAGGTGGTGACTAAGTGCCCGACGCACAAATCCGCTAGGTTTGAGTCTTCCTGCATCACTTCAGACATATCATTGGCTTTGCAACCCAATGGTGATCTCTTTTTCCTTAATTGCTACATACCAGGGATTTTCATACATACAAACATTTTTACAAAGGTTTATACATACTCACTTACACATGAACTCGCTCAACTTTATGTTGACTTTTCAAACTACATGTATTTCAGGGAACTAATGGATCTGGCACGGTATGCCCATATTTTCAAGCTGCGTTTGAATAAAGAAGTCATCCAGGGTTTAGAAGGTGTAACCTCTTCCTGGACGGGTTACATATCTCTAAACCTAGTATTGTTTAAAGTCTTTTGTTGAGTCTTTTTGAACTCCTTAAAATATGTTATGATTTTTAATCTAAATTTGATAACGACATTTCCAACAATTATGTTGTACTACCTTTAAACTTAAATTAATGGATGAATATCTCATGTTTTTATCATATAGCATTGTTATGATTGTTGCTATGATATTAAGAAGTCACACCAATAAACCCACGCTTCCGTAAAAGTCAGGGTGTGACAATATATTGCAAGGAAACTTGACAAGAAGGGTCAGAGGTTTGGTTTTCTTAGATTTGTGAAAGTGAAAGACACAGAGAAGATGATAAAGGCGCTTAATCAGATGAACTTTTATGGGTGGAAGATAAAAACAAACGTGGCGAGATTCGTAAAAGTTGTAAAGAAACCGGAGCATAAACTAAGGAAGACATGGGTAAAAAGAACAAAAAGCTACACACAGGTAGATAATACCAAACCCAAGGAACAAAGCAACGCCTACGTTAGACAAGGGATGACATGGGCTAATGTGGCGAAAGGAAAAAGAACACAGGAGGAGGACGAGAAGATTTTAACATTTGCAAACGAATCAAAACCATACACCAATTGGAATGGATTATCAGTGCTGGGGGAAGTAAAAAAGATCGAGTATTTTAAGGAGATAGGCATGATAAAAAAACAACTGGGTTTACGGAATGACCAGGTTAGATACATGGGAGGCCTGAACATTCTGATCATTTTTGATTCAGTAGAAAGCATGGAAGAAACCCTAACTAAGAAGGTTGAAGAATGGAAATGGTGGTTTAAATATGTTAAGATATGGAATGGCGAAGACATCCCGTTCCAAAGGATAGCGTGGCTTAGAATCAGAGGAGTGCCAATTCAGTTATGGATTGATGGGGTGTTTAATTCCATAGGTGAAAGATTCGGGAAAGTTGTCAAACCATCTGATGCCGATGAATATGATATTAATTTTAATTACGATGCAGTTGGTGTCTTGGTTAGCCATGGAGCAATGATAAATGAAAAAGTAACAATTAGATGGAAACACATGATGTATGAAGTATGGGTGATAGAAGAATTCCAATTCTGGGTACCAAACCTTGGTGTTGAACCAGACCCTGACCCAGAACCAGTGCCGTCAACACCAGTTGATCAGAACGAATCCACTGGGAAACACATGCATGGAGACACGGAAAACATGAATGGTAATCATGACGTTCCAGTGGTAAATTCGGAAGAGGTGGACTCGTCGGAAGCTGATCCACCGGCGGTAGAAGGAAGTCAGAACGAGCAGGCAGAGGAAAACGAAGAGACAGACACGTGTAAAGCAGATACACCTATGGGAGATGTGGGAAACGATTCAGTTAACGAGGGGGAACAAAACGACGAAACATGGGGAAATGGAGAACCTTGGAGGACACATGAAGTATCTGTTATTATGGGTAATAGATTCGAGGAAAGAGAAGTCAACCATTTGTCAAAGGGAGGAAATGAAGAGTCGTACGAAACAACCACGTTCAACAATCAGGGTGGGGCCACTATGGAAACATCAGATAATGGGCCAGTAAGTGCGGTCCAGAAAAAAAGAAAAAGATCCAACCTTGCTGAAGCCCGTTCAGCATGTCTAAAGCCCAATTCAATTGTGGGTAAAGGGAAGCTTCCAGATCTAAATATTGAATACTCGGATGAATCTAAACGCAGATCCAAAAAATGAATAGTATGTAAAAAGGGAAAAACAAAAAGGAGGAGGAATAAGGTGAAGATAAGAATATCGGAGGAAGTTATTGATAGTTTCGATCATCAAGGTGACAGTGTAGAGGATGATTTAGACTCGGATTGGGAAGAAGTTTCAGACCTTGAAGAAAATCAAGCCAACGCAGACGTAACGGATACTCAGGTCAGTCCCTCCAACATTGATCTTAACTAACAAGACCTGGGAAAAGAAATTAAAGTAACAGAAGAATTGGGAAGGAAACTTGGGGTTGACTTAACAGGTAAAGAATCGCTTGTTAAGGAAGCTGTAATTGAAGATCAGGCGGATGCAGGGCTCCAATGAATTTTGGATCATTGAATATTAAAGGTGCAGGGGGGTTGGTAAGGCCTCGGAGGTTAAGGAATTACTAAGGAAGTTTAATCTTTCTTTCATAGCCATACAGGAAACACAATTTAGAGACTTGCCTGCTAGTAAAATCAGAAGGTTTTGGGATAATTCAGATTTCGAGTTTTCAAAGGTTGATGCCGACGGTAGATCAGGAGGATTACTGTCACTATGGAACTCAGGTGTATTTAAGAAAGAGATGGAAATAAAGAACCAAAACTTCCTTCTTATTAAAGGCCGCATCGTTGGGGATAATGAGGATCTAGTAATCGTTAATGTGTATGGATCCACAATTCAAGCAAACAGAAGAAGGCTTTGGGAAGAACTGTTGGCGGCAAAGAATTCAATAAATGGGAACTGGATTATGCTAGGAGATTTTAACGAGGTTCGATTCCCCGAAGACAGGTTAAATTCTCATTTTGATGTTAATGGTGCATTATGCTTGTAACACCCCGAAAACAGGTTTGGTAATCAAACCACGCTAACATTGATGAACGGGTAAAATACCGTTAGTGGTGAAATTAACCCGGTAAATATTGGGACTTAAACAAATAACCCTAATATTAAATAAAAGTTGAACGAAAACTTTTGAAGAAATAAAAGTTTATAAACAGCCCGAGATAACGGGACTTAAAATAAATTGGGTAGTACCCGAAAATATAAATCTTTATATTATAAATTTAATGTCAGATATAAATGAGATGAAATAACTAGGAATAAATAACCTAGTTAATCACAAGTGTTATAGTAATAAGGAAACTTGATTAAAACACCCTAAATGAAACTTGGGAAAAGTTGAGGGGCCAAAAGCGTTTAAAACGAAACTAGTAAAATAAAATAAAAAATTTAAAAGTCCAACACACACTTGTGTGTGTGGAGATCGACAGAAACACAGGGGGGCGATCCAGAGCTTCCCTTTAAACCCTAATTCCTCACAAAATTCTCAAATCGAAGGTTCAAATCAAGACCAAACCGAAATCCAAGTACGGAATAGTGATCTCCACTGAAAAAGGAGTCACAAGGTATGTAAATTTCGTAAGAATCTCTAGTTAAATTTCTGAGCAAACTTAGAGAATTCGAATTAGATGGTTGCATGTTCGTTATATGATGAAATATGAACATTGTAGTGTCTAGGAGTAAACCCTAGACAAGCATATAATGAAATTAGGTCTAAATCTTGTGAATTCATGATCACCATTGAAGGTGATAAGTGTGATGATGCTAAATTCGTGTAATGTGATGTTTTTAGGGTTTTTGATGGCTAAAAATAGTGAGATAATGTCATAAACATGTTTCGATTGAAAGCTGAATTCAAACAGCTTCTGATCAAAATTTACAGCCGACTTGTATTGGCTGTAACATGGACAAAACGAAACAAAAATGTGTGTTTCTTGAGTCTAAAATGTAATTCCAGGAAATATCTTTAAAACCCCACTGGAATCGCATTTTTTCGACGAAAATTGAGTGTTTTATGATTTTTTCCGTATCAAAGGTCCAAGCTGCGTTTTCTGGCAGAATTTGCTACGAATGTCATAACTCAATTTAGGAATTGAGTTATGATCTCAAATTCTTACTATAGAAAGTTTTAAGTGATTAAAAGAATCGCCAATTGGAATTTGGTCAATCGGATAAACGAGGAATTTTTAATGAATTTTTCCGTAAGCTGCAGTTAGAAGTGACGAATCTGATTGCAGCTTAGTAGATGAATTTTTACGAATTTTTGGTAAAGAGTTAGATCTTGAAATTTTAACACAAGGTCTAACCCTCCGAGAGGTACGCCACATAAAAAAATCATAATTTTTGAAGACTTGTAAACAGGTTAAACAGGTCACCAAAAACAGCCTATTTTCAGTGATACGAAACTTGATTGTTGTTGTTATAAATTATGCCCACAATGTTCATATGTTGAAATTATGAATCAAACGCGTAATTTCCTAGTTCGACTAATTACGTGTGATGCGGGGTAATACAAATTTTAATTAGGAAGTCGATTTAGCTTATATGCACATATCATATAATTAAGGGTAGTTAACTTTTGAAAAGTTAAACTAACCATGGGCGGAGTCGAATAGTAGTTTTGACATAGAAAATACTTAAGATGGAATATTCGTGGTTATAATGACTAATCTAACCACCTTGTGAATTATGATGATAGTTTGACTCTTGACAAGCTAGATGGAGGCTTGGGAATGAAGCGGGTCAAACGGAGCAAGTACGAAAAGGAAAACGTAATTTGGATGCGAGGTAAGTAAAAGCTACCCTTTTTAGTATACATCAGTTGTGTGTATTGAAAATGAATAAGGAAAAGTTAGTAATAGAGTTATAATGTTCCGACGCAAATAATATGAGTCGGAACTAGTGCAATGGTGAGAAATCATAAACAATGGCAAAAAGGGTAAATTGGTAAATTAGTCATATGACGATGAACTAATAAGAAATTTTGAAACACTACGTTATGGTGTAAACCGGAATGGGTAAAAGGGCGAGATGGTAACTAGATATTATCTCATAATGGAAAAAGGGTCGTTCGGACTAAACGGGTCAAATGACATTGGCAAGATCATTTGACAATATTAATTGATGATCGCTTGTTGAGTTTTATGATTACAGGAAATATCATACGGTTCGCGTTGGTATTAATTAGAAATTAATAGTGAAAGATATTTAAACGGGTCAATCCTATGACTCGAGCCAGGTACACATATTTAGTATTATTGATAAAAGCTATATTCTTGGTCAAATATTAGCGAAAGTCCTTCGTCGTAAAATGAAGGACTAAAATTGACCAAAAAGCCCTTGATGGGAAAACCGGGCAAACGACCCTTAGAGGTTGTTTAGGAATTAGTATTAAGATTACGAAATAAAAGTAGATACTTTAATGTAGCAAAATGATGGGTGAAAGTGGTTTAAGGAATCATGAAACGGGTCAAAAGTGTTAAAAAGGGATTTCAAGCCGAGAGCTTGAAATCTGAATTTTTGAACTAGTGGAATGTCAGGTTTTAACTCCATAAGATGGAGAATTAAATTTCGAACGCATAGGAAAAAGAATCGCCTAAAACGGACTAGTAGATAAAAAGTTATGGCCGTTTAAAGTTCGATTTTTGTTGAATAATTGAGCTGGGCAGAAAATGCAGGTTCAGAAACGGACCTGCTGGAAATTAGTCTCCCTCGTGACACGCGACAGGGTCCCTCAATTGTGGCGCGACACGCGACAGGTGTCGCGACTCGCGACAGATTAAGGGTTGCCTTCCGCGACACGCGGGAGGCATGATTTTTTTGGAAATTTTATTTTGATTATCATTATTTGATATTGGAACTTATTTATACATGTTTATAAGCTGTCAAAACTAACTTTTAAGTTGGTTTTGATCATAGGTGAGTATAGCAAGCATCCGGAAGACGATCAAGCAATCAAGTGAACCGAACGCATGTCAAATGAAGCTTCCGCAATGACTTTATGTTGTTTTTGTTTTAAGTGAACTATGTAAACACTTGGAACTATATTTTGTTTACTTTAAACACGTATGAACTTTGACTTGACAAAGTTTTTAGAAAGTCACATTTTTCATATAAAATGCGTAATTAAGGTTATAAACATGTTAAATTGAGACGGATGTTACAAGTTGGTAATCAGAGCTCATGGTTAAAGAATAAAGTGTGTTCGGTTCGAGGCTTGATCGCAAATCCGGTAAGTACATGTATGTTAATAGTTTAGTAGGATTAAAGTGTTGTGAACAACACATAGGGTATCGTGTAATACACGTTACACCAACGAAAATGATTAGTATAGTTAACGAAATCACGTGCAGTAAAAAGCCTTGTATTACAATACGTGCATTTATTAATGTTGAAATTACTAACTTTTGTAAATATTTAGTTGAAGGATACTCGCATCTGAAGATGACGAGAGTTGAACGAATTGTGGATATGACGGTGGAACGGTCCGAGGTATGACAAGCAGAGCATACTCATCAATGATCTAAATCGCGTGACGATCGCGAACAAAGTCAAAGGCAAGGAAAGCCCATTAAGGGCAAGCATTATCATGTGCACACTTTTAAATTTAATTGCACAAGTAGTAATATGCAACAAATATGTAGGGAATAACGGTTGCATATATCTGATAAAACTTGAATAGGATATTTATTCAGGATGATGTTTCCAAGAGAAGTTCAATAGAAACATGTGTTATTCATGATGATGAATAACAAAGAAATAATAGGATTAGTTCATATGGAAACTTGGACGGGGGGTAATTATCCAAGTGGAAAGCTCTCAATATAATGCTATTGAGAAAAGTAGCGATCACATTAACGAATGTGATTATATAATAGTTCAATAGAAAAGAAAAACATTTTATATGTACAAAAGTAAAACTAGTAAAAACTAATGATTGTTGTTTTGCAATTAAATAAAGTTTTACTAAATAAAATCAGAGATATGAAATAAATAGGGGCGTTACTTACATGGGGTGTGATGTGAAAACTACAAAAAGGTAATGTGTATCATGTGTCGATCGCTTACTCTGGCCAAGTAAGTAGTGGCATATGATACCATGAACTTTTGGTAGCGGATACATTTACGTCCGATGTAGTAAGGATGGGGTGAATGGGACTAACGTAAATGGTACCCAAATGAGTCAAAGAAGTAAGATGTTTGATAATAAACGTAAACGCAAGTTGGATGACAGGGAGCGTATTACGTTAGAATAACGAGCCCAAGAGAAGGGACAAAGATTAAAGTAAATGAAAATACAGACCAACTAATGAGAATGCTAAGGCATAAAGATAAAGTTTGACTGTTATAAGTGATGAAATTCACACAAACAAGTCAAAGGGGTAGAATAAAAGAATAAAAGACTTGACTAAATAAAAACAATGGATTTCGCTAAGAAGATCAAATAAATTAAGATGATGTCTAAAACCGTATAAGAATGGTTACTTGATGATAACTTCGGTAAAGATACCCGATAGATGGGTAGGATTTTGAAAGCATGCGTAAACCAAAAGACGGGTACGCGAAATAGAAAGTCAAAGGACTCGGATTAAGAGTCATGACTAAAAGACGATGAGAATTTGCAAACAAAAATTTGATAACTACGTTCAACTATTCTAAAGTTGAACGGGTCAAATAAAGAATGAAGTTTGACGTTCATGAGTAATGAAATCTCACACGAATAAGTCAAATGAGATAAATAAAGTATAAAAGTTTGGTAGTGCAAGTAAGCGCAAACCGAATAATGGAAGCGCGAAATAATAAAGAACCCGGGTAACGGGTCGTAAAAAAGTATAATTATGAACCGGGGAAACGGTGAGCGTAGAACAAACCGACGTGTAAATGACGTAAAGAGTCATAAAGTCGGAAGATTAGTCCAAGAGTAAACGAACGAAGCTTTAGACTACGGTCAAGGCCAACTAAAGTTCAAAAGCGAAAATAAACGATTCCAAACATAATAAGAGATGCTTTGAAGCTATATATGTATATATGCATTTGAATATAGACATGGATAAAAGACGATCTACGGGATCATCATAACCTACGGGATTATAAATAGTGTAAAGTCCACGGGACTAAAAAGACCTTCGGGTCACAAATAGAAAGAAACGAATTGTTGGGGTTCTCACCTTAAAAAGGTGAAAATCTAAAGAAAAAGCTTGCGAGGCTAAGTAAAAGAACTTGCGGGTCACTTGGATAAAGCGTGGAACACTGGTTACAATCCTCCATGTAAAATAATAACGGTCAGGAATAAGACTTAGACGAAAATTCCTAGACATGAGCAAAAGACATAAGACAGAGAAAACGTAAACTAAAAATTTAGTTTTTAGTCAAAAGCAACCTTTTTTTTAACAAACATAAGTAACATGAGGAGATTTAGAAAATATTAAACACACATAAGGCCGGAGATGACAAAATAGTATACCTAGATGACGAGGTATGAAGTGACGGCGACTAAATAGTCTAGCCGGAGGAACTATTCAAGGTTGAGAAAATGTCATGACAAATATAAAGCGCTTGTTAATATAAGACAAGCGTGGGATAAACATGTTAACAGACTGACGAGTCTAAGCTGTCAAGTGACAACTCGATCCAGAAAGATAAAAGATAAAAGCTGAAAGTAACGGCCCACGAGGCCTTACACATGAAAGACGTGTGCGTCGATATAAGTGAAAACGTTAGAACGAAAAGAATAATTGAATGCCTTAAATTAAAACGAAACCAAGTTCGTTTAGTCTAAATTCATGAGCTACGTAAATAAGGTTTCGGGGACGAAACCTCTTTAAGGGGGGTAGACTTGTAACACCTTGAAAACGGGTTTGGTAATCAAACCACGTTAACATTGATGAACGGGTAAAATACCGTTAGTGGTGAAATTAACCCGGTAAATATTAGGATTTAAACAAATAAACCTAATATTAAATAAAAGTTGAACGAAAACTTTTGAAGAAATAAAAGTTTATAAACAGCCCGAGATAACGGGACATAAAATAAATTGGGTCGTACCCGAAAATATAAATCTTTATATTATAAATTTAATGTCAGATATAAATGAGATGAAATAACTAGGAATAAATAACCTAGTTAATCACAAGTGTTGTAGTAATAAGGAAACTTGATTAAAACACCCTAAATGAAACTTGGGAAAAGTTGAGGGGCCAAAAGCGTTTAAAACGAAACTAGTAAAATAAAATAAAAAATTTAAAACTCCAACACACACTTGTGTGTGTGGAGATCGACAGAAACACAGGGGGCGATCCAGAGCTTCCCTTTAAACCCCAATTCCTCACAAAATTCTCAAATCGAAGGTTCAAATCAAGACCAAACCGAAATCCAAGTACGAAATAGTGATCTCCACTGAAAAAGGAGTCACAAGGTATGTAAATTTCGTAAGAATCTCTAGTTAAATTTCTGAGCAAACTTAGAGAATTCGAATTAGATGGTTGCATGTTCGTTATATGATGAAATATGAACATTGTAGTGTCTAGGAGTAAACCCTAGACAAGAATATGATGAAATTAGGTCTAAATCTTGTGAATTCATGATCACCATTGAAGGTGATAAGTGTGATGATGCTAAATTCGTGTAATGTGATGTTTTTAGGGTTTTTGATGGCTAAAAATAGTGCTATAATGTCATAAAAATGTTTCGATTGAAAGCTGAATTCAAACAGCTTCTGATCAGAATTTACAGCCGACTTGTATTGGCTGTAATGTGGACAAAATGAGATAAAAACGTGTGTTTCTTGAGTCTAAAATGTAATTCTAGGAAATATCTTTAAAACCCCACTGGAATCGCATTTTTTCGACGAAAATTGAGCGTTTTATGGATTTTCCGTATCAAAGGTTCAAGCTGCGTTTTCTGGCAGAATTTACAGCCCATTACGAATGTCATAACTCAATTTAGGAATTGAGTTATGATCTTAAATTCTTACTGTAGAAATTTTTAGGTGATTAAAAGAATCGCCAATTGGAATTTCGTCAATCGGATAAACGATGAATTTTTAATGAATTTTTTCGTAAGCTGCAGTCAGAAGTGACGAATCTAATTGCAACTTAGTAGATGAATTTTTACGAATTTTTTATTAAAGAGTTAGATCTAGAAATTTTAACACAAGGTCTAAACCTCCGAGAGGTACGCCACATAAAAAAATCATAATTTTTGAAGACTTGTAAACATGTTAAATAGGTCACCAAAAACAGCCTATTTTCAGTGATACAAAACTTGATTGTTGATGTTATAAATTATGCCCACAATGTTCATATGTTGAAATTATGAATCAAACGCGTAATTTCCTAGTTCGACTAATTACGTGTGATGTGGGGTAATACAAATTTTAATTAGGAACTCGATTTAGCTTATATGCACATATCATATAATTAAGGGTAGTTAACTTTTGAAAAGTTAAACTAACCATGGGCGGAGTCGAATAGTAGTTTTGACATAGAAAATATGTAAGGTGGAATAGTCGTGGTTATAATGACTAATCTAACCACCTTGTGAATTATGATGATAGTTTGACTCTTGACAAGCTAGATGGAGGCTTGGGAATGAAGCGGGTCAAACGGAGCAAGTACGAAAAGGAAAGCATAATTTGGATGCGAGGTAAGTAAAAGCTTACACCCTTTTTAGTATACATCAGTTGTGTGTATTGAAAATGAATAAGGAAAAGTTAGTAATAGAGTTATAATGTTCCGACGCAAATAATATGAGTCGGAACTAGTGCAATGGTGAGAAATCATAAACAATGGCAAAAAGGGTAAATTGGTAAATTAGTCATATGACGATGAACTAATAAGAAATTTTGAAACACTACGTTATGGTGTAAACCAGAATGGGTAAAAGGGCGAGATGGTAACTAGATATCATCTCATAATGGAAAAAGGGTCGTTTGGACTAAACGGGTCAAATGACATTGGCAAGATCATTTGACAATATTAATTGATGATCGCTTGTTGAGTTTTGTGATTACAGGAAATATCATACGGTTCGCGTTGGTATTAATTAGAAATTAATAGTGAAAGATATTTAAACGGGTCAATCCTATGACTCGAGCCAGGTACGCATATTTAGTATTATTGATAAAAGCTATATTCTTGGTCAAATATTAGCGAAAGTCCTTCGTCGTAAAATGAAGGACTAAAATTGACCAAAAAGCCCTTGATGGGAAAACCGGGCAAACGACCCTTAGAGGTTGTTTAGGAATTAGTATTAAGATTACGAAATAAAAGTAGATACTTTAATGTAGCAAAATGATGGGTGAAAGTGGTTTAAGGAATCATGAAACGGGTCAAAAGTGTTAAAAAGGGATTTCAAGCCGGGAGCTTGAAATCTGAATTTTTGAACTAGTGGAATGTCAGGTTTTAACTCCATAAGATGGAGAATTAAATTTCGAACGCATAGGAAAAAGAATCGCCTAAAACGGACTAGTAGATAAAAAGTTATGGCCGTTTAAAGTTCGATTTTTGTTGAATAATTGAGCTGGGCAGAAAATGCAGGTTCAGAAACGGACCTGCTGGAAATTAGTCTCCCTCGCGACACGCGACAGGGTCCATCAATTGGGGCGCGACACGCGACAGGTGTCGCGACTCGCGACAGATTAAAGGTTGCCTTCCGCGACACGCGGGAGGCATGATTTTTTTGGAAATTTTATTTTGATTATCATTATTTGATATTGGAACTTATTTATACATGTTTATAAGCTGTCAAAATTAACTTTTAAGTTGGTTTTGAGCATAGGTGAGTATAGCAAGCATCCGGAAGACGATCAAGCAATCAAGTGAACCGAACGCATGTCAAATGAAGCTTCCGCAATGACTTTATGTTGTTTTTGTTTTAAGTGAACTATGTAAACACTTGGAACTATATTTTGTTTACTTTAAACACGTATGAACTTTGACTTGACAAAGTTTTTAGAAAGTCACATTTTTCATATAAAATGCGTAATTAAGGTTATAAACATGTTAAATTGAGACGGATGTTACAATGCTTTAATAATTTCATTAGTAGTGGAGGGTTTCAAGAATATAATATGGGGGGAATGAAATATACATTCTTATCGGGTGACGGCTCTAACCTCAGTAAACTAGATCGTGTATTGGTGTGTGGCAATTTCATGGGTAGGTGGCCAAATGCTTCCTTATTAGCTCTCAACAGGAGTATATCTGATCATAGCCCGCTAATTTTAACAACAGTCAATAACAATTTTGGTCCTTCACCATTCAGAGTTTTTAGTAGTTGGTTTGAGTTGGAGGGATTCGACGAAGCGGTAAAAAAAGGAATTATGGTAACGTGTGATTCGAATTTCAAGGATGAAGTGGTAGCTGTAAAACTAAAAGCAATCAAGGAGGAGTTAAAAAAGTGGAGAAAAGAAAAAAGAGAACAGGATGAAAAGGCGTTGTCTGAAGCTCAAAAGAAGCTGAAGGAGTTGGATATATTGGTAGAAACCAGGGCATTATCGAACGAGGAATTATCAACATGGCATTAAAGTAAGAGGAAGATTAAGGAATGGAAAAATACGGTTGCTATGGATTTGCAACAGAAATCCCGCATACGTTGGATAGGTCTTGGGGACGAAAATACAAGCTATTTTCACGCGATTGTAAATAGCCACATTGCAAGGAATAAAATAAGTGGGTTGTGGATCGAAGGAACTTGGGTGACGGATCCGTGTATCATAAAAACTCGTTTTTTGAAAACATTCAAAACAAAATTCAGAGAACCAGTTGATTCTCGGCCCAGGTTGGGCCCAGGAGACTTTAAGAAACTAAGCACGGAACAAGCTACTAACCTGGTGATAGAATTCTCAACCGATGAAGTAAGAGAAGCTATATGGGAGTGTGGCACTAATAAAGCACCGGGACCGGATGGCATCACCTTCAACCTAATCAAGACGTACTGGGAAGAATTAAAAGTACCCAACATGCAGGTCATGAATCAGTTCTACATCCATGGTTCGATCCACCATACTTGCAGTGCATCATTTATCGCTCTCATCCCAAAGGTAACCGATCCATTGTCTTGTTCGGATTTTAGACCTATATCGCTTATTGGGGTGGTAAATAAGATTATTTCAAAAGTGTTAGCCAATATAATAAAAGCAGTGATTAAAAGTGTCGTTTCTAACGTTCAATCGGCTTTTGTATCGGAGAGAAATATTGTAGATGGGCCTCTAATAATTAATGAAGTGGTGGGTTGGGCGAAAAAATCAAAGAAGAATATTTTCGTGTTCAAAGCCGATTTAGAAAAGGCCTACGACACACTGAACTGGAAATTTCTAATTTCCATTTTAACACACATGGGTTTTCCGTCGAGATGGCGGAATTGGGTCATGGGCATTCTTTTTGCGGGCAAAGGATCGGTTTTGGTAAACGGGTCACCTACCGGTGAGTTCCAATACCAAAGAGGATTAAGACAAGGTGATCCTCTATCACCTTTTCTCTTCATTATAGCGATGGAAGCTTTGCATATTATGATGGAACGGGCAAATAATATAAACGCTTTCATCGGAGTAAAATTACCAAAGGAAGGTCCTTATTTAACCCATATGCTATTCGCGGATGACGCTATTTTTGTGGGTGAATGGAAGATGGAAAACGTAAAAAATCTTAAAAGGATCCTTAGACTGTTCTATTTGATATCGGGACTGAGAGTCAACCCAAGAAAAAGCCAACTATATGGTGTTGGTGTGTCGGATGAGGAAATAAATAATATGGCATCTACTTTTAAGTGTAAAGCTGGAAAGTTCCCGTTCAGTTACCTTGGCCTAAAGGTGGGGGCAAATATGAACAGAATATCCCAATGGAAAGAGGTCATTGATATGTTTAATAAAAGATTATCATCTTGGAAGTCTAGAAACTTATCCTTTGCAGGGAGGGTAATCCTAATCAAAGCAGTACTTGGCAGCCTTCCGAACTATTATCTGTCGCTTTACAAGTGTCCTGTGGCCGTCTTAAAGATATTAGAGGGCATACGAAGAAAATTCCTTTGGGGTGGCTTTAATATAAATAACAAAATTCGTTGGGTCAAGTGGGAAAAAGTGGTGGCTGCCAAAGATTTTGGGGGTCTTGGTATCGGTAATATTCGAGACTTAAACATAGCTCTAATACTAAAATGGTGGTGGAGACTAAAGATGGAGCCGGAGAGTTTATGGGTTAAAGTAGTAAAGTCGATTCATCAAAACCAAAGGAAATTGGATTTTATTCCTATTAAAAAATCACTACCGGGAGTCTGGAAGAATATTGGGAGTATAGACAAGGAATTTAGAAGGTGTAACATCAAAGTCAGCAACAATCTGAAGAGCAAGGTAGGCATGGGGGATAAAACCCTGTTTTGGACGGACTCGTGGATTGGTACCGGTCCGTTAAAATCTCAGTTTCCAGCTTTGTTTCAGCTCGCGGGCAGGAAGAAAGCACTAGTAAAAGACTGTTATCGGCAAATAAACAGAGGATGCATCTGGGATTGGTCGTGGGTTAGGACTCCGAGTAGTGACATCGAGAAGCAGGAGATGGAAAATCTGAATGGGCTATTGCAAGACAAACAACTTACAGGTACTAGCGATGTATGGTACTGGAAAGATTCGGAGCAAAACGTTTTTACGGTAAAAGACGTTCGCAAGTCTCTAAGTTTAGGTTTAGATCTCAACGTGACAGTCGACGACTTTGTTTGGAAAAGTTGGACCATGAGCAAAAGCATTATGTTTGTATGGCGGGCAATTCAAGACAAAATTCCACGTTAAGGCATAGAGGTGTAAACATACCGGATGTCATTTGCAAAATCTGTGGTGCAGCGGAAGAAACAACGGATCATATACTTGTAAGATGTAATTATGCAACAAGAATCTGGGAGATGATAACAAATTGGGTCAAAATACC
Organism: Helianthus tuberosus; assembly: GCA_030545235.1. Taxonomy (NCBI): domain Eukaryota; kingdom Viridiplantae; phylum Streptophyta; class Magnoliopsida; order Asterales; family Asteraceae; genus Helianthus; species Helianthus tuberosus. Next base: position 121,089,168 of record CM060390.1, on the reverse strand, counting down.
AAAGGTCAGCTCGGATGGGAACGTAAAAGATTTGCTAAGGGAGATGAATGAGATTCATAAAAATGGGAAAACAAAGAAAGTGATTCATGCTATTGCAATACAGACAATGTGGTCATTGTGGAGAGCAAGAAATGATAAGGTTTTTAAAGGTAAACATGGACCTATACAAACAGTGGTGGAGGATATAAAGGAAATTTCTTACCAAAGGATGAAGATGAAATCCAAATTCAGTAGGTTTACGAAACAAGATTGGTGGGATTTTAATATGACAATGTAATTTTATTTTGTTTTTGTACTTGTACTTGTATGATCTGCCCAACTTCTGGCTGGGGGTCAGTTTTTAGTTTGATTAATGAAGCGTTTGCGTTTGCCATTCAAAAAAAAATGTAAACCACTATACCATATATTAATTAAGAAATAAAATATTCCACGGTGATCCAAGAATTCACTAAAATATTAAAAGACTAATGTGAACTAATTGACAATTCAGAAAATTAAATAATCAGAAAAAGAAGCTACAACCGAGTAGAACTATATCAGAAGCTTCCGAGTGGTCTTAGTTTAATTGGTTGTGGACAAGATCGAACAGAAACACGAATACATATTGATCTAATATTCGACAACCAAAAACTGGACAATAATAAGCATCTATACTCCTTAGGTCATCCACGACACTCTAGTAAGGTGTTTTTAACATGCATTTTTTTTTTTCATTTTTTCACCTCACTCATTTTTCACTACATGTTTTAGAGCTCGTTATTATCACTTGTTGTTGGGGTTAGTTCTTGGCTAAGAACTACAAAAATAGATTGGTTGAGGCCCATTAAATACCATAAATGTCATACCACGACATTCGTCTTATCAGGGTGATAGATAAATCACCGACTCTTCAACTATAAACCATTAAATCTTAAAAGGAATTTGGGGTCCCCTTGGAGAGAGAGGCCCTAAACGGCTCTCTTACCTTTACACACTTTAGGATCGGCCTTGCGTGTAACTGACCTACTAATGGTCAACCACCATAACTGTCATAACTAGCTAACAACCATTAACTAACTAATATGTATGTATACATACATACATACATACATACATACACACACATACATCCATACATACATACATACGATAACAATATCACCCCCTAAACTTAATGTTCGAGGGGGGCTTCGATAGTGAAATCGCATCCTCTTCAACATTGTTAAAATCAAATCGTCTTCGTTTTCCTAATGTGTGTGCTCCTAACCGAACATTCCCCATGTAAAGAGCAAAGCTTGCGTCTGTATCAGTTGACTAATTGTTTAATTATTTGATTAATAATAATATAAATTTACGAGTGAGTAGCCGTTCCGTCGGTATTTAATTAAAACGAGTATCAGGACCCCATGTTACGGCATGGGCTTAAAACCGTGAAAAAAACTTAAGTTGAGATGTCTCCGTTCTTTGAATACGTACGTAAGATTGGTTCGCTACGATACCGGTATCGGCTCGGAGCAAAACTTAGATAACTATATCAAAATATAGTCTAATACATACATTTTTGGTATGAACAATAGACCGTTGATAGAAAGTTTGAATTCACACACCAAACTAACACGTCTTTCTTTGATTTAAGAATATAAATTAGACTTAGGGGTTGTTTGGCAACATCTGAACCAATAAGTGCTGAATGAATAAGAGGTCTGAATGGGTAAGAGTGTCTGAACCAGTAAGTGCTGAACCAAATAAAACGCTGTTTGGTTGCACATCTGAATGATGTGTAAAATGACATTTTTACCCCTAAACAAAACAAAATACTTGAATACCCAACAAACCAAAGTTTTCTCTGTCTCTCTCACTTCCCCATCAACACAGACATCAACATTCTCACTTCCCCATCACTTCTCTCTCTAAAAACACAGAGCGGAGAAAGAGTAGCGACGGCGAAGGAGTAGCGACGGCGAAGGAGTAGCGACGGCGGGAAAGAGAGACCGGAGAAGGAGTAGCGAGTCGGAGGGAAAGAGAGACCGGAGAAGGAGAAGAGTCGGAGGGAAAGAGATACCGGAGAAGGAGTAGCGACGGCGGCAGCGACGCCGTGAGCGGCGGCGGTGTTTCGACTCCGGTAAGTTATCGTTTCAGGCAACTCGTGTGCTATTTCTTATATCTAGATTTTGACTCAGGTTCGTTTGGTTTGCCGGTGATGAATGACGTTAATAGAGGTGTCGATGATAATGATGAGGATAGGCCGTTGACGTTGATGATGGTGAAGACTCCGGCGGCGACGGCTGTAGGTGTGGAGATGAAGGGGCAGTGTGGATGAGGGCAAGCTTGTCAAAATTCCATTCAGATCTCAAATTTGTCTGAACCATTCAGATCTGAATGAATCCATTCAGAGGTAAGGTCTTAATGAACCAAACACCGAGCACACCTGACCGATTCAGAGGCATGCCTCTGAATGGCTTCATTCAGACCTAAACAACCAGCCCCTTAATGATATATGGATAGAACCAAACAAATATTTAATGGAAAAGTGACATTCTTGGCCTTCATGCAAACCATTATACCATATATTAGTCAAGAATTTGCCATTCAAAAAAAAAAATATACTCTATTAATCAAGAATTCACTAAAATATTAAAAAACTAATGTGAACTAATTGGCAATTTAGAACATCAAATAATCACCAAAAGAAGCTATAATCGCGTAAAACTGGAGCAAAAGCTTTCCGCTGGTCTTAGTTTTATTGGTTCTTGACAAGACCGAAATATAATATGCATCCACACTCATAAGTAAGATATCCAACATGTGGTTCCACCACGACCACCTCTTCCAATAACAACCCTCCTAGAAATGAGAGAATCAAAGAAACTAAACACTAAAGCGTTAACATGATGGGGCAAGTTTATTTACAAAGTAAAAATTAGGTATGAAACTCACATGATGGGGCAAGTTTATTTACAAAGTGAAAATTAGGTATGAAACTCAAAATTAGGCATAAAAAATTACGCATGAAAGAAATAAAAAATAAAATTATGAAATCAAAATTACGCGCCCTATAATAATCATGTTTAGGATTTGTATGTTAACATCCATTTGATATCCTTGTATTTAAACCTTTACCTTAATATCAAAACCTATAATCTAATATTATACATGATATAAACTAGATCTCATTCAATTTGATGAAAAAACTAAGGTTGAACCTATCTCAAACTCGCGTCTCAAACCTTGTAGCCTATCGGTCTATACTCTGGAATCACACAGAAGCATCCATGCATATGATGTTGTTTATACCTATGGAACGACGCTTCCAAACGTTATGTCGTTTATTTGGTATTCGATCGACCCTTACATAATACATTACACAACATATACCCTAAAACATACTGCATAACAATGACGCATTAACCCTTGTAGTACTAATATAAATAAACAAGTTTAGTTCAAACCACCAACATTCATAAATTGTGTTATCGTTTCAGGAACTGTGTTTTCAACGCCCAGATACGTAAAACAAGACGAGACCTTTTAGGCGTCTTGGTGGACGAATCATTAATAATTGCCAGCTTCCTCTTCAACTTCAGCACCATCCACCCTCTTAATTAAAATCATCTAGGCTTAGGGTCAAACTCATCCCAGCAGCATGTAAATTTGCATCAGCCCCACCACCATCCACCTTCTTGAAATCATTTAGGTCTAGGGTCAAACTCATCCCAGCAGCATGTAATTCTGCATCAGATGAACTGCTGGTATGAGATGCTTGTCGTCCACGTACATCGGTAAGTGACGGTGGTTGACCATACGAATCTTGATTGCCAGTTGTTTCAGAACCCACCAGTGGCCTCAGTGCTCCCCAAGACGGTGGTTGAACATAACTCGAGTGGCCTCACAGCTCCCCAAGACGGTGGTTTACCAGAAGAATTGTGATTGCCGGAAGTTTCTGAACCCATGGGTGGCCTCACACCTCCCAAAGGTGGTTGAGCACTGACATAAGAGTGACCGGAACTGGAGAACGACATAGCTTGATTCATTTTGCTGATTATGGGTTTTGAATTTGGAAATTATATGGATCATCATATATATATATGTGTATTTATTTAAACTGCACCCGAGACAGTGGCGGATCTAGGATTCCGACCAAGCGGTAACGTTTTATAAATAAGCGGTAACGAAATCGAAAAAACGTCAAATTTTTCCAAAATTTACACTAAAAACGTCAAAAATTTTCCGACCAAGCGGTAGCGGAGGCTACCCCTTGGTCCCAAGTACATCCGCCCCTGACCCGAGATGAAGCAACACAGGCGAGACGCTAGGGAAATTTATTATTATTATTATTATTATTATTTATTTTATTTTTTGAACCGCAAATTTCGTTTACACTCATCTTAACTTTTAGTAAGCGTGGGGTTTAACCGGGCCACGTCGATGGCGACCCACGCGGTAACACCTCCATGGATTAAATTGCTAGTCTCCTATTGTTGAAGTCGATCAATACCTACAATATAGTTCGGGTGGATGGGAAATGCCGTCTCAAACCCACTGGGTACACGAAACAAAATCTCAATCCCAGTCTTACACTCGTAATAAAATTAACCCCAATCGGCTCCAAAACGAAGATATGACAAAATGAAACATCATCCCAACCAAAAACCGAAAACCATCATGTTGGACACTTGATGAAGAAATAGCGTTATGGGAGTGTAGGTGGTCACTAGTGATAGAATTTCACCCCTCACAAGCATCCAATCAACTCCTGCCATGTCATCAGCCACTATTCTATCACTCACAAGCATTTTGTAGTGGCGGTGGTCACTAGTGATAGAATTCTATCACTCACAAATTTTTTTAACTTTTATTTTTAAATTAGAAATTAACAATAAAACACTAAAATGATAAATTTCATTAAAATTAAAACATACTAGTTCAATTTAACGTACTAGAAATATTTTAGGCTACAATTTAAAAAAAAAATACTAAAAAAACTCTACTCCTCGTCCGACTCATGAAACTCCAAACCTAAAGAACCTACTAGTTCGATTAAATCGTATCTCAACCGAAAGTGAGTTTCTTCGTCACGTAATTCTTGTTGGATATTTTGTGGAACTTGAACTTGTGTAGGAGGATCTAGCACCCAATCCGGGGATATTGCACGTCCGTCTTCTTTGATTATCATATTGTGCAATATGATACATACATATACTATGCTATGTATTGCTTTCTTGTTCATCGCACGAACCGGTCGGTGTAGTATACCACATCTACCCTTTAAAACACCAAAAGCCCTCTCAACATCTTTTCTTACCGATTCTTGCAATTTTTTGAACACGATTTCTTTAGTCTCGACAGGAAATGAGGGAGCTTTCACAAAAACAGACCATGACGGGTATATACCATCCACAAGAAAAAAGTCTCGTCTGTAATATCGTCCGTTAACATAGAATGGAGAGGAAGGTGCGGTACTATCCGTTACGGTTTGAAACAACGACGACGTGTGCAACACATTGATGTCGTTGTTTAAACCTGGAACACCAAAATATGAATGCCAAATCCATAAATCATTCGACGCCACCGCTTCTAGTATGATGGTTGGTCTTTTGATGTCACCCTTAACATACGCTTCTCGCAACTCTCTTGGACAATTTTTCCACTCGATACGTGTACAATCGATGCTACCGAGCATCCCTGGAAAATGCCATCTAGCCTCATGTGCGGCATAAATACGTGAGATGTCGTGGCTCGTCGGTTTACGTAAAAACTCTTTACCATACAACTTAATGACCACGTTGCAAAAAAATTGCAGACATTCACAGGAAGTTCAGGATGCCATAGCTAGGTATTCATCATATTGATCGGGAGGGTTACCTGTCGCTAGTTGTCGAATGACGGACGTGCATTTTTGTATCGCCGTGAAACTTGGTTTGCCCCTTGCATCGTAACCTTCTTGAAACCATTCCTCGCTTGCTTCGATGTCTCCTACAATCTTTAAAAATAATTCTTTTGGTAAACGAAACCGATCTCTAAACGTTTCGTCATTGTAGAGCCGATTCTCCACAAAATAATCGTTCATTAACACTTCGTTGGCACGTATACGATCACGGTCTACCATCTTCTTCTTTGGGCGGGACGAACTAGTATCAAGTTCCTTATACACCGACACAAAATATTTTAGCGTCTCATTGTCGGAAGAAGACTCGGTATCGCTATCGCTAGACATTGGAAACGTCGAATCCGTAGGAAACTACATTTGAGAATGATGTAGATTGTGTGAAATGTGTTTGTGTTTTGGTGTGGGTGAAATGGTTTAAAATGTAGAAGTATATATAAAAGTTTAAAGGTTAATTTTTTTTAATAAGTTTACCGTTACAAAACGGTCAAAAAGGCATCCAACAACGTTCGAAATCATCAATGTTCAACGCGTGACCAGTTCAACGTGTTAATTATATCACGCGTTACCATGGTGGTGGTGGCGGTGTTCCAAAAAAATAACGAGTAATGGGGTGGCCATCACGGACCACCCCCACTCCCCTTAGCTCGAGTGTGGGTGGTTGTCTCAGAGGATCTTAAAATCAGTAAAAAATCCAAAAAAAAAAATAAAAAAAAAATGAACAAAATCTAAAAAATCCAAAAAAATCTAAAAAATCCAAAGAATTCTAAAAAATAAAAAAAAACTTTCTAAAAAAAATAATTCTAAAAAAATCAAAAAATAGTAAACAATCCAAAAAAATAAAATAAAAAACTCTAAAAAAATCCAAAAAATCAAATAAACTCTAAAAAATCCAAGAAATTCTAAAAAAATAATAATAAAAAAAATTCTAAAAAATAAAAAAAACTAATAAAAAATCAAAAACATCAAAAAAGAAAAAAAAAGGAAAAAAAGTTAAAAAATGCAAAAAATTCTAAAAAATCATAAAAAATAATAAAAATTCCAAATAATTCTAAAAATAAAAAAAATCTAAAAAATAATAAAAAGTCTAAAAAACCAAAAACAAACTAATAAAAATCCAAAAAATTCTAAAAAATAAAAAAATTCTAAAAAATAAAAAAATTCTAAAAAATCAAAAAACAATTCTAAAAAATCAAAAAACAATTCTAAAAATAAAAAAAATCTAAACAATAAAAAAAAATCAGATAAATTCTAAAAAAACCAAAAATATCTAAAAACAATAAAACTCTAAAAAATAAAAAAAAATTCTAAAAACTCAAAAAAAATCTATAAAAATCCAAACTACTCTAAAAACCAAAAAAAAAAAAAATCCTAAAAAAATCAAAATATTTTTTTAGGGTATTTTAGAATTTTTTGATCTCTTAGAATTTTTTTTACCCTTTTAGAGTTTTTTTAATTTCTTAGAATTTTTTGGATTTTTTAGAATTTTTTTTTTATTTTAATGGTTTTTTAGAACTTTTTGGATTTTTTAGAATTTGTTTGATTTTTAATTTTATTTTGGGGTTTTAGAATTTTTTGGATTTTTATGATTTTTTTATTTTTTAGATTTTTTAGATATTTTTAAATTATTTTTATTTTTTTTATTATTTTTACTTTTTAGAATTTTTTAAAATTTTTTTGGATTTAGTATTTTTTTTTTGAATTTTTAAGTTTCTTTTAGATTTTTTTGTTTTTTTTAGAATTTTTTTATTTTTAGAATTTTTTGATTTTCTAGAATTTTTTTTGATTTTTTGGATTTTTTTGACTTTTTGGAATTTTTTACAATTTTTTATTTGTTTTATTTTTAGTATTTTTTAGAATCTTCTTTATATTTTTGTGCTTTTTTTATTTTTTAGAATTTTTTTTGATCTTTTATAGATTCTTTTTGTTTTTTTTTTATTTTTTAGATTTTTAGAATTTTTATGATTTTTTAGAATTTTTTGTTTTTTTTATTATTTTTTTAGAATTTGTTGGATTTTTATTATTTTTATTATTTTTTTGAATTTTTATGATTTTTATTATTTTTGGATTATTTTGTTTGATTTTTTAGAATTTTCTTGATTTTTTTATTTGTTTATATTTTTAGCCTTTTATGTCTAAAACCATCTTGACCTAAACCTAATCTAACCCATTTCTAAGTAAATCCATCCTAACCCAAACTCATTCTAACCCATACACATTCTGACCCATTACTCAAACCTACACAACCCACTCATTTTGCCACCCCTAGTTTTTGTGATCGCATTTATGGTTGTAAAAAAGTCGCAATTGACCTGCTGCGACCATTTTGCAACCGAACATGCAGTCGGAAAAAAATACTCATCGCAATTGCTCTATTGCAACCAATTTCCAACCACTACTAATTTTTTGCAACTAGTTTTTGCGAGCAAAATAGTGGCCTCAAATTTTGGGACTGCTTCTGGTTTTTTGTAGTTTTATTGCGACTGTTTTGCAACCGCTTACGTTTTACAATTTTGCGACCGTTTAGCAATCGGAAATTTTGCAACCGTTTGGCAGTCGAAAAATTTAGTTTTTTTAATTGCTTTTTTAGTTATTTTTTTATTTTAAACCTGCTAGTTCTTATTTTTAAAATTTAATTATTTATCAAATTTTTAAAATTATATAAAACACTTAATTAAAACATCCCAAGTTATCCTAACATTATACGTATGCAAAATAAAGTGTCTCGACCTAACTTGATGATTAAACGTTTTAAGACCTAACTTTTAACATCGGTTCAATGTGTGCCATAAGCATGGTCTCTTTCTTCGTCTTTCCTATAAAAACCAATGCATGGATTTAATGTTCAAATATATTTTAGTAGATTTTTGGATGTAGTAATCAACAATAATAAATAAATATTTAAAAATATTTGAGCTCGGTAATTCACATGACCCATAGCCTTTATTCACACCTTCCATTCAATTTAATCTATCTATACTAGCTTATTAAGTAAACTAGGTTTTCTACCCTTATGGTAATTTTACATTGTTTATACATTTTGAAGCAATATATACAAGAGAGCCAAGCTATTTTAGACAGGGTAAACTTGTGCATTGTCCAAAAATTTAAGACGATTTAGGGGCATTTTAGAGATTTCAACACTTTTGTCACCTATAATTAAAATGAACGTGAGGAGTCTAAATTAATCTTCATCAATTGATGGCTACGAATGATTTTTTTTTACCCTTTTGTTAAATTGCCACTAATTCTAAGATGGCACACGAAGAGTCCCAATGTAATTTTGCTATTTCTTCTGCATTGAAAAACCCTGCTCGTCAGTCATCACCACTAGAATTGAATGCAATTGAACCCCTTCGTCAATTGAAATTGAATGCAATGGTTTCAATGTCTTGAAGTTACACCAAAGCCTCAAGAACGAAACCCTTATTTTTTACATTTTTCTTCTTCATCGCCCACTGATGCCTACACCCTCATCAATTGAAAATCATTAGTTACAAAATGCCACGATTGGAAACCTGAATCGTCCTTTTCTTTACAGCGCTCACAATTGGGTCTGCATAGGCAGCGCCGACGATGGTCTGATGGCTATGGTCGGTGGTAGGGGACTGCACCTGGTCTGGTAAGGTTTTCTGTTGCTGCCTTTACTTGCTTCTTATGATTTTAAGATGTGCGTAGGCTTAGGGTTGTGAATTTAAGCATGGGTGTTGTTCTGATACATTTTTCGTCTTCTAAAGCTTCTATCTTATGTTCCATTAGTTTATTGTGTTTCTATATATATTGATAGTACCCTCTTTTATCATCTTATATCGGTAGGTAATGAACCCCTTTATTAGCAAATGGGTCGAAATATCAACTTTTTCATGAGTTCTATTTAGGGCTTCTATTGAATTATTCTGCTTTGCAGTGTGCTCGCTGGTTAATTCAGGATCAGGCCTTCTAAAATCGGTAAGTTCAGGTCTATAACTTCAAGAGGGTGTTCATTTTAGGGCTTTTATTGAATTGATTCTGCTTCGTTGTGTTCGCCATTGATGTAATGTGTTTTGCTTTAAGTGGTGACCATGCTTGTCGATTAATTCAGGTTCCGGAACAAAGTACTGGATAAAATAGGTTACAATCAGGAGACTTCAGAGAGAGAGAGAGAGAGAGAGAGAGAACTGGAGTTAACAGCAGTGGAAAACGTCTTCAACATCTGAGTCCATCATCAATGTGGTATGTAATATTCGATTAAAAACTCAAGCACTCCTTTATTTACATGGTTTCTAATTGATTCTGATGAACTATGTGATGTTTGTAGTGAAAGCTGCTATCAAATTCGAAGAAATTGTGTTTTTATAGGTTGAAACTTTGAGAAGGTAGAACTTATATATATACACAATGAATCTTTTAAAATGAAGGTGTATTAGTTATCGATCAAATATCCAGATCCTCTGTTCATATGTTTATTCCAACTTGGTTGTCTTGTCTTGATGTTTTTTTGTTGACATGGTCTTATGTTTACAGTGAAACTATATCTGGAGTTTTATCGAACAAGCAATTAAAGCAAACCGACTCAGATTTTAGTATTCAGGTATTAGTATTTTCAGTTCTTTTATGATGAAAATTTGCATCATCTTCACATGCTTTTATGAAACTGTCTTCAGAGATGGTGGAGTGAATCTCAGTTTAATCAAGTTCTGAATTATGAGTTGGATCAAATGATCAAGGTATGTTTCTCATGTTCTCTTTACAATTACTCCAAAATTATGAGTGGGTGAAGTTGGGTTATATTTTATCTAATTAGGTTAAATGGGCTAAACTGAAAGTGTTAGCTATATGCAGGCTTACCAGTTGCTTGGTGAGGCTGATGCACTAAGGTTATCAGTGATTGTTGCTCAATAGAGGCACCACACAAAACTCTTTCAAGCTAATGGCACTGAAAATGTTCCTTCTGGTCTGTATATTTAATAGGTAATAATTTCAATTGTTTTTTTTTTCTATTTAAACACTGAAAGGTTTCACCCATGGTAAGCTTGTTCTTTTTTCATGGTCATGCATATGGTTCAGGTACTGTAGTAGACAATATTGTGGAGCACCCAAGAAATTACCAGGTACTCAACCAGGAATGATTGTGAGTCCCTAAAACTTTTTCCTTTTTTATTTATCTTCTGTTATGTAATTAATAGTTTTAGATCTATTTGCTTTCTTAATGCACTTGATGGCACTGCATGTTAGAGGCACAAAAGCAGGTTTACTTCGTAAAGGATATTATTTCTTGTGTTTCACCTTTAGATGGCAATACAACAACCGTACCCAATAGATCCCGTAAATGGCAAAACGATTCGTAGGGTCTGGGGAGGGTGATTTGTTTAGATGGCAATGCCGTACCTTTAGATGGTAATGCCAACACATTTACTTGAGAACGGGGCAATTTGTGTAATAATGTCAAGCTTGATCTTTGATGGGTCAAATAGATAAAACATAACTATTAGCCTAAAAGGTTGAAAAACTTTCTAAAGCGTATTATAATGTATAAAATTTTCTAGGTGACTTTATGCCAAAAATAAATAGATTATTATTAAAATTATATAGTTTTTTAATCGTAATTAATAATGACACTATTTTAAAAGTTAGAACTTGTTGGCCATCAGGATGATAATCAGCGGAAGCGTTATGATACATTGGATTCATGACAAGAAACTTGGTTTGTACTATACTTGCAGCGATTGAATTAAGGGACAATTTTGGCGGTTAAAACTGTCTTGGTACCGGTCATGTTTTGCCGGCAAGACCTTTATATATGAATATTTAGATGGCAGTTGAGCGGTTAGAATTAGAGGGAAAACCACCCTTTAAATCGGTGCCTCTCCAACCAACACAACCTCTCGAATATCGGTCTTATTATACATATGATCATAATTCACAGTAGCTAAGTTATACATACATAAAAAATATCCGAATATATAATGAAATTATATTTATATCTTCTAACACACTCCCCTAAACATAATTGCGTTTACGAGAGAGCATTAAAACGCTGATATTGGCATCATCCGCGGCAGCTTTTGCCCTCTTGAAGTCGAACCTCCTCCTTGTGTGCAGCCTCCTTATTCCTTCCCAATCGTTGCCAGTGAAGAACGCGTAGTGATCAGCTTCATTCTCTGCAACTCCTTCAGTTCTTGTGTTTCCTTCTGATTGCACTGCATCTGGTCCCATCATCTTGTCTTCGTCACTCATGCTTTGTCTTGGATCAGTCACCGTCTTGATCTCCTCTTTCTCATGTGCTTTCTCTTGTGTCGATTTGTACTTGTAATAATAGATAATCACATCCAAGTACATGGCATATAACAATCTCATGTATTCACCTTCACTATAGTCAAAACCAATCTCTTTGGCAATCTTTGCCCATAGATTGTTTTCAGTAACCATCCTGTGTCCCCCCTCTCGTTTGACACCCATGTATAAATCTAACAAACACACCTTCCTGTTTTCCAAAGCATATGCCGGCAGAGGCCTTGTGTAGATTTCTAACTTTACTTTTAGAAACCAATCCATCATTTCATTGAACTTGGTATCGAGATGATATCTATATTTTATTACATATTCCTCATCCTCTAGCATATCTAACAGTGCCTTACAGTCATTAAATTCTTTGAAGGACATTGCTTGAAGTATCAAAACGTTCCAGTCCGGTTCGTTTGTTGATACATTCAATCTTTCAAAGTAATCATTTTAAAATTCTGTTTTGAATCTTTCATGTTCCGTTTCTTTACTTCTCACTGATTCCTTCTCTAACATACCGACTTCTTCTTCTTTAGTCATTCCAGTTTTGTCACTCTTCTTATTAATTAACGGAACACTGAATGTGGGAAACAATTTGCATTTGTCTTCGAAAAACTTAACGGTGAAACCTTGAGTGACCAGTTGGTCTAAACTTAACACGTTTCTATCTATATCCGGAGTGTAAAACACACTCTGAATACGAATCTTTTCCGACCTTGACATGATTTCAGTGACCCCTATACCCCTTATGAAGAAAAAATGATTTTTCTCCAGTGTTCGTTTCAACACTTGACATGTTTTTTATACGTTTAAACATATCCATATTGCCAGAATAGTGATGTTTAAAAGTTTTACTGACATACCATATCTCCAACCAAAAGCCGTCGGTGCCAACCACTATATGCTCCATCCTTTGATCATTTTGATGATCAGAATCAGTGTTGTGTTGTTGCTGTGTGCCTGTGTCTATTGCTAGACGGAGAAATTGAGTTTCTTCATTGTTTTCCTTCATCATACATGTGGAGATCTGGTGACAGGGTTTATTGCAGTAGTAACACCGCCTCTGCAACCATCTCCGTTCTCGCTTCTCTTCGGTGCAGTGTTTGCACGGCATCATTGTTGAGGATGGCCTGAGATCATCATCGCTAACATAAATCGCTCTGATACCACTTTGTTGGCCATCGGCATGATAATCAGCGGAAGCGTTATGATACATTGGATTCATGACAAGAAACTTGGTTTGTACTATACTTGCAGCGATTGAATTGAGGGACAATTTTGGCGGTTAAAACTGTCTTGGTACCGGTCATGTTTTGCCGGCAAGACCTTTATATATGAATATTTAGATGGTAGTTGAGCGGTTAGAATTGGAGGGAAAACCACCCTTTGAATCGGTGCCTCTCCAACCAACACAACCTCTCGAATATCGGTCTTATTTTACATATGATCATAATTCACAGTAGCTAAGTTATACATACATAAAAAATATCTGAATATGTAATGAAATTATGTTTATATCTTCTAACAGAACTTAATAATATAATTTTTATTTGCAGAGCACTTCTCATCCCGTCCACTACCATGCCTTGCTTGATGAGATTGGGTTCTCTCCATATGCCCTGCAGAAATTAATCTTTATCCTTTCATATGTGTAAGTATTTAAAGTAGGGTTTATGTTATATATTAAGTCATGTGGTTTTCCGAAAACATAATAATTCATGCAACTGTTTTTATAGTAAAAGGCGGCTCTGATTGTTTACTTTGGGCATTTTTGTTAATTAAATCATTTTTTAGCTCAAAAGTATAAAGAATTCAATAACTATATTGGTCATTTTCTGAAAATTGCATGACATGTCGTTCCAAACTGTAAAAAAAATAGTTTTATTCTTACAATTTTCAAATGTCATCACAGATCCCAAGGGGGCAACGCTGCGACTTCAATAGGTACTTTCTTCGTCTACAACATCTCTTGAGTCGTGCATCTAGCCTAATATGGTCCACAGTTTCAGACCGTATATTTAAAAAGGGGTCCGTTCAGGCTATGTTTAGTCTTTCGGGCCAAACAAGAAAGTATTTTTTTTTTATAAAAGCTTAAATCAAAAGGTTTCTAACGCATAAAACAAAACCACCTAAATCATTTTATTCAAAAAGTTATGATGTTGTTGAAATTAAAACAATTTATTTTGCAGTGGCATCTGTTTTTTACGCTCATCTAGCTACCCGACAAATTGCCCAGTTTATAAAACTTGAGGATATAAGTACAACTGCTACCGGAAAGGAAAACATCACTTCCATAGGAAGCATACCAGTCCCCAAGCTACCAAAGCTGGATGAAGACGCCGAAGATTCCATGTTTTTTTTTCTTAAGGTGTGACATTTAACTACATTATTGCACCATGATACACACCTACTAAAATGTCTAGAATTCTTAATATTAGATGAAAATCTGTAGGGCGCGTAGTCATATTACATCCCTCATGATGCCACCTGGGCCCTGAGAGCTTGTACATACATATATGTGGCAAATAATCTAGGTTTATTTTTTAGGTCAGTTTGTGTAGCTGATTGGAGTATGAGTGACTCATCTAACTGTTTTCTTGTTTTGGGATCTTTTTTTTAAAGGAAAAAAAAAAGATCACAAAACAAGAAACTTGTTTTGGGATCTAGCGGGCACTTTGATAAAGTTTTCATGCAGCCTCCAACCTTTAATAAAGTTGCTTTTCCCCTTCTTTGGCGACTCTACCAAGTGGTAGTACTATACTATACTGATACTCGTGTTAAAATTTTTTATGGAATTCTATTTATTTCCCAAGGAAATGGTCAGATTTTGGGAAGTCAAATATAAAAGTCTAGATTAAAATAAATGATAAAAAATGACTGAATAATGAACTTTATGATACACACGGTTCTAAAATTTGACATGGACAAATTAAACCATAAAAATTATAAAAAGTACGGAAAGGAAGTTCCAGATTAAGGAAATTTGGTTCAAGAGTCACATTTTGTCGGTTCTGGTTTTTCATTTTCCTCTGTATATTGTGGATTAGTAACTCTAATCATGTTATAAGTTATGTTCTTTTTTTAACGGACCAACAAATGTGCTTAATTGTCACGCAATGTGCGTAAAAAAACATAAGTATCCGCGGCAACGCGCGGGCATTCCCACTAGTATATAACAAAAGAAAATCTTCAAATTCATGACACAGTGCAAAACCAAACTATAACATTAAAAACTTTTAAGATGACTGATTGAAATATCAAAACTGAAATCCTAACATTCAAAGACAGGCAATGAAATGCAAAGACAGTTAAAGAAATGCAGATACGATCACTATATAAAAAAGTAAAAAAAAAATAATGAAAACACAATATATAGTTGAAAAAAATGTAACTATAAACTATTATATATAAGGGCCCAATATGATGTTTTACTTAGAGGGGAGGGGGCGGTGCGTGATTCTATCACGAAAAGCAAGTTCAACGCGTGGAACATCACAAATTCCCACCCCCACCTCCAAGTATAACGCGTGATTGTTCCACGGTTTGATGATTCCGTGATTTTTTCAACGCCGTGATTGTTTTTTTTGTGAGGGTAATTGTTGGTTGGGGGGAAATTGTTGGGTGTGGTGGTGAGTGATGACCACCCACACTAAAAAAGGTTGTGAGTGATGGAAAAATGGTTGCTGACATGGCGGAACATGATTGGATATTGTGAGTGATGAAATTTTATCACTAGTGACCACCCCCCCCCCCCCTCCCCTTACTGTGAATCTAACCCTAGTTGATGGAGACAAAATTTTAAGATTCAGTTTTTGTTGAGTCCGTGTATCTACAAAGCAAAATACATATTAGTTGATGAGAAAAAAATGGAAGAAAACGCAAATTACTTAAAAGTAAAAAAGAAAGGGTGAGAGAGAGACTACATTTACTTGGGGTTTACAGACTCCTTAATAGCACGGGAGCTCATCAATGTTAGGGCCACAGTGGTCAGTGGCGGACTTACAATGTTAGTAGGGGTAGCACGGGCAGTGCCGGCCCAAGGGTAAGTCAACTAAAGCTTACGCTTTAGGCCCCTAGTTTGGAAGGGCCGCATTTTTTAAAGTTAATTATGTTTAGACTGGGTTAAGTTTGGGCCTGTAAATAGTCTTGTGAGGCCTGGGTTAAGTCCATTCAGGGTAATCTAAACGCTGTTTGTTGAATTGGAGCATTGTAACGTTCTCCTGGATAATCTAAAGGATCTTCAGAAATCGTTTTGAACATAAATTAGTTCTGAAATAGTGCCATAAATATTTCTGAAAGAAAATCGAGTGATGAAGATTGAATCTATAAAACGAAAGCCAAGATAAATAGATTTTGAACCAGCACCAGATATCGTTTCTGGAAGAAAATCGAGATTCGGAATCAATTAAAGCAAAAGCACTTTTATCTTCTTGAATGCATGTTTCTACAAAGGTCAGTTGGATGTGATTAAATCAATTTTTTGCACTTTTTTATTTTTTTTTAGAAAATAACTTCAATTTATGTTAAAATTGAGTTGACAGAGTTAATAGGTGATGCTTAGTTACATGATTGTTTGTGAAACTTGTGCCATTGTTTCTTTGTTGTGTCACACATTGCAAGTTTGAGTTTGTGCGATTTTGTATATTCGCTGAAAGGGTTTATATATAGTGACTCTATTTATATTATAAGTAAAGGATTGTAATTTAATATTCATTGGAACTTTACTGTAACTATTGGTATGATGAACTTTAATAGTCCTTTCTATTGGAATGAAAATATAATCCTCGCTGGAACCTTTATGAATTATCAAATTGAAGATATAAGTTATCGGTTCTAGTTCTATTAGTGATTCTTTTAAACCGTGTTCCTATACAGATTCTTTGCGCATAGTTGGAGATGAAATTAACCTAAACTGTATCTAAAATTCTGCAGAGTATGAACGGGTAATAATCACTTTTAGGCCATAAGACAATTCGAATAATTTAAATAAACTTATTATTTAAGAATAAAAACAACGACAAGGGCCCTGGATTTTTTGCTTCGCTTTAGGCCTCCTAATTGGTTCGGCTGGCCCTGAGCACGGGCTACCTCTCAACCCCATTTTCGTAGTGTAAAAATATTCTTTAACTCTGTTTTCGTAGTGTAAAAATACCCCGCAACTTCGTCTCCATTATACAAAGGATACCCCTGGTCTAAAATATAAAAAAATAGGATACCCCTAAATTTTTGGGCTAGTTCCGCCATTGAAAGGCCATGTTCAAGAACAACCGCAAAGGACCATGATCAATGCAAACAATACTATAAATAGATATCCCAAATCAATATTCATAAACAAAGTAGAAAAAAGTTGCAATTTGAAAACCTTGAGAACATAAAAGTAAGTCATTTTAGGGTATTATACTTGCTTTATGTTTCCTGGTTATGGAAAATAGCCGGTTTCACAACTCACATCGTAGTAGTGATGAGCTCGGTACCAACCGGTATCAAAAATACCGGTACCAAAAATCTCAAAAAATAGGTACTCGTACCGAAAATACACCGTATACTACAGTTCGGTACCGGTATGGACCGGTATTTGAAGGTAAATACCTGTACCAAAAACGCAAAAAGTTGGTACCGAAAATCGAGTCGGTTCGGGAAATTTGGTACCTGTTCTAAACCAGTACCTGATATCATTTGCTCATCCCTACATCATAATCTGTTTTGACCTGTTGCTCTTAGAGGAGGATCAAGTTGATTGAAGTACATATTAAACACCATTTCCAAACCTAAAATCATATAATTCTAATATAAATAATAGTTAAGCAATGGAAAATAAAAATATAGACTGATCAATAAGGTATACCATCTGTTTAACTAATAGCTTCTTTGGCCTTTCTAGGAAAGGCAAGAGATATAATATGGTATTCCTTAGTGGCCCGAAAGGAATGGCCTAAAACAATGCAAATAAATAAGGAATACCATATTATTTCTCTCGCCAAAGGCAAGAAGTTCATTTGTTGTATCTTGAAAAAAAACAAACAAGATTATATATTCTACTTTATTAGGATAGAAAACCAAGAAACAAGAGGCTTTACATATCATTCTCTCAGAAGGCCACTTGAATAAATTGTGTGAACATCACCATGACTAAGAGGTTTTGTCTAGTAAGAAACAAAAGATGTAATTGTTGGAAAATGACAAAAACAATTATTGGATGATAAGGAAAGAATAGATGTAATTGTTGGAAAATGAAAAAAAAACACTATTAGAATAAGTATACAATTTTATACACCAAAAATTCACCTGTTTTCGGTATTTATTGTTTGGCTCTAAAGCAAGCTTTGCATCATTATTAGCCAATCAAGCAACTTTTTCCTGAAACATGATCAAGGTGAGCTTTTAGACCATTTTAATGTTGTAATGAGTATGAATTCTGAGACGAAACCCGTTTCAAAAGTTTTACTTGTAGAGGCTTCATTCCAAATAATTGTTTGATTCTAGAAGTTGTAATGGTGATTTTAATAAACAAAACTTACAATCTTGGTGATTTTTTTTATGACAGCCAATGGTATTGTTCCTAGTGCGATAACATCCCTGGATCCTTCACTCTTAAAAGTATAAGAGAAATACACTATTGAACTCTCACTTAACATGTTATTTACTTTTGACTGAAAATGGTGAAGAATCTCACCTGGCCTTTTATATAACTGATGAGAATGGTTCAAGCTAGAGAGAGGAGAATATATTGTATACTTGAGATCACAAGTAGGTTTGATGAACAACCTTCAAGTGGGAGATTGTTGGGTTACAGTGTGTGATGGAAATTAGCTTTGGCGAAAGCTAAGTCTACATTAGTAAAGCCGTTCCACTAAGGCAGCTATGAATGCCGACTAGCTTAGCATTGGTCAAGTTTGGATGTTCTCTCTTGATAAACTTTTGGTTCGAGCTAGAGAGAGGAGAATACATTGTATCCATAAGAAATAGACACCTGTAACATACATTATCAACTCTTCTTTCCAACATGATTTTGATCAAAAGTGTACCAAACTTGCTTAAAATCATATAAATTAAGGTTTCAGCAATTAATACTGTTGGATATTTATGTCCGGTGCGATAAGTCAACGCTACCGACCGGGTCTTAACCCGTAAGAGTTACACCGTGGGCAACGAACTAAAATTCACTTAACCTGTTTAACTCGTAATTACGAACGAAATACGAAACGGATCATAATTAAATTTATGATCCTGTGCGGGTATTAACTGAGAGACGGGTACATGGACCGGGTTAGACAACTACACCCACCTCGCCACTTGTCGCGCATGCACCTTTGCTGCGCCATATGTCGCACATGCACCCACGCTACCGCCACTTGTCGCGCATGCACTCTTGCATCGCCACTTGTCGCGCATGTAAAGAGTCCTGGCCACTTGTCGCACATCCATTGTGCATGTCCGCCACTTGGCAAACATGCATAGCCTCAATCATCTATTTAATCGAGAATTTTGGGTCTTGCAAATGTTGGATGAAAAAAAAAGCTCTCAAAACACACACACAACGGTCCCCGGTCCTCCGCCTCTGTGAGCCGACTACCGCCGCTGCCTTGGCGCTTGTAGGAACCGTTCGCGTAAATTAAATAAAATAAACAAATTTTATTACAAGATTACAAAGCAGAAATTAAGAAAGCAGAAAAAACTAGAACAATTACAACTCAAATAATCAAAATACAAGAAAAGATGAAGAAATAGATTGGCTGAGGCACGTGTTCAACACGCTCCCCTTAAAACAAATTCCGAGTCTCCCAGGAGTACTCATTTTGTTTCCCAGGGTACAACAGCCGCAGCAGTGGTACTGCCGGAGATGGCACAGGAACTCGACGTATACCTTGAAATCTGCAAAGAAAAGATCAGTAGTAGTAGAGAGAAAGTTGTTTTGCTGTTGTTGTTCGTAGTGTCCTCTTCAGCAAGGTATGGAGCTGTATTTATACAGCTCTCGATTTGAAACAACCAAAAAATGAATTAAATGAGAGGTTTAAATTGCATTAAACGTCTTCAATGCAATTTAATACGTCATTTAATTCTCAGTCAAAACCGTTTGACTAGGCAGTTTCATTGCTGAAGTGTAACTGCATTGCTATTGAATGCTGGAAGCTTCTGCGCGCGCGTGCGCGCGCCAGGTCTGCACGCCCATGCGCGGTGCGTCCTTTTGGCTCACTGCCATGCGTGCGTGCGCCACACTGACTCAGGACCATGCGCGCGTGCGCCACGTCACCTGTGAGCCTCTACGAGCACGCCACACAGTCGCGCCGTTTTGGCTCACTTTGGTGCGCCGCGCACGTCACATCAGGACCCATGCACCATGCGCAACCGAGCGCCTTCGAGCCACTTGTACTCGCGCGCGAACTGGCACGTCACGCGCCTCGAACCTGCACGCCACTTCACCACTTGGTCCTTGCAGCCTCTGTGATCCACCACGCGCACGTGGTCAAAAATACAAAGGCGGCATCAATGCGCCACATTGCGCCTCATCGCCCACGCCACGCGCGCGCGCGCGTGTGCGAGTGCGAGTTAGGGTGCTCCGCACCCTTCGCGAGGACACTTAGTGTGTGCTTCCATGAAACAATAAGTATGGAGAGTTCCACCTTAAATACCCATTTAAGTTCCATCTCTCCTCCGATGTGGGATAAGGTGTTACTTTTCCTTTTGTTTCAGGATTCAATGTTTCCAACACCCAACTTTGAACATCGATATCTCATTCATCTTAGCTTCGTTTTGGACGTGGTTTAGTTCGTTGCGAAGCTCTTCCAACATAGAACACAAACCCACAAATAAATATATAAAACCCACTCATTTTATTATATTTATTTCTAGTCCAAAATAGGAAAAAATCATTTTCCTATATTTGTGAAAAATGCTATTTTCACCTATTTTTCCAACAATCCCCCACATGTATGGAAATCGATCTTTTTCTTACACTTTTCAACGATAAACTTCGACAGTTGAGTATTGCAAGATAGGTAGGTTGTTGCCTTTGAACCTTTTTTTTGTGAAACATACTTAGCTTACTAGCGGTTTGTAGACGCGATGTCCTTGAACATACCCCCATTTGTGTAAACGACAATACACTTCACACAATATTCTCCCTGGTTTGGCCAACCCCTCATTGTCGTGTCCTATTATGGTCCTGAAACACTAGCCTGGTTCTGCAAGAGCTCTAGGATTTGCGCACCCCACAAATCCATTCGAAGCGACCCTACTTCTCTCTAACATAGGTGATTCCTCTGAATCATTAAAAGCATCATGGTTATTTGATTTCCCGAAATCGTTAACCTTAATATGCTTAGCCTCACTTCAATGTCACTGATTGGAATGGACTAGGAAGTATATATAACTCCCTTTTCTTTAGTTTGGGGTACTCCCCCACAGTGACTCCATTTTGGTAATATGATTAAGTTGTCCTATTGAACTTAGATCTTGGGATCTCCAGTCAACTAAGTTAGGTTTCCCTTATATTCCCATTTATCACGGGCTTTAGTCCCATTCCTCTTGACGACGTTTCTACTAACTCTCTGCTTAAGCCTTTTGTTAACGGGTCCGCAATGTTATCCGTTGATCTCACATAATCAATTGTGATAACACCCGTTGAGAGTAGTTGTCGTATCGTGTTATGTCTACGTCGCATGTGCATTGATCTGCCATTGTACATCAAGCTTTGAGCTCTACCAATCACTGATTGGCTATCACAATGTATACATATGGCTGGCAAAGGCTTTGGCCATCTTGGAATGTATTCCACGAATTGACGTAGCCATTCCGCCTCTTCGCCTGACTTATCCAAGGAGATAAATTCGGATTCCATTGTGGATCTCGCTATGACCGTTTGCTTAGAAGACTTCCAAGCAATAGCAGCTCCTCCAAGTGTAAACACGTAACCACTTGTTGATTTGGAATCTTTATTATCTGATATCCAGTTTGCATCAGTGTATCCTTCGATCACTGTTGGTTGTCGTGATAGCTTTCCAATGATCCACGCACGAATTGCTGGTGTATCTACTTAGCCTACTCACCGAGTAAGCCAAGTCGGGTCTAGTACATGTCATTAGATACATTAGACTGCCAATAATTCTTGAATACTCTAACTGAGCAACTCCATCTCCTTTATTTTTCTTGAGATGTTGGGAGGTATCAACTGGAGTTCGAGCTACACTCGTGTCTCCCGAGTTGATTTTTTCAAGAATTTTATCCACATAGTAAGATTGACTTTACACAAGACCATCTTGGGTTCTTATGATCTTTACTCCAAGAATCACATCAGCTAAACCCATGTCTTTCATGTCAAATCTCGCTTTCAACATGCTTTTAATTAGTTGCTTTGATAATTTTATCATTACTCCCAATGATATGCATATCGTCTACGTAAAGGCATAAGATCACATAACCTTCATTTGTGTCTTTGAAATAAACACATTTGTCGCACTCATTTATTTTGAAACCATTGTCAATCATGACATGATCAAACTTTTGGTGCCATTGTTTTGGTGCTTGCTTCAAGCCATACAAAGACTTGATGAGTTTACATACTTTACCCTCTTGACCTGGGGCAGAGAAACCTTCAGGTTGCTCCATGTAAATCTCTTCTTCTAAATCGCCATTTAGAAATGCGGTTTTAACGTCCATTTGGTGAACTTCCAAATTTCTTAAAGCCGCTATAGCAAGAACCAATCTAATCAAGGTTATGCGCGTCACAGGCGAGTAGGTATCAAAGTAATCTAGACCTTCCTTTTGTCTAAATACTTTAATCACCAACCTAGCCTTGTATTTATCAATTCTTCCATCAGTTTTCATCTTCCTTTTGAATATCCAACGATATCCAAGTGGTTTGCAACCAGGTGGAAGATCTACTAACTCCCAAGTATGATTTTTCAATATAGAATCAATTTCATTCCTTATTGCTTCTTTCCATTGAGGTCCTTCTGAAGAGGAAACCGCTTCACGATATGTATTGGGCTCGCCCTCAACCATATAGCTAACGAAGTCTGGACCGAAGGATTTTTCAACCCTTGGCCTTTTACTTCGCCTACGATCACTTTCTTCTACCTCAGGTCGTTCATGTGTCTTATCATGAACTACCTCATCAACTGGTGTAGATGAGCTTTCACCTACTTCAAAATTAGGTGTTGATGACGTTGTATGTGTTTGTCTTCTCAAGGGAAACACATTTTCAAAGTAAGACACAACGTTAGGATTCACCTCCATGATAGTGTTTACGTGTACATCAGGATTCTTAGACTCATGTACAAGAAAGCGATGTGCACTAATTTGATGCGCATACCCAATGAATATGCAATCAATAGTTTTGGGTCTTATCCTAAGAGCCTTAGGAGGTGGTACAATCACCTTTGCTAGGCACCCCCACACTTTCAAGTATTTGTATGAAGGCTTCTTCCTTTTCCATAACTCATATGGAGTTTCGTCTCTCTTTTTGAGTGGTATCTTGTTCAAAAGATAATTAGCCGAGAGAATGGCTTCCCCCCACATTTCCTGGCTCACCCCAGAACTTATCAACATGGCGTTCATCATTTCTTTCAATGTACGGTTCTTTCGTTCCGCCACGCCATTTGATTGTGGAGAATAAGGAGGTGTACACTCATGTACAATGCCACTTTTTGCGCATAAATCGGCAAAAGGTGCAACATATTCGCCTCCTCGGTCGCTTCGCAAAGCTTTTATCTTCTTTTGAAGTTGATTCTCAACTTCATTTTTATACAAGATAAATTTACTTATTGCTTCATCTTTACTTCTTAGTAAATATACATAGCAATATTTAGTACTATCGTCAATAAACGTGATGAAGTACTTATTTCCACCTCTTGTGGGTACCGCTTTTAAATCACAAATATCGGTGTAATTTAAATCAAGGGGTTCGGTTATTCGTTCAACCGATTTCAATGATGATCTTGTAAGTTTGGATTCTACACATGTTTCACATTTATAATGTGAGTCAATATGGAATGTTGGTATACAATTCAAATTGATTAAACGGCGTATTGAATTAAAATTTACGTGACCTAATCTACCATGCCATTTATTCGAATCAGAAAACTCAAGCAAAGAAGTAGAAGTAGTAGCAATTTTATTCATGTTCTTTTTTACTGCCATTACATTCAATTTGAACATACCATTTTGGGCATAGCCCTTACCAACATACATTCCTCGTTTAGTAAGTACAAATTGATCGCTCTCAAAAACTAAACGAAATCCAAACTTATTAAGCAACCATCCCGAGACTAGGCTCTTGCGCAAGTCTGGGACATATAACACGTTGCTTAAAGTGAGCTCCTTCCTTGAAGTCCACTTCAGAATCACCGTTCCTTCACCCTTGATGTCCGCGGTGGTTGCATTTCCCATGTACAGCTTCTCATCTCCCGCAAGCTCTTTGAAGGTGGTAAAGAGGCTCCTGTCTAGGCACACATGACGGGTCGCTCACGTATCAACCCACCATCCTTTTGGAGTGTTGGTCACATCATTGACCTCATCCAACATTGCGGTTTTGTCGGAAATCATTGCCACCAAAGGCATTCCGTCTTCTTCCACCATGTGCGCACGCTCACGCTTTGGTTTCTTGCATTGGTTAGCCCGATGCCCCGGCTCGTCACAGTTGTAACAAGTCCCTTGGAACGTTTGAGGTTTCTTTTTCACAACCCCTTTCTTCGGTCCAAGTTTGCTAGCCTTTGCTTTCTCTTTGTCCTTTTTCCCCTTGCCCTTATTGCCCTTAGAGGATTGCCCATGCTCAACCAAATTTGCGCTTGCCGAAGTTTGCGCATGGCTGCCTTTTAGGGCAATTCTATTGTCCTCTTCAATCTA
Source organism: Helianthus tuberosus (assembly GCA_030545235.1). NCBI lineage: Eukaryota > Viridiplantae > Streptophyta > Magnoliopsida > Asterales > Asteraceae > Helianthus > Helianthus tuberosus. The sequence goes on along the minus strand of CM060390.1, from coordinate 121,064,201 downwards.
AAGATGGACAATAAGATCCTCTATAGTCATCTCCTTTCGTTTGTGTTTAAGATAATTCTTAAAATCCACCCAACCAGGATGTAACTTTTCAATCATCGCTGCCACTTGGAATGTCCCGCTAAGTGTCATGCCTTCTACAAGGATGTCATGTAGTATAATTTCCAATTCTTGGACTTGATTCATAACTGTTTTTTTGAATCAACCATTTTGAAATCCAAAAAACGGGCTACCACAAATTTCTTTGTGCCAGCATCCTCCGTTTTGTACTTCTTGTCCAAGGCATCCCAAAGGTCTTTGGAAGTCTTGACATTGTAGTACACATTATACAAAGCATCCGACATGTCGTTTAACACATAGCCTCGACAAATGAAATCCGAGTGCTTCCAAGCCTCTACCGCGCTCAGAGCCTGAGCGCTGGTCTCCCCTTCCGCATGTTGGGGAGCGGTTTCAGTCAAGAACCTCGCAAGGTTCATGGTGGTCAGGTAGAAGAACATCTTATGCTGCCACCTTTTGAAGTGTAGACCCGAGAACTTCTCGGGTCGTTCAGCGTGATTAGCCACTGTGGACGCTCCCACAGTGGTGGTGTTCAGGGGGGGTTCCCGTCACAACATTCATGTTGTTAACGTTGACATTTTCGTTCGACATGCTGAAAAATTAAAATTTAAAGTTTTAGTCAAAAAATCCGATTTACGCAAAAACCAGAAGAAAACTAGTTAATTTTAATTTTACCACAAATTTACTGTTTCGGCTTCTAAGTCCAACTTTAAAGACCAAAAAACAGAAAATTTTAATAATTTAAAACTTACAGACTAGCTTCTAAGTCCAACTTTGAAGACCAAGGCCGAAAGTTTATTAGCAATTTTGTGACAAAATCTGAAGGTAACCAGAAGAGTTTTCAACTAAAGTCGCTCCTTTGAAGATGAAAACTAAAAAAAAAAATCTGTTTTTAAAACACAAACTGAGTGAAACAAAACTGGTTTAAATCACCAAACAGAATGGTTTTGATTACACGAACGGTGTTTTAAAATTTGTTTTAAGATTGTAGGAACCGTTCGCGTAAATTAAATAAAATAAACAAATTTTATTACAAGATTACAAAGCAGAAATTAAGAAAGCAGAAAAAACTAGAACAATTACAACTCAAATAATCAAAATACAAGAAAAGATGAAGAAACAGATTGGCTGAGGCACGTGTTCAACACGCTCCCCTTAAAACAAATTCCGAGTCTCCCAGGAGTACTCGTTTTGTTTCCCAGGGTACAACAGCCGCAGCAGTGGTACTTCCGGAGATGGCACTGGAACCTGATGTATACCTTGAAATCTGCAAAGAAAAGATCAGTAGTAGTAGAGAGAAAGTTGTTTTGCTGTTGTTGTTCGTAGTGTCCTCTGCAGCAAGGTATGGAGCTGTATTTATACAGCTCTCGATTTGAAATAGCCAAAAAACGAATTAAATGAGAGGTTTAAATTGCATTAAACGTCTTCAATGCAATTTAATACGTCATTTAAATCTCAGTCAAAACCGTTTGACTTGGTAGTTTTGTTGCTGAAGTGTAACTGCATTACTATTGAATGCTGGAAGCTTCTGCGCGCGTGCGTGCAAGACATACTGGTGCGCGCGCGCCCAGGTCTGCACGCCCATGCTCGATGCATCCTTTTGGCTCACTACCATGCGCGCGTGCGCCACACTGACTCAGGACCATGCGCGCATGCGCCACGTCACCTGTGAGCCTCTACGAGCACGCCACACAGTCGCGCCGTTTTGGCTCAGTTTGGTGCGCCGCGCACATAAGGACCCATGCACCATGCGCAACCGCGCGCCTTCGAACCACTTGTACTCGCGCGCGGACTGGCACGTCACGCGCCTCGAACCTGCACGCCACTTCACCACTTGGTCCCTGCAGCCTCTGTGATCCACCACGCGCACGTGGTCAAAAATACAAAGGCGGCTCTCGGCAATGTTCCTTCAGGTCTGTATATTTAATAATTAATAATTTCACATGTTTTTTTTTCTATTTAAACACTGAAAGGTTTCACTCATAGTAAGCCTGTTCTTTTTTCATGGTCATGCATATGGTTCAGGTACTGTAGTAGACAATATTGTGGAGCACCCAAGAAATTATCAGGTACTCAACCAGGAATGATTGTGTGTCCCTAAAACTTTTTCCTTTTCTATTTATCTTCTGTTATGTAATTAATAGTTTTAGATCTATTTGCTTTCTTAATCCACTTGATGGCACTGCATGTTAGAGGCACAAAAGCAGGTTTACTTCGTAAAGGATATTATATCTTGTGTTTCACCTTTAGATGGCAATACAACAACAACCGTACCCAATAGATCCCTTAAATGGCAAAACGATTCGTAGGGTCTGGGGAGGGTGATTTGTTTAGATGGCAATGCCGTACCTTTAGATGGTAATGCCAACACATTTACTTGAGAATGGGGCAATTTGTGTAAGAATGACATGCTTGATCTTTGATGGGTCAAATAGATAAAACATAACTATTAGCCTAAAAGGTTGAAAATTTTTCTAAAGCGTATTATAATGTATAAAATTTTCTAGGTGACTTTATGCCAAAAATAAATAGATTATTATTAAAATTATATAGTTTTTTAATCGTAATTAATAGTGACACTATTTTAAAAGTTAGAACTTGTTGGCCATCAGGATGATAATCAGCGGAAGCGTTATGATACATTGGATTCATGACAAGAAACTTGGTTTGTACTATACTTGCAGCGATTGAATTAAGGGACAATTTTGGCGGTTAAAACTGTCTTGGTACCGGTCATGTTTTGCCGGCAAGACCTTTATATATGAATATTTAGATGGCAGTTGAGCGGTTAGAATTGGAGGGAAACCCACCCTTTGAATCGGTGCCTTTCCAACCAACACAACCTCTTGAATATCGGTCTTATTATACATATGATCATAATTCACAGTAGCTAAGTTATACATACATAAAAAATATCCGAATGTATAATGAAATTATGTTTATATCTTCTAACACACTCCCCTAAACATAATTACATTTACGAGAGTGCATTAAAACGCTGATATTGGCATCATCCACGAAAGCTTTTGCCCTCTTGAAGTCGAACCTCCTCCTTGTGTGCAGCCTCCTTATTCCTTCCCAATCATTGCCGGCGAAGAACGTGTAGTGATCAGCTTCATTCTCTTCAACTCCTTCAGTTCTTGTGTTTCCTTCTGATTGCACTGCATCTGTTCCCATCATCCTGTCTTCATCACTCCTGCTTTGTCTTGGATCAGTCACCGCCTTGATCTCCTCTTTCTCATGTGCTTTCTCTTGTGTCGATTTGTACTTGTAATAATAGATAATCACATCCAAGTACATGGCATATAGCAATCTCATGTATTCACCTTCACTATAGTCAAAACCAATCTCTTTGGCAATCTTTTGCGCATATATTGTTTTCAGTAACCATCCGGTGTCCCCCCTCTCATTTGACACCCATGTATAAATCTAACAAGCACACCTTCCTGTTTTCCGAAGCATATGCCGGCAGAGGCTTTGTGTAGATTTCTAACTTTACTTTTAGAAACCAATCTATCATTTCATTGAACTTGGTATCGAGATGATATCTATATTTTATAACATATTCCTCATCCTCTAGCATATCTAACAGTGCCTTACAGTCATTAAATTCTTTGAAGGACATTGCTTGAAGTATCAAAACGTTCCAGTCCGGTTCGTTTGTTGATACATTCAATCTTTCAAAGTAATCATTTAAAAATTCTGTTTTGAATCTTTCATGTTCCGTTTCTTTACTTATCACTGATTCCTTCTCTAACATACCGACTTCTTCTTCTTTAGTCATTCCAGTTTTGTCACTCTTCTTATTAATTAACCGAACACTGAATGTGGAAAACAATTTGCATTTGTCTCCGAAAAACTTAACGGTGAAACCTTGAGTGACCAGTTGGTCTAAACTTAACACGTTTCTATCTATATCCGGAGTGTAAAACACACTCTGAATACGAATCTTTTCCGACCCTGACATGATTTCAGTGACCCCTATACCCCTTATGAAGAAAAAATGATTTTCTCCGGTGTTTGTTTCAACACTTGACATGTTTTTATACGTTTAAACATATCCATATTGCCAGAATAGTGATGTTTAAGAGTTTTACTGACATACCATATCTCCAACCAAAAACCTCCGTCGGTGCCAACCACTATATGCTCCATCCTTTGATCATTTTGATGCTCAGAATCAGTGTTGTGTTGTTGCTGTGTGCCTGTGTCTATTGCCAAACGGAGCAATTGAGTTTCTTCATCGTTTTCCTTCATCATACATATGGAGATCTGGTGACCGGGTTTATTGCAGTAGTAACACCGCCTCTGCAACCATCTCCGTTCTCGCTTCTCTTCGGTGCAGTGTTTGCACGGCATCATTGTTGAGGATGGCCTAAGATCATCATTGCGAACATAACCCGCTCTGATACCACTTTGTTGGCCATCAGGATGATAATCAGCAGAAGCGTTATGATACATTGGATTCATGACAAGAAACTTGGTTTGTACTATACTTGCAGCGATTGAATTGAGGGACAATTTTGGCGGTTAAAACCGTCTTGGTACCGGTCATGTTTTGCCGGCAAGACCTTTATATATGAATATTTAGATGGCAGTTGAGCGGTTAGAATTGGAGGGAAAACCACCCTTTGAATCGGTGCCTCTCCAACCAACACAACCTCTCGAATATCGGTCTTATTATACATATGATCATAATTCACAGTAGCTAAGTTATACATACATAAAAAATATCCGAATATATAATGAAATTATGTTTATATCTTCTAACAGAACTTAATAATATAATTTTTATTTGCAGAGCACTTCTCATCCCGTCCACTACCATGCCTTGCTTGATGAGATTGGGTTCTCTCCATATGCCCTGCAGAAATTAATCTTTATCCTTTCATATGTGTGAGTATTTAAAGTAGGGTTTATGTTATATAACAGAACTTAATAATATACATGCCTTGCTTGATGAGATTGTTTACTTTGGGCATTTTTGTTAATTAAATCATTTTTTAGCTCAAAAGTATAAAGAATTCAATAACTATATTGGTCATTTTCTAAAAATGACATGTCGTTCCAAACTGTAAAAAAAATAGTTTTATTCTTACAATTTTCAAATGTCATCACAGATCCCAAAGGGGCAACGCTGCGACTTCAATAGGTACTTTCTTCGTCTACAACATCTCTTGAGTCGTGCATCCAGCCTAATAAGGTCCACAGTTTCAGACCGTATATTTAAAAAGGGGCCCGTTCAGGCTATGTTTAGTCTTTCGGGCCAAACAAGAAAGTATTTTTTTTATGAAAGCTTAAATCAAAAGGTTTCTAACGCATAAAACAAAACCACCTAAATCATTTTATTCAAAAAGTTATGATTGTTGTTGAAATTAAAACAATTTATTTTGCAGTGGCATCTGTTTTTTACGCTCATCTAGCTACCCGACAAATTGCCCAGTTTATAAAACTTGAGGATATAAGTACAACTGCTACCGGAAAGGAAAACATCACTTCCATAGGAAGCATACCAGTCCCCAAGCTACCAAAGCTGGATGAAGATGCCGAAGATTTCATGTTTTTTTTCTTAAGGTGTGACATTTAACTACATTATTGCACCATGATACACACCTACTAAAATGTCTAGAATTCTTAATATTAGATGAAAATCTGTAGGGCGCGTAGTCATATTACATCCCGCATGATGCCACCTGGGCCCTGAGCGCTTGTACATACATATATGTGGCAAATAATCTAGGTTTATTTTTTAGGTCAGTTTGTGCAGCTGATTGGAGTATGAGTGACTCATATAACTGTTTTCTTGTTTTGGGATCTTTTTTTTTTTGAAAGGAAAAAAAAAAGATCCCAAAACAAGAAACTTGTTTAGGGATCTAGCGGGCACTTTGATAAAGTTTTCATGCAGCCTCCAACCTTTAATAAAGTTGCTTTTCCCCTTCTTTGGCGACTCTACCAAGTGGTAGTACTATACTATACTGATACTCGTGTTAAATTTTTTTATGGAATTCTATTTATTTCCCAAGGAAATGGTCAGATTTTGGGAAGTCAAATATAAAAGTCTTGATTAAAATAAATGATAAAAAATGACTGAATAATGAACTTTATGATACATACGGTTCTAAAATTTGACATGGACAAATTAAACCATAAAAATTATAAAAAGTACGGAAAGGAAGTTCCAGATTAAGGAAATTTGGTTCAAGAGTCACATTTTGTCGGTTCTGGTTTTTCATTTTCCTCTGTATATTGTGGATTCGTAACTCTAATCATCTTATAAGTTATGTTCTTATTTTAACGGACCAACAAATGTGCTTAATTGTCACGCAATGTGCGTAAAAAAACATAAGTATCCGCAGCAACGCGCGGGCATTTCCACTAGTATATAACAAAAGAAAATCTTCAAATTCATGACACAGTGCAAAACCAAACTATAACATTAAAAACTTTTAAGGTGACTGATTGAAATATCAAAACTGAAATCCTAACATTCAAAGACAGGCAATGAAATGCAAAGACAGTTAAAGAAATGCAGATACGATCACTATATAAAAAAGTAAAAAAAAATAATGAAAACACAATATATAGTTGAAAAAAATGTAACTATAAACTATTATATATAAGGGCACAATATGATGTTTTACTTAGAGGGGAGGGGGCGGTGTGTGACTCTATCACGAAAAGCAAGTTCAACGCGTGGAACATCACAAATTCCCACCCCCACCTCCAAGTATAACGCGTGATTGTTCCACGGTTTGATGATTCTGTGATTTTTTTCAACGCCGTGATGGTTTTTTTTGTGAGTGATGGAAAAATGGTTGCTGACATGGCGGAACATGATTGGATATTGTGAGTGATGAAATTTTATCCCCCCTCCCCTTATTGTGAATCTAACCCTAGTTGATGGAGACAAAATTTTAAGATTCAATTTTAGTTGAGTCCGTGTATCTACAAAGCAAAATGCATATTAGTTGATGAGAAAAAAATGGAAGAAAACGCAAATTACTTAAAAGTAAAAAAGAAAGGGTGAGAGAGAGACTACATTTACTTGGGGTTTACAGACTTAATGAAACACTGGTTAAATCCAATGATTAACTAGCTGGGTCGTCTCTTTCGTGGGTTCAATCTCCTTTCCTACCCGCCAAAGGACTGATCCTGCAAAACAACACCGTTAGCTTGTTAAGAGGGGAAAATGGGGGTTTCCCTCTTAACCGGGCTCCGGCGGGAGAATAAGTATTGTTCCGAGGAATAAAACAGTGTGTGTTAAGAGTGAGAGTGTAGAGAGTCGAATGGAATTAACCTGAATGATGAAGGGTCCTATTTATAGCCGGAGGGTGAAAGAGGGAGGAGCAACCTTGCCAGCTGCTATAGGGTGCCAGCTGTCCGACCAAGGGGAATATCCTCTTGGTCTCCTCTGCTGTGGTCAGGGTGGTGGTACACGTGGCACGCCTATATTTGTCCACGCTGGAAACATCGTACTGCTGATGTCGGTCTGCTCCTTGATTTGCTGCAGGCCTACATGGCGCTCGATGAATGGTGACACGTGCTGTCCTTTCTGTCGGAGAGAGCATCTTTGGTGCCACCTTGACTTCTTCCAGAAGCTTCTAGAAGCTTCTGGATTCGTTTGCTGGTGTAGGCGCCATGTAGGATGGAAGAGTGGTGTGGTCCTTGCCATGTGGGCAAGGAATTGGGACCATACCTCTTCAAGTCCCCCCAGTCCAGTGTGCCTTCTAGTTGAGTTGATCGTCTAGAAGGGATTCTGGACTTATAAGGGTAGTGGTTGTTGGCCTTCTTGAAATACCTGTTTGCTGCTTTGCACGGTTGAGCCGAGTAGTCACACTGCGCATGACGTACAGTGGTGATTCTGCATAAATGAGCCAAGTGGACGCGTGACGCATGGCGTGTTGGTAACATTGTAATATTGAGCCACTTGGACGCGTGGCGCATGGCGTGTGGGTAACTTTGTAAAGTTGAGTCACTTGGAAGCGTGGCGCATGGCATGTTGGTAACTTTGTAAACTTGAGCCAACTAGATGCGTGGCGTATGGCGTGTTGGTAACTTTGCAAAGTTGAGCCATCTGGACTCGTGGCGCACGGCGTGTTGGTAACTTTGCAAAGTTAAGCCAACTTGACGCGTGGCGCACAGCGTGTTGCTAACTTTACAAAGTTGAGCCAACTGGATGCGCGGCGCATGGCGTGTTGCTAACTTTGCAAAGATGAGCCAACTGGACGCGTGGCGTGGTGGTGCTTCCTTCTGAAAGAAGTTTCCTTTCTTGGGATGAAGACAACTGATGTGACTGTCTGATGTCCCTGTCTTGTCGGAGGTGAACAGGCGCCTTTTCAGTGGTGTCAGTTACTTTCCATCCTGGTGTCAGACATGTGCCGCCCACGCTCCCGAAAAAGGAGGTGACGGTTTCTCTCTCGGCTAACGTGTCCTTCCCCTGTTGGGTGACGTTCTGAGTTCCTGACGGCCCACTACCCATCGCATTAAATGCGATGGGTATAAATATATGGCGGTTCTCTCCTTTTTCTTCACTTTTCAAATTTGAACAATAATTTCTTCCCAAACTTCTCTACTTTCTTCTTCTTTTAAGATCATTCAGATTTCTTCTCTTCATCATCTTGCAATATGTCTTCTGGAGCCAATCCCTTGGTTAAGAAGAGAAAATATAAGGGTAGAAACCCTCCCGGTCCTGATCGAGCGACGATCAGTTGGAAAGAGGAAGAGTTCCACAATTTGGTTAGGGATATGGGTTTTCTTCCGGAGTGGGGTGCTCAGTTTCCGACCCCAAATTCTACCGCCTTGGATGCACCTCCAGGTTATATTACGTTATATGCTGCCTTCTTCCGGGAGGGTAATTTCTGGCTCCCTATGATGAAGTTTACTACCGATGTCTTGACAAATTATGGGCTTCATATTTCCCAAATCAACGCGTTGGGACTTCCTCGAGTTACCTATTTTGAATTTATCTGCAGGGCCAATCGTGCTGAGCCGACCTTTGAGATGTTCAATGTTTTTTACAGCGTGACCAACACTGGTGGTTTTTACTCTTTTAACTCCCGGACCAGTGGTGTTATCCCTTGTAGTTCCAATCCCCCAAAAAGCTTACAAGATTGGAAACAAAAGTTTTTTTACATTCGCCGTGGTGTTATTCCGGTAGACATGTACTAACGAGCAGAGTGTGAAGGGATCCCTAAGGTGGACGTGACTGTGGATTTTGCTAAGCAAGAGTGGTACAAGAAGGTGACGCATAAAGCCACTTCCATTTCTCAACTGGAGGAGAGAGCGTTGGTTGGCGCCGGTATGAGCATGCTGTGGTTCCCAAAGAACCCCTGGGTGTTCCTGTTTATGGTTATCAAGGCAAACGTATGTAATGTTGCTTATTTGTTTGTGTTTTCCTCTTGTTTTGTTGTGTTCTTCCTCATGTCTTTGTATTTCGCAGTTGGATACAGCTTGTTGAACGTTCTTGACCCAAAATCCGGTGGTGCCATGGTTGAAGCGGTTCAAACGGAGGGGAAAACGACATGGTTAGACCAAATCCGCAAACGTTTTTTGCACCCTACTAGCGAGAGCTTCACCGCTTATACCAATACCATCCTAGGTGAAGATGATAGTGATGAGCATGATGATACTGTTGATCCTACTCGAGAGGGAGTTATTGTTCTCTCGAGTGAGGGTTCTGACAGATCACGTGAGGGCCTAATTCCTCGTTCCCCTCGTGCAGGTCCAGTGCAAGGGGATGTGAACGAGCCCATGAATGAGCCCGTTGATGTTGATCCTTTGGTGGAAACTGCTGAGCAGTTAGAAACCCGCAAGAAGAAGAAGGTGAATAAGACTGTGGGGACGGAGAAGAAGGCTGAGGAGAATGTTACCAAAACTCCTCGTAAGCGACCTTCTACTCTTCCTTTCCTGGATTATGTTGTCGTTTCTGATACGCTGTCTGGTTTAGGCGCAGGGAGCAAACGTACTGAACGTGACCCTGAGGATGATGAGACTTTGACCGAGATTATGAAGAAGAGAAAAACCCTTAATGCCAAGAAGTCTAAACTTCAGAAGGAAACTCCTCCTGCACCTTCTGAATCTGAGATTGACATGAATATTTTTAGCGCGAAGCGCGGTAATCTCTTGGAGAAGATATACGCTGCTTCTGCTCCTCAAGGTAAAGACTTTGTACTTGTAAGTCTTATTATTTGGCTTTCAATCTCGTCTTTGACTATCATGATTGTCTTGGTGACAGGTGTGAAGTCGGGTAAAACTTCTCGTAAAGTTGACATTTCTAAGATTACTCCTCCTACTTCTCCACCTTCTAGGACTTTTGGTCTGCCCCCCCCCCCCCCCTGAGGGTCTGGCTGAGAAGGAGAAACAAGTTCATGTGGAAGCTGAACAAGTCGGAGAAGGTGGTGGTGATGGTGCAGGTGGTCGAGGCAAGGGTGCTGACAGCGAGGCGGAGTCTAGTGAGGCTACACATCGCCAAACCATTTATACCAGGCGTCCACCAGGTGTTGGTGGTGGTGCAACTTCCAGGGTGCCCCAGAGTCCTGAGTTCGAAAATATCCAAGCTGGGTCTTGGGATACCCATAACCCAGCTTGTGATGACCTGCCGCATGCTCCTTGGTGGAATTTAACTCAGGGCTCTCGGATGAATGATCATGACAACTGCCGAGAGTTCTTCTCCTTGTCTCTCCCTCCTGCTGAGAGGTTATTTCAGAAAAGGCGCAATCGGTTTGATCTGTTGGATGATCATATTCATGCCGGGGTCAATTACTTTGCTACCTACCAGGAGATTGTTCGAGAATGGAAGCTGATGGTGGAGGAGACTCTTGAATTTGATAATGATAAAAAGTGCTTGCTGAGGAGAAGGAGAAGTTCAATGCTGAGAAGAAGGGTTTGCTGTGGAGGGTGTCTGATGCGGAGCAAAACCTTGCACAGGAGAAGCAGGTTAACTCCAACAAACAAAAGGATTGGGAGGCCGCTTGTGAGTGGACCAATAAAGAGTTGCAGGCGTAACGTGATACGATTGTGAGGTTGTCAGGAGAGAAGAATAAAATTAGTGACGAGGCTGAGCAGGATCGTGCTACATCTCAGAAAAGGGAACAGGAATACATACAGCGCATTGCTACATTGGAGAAATTTGCTGAAGAAAAAGTTGCTGAGGCCAAGGCCTCCGAGATTTTGGTTGAAGAAACCACTGCTGACTGCAAGTGGTTACTTGCCCGTGCGGTACCTCTGGTAATTGTCAATATTTGTTTGTTTTTGTTACTCATTTCCGCTTCTCTCATGTGTGTATTATCTTTGCAGATTGCCGAACGTATCGCCGGTTCTGAAGAATTGGCCAAGTACGTATATGAGCTTGGTGAAGCTGCACGTGATCTTGGTCGTAAGGAAGAGTATGCTGAGGGAAGGGCTGCAGCTAAGTCAAAAGAACCGTGGAAGAATTTTGAGTTATACAAGATTGACTGTGTTGCCCGGTATGCTGAAAAGTGACAAGAGTTTGAGTCCCTCGAGTTTGGAGTTGTCAAAGCTGCTCAAAAATTGTCTCGTAAACTGATGCGGGTTGGTGTGTATATGGAATTAAGTATATTTTAAGCCCTTTTTACACGTTAGTCAAGTTTTAAATTTATAAAACACGATATTTTGCTAACACCAAACACACATATGGGCAAGTGCACCCATCGTGAGCGTAGTATAGTGTTGGCAAGATACCGAGGTCGTCCAAGGACACAAGAGCTTTTAGTACCGGTTTATCCTCAACGTCTAATCAAATCAAAAAGTTAGAAAAAGGTTTTAAACTAAGAAAAATAAAATTAACTAAAATGCTGAAAAATAAAAATAAAAATGTAAACAGACAGACAAGATGAATCACTTGGCTCCGACTCGTGTTTAGTGTAACCTTTGATTATTTCCGCACTTTTGCACTTTTTAAGAGATTATCTTAGTTATTGTAGTAGGCCCCTCTTTTGAAGGTGACGTTACCCTCAACCCAGTAGTTTGAGTTAGCAAGGATACAATCCTAAAGGGTCGGATTATTGAAAGATAATTAATTAAGGTATTAATGCATATTATGGTAGGCCCCTCTTTTTAATATGACGTTACCCTCGGCTAGGTAGTCCGAGTCAGCAGGGATACAGTCCTAACTAGCCGGGTTAAAGTATTAATAGTAGCTTACATATGAGGGGATCAAAGAGTTTGGACCCCTGCCATCCAATACCGGTGGGTATTGAAGGAGATCCTACTAAATTTGACCCAGGTCCTTGCAGGATCTATACACTGAGCAAGGCAAGACTCTTACCAAACCGTTCCCTTAACCCCTGACCAGGTAGCCAACATACCTCCATATAGATCGTGGAGATATGAATGGTGAAAATCTTTTATTTTATATAGACAGCAAAATAATGCCAAGAAACCACGGACAAACGATAAGGAAGAATCACCTTCAACATAAGAAACTAGTTATTAAAGTCATTAATAAATAACCAAGTAAAAACTACGAAAAGATTAAAAATAATAAGTATTACACTAGACACTTGTCTTCACCAAGTGATGTAAGAGACTTAGGCAAACATGGTCTTTGATTGTCAAGAACTCTTACGATCAATCTTGGATCCTGAGACGACTCACACACTCTATGATGGACAATGGATGATGGTGGTGGATGATGGTGTTGTGATGGTGGTGGGTGGTGGGTGAAGTGTGAGAGAGGTGGTGTGCCAAGGGATGGTTTGCAAATGAGCCAAGCACCCCTATTTATAGCCTGAACAGCAGCTCGGGCACGGCCCCGTGTCCATTGGGCACGGCCCCGTGTCCATTGGGCACGGCCCCATGTCCATCCTCTTCTCTTCCTTCATTAATTGCAGTTTGTCTGCATTACTTGACCACGCCCCCGTGTTCGCTGGGCACGCCCCCGTGTGCAGAAGCATATCTGTACTATTAAGATTTCCTCAGATTCTGCGAATCTTAGAGTTGACCACGACCCCGTGTCCGCTGGGCACGCCCCCGTGGTGGGTGATAGAAGCTTCTATAGCTTTGTCTTTTATGCTGGCACTTGGGCACGCCCCCGTGTTCACTAAGCACGGGGCGTGTTCAGTCTTCTGTCTTCTTGATTTTGCTTGGGAAGATGCTGTCGGGGGGTCGGGCATGCCACGTTTGTTCCTTTTCTTGTATTTATGTTAGATTTAGCTGCCTTTTTGCTTCTTTTGTTAATTTGAGCTCATTTAATCCTGAAAATACAAAAGGAAGACAAAAACACACTTTTTCCAACATTAGTACTAAAAAAGGGTTAGTTTTATGCCCCAATTGATGTAATTTATATGTTGCATTTTGTGCACATCAAATACCCCCACACTTGAATCTTTGCTTGTCCTCAAGCAAAACTCTTTATAATGTGGCTTTACACTCCCAAATGGAATGGGTAGAAGAGAAGGTTTTTGGGCTTGTCATAGAGTGTCGGGATTTCCAAGATTCTTTATTTAGTTTTATTTTTATTTATTTACAATCCTATTCGTCATGATTTATTTAAAACATTACATAATATAAATTACTTATTAGGGCATAACATGCCTTTTTAAAATTCCATTTATATACAAGTTCACATACCTCACTGGGATCACTCAACACTCGGCCGAAGATGTATTTTAGTGAATCACTCGAGAGCGGCATGGAACTTACTCCTACCATAGGCTTGCCAAGCAATCAATCCTCATCCTTTTTAACTATAAACCTTTGTAAATATCAATAGGACTTTTGGGTGAAGGGTTAGGCTAGGGTTAAAGGTAGGTGGTTGGGTTAATGGTTAGTAGAAAAGGGCGAAAAGCGTAAAAAGCATCGGTTTTCGTAAGACTTTTTATTTTTGCAATTTTTATTTTGATGAAGCCATTATTCAAACAAAGTTATTTTTAATGAACTTGCTTGTTTATTTCTTTTGCTTCATTAAATTTTTTTTTTTAGGAAAGTCATACGAAAAACCGAGCTTGTTACTAAAACAAAGGGTTAAAAATAAAAAGGGTTTTGGTGGGTGAAAGGGTGTTTGTTTTTGGGTTAAGAAATGAAAAGGTTTAGGCTCAAAGGGGTTAACTAAGGGGATTTTGGGTAGGTGGTAAAAAAAAGAAAAATAATGGTGTAGAAATGAAAAAGGGTTAGTCCTAATGTCTCCATCATTTACTTACTCGGGTTTAAGTTGGTAAGGACCGGGAATGTATCGTCGTGGCAAGTTCTAGAGTCGTAGAAACCAAGCAGCTATTCACACAAGAAACGAAAAATGAGCATTTAGTTTAAAGATATGTATTTGTATGCTCAATAAAGGCACAAAACTCACTTTTGTGGGAATGGGTTTTTATGTGATCAAGTATATATAATCAAATTTTAACTAAGCTTGTCATGTCGTTTCATAATTTTCTTATGTTGGTTCTTTTTATCACGACGCTATCGGTTGTAAATTTGTAAAAATATAACCTTTATAGAATTTGAAATTCCCAAGTTAAACCTAGACAATTAAGAAAAATGAAAAATATTTGAAAAAAAAATTGGGGTGATTAGCGGTTCCAATAGAGTTTTGTGTAAGGCTTGTAATTAGGACTTGCAAGATTCAAGATTTTAGCATCCCCCCCCCCCCCCACACTTAAATTACACATTGTCCTCAATGTGTCCCAAAAATAAGTTTTTAGGTTGATTGAATGTGTAAAAAGGTGTGAAAAAGTAAAAATTAATGTTACTAGGCGTCTGGACACGGCCCCGTGTCCGATGGACACGACCCCGTGTCGGAGTGCCAGTAACGAAAACTTACAGAAGTTGGACACGGGGGCGTGTCCACTGGGCACAACCCCGTGTCTGGCAAAAGTCTGCAGAGTTAAACAAATAGCAGGTCTGGGGAAGTGGGCACGGGGGCGTTTCGGCTAGACACGACCCCGTGTAGACAATCGGCAAAGTTGAAAAACAGGTTTCGGGCTCCTGTTTTCCTGTCCCGGCTTTTGTAGCACTAATGTTTAGTGCTCTAAGCCTCGTATGTACCTGTTTTATCAATAAACACTACACCAAACCATAGCAAACATCCTAAATTACCAGAGTTCAACATCCACGTCACAAAGTTAAAAAGAAAAACAAATGCGGAAAGTAAAAAGAGTTAAAGGAAAGTAAATTGTTCAACACACGGCACGCAGGCCGGAAATTGTTCAAGATAAAAAAGGGGGGTTAACCTTGGGATCACCAACCAACCGCTCTGCCTCTGCTCCTCCCGCCTAGTCCATGTCCTCGTCCTCATCATCATCTCCTCCTCCATGCCCCTCCATGTACCCCCAGATACTCCCAATGCCATCCTGAATGTTGGATATGTTTCTCTCAAGTGCTCCGACCCGGGTGTACGTGTTGCTTGCCATGTTATAGGTGTTCCTGGTGCACATGAGGTTTTCTTGCAACAAATCATGTAAACTTTGGAAGTTAGGAAAACCACCTCCTTGTGAGGAGGATTGGCCCGGATCACCATGGGGCTGGTACTGGTACTGATGATGTTGTGGAGCGTGGAGGACGAGTGCCTCTTGCGGGTTCCATGCATGCCCCTGCATCCTTTGGAAGCTAACTGTCCCGTCTTCGGCCTCATAAATTAAGTTCATGGAGAGGCAGATGTGTACATCCACTCTTCCCGACCATGGGCTCTTTTCGAAGGACCTAGGCATGTTCACAAAATGCTTGAAGAGACGGTATATTCACCCTCCGAAAAAGATAGGGGTTGGTGGAGTAGCAAGCCGGTTTAAATGCATGTTTCGGAGCAGGAGGTACGGAACATCGAGGTGTCTGCGGTTATGAATGCAATGAAGGACTATCAGGTCTCTCAACCCTACAACGCCACCGGCTATCATGTCTTTGGCTAAGAGAATAAGTGAGGACCCTATGGATGTAACGGTAGAGTTGGTCCCTCAACTTGGTACTTTTAGTGCTACTCGGGTTGTAGTGCCCTTCACCAATCTGAGCCCACGCGGCTTGGCTTTCGTTCTCATCCAACTCTCGCACCCCTCCGGTGTTCTCTTCATTACCCGCATCTTCCTCCGCATACAGCCCAACTCTCGACCCAAATTGTGCCATCGAAATCGAGTACTTAGTTCCACCACATCGGAATCCCACCCCATCATTGTCGAAAGGTTCGCACCTTGAATTGAACGTGAATGTGCTATAGAATTCCAGATTGTACTCGTGGACTGAGCGAAGTCGAGTGGTTAGGGCGACTCTTAGTGGGCCGGTAACGAGATTGTTAAACCGGTTAAGTTGGTTCACCATTGCTAACAGATCCATGCACGCTTGTCTTGGGTATTCTTCCGGTCTAGTTTGAAGCACTTCGTATCTTGCCCTAGCATCGAGCTCATTTGCATTGAACCTTGTGAATTCTTCGACATCTGAAAGAATACACAAAAAGTTAGCATGAAACAATGGAATTTTCGGAGAAAACTGAAAATAGCGAGCTGGACACGGTCCCGTGTTCAGCGGACACGACCCCGTGTCCAGGCGTCTGTTACTCAAAATCTTCATTTTTCGACCCGGTCCCGAAAACTTGAAAATTTTTGGTCCAATAGATGCGGTTTCCCCCAAAAATGAAACCCCAAGTGCCGTTTTTCACAAAACAAACCGTTTACCCCTTCAATTTTATCTTTTTCGGTTCAAAACAAGGGTTTGGGGTTTTTGTGAGAAATCGGGCGAATCTTTGAACAATACAAGTGGATTTACTTCCTATAACATTAATCTAAACTAATGCTAACAAATTTATACAAACATTTGAGGTTCGATCCGGATGAAGTTCAAGAACCCTAGATTTTTCCCCAAATTTTTTATGTTTTAACTACATGCAAATGCTTAATCTAACTACTAATGATGATAGAATCATACCTTGGTGTTGTCTAAAATCTGCGGAAAATCGCCTTGAACTAGAGCGTTTTCGGGGAAACGGGGCGTGTGGAATGAAGTAACTGTTATGAAAAAGGGGTTTTATCCCGACAGTCGCGCGGACACGGCCCCGTGCCGAGCAAAAATTAAATTTTTTTTAGTGCTCGTGTGAGTGCCCCTTGTTTCCCAAAAACTCGGTTAGAAAACTTACCGATTTAGATGTCAGCCTGTTTGTTCGTAACTTACCAGGTATGATGTTGATGCTTTCACTCGTCGACCGTTTGAAGCGAGCTTTCTTCCTCTTCATCCTCAATGAATCCTTGATAGAGCTTCAGCCGTTGGCCATTGACTTTGAATGGAATTCCATTCCGAGATTTAATTTCTAATGCACCGTGTGAAAAAATGTGGGTGATGGAAAAAGTTCCTGACCACCTAGACTTTAATTTACCAGGAAATAGTCGAAGTCGTGAATTAAACAAAAGAACTTGATCTCCCACTCGAAATTCATTAAATTTAATATGTTTGTCATGCAAGTTTTTCATTCTTTCCTTATAAATTTCGGAGTTTGAGTATGCATAATTCCTAAGTTCGTCTAATTCATTTAACTGACAAAATCGATTTCTACCGGCAAATTCTAAATCTAAGTTTACATTTTCAATTTCCCAGTAGGCTTTGTGTGCAATTTCTACTGGAAAATGACAGCTTTTTCCATAGACTAGCTTATATGGGGTTGTACCTATTGTTGTTTTATAAGCAGTTTGAAAAGCCCATAAAGCATTATCTAATTTATCTGCCCATTCCTTTTTATTTAACCCTACGGTTTTTTCAAGTATTCGTTTTAAACCTCTATTAGTCACTTCGGCTTGTCCGTTTGTTTGAGGGTGATATGCTGTTGAGACCCGGTGATAGACCCCATATCTTGTTAAAAAAATTTCAAGTTGATGGTTGCAAAAATGGGTACCTCTATCACTTACGAGAGAATAATTTTTTCAGAAATCTTACCACAACTCTTCCATCATTTGTTGGAAGTACCTCGGCCTCGGCCCATTTAGACAAGTAGTCTACTGCCACAAGTATATATTTGTTTCCTTTTGATGGTAGGAAAGGTCCCATAAAGTCGAGTCCCCACACATCAAAAATTTCACAAACAAGAATGCCATTATGGGCCATTTCATTTTTGGAAGATATATTACCTGTTCTTTGGAAAGCATCACATGTCTTGACAAGACTTTGGGCGTCTTTGTAAATGGTTGGCCAATAAAATCCTGAATCAAATACCTTTCGTGCGGTACTAGCTGCACCATGATGTCCTCCATATGGACCTTCATGACAATGGCGGAGAATTCTTCGTGCTTCGCTACCATGTACGCATCTTCGAATGAGTTGGTCGGCACACATTTTGAAAAGATAAGGATCTTCCCAAAAATAATGCTTCACATTAGCAAAGAATTTCTTTCTTTGATGATGTGGCCAACCTTTTGTGACTATACCGCTAGCTAGGTAGTTAGCATAGTCGGCGTACCATGGTTCTTCTCTGTATTCCACCATTTCTAGGGACTCCATTGGAAATGTTTCGTTGATTTGCTCATCCCTGGTTGCCTCCAAAGTTGGGTCTTCTAAGCATGAAAGATGATCTGCTGCGGTGTTTTCTGCTCCTCTTTTTTCTTTGATTTCAATATCAAATTCTTGGAGGAGTAAAATCCACCGAATCAAACGTGGTTTTGCATCCTGCTTTTTGAAGAGATATCGAATGGCTGCATGATCTGTATAGACTACTGTTTTAGAAAGAACAAGATAAGAACGGAATTTATCAAAAGCAAATACCATAGCTAGTAATTCTTTTTTAGTTGTTGTGTAATTTTCTTGTGCATCGTTAAGTGTTTTACTAGCATAATAAATTGGGTGAAAATGCTTTTCTTTTCTTTGTCCTAAGACAGCTCCAACTGCAAAGTCACTTGCATCACACATGATTTCGAAAGGAAATTTCCAATCAGGCGCTATCATGATAGGTGCATTGACTAGCATTTCCGTTAGGTTAGAAATGCTTGATTGCAATCTTTGCCAAAGATGAAAGGGGCATCTTTTTCAAGTAATTTTGTTAGAGGCCTTGAGATTTTAGAAAAGTCTTTGATAAACCGCCTATAAAATCCGGCATGCCCTAGGAAACTTCTGATAGCTCTAACGGAGGATGGGGGTGGTAATCGAGAGATAGTGTTTATTTTGGCTCGATCAACCTCCATTCCTTCGCTTGAGATTTTGTGATCGAGTACTATTCCCTCCGTTACCATGAAATGGCATTTTTCCCAATTAAGGGCGAGGTTAGTTTCCTCACATCGGGATAGCATTCGTTCAAGGTTATCGAGGCATTGGTCGTATGAATCCCCAAAGATAGAAAAGTCATCCATGAAGACTTCCATTGTCTTTTCTATCATGTCATGGAAGATGGCTACCATGCAACGTTGGAAGGTTGCGGGGGCATTACATAGACCAAATGGCATGCGTCGATAAGCAAAAGTTCCATAGGGACATGTGAAGGTTGTCTTTTCTTGGTCTTCTGGTGCAATTGGGATTTGAAAGTAACCTTAAAACCATCCAAGAAACAGTAAAATTTATGACCGGATAATCTTTCTAACATTTGATCAATAAAGGGCAAAGGAAAGTGATATTTCCTTGTTGCTTCATTTAATCGTCTATAATGTATACATACTCTCCATCCTGTTACGGTTCTCGTTGGTATTAATTCATTCTTTTCGTTAGTTATTACCGTCATACCTCCTTTCTTTGGAACTACTTGGACGGGACTTACCCAAGGACTATCGGAGATAGGATAAATAAGTCCGGTGTCAAGTAATTTGATGACTTCGGTTTTAACCACTTCTTGAACATTTGTATTTACTCGACGTTGTGGTTGTATTACCGATTTGTAGTCATCATTCATTAAAATTTTGTGCGTGCACATGGAAGGACTTATTCCTTTAATATCTACAAGCTTCCAAGCAATCGCATTTTTGTGTTTTCTCAAAAGATTAATTAATTTTTCTTTTTCTAAACTACTTAACTTAGACGAAATAATTACAGGCGATTTACCATCTTTGTCTAGAAAAGCATATTCCA
The DNA here is from genome assembly GCA_030545235.1 of Helianthus tuberosus. Taxonomy (NCBI): domain Eukaryota; kingdom Viridiplantae; phylum Streptophyta; class Magnoliopsida; order Asterales; family Asteraceae; genus Helianthus; species Helianthus tuberosus. The sequence continues at coordinate 121,044,173 of CM060390.1, read as the reverse complement.
AACCTTTTGGAAGTTCTTTGAGCTCAGGAGGTGGGTCTTTAGTAGACTCCTTATTGGGTTGCTCATTTTGATCAAGAACTTTAAAAGTTTGTTCTATGGCGACCTCTTCTTCAACAAAGTGGTCAATCTTTTCACTTGTATCGGGTGGTTCATCTTCATCTTCAATTAGGGGGTCATTATTGCCGAATGGATATTTCATTGATCGCTCAATATCGACACTCTTTTTAAATGCCCCTAATTGAAAAGGTAGATTGTTGTACTTCCGGTTTTTCAAAGCTTCATGAGTTTTTACAAAGGGTCGTCCCAACACTAGAGGAGCGTCATCAAGGATGACAAAGTCGGCTGGGATTACCATTTGATTTGTTTGAACCAAGACATCCTCAACTACACCGATTGATTTTATTATTTTCCGATTAGATAGAAAAATGGGTATTTGAAGTGGAGAAAAATCACTAATACTTAATTTTTTGAGAATGTATTTCGGCATTATGTTAACACAAAGATCTTTATCAATTGTGACATTACTAATAAATGAATTTTGAAAAAAAACATGGAACCGGTGTAATGTTGATTTCAAATGGGTCTTCTTTTATTAGCGAGGTTTGATCATTAGTTAACTTAACGCTTACCGTTTCGTCAATTTTAGTGTTAGTGTTTAACTCTTTTAAAAACTTAGCGTGAGTGGGAACTAAACAATGATTTTCGAAAGAAGGTGACAAGAGATTAATTTCTTCAAAATTAGACTCTTTTTGAATTTTAACGTTGTCGGACTCACATTTTTCGTTGTTTAACTCATGTGTCGGCTCTTCACTTACTTGTTCTTCCATTTTTACACTTTCAACTATCTCTTCTTTATTTAATTCTTCTCTTGCGCGGGACTCCTCTTCCCTTGCGCGAGATTCTTTTATATAGCGCTTGATAGTTTTAAGGTGTTCTAATATCCTATCGGTCACTTCGGTGATAGAGTAAGGATCGGGATTTTCAAAGCTTGAATCCGGTTGTTCGATCCTTTGTTCCTCGTAATACTCATAGGAAGTAGATGGTTCACACCATTGTTCTTCATTGTAAGTATATGATGGATAAGGGTCGTAATTTTGTTCCTCATAATACTCATATGAGGTGGGTTGTTCACGCCAAGGTTCCTCATAGTAAGCATATGAAGGTGGTGGCTCATATCTTGGTTCCTCAAAGTATGAGTATGAAGGCTCATACTTTGGTTCATCAAAATATGAGTATGAGGGAGGAGGTTCATACCTTTGGTCTTCATAGGATGTGTTTGAAGTTGATGGCTCATACATGGGTTCCTCATAGTAGGTGTATGAAGTGGATGGTTGATATAAGTTACAATATTGAACCGAGTGCGGGTCACCACAATTAGTGCAATAATTATTCCTATAATCATCCTCCTCATAGGTGTAGTTGTAACCTCCTGAGTATTGATCCATAAGAATCACACAGCAGACCACAACCAAGTCTCGAGATCAGAAAACAAAAATAAAAATGGAAACAGAGGCTGGACACGACCCCGTGTTCAGTGGACACGACCCCGTGTACAAAATCTGTATCTGGGCGTTTTAATTAAAGTTACTGATTTTGTTGAGCACGGGGGCGTGTTCAGTGGACACGGCCCCGTGTTCAAGCTCTGTATGGGCTTGCACGCCACGTATGGGCTTGCACGCCGCGTATGGGCTTCGTTAGACTTGTAACTGACAATCCCGTGAACAATTTAACTTTATGCTTTGTGAAAAATTTGCCTATTGTTGTCATATCTGCTGTCATTTTGTTACATTTGACATAGCTTATGTTAATATTTGGCTTTGTTTCTTTGTTTGCTGTGAATTTTGCTATCGTTACAATATGTGCATGTGTAATTACTTTGATTAGGTATCACGAATGAATGATGGCGATGACAGGTTGTGCTGTGTTAGTTACAACGTTTGTTCTATCGTTTAGGCGCGCAGGTTGATTTGTTTATACGAAGTGATCGAGTTGCAGGTTATTGTGTTGACCCGGCTGTGTTCAGCTTTGGGGGTCTTACAATGTTTGTTTGCCATGTTTTTGATGCTTTCGTGTTTAAGTGGGCACGAAGTATTTATTTGGCTTTTTTGGCGTTGGTTATGTTTTTGACCTGGCTGTGCACTTGTTTGTGACAAGCCTTGGAGGTCTAAAACGTTTCCTAAGTTTGAGCCATTGATGTTTTCGTGTATGCCCAAAGTAATATATGCAGTTGTGACAAGAAATTCGCAGGAGAAGAGATAGCCAAACACTTCTTGTATTAGTGCTAAATGTGTTGGCGCGCAACCATTACAAAAAAAAACTTCAACTGTTTACATGTAGCATCTTCTTAACTGTTGAGCATTCCAGGTTCTTGGGACTTCTTTGTTGTCCAGGGTGCGTAGCTTATATGCCCCTTTTCCAAGTACTTCGTCTACAAAATAAGGTCCCTCCCACCTGGGGGCTAATTTTTCGGGTTTTTCGGCGTTAGACGCCTCATTGTCCCTTAGGACATAATCCCCGGGGTTGAACATGCATTTTCGGACCTTGGTGTTATAGTATTTTTCTAACTTTGTTTTGTATTTCGCTTCATTGATTGCCGCCATCTCTCTCCTTTCTTCTAGGAGGTCAAGGTCCAACCTCCTTTCTTCTTCGTTGTTGATCATGTTCATGGAAAACATTCTTGGTGACGGTAGTCCGATCTCTGCTGGTATCACGGCTTCGGACCCATAGACTAAGGTGAACGGCGTCTCTCCGTTAGTTTTTTTGGCATCGTCCTATGGGCCCATAATATGCTGGGTAGTTCGTCAACCCAGCCTCTTCATTGTGTTCCTAACCGTGCCTTGATACCGTCTACAATGCTCTTGTTGAAGCCTCAGACCTGACCATTCCCCTACGGATGCGCAACCGAGGAGAAGGTATGCTCTATTTGTAGCTCTTTGAACCAGCGTTGGAGATCTTCTGCAGCAAAATTCGTCCCGTTATCGGTGATGATTCTCATAGGCAGCCCGAATCTGCAGATTATCTGTTTCCAGATGAAATGCCGCACTACGGTAGATGTGGTTGACGCCAGCGCCTTTGCTTCCACCCATTTTGTGAAATAGTCTACCGCGACTATGATAAATTTAACCGCTCCCGGGGCTTCAGGAAAGGGGCCAACAATATCTATTCCCCATTATTGAAACGGCCATGCCGTTGTTACAGGGACTAGTTCATTTTTCGGGCGCATCGTTTTTGAAGCTTGTCTCTGGAACCCGCTGCATTTCCTCAAAACCTTCACTGCGTCTAGATGCATTCCGGGCCAGTAGTACCCGACATTCATCACTTTTGCTACCACCATTCTTGGTCTGGCATGGATGCCACAGATTCCCTAATGTACTTCTCGGATCAGGTAGTTTGCATCTTCTGGGTCGACGCATCTCATTAACGGCCCGAGGTATGATTTTTGGTATAGGATTCCATCAACCATCTGGTAGTGCTCGGACTTGTATTGAACTTTCCTTGCTTCAGCTTTGTTTTCCGGTAATATCCCAGACTGGAGATACATGATTATGGGAGTCATCCAAGATGTTGTTCCCAACTGAATAACGCTCACTTGCCTCAGTGGTACCGATGGATTGCTCAGAACTTCTATGTGCACATCCTTTGCCAAGTGTTGGAAGCTAGTGGATGCTAGTTTACTTAGTGCGTCTGATGGTTTATTCTCGCTTCGATTGATATGGTGCACTTTGTAAGAATTGAAGTTCTGCAGCAATGCTTTCGCTTGATCTAGGTATAATGCCATTACGTCTCCTTTGGCATCGTACTGGCCGTTAATCTGCCCAGCTACTAACATGGAGTCCACATGCGCCTCTATGTGTTTGACTCCCATCTTGATCGCCATCCTCAGACCGGCAAGAAAGGCTTCGTATTCGGCTTCGTTGTTCGTGCTCTTGAATTCTAACCGGATGGCATACGTGAATTCGTGTTTTTCTGGACTTACCAGCCTAAGTCCTGCGCCTGCGCCATCCTTGTTAGACGCGTTATCTGTATACAGTAGCCATGGTTCTTCTGAACGTTGCCTTTCAGCTCTTTCCATTGCCTTACACTCCCTGTCTTTGTCGTCGGGCACTTCTGTCATAAAATCAGCCAACACTTGGCCTTTAATTGATGGTCTTGGCCTGAAAACCACATTATGGCCTCCCAGTTCTATAGCCCACTTCGCTAATCTTCCAGAAATATCGGGCCTCGCAAGGATGTTACCGATGTTGTAATTTGTTAAGACATGAATGACATGATTGGCGAAATATCTGCGCAACCGCCTTGATGCATGAATTAGTGCCAACACTAGTTTTTCCACTATAGCATACCTCGTTTCCGGATCATTAAGAGTGCGAGACACATAATAAACTGGTGTCTGTGCGGCTTGTCGGTCTACGAGTAGAACTGCTCCGACTGCTTTGTCAGATGCTGACTGATACATCACTAAGGGTTCTCCTTTCACTGGCGCCGTCAGTGTTGGCAGTCTTATGAGGCAGTCTTTCATTTCACGGAACGCCTGTTCGGCTTCCAGAGTCCACTGGAACTTACTTTTCTTCATGCAATTGCGGAGTGTCTTGATAAATGGGAAAGACTTGGCTGCGTGGTTGGCCAGGAAACGGTTGAGTACTGCTAACCGTCCAGCCAATTTCTGCATGTCTTTGATAGTCGACGGTGAAGGCATTCTTTCGATCGCTTGCACCTTTTCAGGATTGACTTTAAACCCATCTTTTGTGACGATGAAACCCAGGAACTTTCCTTCTTCCATGCCGAAGGAACATTTCGTTGGGTTTAGCTTGATACTTACACCGTGCAGTGTGTCAAACGTTTTTTGGATGTTCCTCAGCATCATACTTTCCTCTTTGCTCATGATAACCAAGTCATCCTTGTACACTTCAATGTATTTGGCGATAGCATCACTGAACGTTTCATTCATCAGTCTCTGATAGGTCGCCCCTGCATTCTTTAGACCGAAAGGCATTTTGGTGTAGCAGTACAGCCCTGTCGGTGTGCGGAATGCAGTTTTGTCCTCGTCTTGGATGGACATCTGCACTTGATGGTATCCCTTATAACAATCAAGAAAACATTTCCATCTGAATGTTGCTAGTGAATCGATCTTCTCATCGATGTCTGGTAAGGCATAACAGTCGCGCGGGCTCGCCACCCAAGTTTGGTATCGGACTTCTCTGATGATGCCAGCGTTTAACAGCTCCGTGACTTGTTCTTGCATAGCGTCGTGCTTTATGTCTCCTAGATGGCGCTTGGCGTGTACCACAGGTTTGGCACTCTCTGAGACGTTTAATCTATGCTCTGCTATATGCCGTGGAACACCCACCATGTCAGCTGGTGTCCAGGCGAACACATCCATGTTTTCGAATAACAACTTTTTTAGCACCGCACACGTGAGGTCAGACATTGCAGGGCCCAAGGTGACCGTTTGTTCTGGGTATTTGCTGTTTAGCACCCATTTTCAGCCTCCGCGCATGGAGCAGATTTGCTTGCTTTTGCTGGCCTGATTTCGTCTGTTGCCAGGACTTCTTTGCTTGCATAGATCAGTGCTACCCCTGTCTCTGTTGGGAAGCCAACAGCTGAATGCGGCCCGGAGCAAATCATACTAAAATCTCCTTGGGATTCTCTTCCCAACAGGATGTCATGTCTTGAGTGTGCTGGTAGTACCATGAACGTGACCTCCTCCGTTCTTGAATTTCTTCCGTCTGAGAGTAGCACCAGGAACGATATCTGGCCTAGAGGAAAAACGGCTTCGTTGTAGAAACCGGTCAGTGGGTAGTCTACCAGTTCCCAGCGTGCTTTGTCCTCTTGGTTGAATTGATTAAAACATTGTTCGTAGATGATATCTGCATTGCTCCCTGGGTTAATGAAAATGTAATCGGTTTGGTAGTGACCGATTACACCGGATATGACTATGGGCCTTCTTTCTCTCGGACCTCCTCTCACTATGGGAAAAACAACTTGTCTCTCGCGCCAAGAGTCATCTTGTGTGCGCTTGTTATAGTTCTTTCTTGGCCTTCGTGGACCTCCTTGAACCATGTGAGTTTCTAATTTTCGGAGCTTCTTGTTGTCTGGCCCTTCTTCCCTTCGCTGGATTTGACGGTGATCGCGCTTTTCGCCTTTCACCAGATGAGTGAGTCTTCCCTCTCTCAGGGTTCTTTCTATCTCTTGTTTTAGGCAAAAACAGTCATCGGTCAGGTGACCTGTGTCTTTGTGAAACTCACAGAAAATATTTGGGTCTTGACCCCTCTTGTTTCGCATTTGTAGAGGAGGTTTGAACTGGTGATTTTCGGTTGACAAAACTTCAGAAGGAGTCTTTGTTAAGGGCGTCCACTGTTTTTCTCTGTTCTCCCTTTTAACTTCCTTGCGATGAGCAATTTGGTTGATTGTACTGCGCGCGTCTTCTCTTACCGGGCTTTTTTCTCTATAACCGGATGTTTTCCATGATTGGCCTTTGCCTATCTTGTTGCGACAATCGTTGTGGTTGTAACTGTATTGATGGTTGTCATCACCGGTCAATTGTTTGTCTATGCGCGCAATTGTTTTTGCTACCTCAATGAAGGTTTCCCAATCTTTGGGGCCTCCATCTCTTCCTTTCAATCGCTTGATCTGGTCGTCGCACTTTACTGCCCTCATAAAATGTGCATGCATCATCTTTTCACCTACATCACCGATTTCCAAACATTCTTTGTTATACCTGGTGATGAAATCTTCCACGCTTTCATGGTCCTTCCTCCATATATTCGGACAATCAGCAGGGTCTCTAGTGTGCCTGCGCTGTTGAGAGTAGTGCGCGAGGAACTTGTCTCGAAAGTCAATCCATGACTTAATTCTTCCTGCTGGCAGGCTGTCAAACCAGACGCGCGCTGCGCCGATGAAGGTTTGTGCGAAAAGATGACACCAAGTTGGTAGGTTCCAACCACCTGTTAATCCTGTGCTATTGAAGACTTGGAGGTGGTCGTCTGGATCTATTAAGCTGTTGTATTTGCCTACATTGTGTGGCAATTTTGTCTTGTCGATATCGGCTGTCGCAATCTCTCTGATGAATTTTGAGTTTTCGGCCATGCCATCTGGGTGATAGCTCAGTGAGTATTCATGTTCTGCTTTTGGGTTGTACCCCACGCGCTTGCGGGGTTTGTATGCCTCGTGTTCAGTTGGTAATCTGCTGAATACCGTGTCCTCTTTCTTGTATGTTGGGTCATCTTCCTCATCATAGCTATCCCACTCGTCGTTTATGTTGCGCGAACCTAAACGACTTTGTACTGGTTTTCTTTGTTGATGGGAGTATTGCACATAATTGCTTTCTGTTTCGCCATAAGTATCGCGCGTGTCGTGCGCGCTTGGTCTTCTGATGTTTGGTACAGGTGCTGTTTCAGGGCGTAAGTTCCATGCATTGGCCGGCTGAGGCATGTGAGTGCTCAGAGACCTTTGCGGTGGGGTAACAAATGCGGACTGGTTGGCTTGTGCTTGGAGCAAAGCCTGTTGTGCGCTGAGTTGTGTTTAAACAAGGTTTATAGACGCCATTTGTTCGGCATACCAAGAAGCCAGAGTTTTTCCTTCGGGTAGCCCTAAAAGTGCAGAGAAGTTCAGTTGTGTTTGTTCCGATGGAGCTGAACGGCCAGCTCCATGGTTTGGTGTTTGAACTGGTGGGGGTGTTTGCTGGACTACCCCGGATGGAGGTTGGAAAGTGGCTACGTTTGTGGTTTGAGTGATGACCCTAGGTGGAGGTTGGAAAGTGGCTCCAGTTGTGGTTTGACTGACAACTCTGGATGCGCTCCCAAAGATATCAGGGAAATTGTTGTTCATCTGCCCTTCTTGGATGGTTTCGTTCCTCTGGCCTCTTTGGAAGTGCGCGGTGTCCGAAATGAGCTCAAAAGAAGAAACTTCTCCGTCCACCTGGTAGGAAGGGTTTGTTTTAGTCATTTTGAAGAGTGTTTTGAAAAAGGAGATGAAAATGGTTTGCAAAACTGCAGATGGCGCTAATGATGAAACACTGGTTAAATCCAATGATTAACTAGCTGGGTCGTTTCTTTCGTGGGTTCAATCCCCTTTCCTACCCGCCAAAGGACTGATCCTGCAAAATAGCAACACCGTTAGCTCGTTAAGAGGGGAATATGGGGTTTTCCCTTTTAACCGGGCTCCGGCGTGAGAATAACTACTGTTCCGAGGAATAAAACAGTGTGTGTTAAGAGTGAGAGTGTAGAGAGTCGAATGGAATTAACCTGAAAGATGAATGGTCCTATTTATAGCCGGAGGGTGAAAGAGGGAGGAACAACCTTGCCAGCTGCTATAGGGCGCCAGATGTCTGACCAAGGGGAATATCCTCTTGGTCTACTCTATTGTGGTCAGGGTGGTGGTATACGTGGCGCGCCTATATTTGTCCACGCTGGAAACATCGTACTGCTGCTGTCGGTCTGCTCCTTGATTTGCTGCAGGCCTACATGGCGTTCGATGAATGGTGACACGTGTTGTCCTTTCAGTCGGAGAGAACATCTTTGGTGCCACCTTGACTTCTTCCAGAAGCTTCTGGATTCGTTTGCTGGTGTAGGCGCCATGTAGGATGGAAGAGTGGTGTGGTCCTTGCCATGTGGGCAAGGAATTGGGACCATACCTCTTCAAGACTCCTTAATAGCACGGGAGCTCATCAATGTAAGGGCCACAGTGGTCAGTGGCGGACTTACAATGTTAGTAAGGGTAGCACGGGCTACCTCTCAACCCCGTTTTCGTAGTGTAAAAATATTCTTTAACTCTGTTTTCGTAGTGTAAAAATACCCCGCAACTTCGTCTCCATTATACAAAGGATACCCCTGGTCTAAAATATAAAAAAATACGATACCCCTAAATTTTTGGGCTAGTTCCGCCACTGAAAGGCCATGTTCAAGAACAACCGCAAAGGACCATGATCAATGCAAACAATACTATAAATAGATATCCCAAATCAATATTCATAAACAAAGTTGAAAAAAGTTGCAATTTGAAAACCTTGAGAACATAAAAGTAAGCCATTTTAGGGTATTATACTTGCTTTATGTTTCCTGGTTATGGAAAATAGCCAGTTTCACAACTCACATCGTAGTAGTTATGAGCTCGGTACCAACCGGTATAAAAAATACCGGTACCAAAAATCTCAAAAAATAGTTACTCGTACCGAAAATACACTGTATACTACAGTTCGGTACCGGTATGGACCGGTATTTGAAGGTAAATACCTGTACCAAAAACACAAAATGTTGGTACCGAAAATCGAGTCGGTTCGGGAAATTTGGTACCTGTTCTAAACCAGTACCCGATATCATTTGCTCATCCCTACATCACAGTCCGTTTTGACCTGTTGCTCTTAGAGGAGGATCAAGTTGATTGAAGTACATATTAAACACCATTTCCAAACCTAAAATCGTATAATTCTAATATAAATAATAGTTAAGCAATGGAAAATAAAAATATAGACTGATCAATAAGGTAAGCCATCTGTTTAACTAATAGCTTCTTTGGCCTTTCTAGGGAAGGCAAGAGATATAATATGGTATTTCTTAGTGGCCCGAAAGGAATAGCCTAAAACAATGCAAATAAATAAGGAATACCATATTATTTCTCTCGCCGAAGGCAAGAAGTTCATTTGTTGTATCTTGAAAAAAACAAACAAGATTATATATTCTACTTTATTATGATAGAAAACCAAAGAGGCTTTACATATCATTCTCTCAGAAGGCCACTTGAATAAATTGTGTGAACATCGCCATGACTAAGAGGTTTTGTCTAGTAAGAAACAACAGATGTAATTGTTGGAAAATGACAAAAACAATTATTGGATGATAAGGAAAGAATAGATGTAATTGTTGGAAAATGAAAAAAAAACACTATTAGAATAAGTATACAATTTTATACACCAAAAATTCACCTGTTTTCGGTATTTATTGTTTGGCTCTAAAGCAAGCTTTGCATCATTATTAGCCAATCAAGCAACTTTTTCCTGAAACATGATCAAGGTGAGCTTTTAGACCATTTTAATGTTGTAATGAGTATGAATTCTGAGACGAAACCCGTTTCAAAAGTTTTACTTGTAGAGGCTTCATTCCAAATAATTGTTGGATTCTAGAAGTTGTAATGGTGATTTTAACAAACAAAACTTACAATCTTGTTGATTTTTTTTATGACAGCCAATGGTATTGTTCCTAGTGCGATAACATCCCTGGATCCTTCACTCTTAAAAGTATAAGAGAAATACACTATTGAACTCTCACTTAACATGTTATTTACTTTTGACTGAAAATGGTGAAGAATCTCACTTGGCCTTTTATATAACTGATGAGAATGGTTCGAGCTAGAGAGAGGAGAATATATTGTATATTTGAGATCATAAGTAGGTTTGATGAACAACCTTCAAGTGGGAGATTGTTGGGTTACGGTGTGTGATGGAAATTAGCTTTGACGAAAGCTAAGTTTACATTAGTAAAGCCGTTCCACTAAGGCATCTATGAATGCCGACTAGCTTAGCATTGGTCAAGTTTGGATGTTCTCTCTTGATAAACTTTTGGTTTGAGCTAGAGAGAGGAGAATACATTGTATCCATAAGAAATAGACACCTGTAAACATACATTATCAACTCTTCTTTCCAACATGATTTTGATCAACAGTGTACCAAACTTGCTTAAAATCATATAAATTAAGGTTTCAGCAATTAATACTGTTGGATATTTATGTCCGGTGCGATAAGTCAACGCTACCGACCGGGTCTTAACCCGTAAGAGTTACACCGTGGGCAACGAACTAAAATTCACTTAACCTGTTTAACTCATAATTACGAATGACATACGAAACGGATCATAATTATATTTATGATCCTGTGCGGGTATTAACTGAGAGACGGGTACATGGACCGGGTTAGACAACTACACCCACCTCGCCACTTGTCGCGCAAGCACCTTTGCTGCGCCATATGTCGCACATGCACCCACGCTACCGCCACTTGTCGCGCATGCACTCTTGCATCGCCACTTGTCGCGCATGCAAAGAGTCCTGGCCACTTGTCGCACATCCATTGTGCATGTCCGCCACTTGGTAAACTTGCATTGCCTCAATCTTCTATTTAATCGAGAATTTTGGGTCTTGCAAATGTTGGTTGAAAACCAAAAAAAAGCTCTCAAAACACACACACAACGGTCTCCGGTCCTCCGCCTCTGTGAGCCGACAACCGCCGCTGCCTTGGCGCTTTTAGGAACCGTTCGCGTAAATTAAATTAAATAAACAAATTTTATTACAAGATTACAAAGCAGAAATTAAGAAAGCAGAAAAAACTTGAACAATTACAACTCAAATAATCAAAATAAAAGAAAAGATGAAGAAACAGATTGGCTAAGGCACGTGTTCAACACGCTCCCTTAAAACAAATTCCGAGTCTCCCAGGAGTACTCGTTTGTTTCCCAGGGTACAACAACCGCAGCAGTGGTACTGCCGGAGATGGCACAGGAACCCGACGTATACCTTGAAATCTGCAAAGAAAAGATCAGTAGTAGTAGAGAGAAAGTTGTTTTGCTGTTGTTGTTCGTAGTGTCCTCTGCAGCAAGGTATGGAGCTGTATTTATACAGCTCCCAATTTGAAACAGCCAAAAACCGAATTAAATGAGAGGTTTAAATTGCATTAAACGTCTTCAATGCAATTTAATACGTCATTTAATTCTCAGTCAAAACCGTTTGACTTGGCAGTTTCGTTGCTGAAGTGTAACTGCATTGCTATTGAATGCTTGAAGATTCTGCGTGTGCTCGCGCGCGCAAGACACACTAGTGCGCGCGCGCCCAGGTCTGCACACCCATGCGCGGTGCGTCCTTTTGGCTCACTGCCATGTGCGCGTGCGCCACACTGACTCAGGACCATGCGCGCGTACGCCACATCACCTGTGAGCCTCTACGAGCACGCCACACAGTCGCGCCGTTTTGGCTCACTTTGGTGCGCCGCGCACGTCACATCAGGACCCATGCACAATGCGCAACCGAGCGCCTTCGAGCCACTTGTACTCACGAGCGAACTGGCACGTCACGCGCCTCGAACCTGCACGCCACTTCACCACTTGGTCCTTGCAGCCTTTATGATCCACCACGCGCACGTGGTCAAAAATACAAAGGCGACATCAAAGCGCCACATTGCGCCTCATCACCCTTCGCGAGGAGACTTAGTGTGTGCTTCCATGAAACAATAAGGATGGAGAGTTCCACCTTAAATACCCATTTAAGTTCCATCTCTCCTCCGATGTGGGACAAGGTGCTACTTTCCCTTTTGTTTCAGCAATCACTGTTTCCAAGACCCAACTTTGAGCATCGATATCTCATTCATCTTAGCTCCGTTTTTGACGTGGTTTAGTTCGTTGCGAAGCTCTTCCAACATAGAACACAAACCCACAAATAAATATATAAAACCTGCTCATTTTATTATATTTATTTCTAGTCCAAAATAGGAAAAAATCATTTTCCTATATTTGTGAAAATGCTATTTTCACCTATTTTTCCAACAATCCCCCACATGAAAAATGCTATTTTCATCAAATTTCCAACAATCCCCCACATGTATGGAAATCGATCTTTTCCTTACACTTTTCAACGATAAACTTCGACAGTTGAGTATTGCAAGATAGGTAGGTTGTTGCCTTTGAACCTTCTTTTGTGAAACATACTTAGCTTAGTAGCGGTTTGTAGACGCGATGTCCTTGAACTTACCCTCATTTGTGTAAACGACAATACACTTCACACAATACTCTCCCTGGTTTGGCCAACCCCTCATTGTCGTGTCCTATCTATTATGGTCCTGGAACACTAGCCTGGTTCTGCGAGAGCTCTAGGATTTGCGCACCCCACAAATCCATTCGAAGCGACCATACTTCTCTCTAACATAGGTGATTCCTCTGAATCATTAAAAGCATCATGGTTATTTGATTTCCCGAAATCGTTAACCTTAATATGCTTAGCCTCACTTCAATGTCACTTATTGGAATGGACTAGGAAGTATATATAACTCCCTTTTCTTTAGTTTGGGGTACTCCCCCATAGTGACTCCGTTTTGGTAATATGATTAAGTTGTCCTATTGAACTTAGATCTTGGGATCTCCAGTCAACTAAGTTAGGTTTCCCTCATATTCCCATTTATCATGGGCTTTAGTCCCATTCCTCTTGACGACGTTTCTATTAACTCTCTGCTTAAGCCTTTTGTTAACGGGTCCGCAATGTTATCCGTTGATCTCACATAATCAATTGTGATAATACCCGTTGAGAGTAGTTGTCATATCGTGTTATGTCTACGTCGCATGTGCCTTGATCTGCCATTGTACATCAAGCTTTGAGCTCTACTAATCGCTGATTGGCTATCACAATGTATACATATGGCTGGCAAAGGCTTTGGCCATCTTGGAATGTATTCCACGAATTGACGTAGCCATTCCGCCTCCTCGCCTGACTTATCTAAGGAGATAAATTCGGATTCCATTGTGGATCTCGCTATGACCGTTTGCTTAGAAGACTTCCAAGCAATAGCAGCTCCTCCATTGTGGATCTCGCTATGACCGTTTGCTTAGAAGACTTCCAGTTTGCATCAGTGTATCCTTCGATCACTGCTTGTTGTCGGTTATAATGCAGTCCATAATCTATTGTGTATCTTATGTATCGAAGCACCCTCGTGATAGCTTTCCAATGATCCGCGCACGGATTGCTATTGTATCTACTTAGCCTACTCACCGCGTAAGCCAAGTCGGGTCTAGTACATGTCATAAGATACATTAGACAGCCAATAATTCTTGAATACTCTAACTGAGCAACTCCATCTCCTTTATTTTTCTTGAGATGTTGGGAGGTATCAACTGGAGTTCGAGCTACACTCGTGTCTCCCAAGTTGAATTTTTCAAGAATTTTATCCACATAGTGAGATTGACTTAACATAAGACCATCTTGGGTTCTTATGATCTTTACTCCAAGAATCACATCAGCTAAACCCATGTCTTTCATGTCAAATCTCGCTTTCAACATGCTTTTAGTAGCTTTGATAATTTTATCATTACTCCCAATAATAAGCATATCGTCTACGTAAAGGCATAAGATCACATAACCTTCATTTGTGTCTTTGAAATAAACACATTTGTCGCACTCATTTATTTTGAAACCATTGTAAATCATGACATGATCAAACTTTTGGTGCCATTGTTTTGGTGCTTGCTTCAAGCCATACAAAGACTTGACGAGTTTACATATTTTACCCTCTTGACCTGGGGCAGAGAAACCTTCAGGTTGCTCCATGTAAATCTCTTCTTCTAAATCGCCATTTAGAAATGCGGTTTTAACATCCATTTGGTGAACTTCCAAATTTCTTAAAGCCGCTATAGCAAGAACCAATCTAATTGAGGTTATGCGCGTCACAGGCGAGTAGGTATCAAAGTAATCTAGACCTTCCTTTTGTCTAAATACTTTAATCACCAACCTAGCCTTGTATTTATCAATACTTCCATCAGTTTTCATCTTCCTTTTGAATATCCAACGATATCCAAGTGGTTTGCAACCAGGTGGAAGATCTACTAACTCCCAAGTATGATTTTGCAATATAGAATCAATTTCATTCCTTATTGCTTCTTTCCATTGAGGTCTTTCTGAAGAGGAAACCGCTTCGCGATATGTATTGGGCTCGCCCTCAACCATATAGCTAATGAAGTCTGGACCGAAGGATTATTCAACCCTTGGCCTTTTACTTCGCCTACGATCACTTTCTTCTACCTCATGTCGTTCATGTGTCTTGTCATGAACTACCTCATCAACTGGTGTAGATGAGCTTTCACCTACTTCAAAATTAGGTGTTGATGATGTTGTATGTGTTTGTCTTCTCAAAGGAAACACATTTTCAAAGTAAGACACAACGTTAGGATTCACCTCCATGATAGTGTTTACATGTACATCAGGATTCTTAGACTCATGTACAAGAAAGCGATGTGCACTAATTTGATGTGCATACCCAATGAATATGCAATCAACAGTTTTGGGTCTTATCCTAAGAGCCTTTGGAGGTGGTACAATCACCTTTGCTAGGCACCCCTACACTTTCAAGTATTTGTATGAAGGCTTCTTCCTTTTCCATAACTCATATGGAGTTTCGTCTCTCTTTTTTAGTGGTATCTTGTTCGAAAGATAATTAGCCGAGAGAATGGCTTCCCCCCACATTTCCTGGCTCACCCCAGAACTTATCAACATGGCGTTCATCATTTCTTTCAATGTACGGTTCTTTCGTTCCGCCACGCCATTTGATTGTGGAGAATAAGGAGGTGTACACTCATGTACAATGCCACTTTTTGCGCATAAATCGGCAAAAGGTGCAAGATATTCGCCTCCTCGGTCGCTTCGCAAAGCTTTTATCTTCTTTTGAAGTTGATTCTCAACTTCATTTTAATACAAGATAAATTTACTTATTGCTTCATCTTTACTTTTTAGTAAATATACATAGCAATATTTAGTACTATCGTCAATAAACGTGATGAAGTACTTATTTCCACCTCTTGTGGGTACCGATTTTAAATCACAAATATCGGTGTAAATTAAATCAAGGGGTTCGGTTATTCGTTCAACCGATTTCGATGATGATCTTGTAAGTTTGGATTCTACACATGTTTCACATTTATAATGTGAGTCAATATGGAATGTTGGTATACAATTCAAATTGATTAAACGGCGTATTGAATTAAAATTTACGTGACCTAATCTACCATGCCATTTATTCGAATCAGAAAACTCAAGCAAAGAAGTAGAAGTAGTAGCAATTTTATTCATGTTCTTTTTACTGCCATTACATTCAATTTGAACATACCATTTTGGGCATAGCCCTTACCAACATACATTCCTCGTTTAGTAAGTACAAATTGATCGCTCTCAAAAACTAAACGAAATCCAAACTTATTAAGCAACCATCCCGAGACTAGGCTCTTGCGCAAGTCTGGGACATATAACACGTTGCTTAAAGTGAGCTCCTTCCCTGAAGTCCACTTCAGAATCACCGTTCCTTCACCCTTGATGTCCGCGGTGGCTGCATTTCCCATGTACAGCTTCTCATCTCCCGCAAGCTCTTTGAAGGTGGTAAAGAGGCTCCTGTCTGGGCACACATGACGGGTCACTCCCGTATCAACCCACCATCCTTTTAGAGTGTTGGTCACAGCATTGACCTCATCCAACATTGCGGTTTTGTCGGAAATCATTGCCACCAAAGGCATTCCGTCTTGATCCACCATGTGCGCACGCTCACGCTTTGGTTTCTTGCATTGGTTAGCCCGATGCCCCAGCTCGTCACAGTTGTAACAAGTCCCTTGGAACGTTTGAGGTTTCTTTTTCATAACCCCTTTCTTCGGTCCAAGTTTGCTAGCCTTTGCTTTCTCTTTGTCCTTTTTCCCCTTGCCCTTATTGCCCTTAGAGGATTGCCCATGATCAACCAAATTTGCGCTTGCCGAAGTTTGCGCATGGCTGCCTTTTAGGGCAATTCTATTGTCCTCTTCAATCTGAAGACGAACAATAAGATCCTCTATAGTCATCTCCTTTCGTTTGTGTTTAAGATAATTCTTAAAATCCACCCAACCAGGAGGTAACTTTTCAATCATCGCTGCCACTTGGAATGTCTCGCTAAGTGTCATGCCTTCTGCAAGGATGTCATGTAGTATAATTTGCAATTCTTGGACTTGATTCATAACTGTTTTAGAATCAACCATTTTGAAATCCAAAAAATGGGCTACCACAAATTTCTTTGTGCCAGCATCCTCCATTTAGTACTTCTTGTCCAAGGCATCCCAAAGGTCTTTGGAAGTCTTGACATTGTAGTACACATTATACAAAGCATCCGACATGCCGTTTAACACATAGCCTCGACAAATGAAATCCGAGTGATTCCAAGCCTCTACCGCGCTCAGAGCCTGAGCGCTGGTCTCCCCTTCCGCAGGTTGGGGAGCGGTTTCAGTCAAGAACCTCGCAAGGTTCATGGTGGTCAGGTAGAAGAACATCTTCTGCTGCCACCTTTTGAAGTGTAGACCCGAGAACTTCTCGGGTCGTTCAGCGTGATTAGCCACTGTGGACGCTCCCACGGTGGTGGCATTCAGGGGGTTCCCGTCACGACATGCTGAAAAATTAAAATTTAAAGTTTTAGTCAAAAAATCTGATTTACGCAAAAACCAGAAGAAAACTAGTAAATTTTAATTTTACCACAAATTTACTGTTTCGGCTTCTAAGTCCAACTTTAAAGACCAAAAAACAGAAAATTTTTAATAATTTAAAACTTGCAGACTGGCTTCTAAGTCCAACTTTGAAGACCAAGGCCGAAAGTTTATTAGCAATTTTAGGACAAAATCTGAGGGTAACCAGAAGAGTTTTCAACCAAAGTCGCTCTTTTGAAGATGAAAACTAAAAAAAAAAATCTGTTTTTAAAACACAAACTGAGTGAAACAAAACTGGTTAGAATCACCAAGCATAATGGTTTTGATTACACGAACGGTGTTTTAAAATTTGTTTTAAGATTGTAGGAACCATTCGCGTAAAGTAAATAAAATAAACAAATTTTATTACAAGATTACAAAGCAGAAATTAAGAAAGCAGAAAAAACTAGAACAATTACAACTCAAATAATCAAAATACAAGAAAAGATGAAGAAACAGATTGGCTGAGGCACGTGTTCAACACGCTCCCCTTAAAACAAATTTCGAGTCTCCCAGGAGTACTCGTTTTGTTTCCCAGGGTACAACAGCCGCAGCAGTGGTACTGCCGGAGATGGCACAGGAACCCGACGTATACCTTGAAATCTGCAAAGAAAAGATCAGTAGTAGTAGAGAGAAAGTTGTTTTGCTGCTGTTGTTTGTACTCTCCTCTGCAGCAAGGTATGGAGCTGTATTTATACAGCTCCCGATTTGAAACAGCTAAAAAACGAATTAAATGAGAGGGTTAAATTGCATTAAACATCTTCAATGCAATTTAATACGTCATTTAATTCTCAGTCAAAACCGTTTGACTTGGCAGTTTCGTTGCTGAAGTGTAACTGCATTACTATTAAATGCTGGAAGCTTCTGCGCGCGCGTGCAAGACACACTGGTGCACGCGTGCGCCACACTGACTCAGGACCATGCGCGTGTGTGTCACGTCACCTGTGAGCCTCTACGAGCATGCCACACAGTCGCGCCATTTTGGCTCACTTTGGTGCGCCGCACACGTCACATGAGGACCCATGCACCATGCTCAACCGCGCGCCTTCGAGCCACTTGTACTCGCGCGCAGACTGGCATGTCACGCGCCTCGAACCTGCACGCCACTTCACCACTTGGTCCTTGCAGCCTCTGTGATCCACCACGCGCACGTGGTCAAAAATACAAAGGCGGCTCTCGGCTATGTTCTTTCTGGTCTGTATATTTAATAGGTAATAATTTCACCTGTTTTTTTTTCTATTTAAACACTGAAAGGTTTCAGCCATAGTAAGCCTGTTCTTTTTTCATGGTCATGCATATGGTTCAGGTACTGTAGTAGACAATATTGTGGAGCACCCAAGAAATTATCAGGTACTCAACCAGGAATGATTGTGAGTCCCTAAAACTTTTTCCTTTTCTATTTATCTTCTGTTATGTAATTAATAGTTTTAGATCTATTTGCTTTCTTAATCCACTTGATGGCACTGCATGTTAGAGGCACAAAAGCAGGTTTACTTCGTAAAGGATATTATTTCTTGTGTTTCACCTTTAGATGGCAATACAACAACAACCGTACCCAATAGATCCCATAAATGGCAAAACGATTCGTAGGGTCTGGGGAGGGTGATTTGTTTAGATGGCAATGCCGTACCTTTAGATGGTAATGCCAACACATTTACTTGAGAATGGGGCAATTTGTGTAAGAATGTCATGCTTGATCTTGGATGGGTCAAATAGATAAAACATAACTATTAGCCTAAAAGGTTGAAAAACTTTCTAAAGCGTATTATAATGTATAAAATTTTCTAGGTGACTTTATGCCAAAAATAAATAGATTATTATTCAAATTATATAGTTTTTTAATCGTAATTAAAAGTGACACTATTTTAAAAGTTAGAACTTGTTGGCCATCAGGATGATAATCAGCGGAAGCGTTATGATACATTGGATTCATGACAAGCAACTTGGTTTGTACTATACTTGTAGCGATTGAATTGAGGGACAATTTTGGCGGTTAAAACTGTCTTGGTACCGGTCATGTTTTGCCAGCAAGACCTTTATATATGAATATTTAGATGGCAGTTGAGCGGTTAGAATTGGAGGGAAACCCACCCTTTGAATCGGTGCCTCTCCAACCAACACAACCTCTTGATTATCGGTCTTATTATACATGTGATCATAATTCACAGTAGCTAAGTTATATATACATCAAAAATATCCGAATATATAATGAAATTTTGTTTATATCTTCAAACACACTCCCCTAAACATAATTATGTTTACGAGAGTGCATTAAGACGCTGATATTGGCATCATCCACGGCAGCTTTTGCCCTCTTGAAGTCGAACCTCCTCCTTGTGTGCAGCCTCCTTATTCCTTCCCAATCGTTGCCGGCGAAAAACGCGTAGTGATCAGCTTCATTCTCTTCAACTCCTTCAGTTCTTGTGTTTCCTTCTGATTGCACTGCATCTGTTCCCATCATCTTGTCTTCGTCACTCCTGCTTTGTCTTGGATCAGTCACCGTCTTGATCTCCTCTTTCTCATGTGCTTTCTCTTGTGTCGATTTGTACTTGTAATAATAGATAATCACATCTAAGTACATGGCATATAGCAATCTCATGTATTCACCTTCACTATAGTCAAAACCAATCTCTTTGGCAATCTTTGCCCCTAGATTGTTTTCAGTAACCATCCGGTGTCCCCCCTCTCGTTTGACACCCATGTATAAATCTAACAAGCACACCTTCCTGTTTTCCGAAGCATATGCCGGCAGAGGCTTTGTGTAGATTTCTAACTTTACTTTTAGAAACCAATCTATCATTTCATTGAACTTGGTATCGAGATGATATTTATATTTTATAACATATTCCTCATCCTCTAGCATATCTTACAGTCATTAAATTCTTTGAAGGACATTGCTTGAAGTATCAAAACGTTCCAGTCCGGTTCGTTTGTTGATACATTCAATCTTTCAAAGTAATCATTTAAAAATTCTGTTTTGAATCTTTCATGTTCCGTTTCTTTACTTATCACTGATTCCTTCTCTAACATACCGACTTCTTCTTCTTTAGTCATTCCAGTTTTGTCACTCTTCTTATTAATTAACGGAACACTGAATGTGGGAAACAATTTGCATTTGTCTCCGAAAAACTTAACGGTGAAACCTTGAGTGACCAGTTGGTATAAACTTAACACGTTTCTATCTATATCCGGAGTGTAAAACACACTCTGAATACGAATCTTTTCCGACCCTGACATGATTTCAGTGACCCCTATACCCCTTATGAAGAAAAAATGATTTTCTCCAGTGTTCGTTTCAACACTTGACATGTTTTTATACGTTTAAACATATCCATATTGCCAGAATAGTGATGTTTAAGAGTTTTACTGACATACCATATCTCCAACCAAAAACCTCCGTCGGTGCCAACCACTATATGCTCCATCCTTTGATCATTTTGATGATCAGAATCAGTGTTGTGTTGTTGTTGTGTGCCTGTGTCTATTGCCAGACGGAGCAATTGAGTTTCTTCATCGTTTTCCTTCATCATACATATGGAGATCCGGTGACCGGGTTTATTGCAGTAGTAACACCGCCTCTGCAACCATCTCCGTTCTTGCTTCTCTTCGGTGCAATGTTTGCACGGCATCATTGTTGAGGATGGCCTGAGATCATCATCGCTAACATAACCCGCTCTGATACCACTTTGTTGGCCATCAGGATGATAATCAGCGGAAGCGTTATGATACATTGGATTCATGACAAGAAACTTGGTTTGTACAATACTTACAGCGATTGAATTGAGGGACAATTTTGGCGGTTAAAACTGTGTTGGTACCGGTCATGTTTTGCCGGAAATACCTTTATATATGAAGATTTAGATGGCAGTTGAGCGGTTAGAATTGGAGGGAAAACCACCCTTTGAATCGGTGCCTCTCCAACCAACACAACCTCTCGAATATCGGTCTTATTATACCTATGATCATAATTCACAGTAGCTAAGTTATACATACATAAAAAATATCTGAATATATAATGAAATTATGTTTATATCTTCTAACAGAACTTAATAATATAATTTTTATTTGCAGAGCACTTCTCATCCCGTCCACTACCATGCCTTGCTTGATGAGATTGGGTTCTCTCCATATGCCCTGCAGAAATTAATCTTTATCCTTTCATATGTGTGAGTATTTAAAGTAGGGTTTATGTTATATATTAAGTCATGTGGTTTTCCGAAAACATAACTGTTTTTATAGTAAAAGACGGCTCTGATTGTTTACTTTGGGCATTTTTGTTAATTAAATCATTTTTTAGCTCAAAAGTATAAAGAATTCAATAACTATATTGGTCAGTTTCTGAAAATTGCATGACATGTCGTTCCAAACTGTAAAAAAAATAGTTTTATTCTTACAATTTTCAAATGTCATCACAGATCCCAAAGGGGCAACGCTGCGACTTCAATAGGTACTTTCTTCGTCTACAACATCTCTTGAATCGTGCATCTAGCCTAATAAGGTCCACAGTTTCAGACCGTATATTTAAAAAGGGGTCCGTTCAGGCTATGTTTAGTCTTTCGGGCCAAACAAGAAAGTATTTTTTTTTATAAAAGCTTAAATCAAAAGGTTTCTAACGCATAAAACAAAACCACCTAAATCATTTTATTCAAAAAGTTATGATTGTTGTTGAAATCAGTGTCGTAAAAGTCGCTAGGCGGTCTCTAGTCGGCCGACTGGGGAGTTGGGAGTAATCGGAGTACTCGGGGAGTATGCGGACATAGTAACTATAAAGAAAATTAATTGTTATATATTATACATATGTTAAAATAAGCATAATTCATGTCAACTGAGTATAATTTAAAATGAAACATGTTTAAAGTTCAAATATTCTGAATACAAGTCCGACTAGTCTGAGTACAAGGTCGAGTAGTCCAAGTACAAGGCCGAGGAGGCAGATTTTGACCGATTTTGACTGATTTTGACTAATTAAAAGTCAACAAACCACGTTGACCGCCTAGACCGACTAGGTCGACTCTTTCCGACTACGTCCGACTAGGCGCCGACTAGGCGCCGAGTTTGACCGAGGCCAACTAATTGAGTCCGCCTAGGAGGAAGTCGCCTCGGAGGGGTTCCAAGGACCGAGTACTCGCCGAGTACTCGGCCTTGGAATCCGACTTTTACAACACTGGTTGAAATTAAAACAATTTATTTTGCAGTGGCATCTGTTTTTTACGCTCATCTAGCTACCCGACAAATTGCCCAGTTTATAAAACTTGAGGATATAAGTACAACTGCTACCAGAAAGGAAAACATCACTTCCATAGGAAGCATACCAGTCCCCAAGCTACCAAAGCTGGATGAAGATGCCGAAGATTCCATGTTTTTTTTCTTAAGGTGTGACATTTAACAACATTATTGCACCATGATACACACCTACTAAAATGTCTAGAATTCTTAATATTAGATGAAAATCTATAGGGCGCGTAGTCATATTACGTCCCTCATGATGCCACCTGGGCCCTGAGAGCTTGTACATACATATATGTGGCAAATAATCTAGGTTTATTTTTTAGGTCAGTTTGTGCAGCTGATTGGAATATGAGTGACTCATCTAACTGTTTTCTTGTTTTGGGATCTTTTTTTTGAAAGGAAAAAAAAAGATCCCAAAACAAGAAACTTGTTTTGGGATCAAACGGGCACTTTGATAAAGTTTTCATGCAGCCTCCAACCTTTAATAAAGTTGCTTTTCCCCTTCTTTGGCGACTCTACCAAATGGTAGTACTAAAAAAAAAAAAAAAAAAAAAAAACTGATACTCGTGTTAAAAATTTTTATGGAATTCTATTTATTTCGCAAGGAAATGGTCAGATTTTGGGAAGTCAAATATAAAAGTCTTGATTAAAATAAATGATAAAAATGACTGAATAATGAACTTTATGATACATACGGTTCTAAAATTTGACGTGGACAAATTAAACCATAAAAATTATAAAAAGTACAGAAAGGAAGTTCCAGATTAAGGAAATTTGGTTCAAGAGTCACATTTTGTCGGTTCTGGTTTTTCATTTTCCTCTATATATTGTGGATTCGTAACTCTAATCATCTTATAAGTTATGTTTTTTTAACGGACCAACAAATGTGCTTAATTGTCACGCAATGTGCGTAAAAAACATAAGTATCCGCGGCAACGCGCGGGCATTCCCACTAGTATATAACAAAAGAAAATCTTCAAATTCATGACACAGTGCAAAACCAAACTATAACATTAAAAACTTTTAAGATGACTGATTGAAATATCAAAACTGAAATCCTAACATTCAAAGACAGGCAATGAAATGCAAAGACAATTAAAGAAATGCAGATACGATCAATATATAAAAAAGTAAAAAAAAATAATGAAAACACAATATATAGTTGAAAAAAATGTAACTATAAACTATTATATATAAGGGCCCAATATGATGTTTTACTTAGAGGGGAGGGGGCGGTGTGTGATTCTATCACGAAAAGCAAGTTCAACACGTGGAACATCACAAATTCCCACCCCCACCTCCAAGTATAATGCGTGATTGTTCCACGGTTTGATGTTTCCGTGATTTTTTCAACGCCGTGATGGTTTTTTTTGTGAGGGTAATTGTTGGTTGGGGGGAAATTGTTGGGTGTGGTGGTGAGTGATGACCACCCCCACAAAAAAAGGTTGTGAGTGATGGAAAAATGGTTGCTGACATGGCGGAACATGATTGGATATTGTGAGTGATGAAATTTTATCACTAGTGACCACCCCCTCCCCCTAATGTGAATCTAACCCTAGTTGATGGAGACAAAATTTTAAGATTCAGTTTTTGTTGAGTCCGTGTATCTACAATGCAAAATACATATTAGTTGATGAGAAAAAATGGACTGATCCTTCAAAAACAGCAACACCGTTAGCTTGTTAAGAGGGGAATATGGGGGTTTCCCTCTTAACCGGGCTCCGGATTGAGAATAAGTATTGTTCCGAGGAAGAAAACAGTGTGTGTTAAGAATGAGAGTGTAGAGAGTCGAATGGAATTAACCTGAATGATGAAGGGTCCTATTTATAGCCGGAGGGTGAATGAGGGAGGAGCAACCTTGCCAGCTGCTATAGGGCGCCAGCTGTCCGACCAAGGGGAATATCCTCTTGGTCTCCTCTGCTGCGGTCAGGGTGGTGGTACACGTGGCGTGCCTATATTTGTCCATGCTGGAAACATCGTACGGCTGATGTCGATCTGCTCCTTGATTTGCTACAGGCCTACATGGCGCTCGATGAATGGTGACACGTGTTGTCCTTTCTGTCGGAGAGAGCATCTTTGGTGCCACCTTGACTTCTTCCAGAAGCTTCTAGAAGCTTCTGGATTCGTTTGCTGGTGTAGGCGCCATGTAGGATGGAAGAGTGGTGTTGTCCTTGCCATGTGGGCAAGGAATTGGGACCATACATCTTCAAGTCCCCCCAGTTTAGTGTGCCTTCTAGTTGAGTTGATCGTCTAGAAGGGATTCTGGACTTATAAGGGTAGTGGTTGTTGGCCTTCTTGAAATACCTGTTTGTTGCTTTGCACGGTTCAGCCGAGTAGTCACACTGCGCATGCCGTACAGTGGTGATTCTGCATAAATGAGCCAAGTGGACGCGTCACGCATGGCGTGTGGGTAACTTTTCAAAGTTGAGCCACTTGGAAGCGTGGCGCATGGCGTGTTGGTAACTTTGTAAAGTTGAGCCAACTAGATGCGTGGGGCATGGCGTGTTGGTAACTTTGTAAAGTTGAGCCAACTAGATGCGTGGCGCATGGCGTGTTGGTAACTTTTCAAAGTTGAGCCAACTGGACGCGTGGCGCACGGCGTGTTGCTAACTTTACAAAGTTGAGCCAACTGGATGCGCGGCGCACGGCGTGTTGCTAACTTTGCAAAGATGAGCCAACTGGACGTGTGGCGCGTGGCGTGGTGGTGCTTCCTTCTGAAAGAAGTTTCCTTTCTTGGGATGAGGACAACTGATGTGACTGTCTGATGTCCCTGTCTTGTCGGAGGTGAACAGGCGCCTTTTCAGTGGTGTCAGTTACTTTCCATCCTAGTGTCAGACATGTGCCGTCCACGCTCCCGAAAAAGGAGGTGACGGTTTCTCTCTCTGCTGAAGTGTCCTTCCCCTGTTGGGTGACGTTCTGAGTTCCTGACGGCCCACTACCCATCGCATTAAATGCGATGGGTATAAATATATGGTGGTTCTCTCCTTTTTCTTCACTTTTCAAAATTTGAATAGCAGTTTTTTCCCAAACTTCTCTACTTTCTTCTTCTTCTAAGATCATTCAGATTTCTTCTCTTCATCATCTTGCAATATGTCTTCCGGAGCCAATCCCTTGGTTATGAAGAGAAAATATAAGGGTAGAAATCCTCCCGGTCCTGATCGAGCGACGATCAGTTGGAAAGAGGAAGAGTTCCACAATTTGGTTAGGGATATGGGTTTTCTTCCGGAGTGGGGTGCTCAGTTTCCGACCCCAAATTCTACCGCCTTGGATTCACCTCCAGGTAATATTACGTTATATGCTGCCTTCTTCCGGGAGGGTAATTTCCGGCTCCCTATGACGAAGTTTACTGCCGATGTCTTGACAAATTATGGGCTTCATATTTCCCAAATCAACGCGTTGGGACTTCATCGAGTTACCCATTTTGAATTTATCTGCAGGGCCAATCGTGTTGAGCCGACCTTTGAGATGTTCAATGTTTTTTACAGCGTGACCTACACTGGTGGTTTTTACTCTTTTAACTCCCGGACCAGTGGTGTTATCCCTTGTAGTTCCAATCCCCCAAAAAGCTTACATGATTGTAAACAAAAGTTTTTTTACATTCGCCGTGGTGTTATTCCGGTAGACATGCACTATCGAGTAGAGGGTGAAGGGATCCCTAAGGTGGACGTGACTGTGGATTTTGCTAAGCAAGAGTGGTACAAGAAGGTGACGCATAAAGCCACTTCTATTTCTCAACTGGAGGAGAGAGCGTTGGTTGGTGCCGGTATGAGCATGTTGTGGTTCCCAAAGAACCCTCTGGGTGTTCCTGTTTATGGTTATCAAGGCAAACGTATGTAATGTTGCTTAATTGTTTGTGTTTTCCTCTTTTTTTTGTTGTGTTCTTCCTCATGTCTTTGTATTTCGCAGTTGGATACAGCTTGTTGAACGTTCTTGACCCAAAAGCCGGTGGTGCCATGGTTGAAGCGGTTCAAACGGATGGGAAAACGACATGGTTGGACCAAATCCGCAACCGTTTTTTGCATCCTACTAGCGAGAGCTTCGCCGCTTATACCAATACCATCCTAGGTGAAGATGATAGTGATGAGCATGATGATACTGTTGATCCTACTCGAGAGGGAGTTATTGTTCTCTCGAGTGAGGGTTCTGACAGATCAAGTGAGGGCCTAATTCCTCGTTCCCCTCGTGCAGGTCCAGCGCAAGGGGATGTGAACGAGCCCATGAATGAGCCCGTTGATGTTGATCCTTTGGTGGAAACTGCTGAGCAGTTAGAAACCCGCAAGAAGAAGAAGGTGGATAAGATTGTGGGGAAGGGGAAGAAGGCTGAGGAGAATGTTACCGAAACTCCTCGTAAGCGACCTTCTACTCTTCCTTTCCTGGATTATGTTGTCGTTTCTGATACGCTATCTGGTTTAGGCGCAGGGAGCAAACGTACTGAACGTGTGTAACACCCCGTGTTTTCACGAGTGAAAGTCAAAGTCAAGGTCAAAGTCAACGACCGATTTCGCGTGACTTGACTCGTAGAATTGTTTGTATTATATTTAGATTATGTGGAGTAAGTGTCGTTCATTACAATAATCGAGTCATACTAACCGTATTTCAATCGACCTACGACTGTGAACGATAGGAAGTAACAATGCGATAAAGTTAATCAAGCTATGCTAATCAAATCGACATCAAATCGTAACTCGAGCTATGTACTTTACTTGTCAGTTATACGTGTGTGTGTGCCTTACGTGTTACCTGTGCATGTTTATTTTATGTTGTGTTGTGATAATCGAGCGAACTCAATCGAACTCGAAGTCTAACTCGAATGTAAACGAACCCGAACCCGAATTGCGAGTCGAACCATATAAGAAGTAGTTGGGACTGAAAGTAATTGACTAGGAAACCCTATCGAATCGCTCGCAAATCGAAACCGAATCAACATCGCACCGAACTCACCAAAGCAGGCGGCATCCGCACGGATTGCCAATCCGCACGGATTGCCAGTCCGCACGGATGACCAGTCCGCGCGGATAGCCTACCCGGGTGCGTGCCATGCGCACGGCTCACCCTTTCCCTTTTTGGCATCCGATAAATACACGGGTCACTCTCCACTTTTTCCACTTTTGGCAAGTGACGTCCGAACCACACGCATTCTTCACCTTTTCTTAGATTTCTCTCAATCCAGGTAAGATCTTGCACTAATTCTTGTACATCTTTGATCACTACACAATTCCACACATTTCTATCTTTCGAATCTTCACTTTTAACCATGAAATCATCCGGATTTGAGGTATTCTTGGGTGACGTCATCATGAAGTTCATGAGAACTTCAAGCTTGACCTCATTCCACCAAGAATATCTCAGATCTAAACGATTTCCACAAGATTTCACAATAACTTCACCTAGATCTAAACTTTTCTAAGGATAAAAGAGTTGAAAGAAATAAACCTAAGTTCTCTCCTCCTTTTACCCTTAAAACCGGTACGAATCTGGTCGGTTCTAGTGTTCTACTCGTTAATAGTGATTCACTAGTTCTAGATCTGAAATCCTACCCACAGACAACTGATTTCGGGGTCAACCGGAAGGACTGTTCTGAGTCGCCGACAGGCCGAGTTAGGGTGGTTCCTGACCGGACTAGTCATGCGGGTGAGAATACAACTCCAAGTGGTTGCCACGTAATCAGAACGTCTCGATAAACGACAACAGAAACCAAGTGTAGACGAACGGGACAATCAGACCAGTTGTCGGCACGGACAAGCTGTCCACACGGACAAGCTGTGAGCACGGATTACCATCCGCACGCACAGGTCATACGTACGGGTTGTCACCCGCACGGACTACCCTTGGGACCTACTTTCCAAACAAGGTTTGAGTATCGACGAACGAGCAATCCGGACGGACGACCTCTGAATGGATTACTCTTCGGATCATGAGATACTAAGGCCTTAAAATGAAAATCAAACAATGTTCATCCGCACGGTCGAGTCGTACGCACGGACAGGCTATCCGGACGGATTGTCTCTGCCCGCGCGCACAGGCTGTCCGCACGGACTGTCGTCCACGCGACCGGCTTGAAAGGTAGAAACACTTATGTGTTTTCTAAATGCTACAACGAAAACTCCAAAGCACAAGCCATCATACACAAACACATCTTAGGAAGAAACAATCCACTTGAACATTCATTCACACAAACAACTTGTCTGTACGGATAAGTCACCCGCACGCACAACTAATCCGCACGGGTTACCACCCGCACGGACAGTCACACGCACGGATGACTTACCCGGATGGAACACCATCCGCACGCATCACCATCCGCACGGATAGGTCATGCGCACGGATGACTTCTACTCACGGATAACTGATCCACACGATCAGTCATCCTACCCACTCTCACTTGTACTGTTTTACGTGCCACTTATCGTTACGTTATTGAATCTATTCAGGCTAACCGTACTCGCTGTAAAAGCGCTCCGTTCAATCCATATCGTTGTGAGTATACTCGAACCCTTTTTGCTTTTAGCACTTTTGGGTGTTACATACGTTACAACTATTCAAACTACAACTATCACACTACTCAAGCTATTTTAACGCTTAACCATTAATGCATGTTATACGTGGCTTATGAATGCTTGTTTGTTATGTTTACAAATGGAATGCTGTCTACCTGCCTTAGCAACGATAGTACTATAGTTTGGACTCAGCACCCGTTCACACGGGGGTTGTTAAGGATCTTTTACTTGCATGGATTACAGTGGTAATCGTGTATTGCGAATTGCCTCGGGCAGTCAACCCGCAGTCATTGGTATCGATGGATCTATGTCGATAACTAACGTGCTTCATTTCACTATGTGTACGTGCTGGTTATGCGTAAACGAATTCGAACTCTATATGCTATTATCAAACTTGTATGCTCACCTTTACATTTTATGTATTGACATTATTTTAACGTATGTGACAGGTGCTTAGGACGCATACGTGGTAGGAATTGGAAGCTAGAATAAAGCTTTAGAGCCCAACAAATAGTTGTCTGTAGATAACTTATTAGGGGTCTCTAGAAGCAGATAAACAATTGCTACTTATTTAAATCTGAGTTGTCGGAACAGAGTATTTGTTTTGCTGTTATCTGTAATAACTTGTTTGACTATTTATGTTACGGTATGGGACGTAATGTTTACTTAAATGGTAATGATAGTTGTTATGGAAACTTCTGGACAATCTGTTTCGCTCAGTGCCGCGCCCCGATGATTCCGCCATCGGTTGGGGTGTGACAGATTGGTATCAGAGCCATAACTATAGGGAATTAGGCAAGACTCGACCTAGTCCGGGTCGAAGTCTTAGAGACCTAGACTATAGTTAAGAACCAACAGACCAACTCACGTGTATGCGTAAAGTCGCCACTATCACTCACTCTTTTCTATCGTTGCACTCGAATTTTCAAGTTGTGAACAGGTAATAAGGCCGAGAATAGGTGTGAAAACCGCAAACTCTCGACTAAAGTTGCCTAATCAGCTTGCGTTTCAGCTACAAACGAGGAGAATCATACCAAATCAGGAGTGAAATCCATATTTTGATGAATAATCTCCTCAATTTTTATCAAAAACGAGGACGGAAGTTGCAAGCTAGGGGTGAAACCCTAACCTTGACGACTCGTCCCGCTTTTATACAAAAACTCCCACCAAATTTCGATGGACTCCAACGATCTAAAGGCACAATATAACCAAAGGGAATTGCGCCAACGCCCGAGAATCGAGGCAAAGGCATAGTCCTGGAGGTCATTGTGCAGGATCCTTGCGAATAGTCGAGCTACTTTGGTTAGTCGAAGTCTATTAGCCACAGACAATCTACCTTCGATTTATCGATCTTTATGAAAATTTTATGCATTTTCTGTTATTTGTTAACGTTTTGAGGTACTATTGGTTTCAACTCAACACTATTGCTTCTGCTAAAACACAAAACCCACACAACTCATCGCTAGCGAATCGACAATAGAGGCAGTCAGAATGGTTTGTATGCTCGTAGGTGCTTTTAGTGACAAAACTATACGTGATTCTTGCTGTTATGCTTACGAGTTTAGGAATATTGTGATTATGTGCTCTATGTGTTTATGTGATTCTGTGCAATTCTGTGATTTTGTGACTATATGTGTTTACATGGTATGTGTTACTGAGCTTTAGTAGTATTAGACGTGTGAGGTGAGATTCGAATACATGTGTTGAGTTCCATGGCGATGTCTATTGCAGACAATGTCGTCTGGATCCCGTCATCCACTCTCTCGCCAAGAAAAGAAAGACAGACGTCTTGCTTCCATCGTCGCGAAAGCTGTAGCAAAGGCAGTGAGCGATGCCTATGAGAACGCCAGCAAATCATCCGAGGAATCGAGGACTGAAGGTCCTAGAGCTGTCGCAAGACCTTTCAGTTTCAAACAATTCAAATCATGTGGGCCGAAAGAATTCACAGGCGAAGGAGGTCCTACTGCTCTATTCCACTGGTTTGACTCTATCGAGGTTACTCTGTGACAAAGTGGTTGCCCTGATGACCTTCGAACTCTGAACGCTACCGGCGTCTTTCAGTCCCGTGCTTTGGACTGGTGGACGGCCGAGAGGAACAAGAGAGGGAATGATGCAGCTTACGGTTTGTCGTGGGAAGAGCTCAAAGAAGTCATGCTGGAGGAATTCTGCCCTCCTCACGAGCGTCAAAAGCTTGAAGATGAATTCTGGCACATACATCAGAAGGATGGAGACAATGCTGGCCTCACTGCTCGCTTCAAACAGCTCAGCATTATCTGTCCTGACCAGGTCAAGACTCCTGAGATGACCATCAAGAAGTACCTCCGAGCCCTGCCCGACTGCGTCGCTGATTTCGTGCAAGCGGCCAAGACTGCCACGATCGAAGAAACCTATCTGCCGGCCGCTGAAATCAATGACAAAAGGGTCAAGGCTGGGGTGTGGGATAAGACCTTCAAGCATCTGCATCAAGCCACTACTACTGCACCAACTGCTGAAGCCACCTCGTCAAGCAACAAGAGAAAGAATAAGAGAAAGAACAGCTCCACCAACAAGAACTGTGCGATTACTGCTGCACCGATCCAAGCTGTACCTGCTCAACAGCGTCAAGTAGTGGCGCATGTGGCCAATGCACCGCCTGCAAAGTGTGCATATACTGGGCCACACCCACTCTGCCCTACTTGCACCTATCACCACCCGACTGCTATTCAATGCCGCTTCTGTGCTCATTGCAACGTCTACGGCCACTTTACTGCCAACTGCCGTATTCGTCAAGCTCCTGCCAATCAAGCTCTACTCGCTGCCCCACAGGGTCAACAAGCTCCTCCGGCACCCGCAGTCAAAGCCAGAGCATGCTTCATGAGTGGCGACCCGAACCATTTCGCCAACATGTGCCCGAACAGGGTAGTGAAACAAGAACTGCAGCAGCAGCAACCACAGCAACAACAACAGCAGCAACAACAGGCTGCACGTGCCAGAACCTTCAACCTCAATGTGCATCAAGCCGAGGCCGACAACAACGTGGTCAATGGTACGTTCCTTGTGAATGGTATTTATGCTTCATGTTTGTTTGATACTGGAGCCGATAATTGCTTTGTGTCACTCGAATTTGAGAAACTCCTTAGTCGTAAACGTTCCCGACTCTCCTCTGCATTCGATGTTGAAGTCGCTACCGGAAGAACCGTCACTGTAAACTCTATTATTCGCGATTGCACTCTCGAGCTCAACAATCACATCTTCTCAATCGATCTCATTCCAATGCAACTAGGAAGCTTTGATGTCATAGTAGGCATGGACTTTCTTCGCGAAAACCATGCCGAAGTTGTGTGCTTCGATAAAATGATTCGTTTTTCGCTCGCAAACGGTGATTCATTGTGCATCTATGGTGATACTACGTCGAAGGGTCTCAAGCTTATGTCATGCCTACAAGCTAGCAAGTATCTCCGCAAGGAATACAGGGCTTTCTTGGCTCATGTCATAGCAGCGGAGAAGGAAAAGAAAGAGAAGAAGAAAGTGAAAGATGTTCCAGTGGTTCGAGAATTTCCTAATGTTTTTCCAGAGGATCTTCCCGGACTACCTCCGAAGCGTGATATTGATTTTCGCATTGATCTCATTCCTGGAGCAAATCCTATCGCCAGAGCTCCTTATCGACTCGCGCCGTCCGAAATGCGCGAACTCTCAACCCAACTCTAGGAATTGCTTGAAAAAGGCTTTATTCACCCGAACACCTCTCCTTGGGGCGCACCAGTCCTTTTCGTCAAAAAGAAGGATGGGTCGTTCCGGATGTGCATCGACTACCGGGAATTGAATAAGTTGACTATCAAGAACCGCTATCCTCTGCCTCGAATCGACGATTTGTTTGATCAACTACAAGGCGCTACGTGTTTCTCGAAGATCGATCTACGTTCCGGATATCATCAGCTGCGTATACAAGAGGAAGATATACCCAAAACCGCGTTTCGCACTCGTTACGGCCATTACGAATTCATTGTCATGCCTTTTGGCCTAACCAATGCGCCAGCAGTTTTCATGGATCAGATGAATCGGGTGTGTAAACCGTATCTCGACCGTTTCGTCATCGTGTTCATCGACGATGTCTTGATCTATTCCAAAACGAGAGCCGAACACGCGCAACATCTACGTTTGGTCCTCGAGTTACTCCAGGGGAACCAACTCTACGCCAAATTCTCCAAGTGTGAGTTTTGGTTGGGGGAAGTTCAGTTTCTGGGTCACATCGTAAATAGTCAGGGCATTCACGTCGATCCTGCGAAGATTGAAGCTGTTAAGAGCTGGGTTACGCCTAAGAACCCGACTGAAGTTCGCTCCTTCCTCGGGCTAGCGGGCTATTATCGACGATTCATCGAAGGATTCTCAAAGATTGATGTACCACTTACCTCTCTCACTCATAAGGACCAGCCTTTTGTCTGGGGAACCAAACAAGAGTCTGCTTTTCGAACCCTCAAACACATGCTTTGCAATGCTCCTGTTCTCACACTACCCGACGGAAACGATAATTTCATTGTCTACTGTGATGCTTCTAACCTTGGTCTCGGCTGTGTCTTAATGCAACGAGACAAGGTCATAGCTTACGCATCTCGTCAGCTCAAAATCCACGAGAAGAACTATACAACCCACGATCTCGAGCTAGGCACAGTTATTTTTGCATTAAAGATTTGGCGACACTACCTGTATGGTACCAAGTGTACGATCTTTACCGATCACAAGAGCCTACAACACATCTTTAATCAGAAGGAACTAAATATGCGTCAACGCCGATGGGTAGAACTTCTCAACGATTACGACTGTGAGATTCGTTATCACCCAGGCAAGGAAAATGTTGTTGCCGACGCACTTAGCAGACGGAGTTATCTGCTTAGCACTCGAAATGTTCAAGCCCAGCACAATCTCGAAGCTCTTATTCACGACGCCCAACATGCATGTTTCAACGAACGCACTCTGAAGAAAGAAAGAATCTACCACGATGGAGCCCAGCTTGTGAGCAAATCAAACGGGATATTCCATTTCTTAGACAAAATTTGGATTCCCAAGCGAACCAACCTGCGACAGATTATCATGGATGAAGCCCACAAATCCCGATACTCCATCCATCCCGGTGCTGACAAAATGTACCATGACCTTCGATATAGGTACTGGTGGCCGGGTATGAAACGGGATATCGCTCTCTACGTCGGAAAATGCCTAACCTGCGCTAGAATCAAGGCTGAACATCAAAGACCCTCTGGCTTGCTCGAACAACCTCCAATCCCCATGTGGAAGTGGGAGAGCATAGCTATGGATTTCGTAACCAAGCTGCCAACCACGTCGTCAGGTCACGACAGCATTTGGGTTGTTATTGACCGTTTGACTAAATCAGCTCACTTTCTGCCAATACGAGAAGACTACAAGGTAGAACGATTAGCCCGAATCTACACCGACGAGATCATTTGTCGACATGGGACGCCTCGTGACATCATCTCTGATCGTGATGCTCGGTTCACTTCACGATTGTGGGAAACGTTTCAAACGGCGCTCGGTACAACGCTTAATTTAAGTACTGCGTTCCACCCACAAACCAACGGTCAGACTGAAAGAACGATTCCTACACTTGAAGACATGCTCCGTTCGTGTGTCCTAGACTTCGGTGGTAATTGGGATAGACACCTTCCGTTAGTCGAATTCTCGTATAACAACAGCTACCAGGCTAGCATCCAGATGGCACCTTTCGAGGCCTTATACGGAAGAAGATGTCGATCGCCTATTGTGTGGCACGAGATCGGTCACTCGCAACTAACCGGTCCGGAGCTGCTACAAGAGACGACAGACAAAATTTTCCAAATTCGAGACAACCTAGCGAAAGCTTGGGATAGACAGAAAGTTCTCGCCGATAAAAAGCGCAAGCACTGTGAATATGGCGTTGGTGACTACGTACTCCTAAAGGTATCACCTTGGAAGGGTGTAGTCCGATTCGGCAAAAAGGGGAAACTCGCGCCTCGATATGTTGGACCTTTTAAGATTCTGGAAAGGATCGGAAAAGTCGCCTACAGACTCGAATTACTGGAGGAACTTAGCAATGTCCATCCGACTTTCCACGTGTCAAACCTCCGAAAGTGCATCGCCGCCACGACTTACATGTTCCTCTAGATGATCTACAAGTGAACGAAACATTACACTTCATGGAAAAGCCTGTCGAGATCATGGATCGCAAAACCAAAGAACTTAGGCGCTCACGCATTCCTATTGTGAAGGTCCGATGGGAAGGCAAGCGAGGCGCGGAGTTTACTTGGGAACTCGAAAGCGACATGAAGGCCAAGTACCCGCAGTTGTTTAACTAGAGAGATAATCTTAGAGAGAGAAAGTCTAGAGAGAGAAAGTCTCTCACGTGATTCCGGAGCTTGTACACGTCATACAGATCTATTGAATCATGATTAATTGTACGTTTTTGTGTGTTCGGTAACGATCGTGTACGGATTCCGCACGTTCACGAGTCGGTTCGCAATCGAAACGGATTCAAACCGGGACCTACAATGTGTAGTCAAGCACGTTCACGGATCCCGCACGTCGAACGTGTTGTTACGCAATCGAATCGGAGATAAATCCGGACCTACAATAATCAA
This sequence comes from Helianthus tuberosus, assembly GCA_030545235.1. Classification (NCBI taxonomy): domain Eukaryota; kingdom Viridiplantae; phylum Streptophyta; class Magnoliopsida; order Asterales; family Asteraceae; genus Helianthus; species Helianthus tuberosus. Next base: position 121,008,626 of record CM060390.1, on the reverse strand, counting down.
GGTTTTGAAAGAAAAAGAAAAAGGTTTTGAAAATGAAAAGTTGGAAATTGAAAAAGATTTCTCTCAAACGGCTTCGACTTGAAATCTAAAACTTTATAGGCTTTTAGATTAGATGTTTTCGCACATCATATCCAAAAAAATCAGCAAATTTTCAACCGTAAAATCCCGATTAATTTGACAATTTTCAATGGTCCAAACGAAGAACTCTCACACGTGATTCACGAACTAGTTACAGCTTTCAGCTTAATTTCGGGACGAAATTTCCTAAACAAGGGGAGGCTGTAACACCCCGTGTTTTCACGAGTGAAAGTCAAAGTCAAGGTCAAAGTCAACGACCGATTTCGCGCGACTTGACTCGTAGAATTGTTTGTATTATATTTAGATTATGTGGAGTAAGTGTCGTTCATTACAATAATCGAGTCATACTAACCGTATTTCAATCGACCTACGACTGTGAACGATAGGAAGTAACAATGCGATAAAGTTAATCAAGCTATGCTAATCAAATCGACATCAAATCGTAACTCGAGCTATGTACTTTACTTGTCAGTTATACGTGTGTGTGTGCCTTACGTGTTACCTGTGCATGTTTATTTTATGTTGTGTTGTGATAATCGAGCGAACTCAATCGAACTCGAAGTCTAACTTGAATGTAAACGAACCCGAACCCGAATTGCGAGTCGAACCATATAAGAAGTAGTTGGGACTGAAAGTAATTGACTAGGAAACCCTATCGAATCGCTCGCAAATCGAAACCGAATCAACATCGCACCGAACTCACCAAAGCAGGCGGCATCCGCACGGATTGCCAGTCCGCACGGATGACCAGTCCGCGCGGATAGCCTACCCGGGTGCGTGCCATGCGCACGGCTCACCCTTTCCCTTTTTGGCATCCTATAAATACACGGGTCACTCTCCACTTTTTCCACTTTTGGCAAGTGACGTCCGAACCACACGCATTCTTCACCTTTTCTTAGATTTCTCTCAATCCAGGTAAGATCTTGCACTAATTCTTGTACATCTTTGATCACTACACAATTCCACACATTTCTATCTTTCGAATCTTCACTTTTAACCATGAAATCATCCGGATTTGAGGTATTCTCGGGTGACGTCATCATGAAGTTCATGAGAACTTCAAGCTTGACCTCATTCCACCAAGAATATCTCAGATCTAAACGATTTCCACAAGATTTCACAATAACTTCACCTAGATCTAAACTTTTCTAAGGATAAAAGAGTTGAAAGAAATAAACCTAAGTTCTCTCCTCCTTTTACCCTTAAAACCGGTACGAATCTGGTCGGTTCTAGTGTTCTACTCTTTAATAGTGATTCACTAGTTCTAGATCTGAAATCCTACCCACAGACAACTGATTTCGGGGTCAACCGGAAGGACTGTTCTGAGTCGCCGACAGGCCGAGTTAGGGTGGTTCCTGACCGGACTAGTCACGCGGGTGAGAATACAACTCCAAGTGGTTGCCATGTAATCAGAACGTCTCGATAAACGACAACAGAAACCAAGTGTAGACGAACGGGACAATCAGACCAGTTGTCCGCACGGACAAGCTGTTCACACGGACAAGCTGTGCGCACGGATTACCATCCGCACGCACAGGTCATACGTACGGGTTGTCACCCGCACGGACTACCCTTAGGACCCACTTTCCAAACAAGGTTTGAGTATCGACGAACGAGCAATCCGGACGGACGACCTCTGAATGGATTACTCTTCGGATCATGAGATACTAAGGCCTTAAAATGAAAATCAAACAATGTTCATCCGCACGGTCGAGTCGTACGCACGGACAGGCTATCCGGACGGATTGTCTCTGCCCGCGCGCACAGGCTGCCCGCACGGACTACCATACGCACGGACTGTCGTCCACGCGACCGGCTTGAAAGGTAGAAACACTTATGTGTTTTCTAAATGCTACAACGAAGACTCCAAAGCACAAGCCATCATACACAAACACATCTTAGGAAGAAACAATCCACTTGAACATTCATTCAAACAAACAACTTGTCCGTACGGATAAGTCACCCGCACGCACAACTAATCCGCACGGGTTACCACCCGCACGGACAGTCACACGCACGGATGACTTACCCGGATGGAACACCATCCGCACGCATCACCATCCGCACGGATAGGTCATGCGCACGGATGACTTCTACCCACGGATAACTGATCCGCACGATCAGTCATCCTACCCACTCTCACTTGTACTGTTTTACGTGCCACTTATCGTTACGTTATCGAATCTATTCAGGCTAACCGTACTCGCTGTAAAAGCGCTCCCTTCAATCCATATCGCTGTGAGTATACTCGAACCCTTTTTGCTTTTAGCACTTTTGGGTGTTACATACGTTACAACTATTCAAACTACAACTATCACACTACTCAAGCTATTTTAACGCTTAACCATTAATGCATGTTATACGTGGCTTATGAATGCTTGTTTGTTATGTTTACACATGGAATGCTGTCTACCTGCCTTAGCAACGATAGTACTATAGTTTGGACTCAGCACCCGTTCACACGGGGGTTGTTAAGGATCTTTTACTTGCATGGATTATAGTGGTAATCGTGTATTGCGAACTGCCTCGGGCAGTCAACCCGCAGTCATTGGTATCGATGGATCTATGTCGATAACTAACGTGCTTCATTTCACTACGTGTACGTGCTGGTTATGCGTAAACGAATTCGAACTCTATATGCTATTATCAAACTTGTATGCTCACCTTTACATTTTATGTATTGACATTATTTTAACGTATGTGACAGGTGCTTAGGACGCATACGTGGTAGGAATTGGAAGCTAGAATAAAGCTTTAGAGCCCAACAAATAGTTGTCTGTAGATAACTTATTAGGGGTCTCTAGAAGCAGATAAACAATTGCTACTTATTTAAATCTGAGTTGTCGGAACAGAGTATTTGTTTTGATGTTATCTATAATAACTTGTTTGACTATTTATGTTACGGTATGGGACGTAATGTTTACTTAAATGGTAATGATAGTTGTTATGGAAACTTCTGGACAATCTGTTTCGCTCAGTGTCGCGCCCCGTTGATTCCGCCATCGGTTGGGGTGTGACAACGTGACCCTGAGGATGATGAGATTTTGACCGAGATTATGAAGAAGAGAAAAACCCTTGATGCCAAGAAGAAAGAGCTTGACGAACAAGCTGCTGCTGCTCTTGCTGCCAAGAAGTCTAAACTTCAGAAGGAAACTCATCCTGCACCTTCTGAATCTGAGATTGACATGAATGTTTTTAGCGCGAAGCGCGGTAATCTGTTGGAGAAGATATACGCTGCTTCTGCTCCTCAAGGTAAAGACTTTGTACTTGTAAGTCTTATTATTTGGCTTTCGATCTCGTCTTTGACTATCATGATTGTCTTGGTGACAGGTGTGAAGTCGGGTAAAACTTCCCGTAAAGTTGACATTTCTAAGATTACTCCTCCTACTTCTCCACCTTCTAGGACTTTTGGTCTGTCCCCCCCCCCCCCTAAGGGTCTAGCTAAGAAGGAGAAACAAGTTCATGTGGAAGCTGAACAAGTCGGAGAAGGTGGTGGTGATGGTGCAGGTGGTCGAGGCAAGGGTGCTGACAGCGAGGCGGAGTCTAGTGAGGCTACACATCGCCAAACCATTTATACCAGGCGTCCACCAGGTGTTGGTGGTGGTGCTACTTCCAGGGTGCCCCGGAGTCCTGAGTTCGAAAATATCCAAGCTGGGTCTTGGGATACCCATAACCCAGCTTGTGATGACCTGCCGCATGCTCCTCGGTGGAATTTAACTCAGGGCTCTCGGATGAATGATCATGACAACTGCTGAGAGTTCTTCTCCTTGTCTCTCCCTCCTGCTGAGAGGTTATTTCAGAAAAGGCGTAACCGGTTTGATCTGTTGGATGATCATATTCATGCCGGGGTCAATTACTTTGCTACCTCCCAGGAGATTGTTCGAGAATGGAAGCTGATGGGGGAGGAGACTCTTGAATTTGAAAATGATCTAAAAGTGCTTGCTGAGGAGAAGGAGAAGTTCAATGCTGAGCAGAAGGGTTTGTTGTGGAGGGTGTCTGATGCGGAGCAAAAGCTTGCACAGGAGAAGCAGGTTAACTCCAACAAACAAAAGGATTGGGAGGCCGCTTGTGAGTGGACCAATAAAGAGTTGCAGGCGCAACGTGATGCGATTGTGAGGTTGTTAGGAGAAAAGAAGAAAATCAGTGACGAGGCTGAGCAGGATCGTGTTGCATCTCAGAAAAGGGAACAGGAATACATACAGCGCATTGCTACATTGGAGAAATTTGCTGAAGAAAAAGTTGCTGAGGCCAAGGCCTCCGAGATTTTGGTTGAAGAAATCGCTGCTGACTGCAAGTGGTTACTTGCCCTTGCGGTGCCTCTGGTAATTGTCAATATTTGTTTGTTTTTGTTACTCATTTCCGCTTCTCTCATGTGTGTATTATCTTTGCAGATTGCCGAACGTATCGCCGGTTCTGAAGAATTGGCCAAGTATGTATATGAGCTTGGTGAAGCTGCACGTGATCTTGGTCGTAAGGAAGGGTATGCTGAGGGAAGGGCTGCAGCTGAGTCAAAAGAACCGTTGAAGAATTTTGAGTTATACAAGATTGACTGTGTTGCCCGATATGCTGAAAAGCGACAAGAGTTTGAGTCCCTCGAGTTTGGAGTTGTCAAAGCTGCTCAAAAATTGTCTCGTAAACTGATGCGGGTTGGTGTGTATATGGAATTAAGTATATTTTAAGCCCTTTTTACACGTTAGTCAAGTTTTAAATTTATAAAACACGATATTTTGCTAACACCAAACACACATATGGGCAAGTGCACCCATCGTGAGCGTAGTATAGTGTTGGCAAGATACCGAGGTCGTCCAAGGACACAAGAGCTTTTAGTACCGGTTTATCCTCAACGTCTAATCAAATCAAAAGTTTAGAAAAAAGGTTTTTAAACAAGAAAAATAAAAACTAACTAAAATGCTGAAAAATAAAATAAAATAAAAACAGATAGACAAGATGAATCACTTAGCTCCGACTCGTGTTTAGTGTAACCTTTGATTATTTCCGCACTTTTGCACTTTTTAAGAGATTATCTTAGTTATTGTAGTAGGCCCTTCTTTTGAAGGTGACATTACCCTCAACCCAGTAGTTTGAGTCAGCAAGAATACAATCCTAAAGGGTCGGATTATTGAAAGATAATTAATTAAGTTATTAATGCATATTATGGTAGGCCCCACTTTTGAAGGTGACGTTACCCTTGGCTAAGTAGTCTGAGTCAGCAGGGATACAGTCCTAATTAGCCGGGTTAAAGTATTAATAGTAGCTTACATATGAGGGGATCAAAGAGTTTGGCCCCCCGCCATCCAATACCAGTGGCTATTGAAGGAGATCCTACTAAATTTGACCCAGGTCCTTGAAGGATCTATACACTGAACAAGGCAAGACTCTTACCAAACCGTTCCCTTAACCCCTGACCAGGTAGCCAACATACCTCCATATAGACCGTGGAGATATGAATGGTGAAAATCTTTTATTTTATATAGACAGTAAAATAATGCCAAGACACCACGGACAAACGATAAGGAAGAATCACCTTCAACATAAGAAACTTGTTATTAAAGTCATTAATAAATAACCAAGTAAAAAGTGCGAAAAGATTAAAAATAAAAAGTATTACACTAGACACTTGTCTTCACCAAGTGATGTAAGAGACTTAGGCAAACATGGCCTTTGATTGTCAAGAACTCTTACAATCAATCTTAGATCCTGAGATGACTCACACACTCTATGATGGACAATGGATGATGGTGGTGGATGATGGTGGTGGATGATGGTGTTGTGATGGTGGTGGGTGGTGGGTGAAGTGTGAGAGAGGTGGTGTGCCAAGGGATGGTTTGAAAATGAGCCAAGCACCCCTATTTATAGCCTGAACAGCAGCTCGGGCACGGCCCCGTGTCCATCCTCTTCTCTTCCTTCATTAATTGCAGTTTGTCTACATTAGTTGACCACGCCCCCGTGTTCGCTGGGCACGCCCCCGTGTGCAGAAGCATATCTGTACTATCAAGATTTCCTCAGATTCTGCGAATCTTAGAGTTGACCACGGCCCCGTGTCCACTGGGCATGCCCCCGTGGTGGGTGATAGAAGCTTCTATAGCTTTGTCTTTTATGCTGGCACTTGGGCACGCCCCCGTGTTCACTGAGCACGGGGCGTGTTCAGTCTTCAGTCTTCTTGATTTTGCTTGGGAAGATGCTGTCGGGGGTCCGGCATGCCACGTTTGTTCCTTTTCTTGTATTTATGTTGGATTTAGCTGCCTTTTTGCTTCTTTTGTTAATTTGAGCTCATTTAATCCTGAAAATACAAAAGGAAGACAAAAACACACTTTTTCCAACATTAGTACTAAAAAGGGGTTAGTTTTATGCCACAATTGAGGTAATTTATATGTTGCATTTTGTGCACATCATAAACCTAACGGAATTGCCTTGTTAAAGAAGGCCCTTGATGATGAGGATCATGGAGCCGGGGGCGCTGGCACCAGTCATCATGAATGAAAGACTCCGGCTTGCACGCCGCGTATGGGCTTCGTTAGCCTTGTAACAGACAATCCCGTGAACAATTTAACTTTATGCTTTGTGAACAATTTGCCTATTGCTGTCATATCTGCAGTCATTTTGTTAATGTAAATATTTGGCTTTGTTTCTTTGTTTGCTGTGAATTTTGCTATCGTTACAATATGTGCATGTGTAATTACTTTGATTAGGTATCACGAATGAATGATGGCGCTGACAGGTTGTGTTGTGTTAGTTACAACGTTTGTTCTGTCGTTTAGGCGCGCAGGTTGATTCGTTTATACGAAGTGATCGAGTTGCAGGTTATTGTGTTGACCCGGCTGTGTTCAGCTTTGGGGGTCTTACAATGTTTGTTTGCCATGTTTTCGATGCTTTCGTGTTTATGTGGGCACGAAGTATTTATTTGGCTTTTTTGGCGTTGGTTGTGTTTTTGACATGGCTGTGCACTTGTTTGTGACAAGCCTTGGAGGTCTAAAACGTTTCCTATGTTTGAGCCATTGATGTTTTCGTGTATGCCCAAAGTAATATATGCAGTTGTGACAAGAAATTCGCATGAGAAGAGATAGCCAAACACTTCTTGTATTAGTGCTAAATGTGTTGGCGCGCAACCATTACAAAAAAAACTTCAACTGTTTACATGTAGCATCTTCTTAACTGTTGAGCATTCCAGGTTCTTGGGACTTCTTCGTTGTCCAGGGTGCGTAGCTTATATGCCCCTTTTCCAAGTACTTCGTCTACAACATAAGGTCCCTCCCACCTGGGGGCTAATTTTTCAGGTTTTTCGGCGTTAGACGCCTCATTGTCCCTTAGGACATAATCCCCGGGGTTGAACATGCAGATTCGGACCTTGGTGTTATAGTATTTTTCTAACTTTGTTTTGTATTTCGCTTCATTGATTGCCGCCATCTCTCTCCTTTCTTCTAGGAGGTCAAGGTCCAACCTCCTTTCTTCTTCGTTGTTAATCATGTTCATGGAGAGCATTCTTGGTGATGGTAGTCTGATCTCTGCTAGTATCACGGCTTCGAACCCATAGATTAAGCTGAACGGTGTCTCTCCGTTACTTGTTTTTGGCATCGTCCTATGGGCCCATAATATGCTGGGTAGTTCGTCAACCCAGCCTCTTCTTTGTGTTCCTAACCGTGCCTTTATATCGTCTACAATGCTCTTGTTGACGGCTCCGACCTGACCATTCCCCTGTGGATGCACATCCGAGGAGAAGGTATGCTCTATTTGTAGCTCTTTGAACCAGCGTTGGAGATCTTCTGCAGCAAAATTCGTCCCGTTATCGGTGATGATTCTCATAGGCAGCCCGAATCTGCAGATTATCTGTTCCCAGATGAAATGCCGCACTACGGTAGATGTGGTTGACGCCAGCGCCTTTGCTTCCACCCATTTTGTGAAATAGTCTACCGCGACTATGATAAATTTAACCGCTCCCGGGGCTTCAGGAAAGGGGCCAACCATATCTATTCCCCATTGTTGAAACGGCCATGTCGTTGTTACAGGGACTAGTTCATTTTTGGGGCGCGTCATTTTCGAAGCATGTCTCTGGCACCCGCGGCATTTCCTCAAAACCTTCACTGCGTCTAGATGCATTCCGGGCCAGTAGTACCCGGCATTCATCACTTTTGCTACCACCATTCTTGGTCCGGCATGGATGCCACAGATTCCCTCATGTACTTCTCGAATCAGGTAGTTTGCATCTTCTGGGTCGACGCATCTCAATAACGGCCCGAGGTATGATTTTTGGTACAGGATTCCATCAACCATCTGGTAGTGCTCGGACTTGTATTGAACTTTCCTTGCTTCAGCTTTGTTTTTCGGTAATATCCCAGACTGGAGATACATGATTATGGGAGTCATCCAAGATGTTGTTCCCAACTGAATAACGCTCACTTGCCTCAGTGGTACCGATGGATTGCTCAGAACTTCTATGCGCACATCCTTTGCCAAGTGTTGGAAACTAGTGGATGCTAGTTTACTTAGTGCGTCTGATGGTTTATTCTCGCTTCGATTGATATGGTGCAATTTGTAAGAATTGAAGTTCTGCAGCAATGCTTTCGCTTGATCTAGGTATAATGCCATTACGTCTCCTTTGGCATCGTACTGGCCGTTAATCTGCCCAGCTACTAACATGGAGTCCACATGCTCCTCTATGTGTTTGACTCCCATCTTGATCGCCAACCTCAGACCGGCAAGAAAGGCTTCGTATTCGGCTTCATTGTTCGTGCTCTTGAAGTCTAACCAGATTGCATACGTGAATTCGTGTTTTTCTGGACTTACCAGCCTAAGTCCCGCACCTGCGCCATCCTCGTTAGACGCGCCATCTGTATACAGTAGCCATGGTTCTTCTGAACGTTGCCTTTCAGCTCTTTCCATTACCTTACACTCCCTGTCTTTGACGTCGGGCACTTCTGTCACGAAATCAACCAACACCTGGCCCTTAATTGATGGTCTTGGCCTGAAAACCACATTATGGCCTCCCAGTTCTATAGCCCACTTCGCTAATCTTCCAGAAATCTCGGGCCTCGCAAGGATGTTACCGATGTTGTAATTTGTTAAGACATGAATGACATGATTGGCGAAATATCTGCGCAACCACCTTGATGCATGAATTAGTGCCAGCACTAGTTTTTCCATTATAGCATACCTCGTTTCCGGATCATTAAGAGTGCGAGACACATAATAAACTGGTGTCTGTGCGCCTTGTCGGTCTACGAGCAGAACTGCTCCGACTGCTTTGTCAGATGCTGACAGATACATCACTAAGGGTTCTCCTTTCACTGGCGCCGTCAGTGTTGGCAGTCTTATGAGGCAGTCTTTCATTTCGCGAAACGCCTGTTCGGCTTCCGGAGTCCACTAGAACTGTCTTTTCTACATGCAATTGCGGAGTGTCTTGATAAATGAGAAAGACTTGGATGCGTGGTTGGCCAGGAAACGGTTGAGTGCTGCTAACTGTCCAGCCAATTTCTGCATGTCTTTGATAGTCGACGGTGAAGGCATTCTTTCGATCGCTTGCACCTTTTCAGGATTGACTCTAAACCCATCTTTTGTGACGATGAAACCCAGGAACTTTCTTTCTTCCATGCCGAAGGAACATTTCGTTGGGTTTAGCTTGATACTTACACCGCGTAGTGTGTCAAACGTTTTTTGGATGTTCCTCAGCATCATACTTTCCTCTTTGCTCATGATGACCAAGTCATCCTTGTACACTTCAATGTATTTGCTGATAGCATCGCTGAACATTTCATTCATCAGTCTCTGATAGGTCGCCCCTTCATTCTTTAGACCGAAAGGCATTTTGGTGTAGCAGTACAGCCCTGTCGGTGTGCGGAATGCAGTTGTGTCCTCGTCTTGGATGGCCATCTGCACCTGATGGTATCCCTTATAACAATCAAGAAAACATTTCCATCTGAATGTTGCTAGTGAATCGATCTTCTCATCGATGTCTGGTAAGGCCTAACAGTCGCGCGGGCATGCCTTGTTTAGATCCTTGTAATCTACACACATTCTCCAACTGCCGTAACCTTTTTGGACCATTACTGGGCTCGCCACCCAAGTTTGGTATCGGACTTCTCTGATGATGCCAGCGTTTAACAGCTCCGTGACTTGTTCTTGCATAGCGTCGTGCTTTATGTCTCCTAGATGGCGCTTGGCATGTACCACAGGTTTGGCACTCTCTGAGACGTTTAATCTATGCTCTGCTATGTGCCGTGGAACACCCACCATGTCAGCTGGTGTCCAGGCGAACACATCCATGTTTTCGAATAACAACTTTTTTTGCGTCGCACGCGTGAGGTCAGACATTGCAGGGCCCAAGGTGACCGTTTATTCTGGGTATTTGCTGTTTAGCACCCATTTTTCAGCCTCCGCGCGTGGTGCAGATTTGCTTGCTTTTGCTGGCCTGATTTCGTCTGTTGCCAGGACTTCTTTACTTGCATAGATCAGTGCTACCCCTGTCTCTGTTGGGAAGCCAACAGCTGAATGCGGCCCGGAGCAAATCATACTAAAATCTCCTTGGGATTCTCTTCCCAGCAGGATGTCGTGTCTTGAGTGTGCTGGTAGTACCATGAACGTAACCTCCTCCGTTCTTGAATATCTTTCGTCTGAGAGTAGCACCAGGAACGATATCTGGCCTAGAGGAAAAACGGATTCGTTGCAGAAACCGGTCAGTGGGTAGTCTACCGGTTCCAAGCGCGCTTTGTCCTCTTGGTCGAATTGATTAAAACATATTGTTCGTAGATGATATCTGTGGTGCTCCCTAGGTCAATGAAAATGTAATTGGTTTGGTAGTGACCAATTACACCGGATATGACTATGGGCCTTCTTTCTCTCGGACCTCCTCTCACTATGGGAAAAACAACTTGTCTCTCGCGCCAAGAGTCATCTTGTGTGCGCTTGTTATAGTTCTTTCTTGGCCTTCGTGGACCTCCTTGAACCATGTGAGTTTCTAATTTTCGGAGCTTCTTGTTGTCTGGCCCTTCTTCCCTTCGCTGGATTTGACGGTGATCGCGCTTTCCGCCTTTCACCAGATGAGTGAGTCTTCCCTCTCTCAGGGCTCTTTCTATCTCTTGTTTTAGGCAAAAACAGTCGTCGGTCAGGTGACCTGTGTCTTTGTGAAACTCACAGAAAAGATTTGGGTCTTGACCCCTCTTGTTTCGCATTTGTAGAGGAGGTTTGAACTGGTGATTTTTGGTTGACAAAACTTCAGAAGGAGTCTTTGTTAAAGGCGTCTACTATTTTTCTCTGTTCTCCCTTTTAACTTCCTTGCAATGAGCAATTTGGTTGATTGTATTGCGCGCGTCTTCTCTTACCGGGCTTCTTTCTCTATAACCGGATATTTTCCATGATTGCCCTTTGCCTTTCTTGTTGCGTCGATCGTTGTGGTTGTAACTGTATTGACGGTTGTCGTCACTGGTCAATTGTTTGTCTGTGCGCGCAATTGTTTTTGCTGCCTCAATGAAGGTTTCCCAATCTTTGGGGCTTCCATCTCTTCCTTTCAATCGCTTGATCAGGTCGTCGCACTTTACTGCCCTCATAAAATGTGCGCGCATCATCTTTTCACCTACATCACCGATTTCCAAACATTCTTTGTTATACCTGGTAATGAAATCTTCCACGCTTTCATGGTCCTTCCTCCATATATTCAGACAATCGGTAGGGTCTCTAGTGTGCCTGCGCTGTTGAGAGTAGTGCGCGAGGAACTTGTCTCGAAAGTCAATCCATGACTTAATTCTTCCTGCTGGCAGGCTATCAAACCAGACGCGCGCTGCGCCGACGAAGGTTTGTGCAAAAAGATGACACCAAGTTGGTAAGTTCCAACCACCTGTTACTCGTGCGCCATTGAAGACTTGGAGGTGGTCGTCTGGATCTGTTAAGCCGTTGTATTTGCCTACATTGTGTGGCAATTTTGTCTTGTCGATATCGGCTGTCACAATCTCTCTGATGAATTTTGAGTTTTCGCCCATGCCATCTGGGCGATAGCTCAGTGAGTAGTCATGTTCTGCTTTTGGGTTGTACCCCGCGTGCTTGCGGGGTTTGTATGCCTCGTGTTCAGTTTGTAATCTGCTGAATACCGTGTCCTCTTTCTTGTACGTTGGGTCATCTTCCTCATCATAGCTATCCCAATCGTCGTTTATGTTGCGCAGACCTAAACGACTTTGTACTGGTTTTCTTTGTTGATGGGAGTATTGCACATAATTGCTTTCTGTTTCGCCATAAGTATCGCGCGTGTCGTGCGCGCTTGGTCTTCTGATGTTTGGTACATGTGCTTTTTCAGGGCGTAAGTTCCATGCATTGGCCTGCTGAGGCATGTGAGTGCTCAGAGACCTTTGCGGTGGGGTAACAAATGCGGACTGGTTGGCTTGTGCTTGGAGCAAAGCCTGTTGTGCGCTGAGTTGTGTATAAACAATGTTTATAGATGCCATTTGTTCGGCATACCAGGAAGCCAGAGTTTCTCCTTCGGGTAGCCCTAAAAGTGCAGAGAAGTTCAGTTGTGTTTGTTCCGATGGAGTTGAAGGGCCAGCTCCATGGTTTGGTGTTTGAACTGCTAGGGGTGTTTGCTGGACTACCCCGGATGGAGGTTGGAAAGTGGCTCCGTTTGTGGTTTGAGTGATGACCCTAGGTGGAGGTTGGAAAGTGGCTCCAGTTGTGGTTTGACTGATAACTCTGGATGCGCTCCCAAAGATATCAGGGAAATTGTTGTTCATCTGCCCTTCTTGGATGGTTTCGTTCCTCTGGCCTCTTTGGACGTGCGCGGTGTCCGAAATGAGCTCAAAAGAAGAAACTTCTCCGTCCACCTGGTGGGAAGGGTTTGTTTCAGTCATTTTGAAGAGTGTTTTGAAAAAGGAGATGAAAATGGTTTGCAAAACTGCAGATGGCGCCAATGATGAAACACTGGTTAAATCCAATGATTAACTAGCTGGGTCGTCTCTTTCGTGGGTTCAATCTCCTTTCCTACCCGCCAAAGGACTGATCCTGCAAAACAGCAACACCGTTGGCTCGTTAAGAGGGGAATATGGGAGTTTCCCTCTTAACCGGGCTCCGGCGTGAGAATAAGTACTGTTCCGAGGAATAAAACAGTGTGTGTTAAGAGTGAGAGTGTAGAGAGTCGAATGGAATTAACCTGAATGATGAAGGGTCCTATTTATAGCCGGAGGGTGAAAGAGGGAGGAGCAACCTTGCCAGCTGCTATAGGGCGCCAGCTGTCCGACCAAGGGGAATATCCTCTTGGTCTCCTCTGTTGTGGTCAGGATGGTGGTACAAGTGGCGCGCCTATATTTGTCCACGCTGGAAACATCGTACTGCTGCTGTCGGTCTGCTCCTTGATTTGCTGCAGGCCTACATGGCGCTCGATGAATGGTGACACGTGTTGTCCTTTCTGTCGGAGAGAGCATCTTTGGTGCCACCTTGACTTCTTCCAGAAGCTTCTAGAAGCTTCTGGATTCGTTTGTTGGTGTAGGCGCCATGTAGGATGGAAGAGTGGTGTGGTCCTTGCCATGTGGGCAAGGAATTGGGACCATACCTCTTCAAGACTCCTTAATAGCACGGGAGCTCATCAATGTAAGGGCCACAGTGGTCAGTGGCGGACTTACAATGTTAGTAGGGGTAGCACGGGCTACCTCTCAACCCCGTTTTCGTAGTGTAAAAATATTCTTTAACTCTGTTTTCGTAGTGTAAAAATACCCCGCAACTTCGTCTCCATTATACAAAGGATACCCCTGGTCTAAAATATAAAAAATTAGGATACCCCTAAATTTTTGGGCTAGTTCCGCCACTGAAAGGCCATGTTTAAGAACAACCGCAAAGGACCATGATCAATGCAAACAAAACTATAAATAGATATCCCAAATCAATATTCAGAAACAAAGTAGAAAAAAGTTGCAATTTGAAAACCTTGAGAACATAAAGTAAGCCATTTTAGGGTATTATACTTGCTTTATGTTTCCTGGTTATGGAAAATAGCCAGTTTCACAACTCACATCGTAGTAGTGATGAGCTCGGTACCAACCGGTATCAAAAATACCGGTACCAAAAATCCCAAAAAAATTGGTACTCGTACCGAAAATACACCGTATACTACAGTTCGGTACCGGTATGGACCGGTATTTGAAGGTAAATACCTGTACCAAAAACGCAAAATGTTGGTACCGAAAATCGAGTCGGTTCGGGAAATTTGGTACCTGTTCTAAACCAGTACCCGATATCATTTGCTCATCCCTACATCACAATCCGTTTTGACCTGTTGCTCTTAGAGGAGGATCAAGTTGATTGAAGTACATATTAAACACCATTTCCAAACCTAAAATCATATAATTCTAAGATAAATAATAGTTAAGCAATGGAAAATAAAAATATAGACTGATCAATAAGGTATACCATCTATTTAACTAATAGCTTCTTTGGCCTTTCTAGGAAAGGCAAGAGATATAATATGGTATTTCTTAGTGGCCCGAAAGGAATGGCCTAAAACAATGCAAATAAATAAGGAATACCATATTATTTCTCTCGCCAAAGACAAGAAGTTCATTTGTTGTATCTTGAAAAAAACAAACAAGATTATATATTCTACTTTATTAGGATAGAAAACCAAGAAACAAGAGGCTTTACATATCATTCTCTCAGAAGGCCACTTGAATAAATTGTGTGAACATCGCCATGACTAAGAGGTTTTGTCTAGTAAGAAACAACAGATGTAATTGTTGGAAAATTACCAAAACAATTATTGGATGATAAGTAAAGAATAGATGTAATTGTTGGAAAATGAAAAAAAAAACACTATTAGAATAAGTATACAATTTTATACACCAAAAATTCACCTGTATTCGGTATTTATTGTTTGGCTCTAAAGCAAGCTTTGCATCATTATTAGCCAATCAAGCAACTTTTTCCCGAAACATGATCAAGGTGAGCTTTTAGACCATTTTAATGTTGTAATGAGTATGAATTCTGAGACGAAACCCGTTTCAAAAGTTTTACTTGTAGAGGCTTCATTCCAAATAATTGTTAGTATGAATTCTGAGACGAAACCCGTTTCAAAAGTTTTACTTGTAGAGGCTTCATTCCAAATAATTGTTTGATTCTAGAAGTTGTAATGGTGATTTTAATAAACAAAACTTACAATCTTGTTGATTTTTTTTATGACAGCCAATGGTATTGTTCCTAGTGCGATAACATCCCTGGATCCTTCACTCTTAAAAGTATAAGAGAAATACATTATTGAACTCTCACTTAACATGTTATTTACTTTTGACTGAAAATGGTGAAGAATCTCACCTGGCCTTTTATATAACTGATGAGAATGATTCGAGCTAGAGAGAGGAGAATATATTGTATATTTGAGATCACAAGTAGGTTTGATGAACAACCTTCAAGTGGGAGATTGTTGGGTTACGGTGTGTGATGGAAATTAGCTTTGGCGAAAGCTAAGTCTACATTAGTAAAGCCGTTCCACTAAGGCAGCTATGAATGCCGACTAGCTTAGCATTGGTCAAGTTTGGATGTTCTCTCTTGATAAACTTTTGGTTCGAGCTAGAGAGAGGAGATTACATTGTATCCATAAGAAATAGACACCTGTAAACATACATTATCAACTTTTCTTTCAAACATGATTTTGATCAACAGTGTACCAAACTTGCTTAAAATCATATAAATTAAGGTTTCAGCAATTAATACTGTTGGATATTTATGTCCGGTGTGATAAGTCAACGCTACCGACCGGGTCTTAACCCGTAAGAGTTACACCGTGGGCAACGAACTAAAATTCACTTAACCTGTTTAACTCGTAATTACGAACGACATACGAAACGGATCATAATTATATTTATGATCCTGTGCGGGTATTAACTGAGAGACGGGTACATGGACCGGGTTAGACAACTACACCCACCTCGCCACTTGTCGCGCATGCACCTGTGCTGCGCCATATGTCGCACATGCACCCACGCTACCGCCACTTGTCGCACATGCACTCTTGCATCGCCACTTGTCACGCATGCAAAGAGTCCTGGCCACTTGTCGCACATCCATTGTGCATGTCCGCCACTTGGCAAACATGCATAGCCTCAATCTTCTATTTAATCGAGAATTTTGGGTCTTGCAAATGTTGGATGAAAAACAAAACAAAAGCTCTCAAAACACATACACAACGGGCGCCGGTCCTCCGCCTCTGAGAGCCAACTACCGCCGCTGCCTTGGCGCTTTTAGGAACTGTTCGCGTAAATTAAATAAAATAAACAAATTTTATTACAAGATTACAAAGCAGAAATTAAGAAAGCAGAAAAAACTTGAACAATTACAACTCAAATAATCAAAATACAAGAAAAGATGAAGAAACAGATTGGCTGAGGCACGTGTTCAACACGCTCCCCTTAAAACAAATTCCGAGTCTCCCAGGAGTACTCGTTTTGTTTCCCAGGGTACAACAGCCGCAGCAGTGGTACTGCCGGAGATGGCACAAGAACCCGACGTATACCTTGAAATCTGCAAAGAAAAGATCAGTAGTAGGCTAGAGAAAGTTGTTTTGTTGTTGTTGTTCGTAGTGTCCCTCTGCAGCAAGGTATGGAGCTGTATTTATACAGCTCCCGATTTGAAACAGCCAAAAACCGAATTAAATGAGAGGTTTAAATTGCATTAAACGTCTTCAATGCAATTTAATACGTCATTTAATTCTCAGTCAAAACCGTTTGACTTGGCAGTTTCATTGCTGAAGTGTAACTATATTGCTATTGAATGCTGGAAGCTTCTGCGCACGCGCAGGGGCAAGACACACTGGGGCGCGCGCGCCCAGGTCTGCACGCCCATGCGCGGTGTGTCCTTTTGGCTCACTGCCATGCGCGCGTGCGCCACACTGACCCAAGACCATGCGCGCGTGCGCCACATCACCTGTGAGCCTCTACGAGCACGCCACACAGTCGCGCCGTTTTAGCTCACTTTGGTGCGCCGCGCACGTCACATCAGGACCCATGCACCATGCGCAACCGCGCGCCTTCGAGCCACTTGTACTCGGCCGCGGACTGGCACGTCACGCGCCTCGAACCTGCACGCCACTTCACCACTTGGTCCTTGCAGCCTCTGTGATCCACCACGCGCACGTGGTCAAAAATACAAAGGCGACATCAAAGCGCCACATTGCGCCTCATCGCCCACGCCACGCGCGCGCGCGTGCACTTGTGTGTTAGGGTGCTCCGCACCCTTCGCGATGACACTCAGTGTGTGCTTCCATGAAACAATAAGGATGGAGAGTTCCACCTTAAATACCCATTTAAGTTCCATCTCTCCTCCGATGTGGGACAATGTGCTACTTTCCCTTTTGGTTCAGCATTCAATGTTTCCAACACCCAACTTTGAGCATCGATATCTTATTCATCTTAGCTCCGTTTTGGACGTGGTTTAGTTCGTTGCGAAGCTCTTCCGACATAGAACACAAACCCACAAACAAATATATAAAAATCGCTCATTTTATTATATTTATTTCTAGTCCAAAATAGGAAAAAATCATTTTCCTATATTTGTGAAAAATGTTATTTTCACCTATTTTTCCAACAGCGCTCACCGCCTGCGAGCTACCGTCGCTGCCTTAGCGCTCTGTTGAAAATCTGGTTCCTTTCCTCAGAACATTTTTTTTCCTCCAAAAATTAAATTCTAAGTTTCTAACCTTTTCTTTTAAACCCTCTGTTGACTTTCCAAAATCAACTTTTTCCTAAATATCTTTATCTTTCCTATAAAAACGTCAATATGCACAATTTCCTTTGAAAATTTTTGATTTCTTTTTTCCAAAAATATTAAAATAGTTTTAGAGTCAATATTACTTTATTTTTAAAGGACAAAAAGTAGAGAATGACTGTTTGGACGTAGAAAAGTGTTTATTCTTGTTTCAAACTTTTTTTTAACGGTAAACAGAATCAATCCCGAGCACTTTCTATGCACCCACTGAACAAACGGAGTTCTCCGAGAGTAGCCTGATTCCATCACCAATTCCGGGAGAAACCCGATAACCCACCCGCCTGTAGGCACAACGGTGAAATTACCGGTAAAACCCGTTTGGCTCAAGGATCCAACCCAGGATTCCATGACTCTCCTATCATGCCCACCAGTGCCTCACTTTGCACCAAGTGTGAGTTGAACCTGCATCTCTCAAGAGAAATGCAAGCCTTCCACCACTTGATCTAGAGATCATTGGCTTTCAAACTGATTATTCTTGATGGATTCAAAATTATTGTCATGCAGCCGGTTAGCATCATGTCCTTTGACGGTGTCTTGATGCGAATATATACACCAAAATTCATATCCTTCTGCTTTGAACACATGGAAAAGATAACCAGTAGCGGAAAAGGAGGACATGTTTGCCATTAAAACTAAAATGATGCAGCTGCTATCACACTCAAACAAAAACTTTCACGAACTCGAGGAACTGATTGGCTCTGGTACATAGATGAACGAGATGATAAACCTGCTTATATTGATAAGCTTACAGGAGTTAATCATGTTTGGACTAATTTTGTCATAACTCAAAAGTTGGAGGGTGCAAAGTGATTTAGTTTATTTTTGGTGAAAGATTAATTATTTATGGTAGTTTTATTTTATTATTATTTAGGTTTCCTAATTCTAGTCCAGGTATGTTTCTTGGGCATCAAGGCTGTTTAGGGTAGGCGGTATGGTATTGGTGAGTGGTGTGGGGGAGTGGAGTCACCGATCGGTGACCACACCGCGGTGATGAAACTGTTCGGTGAGTGGTGTTTCGGTGAGGGTATTCGGTGTATAGTCACCGATTGATTGAGTGGATTGTTTGAGTTTAATGGTGGGTCTCAACCCTTTTCAACCAATCACAATTTTTTTTTTAAGTCTTTACCACTCTCAAGGTGTTTGAACCATACCTAGTGATTGAGTGCAAAATGAGGAGTTGAATGGGGAGTGGACATGACATAATATTATTGGGTAGAGAATCACTTAAACACCCTAGAGTGATTGAACCATAACATATTTAGGGTTTGTGTACCTTCAATTTTAATCAAAGTGTTCTTTCTTGTTAAATCTTTTGTTGATTATATTGAAGAAGGCCTGATTTCCAACAAATAAAACGAAAAAAAAAAAAAAACTAATCCACAACAAAGGCTACCAACAATCCGGTAAATTCAAATAACACCAGATATAATATAAGAGTTGCTCACTTAATTGACCAACTATGCGAGTGACTCGACATGAATTGCAAAGGCTAGTAGCTTTGAATTACTCTTAACATCATTAGTTATGTTGGAAATATGATTATTTCTATTAGTTAAACTTTAGTTATGTTATTTATAATTATTCGAACAATATGTATATGTATGATATGTAAACTGATATCTAGAGTATTAGGACAAGTATGATAAGCGGTTCAAGGATAAGCGAGTAATTATATTCAAACTAAACTATAATGGCAGTTACCCGCCAAATCCAACCGCCATAAGTGATGCATATTTATGTAATACCGGCAAACACTTGCCGGTTACCAAGACATTTTCCCGCTAATAGAAAGTGTCCATCAATCAATTTTTTTTCTTTCAATTTTTCTTGTTCTGCATATTCGTGTTCACCATGTCTGCAAATCACTTTGCTTCTTCCGCTGCAAATGTTCACACATATGCAGATGGTGATAATGTCTCGGGTGGCCAACATAGTGGTATCAGAGCCACTACAAGATCCGATGCAGAAATCAAACCAACTGCCACATCAATGCCATGCCAACATTGCATTGATGAGAAAAATGAAAGAAAACAACGAATCCGACGAGAACGATTATGTTATTACTGCCACTTGCCTGGTCATCAGATTTACACATGTAAAAACAAAGAAAATGATGAAGAATCACAACTGATACGACAAGCGATTAATGCCGGAACAAGAACACAGAACGATGAAGTGCATTGCCGAGAAGAGATGGTCGTCACAGGAACCGACGGTGGGCAATGGAAAGATATCTGGTATGTCAACCCGACATTTAATCATCATTTTGTGGGTAACATAGATGTTTTTAAGCGTGTAAAACATATAATGGGGTGTAAGTGCAGTTCCTGCTGGGTAACTGTCGCTTATCAGTTCTGGTCAACCAAAGTAGTTGTCCAAGTTAAAGTCAACGATAATGAAGAATTCAAGACCACATGAAGACCATGCACTGATCAAGGGGGAGTTTGTTAGTGCACTTTGGGTGATAAGTGCATGCTTTCCAATTGTTAGGGTCTTTATTGTACAAGTCTTGAAACTTAGTCCAAGGTTTATCCTTGGACAATTTGTCCAAGTTGTGTCTAGGACAAAGGTCAGGGGTTTATGTTAGGGACAAAAGTCAGGGTTTTGGTGTAGATTGTTTGTCCGAGTTTAGTCCTAGTCTATATATATGTGTTGTATAGGATTAGGGCAAACAACACTCCAGAAAGAATTGATCGATCAAGAAGCTTTGTGCACCTCTCCTAACTTCTTGTTCCTCCTGGTGTGCACATCCTAGAGAGAGAGACTATGTGTTAGTGAGAGAAAGCTAGGGTTTAGATCTTTGTGATCTAAACCAGCTTGTAGATGATGTATACTCCTTTGGTTTGTGTAATCTGTGATGACTGATTCATCAATAAAGAGTTCATCTTCTACATCTTTCTATCTTTGGTGTTTATGATTGTTCTTCATGTCTTGAATCAAGTGCAATGTTTGATGTTCGTCATCGATCCGGTGCTTTCACAGTGGTATCAGAGCATGGTTACCGATTCGGAATGGTCTAACCGCCTTCCGAATCACCATTGCTCTTGATTTGATGTTTGTTTCCGCCAAACATCTTGAAGACTTGAAGAATTTGCAGAAAAGTTGAAGAAAATGAAGCTGTTCGTGGTTGTTTTGTTCTCCAAGTTGTTGCAGATCTGAGGTTTGATCCAAAAATTGCTCTGTCCGAGTTTTTCTTAGTGTTAAACTTGTCTGAGTTTCAAAACTCTGTGTTTGTGTTTCCGGGGTATTGTTGAACTAGTGTGAAGTCACACTAGGGAGAGTCCCGAGATTGGTTATTGAAACTTGTCTGAGTTTTCCTCTTTTTCATCAGTCCGAGCTTTAACTGTTGTAAACTGGCTCCGAGGTTTTCAACGGTCTGAGTTTGTGCAAAGTCTTTCATCATGTCTGAGTTCTTTTTTCAAATTCCGTGGTTTTAACAAGTTCAGCTTTGTTTGAGTTTTAGAATGTTTATAACTGATCCGAGTCCGAATTTTCATACACCTCAAAGTCCGAGTTTTACGGAAATTTTGACCGAGTTTCTTTTGAAGTTTCACAAGGTACTCTTTATTAGTCCGAGTTTCTTTTGAAGTTTTATAAGAATTCGGACAAGGTAATCGATCAGTTAACAAACTCAGAGTGCTTTCTTAATCGTTCAGAGGTTTCTTCATGTCTTGAACGATATGTTGTCCGAGTTTTTTTTATACAGTTCGGTCTCCGAGTTTTACAAGTGTTCAGGTCAGAGTTTTGTTGTTCTGATGATTTGTTTGATTATGTACTCCGAGTTTTGATGTCCGAGTTTTAAACAGTCAAGGCTCATGTTCCGATGTTTCTCTTCCGTATTCCAAGTCCGATTTTTACAGCTAGATATCTCCAAGTCCGAGTTTTAAGAGGGTCCGAGTATTGATGTAAACTCTGCTTTTCCGAGGTCTATCACATGTAACTATTGTCCGAGTTTCTTAACTGTTTGGTTTTCAGAGTTTTTAAAACAGAAAATTGTTCCGAGGTTTGACCTTTGTGGTTAACTGTTCTGAGTTTTAGTTTCCATTTAATTGGTCAGAGTTTCTTATATTCAGAGCTTCTTATATTCAGAGTTTCTTATATTCTGAGTTTTCAATTTTTGAAGGTCTGAGGTTTAGCCGTTCTGAGGTTTAGCCAGTTCTGAGTTTTTAATTCTCTTGGCAATTCCGACTTTTGTTCATTAGTCTGAGGTTTAGCCAGTTCTGAGTTTTTAATTCTTGTTCATTAGTCTGAGGTTTAGCCTCTGTGTTAAAGTTCCGAGTTTCTTTACAGTGTAACAATGTTCCGAGCACAAAGGTTCCGAGTTTCTTATTTATTTCCGAGTTTTGGATCAAGCACAAAGGTTCCGAGTTTCTTTACAGTGTAACAACCTTCCGAGTGCAAAGGTTCTGAGTTTCTTTACAGTTGTTCTAAGTTTAAGAAATGGCAGAACAACCTCGTCCGGTTCGTGAGTTTCACCGTAATCATAATCAAATTGCCTTGCTAAACGAGAACGTTCGTGGTGGAGCCGAATATACTGATATTATACGTTTTCTTCGAAATTCAAGAATTGGTTTCGCGATTTCAGAAAATATTCACCAAGTGCAAGCGTATATTGAGGATTTTTGGCGTACGGCTCGGATTGTTAATGATTCTATCGAAGCTACTGTTTCTGGAAGTTCTATTGTTATCACGGAGGCAGTTATTCGTGCGGCTCTGCGTTTTGGTAATTTAGATCATGGAAACACGTGCTATGTGCGGGAAATCCGTGAACGTGGGGTTAGATCTTTCGGTTACGTTGGTTCTTTTACCAGGAAGGAAATCTACAAGGCATTGATTATTGGGCAGTGGATATACTTCTTTCATGTGTTGATGCAGTGTCTGTCTGCACGGAAATCGAGAACTGATACGATGGGTCATGATCTTCTTTCTGGGATGAAAATTTTTCCTGTGAATTTTTGTTCGGTAATGGCAGTCCATGGTTATTTACAAGATTCTCAGTGTTGGAATGTGGTTCTTACTAGAGATTCGTGTAACAAGTGAAGACTATTATCGAGCATTAAAGGTGAATGAAATAAGACTTGATTGGACTTTGACAGTTTACGAAGAAATAGGGGGAGTAAAAAAAATCCTATTTTCTTCGTAAATCTAAAGCTTGTGCATAAAAAAGCTCGTGTGTGATGGAGTTTTGTCACGTGTGTTTATGTTATTAATCAAGTGTTGACGTGATGAAGCTAAATTCTCGGTTGACGACTAGTTGAAGATTGAGCCTTATTAAGTTGCTGTTTAGAGTAGAGAAGATTAGTTCTGGTCTCGAAATAATGTGGGGCTTCTTGATTTGAGGGGAAGGTCGGAGATGAAAGCCATCGGGGATTTAGCGGATTTGTGAAGATAGGAGATTGATTCATGAGGATACGTGACAAGATGAGATTATACATGAAGGGTTGAAGACGTTTGATCAAGATGGTGGATGTACTTTTACGGAGTTCAGTTTGTTATTAAGTTATCGAACTGAACTTCATGTCTTAGTGAAGTTTGAAGTGTTCAAGGTTGGACATTGGAAATCCAATGTTTCTTTCTGCTGCCGGTTAAGTTTGAAGATTAATGTATGGAGCGATATTCTTACATGTGGTTGTAGGTCGGTTCGCGTTAACTTAATTCGGGAGAAGTTTGAGGGGGAGGATCTACAGTTTTTGATGTTGGATGCTTCAGGTTTCACAAAGCGGCCATTCAAGTGATCGTCAGCAAGTCTTTAATTAGAAGGGTTGAAGATCACTGTGCTTTGCCGGAAAGATCAAGTCTCAGCCAAAATTGAAAGCAGCCATGATATCATCAGTCAAGGGGGAGTCTGTAAGTGCAGTATCCGGTGACTGAAGATATCAGTGTTAGACAGAATTGATTGCAACAGTTAAGGGGGAGACTGTAAGTGCAGTTCCTGCTGGGTAACTGTCGCTTATCAGTTCTGGTCAACCAAAGTAGTTGTCCAAGTTAAAGTCAACGATAATGAAGAATTCAAGACCACATGAAGACCATGCACTGATCAAGGGGGAGTTTGTTAGTGCACTTTGGGTGATAAGTGCATGCTTTCCAATTGTTAGGGTCTTTATTGTACAAGTCTTGAAACTTAGTCCAAGGTTTATCCTTGGACAATTTGTCCAAGTTGTGTCTAGGACAAAGGTCAGGGGTTTATGTTAGGGACAAAAGTCAGGGTTTTGGTGTAGATTGTTTGTCCGAGTTTAGTCCTAGTCTATATATATGTGTTGTATAGGATTAGGGCAAACAACACTCCAGAAAGAATTGATCGATCAAGAAGCTTTGTGCACCTCTCCTAACTTCTTGTTCCTCCTGGTGTGCACATCCTAGAGAGAGAGACTATGTGTTAGTGAGAGAAAGCTAGGGTTTAGATCTTTGTGATCTAAACCAGCTTGTAGATGATGTATACTCCTTTGGTTTGTGTAATCTGTGATGACTGATTCATCAATAAAGAGTTCATCTTCTACATCTTTCTATCTTTGGTGTTTATGATTGTTCTTCATGTCTTGAATCAAGTGCAATGTTTGATGTTCGTCATCGATCCGGTGCTTTCACATGGGGGTAGAAACTAGATCCGGAATGAATAACTTCTTATTCATCCGAGGAGTGGGTGTAGTGGAAATGAAAATGGGAAACGAAACACTGAGCGTTCCTAGTGTTTTCTACTCGCCGGACATTGATCGAAACGTTCTAAGTCTTGAACAATTAACTCTTCAAGGCTTCACGGTTCGACGATCCGGTGATACATGCAAAATTTTCCCCATGTTCTCATCTCCGGTGATGAACACAAGGAATGATGTTACGGGTTTAACGAAAGAGGAGGAGTTGGAATCAAAAGAAAAGAAAAGACTGCAGGATATGTGCGGTATCGATAATGAATTTAAAGATGATTTTCTGAATTCCTATTTCGAAACTCTAAATGTTTCGAGTGAACAAGAAAATGACTGGAATCTGATGATTCTAAAAACATTAGAATTCCGGGAATTTTCTGATTGGAAGGCTCTAATCAATATACTCGATGATCAAGAATATGTTTTCAAGTATAAGGCTGTTCTTCAACAGAAGTTTGAAGAAATGATTCATTGGTTTCTATATGAATATATGGGAATCACATCAAGACCGGTGCCGCCATATTTCCCTGATCAAAGGAAAATAGACTTATTAAGTCTGTATATCTTGGTGGCAAAAGACGGCGGATATCGAGAAGTGACTACCGAAAACATTTGGCCCATCATAGCAAAAGATTTGGGGTTCGAATACAAGGATGGAGATTATATGAGGATTACATACGCTATGTATCTCGATGTCCTCGAATACTACTACAAATTCAAGTCGGTACAGGAGGCAGTTCATGTGAAAGAGATGGTAAATGAAGGCGCTGATTTCACAGGAGACAAACACAGGAAGACACGGAGTGAAGGAATGGATCAGAATGAAAATGCTGATAATGTTTACGCAGGTGCTGATTCAACACAGTTTGCACTTTTCGCTGGAAACGGATGGGAGGATAACTGGAATTTGCACAAAAGAAGGAAGCGTTTCAACTTTAGTTACATGAAGAAAGCAATGGAAGACGCCAATCGAAGTGTAATGCAGAAGGGTTCTAACATAACCAAAGTTTAAGGGGGTTGTGTTGGAAATATGATTATTTCTATTAGTTAAACTTTAGTTATGTTATTTATAATTATTCGAACAATATGTATATGTATGATATGTAAACTGATATCTAGAGTATTAGGACAAGTATGATAAGCGGTTCAAGGATAAGCGGGTAATTATATTCAAACTAAACTATAATGACAGTTACCCGCCAAATCCAACCGCCATAAGTGATGTATATTTATGTAATACCGGCAAACACTTGCCGGTTACCAAGACATTTTCCCGCTAATAGAAAGTGTCCATCAATCAATTTTTTTCTTTCAATTTTTCTTGTTCTGCATATTCGTGTTCACCATGTCTGCAAATCACTTTGCTTCTTCCGCTGCAAATGTTCACACATATGCAGATGGTGATAATGTCTCGGGTGGCCAACACGTTACATAACCAAATCTTCAAATCTAGTGCATCCTCAAAGAGAAAGCTTGCATCTCTGAAGATTACTCGAGACGTCCTCTAGCGTTAATCCTTCAACATTCACAACTTGCAGCATCGTATCAAGACGTTGAACAACATCCACAAAATGCTTATGCAGATCCACTGTCCAGACGAGACATGAAGGGCGATCAACAACTCCCTCCTCACCACTATCCACCATCATCATATCATATCATGTGGTTTCAAACTCATATCAGACTGTGATCCTGCACCAGATATCTCATTTCTTTTCAACAATGAACTGGTTTGAGAAGCCTGTGGTCCAGGTACGTCATTAATCGACGGTGGTTTACCGTAAGAATCTTGATTGCCAGTAGTTTCAGAACCCACCAGTGGCCTCACATCAATCCTAGATGGTGTCAAACCGGAAATCTGATTTTGATTGAACGATGAACTTGTTTGAGATGCCTGTGGTCCACGTACGTCGTTAAGTGAGGGTGGTTCACCATAAGAATCTTGATTGCCAGTAGTTTCAGAGCCCACGAGTGGCCTCACAGCTCCCCAAGACGGTGGTTTACCAGAAGAGTTGTGATTGCCGGAAGTTTGTGAACCTCCCCAAGGTGGTTGCGCACAGACATAAGACTGACCAGAACTGGAGAACGACATAGCTTGATTCATTTTGCTGATTATGGGTTTTGAATTTGGAAATCAGATGTATCTGTTGGTTCAGGCCCCTCTCCACTCACAACACACACACTCATATGAAGAAAGAAAATAGATGCAAAGTAAGAAAGTTGAAAAGCTGCCTGCCATTTTAAACAAGCTAGGCCTTAAATAGGCATACAAACTACTGCGGACTAAACGACTTATTCAAAACCTATTCTAAACAAGCTACTAGTTCTCCCTAATACCCGGACAAACAAAAGACTCGATCAAACAAAGAACTTATTCAAACTCACGTGCATGGACTCAATTATCACATGCAAGATTGTTAGTTGACCCATTAAACTAAACACACTGCTGACCCGTAACCGACTTGACCCGTATCCAACCCGAATCCATCAAGATTACATCCAACAGTATCATATATATATATATATATATATATATATATATATATATATATATATATAGGGTAGGGATCCTAAGAGAAGTCCACCCTATTTGAGAAACTTGAGAAGCATTCTGAACCACACATTTTTCTAAGCATTTCGTAATATACATATATGTATAGTTTAAAATCAACTATATACATATATGTATATTGTCAAATCTTGAATTATACACATGTGTATATAGTCAATTTTAAATTATACATATGTGTATATTACGAAAAGCTTAAAGAAAATGTGTGGTCCAGAATGCTTCTCAAGTTTCTCAATTAGCCTAGTGCTTCTCACACGATCCTAACCCTATATATATATATATATATATATATATATAGAGAGAGAGAGAGAGAGAAAGTATAATGTACAAAAAGCCTTAACGTACGTTAACGTACGCGACAAGAATACAACGTGCGTGATTAACATATAACGTGCGTGATTTGTATAACAAAGGCTCCCATGCGTGATTTTGTGACTCCCATGCGTGATTATCACAAAAAAACTGTTCCATGCGTGATTACATCCCTGATCGGATGGTTACGGACGTCGCGTATGTTAATGTACGATAAGGCTTTTTGTATGTTAACCTTTCTCTATATATATATGTATGTATTTAAACTGCGCCCGAGATGAAGCAACGCAGCAACTAAGAAGAAGATGCAGCCAAGTCCACGCTAACCTACACTGTTGAGTAAATCTGGCGAGACCTAGGGAAATTTATTATTATTATTATTATTATTATTATTATTATTATTATTTTTGAACCGCAAATTTCGTTTAGACTCATCTTAAGTCTTAACTTTTAGTTGGCGTGGGGTTTAACTGGGCCACGTCGATGGCGACCCACGCGGTAACACCTCCATGGATTATACCAATTGCTAGTCTCCTATTGTTGAAGTCGATCAATACCAACAATATGGTTCGGGTGGATGGGAAATGCCGTCTCAAACCCACTGGGTACACGAAACACAATCTCAATCCCAGTCTTACACTCGTAATAAAATTAACCCCAGTCGGCTCCAAAACGAAGATATGACAAAATGAAACATCATCCCAACCGAAAAACGAAAACCAGCATGTTGGACACTTGTGAAGAAATAGCGTTAGCTCGAGTGTGGGTGGTTGTCTCAGAGGATCCCAAAATCTGTAAATTTGTTTTTAACAGTCTTTGTTTGTGTTTATTTTTTAAAAAGAAATTTTACTTATGGTATTTGTTTTAAATAATATGTTTCTGTTTTTTTAGGGGATAACCAATGCAAAGCTGACTTTTGGGCACGAGTCGGCGACCATTTTATGAAACTATGTGGGGTTGAGTTCTACACTAAGGATTAGTAGATCTAAGACTGAGTATCTACACTGTGATTTCAGTGGTGTAGCCGAGGACGATGACACCCAAATCACCATTGAGGATCAATTGGTCCCGCAGGTAACTAGGTTTAAGTATCTGGGGTCGTTTGTACAAAGAGATGGTGACATAGATAGCGATGTAACCCATCGCATACAGGCTGGCTGGTGTAGATGGAGGGCAGCCAGTGGGGTATTGTGCGATAGGAGGTTCCCAACTAAATTAAAGGGGAAATTTTACAGGGTAGCAGTCAGACCCGCTATGCTATATGGAACAGACTGTTGGGCTATCAAGAAGACACAAGTGCGCAAGATGGAGGTAGCAGAGATGAGGATGCTGAGGTGGATGTGTGGACAAACGAGGTTAGACCGGATAAGAAATGAGGTTTTTAGGGTAAGATTAGGAGTGGCTAGTATATCGGAGAAGATTAAGGAGGGGAGATTGAGATGGTTTGGGCATGTGAAGCGGAGGGAGACGACGGCACCAGTTAGAGTAGTGGAAACTCTTACTGTCGAGGGGAGGAGAGGAAGAGGCAGACCCAAACTGACATGGGATGAGCAGATTAGGCATGATTTAGTAGAGTTGCATCTTTCTGAGGACATGGTCCAAGATAGGACTGCGTGGAGGCGTAGGATTAGGGTTAAGGACTTCTAGAAGATACTACAGTAGGGCTTAGGTGTATCTTAAGGAGGTAGGTTTTTCCTAGTCTTTAAGGGACTTTTCCGGTGATTGCCTTCTTGTGTTTATGCCCAAATGATGTTGTATGCATGCTATTATACATGATTTATATTATACTGTGTCAACTCGGATCAATTTCTTGGAATGGGGGACTTCTTATTTGTATATTCTTTGACTTGGTGTGTTGGTTTGTTGTTCGTTTTCGAGCCGAGGGTCTCTCTGGAAGCAGCCTCTCTATCCCTATGGATAGAGGCAAGGTCTGCCTACATCCCACCCTCCCCAGACCCTATAAGTAGCTTTGCTATTTGTGGGATTTACTGGGTATGCTTCATTCATTCATTCATTCATTCATGTGGGGTTGAGTTCACTGCTTGCCCCGTCATGATGTCGGGTTTTGGGGGAGATACGTCAAAAGGGCAGCCATTTTGGAAATATTTATAACAAAAATTGTAGGAACCGCCCAAGTGGTTAGGACGACTTTATGTTTACAACTACACTTGCCATGAACATTATCAAGACATGACGCATTTGCTCAAAGACAAATTTCGTAAACTATGAGAAAGTGAACTAAGTGGCTGTGATACCCTCAAGTGCAGCGAAATGATACGAGGCATGATAAAGTTACAATATTTAAAGCATTGTATTTAGGGCCGTTCAAACCGTTCGACGCTCGTTCGGAAATTGCTTAGAAAATGCTCGTTCGATTTGACGCTCGGTTGTAAACGAGCCGCTCTGCTCGGTTCGGTTTGTATACGAGCCAAGCATGAACAGAGGTCCGCTCAGCTCGATTTGGCTCGAATTATTATTTTTAATTAGAATATATATACACACATACATACATATACATATATAAACATGTATATACACATACACCTATATATATAAATATATAGGGGAAGTTTCAAATGAAAACCACATTTAACGTGAAAACTCGAAAACTAACTAAAAAAAACGTAAAAAACAGGCCAAAAAATTTTTTTCAATTTTTTTATAAAAATCACATGTTTTTTATATGAATTTTTTTTTTAAATTTCAAAAAAAAAACTGTAGTACACATGTGTAATAATACACATGTGTAGTATTACACATGTGCACTACAATTTTTTTTTTTTTTTGAAATTTTTTTTATATATATAAAATGGCGAAAGTTAGTATGCAAAAAAAATTGGTATGTTTTTTTGGCTTTTTTTAATTAGTTTTCGAGTTTTCGCGATAATTAGTGGTTTTCGTTTGAACCTTCCCGATGAGGATCATTACAGAACACTTACTATTGCGAGAACAAAAAGAAAAACTCTAAAACACTAAATTTTGGGATTTAAGTTTCATGTTTTTTTAAATTTATGTTTCTTACATTCATATGTGTATTATATATAAATAAAAAACCATATTTTTTTTACCTACACGTAGCTTACATACATGTTGGTAATTTAACCTACACGTAACCTACATATGTGTACGTTATACAAAAAGTGAACATTTTTCATATTTTGTTTTGAATTCTTGTGTAAGAAACAATAAATCTCACATTTGCAACATTTTCATTTACTTTTTAGGTTTTGGGGATTGAAAAAATAGGTGATTCATTGTGTTCTGCGTGTTTTCGCAATATTTTGTGTTCTGCATAGAACCTTCCCCTATACACACACATACATATATACTTAAATATAAATTAAATTTATAGTTTTATATTTACCACTCTATTAGATTTTGGTCCACTATATATACAAATCCTGCTCTCAACATTGTTCGTGCTATATGATTAGGGCTGTCCAAACTGCTCGACGATCGAGGATCACTCGACGATCACTCGAAAAATGCTCATTCGATTCCCGCTCAGTTTGTAAATTTCTACATATTCAACTTCTGTTTATGTGCGTTACAGGGAGAAGAAAACTTCTGTTGTTCTGCATATTCAAGGTTAACAAAATTTTTGATTATGTGCATATTCGATTAACCTCTCCACATTTTTCACGATTCTGTAGTCATAATTGTGTGTGTGTGTGTGTGTGTGTGTTTTTTTTTTTTTTTTTTTGTAGAATGTCTTCTTACAAAGAATCAAACGAGAATCCGGCTGCTCATGTTGACTTGACTGATGGAGAGGACGACCCGAATCCAATAATTGATAATCAATTCAAGAACCATTTCGATTGAAATAAAATCTGAACTTGAGGAGTATTTGGATGAGCCGAACCTAAAATGTATGGATCCAAAATTTGATGTGTTGAAGTGGAGGAGTCAACATTGTAGCAAGTTTCCGGTTTTGAGTAAGATGGCGAAAGACATTTTTGGCATCCCGATCACTATTGTGGCTTCCGAATCAACCTTTAGTGCTGTGGGGGCATATATTGGATAACTACCGGAGCTCCCAATGTTGGTATCAGGACTTTCGGGTTCCCAGGATCGTTGAGCGCCGGAACGAGTATGATGGCAATCATACACGTAATCGAAACACACTTCGCACCAAGTTGTCTTCGTAATAACCATTGAATAAAAAACAAACTAAATTTCAGAATTAAACTAACCGTAACCGAACTTGAAACAACCGAACTTGAATAATCAGAACTTGCACAAACTTTGAATATCAAACTGTACAGAGCCAGATGTTTGCAACCCTATTTATATGTGTTGAAGAGGTATGTTGTGAAGCGATACGTCGATCACCAAGGGGTGTGTCGATTCTTCATAACCGTACATGCAGTTATCCCATACACCAGTGGCGGAGCTAGACCTTAAAACCAGGGGTATCCCAAAAAAATGTTGGGTTAATCGGTTCGTATACGGGTCACGGGTCGGCACGTTATCGGGTCGCTGGTTCATGGATACGGGTTCGCAAAGGATGCGGGTTATTTACGAGTCAAGTTCAGACCGAGTATGGGTCAAGCCGGTTACCGGGTTTCACATGAATGGGTCACACGGGTTGAATGCATGGGCTGCAAGAGTGTTACCGTTGGAGTGGAAGACATTAACATTGAGGTGTACAGTGGGTTGTAACGGTTCTTTAGGATAGAAACTAGAATGTAGGATTTTATTGTTTTCTTTTTACTATTTACGTATGCATGTAAAGACTATATAAAGCCTGGTTTGTTCATGAGATATTAAACCATTCATTCAAAATATACAACAAGCTTTTCCATTCTCTGCAGTTTGCACATTTTACATATATCTGTGAGTGTGTGTTGTGAGGGCATTTGAGAGGGGGCCGAACCCAACAAAAAAAAGTCACAACGAAACGCAGGGACGAATCTGATCAACGAAACGCAGGTTCGAGTTCAAGGCTTCAGGGGCCAAGAAACCGAAAACTCACAACGAAACGCAGGGAGGAATCTGATCAACGAAACGCAGGTTCGAGTTCAAGGCTTCAGGGACGAATCGGGACGATGTTTCTGACCTGTTCAGACCTGTTTCTGACGAATCGGGACGATGTTTTAGGGGTATCCTTTATATAAAATCGAAAAAAAACAAAAAATTAACACTTCGAACACGACTTTGAGCCGTAGCCCGTGCTATGACTGGGTATAAGCTGTCTCCGCCCCTGCCATACAAATACACACGCCTCTTCAAAATAGGCCCAAACATGACAACCCTAATTGACTTCTAAAGATAAGTATTGACCCAATACATAATATGGCCTCAGGCCCAAATCCTAAATAAAACACAATACAGTAAATTGTTTTGACACATTTATTAAACTAATAAAACATAATATAGCTGCTGCGTTTTTTTTTTCTTCTTTGCGGCTTGGCCCGATCTTGATTATCGGACATCTGATAGTTGCAGCATTAAGAGATCTTATGCTCTAGGTCCTTCCCCAGACGTATGTTTCTTATGTGAGATTAAATATATTATGTATTAATATTTAATCTATAGCCATTATAATCATTTACATAATATAGATCAAAATATATAATAACCTATTAAATAATTAGTTGGTAATTGTTGATGGACCATATTACCCTTATTAACTAATTAGGTTTCCTCCTGGGTGCTTATATAAGGATAATTATGTGGAGGTTAAAGGGTTACTCAGTTACACAATTAGACACACCCCATTAGTCATAACATCATCATCGACCTCCTCTCCTAAGCCGATACCCCTTTTCGGTTTTCTAAGTCTCCATCATCAGTCAGCACCCTAAGGAGGAACCAGATCACGATGACAAGCATGTCGAACTCCATTACTGGATTCTCCAACGCACTGTCTGCTGTAACATGTATGTTTTAATGTTTTCCTTCATGAATAAACAGAACTGATCCAACATCTTATAGTTGGTTATTAGTTTTGACCACCAAATAATAATCGTTTGTAACTTTGTATAATGTTTGTAGATGATTGTCAAGCTTAGATGGCAGCTCGACGACAACATGCCACAAACCTTGAGGCCTACTAGTACTCTAATGCCTTTCTGGGTTAGTAAACTATCACTCAACCCTATCGCTTTTCTATTTAAGTATGTTGTTATCGTAAAAACATTTTTTTTTATATTTTATTACAAGTTTTGATTTAGAGAAAACTATTACAGATCTTACTAGTGCTGTAAATGAACCGAACGAACACGAACAAGGCCATGTTCGTGCTCGTTCGTTAAGGAAATTAACATGTTCGCGAACTGTTCATGAACACATACCGAACATAAGTTTATGTTCGTGTTCGTTCGTTAAGGAAATTCAATTGTTCACGAAGAGTTCGTGAACACTGGTCTCGAACACAAACGAACTCAAGCAAATAAAAGTGAACGCAAACGAACATTAACTTGAAAATAAAAAAAATGAAAACATTGTTATCCTTAAACATTGGATATAAGTAGTTAAATACAACAATCAAATGATAAATCAAAACACAAGAAGTCTACCACACCATCAAACGATGAATAAAGTTTAACTAACTTAGACATAATTATCTCCGAAAATGTCTTAGAATGTCCAAATTTTAGCTAACTTAGAAAAAATAGCGTTTCAAAATTTCAATATGTTTAGATAAAAGGTATATTATTTATTATTTTTCTAATATAATCAAGCGAACATATTACCGAACGTTCACGAACGCAGTCGAACGAACGAGACCTGTGTTCGTTTGCTAAGCTAACCGAACAAAATTTTTTGTTCGTGTTCGTTCGTTAAGCTAATCGAACGAACATAAACGAACTTCCCACCGAACGGTTCACGAACTTTTCGCTGAACGTTCGGTTCGTTTACAACCCTAGATCTTACACCTATATTTTATATGCCTAAAGTTATGAATATTATTCATTTCTATATTTTACTAAAATCAACTATCATTAAGAACATATGTCACTAATAAGGTCATCGGTCGTATCTAAATTCGCTGTGAATATTTCATCAGTGAAACATCAATGAAATGATCATTCTGTAAATTCGAAAGACTACCCATGACCGAATTTCTAATTGAAATTATTGAGTGGCATGTATCTTCACCCACAATTTACCGTTAGATCTTGTCGTTTATAGAAGTCCTCTGAATTGTAATGAGATGTATCATCTTAGTAAGCCTTGTAGGTTATAGAGTTGTTTGTTCAGCACTTGATTATGTAAGTCATTAGGGTAGTTACTTCTCCCATTATATGTTAAATATCGAAAAACATACGTACGTACATGGAAAACGTAAATTTATTCGTGGTAGAATATGTAGTATACAATCACAATCACAGTGAAGTTGCTACTATGACAAATTGGTTTAAAATGGAACAATTGTAAGGAGCTTTGGCCCTTCAAGAGCATTCGCTTTAGTCATCACCAATCTGCATTAAGAATGTCCCATATATTAATGTTTTATCTCTAAAGGAGTAACTTAACAATAATAGCTTAAAAGTAAACACCCCTTTTCCAGCCTGATTTTTAGTTGTGCTTTAGCCTTAAGCAACCCAATCATTAGTGTTTGAATGAAAAAAACTATTTATGATTATCTTTATTTTTAACTAATTATGTTCTATGTATTCAAATTACAAATTACCCTTAGGGTGAAATTAAGTTGTATTTTTTTCAATAAGATTACTTCTGCTTATAGACATAAGCTAAGCAATCCCAAACACCTCTAAATGCATAAAACCTCTGAATTAAGAATATAGGTTTTGTAATTATATTTGACTCGATACTAGGTAACAATTCATCATCATCATACACAGTAAATCCCATCAATAGCGAAGCTAAGATAGGGTCTGAGAATTGTAAGATGTAGACAGTCTTAGCTCTACCCGTAGGAATAGAGATGCTGCTTCCAGTGAGACCCCCGGCTCAGTAGTAGTTTTGCATCAAGCCCAGGGCCG
Source organism: Helianthus tuberosus (assembly GCA_030545235.1). Lineage (NCBI taxonomy): Eukaryota > Viridiplantae > Streptophyta > Magnoliopsida > Asterales > Asteraceae > Helianthus > Helianthus tuberosus. Next base: position 120,973,350 of record CM060390.1, on the reverse strand, counting down.
GCTCAACTATTTTGGTGGCCTAAGGCGAAGTAAAATCTTGTGGCCTTTTTCTCAAAAAAAATGTATGTAATTGAAAGTTAAACTTGAAGGGCCCAAGTGTAATTATTTGAAAGATTGTGTTAAAATTTAAAAACAAGAAAAAAAAAATGCTGAACCAGGGATTCGAACCCGGGTCTCACCAACATCCATATATACACAAAACTACTACACTACCAACCATCAATCTGTTGATAACTCACACCCTAAATCTTTTATAAATGGACTGTGGTTTCATCAATTTGTGGAGGCCCTATAGTTTTGGTGGCCCAAGCCTCATTTGGCTTACCCTTGGGCCGGCCCTGATCAAGCCTTGGACACAAGGCATATAACACTCAACAATCGAGACAATTAAACATCATAGCAAAGCTAATACTAGGTAACAATTAAACATAAAAATGGACAAAAAGGTTCGATGGATTTACCATTTTATGTTCTCTTAAATGTTGGATTCTGAGATAAGGTCTTCAAGTACATCAATAATAGCATCATGACAGAAGACATATTGATCCTGAAACATTCATAATGAATATTACAACAATTAAGATCCTCTTCAATAAAAACAATCAAAGATATCAAACTTTTTTAATTCACATAACCTCTTGAATCATGTTATTAAATGATATAAAATTCCATAATAATATTGTTTACAAAATCATATAATCATCTTTAACGCGTTAGTCTTTATATTCGTGCGCCGTAACACACAACATACCAATGTTTGGAGCATTCCCATCCTCAGAGCCCTGAGTGTCCTTATGGTTTTATCAGGGGCGCAGCTTAGTGTTAGTCCGAGGGGGCGCCCGACCCCTCGAACTTTTCGATGCGTAGTGTTATGAATAGTAATTTCGTATAGAAAATTTTTAGGTATATACGTTTCCACCCCCCCCGGTTTCGGAAAAATTGGGGGGGGGGGGGGGGCGAAGCTTCGCCAATGGTTTTATCAAGATCCCAGGCTGACATGTCACCAACTAACATTCTTTGAATGGTGTTATGAACTCCACAATATGTTCCGGTTCTATCAATTCCTGCACTGTATAACATATACAAAAGTTTGTTAGATATACACATTAGAAAAATCTCTCTAGAAAATGTGGTAAATCAGATCAACCTGCAATGCACCACAATTGGCCCTTTTGATGATGGAATATGCCATACTCTTTTAAAAATCTCTCGAACCGCCAAGGTGTCAGGCGGAACTCCATGATCGGGCCATTCAGGATATCGAATATGCCAAACAGGTAGAGGTGGATCCTCTGACTGTGTACACACAAATGTACACTTGTCATTGCCAATATATATAAGGGGAGACACACAATGTGTTTTAAGAGCCCCGTATTGAATACGAATCCTAATTAGCCTCTGCACTCAGGGGGCAGCTTCTAGTGGGCGGGAGGGGGCGGCCGACCCCTCGAACTTTTCGCTCAGTAGTGGAGAGTATGTAGTTTTCATATAGAAATTTTTGGGTATATACGTTTTCGACCTCCCGGTCGGAAATCTCAAGCTTCGCCACTGTATGCACTCGTTCTTTCTATTTCTTTTATTTCAAATTGTAACAAGCATTATAATCATTTTCTTTTTGTATTGTAATATATATGTATAAATTTTAAGAAAGGTTTCGTATATGTGTATGCATGCAATCAAAGAGGGAACGAAAGTACAAGTTTTAAATGAATAACACACCTCTTCACGGTTCACTAGCATGTGACACAAAACTAGTAAGCTATCAGTTGTAGGTATATTTCTTGTAACAGTACAAATATTTCCAAACATTCTTGGACCATCCTCTGCTTGAAAATACTCTCCACATTTCACTTCCTGGATATCAAATGGAAACTAGAATCAGGCAGACACTACTAAAGAGGAGCATTACTTCAAAAACGTCGCAACTCCGTCGCTACAAAATTTAAAAACTTCGCAAATCCGTTGCTAAAAAATTAGTAGAAAACTTAACAGAAATGATGTATAATTATAAAGTTGTTGTAAATTATAAAGAATTTAATACTTTGCTGTCATCAACTAGCTTAGTGAGCATCACAATTGCTGGACAATGATTTTGGAGTACCATTTCCCAGAAATCATCAAAGGTTTCAGGAAGCGGGCATTGAGTCGCTATGAAGCGTGAAACACTTTCCGATGGATTAGCCTATAATCATAGATCAAACTCCGCCTTAAGCTCAACAACATAAAAGTCCTAAGATATAGCGCAGTTTTAAGAGCTTGAGTCCCTCTAGCGAAGGTGGCCTTAGTTTCGAATCTAGGTGTCACTAGTTTTCGTTTAATTGGCCACTTAGCAAACTACTTTTACCTGATTTAATTGGTTATTATAGGGTATTTATGGGTTTAAAAAATGGATATAAGTGAAACATTGACCTCTGATGTGATATAACTAGCATTGATGTATCCCATTGCTGATGGCCTGCTATCTTTGCATGGATCAATAACAACCCTGTTTCCATCAACTAAGACGAGAACAACATGTCAATTTCAATCTTTGCGCGCTACAGTCGAAAAACAAAACACAAAAAAAAAGATATTTTTTTAATTATATTTAGTACATTTCACTCAAATACGCCCCGCTTGTGGTATGCTCATATAATGTATATATGTGTGGGCGCTCGGGGGGCAAAAGTGAAAGGGCACTAATTTTAACGTTATTTTACTAATTTCGTGAAAATAACGTTAAAAGAGGGGGATGGTTAATCATGCATCATGTGGTGGCGTTGATAGCCAAAAGACAAGGGGGTACATGCACTAATCGGTGTTTGTCTCAATTGCCGAGTGTTATGTGCCTTATGTCCAAGGCTTGATGCAAAACTACAATCGAGCCGGGGGTCTCATTGGAAGCAGCCTCTCTATTCCTATGGGGTAGAGGTAAGGCTGTCTACATCTCACCCTCCTCAGACCCTACCTTAGCTTTGCTATTGGTGGGATATACTGAGTATGATGATGATGATGATGATGACATTTCACTCAAATTTTGGTTGTATAATGGAAATTATTATGTTTCTAGGGAAGGCTAGATATAAAACTTCAAATTAATGAAATGTTGAAACTAATTGATTTATTCTAAAAAAGAATTGGATAGAACTTTCTGACTATTTAATTTAGGGTTAATGGATCTGATCACTCCAAACTATTCGCGTTTGGCCGCTGGCACTCTCAACTTTGACTTTGGCTCCCACCACTCCCAACTTAACACTTGGGTTATTGTGTCACCCCGTTGTTAACCAAACACTAACTTGGTTAGTTTTATTGTCCTACGTGGCTAATTTTAGATGATGTGGAGTGTTTTTAATGAGGTGGCATGCTGATGAAAACTTATAATATATATATTGGCCACCTCCTGGTTTATATTCCCCTCTTTCTCTCACTTAACACCACCACCATCCACCCACACCACCACCATCACCCTACGCTGCCACCCACCCTACCACCATAATCCCCTGTTCAAGAACCATTGGCCACCACCCACTGCGACCACCTACCCCATTTTCCAGCAACACTTTCCGGCGATACTATGATGGAATCAAAGTTGAAACAGCGTCACTAACACCCTCGAAGCTGAAACAAACCGACAAATCTAAACTGCCGAAGAATGTAAACCCTAACGTTACAAGCCCTAATTTGAAAGCTTCGAAATCTCCGGCGGTTAAATCGGCAATTAAAAGCCAGAGATCTAAGAAGATCTGTTCCCTTCTCCGAAGAAGAAGATCTGTTAGCGGAAGTTTGTGGTGGCGAAGAAGAACGCGAAGAGAGAGAGAGTAATAAAACCCTAGGTTCAGTCAATTGCAAGTGTAAGGCTGGTGTGGATTCGAGCAGGTGTTTGTGTGTTACTTATGAGATGCTTAGGGCTTCACAGGAGGGATTTTGTAAGAGTGTGATTGAAGCTGATGTGAAAGAAGAGGAAGAGAAGGAGACTGAGAGTGGAAACCCTTATTTTACCGGTGCTGTTAGGTACTGAGAAGGATGAATCTGGATCGATTGTAGGTTTTCATTTGATTCCACAATCAGGTAACGAGTTTTAGTAGTTTGATTTTGTAATTTTTGTTCGATTTGTTCGTGTTTGAATAATTGAATGTGGAAAGCAGTTCTTTTCATTGAATGATATGTTTTAAGATTATGAGTTGTATCAGTTTTGTTGTTCATATGGAAATGTGTTTGGAGATTGATCATTTGATGTTGAATTTGTGGCAGTTTAAGTGAAATTTTGTAATTATATTAGATTGAAGGTCGGGGGGTTTTAAAAAATATTTTTTTTTTCATTAGCATGCCACCTCATTAAAAAACGCCACATCATTTAAAATTAGCGCCACGTAGGACAATAAAACTAACCCAGTTAGTGTTTATTTAACGACGGGATGACACAGCAACCCAAGTGTTAAGTTGGGAGTGGTGTGAGCCAAAGTCAAAGTTGAGAGTTCCAGCGGCCAAATGGCAATAGTTGAGGGTGTTTAAATCCATTAACCCTTTAATTTATTTACTATATGGAATGAGCTTTCTATATATCTCTAATTTCCAGACCAAAATTCAACAAACTTACATGCTAAAACATCTGGCCAGCGGTTTTTTGCATGGTTAACATCTTGTTTAGCCACCAAGCAACCGCCATTAACTTCTGAATCGCGCGTTTCACCATGACCATGTTTCTGTAAGAAAACTTAACTGTCATGATCACATTTGATACATGAAACCATATATGTAAATATCATGGCAAATTGGTTAAACAACATAAAACCTTAAAGTATTCGAACTCTTTCACAATAAGTGGTTAATCAGCCCGTTTGGCCTTGAAAACCTCGAGAGCTTCGACGCAGTAGCCAAGTTGATCAGCTGTGAGAGACGGATATGATGGAACTTCAGTGGACATATCGAAAGATTTGGTCTTGGCTGTTATGGATGGTTGGAACCTTAAATTTGTGATGTCTCAACTATGGTTTTTAAAGGGGCTGGTCACCTTCACCCCTTTAGTTTAACAAGGAATATGTAATTTTAAATTAATTTCATGCACTTTTGGACCACTATTTGTTAGTGTTATATCACACTTAATTCAACAATCAAGCATATATCTCTCTTTTGCTTTTCGTTCAAAGTTAATAAAATGTATTTTTATTAAAAAAATGATTACTGATCTATTGAAAACAGTGTTTTAAAAACCGGTAAATACTGGCCGGTTTTCGTATGAATTTTCTTTGGTATACATGTTTTCGACCCTCCGGTCTTATAGAAATTTTTGGGTATATACATTTTCGACCCCCCGGTCGGAAATCTCAAGCTTCGCCACTGATTACCGGTGCCGGATGCAAATCCGGTACGAAACACCCCGGTAAATAAGTGAAACGACATAAGATTCGTACCACCGGTAAAATCCGGTATACCGGTTTGAACCGTAATACCGGTATCAGCCCATTGTTATTTTGGTTTGGGTTTTTAGCATTCTAGAGTACGTTTCATCAGATAAATATACCACCGATCAACATTCAAAACCATCATCACTTACGGTTCATCACTTCATCCACAAGATTCAGCTCCATCTTCATAGGTTCATCACTCCATCTTCATCATGCTTCCAGTTCCATCTTTATCGGTAGTTTTACTTATTTCAGTAAAATAATCTGAGAGTAAATAGATCCACAAGTAGGTCAAAAAGTGAAAGACTTGAAGCAATTCGATGTATCTCTCTCTCTCTCTCTCTCTCCATATATATATGTATGTATGTATGTATGTATGTGTGTATGTGTGTATGTGTGTATGTGTGTATGTATGTATGTATGTTTATACAGGTAAAGCAATATTATGTGAAAGATTGTATTTTGAAACTTGAAAATGAAAGAGGACATGATAATAGTTATATTATAATTTATTATTTGAACCATCCGGTACAACCTGGTTCTATTGGTTAAACCATTTTTAAGGCCATCTCGGTATGATTTAAAACCGATTTTTAAAACATTGATTGAAAATGTCGACAAAGTAAATAAAATGTATTTTTATTAAAAAAATGATTACTTATGTATTGAAAATGTCGAAAAAAAATCATGGGTGGAAAGTGGGAATGTACAGCAAACCAAATACATTTCTTTGATTTAAAAATCATGGAGTAAACTGCCATTTTGGTCCCTGTGGTTTGGGCAGTTTTGCCATTTTAGTCCAAATCTCAAACTTTTTAAATCTGGGTCCCTGTGGTTTGCATTTTGTTGCCATTTTAGTCCAAAATCCAAAAACCCTCTATTTTGACTGTTGAAAACTGATTATTTTGTCCTTTAGTGCAGGTGAATTTTGGTCATTTTTTAAATTTCATTTGTTGTAAATTCATTTAAATTTCATTTGCTGTAAATTTCATTTAAATTTCATTTATTGAGCTGCACTCTCTCTCTCTTCTCTCTCAAAACCCAGATCAACTCTCTCTCTCTCTCTCTATAGCACCACCACCACCGCCCCGCCACCTCCTCCCTCTCTCTCTCTTCTCTCTCTCTATAGCACCACCACCACCGCCACCTCCTCCCCCTTCTCACCACCGCCACTCCGGCGTCGTCCCATCCAACAGTCACACCCACACCTCCTTCCTCGTTTACCCCCTTCTCTTTATAGCACCACCACCACCGCCCCCATCTGCCACCACCACCCCCATCTCTCTACACCACCTCTCAATCCCGCAACCTGCCATCACCCACTCCCACCCCGACATCACCCACCGGCCACCACCACAACCACCGTTACCACCACCCAACCTGCAACCACCAAATCCGAAAACCCACCATGAAAAACCCTCAAACCACCACCGTAACCACCCAAAATCCCCAAATATTCACTAGAAGCAAAAACTCAAAATCCCCAAATATTCACTAGAAACTTCATAAAACACCCAAAATCCCCAAAGACTCACATTATCACTTACCAGACGATGTATCCCTATCACCGGAGTTGCCGCCGTCACCACCTTCACCAAACTCAAAGCAAACCCAAACCCGAGCCACACCATAACCACCTCCACTGCCGTCGTCAACCACCCCCTTACATCATCATCATAATCACCGTCCATCATCATCATCAGTCATCATCATCATAATCAGTCATCGTCAACCACCCCCTATTTACATATCTGAAAAGAAAGAAGGATGGAGGAGAAATACAGGTCTTCGCCATCCGTCCACCACCGGATCTGTGTAGAGAGAGAGAGAACTGAGAGAGAGAGAGAGAGAGAGAGAGAGTGTGTGTGTATCTGTGTTGTTTTAGTGAGAGAGAGAGATCGAGGGTTATATTTACTCTATATATATATATATATTATATAATATATAATTAATTTTGTTTTAATTTATTAGAATAGTAAAATCAGAATGACCAAAATGTCCCTGCACTAAAGGACAAAATAATCAGTTTTCAACAGTCAAAATAGAGGGTTTTTGGATTTTGGACTAAAATGGCAACAAAATGCAAACCACAGGGACCCAGATTTAAAAAGTTTGAGATTTGAACTAAAATGGCAAAACTGCCCAAACCATAGGGACCAAAATGGCAGTTTACTCAAAATCATGCTTTAAATAAGCCGCCACTAACAAGTCTTTTTTATAATTAATATAAATTATTAGCATTAAGGAGAATCATATTCATATTCATATATTTGATAAAGCAAACGAAGATTAGATGGAAAAGCGTCAAAACTTAGCCTGGAGTGCAAACCACTATACCGTATATTAATACAAGAGTTAGGGGGTGTTTGGCCTAGCTTTTTAACAAAGCTTATAGTCTTTTAGCTTTTTTTTATAAAATAAGCTTAATTTGGTGTTTGGTTTAGCTTTTTAAGCTTATGCTTATTAGTTTATATAAGCTAATTTGAAAAGCTTATTTGAAGATGGTTTTTTATCTTATTTGAAGAATGATAGAAAATAAGCTATAAGCTAATCCAAACACTTAAAAAGAGCTTATCAAATGATAGAAAATAAGTTATAAGCTACTTTAAAATATAAGCATAAGCTAATAAATAAAAGCCAGGCCAAACACCCCCTTAGTGTGACACAACCAGAAACACAACCATTAAATAAACAGGTTTTGGATCGTATAACATAACCTACTATTTATTAGACCATATTATTATTGTTATTAGTGTGAGCTCACGGCTAGCTTAGGTTTTTAAGGTTTCATATATTCTCTATATAACTTAACGAGCTTATAGACCTGCGTATTACGTGAGTTAAATTATAAAAATGATATAATTTAGGCAAATTGGATTTAAATAATCCCAACTTTCTCAATTTGGCCAATAATAATCCCAACTCGGTTATTTGCCAATAATAATCCAAATTGGTCCCCTTTTGGGCAATAATAGTCTGCCGTTAAAAATATCTTAACGGAGTTAGTTTTTTTCCGAATTACAAACTGATGTTTTAGGGATCTGATCAGAACGAGGATACGAGTCAATTTATATAAAACTTACCTTGAAACGGTGCTCCAAATGGCTTGATTTATATTAACTGAACGTTTAAACACCCGAATTGAAGCACTGTTTTTGTCGTTTGGGGCAGTATTTCGAGGTCATTTTTAGATCAATCAACTTTTTATCCTCGTTCTAATCAAAAGCCCTAAAACATCGGTTTGTAATTCGGAAAAAAACTTAATCCCGTTAAGGTATTTTTAACGCACACTATTATCGGCCAAAAGTTGACCAGTTCGGATTTTTATCGGCAAAATAACTGAGTTGGGATTATTATCAGCCAAATTGAGAAAGTTAGGATTATTTAAATCCAATTTGCCTATAATTTATAAATCTCTAAATACATCTTGTGACTGAAATTATGTTTCAAATATAAAAATGAAATCCATCAGTTAGAGTCGTATTTTATCGAATGGGTGAACCGGGTAACATGTTTCATTTTTTAAAAAGAAAAAAAAAGTGAAATGACCAAATATGTTCTTAATTGTTTATTTAGAAAAATATTATATCATTCTTTTCATAATATTTTTTCAGTAATCATAAAATACACATCAAACTTTACTGAACATATATATATATATATATATATATATATATATATATATATATATATATATATAGGTACGGGATCAGGAGAGAACGGTGAAAAATATGAGAACGGTGAGAACGGATCCTGGCCGACCACGTGGTATAGCGCTCTAAATTATGTGCAGGGGTATGATTGTCATTGTCCACGTCCCGCTAAATAATGGCGTTTAGTAACAAGGCTATCAAACGATACATGTTTTGGCGTTTAGTAACACATGAATGATATATGTTTTTTCAATAAGATAATGACATATGATTCATGGCGTTTAATAAGAAAAAAAATATTTTAACATTTGGCGTTTAGTAATATTATATATGTAAAATTTCGTTCTCATGCATTTTAACATTGTTAAACAAACGATACAAATTTTGGCGTTTTGGTAACAAAGTATCAAAGTGTATTTACAACATCCCGAAAAGTAACAATCTGTACCATGTCCTCTTGTTGTCTTCTTTCGTTGCTTGTTGGGTTTTTGGCGTTTTGGAGCAGATGACCCTTCCCCTTCCACACTCGTAGAAACTGCAAATTTATTGTTAAAATTAGAACGCCAAAAGCAGCATAAACTAGCACAATGTAAATCGAAGTTAACTCACTATGTTTTTGCCTCTGGATCTGGTTTGATCTTTCGACGCCATAGTTTTTGTTGTTTCGCGTTTTCTAGAGTTTTCGCGTTTTACGTTGGTTTTGGGGAGGTTTCTCTGGAAAGTATATATGTTTCGGTCACGCTTTGATGTGTTTTGTAGACGAACATTTACCTTTTTGCCCTTATGGAAGCGCGCCCACTTTAAAAAAGTTTATGTTATTTATGAAAACGCCACGCGCCATCTAGTCCATAGATTGTTTTAATCTGACGATCCATAATCGTTCTCACCGTTCTCACAATTTCCCCTGTTTTCTCTAAATCCTGACCCTATATATATATATATATATATATATATATATAGGGTCGGGATTTAGAGAAAACAGTAGAAAGTGTGAGAACGGTGAGAACGCTTATCTATCGTCCGATCAAAACAATCTATGGACTAGATTGGCGCGGTGGCTTTTTCGTAAATAACATCAATTTTATTACGTGGACGCGCTTCATTAAGGGTAAAAGGGTCTTTTGACTTCTCCACACAAAACGCCATCTCATGAAATAAAACGCCAAAAACAAAAATCACAGACCATTCTAAGTAAAAACGCCATTAGATATAAAACGCCAAACTTAATTATAGTAAACCCCGCCTAAAAAAACTGCCAAAAAAATCATATATATACAACATCTCAGACCTTCAATTAAAAACACACACAAAAAACCCAAACGACATATTTGATATATCCCATTCGCCTTAGAAATGCCAAAAAAACATTAAATATCTTCTAACCCAAAACGTTTTTTTGAAATTCAGTTTGGTTGTCTGTAAGATTTCGTTCAATGAAATGGACAAAATCCTTAAGTAAGGATATTGTCCATTTCATTGAGTAAAATCTTATTGACTTATCCTCAACTTCCATCCAATTTATAACGCCAAAACATACAAAAACCATTATTGAGGTTTGTTGTCAATAAAGTTTAGCTGTATGGGGTGGACAACATTGTCAGTTATCTTTCTTAACCGAGGATTAACAATGTTGTCCATCTCATACAGCAAAACATTATTGATTTTAGCATGATCAAATTTTGAGGTTTAAGGTGCTCTTATTTCGTGGCGTTCTTTTTATCGGTAAAACGCCAAAAAGGTTAAAAAACAAACATCGTTCATAGTAAAATTCAAGACTGTTGGTTGAAGGGTCTAAACTCAATAACATTTTGCTGCATGAGATGGACAAATCTTCAAGAAAAAGATGCTGATGTCAGACTGTGTGCTTCCAAACAGCCACACAAAAAAACTATTTGAAAAACAAAAAAACAAAATGAATTATACGAAAGTCGAACCAGCCAGTTAACATGATTCCAAAAAGAAGAATGAGACTGGTAACATTGAAGATTTGGAAGATCAATTGTTTAAGTATTCTTTTTTTTCCTTTTCAGTTGATTGTTATATAATAAAAACGTCATATATAATAAAAACGCCAAAACAGCCAAAATACTTGTTTAAACGATATCATCCCGTTAAACGCCCCCAAAAACTCCCAAACTATAATAAAATTACTTTGAAAAAAGTATTATAAAAAACCCAAAAAAAAAAAGCAAACTTGAAAATGTAACTAGAAACAGTAAATACAAATCAGTAATATTGAAGATAGGGAAAACAATAATTACAAACAGTAACTGAAAAGATGAATACTTTATTATAATAATGCACCGCCTAACTTAGGCATCAAAAAGACATCCTATAAAATGATACGTCTCAGCAACTTCCATTTGATCAAACGAAAAAAACAAACACCAATACTACTAAATACCACTCACTGTAAAACGACAAAAAATAAAAAAAAAAAATCAAAGATGGCTAATATGCTTTCTTGGATATTCAGAATTGTTCTTCTTGAAGCTTCACTGAATGAATTGTTATCAGAGGGGAGTAACTCAGAAAGATTTTGCTACATGAGATGGAAAAAAATTCAAGAAAAATATACTGATGCCAGTCATTTGGCATTTTGTATTTTTTGTTCTTGAAGAAGGTTTTGGATGAGGAGAAGAGATCAATGACACTGAAGAGTGGGTTGATTATAAAGATGAAGATCAAGATAAAGAAAAAGCGAAAAACTCACTCACACGTCATAGATCTATGTCCCCAAACATCCACAAAAAAAGCCAGTTCAACAGACGAGCAGGCAAAATAATCAAACCGATGGGTTTGTTAAGTTTTAAATAAAACACCATATATTTGGTGACAGTTCTTGTACTATTAAAGAAGAGAGAGACTGATGACAGTGAAGATGGTGAAGAGAGATCCGATTAGGATTTTTAATTTATTTTCTTCGCTTGTATTTTTTTCCCTATGGTTGAAATATAATCTAACAATAGTAAAACGCCAAGATACCACAAACGCCAAAATGTTTATAAAAAAATAGAACAATGGGCCATCTTGTTTAAAACGCCTTGAAAAACGCCATTCAAATAGATTTCCTGACCCCCTGGGTTCCAATGGCATACGATTTGAATAAACGCCATAAATGCCAAAATGTTAATACAATGAAACCATTAAAACGCCATTAATTATTGAATTTGGTTATCGCCAAAAATCTTAAAAACCAAAAATTAAAACAATATTGGGAAAAGCGGAACTGGAAAAGCAGAAGATAAAAGGACAAAAAAGCCCATCCGCCCTTTTCTAAGCAGCGTGACACGTGTTGGGCCAGGAAGCATTCTCACCCTTTTGAGCGATTTCTCCTGATCCCGTTTCTATATATATGGAATGTACATAATGTGTTGACAAGTTGGCTAGATGTTAGTAAACCCATTTTGACCAGTAAATAATCATCCATTTTAACACAAACCCATATTCAAACATTGAAAAGATCATTGTTGGGCATATTGATGCCATTAAAAAGAAACATAAGTCTTATTACAAATATATGATTGAGTAACTCCACCTCCTTTAGCACCATGTTTATTATTATTATTATTATTATTATTATTATTATTAAATATTAATGCTTATGCCGATGCTGATTGGGCTAAGTGTCTTAGTTCTCGAAAATCTATAACTGGATTTTGTGTGTTTTTGGGAAATAATCTTGTGTCATAGAAAAGCAAGAAGCAGTCCACTGACTCTAGATCCTCTGTTGAAGCAGAGTATCGGTCTATGCGTGCTGGGACATGTGATGTGATTTGGATTTCAAATCTTTTAAAAGAATTAATCATTAAGGTTAAACTTCCTGTGAAACTTTTTTGTGACAACACGGCTGCTATTTCTATAGCAGCCAATCCAGTGTTTCACAAACGTACGAAACATTTTGAAATAGATCTTTTTTTCTTAAGAGAAAAGATCTCTAAAGGCATTATTCAAACTGTGGGTATTAAGTCTGAGGACCAGGCTGCTGATATTTTTACAAAAGGCCTGCCTATTGGTTCTCATGAGAAGGTTTGTCATCTCCTCTATATGTTTAATTGTTTCTAATATTGAATTGAGGGAGGTGTTGAAATATATAAATATATATTATGTTGGTGCATATGTATGTCGACTTCGTCTTGTATAGAGTCTTGTAACTAGATTGATAGACCAAGATGCGTAGTTCGAGAGAAACGGGAAGTAGGGACGAACCAGCAGGTTCACACGAAGTGGCCAGTTCGTGTGAACTGGCATATGTTGGTTCGTGCGACCTGGTTCAACTATATATAGTGGTCTTGTCATTTCATTTGTAAAACATTCTGATTCCGGTAGCGAAGCTCTGCCGAAGTGTCGCCAGCTCGTGTAACTGTGTTATATCAATACAATCGACAGTAAATCTACTTCTAAGTGTATATCAAGCTGAATGAAGATCAAATCACTGAATTCCGCCTCTGATTTGGTCCAGAACTCTTCTGATCGACTCATTTGATCGATTCAACGATCCTACAAGTGGTATCAGAGCTCGGGAGGAAGAGTTCTTACCATTTCAGCTTGTTTTCAAGGATAAAACCTGTTTTCTACTCACTTCTACTCATTTTCTACAATTTTCTTCAAAATTTCAACGATTTCACGGATAAAATGATCTGATTTTGACATATAACACGTAAAACACTGTTTTAATCAATCCTTGAACAAATCAGACCTAAAATCAACCTAAAACTTGATAAAATGGACCAGATCGCGTGAAACATTGTTCAGATCGTTCGAAAATTGTACCAGATTGCACGAGTTGATTCACTCAGCTCGCACGAGGTGTCCAGATCGTTTGTATTTGTTCCAGGTCGTACGGTTTGAATAACATCAGTTCACACGACTTGAAGTTTAGGGTCAGTTCGTTTGAAACAGATTTCAGCTCGCACGAAGTAGCTCAGTTCGCTTGAAAGTTCATCAGTTCGCACGGTTTGGGTCAGATCGCACGAATTGAAGTTTTCATCACCAGGTCGTTTTGGTTTAGGTTCAGTTCGTACGAGTTGAAGGTATCCAGTTCGCACGAGGAGGGTTAAGAACATCCAATTCGTTTGAAAGTATACCAGTTCGTTTGAAATTTGCGTTTTTGTGAATTTGTGAAACCGAAACATGGAAAACGAATTCTACAACGCATTTGCTACACCGATCACTATGGCTCAGAATGTGAACTTAGAAAATGAAATGGGCACCATGCAAAAACCGCCTAAGCTCATGAGTTTCGAGGAGTATAATGGATGGGTGGAACTTTTCGAAAATTGGGTTCAAGCGAATCACTTAGATGCGTGGGAATGTGTTGAAGAACGGTATGTTAGACCAATTGATGAATACAGAGAGATTGTTGCTATTAAAGATTTAGATGCTGATGAGAAAAAGAAATACAAAAGTGAAAGATGATGATCAGTATTTTGCAACAAGCTATTAAGGAAGACATCTTGATTTTATTGCAACACAACGAGAGTGCACACTCAATGTGGAAAGCACTAAAAACAAAGTTTGTTGGAATTCAAGGCATGATCAAGAACAAAAAATCTCTTTTGAAGAAAGAATTTGATCTATTTCGTGGATTGAAAACTGAAAACACCAAAACGATTATAGAAAGATATTGCAATTTGGTGGTTAACATGAAGCGATTAGATATCAAGAAAGATAGAGAAGAATGGGTTGAAAAGTTGGCCGATGCGTTACCACAAGATGTTTGGGGAACGTATCTTATGGTTTTGAAGAATAATGGTGAATTTGCGAATCTATCACTGAGCAAGTTTATTGAAAAACTCGAAGTTCAAGAGATGGAACAACGGAAGATGGAGAAAATGAAGAATTATAATGGTGATCAGGACATTGGTTTGTATTATAAAGGAAGTACGATGGATAAAACCAACATTGCACCAAAGATCGAAACTGCATTTAACACAAATAGTTCTTCTGGAGGGTCATCTCAAGGATCAAACAACAATACCAGATTCTCTTCATATCCATCATTTGATCCAAATTTTTCAGCAACCAATAATGGACAAGTACTACAATGCAATATTGCATTACATCTTCAGAATGGTCAAAATTTCTCGGAAGAGGTTGCCAAAGGTCATATGTCTTTGTTGGTGACCGTATTAGAGTCTTATGAAAGTTTGGTAGCAGGAAGGATTGGTAATCCGATGTTGACCAAAGAGGATTACGATCAGATTGATGCTGAAGAGATGGAACTAATGGATATAAAGTGGTGTATGGCTAGTGTGTTGAGAAGAGCTGAGAAGTTTAAACAGATCACTGGAAGAGATGATTTTCGTGATGCTGGAACTTCACCTTTAGGCTTTGATAAATCTAAAGTTTACTTCTTTTCGTTACAGGGAAAAGGGGCACTTTAAGCGAGAATGCACAAATCGCGAAGCAAGTGGAGCTCAAAATCCATTCGGCAATAATGATTATCATCGAAAGGCAATTTATCATCAAGTTACTCCGCATCAACAACAATCGCCACAAACTTCACATGCTAGGAAGGAGATCGAAGAACCATCAAAGAGAGCTTGTTATGGTCTGATAGATCAAGATGATGAAAGGATTCCAAAAGGTTTTAACTGGGATGATTATGATCCTAACAGACCTTCAAATTCTAAAGCATTTGTTGCTCAATTTTTTGAAGATTCAACTGCTGAAGAAGAAATGGCGTATGCTTATTATGAATCTCAGCAATTCAGTCCGAAAAAGAAAGAAGAAGAACCAATTTCAACAAAAGAGGCTTCAGTAAAAGCACCAAATTTTGATCACTCGTCAGATGAAGAGAGTGATGATGATAGTGAAGAAATTCGAAAACTTGAATATTATTAAAGAAAATTTTCATTTGATAGTGATGATGATAATTTGTATTTTGCAGGTAAAATGGAAGAGATCAAAGAAAAGGTCAAACCTGAGGAAAATGTTCAAGAAGTAAAAAGGCATGTTAAAGAAATTCCAGCTATCAAGGTTGAGAAGGAAGCTGATACTAAAAAGATGCCAGAGAAATGTGAAAATTGTGATACTGTGAAAAGACACAACAACAAATTGATTCATAACATGAACAGACTGAAAGAATCTGATGATGTTTTAAACAAAGCTATGAATCAATATAACAAGTCAAGCAGTGAACGAGAGATAGCTATGAAGACACTCAATGGAGCGTTCATGACGAAGCAGAAAATCATCAATCAGTACATTGAGAAATGTGCTGAACTTGAACAAAAATTGGAAACTCAAAGGATAGAAACTGAGAGGGTAAACAGGTTATTGAAAAGTTATTCATGTGCTTCTTATGTGATTGACAGGATTTACCCTACAGTAGAAGGCATGGAAGCGTTTGAAGAAAAGAAATCTGAAGTAAAGGATACTGGTAAGAAACATGGTACCAATTATACAAAGTGTCTACCTCCACTTGAAGAACGATATTCTCCACGAAATCCTAATTCCGAAAGAGTCAAAAAGGCAACCAATTTAAAGTGGGAATCTGAACCTTCAGATGGATTGCCAAATAATATTGACATCACATTCACTGCATCTGACACTGATCATGAGTCTGAGTTAATAAAGAAAGTGGTTGATCAGGTGTTGGATAAGGATGAGGAGTCAGAGTCAAAATCTAAATCTGAGAGCTCAAGTTCATCAGTTGACAGTTCGAAATCATCAGTCAAAAGGGTTTACAATAAAGATTTTCTGATGTCACAAAATAATTTGAATGACGCAACATTCAAAGTAGCATATACTTTGAATGACTCTGACAAATTATATTCTGATGAAGAATTTCCAATAAGAAGTGTTAAAACTGAAATAATTAACAAGGTTTTCAAATTAACAGAAATTAATATTTCTGAAATAAAAGATGTAAATCTTACTGAAAAACCTAAAAAATACACTTTAAGAGTTCAACAAAGGTTAAACAAGAAAAAGGGTTACAGTTCTGGTTCGGGTTATCGAAAGAAACCAAACCATAACAGTAATTTCAAAAAGAAAGGATTAGGTTTTATTACAAAAGAAAATGAAAAATATGTTAAAGATTTTAAATCGAAAGTTGTTTTTGTATCAGGAACATCTTCTGAAGAAGAAAAGAGAATTTGTTCAGAAAACAGACAAACAAAGAATTCCTTGCTAAGAAGCAAGGGGGAATGAAGAATGATGTTGCTCAGAAGAAGGAAATGAGAACCTGTTATCAATGTAAAAAAGTTGGTCACATCGTCTGGAACTGTCCAAAGGGAACCAACACACAACAGGGAGTTCCTTCTAAACTCAAAGAAAAAGCTGTTGATAAAACTGAACCACCAACTGAAAAATTCAAAGTGTTTAAAAATTCAACATATGAAGTTGGTGAATGTTCTAAAAGGTTTTAGAAAAGAAGAGTGAATCTTAACAACCAAATGTGGGTTGCTAAGAAATCAGATGTTAAATTTGGCGATGAGTTTGTTTCTTTGGAAGCAAAGGAGCCACTTGCTGGCGATGAATCTGACTCGTCAAAGTCAGAGGAGCCACAAGTTGAGCTAAAAAGAGAAAATTCGGTTCCGCTAATGGATGACGCAAACTTTCCACCATTGTGGACTAAAAATTTAAAACAAAAAGTTGGCAAAGTTGAGATTTCAAATCAATTCTTTTCCGAAAAGAAAGATTTTGATGTTGAAAAAGCCTTTAACCCTAAAGTTCTAAATATTTTTGAAAAAATGGTTGATGGGAAGGTCAAAGGGGTAAAGGAATTTTATGAAAATAAGAAGAAAGGAAAGAAACCGAGTGATGATGACTCGGAATCACCCAAGGACCGTCAGGCTTGGGTGAATCTCTTTAACTGAAAATCCTAACTTGCCGGAACTCCCAGGTTGGTAATTGGGGAGTAGGAATCGGCATCTTTCTTGAGAAATATCACAGTTGTGGTTGTTGAACGTGTGGTGAAGTTATTGATGGTTGTTCAATGATATTTTGACCTACAAGTGGTATTCTTAGAATTAAAAAATGTTTTGAAAAATGTTAAATAATAAGTTTTTACAAGTGGTTGAAAGAACATTGTGATGAAACCCCATGTTTGTGAAATGATCAACAAAACTAATTTTTCGGAAAAACCATTTTGATTAAAACAAACTTAAGTGTTTTGAAATCATAATGGGAAAATAGTTTGTTGTTAGGGGGAGTTCTGATTGTTTAAGCCAAGTGGATGGCGAATTGAAGCAATTCACATTAGTTTGTCATTTTATTTGTACAGTTTATTGCCTATATTTTCAAATTTTCCTTGAAAATCAAAAATTGAAACATATTTTTGATTTTAGGGGGAGTAAAAAATTTAGAAATTTTGAAAATTTGAAAAATCCAAAAACATGATAAAATCTAAAAAACCAAAAACATTAAAAAAAATCAAAATGAGTTTTGTTGTGAAAAAAGAGGAAATGATAGTACATCAGTAGACAATCACAGTACGCTAAAGAATTGAAAAGTTAAAATGTGATAAACGCTCTCACTGATGATATGCCAGTAGGTTTTTGCACTCTTAGTAGATTGTTTTCGAGATATAAACCTAAATATCAAATACTTACTTATCTCGTGGGGAACATCTCTCGGATATATAGGTAACCCCTGAAATCTTGTTTGAAGGGCTTTCTATTTCTGACATACTAGGTCTTTGTGCATGATGATATATGGGGTATTATACCAGGACTTGTGATTTTGCGGGAGCAATAGCCTAGTCCTCGTATAATACTTTTCACTGCTTTAATCATAAAGCCCACCCTCAACATAAAAAATGATGAAACATTGAAAAATGCTAATCATGTGTTGTTGAAGAAAATATTCTCTAAAGGGAACACACCTAAAGTCGAACCATCATCTCTCTGATTTTGCGGAAGCAATAGCCTGAGCTCTCATGGTCTCGCATTTAACCCATTTACAGATATCATTAGTGTACATTCACCTGTAAGACTGAATATAGGAGTCCGGATACGGGAGTATATTCTGAGGTGGGACACGCGAATAAGTTTAAGTGATTAAAACACTAATCTCGTATCTCGAATCAATTGAACTTTATGTGAAAATTTAAGTAGGATCAGTATACTAACAATCTAAGTGAATCGTTTAGATCTTAAAGTGTTTAAAGCTCAACGGTGCTAGTGATTTGTTAAAAACTGATATGATCCTCTTACACAAACTCACAAAAATATTGTCTGTAAATATTTTGTTACTGCTTTACATTAGTGTGTTTTAGGATAAAATTTTGAAAAATCAAAAAGATTTTATTTCATCTTATTTTCGACAAATGATGTTTGGAAAGCTGATTTTCAAAATTCCAAGTGCTGAACATGATGGATAACAGGGTTGGGAGAGTTTATTTGAAAAGAGAAATGATTTTAAAATGATTAAATGGTTCATTAATTTGAAACCAAATTTGTGTGTTACGAATACAAGTGGTCAAACAGAGATTATAAATGTGAGATCATGTTGATTTGATGATATCTACAAGTGGAAAGCAGAAATTAAAATTTTTATAAATAAAAAATCTTATGTATCAGGTAGAGTTTGTGCAGGTAAAAAGCTTTGTAAGAGCTAGGTCTCGACTCCTGAGAATATGCAAATTAGAGCCAGATTTCTGATCTTGTTGCTACGGAGAGCCAGGAGACGTACCTGAACCTGTGAAAGCTGCAAAGCAAGATCCCCGTGTCTAAACCTGAGCAGAGTTTGAGCCAGGATACGATCCCGGAACAATTTAAGGGGAAATTTGTTAGCAAATGGGAGTTTGAAGCTTAAAAGAGCCAGATTTAGATCCTGGAACAAAGCTTGAGATAAAAGCTGCTGAAGAGATTAAAGAATCAAGAGACCTGATCAAGAGAATTAGAGAGAAGATAGAGTCAGGTTGCGATTCTGGGAAAGTAAGAGAATGATAGAAGAAGATAGAGATTGAAGGATGCTTACAGAGAAAGATACGTTGGAGAGAGTGAGAAGAATGATTAAGACTGAAGACTCGACATAGTGAAGACTCGTCAACTTCCAAGGGGGAGTTTTTTGGTGCATATATCTGTCGAATTCGTCTTGTATAGAGTCTTGTAACTAGATTAATAGACCAGGACGCGTAGTTCGAGAGAAACGGGAATCAGGGACGAACCAGCAGGTTCACACGAAGTGGCCAGTTCGTACGAACTGACCACTTCGTGCGAACTGGCATATGTTGGTTCATGCGACCTGGTTCAACTATATATAGTGTTCTTGTCATTTCATTTGTAGAACATTCTGATTCCGGTAGCGAAGCTCTGTCGAAGTGTCGCCAGCTCGTGTAACTGTGTTATATCAATACAATCGACAGTTAATCTACTTCTAAGTGTATATCAAGCTGAATGAAGATCAAATCACTGAATTCCGCCTCTGATTTGGTTAAGAACTCTTCTGATCGACTCATTTGATCGATTCAACGATCCTACATATTATATATTTATTATTCAATTCAATATGTTACAAATATTGTGTTAATGGGATTGTTCTTATTTTTTGCATATTCTGTTGAGTTTTGGGCTTATTTCACAAAAGCTTTTTTGGGCTACTGCTTGAACTTGGGCTACTACTTTGTTGCGTAGGACTGAAGTTGTTTCGGAGAGATTAAAAGAAAGGGAGTGCTTTGGGATCATCATTCTACACAACTCTCCATCTTCATCTCTGCTTTCTCTCTCTCTTGAACTTTCAGTTTAGGGTTTTCTGTCCCTTGTTTGTTCGAGAGTTTTTAATGATCTTGTTTGATCATTCTTTTCCACAGATCATCTTGTTGATGATCTGCTTAGTCTGAGAGTTGTTATCGTGTCGGTATTTTGTGCCGGTTGTTTTATACTTGATTTTAGGCTTCTGTGCCTACTGGTGATTTTATATGTAGTTTTCATTCATGATATCGTGTTGTTGACTGATGGATTAGCCTATAATCAAAGTCAAACATTTATTAGTAAGTGCTTGAGTGCCTCTAGCATCAGTTCTGTTCAGTTAGTACTTGAGTGCCTCTAGCGTTAGTTCTTAGTTTTCTAACTCTAGCATTAGTTCTTAGTTTTCTAACATTAGTAACGGATTCTCACGGAAAAAAATAATCACCAAATTACACATTTTAACCACCTTTTAAGCCATAATAAACATTGACTTGTAGTCCACTAAAAAATTCCAAAAGCAACCAAATAGAAAATGATACATAAGTTAAGCCAACTAAGAAGACTTGAATTCAGCCAGCAAAAAAAACCGTAAAAAGTGCTATGGGTCCACAAAACAACTATGGAAATCAATACATGTATTTAGCCGGTGGTTCCTCAAAGAGCTAAACTTTAGTCGTCTACCTTTACACACTACAACAAAAATGGCTTTTTAGGACCTTTTCTGTGGGACGCTTGTTAAAGGGGTCCTAAAAAACTATTTAATAGGACTAATGAACTTTTGGGGTCCTTTTATAATATACTCTACTAAACCGGTGTCCTAAAAAACTATTTAATAGGATGGATGATTTTTTTGGGTCCTATTATCATATAATTTAATAGGACACTTAAAACGTGGATCCTAATAAAGTACTTTATAAGACATTTAATTGTTAGTGTCCCATTATGTGGTATTGTATTAGGACACTTGATCATCTGGGGTCCTATTATAACATAACTTAATAGGACACGTTGTAGTTAAGTCATAAATGTTCAGTGTTATAGGACCCTTTCTAGTCGAAGTCATATTAGAACTTAACTTAGTAGGACACCTGACACTTGGGTCTTATAATTTTAAGCTTTATAGGACGCTTAATCATTGTGGTGTTATTATAATACACTGTAATAGGACACTTGATATTTGAGTCATAAAACATTAGTTTTATAGGACGCTTATTCGCTAGAGTTTTATTATAATATAACTTAAAAAGACACTTGACACTTGGGTCTTATAAATTTAACCTTTATAGGACGCTTAATCATTGTGGTGTTATTATAATACACTGTAATAGGACAGCAGATATTTGAGTCATAAAACATCAGTTTTATAGGACGTTTACTCGCTAGAGTTCTATTATACCATAACTTAATAGGACACTTGACTCTATGGTCTTATAACTTTAACCTTTATAGGACGCTTAATCATTATGGTGTTATTATAATACACCGTATTAGGACACTTGATATTTACTAATGTGGCTAAAATTTAATACACATGGTTATGTATATTATTTTCTGTGGCCAAAGGTTATACAATATCTACATTAAAATAAAATAAAAATCATGGGCCTTTACATAACATTCATCACATCATTGTCACTTTGTTTATTTTCGTGTGACGAAATATTATCAAATGTTATGAAAAAATATGTGATTAAATGTTAAACTTACAACATATTAAAAAAATTCCCAAAATTATTTCATTCTTAAACTTCCCATCAAAATATTTATCCTAGAATTTAAATTTTCCCTCAAAATATTTAATCCTAAAACTTTCCACCAATATATTTAATCCTAAAATTTCCCACCAAAATATTTATCCTAAAAGTTAAACTTACCCCCAAAATAACTTCCCCCCAAAAATATTTCATTCTAAAACTTCCAACCAAAATATTTCATTCAAAACTCCCCTCTCAATTAATATTCTCATTTGAAAAAATTATATTAGTTGATGTTATAAAACAGAAAAAAATCTTACTACATATTTAAAAATTTATCATATTATTAATGTTATATATTCTAACCATATGTGTTTTCTTCTAAATAATATGTAAGAGTATGCATATTAGTTACGTTTATATACGCTTTTAATGTATGCAAAATTAGTACTAGTGCCAAATTTTCCGTACCGAATTATTTTCGGTACCCACTTTTTGGGGTTTTCGGTATGGTACCAATTTTATACCGAGTTTAATTTTCAATTACCGGTAACGTCGAGTATCGTATCAAACATTTTCAGTACCGGTACCTGTACCCATAGTTGACGATTTTCAGTAGCAGTATTTTCGTATCGATGCTAAGCTCATCCCTAATCATATATGTATTAATAGACCATATTGGCCTTAATGGATCACAATGGCCAATAGTGGGCCATATATGTGTGTTAATGGACCATATGGGCCTTAATGGATCATAATCGAGAATAGTAGTCAAACATGTTTCAATGGACCATATTGGGCCTAAATGGATCACAATGGCCAATAGTGGATCATACATGCCTTAGTGAACCATATTGGGCCTTAGTGGATCACAAGGACCAATAGTGGATCATACATGTCTTAATGGACTGTATTGGGCCTAAATGGATCACAAAGACAAATAATGGATCATATATGTGTTAATCGACCACAATGCACAATAGTAGATCGTACAAGTCTTAATGGACAATATTGGGCCTTAATGGATAAAGATAGACAGTAGTAGATCATATATGTGTTAATGGACCATATTGGGCCTGAATAATTCACAACGGCCAAATAGTAGATCGTACAAGTCTTAATGGACAATATTGGGCCTTAATGGATCACGATAAACAGTAGTAGATCATATATGTGTTAATGGACCATTTTGGGCCTAAATAATTCACAACGGCCAAATAGTAGATCGTACAAGTCTTAGTAGACAATATTGGGCCTTAATGGATCACTATAAATAGTAGTAGATCATATATGTGTTAATTAACCATATTGGGCCTGAATAATTCACAACGGCCAAATAGTGGATCGTATATGTCTTAATGGACAAGTCAATTTTTGAACCAGTTCCAAAGTTGTAAAGAATTTATGATGTAATGTGACTGAAAGTTGTAGATGTTGGAGCAGATGTTCATATGAAGATAGCATTCTGAAAGTCGAAAAAGACTTGAGATGGTGATCATGTAAATGGGATAGCTACAGTTAGACTTAGGTTCGCTGGTGTAGATTCGTTTGATACAGTTGATTGTGAAAGGCTGTTCAACTTGGTTGATTGGTGTAGATTTGTAAAACTCATTTCAATTACTAAATTTGTTATTTTTAATTGAATTGATGATATTGTGATTTCTATATTTTACAAACTACTATGGATATTTAAATAGAAATAGTTTTTATTGACACAAAATTTGTGCCACTAAAGCCTTTTTCTTTATATTGTGGCAAAAACAAAAAATGCCACTAAAACCCTTAAACTTTTATAGTGGCACATTAAAAGTGCCACTAAAAGGCTTTAGTGTCATTGTTTTTAGTGGCACTTTTTTTGTATGCCACTCATTCGTTAAGGTGTCTTTGGTGGCACTTTTATGGATTTTTGTGGCACTTTTTATGTGTCACTGAATGACATTTTTTTGTAGTGTGTAATATGTTCTTTTTAGGACGCTATTTAAGTTGTCTATAAACATATTATGCGACCATAAAATTGGTTTCATAATCTTATTTGTATATTAGGACCCTTTTCTTGGTACTAAATTAGCTATAATGTTACATCATAAGGGTCATATCAATTAATTTCTAAGAACGCTTGTAAGTGTATCAAAAGATTAAAAGTATGTTAGCACGTGTTAGAACATAATAAAAGTGTCCTAATATGTTTTTATTTGGACACTATTTTGGTTGTTCAAAGACATATTATGCGACCATAAAATTGGTTTCATAATCTTATTTGAGATGTTAGGACGCTTTTTTAGTTCCGGGACTTATTACGACCCCTTTACATGAAACGCTTTTACCGTTGGTCCTATTAAATGAAAGGTCCTATAAAATAGCATTTTAGGACGCTTTTGCGCGTACTAAAAACCCAGTTTTCTTGTAGTGACATATGTATTGATTTGATTAGATGTTTTAACCTCGTACTATTTTTCAAATTGTTACAAACTCAGAATCAAGAACTCTTAACCCAAACCAATATTATTTGACCCCAAATTCAATACAGATACAATGAATTTAAAATACAATCTACACGAACAGATTTAAACAAAGAATCAACAACATGATAACAATCGAATATCTAGAAGACGACGATGAAACAATAGAGATGATAAAACCCTAGAACATCTAAAAGACGATTGAAGACAAAGAACGAGAGATCGACACAGACACACAAGACTGATTAGACTATAACTATGTGTCATACCCCAAAAACGTCGCAGCGGAAATACAAACGTGGCGGTGACAGAGGTTGGTACCCATAGTTATCTTTAGTGAACGATGCATTGTTTATTTTGGACATATACATATTAAAAGCATGACTTTAGAGTTTAAAGTTCGGTTACAGTCTGTAGTTACAATTTAGTTGTCTTAATCCTTATGGATTCAATTACACACGGTCCCATTTTAATATTTAAAGATGTCCAAAATATTTTAAACACGACAAGCATCACTACCATAAGATATGCCAAAATCCCGAAGCCGAACTCATGTACCTGAAGAACACGTAAAAATCAAGTGTCAACACAAAGGAATGTGAGTTCACGTAAAATTTTCGTAACGATTTGTTTAAGGAAAACTTTCTTATTTGACCCTTAACGGTCTGTAAACATTTACGTATTTAAAAACATTTACATATGTTTAAAAATAAGACATTCAAAATAATGTCGTAGTAATGTTACTGAAATCGGCATGTACCGTATTTCATAGAAAATGTCATGGAAGATTTCATCCGAAATAGCTCCGTAAGCTCTGTCTCTGATGAAAACTTATACTCGTGATTTTTATTCATTTATATTAAATTTAGTTATTTCTTCAGTTTCATAAGTTTGCAAGCCATTACGAGCTATAAAAAACGATCGAGGGTTCAATCCATACTAGACTATTATGGTAATTCAAATTCGCCGCTATTTAGATCGGATCGACCGATCACGACGGGGTAGTCAACCCGATAGATCTATCAACGATTCCATGCGTATTTTACTTAAGAGATTAAAATGGCTATGATGCATCTAATGCCTATCCTCAAATCACTATTACATATAACCTACTGAATAACAATTTAATAATTGGCATTGTACAAATCTCCAGCATCCCCCTCGCTATGCAGGCCTATACCGGTCCTTACACACTTGAGATTCCCAGCCGATTTGTTCCAACTTAGATTTAAAAATTCGTTTTTAAATCTTTACGATTGTTATACCCCTAACATCGTCTATTTACCTAGGTTCTCCCCGAAACCAATATGTTACATTTCTAAACTCGTTTTTCTCGAAAACAGTTTAAGTTATACCACTTTTTGAGTTCATAAACATATTATGATGCTCTAAAAATTGTATTCTCGATGAAAATATATTTTTATATAATTTAAAAGCACATTTTATATGAAACATATACTTTGCTTTTAATAACATGTTTTTCTCTGAAAACAGTATATAAGATGGTAAAATGACGTGTTAGTGAAATCTCACTAAAATACATTTAATTGAAATCATGTTTTATATGAAAACATATATGCATACTTTTTAGAGACATGTTCTTTACCCCAAAAACAGTTAATAAAACAGTAAAAAGTGGGGTTCTGTGACACTTACTATAACACATTTATTCAAAAGCATGTTTCTTACTAAACATTTAATTACCTTTTTAACGACGTTCTTCCCCCAAAACAGTTCATAAAACAGTAAAAAGTGGGGACGTAGTCATACTCACCTTTGGGTGCGTTTTATATTATCGCAATCCCTCAAATTGGTTTATTCGTCCTAAATTAAGTAAGAACGATTCAATAACCAATTATTCTACAAACAACTAAGTTTCTCCGATACTTAGAAGTTTCACATAACTTCGATATTTTCTTGAAAAGTCTTTATTTTTTATTATGTTGGCGTTTATGTATACATATGTGTATACTCATATCACACCCTAAACCGATGGCGGAATCATCGGGGCACGACACTGAGCAAAACAGATTGTCCATGAGTATCCATAACAACTATTAATTACCAGATATTTAAACGTCATGCCCCATACCATACCATAACATATCCAAATAAAACATTTATTACAAATAATTATCTCAAAAACAAACATTGTTCCGACAACTCAGATTTTATTAGATTTGTTTCTAGACTCCATCCTAGCTTGATTCTAGCAAATAACAAGCAAGCATCCTAAACACTTATCACATACGTTAAAATAGAGATCAATACACATAGTGTAAAGGTGCGCATACAAGTTTAATAGTATAATAGAAAGCGAAAACGTTTACGCATAACCAGCATGTAACATGTAGCAAAGTAAAGCTAGTAGGTTATCGACAATGAAATATGCACAGACGTGACTGCGAGTTGTAGAATGCGCAACACATATCCCCACTGGGACACGTGAAGTAAAGCCCTTAACAACCCCTGTCCACGACAGGTGCTGAGTCCAAACTATAGTACTATCGTTGCTAAGGTGTCAGGCAACAATCACTGTGTAAACATAACATACAAGCATTTATAGAGTAACACGTATAACATGCAGTAACGGTTAGCGTATAAAAGTGTTTGCATTGTGTGATCGATGTGATTTGATATAAGTAACGTATGTAACACCCAAAAGTGCGTAAAGCAAAAAGGGATCGAGTATACTCACAGATGATGGTAGCTACTAAACACGATCTGTGTTGGATTGAAGGGAGCACTTAAAGTAAGCCTGAAAAGTTAACGATAGCATAAGCGAAGAACGGCGCGTTAAACGACACAGGGAGTGAACCAAGTGATGAATGGTCATCCGATCGGATGACAATCCGAACGGATAGTCATTCGATCCGATGTCAATCCGTTCGGATGGCCATTCTGTCGGATTGACATTCGTTTGGGATGGATGTGTTTGTGTAAGATGGCTTTGAAGTTTTCGTTGTAGCATTTTAAAATCAGAGAAGTATCTCTACCTTTTAGGTCGTCGATCGAACGGTCGTTCGATCGGATAGCGATCCGATCGGCAAGACACTTAGTGAGAACAAGTTCACAGCAGGATGGTCATTCGATCGGATGGCAATCCGTTAGAAACTGATGATCTTTGAAAATTATGAAAATATTAAGTGTTGAAGTCTAGGTGCAATCCGTTAGGATTATCGTTCGATCGGATGGCAATCTGATCGAATGGCAATCCGATCGGACGGCAATCCATCCCACAATCTGATCGTTTTGCAAACTTGAAAATTTGTTAAGTCTGAGAGTTTTGCGGTTTGCTCGAGATGGCGTGACAACGTATTAAACAACGGAACCTCTATCAGACCCAGGTTATCTGATCGAACGGGAATCACCCCAATCCGGTCAGTTAACTATTCGTGACGGTTGTTCATTGTTGGGATTGAACCCTATCAGAGGAACAGATAATGTAAAGCCAAAACCAGGTCACAACAGTGGATTCACAATAACCAGACGTTTACATTAAGCTTTCCCCTTAAAAGTGATTTATAACAACTGATGGTCTTTATCTGCTGTTCAGATACAACTACTGCTGCCCTTTCTACTGCTGATCAAAACCCTGAAGTATCCAACACTGCTGGTCCTATCTACTGATGATAAAGCACTGCCAAGTCAAGGACTGATCAACCTTGAGTAAAGTACTGACATAAAGGGATAGCAGCTGTTTAGTGAATTATTTGTTTTATGTATAGTCAGTGGTTAGGTTAGCAGTGTTTGTGTAAGGACAGTAGATACAGGTTGTTAGACTGTTAGACGTCGCTTTCATGGTGACGTCAGCTGAGATACCTCAGTGGTTTGGTTTGCCTATAAATGTAACAGTACCCTGTACTGTTACATTTGATTGACTGAGCGAGTTCTTCTCCTCATGTCTAATCCTTTCATCTTGTGTGCAAACCAACCTTGGGGCATCAGGCTGAGGGGGAGTTTAGTTTGTAAGCATGTCTGTAATCTTTTGCTTTGATTTGTAATCTTTTGACTCTATGAGAAGCAAATGCTATCAAACTATTTTCTCCATTGATTGTGTTTACAAAGTTTGTATCTATTTCCACTGCACTTTACATGTTTCCATAATGAAAGCCTCCGATCCTAACAATTGGTATCAGAGCCTGGACAGTCAATTTCGATTTAACAGTCAAATTGACATAACAGTTCGGCTCAAAATTCATTGATACTAAGGTTGGTTGTATTTAGTTGAAAAACAGAGTATCGAGTAAATCATGTTCAAAATGGTTATTCAAAAACTCTGTAAATCAACCAAGATGTCATATGACACACAAAATTAACACAACAAGTGATTTCATGCACAAAACACTCATGGTTTCTAGATCTGAAAACATATCTGTTAAACCGTGAGATCATTTCATATTCTTAAAATTGATTTCAACTGTTGTTTTGATATTTGTGATGTTTTTATTAAAATGCTAAAGTATGAACTTCAGATTAACAAAAACCTATGTTCATAAAACATTAGTGTTTTTGTTAACTTAAAAGGAGGGAAATTATCACTTTAGTCATTCATATCTTATGTGTTGAAAACAGGTTGAGTTCCTCAAAAGGACAAAAACAACTATGTTAAAATACACTAAGTAAATTCACAAAAACTCAGAAGTGTGTCTATCTCAAAACTTTTGAAGACAAAAGAAAAGAGTATAAACACAAAACACTTATGAGTCAAAGTTTAGGGTAATAATGGTCATTAAGCAACTGTGTGCATTCATCGTTTCAGGAAAAGGTCTTGATTCCAGTGAATGAATTCCAAAGAGGACTAGACAAATGTTCAAAAAATTATCCAT
The DNA here is from genome assembly GCA_030545235.1 of Helianthus tuberosus. Lineage (NCBI taxonomy): Eukaryota > Viridiplantae > Streptophyta > Magnoliopsida > Asterales > Asteraceae > Helianthus > Helianthus tuberosus. The sequence goes on along the minus strand of CM060390.1, from coordinate 120,943,689 downwards.
GTGTTCTCATGATTGCAATCAACTGACAAAGAAAATGGTATCAAACAGTGGTCAAAATGTATTCAGAATGTTCCACAAACTGTTATCAAACCACTGATCATTTTTAAATAACTTGTGAATGATGTGATTATATACTCTATTGAAATTATACCAGATCCTTTTTGATACTATTCTCAGAGAATCCTTTAACCATTTTTTTTTGTTGTGTTCAAAGGATTTTCTCGAATAACCATGATATATTATTCTTATTTTTTTAAAATAATATATTTGGAACTCTTGCTTGTTTTTGTTGGAAATAGTTTCAGCTCCTGTCAGGATGTAATACCTTATTTTTTGGTGGTATTATTGTCCTCATAAATGGGTCAATAGGAAATGGTACATTTGCCAATATCATGTCATACTCAGTTTTGCCCCAAAATTTTTAATCAAAGGTTGATTGCAAACTGTGCTTGAATTACTAGGGTACTCATGTTTTAATTGAATATTAAACGAAAATGAGTTGCTTTAGCAAAAAGTTTTCATCATCTGGGGTACTAAACCACCGTCTTTCAAAATTGACATGTGGCAAAACCTTGAATGAAAATTTTCAACAACTGCTGCTGAAACACCCGTCCTTCAGTTCTGTACCATTTACCCTAACCACTGTTTTATTCCAACGTCTGATCTCTAAACATTGTCCACTGCTGAAAGTTAACCACTGATCCCTCGTTTTCTTGAAAAGCACTGATGTTCAAAATCAGTGTCTTATCCACTGATATGCTATCCACTGATAGTGAAAATCATCCACTGTTTCCATTTTACCGTTGTAACCACTGCCTTCCTCAGTAGCTTTCATAAAGTACTGTCCTTCATTTCATCAGGGGTTTGGCATGTGGGCAGTACTATGTGGTCAGTCCTTTTGTAACCGCTGCCACAACAGCATTCATCTTTTTCCACAAAACCCCCACTTCACACTAAACAGGGTTTTACTGTCGAATTGAATTCTCCAAAAATTCTCTTCTCAAAGCAGTTTTTCTTCAAATTCCTTCAAATATTTCTTCGATTATCATCTCCAAAATGACAAAATCGAAGTCATCTTCAAAACCCACTTCCAAATCATCATAAAAAAATGCCTCCCAAAAGGCTACAATCGTCGAAATACCATACAAACCGTCTCACAATCTTCTGGGACTTCTCACAAAACCCGGTTCCACAAGGGATTTCGACTCCATCATTGATATCATGACTGCTTCAAAGTATAAAACTTTGCTTATAGCAGATGCACCAATATACTTGGCAACCCAAAGAGAGTTTTGGAAGAATGCAACCCTTGACAAACAAGGTGACACTGTCATAGCCATTAACTCTACTCTAAAAGGAAAAGAAGTCAAGATCACACCACAATCAATTTCAGAGGTCTTTCAACTCAACGATCAGGAAGGTAAAATTACTTTCCCCAAAAATGAGTTAAAAAATGATTTTCTGGAAAGAGGGTATAATGCAGAGGTCAAAAAGGACACCTTAGAAAAAGGTTACTTCCCATCTGCACCACGATTTCTATTTCACACCCTCCTAATGTGTGTTTCAAACAAAACCACTGCTTTCAATGAAATACCATTAAAAATTCAAAAACTGGGATTTGCAATTCTTCAAGAAGAAAATTTTAACTATTCTCAGGTGATTTTTAATGATTTGGTTAACAATGTTGAAACAAAAGCATTCCTACTTTTTCCAAGATTTTTAAGTTACTATTTTGAAAAGAAACTTGGAAAGAAGGATGCTGCTGCAATAAAACAAGGTGAATCTTTGCAAATAAAAAGCTTAACTGCTGAAACTTTTACACGAATGTTAACACCTTGCAAAACACAAGCAGAGGTACCTGAGCAGATTTTAGCAGTTACAACTGCTCCTCATGTATCTGCTGCTGAGCCCACTGCTCAAGGTGATCAAAGCAGCAGACCAACTGTTTTGAAACCCACACCTACAATCACCAAAAAGCCAACAAAAAGAAAAACTCAAAAACCCCCCAAACCAATAAAAAAGGCAACTCTGGAGGATGAGATACCAGAGCAAATTCCTGTGACAACACAAATGTCACAAGAAACCACTGCTGCTACTTCCTCACAGCAGTTGGTACAAATATCTCAACCCATAACCGAAACTCCTCCTGCTTCTTCACAAAAAGATCAGGTTGTACACATAGGGCCACCACATCATGATGCTCTGGAATCACTTGATTCCATCATCCACAGTCCACTGCCTAGGGCAAATCCACTTTCTACACCACCCTTCACATCCACAATTCCCCCACCAACTAAATTGCTGTTGGATGCAATTGATTTGAACCAGGCATTAACCAGTCTTTCTCAATCACCTATCAATGAGATATACCTCAACAACTGACTGGGTCTGATGTATCAATCTTTGCTAACCCACCAACACAACCTGAGGAGGTTAGACCCCTTGAGTTACAAGTAACTCTTGGTGGTAGTCCAAATGAAGCAGCCACTACAACTGTTGAACCCATTGGTTTACAGTTGGACAGTGGTTACATCAATAAGACTTCCTTGGAGGCAATTCCTTGTATAGCACCTCTGCCAACCACCAGTAGATTTATTTATCCTACTGGCAACATCAAAAGGTTGTCAAGTGTTGAAGGAAGAAGACCCCTGTACCAAGAAAAAGGGGCATCAGTGGTTAATGTTTGGAGCATACTCCCTACATCAACTACTGATAAAACCACTGCTAGTGGGAAATCAGATGATCCCATTAACTTGGGTGATGATTTAAAGTACCAGAAATTGACGGATCGAATTGAAAAGCTTGATAACTCTGTTACAGAACTCAAAGATATGCTACAACAGGTGTTACAAGTACAAAAGGTACAATCAACTGCTGTTCCATCTCAAGCACCTGCTCCACAAAGGGCACCTGCTACAAATGAGCTCTGGACCTTGTTTCAACCTTTTCTTCATCAACAAGCACAATTAGCAGATCAGCAACATGAAAAACATGTCCAACAGCTGAGAAATGCAATGGAGTCAAGGTTCAAAAACACTCAGGCTGATTTAAAGGCTCTCAAAACTCAGATCCTGCACACCACTGGCACTGCTCCTCCAACAGTACTTTTCATTTATCAACTCCCAGAAGATAATGCCAAAAAGGGGGAGAAAATTCAGGAGTGGGAGAAGAAAGGAATAGATGATGGTCTTTACATTGAACCTGAAAAGGATGCTATGACCAGAAAAATTCCTGTGCCAGATGGTAGTAAAAAGGTTGATACTACTCAAGAAGCACTTGATGAAGGAGTAGCAAGTGTAAAAAGAGATAGAATGGCAAAGGATGTTTCAAGTTGGAATGAAGAGAAAAGAGCTTTCATGGAGCTGTATGAGCAGGGTTGTTCTGGTTCAAAGGATACTAAAAATCCTAAGACAAAAAGGAAGCCTAAGTCCACCTCATCCAGAATTCCAAAGCATATTCCAAAACCACCATCCAAAAGTCATCAGCATCAAACCTCCATCCAAACAGCTGTTGTAACTCCTGCTGTATCAACTACTGCTGGTACCTCAGTGTTTTCAACATCTGTTCTCTCTTCAACACACACCACAACCACTATTTTACCACCACTATCACCATCAAAAACCATTTCACCACCACTTTCACCTGCTCACAAAAAGCAGAAGACAACAGATGTTATAACATCTGTTGTAATGACAACAGTAGTTGAAACACCAGTTGTTTCAACTACTGTTAGTCATTCACAAACCACTGCCATACAATCTACCACCACTGATCCACCCAAAACATCGTCTGCTTCTTCTAAAACAAAAAGGAGAAGGATTTACATATCAGATGATGATTCACCTTCACCACCACCAACATCTTTAAAATCCCTATCACTTGTCACTATTCCAAAACCTATACCTCTCTCTTCAGCTCAAACTTTAAAGCCATTACCTCCTGCTGGTGTCTCATTCCCTTTAGAACTCATTGCAGTTAGGGAAGAAATAAAATCCTTTTATCATGAGGATGACCCAGCCAAAAGGAGTTTGCCATCAATTGCAGGATATCCCAGGCCTAACAATATTGAAGAATACTTGAAACTCAAGGCCAAACAAGCAGAGGATATTGCAATCAAAAACAAAAAAGGGAAATCTGATAGAGAATTTCAACAAAACTATCAGTTTTTACTCTCACAGGTCAATGCTATGGAGCGATTTGCTAAAAATGTATGTCAACAAATTTCAGAAAGGGCAGATGAGTCCTTGAGGAAAGACTACATTGAGAACATCATGACCTACAAGAAATACAAGGGGGAGAAACACATGTACAAGAACTGGACCATTCCTGAGCTTGAAAAAGAAGCAGCCAGGATTCAAGACATGATAAAAAATAAGGTCAAGCAGACTCCTCCTGAAAAGTTTAAACAATTTGAAGCTGAGAAGATGTTAGAGTTGAGGAGAATGAAAGAGGAGCTGATTGCAGCTGATTATGGGTCAAAGAATTCAGTGACAAAGTGGGGAGAAGATAGAGTCAGGGCAACCTATAAAAGCTTAGAGGAACTTAGGAAGAAAGATCCAAGAGTTCCACAAAAGCCTGACTATTCCAAAGCAGAGGTCTCAAAAAGACCACCAAAGCTGCATGCTAAAAGAACCACTGCTCCAGCTGGTGCTGCCATCTACAAAAGAAGGAGCAAAAACCAGTTGAGTATTGAAACAATTCAAGATCTATTAGCTGGAGATGCTAATGTAAAAGCAGGCACGAAAGTAATGATAAAAGAAGATCTTGAATTGGAACAATCTGCAAGTGCTGCTCAGCCAGTTATGAATAGGCCAGCCTCACCAAATACTTCTGCAAATAAACATCTCCCAAGAAACCACCAGGCTCAAAAATACAAAAGTGGGAAACTGACAAACAGACCTGCGTATTGACTTTGCTCAGGTCTGGTGGAGAAGTGGAGAAAATATCAAGGGAACAAGCTCTTGGCCTGAGTCTTGAAGATTTGCAGGATCTCCTTGATCTTCCACTTAGCAGGGATGATGAAGATACAGATGCCCTAGACTTTGAATTACAATTTAAAGGCCAGATAAGGGAACTGTTGATGAGGCAATAAAGATTTCCACAATAATGAAGAGTTTTGGCATTATCTGTTCCAGGGGGAGATTGTTGGGATTGAACCCTATCAGAGGAACAGATAATATAAAGCCAAAACCAGGTCACAACAGTGGATTCACAATAAGCAGACGTTTACATTAAGCTTTCCCGTTAAAAGTGATTTATAACAACTGATGGTCTTTATCCGCTGTTCAGATACAACTACTGCTGCCCTTTCTACTGCTGATTAAAACCCTGAAGTATCCAACACTGCTGGTCCTATCTACTGATGATAAAGCACTGCCAAGTCAAGGACTGATCAACCTTGAGTAAAGTACTGACATAAAGGGAGAGCAGCTGTTTAGTGAATTATTTGTTTTATGTATAGTCAGTGGTTAGGTTAGCAGTGTTTGTGTAAGGACAGTAGATACAGGTTGTTAGACTGTTAGACGTCGCTTTCATGGTGACGTCAGCTGAGATACCTCAGTGGTTTCGTTTGCCTATAAATGTAACAGTACCCTGTACTGTTACATTTGATTGACTGAGCGAGTTCTTCTCCTCATGTCTAATCCTTTCATCTTGTGTGCAAACCAACCTTGGGGCATCAGGCTGAGGGGGAGGTTAGTTTGTAAGCATGTCTGTAATCTTTTGCTTTGATTTGTAATCTTTTGACTCTATGAGAAGCAAATGCTATCAAACTATTTTCTCCATTGATTGTGTTTACAAAGTTTGTATCTATTTCCGCTGCACTTAATCTCTGTTCATATCTATTGATTATACAATTTACACAAACTAGCACAATCATGTGAGCCTCCGATCCTAACATTCATGTTCAACCCAAAATCGGTTGTCTCGTTGATACGAATCAGATCTCAAACCGACACATCACTAGAGAAGAGTGGAAGGCCTGAATAAGCTCCGATTCTATCAATTTTGAGTGCATTAAGTGTAAAAGAGTTGAAAGAAAGTTACAAAGCCATCTTTCAATCCTTTTAACCTTGAAAATGTTCAGATCTAGATGAAAATAGTGTTAAATCATGTTGAAATCCTTTAGATCTGAGTTGTTCTTGGTGGGATGAAGCCAAACCTTGAAGCTCATAAGAACCTCATGATGACATCATCCTAGAACACTTCAAATCCACTGATTTCACAGTTAAAAGTGAAGATTCAAAGGTGAAAATGATGAAGAAGTGTGTGTAGATCATAGAAGTACAAAGTTTGGGGAAGAAACTTACAAGAATCACGAGAAATTGAAGGAAAAGTGGGCTGGAGGTGCTGGTCGAACGAGAGAGCTGTCACATCACTGTTGGTGATGTGACACGGGGTATTTATAGGTTGCCAAAAGAGGAAAGAGGAGCATAGGTGACGGATCGGATGTCACTTCGATCGGATGGCCATCCGATCGGATGGTCATCCGTTCAGATGACCATTCGATCGAATGGTCATTCGATCGAAGTGGTCCGACGAGTTGGTTTTCGGCATTTCGTTTTGGGTGTTGAGAATTGCGATGCGTTTAAGCGAGTGTGCGATGCGATAGTATTAAACAATAGCTACAACAACTTAACCAATGCTCACATTAATAATCTTGCGTTTAGCGTTTGCGACTAGATTGCGTTGCGATAGAGTTGCGATTACGTTTTCGAATAATCACCACAAAACATAAATAAACATGCACAAGTAACACATAAATAGCACACACACGTAAAACAATATCTAGAACGGATAATTCGAGTTGCGGTGCGATTGCGATGCGGTTAGCGATAAAGCGATAAACCTTGATTAAACCTCAATTATTATAGATACTCCACATAATACAACTAAAGTAACTAAATTAAAGAATTTGATTACAAGTCAAGAAGCACAAATCAGTAATTAAGCAAGGAGTGACAGATCACAATTAGCAATCTTTTCTTCCTTTGACTTTGACTTATACTTTGACTTTCGTAACACGGGGTATTACAGCCTCCCCCTCTTAAGGGAATTTCGTCCCAAAATTAAGGCACAGGTGTAACAAAGAGCTTTGGATACTTCGCCTTCATGTCACTTTCGAGTTCCCAGGTGAACTTTGCGCCGCGTTTGCCTTCCCAGCGAACCTTCACAATGGGAATGCGTGAGCGCCTGAGCTTCTTGGTTTCTCGGTCCATGATCTCGACAGGCTTCTCCACGAAGTGTAATGTTTCGTCCACTTGTAGATCCTCAAGTGGAACTTGTAAATCTTGCTCGGCCTGGCACTTTCTGAGGTTCGATAGATGGAAAGTCGGGTGGACGTTGTTAAGTTCCTTTGGTAGTTTGAGTCTGTAGGCCACTTTGCCAATCCTTTCCAGGATCTTAAAGGGTCCAACATATCGAGGCGCGAGCTTTCCTTTCTTGCCGAATCTGATCACACCCTTCCAAGGTGAAACCTTTAGGAGTATGTGATCGCCAACGTCAAATTCAAGGGGCTTGCGGCGTCTATCGGCGTAACTTTTTTGATGACTCTGAACTTTCAGCAGGTTGTCTCGAATCTGGAGGATTTTGTCAGTCGTTTCTTGCAACAGCTGAGGACCGGTTATTTGCGCGTCTCCGATCTCGTGCCATACAATAGGCGATCAACATTTTCTTCTGTATAATGCCTCAAATGGTGCCATTTGGATGCTAGAGTGATAATTGTTATTGTACAAGAATTCGACTAAAGGTAAGTGCGCGTCCCAATTACCACTGAAATCTATGACACATGAGCGAAGCATGTCTTCAAGGGTACGAATCATTCTTTCAGTCTGACCGTCGGTTTGGGGATGGAAAGCGGTACTTAGATTAAGTGTAGTACCAAGAGCAGATTGAAACATTTCCTAAAGACGTGAGGTAAACCGACCATCGTGGTCAAATATGATATCACGAGGTGTCCCATGTCGACAAATGATTTCATCAGTGTAGATTCAGGCTAATTTTTCTACCTTAAAGTCTTCTCGTATCGGCAGAAAATGAGCAGATTTAGTCAAGCGGTCAACGACAACCCAGATGCTGTCGTGACCTGATGGCGTGCGCGGAAGTTTCGTTATGAAGTCCATAGCTATACTCTCCCATTTCCACATAGGGATCTCGGGTTGGACGAGCAAGCCAGAGGGTCTTTGCTGTTCGGCCTTGACTTTCGAGCAAGTCAGACACTTCAAAACATAGATAGCGATATCCTTCTTCATACCCGGCCACCAGTACTTGTAGCGAAGGTTTTGGTACATTTTATCAGCACCGGGATGAATAGAATATCGAGACTTGTGGGCTTCTTCCAGCAGAATTTTTGTAAGTTGGTGCGCTTGGGATCCAAATTCGGTCTAGATAGTGGAATATCCCATTCGATTTATTCTCGAGTTGGGCGCCATCGTTGAGAATCCTTTCCTTCTTCAAAGTATGTTCGGTAAAACAAGCATATTGGGCGTCGTGGATAAGAGTCTCGAGATGGTGCTGGGCATGAATATTACGAACGGTATGCAAATAGCTTCGTCTGCTGAGAGCGTCGGCTACAACATTCGCTTTTCCAGGATGGTAACGAATCTCACAGTCGTAATCGTTAAGAAGTTCAACCCATCGGTGTTGGCGCATATTCAGTTCCTTTTGACTCAAGATGTGTTGCAGGCTCTTATGGTCTGTGAAGACCGTACACTTAGTACCATAAAGGTAGTGTCGCCAAATCTTTAACGCAAAAACAATTGCACCTAGGTCGAGCTCGTGGTTTGTATAGTTTTTCTCGTGGATCTTGAGCTGATGAGACGCGTAAGCGATAACCTTGTCCCGTTGCATGAGAACACAACCAAGACCAAGGTTCGAGGCATCGCAATAGACAATGAAGTCATCATTTCCATCGGGTAAGGCTAGTACAGGAGCATTGCAGAGCATATGCTTTAGAGTTTGAAAGGCAGTCTCTTGTTCAGTTTCCCAAACAAAAGGCTTGTCTTTAGGCGTTAAGGAAGTAAGCGGAACAGCGATTTTCGAACAGTCAGGGATGAATCGACGGTAATAGCCCGCCAATCCGAGGAATGAACGAACATCAGATGCTGATTTTGGAGTAACCTGTCACGGCCCCCTGCCCAGATTTACCCGTTTCAGGAGCCGCGGGACAGAAACCCGTGGTAATTATTATGTTGGCAGCGGAATTTTAACAGGATCTTTTAAAACTTGAAAATACCCAATTTATTTTATTTCACAATTTTGGGGATAACACCCATAATTTACAATAAAGGTGATTTCACTGGGAAATCCCTGTTTTTACAAAAACATGTTTCTTTATTTTATTAAGCCACTTCCTCAAGCTTGTAGTGCTACACGGCACTTTTTCCTGGATTACAGCAGATCACCTGAAACATGTTTTAAAAAGGTTTTATCAGCAGAGAAATACTGGCGAGTCATTCAAGTTACACAAAACGACACATTGTTATAATATACAGTATTAAGGGTGATTATATTGTTTCTATCTACCAATTACCCCAAATCGGTATTTGTCACTCGACAGTATCTATGACTATGGTCAGATCACCCATTGGCTAACCCGTTGTCCAATGGTGACGGGTATCAAGTAATGTATACAAAACCCCACATACCGACAGCAATTGAAGATTACAAAGACTTAATCCCTGTAATTATAACTGGAAAACATTTAGGGTTTTATAAAGCACTTTGATAAAAAGAGAATGACTCACATTGCAGATTTAGACGGGCAGCGTTTAGCCTACTGATTTAGCCTTGTTAACCTAATTCAATTAACAATGCACACGAAAAACTAGGTCAGTAACTTAATACAACTTTTACGACAACTCACGAGATCAAAACCTTCATGACGAATGACAAAGTATAGCCCAAGTACGGGCAGCACTTAAACATCCATCGGATTGGTTTTTATCAATCGGACATTAAATCGTAGCAGTGATCGAGTTATTACCCTGTTATCGCGGCAGAATTTCATGCTTGTGTGTGTTTTTGGACTAGACAGACGATATCTCAGCGTACAAATTGAATTTTAACATCGAACCAACGCCAAAATGCAAGTGCCAACCCCTAGGATTTATACTGAATTTTTGGTTCCCTCGCGTGGCGCGCCAGGGACACCTGGTTCCTGCGCGTGGCGCGACGGTTTACTTTTAGCATAGGGTAGCCTCGTGTCCAACTAGCCTGGGTGAGTCAAAATTTCGATGAATTTCACATTCTACAACAAACTGTGATGATAATCGTCAATGGGGGAATACCCCCCTTGAGTTTTAGGGGCCCTGATCCTAGTTCCGATTGTTCTGAAAATTTTAGGGGTCATGCAATATTACTTGGGGGTATCAATTTGGGTTTCCTATTGGACATAATAAAATAAGAAATAATAAATTTGATGAGAGTTGTTACATCCTCCCCACCTTATTAAAATCTCGTCCTCGAGATTTACTGGAACAAGTAGGGATATTTTCGCTTCATTTCTGATTCCAGCTCCCAAGTGTACTCAGGTCCTCTCTTCGAATCCCACTTGACTTTGACCAGTACTAGTCTTTTGTGTTTGAGAAACTTGACCTTTCTGTCTTCTATCTGCAGTGGCTTCTCAACAAATTTTAACTTCTCATTGACCTCTATATCTTGAAGAGGTACTACCAGGGATTCGTCAGATAGACATTTCTTGAGGTTGGATACATGAAAGACGTCATGTACCCCAGCTAGCTCTTCTGGTAGTTGTAAATGATAGGCAACTGGTCCTATTCACTGGATTACTGGGAATGGTCCTACGTACCTTGGACTTAACTTTCCCTTCTTCCCGAACCGCACTACTCCTTTCCAAGGGGAAACTTTTAAGAGTACCTTGTCTCCAACTTGAAATTCTAGCGGCTTGCGTCTATTGTCTGCATAATTTTTCTGGCGATCTCTAGCCGTCTTTAGTCTTTCCTTGATTTGAGTGATCTTGTCGGTGGTTTCTTGCACGATTTCAGGACCTGATAATTGACTTTCTCCTATTTCTGCCCAACAAACTGGAGTTCTGCACTTTCGCCCATAAAGTGCTTCGAATGGGGCAGCTTCAATGCTTGCATGATAACTATTGTTATAGGAGAATTCAATTAAGGGTAGGTGGTCATCCCAGTTCCCACCAAAATCTATTACACATGCCCTGAGCATGTCTTCCAAGGTTTGAATTGTCCTTTCACTTTGTCCGTCTGTTTGGGGATGATAAGTTGTACTTAAATTTAATCGTGTCCCCATGGCTTCTTGGAAACTTGTCCAAAAATGTGAAGTGAAACGACTATCCCTATCCGATACAATGGAGAGTGGGACTCCATGTAAGGACACTACCTCGTCTACGTATAACTTGGCTAACCTTTCCATGCTAAAGGTTTCCTTCATGGGTAGGAAATGAGCTGATTTGGTTAATCTATCCACAATTACCCAAATTGCGTCGTTACCTTTTCTGGTTTTGGGCAACTTAGTAACAAAATCCATGGTTATTAGTTCCCATTTCCAAACAGGCATTTCTAATTGTTGGAGTAACCCTGAAGGTTTCTGGTGTTCTGCCTTAACTTGTGAACAAGTTAGACACTTAGATACATATCTAGCTATATCTTTTTCCATTCCTATCCACCAGAAGTTATTTCTTAAATCTTGGTACATTTTATTATTTCCAGGATGCATGGTATATCTAGATTTATGGGCTTCCTCTAGAATCTTATTTCTTAATTCTCCTTGCTTAGGTAACCAAATTCTTTCCATATGGAATCTCCAAATTCCATCAGCCCCTTGCTCCAAGTCTTTTATTCTTCCTTTCATTCCTTCAGCATCATCCTTGATTGCTGTTTCTTGAATGTTTTTCAGTTGTTCCATTAAATCTAACTGTAGGTTTAATCTAAGAGCACGAACTCGCTTTTGCTTTTCATGATACTTACGACTTAGGGCATCTGTGTAACACCTGTGCCTTCACGGCCATCAAACAAAATACTGAACCAATGAAATATTGTATTTCATACTTGGGATTTGTAAAAATATGTGTATCATTTACACATATCAACTCTTGTTCGATTTCAAATTCTAAATCGCTTTCTGGAAGGTTATACGCGCTCTTATGCGTAAATATAACCAGTTTAATGCAACAAACCCTCTGGAATAGTGACATAGGCTTAACATACCTTAAATAGCCTTTACATAACTTAGAAATAAGTTTTGAAGGCTTTGGTATGGCAAAAACAAGCTAATTCGCTTACAGGGACTAAATATGACAAACTGCGAAAGTATGCCAATTTGAACTGTAACAGACATTCTGGAACATGACCATAAGTTAAACACACCTTAAATATCCTTTATATAGCTTAGAAATAGGCTTTGAGGGGTTCGGTGTGCTAAAATAAACTTTTGGGTCCTTCAGGGACTAAAAGTGTCAAAAAGTGCACAAGTTTGCATTTTCGCTCATAACTTACGTTCTGAATACATCCGGACATCCAAAAATTTATGTAAGCACTAAAACATTTTATTTTAGTGTTCGGCATAAGAAAAATCCATTCGTCACGCATTTTGGATCGTTTTTCGCGCTTATGCGCATTCCGTCGTAATTAAGCGAACATCGCGTTCGTACGACCAAACGAACCATCACCCGGCATATTTTTGAGCATGTTTCATGTCCACAATGTTTAGGAAACATTTTAGGGCCTTAAAGTTGGCTTTACGGGCCTTAGAAGTGTCGGAAATGGCCTTAAACATGTGCAGGGACTGAAACTGTCATTTTTCAAACATGTTTCTAATCTGACATGCTCAGGCGGCCCGCATTATGTTTGGCTGATCCTGAAGTGGGCCGCGTCCGCCTTCTGGACCAGATTAACTGCATTAACAGCTGTTTGCAGCTGTTTTAACCACAACCACACACTCACCACTTGCCTAATCAGCTGATAAGGATGGTTTTTAGCCACCATGAGTTTCCGACAAGTGTACGCCTTGGATCATGGCATGTTTTCCATGAAACGATCCTAACGGTTACCCGAAAACTATAAATACCCCATCACCCCAACTTCATTTCTTACAAGAATTCTGATTTGAGAGCTCTAAGTTGAAACCATTGTTTCATACCTGAGTTCTTGGATCGGGATTAGCATTCGGGGACCCTTCGTAAGTATTCTTTCGTTCTTTTATTGCTTTTCGAGTCTTTCGAGTCTGAAAGTCAAACTTTGTTTGACTTTCTACATTGACCAGTTATGGTCAATGCGAAGTTCGTTTGAACTTCGCAACGTGAGTGTAATCACGTTGGTTATAGTCCCTTGGGACTATGCCTACTGATTACCACGTTGTCTAGGGTCGTAGGGTAAGCGATCTAATAAATCGCTTATACCTCGAACCCGACCCATTTGGTCGATCATTAGGATCCGACCAAATACATTAGGTGACCTTAGTAGGTAGGGAATAACCTTCCGAGGTTATACCCTATGGTCACATCGTTTAAGTAGTTGTATGATAGGTAGTTTATATGCCTTAGGTAAATTACCAGAATACCCTTTTCATGTGTAATTGGTAATTAAGCATATGTAACCTAAACTTTTGTCACATAACTGATTATGTAACATGTTTAGGCATATAACACTCGTCATAGGACTAGTTAGACGGTCCGAACGCGTTTCACGCGCACGACGCGTTTAAGTAGCATAAGCTACCTTAATGGGTCGCGATGGGTCGATAATACTTAGGTTAAGTTTCATTTAGTATGTAGGCTTTGTTAAACCATATCATATGAGTTCCTACACTCATTTGGTTTACAGACCCTCCTGCTACCCAGTCTTCCGATTTAGGTCCGGGTTATTTATGTAGTTACCTATATTAGGTACCATTTGATTTCCGGGACTCCTCTAGCTTACTTGGTAGTTGTTCAAGACTCCTAAGCACTCTCAGGCGAGTACATTATTCCCCTCTTTTACTGTTTTTAACTGTTTTGGGGTGACTCATATGTACTAAATGTTTTATCAATAGTTTCAAGAACAATTACAATGTGGTTTCAAGAACAATAACAATTATTTCAAGAACGCTAACAATGATTTCAAGAACGAATACAATGATTTCAAAAACTAATTACAAATTTCAATAATGTGAACGAACTTGTTGGTTGTAGTTACATAACCAATGATATTCATTAGAAATGATCAGGCCGACCAGTATTAGGTTATGGTACCATAGGATCTGACAAATCCCGTTATTCTCTATACCCATGGTTATGTGGGGATATTTTGGGTAGCGACTGAATCTGTGATTATTAACTTATCCTTTGGTAAGGGTTTGTTAAGAACGAGAACGAGAGCGAGTTGGAACGAGGATCGAGTCAAGAAGGTTTGAATGTTATTAGAGAATCGACCATTAAGTAGTTTCACAATTAAAACAAGAACGATTTGAACGATTAAAACAAGGACGATTGGTTTTCACACGATGGTTTAACGATTGGGTAAACATTTGGACATGATTTACATTTGATCATGCATTCCACGAAACATAGTAATGATTTAAACCAAGTTTTACTTCAATACTTTGTTTTGTGCGTTTCTCCTATGGTTTAGTTGATGCATTCCACTAGCCATACATATCATTTTGGTTACACATTACATGGTTTACATTTGACACAAACACTTTTGACATTGATTATACATGACATGATTTACATTTGATCATGCATTCCACGAAACATAGTAATGATTTAAACCAAGTTTTACTTCAATACTTTGTTTTGTGCGTTTCTCCTATGGTTTAGTTGATGCATTCCACTAGCCATACATATCATTTTGGTTACACATTACATGGTTTACATTCTCCTATGGTTTAGTTGATGCATTCCACTAGCCATACATATCATTTTGGTTACACATTACATGGTTTACATTTTGGTTACACATTGATTATACATGACATGATTTACATTGGACATGAACATTACTTTGGTGGTTTGGTTTGATTAAGTGATTAAGTAACGATGCGTGTGTAATATGATACAAGCATGGTGGATACGCCGCTGGTACTTCCTATATATAAGTATTTGTATGGTATTACATATCGTAGCGTTATTTGAATCATTTCAGTTTGAGACATAGAACATTTTATACAAGTAACATACTTTTCACAAGACATTTATTTACAAACAACTTATCTTATACAAACTCATTTTACATGGTTATTCAGTTAATCATGCATTATTCTCTTATTTATATATATCATCTGAACTTATTATTTTTCAAATGATTTACAAAGACAAAGCAAATTACAAGGTTCATGACTAAACATTTTCTTAAACAGAAGTCATGAATCTTATTTTCAACAAAACCAATGTATTCGCCAGCATTTCTTTGCTGACCTCGTTTTTACATATGTTTCAGGTATTGTTGAAAGATATCAATTGATAGGATGCATGCTCACATAGGACTGGACAAGGCCTTAGTGACTCAATAACAATGATAGATTACGTTTAAATTGTGTATTTAGATTTCCAGACGATGTAATTATTCAATGTTTAATAAAACGAAACACTTTTGGTATCCATGGTGATGAAACATTAATTCTGTTACAACACGCCCCGATGTTTCCGCCGCGATCTGTTGTTTTACGCGATCGGGGTGTGACAGAAAGATGGTATCAGAGCCAATGGTTATAGTGAATTAGGTTATTAGTAATGCTTTGACCTAGTCTATAACCTTCTTAGGACCCTAACGCGAGTTTACTTGCGTTTAGTCATAAAACAATACTGTCACCTATCCTTAGGCGACAACCACAACAAGAACATAAATTTCAAAACCGCTTTGAAAACTAATCATCTGTTCTAGGATGATTGATTACAAGGTTTTGAACCCTCAGTTATAAGGTTTTGAACCCCTTTTTGGAATTTTCAAACTCTTGCCAAAGTTTTGAGTCTTAAATAATGTGAACACGTGCAAACTGGAAGGGTGAATGCCTGTATTCTGGGTTTTCTGTCTAGGCAAGCACTTCGTATACATCTCATCAGACGCGAGACCAGTTGTGCTTACCTGGGAATTCTTGGGATGAGTGTTCACTTATAGGCGAGCATGTCTTCGCGATACATTATTTTCGACCCATTTACTTTAATCAGTCACTGTGTGTCGTTTGTTGCTTTGTAGTAACAAACAAATGACCACTATCCTTACTTTCATCAGATTTGTTTCATCTCATTCTTTTCGTCTAAATTGTCTCACTCGTTTCCTTTCATGTTTCCTCTTTTAGACAATGCCTCCTCGACGCGAGAGCCAGATAGAGACTGCCGAGCTGGCAGAAATCATTGCGCAGCAAATGGCTGCTCAATTCCCAAACCTCTTTGCTCAATGGAACCAAGCCAACAACAACAGCAATGTGCTATGCAAATACAAGGATTTTAACCAGGCTAAACCACTCAAGTTTAGTGGTTCTGAAGGAGCGACTGGGCTTCTTCAATGGTTCGAGAGCATTGAGAATACTTTCCGCCACGTGCAGTGTCCTGGCAATCGCAAGGTCGAGTTTTCTTCAAGCGTGTTTCAGAAGAGGGCTCTCACATGGTGGAACGGGATTATGAGGGATCGTGGTGCAGAAGTTGCTCTAGCACAGACGTGGGCTGAACTTAGGGCCCTTATGATGAGGGAATTCTGTCCTTGTCATGAGCAGCGAGCTTTGGAGCAGGAATTTGATGAGTTGAAGCAAGATAGTGGTGAGCACAGGGCGTATACTGATAGGTTTGAAGAGTTGAGTCTGCTTTGCCCGACAATGGTTACCCCACTTGACATAGCTATCGAAAGGTACATCGACGGCCTACCTGACTCGGTACAAGACATCCTTACTGGTAGTAGCCCTGCCACACTCCGTCAGGCGATCGAGTTAGCTGCGACATTGACTGAGTCGCAGATTCGGAAGAATAAGTTACACAGAAAGGGTGACAAGGGTAAGAAGCAGGGGTCTGACAAGGAGGATAGCAAGAAAGGTCAAAACGAGAAGGGAAAGGAAGGTGAGACGTCAAAGAAATCGAAGAAGCGGAAGGGTGCCCAGAACTTTGCTGTTACAGCACAGACTGCTCAGAACCCGCGGAACCCACCAGCTCAGTCACCTGCAAAGAAAGCATATGCCGGTACCGCACCTTATTGTGCACGCTGCAACGGTCATCACGCAGTACAACAAGCTTGCTGGCAATGCACGACGTGTGGTAAACTTGGGCATTTGGCCAAGGTTTGTCGTTTGGGACAAAATCAGGCTGCTCAGGTTCAAGCTCCGGTTCAAGGGAATGCTGCGAGATTCCCACTGGGTTCATGTTTCAACTGCGGAGAGATTGGTCACTTCCGCCACAACTGCCCAAGACTGGTGAATGCAAATGCTAACGCAAACCCGAATGCGAACGTCAACGTCAATGTGAATCCAGCACGTGGACGAGTGTATAACATCAATGAGGCAATCAATGATGAAGGAATGAACAATTAGTATTTTGTTTTTCCTCTGGTTGGTATCTTGTAACATTTAAAAACAATGCGGTTGTTATATAAATAAAAATTTGTGGTTTTATTTTCTGACTAATGCCATTGTATGAATGTTTGATTCAACCTTGTGATGTCAACACAAAGACAAAACTACTCGTGTGGTTCTGTCATTTTTACGATCACTTGAGATCTCCCTAAGAACCTCAAACACTTGTTTCTTTTAAATCTAAAGTATCTTATCGTCTTGCACCGTTCAAGATGCAAGAATTATCAAAAACAGCTTCAAGAGTTGTCTGATAAAGGATTCATCCGTCCGAACTTTTCACCTTGGAGAAATTCCTGTTCTCCTTGTGAAAAGAAAAATGGATCTTTTCGAATGTATATCGATTAACGTAAGCCTGGTAAGCTTACCATCAAGAATCGATATCCCCTACCTTAAATCAACGATTTCTGCGATCAACTGCATAGCGTTTCATGCTTTCCAAGATCGATTTGCGTTTTGGGTATCATCAACTTTGTATTCTCGAAGAAGATATTCCCAAAACGGTGTTCTGCACGAAGTATGGCCATGACGAGTTTACAGTCATGCCTTTTAGGTTGACAAATACTCCAGCCATCTGCAAGGACTTAATAAATAGAGTCTGCAAGCCTTATTTGGATCAGTTCGTCATTGTTATTAATGACATCTTGATCTATTCATATCCCGAGCTGGTAACGATCAACACTTTCATTGACACTGGAACCCTTAAAGAAGGAACAAACTTTTCGCTAAATCCTCCAAGGGGAAATTTTGGCTTAAAGAAGTTCAGTTCTTGGGTCATGTAGTCAACAAGCAGGGTATTCATATGGATCAATCCAAATTACCGCAATTAAGGATTTGATCCCTAGTATGCTTTAAATACCCGTGTCTAACGATAACAAATTAAACAATTAAACAAATTGAACGATTATGCGATTATATGTTATGTGTTTGTGTGTTCTCCTCTATGTTTTTGTGTGATACGATTTTCAAATCCTCATAGAATCTTTCATATCTTCATATGAGGGATTCATAGTAGGATATTCAAAAGGTACTACCTTAATCTTTATGGGCTTCTACGTTGTAGTTAAGACCCTTGGGTTATATGGTACCACTCCATGGTTCGATAAGAGACCCTTTTAGTGGTCTAGTCAAAAAGATTGATTCACAATTTGGTTGAATAACGACATCTAGTGATGTAGCTGGACAGACTCCTTGATAGTCTATTTAGATCATTTATTGATTTAATTAAAAGGACTCTATGGCGGTCTAGTCACACTCATCATAGAAATGTTCATTTGGTTTTACCCTACACATTATAAAATAGACTGTGTGAACTGTGCAAGGAATTGTCTGATTATGGACGCGTACATAATTATGAAATTTAGTGCATAGAAACCCAGTAAGGTTTATTATGTGTAAGAACCGATAGTGACAACAATAACAAAATGAGAACGATGTAATGGAGGTACGGTGGACGCACCAATGACGCTTCATATACTTGTATATAAGTATCCCTCTTACATTGCAAGCATAATGTTATTAAGGTTACTAGAAGTTCAGAACCCTAACCAATGTTGTTCGATCTTTTCAAACTTCATGTTTTCAAGCTCTCACAAGTTTCCTCTAAATAAATTTCGGGACGAAATTTCCTAAAGTAGGGGAGACTGTAACACCTGTGCCTTCACGGCCATCAAACAAAATACTGAACCAATGAAATATTTGATTTCATACTTGGGATTTGTAAAAATATGTGTATCAT
Source organism: Helianthus tuberosus (assembly GCA_030545235.1). Lineage (NCBI taxonomy): Eukaryota > Viridiplantae > Streptophyta > Magnoliopsida > Asterales > Asteraceae > Helianthus > Helianthus tuberosus. The sequence goes on along the minus strand of CM060390.1, from coordinate 120,924,437 downwards.
TTACACATATCAACTCTTGTTCGATTTCAAATTCTAAATCGCTTTCTGGAAGGTTATACGCGCTCTTATGCGTAAATATAACCAGTTTAATGCAACAAACCCTCCGGAATAGTGACATAGGCTTAACATACCTTAAATAGCCTTTACATAACTTAGAAATAAGTTTTGAAGGCTTTGGTATGGCAAAAACAAGCTAATTCGCTTACAGGGACTAAATATGACAAACTGCGAAAGTATGCCATTTTGAACTGTAACAGACATTCTGGAACATGACCATAAGTTAAACACACCTTAAATATCCTTTATATAGCTTAGAAATAGGCTTTGAGGGGTTCGGTGTGCTAAAATAAACTTTTGGGTCCTTCAGGGACTAAAAGTGTCAAAAAGTGCACAAGTTTGCATTTTCGCTCATAACTTACGTTCTGAATACATCCGGACATCCAAAAATTTATGTAAGCACTAAAACATTTTATTTTAGTGTTCGGCATAAGAAAAATCCATTCGTCACGCATTTTGGATCGTTTTTCGCGCTTATGCGCATTCCGTCGTAATTAAGCGAACATCGCGTTCGTACGACCAAACGAACCATCACCCGGCATATTTTTGAGCATGTTTCATGTCCACAATGTTTAGGCAACATTTTAGGGCCTTAAAGTTGGCTTTACGGGCCTTAGAAGTGTCGGAAATGGCCTTAAACATGTGCAGGGACTGAAACTGTCATTTTTCAAACATGTTTCTAATCTGACATGCTCAGGCGGCCCGCATTATGTTTGGCTGATCCTGAAGCAGGACGCGTCCGCCTTCTGGACCAGATTAACTGCATTAACAGCTGTTTGCAGCTGTTTTAACCACAACCACACACTCACCACTTGCCTAATCAGCTGATAAGGATGGTTTTTAGCCACCATGAGTTTCCGACAAGTGTACGCCTTGGATCATGGCACGTTTTCCATGAAACGATCCTAACGGTTACCCGAAAACTATAAATACCCCATCACCCCAACTTCATTTCTTACAAGAATTCTGATTTGAGAGCTCTAAGTTGAAACCATTTTTTCATACCTGAGTTCTTGGATCGGGATTAGCATTCGGGGACCCTTCGTAAGTATTCTTTCGTTCTTTTATTGCTTTTCGAGTCTTTCGAGTCTGAAAGTCAAACTTTGTTTGACTTTCTACATTGACCAGTTATGGTCAATGCGAAGTTCGTTTGAACTTCGCAACGTGAGTGTAATCACGTTGGTTATAGTCCCTTGGGACTATGCCTACTGATTACCACGTTGTCTAGGGTCGTAGGGTAAGCGATCTAATAAATCGCTTATACCTCGAACCCGACCCATTTGGTCGATCATTAGGATCCGACCAAATACATTAGGTGACCTTAGTAGGTAGGGAATAACCTTCCGAGGTTATACCCTATGGTCATATCGTTTAAGTAGTTGTATGATAGGTAGTTTATATGCCTTAGGTAAATTACCAGAATACCCTTTTCATGTGTAATTGGTAATTAAGCATATGTAACCTAAACTTTTGTCACATAACTGATTATGTAACATGTTTAGGCATATAACACTTGTCATAGGACTAGTTAGACTGTAAATTTACTTCCATACAGATAATGTCTCCAAATCTTAAGGGCAAAAATTATGGCTCCTAATTCTAAGTCATGAGTCGTATAATTTTCCTTGTGCTTTTTCAATTGCCTTGAGGCATACGCAATTACCTTTTTGCGTTGCATTAGCACACATCCTAATCCTAGCTTAGAAGCATCAGAGTATACTTCAAAGTCTTCTGTCCCTTCGGGTAAGGCAAGAATTGGGGTGTTTGTTAACTTTTGCTTTAAAACCTTAAAAGCCTCTTCTTGCTTAGGTCCCCATTCAAACGTAACTGTTTTACAGGTTAGCTTAGTTAATGGTACAGTTATCTTAGAAAAATCTTTAATAAAGCGCCTATAGTATCCAGCTAATCCTAGAAAACTTCTAACTTCCGTAGCTGATTGCCGGACTTTCCATTTGGTGATTGCTTCTATCTTAGCAGGATCTACGTGAATACCTTCGTGATTCACCATGTGACCTAAAAATTTTTACCTCCTGTAGCCAAAATTCACACTTCGAGAATTTGGCGTAAAGCTTTTCCTTTCTTAACAAAGTTAAGAGTGTATGCAGGTGCTCACAATGCTCTTCCTGGTTTTTGGAATAAATAAGTATATCGTCGATGAAGACAATTACAAATTTATTCAAGTACGGTTTACAGATCCTATTCATCATGTCCATAAATGCTGCCGGAGCATTTGTTAATCCAAAGGGCATGACTGTAAACTCGTAGTGACCATACCTAGTTCTGAAAGCAGTTTTAGGTATGTCTTCTTCTTGTACCTTCAACTGATGATATCCGGAGCGTAAATCTTTCTTAGAAAAATATCTAGCCCCCTGAAGTTGATCAAAAAGATCATCAATCCTAGGCAAAGCGTATCGATTCTTGATTGTAACCTTATTCAATTCCCTATAATTGATACACATTCGCATCGAACCATCTTTCTTCTTTACGAACAACACTGGTGCTCCCCAAGGGGATGAACTAGGTTGTATAAATCCTTTACTAAGCAATTCATCTAACTGCTTTTTCAATTCTAGCATTTCGGTGGGTGCTAACCGATAAGGTGCCTTGGCTATTGGTGTAGTTCCTGGAATTAGATGAATTTTAAATTCTACCTCCCTATCTGGTGGTAATCCTGGTAGTTCTTCTGGGAATACATCCGGGTATTATGATACTACAGGAATTTCCTTAAGTTCTTTACCCTTAGTTCTAATGATTACTGAAATCATATACACTATTCCTTGCTTTCGTTCATAACTAGCAATTTTCATTACTGAAATGAACTTCATTGGTTTACGCGGCTTATCCCCTGTAATCATAATTACTTCTCATTTGGGTGCACGGATTTCTATGGAGTTCTTATCACAGAGGATTCGAGCATGGTTGGCTACTAACCAATCCATTCCTAACACGACATCGAATCCAGCTAAATTCATGGGTAATAGGTTTGCAGAAAATTTATGACCTGAAAGTTCTATGTTTTCTTTTTGCAAAACCGTATCTATATTAACAGAGTTCCCGTCTACCGTTTCTACTGTATAAATTTGCATAAGTTTGGTTAAGGGTAGCTTAAGAGCTTGGCAGAAAGAAGTATTTATAAAACTTTGGTTTGCACCAGAGTCGAATAATACTTTCGCATAAACATTGTGAACTAAGAACGTACCAGCTATTACGTCAGGAATAAGTTCGGCTTCCTGCGTGGTCAGTTGGAAGGCTCTTGTGTTCCTCTTGTTAATCCCTTCAGCAGTTTTAGCCTTGTTATCTGCTGGTTTGATCAATTTAGGGCATTCTGGTCTGAAATGCCCAGCTTCTCCACAGTTATAGGAGATCTTTGTTTTCTTTCTGCAATCTTCTTAACGATGTCCTATAGCTTTGCAGAAGTTGCAGGTTTCATTGCATTTTCCAAAATGTTTCTTCTTACAGTTTCTGCAGAACGGCGGAGTGGAAGATGATCCAGTTCCCTTTCTCTTGAAGTTGCTATTATTACCCACACGATGTCCTTGGGTAATCTTTTGGGCCACTTCCTTCTTTCTGTTTTCTTCTCGCGTACGCACCAGTCCGTCAGTCAAAGTGTTGGCTAATTCCACCGCATCATCGATCGTGCGGGGTCTCGCAGCTTTGACAATATCATGAATCTCACTAATTAAACCCCAAATGTAGCGAGAAATAAGTACCGGTTCTGGCAACGCCAGAGTAGGCACAATTCGAGCATATTCGAAAAACTTCGAAGTATACCCTCGGCAATTAACATCCACCATTCGGTGGCTTAGGAATTTGTTCGCCATTTGTTCTTTTTCATATTCTGGGCAGAATTTTCTTTCCACCAGACGTTTAAATTCTTCCCAACTCATGGCATAGGCCATGTCACTTCCCTTAGCTTGTAATACCGTATTCCACCATTCTAATGCTTCTTCCTTGAAAAGATGAGAAGCATACATGACTTTATCCTCCTCGGCACATTTACTTATTTTAATTACTGCCTCGGTTTTCTCCAACCAACGCAGTGCAGCAGTTGCCCCTTCATTGCCTGCGAACTCGACAGGTTTACAAGCAATAAATTCCTTGTAAGTGTAACCAGGCGTTACAGCTTTCATTCTCTTAAGTATCGGGGCTTGAATCAAGTTGTCGTTATCGCCGCCTCCGTTAACACTATTACTGAATTCATCGTCGCGCGTGCGTTTACTAGGGTGAGCTTGTGAAGGCTCAACAGGACTTTTAACCGCAGCGACGATTACCGGAATAGCATTGGCTATTCCTTGAGCGACGATGTTTTCTATGTCTTGCCTATTAAGAAAATGATCTTCATTGTTTTGCTCAGATTGATTAACCTCGTTAACTGGGTAATTATCAGCGTGTTCCATCTGGTAAGTAATATATATATAAGTTATTAGCATAAAATATATAATGACTAAATGCAAAACAATCGCACAAAAATCACGTCACACGTATAGCCAAAATTGTCGATTTTTCAACTTCCATATTTTATATATTACTATGCGTCCGTACAAACCAGTTATCTTACAAGAGTTTTATTTTAAGTTATTTTACAGGATTATATTTTTATTACTATTATTATTATTTTGTTATTATACAACCCCAACCACACAGTCACACCATCCCCGTCAGCTGGCATTTCAAAAACGATGTTCCCTCTCGTCGTACTTCCATGATATCATCTCCCCCACATCTCGGATTCTATTTCCTGCATCCACCAGCTCCTCGCCATAGTGGCGGAGTTCAGCCAAGTTTTCTGTGCTCATAGGTGGATGTAGTGGAGGCTCGGGGTCAAATTGGGGGAAAAAGGTATTAGGGTTATTCAAAAGGTTCTAAAATTGCCAGTCAGTTGTCCACCATTCTTCTAGCTCTTCTGGTAGAGGTCGGGGGTGGATAATAGGATCTGGGATAGCAGGTTCCAGATTAACTGGAAGGTGTGCTTCCGCTAGGTAATTAAAGAGGTTTCCATCGGCAGGTCCGATAAGGTCACTAAGTGACAGTTTATGATCCAACTCCTCCCATGATGGCATTTCCTGGGCTTGCCTGGAACTTTCTCCCATCTCTATTCCTTTGCCTTTATCCTTGGGATCCTAAGTCTTTATCACTTTCTGTACCGCTGGTTTCTCCCTACGCACACGCCTCCAGCCTACGAGTCTTCTTCTCTTTTTCGGTTTTGGTTTCTCCTGAGGTTGGGCTTGGAATACCATTGGTTCCTCAGTGTCGGCCCAATAACCGGAAAAGACCTCAGAAACTTCCATGTCAGCAGAATGGATAGTGATATTCTGAAGAGCTTCAGACAACTCATTCATGCTGTTAGCATATGAAGAAACGCACAAAATTCTAAGTTAAAATTTTGTAAATTGAATTTTCACATAATCACAGAATGGCAATCAGAAAAACTAAGTATTTCTAAATACTTAATTGGCTTAAATCAGTGGCTCTGATACCACCTTTTTCTGTCACGGCCCCCGGCCCGGTTTTACCCGTTTCAGGAGCCGCGGCACAGAAACCCGTGGTAATTATTATGTTGGCAGCGGAATTTTAACAGGATCTTTTAAAACTTGAAAATACCCAATTTATTTTATTTCACAATTTTGGGGATAACACCCATAATTTACAATAAAGGTGATTTCACTGGGAAATCCCTATTTTTACAAAAACATGTTTCTTTATTTTATTGAGCCACTTCCTCAAGCTTGTAGTGCTACACAGCACTTTTTCCTGGATCACAGCAGATCACCTGAAACATGTTTTAAACAGGTTTTATCAGCAGAGAAATACTGGCGAGACATTCAAGTTACACAAAACGACACATTGTTATGATATACAGTATTAAGGGTGATTATATTGTTTCTATCTACCAATTACCCTAAATCGGTATTTGTCACTTGACAGTATCTGTGACTATGGTCAGATCACCCATTGGCTAACCCGTTGTCCAATGGTGACGGGTATCAAGTAAAGTATACAAAACCCCACATACCGGCAGTAATTGAAGATTACAAAGACTTAATCCATGTAATTATAACTGGAAAACATTTAGGGTTTTATAAAGCACTTTGATAAAAAGAAAATGACTCACATTGCAGATTTAGACGGGCAGCGTTTAGCCTACTGATTTAGCCTTGTTAACCTAATTCAATTAACAATGCACACGAAAAACTAGGTCAGTAACTTAATACAACTTTTATGACAACTCACGAGATCAAAACCTTCACGACGAATGATAAAGTATAGCCCAAGTACGGGCAGCACTTAAACATCCATCGGATTGGTTTTTATCGATCGGACATTAAATCGTAGCAGTGATCGAGTGATTACCCTGTTATCGCGGCAGAATTTCGTGCTTGTGTGTGTTTTTGGACTAGACAGACGATATCTCAGTGTACAAATTGAATTTTAACGTCGAACCAACGCCAAAATGCAAGTGCCAACCCCTAGGATTTATACTGAGTTTTTGGTTCCCTCGCGTGGCGCGCCAGGGACACCTAGTTCCTGCGCGTGGCGCGACGGGTTACTTTTAGCATAGGGTAGCCTCGTGTCCAACTAGCCTGGGTGAGTCAAAATTTTTGACGAATTTCACATTCTACAACAAACTGTGATGATAATCGTCAATGGGGGAATACCCCCCTTAAGTTTTAGGGGCCCTGATCCTAGTTCCGATTGTTCTAAAAATTTTAGGGGTCATGCAATATTACTTTGGGGTCTCAATTAGGGTTTCCTATTGGACATAATAAAATAAGAAATAATAAATTTGATGAGAGTTGTTACATAACCCAACTCTTAACATCTTCGATCTTCACAAGGTCGACGTGTATACCTTGACTATTGACAATGTGACCGAGGAATTGAACCTCCTCCAGCCAAAATTCACACTTGGAGAACTTGGCATAGAGTCGATTCCCTTGGAGTAATTCGAGAACCAAACGTAGATGTTGTGCGTGTTCGGCTTTCGACTTGTAATAGATCAGGATATCATCAATGAACACGATGAAGAAGCGGTCGAGAAAGGGTTTACACACGCGATTCATTAGATCCATGAAAACCGTGGGTTCGTTGGTTAAACCAAAGGGCATTACGACGAATTCATAATGGCCATATCGGGTGCGGAAAGCGGTTTTGGGTATATCTTCCTCCTGAATTCATAACTGGTGATAGCCTGAGCATAAATCAATCTTCGAGAAACACGTAGCACCTTGAAGTTGATTAAATAAATCATCGATTCGAGGCAGGGATAGCGATTCTTGATGGTCAGCTTATTCAATTACCTATAATCGATGCACATCCGGAATGACCCATCCTTATTTTTGACGAAAAGGACTGGCGCGCCCCAAGGAGAGGTGCTAGGGCGAATGAAACCTTTGTCAAGCAATTCCTGGAGCTGACTCAAGAGTTCACGCATTTCAGACGGAGCGAGACGATAAGGAGATCTAGCGACAGGATTTGCTCCAGGAATGAGATCAATACGAAAGTCGATATCACGAATCGGAGGTAAACCAGGTAAATCATCCGGAAAAACGTTAGGAAAATCACGAACCACAGGCACCTTGTCCATTGCCTTAACTTCCTTTTTCTCCGCTACTAAATGTGTGCCAAGAAAGCTTTATATTCCTTGCGGAGATACTTGCTAGCCTGGACACATGACATAAGTTGGAGTTTCTTCGATGTGACTTCACTGTATACACATAATTGATCACCATTAGCGAGCGAGAAATGAATCATCTTATCAAAGCAAACAACTTCAGCACGATTCCCGCGAAGAAAATCCATGCCTACTATGATGTCGAAACTACCGAGCTGCATCGGAATAAGGTCGATAGGGAAGACGTGATTGTTGATTTCAAGAGTACAATCACGTAGAACGGAATTAACAGCAACGGTTCTTCTAGTGGCAACTTCAACATCGAACGTCAAGGGGAGATGGGCGCGCTTACGATTAAGGAGCTTTTCGAATTCAAACGATACAAAACAGTTATCTGCTCCAGTATCAAACAAACACGAAGCATATATACCATTCACAAGGAATGTACCATTAACCACATTGTTGTCTGCTTGAGCTTGGCGGGCGTTGATGTTGAAAGCACGTCCACGGGCTGCTGGCAGCTGCTGCTGTTGATGTTGTTGCGGCTGTTGCTGTGGCTCTTACTTCACCACTCTGTTGGGGCACATGTTTGCAAAGTGGTTGGGATCACCACATGCAAAGCAAGCTCTAGCGTGAGCAGCGGGTGCAGGAGCTACTTGTTGGCCCTGTGGAGCAGGAAGGAGAGCTTGTGGTGTAGGAGCTTGACCTTGAGCTGGAGCTGGAGCTTGGCGAGGACCGGTACGGCAATTAGTAGTAAAGTGGCCGTACGGGTTGCAGTGAACACAGAATCTGCAAGCAATCCCCACGGGGTGATGATAGGTACAAGTAGGGCAGAGCGGGTGAGGACCAGTATATGCACGCTTGGATGGCGGTGCATGGGTCACTGGGGCCGCTACTTGGCGGTTTTGGGGTTGCGGTTGAGCAGGTACGGCTTGGAGAGGAGCGGCAGATGTGACAGCGCAATTCTTGCTACTGTTGTTCTTGTTCTTTCTCTTGTGGCGGGAGGACTTGGAAGCTTGCAGTGCGGCGGCGGTTTCAGCGGTGGAAGCATCGGTAACTTGGTGAAGATTCTTGGAGGCTTTATCAAAGTAACCAGCCCGAACTCGCTTGTCATTGATCTCGGCAGCGAGCAGGAATGTCTCTTCAATAGTTGCCGTCTTTGCAGCTTGCATGAAATCAGCCACACAATTCGATAGAGCACGGATGTATTTCTTGATGGTGATATCAGGGGTAGTAACTTGACCCAGACAAATGATACTCAGTTTCTTGAAGCGGGCAGTTAAACCAGCGTTGTCGCCACCCTCCTGTTTGATGTGCCAGAACTCAGGCCTCCAGCTTCTAAAGCTAGTGGGGAGGGCAGAACTCTTTCATCATGATGTCCTTCACCTCGTCCCATGTAAGCCCATAGGCTTCATCATTTCCACGCTTGTTTCTTTCGGCAGTCTACCAGTCCAGAGCCCTGGACTGGAAAATGCCAGTGGCGTTAACAGTGCGGAGATTATCAGGACAGTTGCTTTGGTGCAGGGTGACGTCAATAGAATCGAACCATTGAAACATGGCAGTAGGTCCATCTTCTCCGGTGAATTCTTTGGGTCCGCAGGCTTTAAACTGTTTGAATCTAAAATTAGCACGAGGAGAATCAGTCCTGGACTCGTCAGAGGACTTGCTAGAATTTTCATTCAGCTCACTGACGATTTGCGGGATAACTTTCGCATTTGTTTAGAGACGAGAGCAGTGATGCGTTTGTCTTCATGATTACGATGTGCGGAGCGAGCAGTAGGCGATCCAAATGACGACATTGTCTGCAACAGACATCGCCATAGGATTCAGACACTATATGCCGAATCTCACCTCTCAACACACTTATTACTACTAAAGCTCAGTAACACGTCTAATCACATAAACACATAGTCATGTAGGCACATAAACCACAGAATCACATAAGCACAGATGCACATAAGTACGTAGGACACACTATATTTTGTACGTATTCACCTTCACATGTTCAAAAATAGCGATTACGATTAGCGAGCAGCATAGCGAGTAACATAGCAAGCGATTTATTAGCGTATTGAGATAGATGTGTAGTGCAAGTCGTGTGTGTTGATCGAAGCGAACGGAGAAAAGCTTATAAATCACCAAAAATCGAAACACATAAATAGATAAAACCACATAAAACACGTAAAAATTCCACATAAAAGCGACAAATATCAGAGTTAGCGGCGGCGAAATCCAAAATTGAAACACATAAAGTCGAGAAGAGATTATCTCGTCTTGATAGACGTCGACTACCCAAAGTGATTCGACTATTCACAAGAACTTCGAGTACACACTTTGGCCTTATGGACTATGCTCTCACCTCGAATTGGGCAAACGACACGCATCCTTCCAGTTACAGCGTGACTCAAGTTATTAGAGTCCGTCGAGACTTTGGTGAGAGTTTTGTAAAACCAATAATAGAACTCAAGTTATTAGAGTCCTGACTTAACGACTGGATTCCTGTTTGTGTGATAGAATCACGAGATTGAGAGGAAAATCTGCGTCGAAGTATGTATTTCACTCCTGATTCAACGCAAATTCTCTTGTTTATAGAAAAAGAATGCGGGTCGAACAAGCGAACTAATCGAGAGTTTGCGGTTTTCACACCTAGTCTCGATCTAATCACTTGTTCATTTTCAAAAATAGTGCAGTGCGACTGCCTTAGGAAAGGCAGAGTGATAGAGTATAGCATGATTGCGAGGCGAGAATAGCAAGTAAGCTCGTACAAAACACCTACCGGGTATGCACAAGTCGGTCTGTTAGTACTTAGACTATAGACTAGGTCGTTTCTAAGACATCGACCTAGACTAGGTTAAGTCTTGCCTAATTTCCTATAGTTATGGCTCTGATACCAATCTGTCACACCCCAAACCGATGGCAGAATCATCGGGGCGCGGCACTGAGCGAAACAGATTGTCCATAAGTATCTATAACAACTATTAATTACCAGATATTTAAACGTCATGTCCCATACCATAACATATCCAAATAAAACAGTTATTACAAATAATTGTCTCAAAAACAAACACTGTTCCGACAACATAAATTTTATTAGATTTGTTTCTAGACTCCATCCTAGCTTGATTCCAGCAAATAACAAGCAAGCATCCTAAACACTTGTCACATACGTTAAAATAGAGATCAATACACATAGTGTAAAGGTGCGCATACAAGTTTAATAGTATAATAGATAGCGAAAACGTTTACGCATAACCAGCATGTAACATGTAGCAAAGTAAAGCTAGTAGGTTATCGACAATGAAATATGCACAGACGTGACTGCGAGTTGTAGAATGCGCAACACATATCCCCACTGGGACACGTGAAGTAAAGCCCTTAACAACCCCTGTCCACGACAGGTGCTGAGTCCAAACTATAGTACTATCGTTGCTAAGGTGTCAGGCAACAATCACTGTGTAAACATAACATACAAGCATTCATCGAGTAACATGTATAACACGTATAACACGCAGTAACGGTTAGCGTATAAAAGTGTTTGCGTTGTGTGATCGATGTGATTTGATATAAGTAACTTATGTAACACCCAAAAGTGCGTAAAGCAAAAAGGGATCGAGTATACTCACAGATGATGGTAGCTACTAAACACGATCTGTGTTGGATTGAAGGGAGAGCTTAAAGTAAGCCTGAATAGTTAACGATAGCATAGGTGAAGAACGACGCGTTAAACGATGCAGGGAGTGAACCAAGTGATGAATGGTCATACGATCGGATGTCAATCCGTTCGGATGGTCATCCATTCGGATGGCCATTCGGTCAGATTGACATTTGTTTGGGATGGATGTGTTTGTGTATGATGGCTTTGAAGTTTTCGTTGTAGCATTTTAAAATCAGAGAAGTATCTCTACCTTTCAGGTCGTCGATCGAATGCTCGTTCGATCGGATAGCGATCCGATCGGCAAGACACTTAGTGAGAACAAGTTCATAGCAGGATGGTCATTCGATCGGATGGTCTTCCGATCGGATGTCAATCCATTAGAAACTGATGATCTTTGAAAATTATGAAAATATTAAGTGTTGAAGTTTAGGTGCAATCCGTTCGGATTTTCGTTCGATCGGATGGCAATCCGATCAGATGGAAATCCGATCGGACGGCAATCCGTCCCACAATCTGATCATTTTGCGAACTTGAAAATTTGTTAAGTTTGAGAGTTTTGCGGTTTGCTCGAGACGGCGTGATAATGTATTAAACAACGGAACCTCTATCAGACCCAGGTTATCTAATCAAATGGGAATCACCCCAATCCGGTCAGTTAACTGTCCGTGACAGTTGTTCATGTTCAACCCAAAATCGGTTATCTCGTTGATAGGAATCAGATCTCAAACCAACACATCACTATAGAACAGTGGAAGGCCTGAATGTGCTCTGATTATATCGGTTTTGAGTGCATTAAGTGTAAAAGAGTTGAATGGAAGTTACAAAACCATCTTTCAATCCTTTTAACCTTGAAAATGTTCAGATCTAGATGAAAATAGTGTTAAATCATGTTGAAATCCTTTAGATCTGAGTTGTTCTTGGTGGGATGAAGCCAAACCTTGAAGCTCATAAGAACCTCATGATGACATCATCCTAGAACACCTCAAATCCACTGATTTCACGGTTAAAAGTGAAGATTCATATGTGAAAATGATGAAGAAGTGTGTGTAGATCATAGAAGTACAAGGTTTGGGGAAGAAACTTACAAGAATCGTGAGAAATCGAAGGAAAAGTGGGCTGGAGGTGCTGGTCGAACGAGAGAGCTGTCATATCACTGTTGGTGATGTGACAGGGGGTATTTATAGGTTGCCAAAAGAGGAAAGAGGAGCACAGGTGACGGATCGGATGTCACTTCGATCAGATGGCCATCCGATCGGATGAACGGATGACCATCTGATCGGATGGCCATTCGATCGAATGGTCATTCAATCGAAGTGGTCCGGCGATTTGGTTTTCGGCGTTTTGTTTTGTGTGTTGAGCGTTGCGATGCGTTTAAGTGAGTGTGTGATGCGATAGTATTAAACAATAGCTACAATAACTTAACCAATACTCACATTAATAATCTTGCGTTTAGCGTTTGCGACTAGCTTGCGTTGCGATTGCGTTTTCGAATAATCACCACAAAACCTAAATAAACATGCACAAGTAACACATAAATAACACGCATAATTCGAGTTGCGGTGCGATTGCGATGCGGTTAGCGACAAAGCGATAAAGCGATAAACATCGATTAAACCTCGATTATTATAGATACTCCACATAATACAACTAAAGTAACTAAATTAAAGAATTTAATTACAAGTCAAGAAGCACAAATCAGTAATCAAGCAAGGACTGACAGATCGCAATTAGCAATATTTTTTTCCTTTGACTTTGACTTTCGTAACACGGGGTGTTACAATTCACATACATATATATATTAAGATTTTCGCGATTTGAACGATTTTATTGGTGACTCTTTATCATGTCTACTTATTCGTGATATATATCTAAGAGTTGCGCTTTGTAACATATATGCATAAGTATGGACATATTCGGTGTGTATATATATATATATATAGAGAGAGAGAGAGAGAAAGGCAGGTTAACGTACATTACCACTTATCCTACATTACGTATGCGATATTATCAGCCATAGGATCTTCAATTGTAACAACTCTCATTAAAAATACTATTTCTTATTTTAACTTGCCCAATAGGAAACCCTAATCGAGACCCCCAAGTAATCTTGCATAACCCTTAAAATTTTCAGAACAATCGAAATCAGGATCAGGGCCCCTAAAACTCAGGGGGGGATTCCCCCATTGACGATTATCATCACAGTTTGTTGTAAAAGTTGAAATTCGTTAAACCGTCGACTCACCCAGGCTACAAACAGACGTGGCTACCCTATGCTAGAGGGGGTGCCCTCACGCCACGCGACAGGCCCTTGTGCCACACTAGGGAGCCAATTTTTCAGTATAAATGTAGGGCATTGGCACTTGAATTTTGGCGTTGGTTTGACGTAAAAACTCGTTTCGTACATTGAGATATCGTCTGTTTACTTCAAAACACACACACAGCACGAAATTCTGCCGCGATAACAGGGTAATAACTCGATCACTGCTACAATTTTATGTCCGATCGATAAAAACCAGTCCGATGGATGTTTAAGTGCTGCCCGTATTTGGGCTATACTTTGTCATTCGTCGTGAATGTTTTGATCTCGTGAGTTGTCGTAAAAGTTGTATTAAGTTACTGACCTAGTTTTCGTGGGCATTATTATTTGATTTAGGTTAACCAAGCTAAAATCAGTAGGCTAAACGATGCCCGTCTAAATCTGCAATGTGAGTCATTCTCTTTTTATCAAAGTGCTTTATAAAACCCTAAATTTTTTCCAGTTATAATGACAGGGATTAAGTCTTTGTAATCTTCAATTACTGCCGGTATGTGGGGTTTTGTATACATTCCTTGATACCCGTCACCATTGGACAACGGGTTAGCCAATGGGTGATCTGACCATAGTCACAAATACTGTCAAGTGACAAATACCGATTTGGGGTAATTTATAGATAGAAACAATATAATCACCCTTAATACTGTATATTATAACAATGTGTCATTTTGTGCAACTTGAATGACTCGCCAGTATTTCTCTGCTGATAAAACCTTTTTAAAACATGTTTCAGGTGATCTGTTGTGATCCAGGAAAAAGTGCCGTGAAGCACTACAAGCTTAAGGAAGTGGCTCAATAAAATAAAGAAACATGTTTTTGTAAAAACAGGGATTTCCCAGTGAAATCGCCTTTATTGTAAATTATGGGTGTTATCCCCAAAATTGTGAAATAAAATAAATTGGGTATTTTCAAATTTTAAAAGATACTGTTAAAATTATGCTGCCAACATAATAATTACCACGGGTTTCTGTTCCGCGGCTCCTGAAACGGGTAAAACCGGGCCAGGGGCCGTGACAGAAAAAGGTGGTATCAGAGCCACTGATTTAAGCCAATTAAGTATTTAGAAATACTTAATTTTTCTGATTGCCATTCTGTGATTCTGTGAAATTTTATTTTACAAAATTTTAACTTAGAATTTTGTATGTTTCTTCATATATGCTAACAGCATGAATGAGTTATCTGAAGCTCTTCAGAATATCGCTATCCATTCTGCTGATATGGAAGTTTCTGAGTGTTTTTCCGGTTATTGGGCCGACACAGAGGAACCAATGGTATTCCAAGCCCAACATCAGGAGAAACCAAAACCGAAAAAGTGAAGAAGACTCGTAGGCTGGAGGCGTGTGCGTAGGAAGAAACCAGCGGTACAGAAAGTGATAAACACTAAGGATCCCAAGGATAAAGGCAAAGGAATAGAGATCGGAGAAAGTTCCAGGCAAGCCCAGGAAATGCCATCATGGGAAGAGTTGGATCATAAACTGGCACTTAGTGACCTCATCGGACCTGCCAATGAAAACCTCTTTAATTACCCAGCGGAAGCACAACTTCCAGTTAATCTGGAACCTGCTATCCCAGATCCTATTATCCTCCCCCGACCTCTACCAGAAGAGTTAGAAGAATGGTGGACAACTGACTGGCAATTTCAGAACCTTTTGAATAACCCTAATACCTTTTTCCCCCAATTTGACCCTGAGCCTCCACTACACCCACCAATGAGCACTGAGAACTTGGCTGAACTTCGCCACTATGGCGAGGAGCTGGTGGACGCAAGAAATAGAATCCGAGATGTGGGGGAGAGGATATCATGGAAATACGACGAGAGGGAACGTCGTTTTTAAGTTGCCAGCTGACGAGGATGGTGTGACTGTGTGGTTGTGGTTGTATAATAACAAAATAATAATAATAATAGTAATAAAAATATAATCCTATAAAATAACTTAAAATAAAACTCTTGTAAGATAACTGGTCTGTACGGACGCATAGTAATATATAAAATATGGAAGTCTAAAAATCGACAATTTTGGCTATACGTGTGACGTGATTTTTGTGCGATTGTTTTGCATTTAGTCATTATTTATTTTATACTAATAACTTATATATATTAATTACCAGATGGAACACGCTGATAATGACCCTGTTAACGAGGTTAATCAATCTGAGCAAAACAATGAAGATCATTTTCTTAATAGACAAGACATAGAAAACATCGTCGCTCAAGGAATAGCCAATGCTATTCCGGCAATCGTCACTGCGGTTAAAAGTCCTGTTGAGCCTTCACAAGCCCACCCTAGTAAACGCACGCGCGACGATGAATTCAGTAATAGTGTTAACGGAGGCGGCAATAACGACAACTTGATTCAAGCCCCGATACTTAAGAGAATGACAGCTGCAATGCCTGGTTGCACTTACAAGGAATTTCTTGCTTGTAAACCCATCGAGTTCGCAGGCAATGAAGGGGCAACTGCTGCACTGCGTTGGTTAGAGAAAACCAAGACAGTAATTAAAATAAGTAAATGTGCCGAGGAGGATAGAGTTATGTATTCTTCTCACCTTTTAAAGGAAGAAGCATTAGAATGGTGGAATACGGTATTACAAGCTAAGGGAAGTGACATGGCCTATGCCATGAGTTGGGAAGAATTTAAACGTCTGGTGGAAAGAAAATTCTGCCCAGAATATGAAAAAGAACAAATGGCGAACAAATTCCCGAGCCATCGAATGGTGGATGTTGATTGCCGAGGGTATACTTCATAGTTTTTCGAATATGCTCGAATTGTGCCTACTCTGGCTTCGCCAGAACCGGTACTTATTTCTCGCTACATTTGGGGTTTAATTAGCGAGATCCGTGATATTGTCAAAGCTGCGAGGCCCCGCACCATCGATGATGCGGTGGAATTAGCTAACACTTTGACTGACGGACTCGTGCGTACGCGAGAAGAAAACAGAAAGAAGGAATTGGCTCAGAAAATTTCCCAAGGATTTCGTATGGGTAGTAATAGAAATTTCAAGAGAAAGGGAACTGGATCCTCTTCCACTATGCCGTTCTGCAGGAACTGTGAAAAGAAACATTTTGGAAAATGTAATGAAACCTGCAACTTCTGCAAAGCTATAGGACATCGTGAAGAAGATTGCAGAAAGAAAACAAGGATCTGCTACAACTGCGGAGAAGCTGGGCATTTCAGACCAGAATGCCCGAAATTGGTCAAACCAGTAGATACCAAGGCTAAACCTACTAAAGGAACTAATAAGAAGAACGCAAGAGCCTTCCAATTGACTACGCAGGAAGCCGAACTGATTCCTGACGTAATAGCTGGTACGTTCTTAGTTCACAATGTTTATGCGAAAGTATTATTCGACTCTGGTGCAAACCAAAGTTTTATAAATACTTCATTCTGCCAAGCTCTTAAGTTACCCTTAATGAAACTTAGGCAAGTTTTTACAGTAGAAACGGCAGACGGGAACTCTGTTAACATAGATACGGTTTTGCAAAAAGAAACTATAGAACTTTCAGGTCATATATTTTCTGCAAACCTGTAGGTCCCGTAATCCCGTATGGATCTTAACAAGACTGCTAATTAATCAAGGATGCGGAATCTCCTTGATTAACCTTCGAACACAGAAACCAGAACGTGTAGAAGAATAAGAAATCGAACACACAAACTTTCAAACTGATCTTCTGTGATTATCAAACCTTAGAAACATTTTACAATCACTAAGATCTCCAAGAAACCTAACAGCCGATTTTTGTTTGTTCTAAACTCTCTCAATTCGAATTCTCTCACACAATCTCCAAAAGTCTAACCCTAAAACTCTAGTCTAAGGCTGTTTATATACACACAGCCAAGACCTACGAATTGGGCTTTGCCCATATTACATTTGTTACATAAACTTGGGCCTAATAGACTTGAAACAAACTTGGACTTGATTGGGCTTCAATATTTCAAAATCCTTAAGCCTTCATGATCCAATCATCTGTTTAATATCCAAAGACCAATCCAAAGTTGTTGTCACATAACATGCACCAACAAACTCCCCCTTGACAATAGCTTGCAAAGGAAACTTTAGTCTTCAGAATCTCACAGTCTTTGGTCTTTGGATAGTGTCAGCTTCAACATGAACTCTGTCAGCAACAGACTCCCCCTAAGCTGATGTATCCAATCACCAAATCTTCTAAGTTGTGATTCAGCATTCTCAATAAGTCTTCACAGCATCCACTCTGCATTGTAGAAGGAGGATTCTACCAAGCAGCAACAAACTCCTCATCTCTTCAAAGCAACTTCTCATCAACAAACTGCTTCAATCTGTATACTATAAAACAAACATCTCGAGAAACCATAAGAATTTTTCAACATAGTTAAAGAATTATTATTATTCAAGAGATAGTTAAACTGTATCAGATTAAGCATTTTCAAATTAAGCACCAACACGCAACAATTTTTAATCAAACCCTTATAACCTGCATGATTTAAAATTTTGAACCCACTTTCTAACACCGTCTCCCCCTATCGGTAACAACTCCTCCAAGAATAACAGTTTTCCATACATTAAGAATTTTAACAGAAAAAGACACTATTTTTGTATTTTTGTATTTTCTGAAAGCAAATAAATAGGAAAAGCAATAAACACTCTATTTTTGTGAGAATCACTGGTAAGAAGATCATATCAGCACAATCAAACTGTTTCACACCATTAGTTAATTCTTTATGTAATTTTTCGTGAAAAGCAGTCCAAGACGATTACCAGTATGTTTGTCCACCTAAACAAAATGCATGAACATTTCAAGTACCATTACCGTATGATACGTTAAGGTAATTTTATTTCTGATATATTAGTGTGTCCCACTTCAGGATATACCCCTGCGATCAAGGTATGCACAAAGATTCATCGTAGTAAGTGAGTATGCTGAATTCATCCGTTTTGTTTTTCAACGTTTAGATAATTGGTGAACAGGTTAGTACTTCCGTAAAACAAAGAGACCAAAATATCTAACGAGGGCTAAGACAAATACCATTTTTGGTACGATTTATGCATTTTGCACTTTTTTAATGACTCTCTATGAGAGCTTCTTCATTGTCAGGGTTTTGGCATTTTTAGCTCTTTTAAGATATCCTGGTTGTGCCTAGGTCAGCATGTATCTGGATGCAGCAGAAGGACAACCCTGATATCCCCAGATGAAATAACAGTATAAAGACCCAAAACCTCAGATTTTTTGCAATCTATCAACGCAAGATTTAAGGTCATTAAACCATACACCACTGATGTGTTCCCCACTCATACTCAGTGCATTTAGGTTTATATCACATTGGTAAGTTGATTATTTCATGCTTTTTGCCTACTGGTACATCGTATGATGAAGCTGCTATCACACTTAAGCAATTTAATTCAGTTTGAGTGTGACAGTCTAACTTGCTGATGTAATATCATTTCTTCTTTTTCACACAGTGATAACTCATTTTTGATTTTCTATATTTTTTTTATGTTTTTTTATTTTTCAATGTTTTTGTATTTTTTATTTTTAATAAAGCAGTAAACTATTTACAAAATTCTTATGAAAAACCAGTTATTCAGGATTCCTCATCCCGTTGAGTTCGACTAAATGTTTAAAGCGAGCTCTATCAAAAGCTTTAGTATAAAGATCTGCCAGGTTATCTTCTGTGTCGACTCAATGTAATTCAATTAGTCTATTTTCAACACAATCTCGTATAAAGTGATGACGTATGTCAATATGTTTAGTTCTACTGTGCTTTACGGGATTGTTTGTGATTGAAATAGTGGCATTATTATCTATCATAATAGGAGTACGAGTGAAATTCAAACCGTAATCGCGCATCTGCTGTTGAATCCATAGAACCTGAGAGCAACAGCTTCCTGCAGCAATATATTCAGCTTCACACGTAGAGGTAGACACACAAGATTGCTTCTTGCATTGCCAAGACACAATCCTGCCTCCTAAGAACTGACAACCACCTGTTGTAGACTTTCTGTTCGACTTGCATCCCCCAAAGTCTGAATCAGTGTAAGCAATGAACCTCAAATCACTATCAGCTGGATACCACAACCCGAGTTTAGGTTTCCCCTTCAAGTAACGAAGAATCCGCTTCACTGCTTTCATGTGTGACTCTTTTGGATTTGCCGGATATCTGGCACACAGACATACTGCAAACATGATGTCAGGTCTTGAAGCAGTCAAGTACATTAGAGAACCAATCATCGCCCTGTATTGAGTAGGATCAACATCTTCAGTACTTTCATGATCTGGGCCTAGATTGTGATTTTCTCAAATGGGTGTGTTGAAAGTAGAGCAATCATTCATTTTGAACCGATTCAAAATGTCATACACATACTTCGTTTGATGAATAAACATCCCATCCTCCTTCCGATCAACTTGTAATCCCAGAAAGTAAGACAGCTCACCCATAGCGCTCTTTTCAAACTTGCTCTTCATCACCTTCTCAAACTCCTTGCACATGTTTTCGTCTGATGACCTAAAGATGATGTCATCCACGTATACTTGTACCAGCAGAAAATCTTCTTTCTTCCTCTTGATGAACAGTGTACTGTCAATCTGACCTCTCTCAAAACCATTCTTGATCAGATGTATAGACAGTGTCTCGTACCACGCCCTAGGAGCTTGATGTAATCCATACAAAGCCTTATCAAGTTTGTAAACCTGATCTGGATAGTCTGGATCAACGAACCCATCTGGTTGTGAGACATACACCACTTCTTGGACTTTCCCGTAAAGAAATGCACTCTTCACGTCTAGTTGGTAAACTTTAAAACCCTTGAATGAAGCGAAAGCCAGAAACAAACGAATTGCCTCCAACCTTGCCACTGGTGCAAACACCTCATTGTAATTTATTCCTTCTTGCTGATTGAAACCTTTAACCACCAATCGATCCTTGTTGCGCGTGAAAATACCTCTTTCATCCTTCTTGCACCTAAACACCCATTTAGTACCAATCTCTCTTTCACCTTTTGGAAGGTCAACTAACTCCCAAACCTTCAACTTCGCGAACTGGGCCAATTCTTCTTGCATAGCTTCAACCCATGAATTGTCTTTAAGAGCCATATGAATGTTCTTCGGCTCCTCTTGGGAAATAAAGCAACTATACAAGCATTCATTCACAACCCCAGTCTTTTCAATCGAAACAAATAATCCAGAATTCGCTGCTATGCTTCTTCTCGTCTGAACACCTGCAGTAGGATCCCCAAGTATCATGTCAAACGGATGATCCCTATTTGCTCGTGTAGAAGCAACAGCATCAACTTCTAGATTATCTCCCAGGTTTGATCCAACCTCCCCCTGAATATTCTGATTTGCAAACGGATTAACAAACACCTCCCCCTGAATGGGTTCAGAGTCACTATCGCTTGAATCAGGATCAGCAGCACCTTGGGAAGATTCCGGAGCATCTGACATATCAACATTCGATCTAGGCATGAACTCGCCTTCATCGTCTTCACTGATGTCACACCCCAACCGATGGCGGAAACATCGGGATGAGACGAAGTGTGTATAGATTGCTAGAGACTTCATAACACTATGTGACAATATTTAATTAAATTCAAATTTCATTGCAAATGCTAAATTGTCATACAATATTCAAAACAAAATACAACATTGTTTCAACAAATAACATAACATAAAAAGGTAAATAGATTAAAGGTGTGTATCTAGTCCACCCTAAACTTGTTTCATCATTCATCCATACTTCAATAATCAACCTGCAACATGTATTAAAATAGAGTTTCAATGCAAAGGCAATGAGCGAGTATACAAGTTTGTTTACATAGCATAATAGAATAAAAGCTCAAATCCAACATGATTCATAATATGTGAATTACTCGTATGCAATTTTGGCGTACACTATGATCAAACCCAAGAATCCAACGCATAAAATAGTCTAATCCCAATTGATAGCGGGATAGTAAATGTTTAACCTAACAATATCCCCAAGTCTCAAGGGCGGTGCGTAAATCCTATAGCGCTATAATTGTTAAGGTGGGCTAGCAAAGTTAATGAGCATATACGTTCCAAATCGTTCAAATAGAGCATACAAGAATCATAAGTAAAGCACATTAGTTTCATGTTTGTACAAGGATTGAGTATGTTTAGTTTAGTTTAAAGATGTTTGCATAATTATACATGTTGCATCCCAAAGTGTAAAGGGGAAAAAGGGATCGAGTATACTCACGGTGGTTGCAAGCTTTCCTACTTGAAATCCCGCGAGTGAGTTGATGGATGGATTAGTTTGGAGCACCTAGTCCTTCTACACGAGGAAACGTAGGTGTGTGAGTTTGGCGTTCAACGGAAGATTATAATTTTGGAGTTTAACATAACATAAAGTACGATATCAAAATAATCATCTTTAACTTATACTCTTGTATGACACTACGTAACCACTAGGGTTATATTGTATTTCATGGGTAGTATGCCCATTAGAATCATACTTGGAGTGTTAAGTCTTAGATGGTATTCTACTACTTTAACATATAAACACAAGTTTAATATTAAAGGTTAGAATGAGTGTATATATACTTAGGTTAAGTATTATATATTATTAAGTCCAATAATTCAAGTAGGAGGTCGAAGAATAAGATCTTCATTTAGGCACCTCAAGTTGTTCATAGATGTCATGTATGGGGTAGGAAGACAAGCTTCCATTTAGGAACCCCTTGAATGTTCACCACTTCTCTTGATGTAAAGACAACCAAGGAGGGTCACGAACTTAGGATTAGTATAATATAAACAATCTAACTAAGAGAAATCATCAAATCATGTGAGGATTGTATGTTTGGAACAACCCAAGTTGTTCCATAATCACTCTACATCAAGAACTAGCTCGAACATGACTTGTGGGTCAAAACACCCTAACAAAATAGAAAGTTTATGAGGTTTAATCCTCTGATTTAAATGTCTCAACCATGTTTTTAAGCTTAACCAACCATAAGAGAGGTTGTAAGCATTAGGACATTGGTGTGAGATGTGTTAGACACAAGTTGGATGAAGTTTAAACGAGTTTGAACAAAACAGAAAGTTTATGGACAATTTCAGGGCATTTCCAGGTCTGATTTCTCCAAGGAGAAGTCAAGGAATCGAACCCAAGGATTATCCAAGCAAGTAGGAAGAAGAATCAAGTGATTTCGTTGAGAAATGAGCAAGTTACACTCACTTTTGTACAAGGTTATGAATCTGTCCGAATTTCAGATTCTTGCAAGAACTAGAGAGTATTTTGGAGAGATTTGAGTGTTGTGAAAGTGTAAAATGGTGTGGAGAAGGGTTATATTTATAGTGGAAGAGCTTGAAGGTGATTGGTGGTGATTAGAGGTGGCTTTATGGTGATTGGGGAGGGTTAGAATGATGGGATTAGTGCCAAAATCGCGTCTGATCGAAGCTGGTTGAGTTTTTGCGTAACAGGAAGGCCATGCGGCCCGCATGAGGTTTCATGCAAGTCAAAGCGGGCCGCCCGGGGTTGGGTTATTGGTTATAAGTTTCAAAAATTGCACTTTAGCCCCCAGACTTGTTAAATTTGGTGTTTTTAGGACTTTTAAGGGCCATTCTTGCCATATAAGTATATTTTAAGATAAGTTCAAGTACGAGAAGTATAAACCAAGTATAATTAAGCGTATAAGTATCATAATCAAGTTTCATTTACGTTCAATACACGTTTTAGGCATAAGTTTAGATTAATTACAAGTTTAGCACATAGTTTCCAAGAATGACGATTAAACATCAATTGATTCACCAATTCGAACATACGAGCATATATAAAGTGTGTATAACATATTTGTAACAAAATACGATTTTCATTAATGATTCAAGTCTCGGTTTTACAACGATTACAAGGAAGGAACGATTACAAGAATACAACGTTTCCAAAAATAGAAATACGAACAAAACTTTCTATAAATGGAAAGTACAAAAGAGCCGGGCGTTACAGTCTCCCCTCCTTTAGGAAATTTCGTCCCGAAATTTAGGAAGACGTAGGGAAAAGATGAGGATACTTCTTTTTCATCTCGCTCTTGAGTTCCCAAGTAAATTCGGCGCCTCGTTTACCTTCCCATCGATCCTTGACGATAGGAATCTTGCTGCGCCTCAATAACTTGACTTTTTGATCCATGATTTCGACGGGTTTCTCCACGAAATGCAAAGTGTCGTTTATTTGGAGATCTTCGAGAGGAACGTGAAGTTTTTCTTCAGCGTGACACTTCTTTAGATTGGAAACATGGAACGTTGGATGCACGTTGTTGAGTTCTTGAGGTAAATCGAGTCGATAAGCCACCGCGCCAATCCTTTCGAGTACCTTGAAAGGACCAACATAGCGAGGGGCAAGCTTTCCCTTTTTACCAAAACGAACCACTCCTTTCCAAGGAGACACTTTGAGTAAAACGTGATCCCCAACGTTGAATTGCATATGTTTGCGTCCCTTATCAGCATAGACCTTTTGACGTTCTCGAGCCTTGAGTAGATTGTCACGGATTTGGTGAATCTTATCCGTTGCTTCTTGTATGATCTCAGGGCCAGAAAAATGTTTGTCACCAATCTCGTGCCAGCTTAAAGGAGATCGGCATTTGCGACCATACAATGCCTCGAATGGAGCCATTTTAATACAGGAGTGGTAGCTATTGTTATACGAGAACTCGACCAAAGGTAAATGCACATCCCAACTACCACCAAAGTCGATGACACAAGAACGGAGCATGTCCTCTAGGGTTTGGATAGTACGTTCAGTCTGTCCATCCGTTTGAGGATGAAAAGCCGTACTGAGATTCAAATGAGTACCCATAGCGGACTGAAAGGTTTGCCAGAGACGTGAAGTAAATCGACCATCGCGATCAGAAATGATGTCGAGAGGAACGCCATGATGACGTATGACTTCGTTAGTATAGATGCGAGCAAGTCGTTCAACCTTGAAATCTTCACGAATAGGGATGAATTGAGCGGACTTGGTTAGACGATCGATAATTACCCAAATACTATCGTGACCAGAAGACGTTCGAGGGAGTTTAGTTATGAAGTCCATTGCAATGCTATCCCATTTCCAAACGGGGATTTCAGGTTGTTCGAGCAGACCAGAAGGTCGTTGATGTTCGGCTTTGACTTTTGAACACGTAAGACACTTAGAGACGTAAGTGGCAATGTCTTTCTTCATCCCAGGCCACCAATAGGATGTACGTAGATTATGGTACATCTTGTCGGCACCAGGATGAATTGAGTACTTGGATTTGTGTGCCTCGTTCATAATGAAGTCTCGAAGTGCTTCGCGTTCAGGGATCCAGGCACGATTGTTAAGGTATAGGATACCATCGGCCTTGGAGACGAGATCGTGTTCTTTAGCACCTCGTATCTCGACATGGAAGTTACCTTCGTTAATAGAGGCGTATTGAGCTTCACGAATGCGTTGAGGAAGGTCGCTCGAGATATGAAAACATCGCATATAGTCTGCATGAGTCTTACGACTAAGGGCATCGGCCATGACATTTGCTTTACCTGGGTGGTACTTGATTTCGCAGTCGTAGTCGTTCAACAGTTCCACCCAACGACGTTGACGCATGTTCAGTTCCTTTTGGTCGAAGATATGTTGAAGGCTCTTGTGGTCAGTGAAAACCACACACTTAGTACCATAAAGGTAGTGTCGCCAAATCTTCAATGCAAAAACAACTGCGCCAAGTTCAAGGTCGTGGGTAGTATAGTTTTTTTCGTGTATTTTGAGTTGGCGAGATGCATAAGCGATGACCTTGCCTCGTTGCATGAGAACGCAACCAAGACCACGGTTTGAGGCATCACAATACACCACAAAATCATCATTCCCATCAGGAAGAGTAAGAATAAGAGCGTTGCAAAGCATGTCCTTGAGAGTTTGAAAAGATTTCTCTTGCTCAGGACCCCAAACAAAAGGGTTCTCTTTTTGAGTCAACGAAGTGAGAGGAACGGCGATTTTTGAAAAATTCGAGATGAATCGACGGTAGTAACCCGCCAATCCTAAGAAAGAACGGATCTCGGAAGGAGATTTAGGCGCGGTCCAATTCTTCACGGCTTCGATCTTTGCAGGGTCAACGTGGATTCCTTTTTCACTAACAACGTGTCCAAGGAATTGGACTTCTTTAATCCAAAACTCGCATTTAGAGAATTTAGCATATAATCGTTCCATACGTAAGAGCTCGAGTATAAGACGAAGATGACGTTCATGATCGGCTTGAGTTTTAGAATAAATGAGAATATCATCAATGAAGACGATCATGAAACGATCCAAATAGGGCTTACAAACACGATTCATTAGATCCATGAACACAGCGGGTGCGTTGGTCAAACCAAAAGGCATAACCACGAACTCGTAATGTCCATAGCGAGTGCGAAAAGCGGTTTTGGGTACGTCCTCTTCGAGGACCCGAAGTTGGTGATAACCAGAACGAAGATCGATCTTGGAGAAACAAGTAGCGCCTTGAAGTTGGTCAAAGAGATCGTCGATACGCGGAAGAGGATAGCGATTCTTGACAGTGAGTTTGTTGAGCTCGCGATAATCGATACACATACGGAAAGAACCATCTTTCTTTTTAACGAAAAGCACAGGAGCACCCCAAGGTGAGGTACTTGGACGAATGAAACCCTTATCGAGGAGTTCTTGAAGCTGCGTAGATAATTCTTGCATCTCAGAAGGTGCAAGACGATAAGGAGCCTTGGCAACAGGAGTCGCACCAGGTACGAGGTCAATATGAAAGTCAACAGATCGAGGTGGAGGAGGACCGGGTAAATCTTCAGGAAAGACGTCAGGGAAGTCGCGCACCACTGGAACATCACTTACACTCTTTCCCTTGCCCTTTTCTTCCACAACGTGGGCTAAAATGGCAAGGTACTTTTTGTGTAAATACTTGTTCGCTTGTATGCAGGACATCAACTTCAGTCCCTTTGAAGGTCGGTCTCCATAGACGTGTAAAACATCACCAGATGGGAGGGGTAAACGAACGTATTTCTCGTGACAAGCGATTTCGGCATGGTTCTTTTGGAGCCAATCCATGCCTATGATGATGTCGAAACTACCCAATTGCATGGGTATGAGATCAATAGGGAAGACGTGCTCGTTAAGGGTAAGGTGACAATTACGAAGGACGGAATCGACTAGGATGGATTTGCCATTGGCGACTTCAACGGAAAACGACTTAGGTAGCTTAGAGCGTGTGCAATTTAACAATGGTTCAAATTCTAAGGACATAAAGCTTTTGTCCGCACCAGTATCAAATAGTATCGAAGCATAAAGATGGTTAACAAGAAACGTACCGTTAACGACATCATTGTCGTTGCGCGCTTGATTTGCGTTTAGATTGAAACAGCGTCCACGAGGAGGTTGTAGTTGTTCTTGATTCCATAGTGGGCATTGAGGACGAAGATGATTGGCGTCTCCACATTTGAAGCAAGCTCTGGCGGGTCTTGCATTTTGAGGAGGAGGTGGAGCTTGTTGTGCTTGTTGAGCTGGTGGTGCTTGTTGTGCTTGTGGTGCTTGTTCTTGTTGATTGTAGCGGCAAAAGTTGGAGGTATGACCATAACGGTTGCAATCGTTACAACGACGGGACCTAGCGTTTGCGGGATGATGGAAATTACAGGTGGCACACTTGGGGTGAATCCCAGTGTACGACCTTTGGGTGTTATCAGGAGCAACAGGGTTTGGGTTAACGGGTGGTACAATCGCATTGCAAACAGGGTTTGATTGCTTTCGCTTCTTCCCCCTATTGCTACTCGATTGTTGGGTAATTTGGTGAGCTGGCTTGACAGAAACGGGGTTTGCGGCTTGTTTATCGCGAACACGATTGTTGTTAAGGGAAGCGGCCAAACGATAAACAGCTTCGATATTGTCGAGTTTGGCAGCCTCGATCGTGTCGCGCATAGCAGAGGGTAACCCATTGATATACTTCCGTATTTTGCGGTCGGTGGTCATAACAAGGTGAGAAACTATGAAGCTAAGTTGTTTGAAACGGGTAGTGTAGGCTAGGTTTTCATCTCCCACTTGCTTTAGCGCCCAAAATTCTTCCTCCAACCTTTGTTGCTCATGCGGAGGACAAAACTCGTCCATCATCAGGGCCTTGACTTCTTCCCACTCCAACGCATATGCCAGTTCGTTCGAACGAATGTTCCTTTCGTTCGTCCACCATTCGAGAGCTCGGGCTTAGAATACCCCAGTCGCACTACGCGTTCTGAGCTCATTGGGGCAATCACTGTTGATGAATGTGACCTCCATGCTATCAAACCATTCGAGCATGGCGGTCACCCCATCATTACCGGTGAATGGCTTGGGATTGCACGATGAAAAGTGCTTGAAGTTGAACGAAGCGGGCTTGCGTATTTCGACCTTGGAGTCGACGGAAGAGTTCGGAGTTTCAGAAGCTCGAATTTCGGAAATGACCTTTGGAACGACGCGCGCAAATTGATCGGCCATGAAAGCCATCATCTTCTTCGTAGCACGGGACTTTGACTTTTTAGACGAGTTGGAGTGACGAGAAGACATCTAAGATTCAAAAGAACGAATAGGTGAGACTTGATCATAATGTTTGTTTAAGAAAAATTGTTTGCATAAATTGATTCACATAGCATAAAGTGTCACATAGCATAAAAGTGTCAAATTGATTCACATAGCATAAGGAGTTTACATATAGCATGGTCATGAGTCCAACATAGCATAACATGGATAATTGAAAGCCTTGAAAATTTAGTTTGTTCACGAGGGATTATTATTGTTTGTGATTGCGATAACGTGCGAAATGATTAAAACGAAATTTTGAAATGGACGAACGTTCAAGTATAAAATCACATATAAATTGAGATACATAAAAGAGAGGCTCAATAAAACATTGGATTGTTTCGGGTAGAGAAACGTCGACTATTCCAAAGTGGGTCGAAAGTTCTTTCGAATTAGAGAAAACGTGCTTTGGCCTATAAGTAAGATACTCTCGTCGAGAAGCGATTAACGGTATCTTACCCTTCCGGTTACTACACATCTCTAATTGATTGAAACAATCGGGACTTTGGCGAGATTGAAAATCGAGGAATGGGACTTAATCGACGAGATGCGGGTTTCACCCCTAGCTTGACGATTTCGTACCCTAAATGTGGTTGGTACTTGTCGGGTCAAAATAAAATTTCGACACTTTGACAAGGGTCCACTAGAGTTGAAATGGAAATTACCATTAAGTTGTGGATTTCACTCCTAGCTTAATGGTGAAATTTCGTGCAAAATAGTTTAAGGTAGAATGAGAGTTGTTTACCAAATTGTGGGTTTCACGCCTATTTTGGTAAAGTTGTCCCGTTTGTGTTACAAGAGTATACAAATAAACAAAAGTGTATTCATGTTAACCTTAGGAAAGGCATATAAATTTAGTCATCAAGAAGTGTAGCTAGGAAGCATGCATGGTAGAGTACAAAAGTTTTAAACGACACATAAGAGGCAAAATTCCTAAAACTATAGATTAGGGCAAAAGCATGGCAATTTTCCTAATTCCCTATAGTTATGGCTCTGATACCAATCTGTCACACCCCAACCGATGGCGGAAACATCGGGATGAGACGAAGTGTGTATAGATTGCTAGAGACTTTATAACACTATGTGACAATATTTAATTAAATTCAAATTTCATTGCAAATGCTAAATTGTCATACAATATTCAAAACAAAATACAACATTGTTTCAACAAATAACATAACATAAAAAGGTAAATAGATTAAAGGTGTGTATCTAGTCCACCCTAAACTTGTTTCATCATTCATCCATACTTCAATAATCAACCTGCAACATGTATTAAAATAGAGTTTCAATGCAAAGGCAATGAGCGAGTATACAAGTTTGTTTACATAGCATAATAGAATAAAAGCTCAAATCCAACATGATTCATAATATGTGAATTACTAGTATGCAATTTTGGCGTACACTATGATCAAACCCAAGAATCCAACGCATAAAATAGTCTAATCCCAATTGATAGCGGGATAGTAAATGTTTAACTTAACAATACCCCCAAGTCTCAAGGGCGGTGCGTAAATCCTATAGCGCTATAATTGTTAAGGTGGGCTAGCAAAGTTAATGAGCATATACGTTCCAAATCGTTCAAATAGAGCATACAAGAATCATAAGTAAAGCACATTAGTTTCATGTTTGTACAAGGATTGAGTATGTTTAGTTTAGTTTAAAGATGTTTGCATAATTATACATGTTGCATCCCAAAGTGTAAAGGGGAAAAAGGGATCGAGTATACTCACGGTGGTTGCAAGCTTTCCTACTTGAAATCCCGCGAGTGAGTTGATGGATGGATTAGTTTGGAGCACCTAGTCCTTCTACACGAGGAAACGTAGGTGTGTGAGTTTGGCGTTCAACGGAAGATTATAATTTTGGAGTTTAACATAACATAAAGTACGATATCAAAATAATCATCTTTAACTTATACTCTTGTATGACACTACGTAACCACTAGGGTTATATTGTATTTCATGGGTAGTATGCCCATTAGAATCATACTTGGAGTGTTAAGTCTTAGATGGTATTCTACTACTTTAACATATAAACACAAGTTTAATATTAAAGGTTCGAATGAGTGTATATATACTTAGGTTAAGTATTATATATTATTAAGTCCAATAATTCAAGTAGGAGGTAGAAGAATAAGATCTTCATTTAGGCACCTCAAGTTGTTCATAGATGTCATGTATGGGGTAGGAAGACAAGCTTCCATTTAGGAACCCCTTGAATGTTCACCACTTCTCTTGATGTAAAGACAACCAAGGAGGGTCACGAACTTAGGATTAGTATAATATAAACAATCTAACTAAGAGAAATCATCAAATCATGTGAGGATTGTATGTTTGGAACAACCCAAGTTGTTCCATAATCACTCTACATCAAGAACTAGCTCGAACATGACTTGTGGGTCAAAACACCCTAACAAAATAGAAAGTTTATGAGGTTTAATCCTCTGATTTAAATGTCTCAACCATGTTTTTAAGCTTAACCAACCATAAGAGAGGTTGTAAGCATTAGGACATTGGTGTGAGATGTGTTAGACACAAGTTGGATGAAGTTTAAACGAGTTTGAACAAAACAGAAAGTTTATGGACAATTTCAGGGCATTTCCAGGTCTGATTTCTCCAAGGAGAAGTCAAGGAATCGAACCCAAGGATTATCCAAGCAAGTAGGAAGAAGAATCAAGTGATTTCGTTGAGAAATGAGCAAGTTACACTCACTTTTGTACAAGGTTATGAATCTGTCCGAATTTCAGATTCTTGCAAGAACTAGAGAGTATTTTGGAGAGATTTGAGTGTTGTGAAAGTGTAAAATGGTGTGGAGAAGGGTTATATTTATAGTGGAAGAGCTTGAAGGTGATTGGTGGTGATTAGAGGTGGCTTTATGGTGATTGGGGAGGGTTAGAATGATGGGATTAGTGCCAAAATCGCGTCTGATCGAAGCTGGTTGAGTTTTTGCGTAACAGGAAGGCCATGCGGCCCGCATGAGGTTTCATGCAAGTCAAAGCGGGCCGCCCGGGGTTGGGTTATTGGTTATAAGTTTCAAAAATTGCACTTTAGCCCCCAGACTTGTTAAATTTGGTGTTTTTAGGACTTTTAAGGGCCATTCTTGCCATATAAGTATATTTTAAGATAAGTTCAAGTACGAGAAGTATAAACCAAGTATAATTAAGCGTATAAGTATCATAATCAAGTTTCATTTACGTTCAATACACGTTTTAGGCATAAGTTTAGATTAATTACAAGTTTAGCACATAGTTTCCAAGAATGACGATTAAACATCAATTGATTCACCAATTCGAACATACGAGCATATATAAAGTGTGTATAACATATTTGTAACAAAATACGATTTTCATTAATGATTCAAGTCTCGGTTTTACAACGATTACAAGGAAGGAACGATTACAAGAATACAACGTTTCCAAAAATAGAAATACGAACAAAACTTTCTATAAATGGAAAGTACAAAAGAGCCGGGCGTTACAGTCTCCCCTCCTTTAGGAAATTTCGTCCCGAAATTTAGGAAGACGTAGGGAAAAGATGAGGATACTTCTTTTTCATCTCGCTCTTGAGTTCCCAAGTAAATTCGGCGCCTCGTTTACCTTCCCATCGATCCTTGACGATAGGAATCTTGCTGCGCCTCAATAACTTGACTTTTTGATCCATGATTTCGACGGGTTTCTCCACGAAATGCAAAGTGTCGTTTATTTGGAGATCTTCGAGAGGAACGTGAAGTTTTTCTTCAGCGTGACACTTCTTTAGATTGGAAACATGGAACGTTGGATGCACGTTGTTGAGTTCTTGAGGTAAATCGAGTCGATAAGCCACCGCGCCAATCCTTTCGAGTACCTTGAAAGGACCAACATAGCGAGGGGCAAGCTTTCCCTTTTTACCAAAACGAACCACTCCTTTCCAAGGAGACACTTTGAGTAAAACGTGATCCCCAACGTTGAATTGCATATGTTTGCGTCCCTTATCAGCATAGACCTTTTGACGTTCTCGAGCCTTGAGTAGATTGTCACGGATTTGGTGAATCTTATCCGTTGCTTCTTGTATGATCTCAGGGCCAGAAAAATGTTTGTCACCAATCTCGTGCCAGCTTAAAGGAGATCGGCATTTGCGACCATACAATGCCTCGAATGGAGCCATTTTAATACAGGAGTGGTAGCTATTGTTATACGAGAACTCGACCAAAGGTAAATGCACATCCCAACTACCACCAAAGTCGATGACACAAGAACGGAGCATGTCCTCTAGGGTTTGGATAGTACGTTCAGTCTGTCCATCCGTTTGAGGATGAAAAGCCGTACTGAGATTCAAATGAGTACCCATAGCGGACTGAAAGGTTTGCCAGAGACGTGAA
The DNA here is from genome assembly GCA_030545235.1 of Helianthus tuberosus. Classification (NCBI taxonomy): domain Eukaryota; kingdom Viridiplantae; phylum Streptophyta; class Magnoliopsida; order Asterales; family Asteraceae; genus Helianthus; species Helianthus tuberosus. The sequence goes on along the minus strand of CM060390.1, from coordinate 120,891,936 downwards.
GTAAATCGACCATCGCGATCAGAAATGATGTCGAGAGGAACGCCATGATGACGTATGACTTCGTTAGTATAGATGCGAGCAAGTCGTTCAACCTTGAAATCTTCACGAATAGGGATGAATTGAGCGGACTTGGTTAGACGATCGATAATTACCCAAATACTATCGTGACCAGAAGACGTTCGAGGGAGTTTAGTTATGAAGTCCATTGCAATGCTATCCCATTTCCAAACGGGGATTTCAGGTTGTTCGAGCAGACCAGAAGGTCGTTGATGTTCGGCTTTGACTTTTGAACACGTAAGACACTTAGAGACGTAAGTGGCAATGTCTTTCTTCATCCCAGACCACCAATAGGATGTACGTAGATTATGGTACATCTTGTCGGCACCAGGATGAATTGAGTACTTGGATTTGTGTGCCTCGTTCATAATGAAGTCTCGAAGTGCTTCGCGTTCAGGGATCCAGGCACGATTGTTAAGGTATAGGATACCATCGGCCTTGGAGACGAGATCGTGTTCTTTAGCACCTCGTATCTCGACATGGAAGTTACCTTCGTTAATAGAGGCGTATTGAGCTTCACGAATGCGTTGAGGAAGGTCGCTCGAGATATGAAAACATCGCATATAGTCTGCATGAGTCTTACGACTAAGGGCATCGGCCACGACATTTGCTTTACCTGGGTGGTACTTGATTTCGCAGTCGTAGTCGTTCAACAGTTCCACCCAACGACGTTGACGCATGTTCAGTTCCTTTTGGTCGAAGATATGTTGAAGGCTCTTGTGGTCAGTGAAAACCACACACTTAGTACCATAAAGGTAGTGTCGCCAAATCTTCAATGCAAAAACAACTGCGCCAAGTTCAAGGTCGTGGGTAGTATAGTTTTTTTCGTGTATTTTGAGTTGGCGAGATGCATAAGCGATGACCTTGCCTCGTTGCATGAGAACGCAACCAAGACCACGGTTTGAGGCATCACAATACACCACAAAATCATCATTCCCATCAGGAAGAGTAAGAATAGGAGCGTTGCAAAGCATGTCCTTGAGAGTTTGAAAAGATTTCTCTTGCTCAGGACCCCAAACAAAAGGGTTCTCTTTTTGAGTCAACGAAGTGAGAGGAACGGCGATTTTTGAAAAATTCGAGATGAATCGACGGTAGTAACCCGCCAATCCTAAGAAAGAACGGATCTCGGAAGGAGATTTAGGCGCGGTCCAATTCTTCACGGCTTCGATCTTTGCAGGGTCAACGTGGATTCCTTTTTCACTAACAACGTGTCCAAGGAATTGGACTTCTTTAATCCAAAACTCGCATTTAGAGAATTTAGCATATAATCGTTCCATACGTAAGAGCTCGAGTATAAGACGAAGATGACGTTCATGATCGGCTTGAGTTTTAGAATAAATGAGAATATCATCAATGAAGACGATCATGAAACGATCCAAATAGGGCTTACAAACACGATTCATTAGATCCATGAACACACGAGCATATATAAAGTGTGTATAACATATTTGTAACAAAATACGATTTTCATTAATGATTCAAGTCTCGGTTTTACAACGATTACAAGGAAGGAACGATTACAAGAATACAACGTTTCCAAAAATAGAAATACGAACAAAACTTTCTATAAATGGAAAGTACAAAAGAGCCGGGCGTTACAACTGATCACTGTTTGAATCAACTGAGAATCATCTGCATTAGGAAACTCAGGAATATTAAATGATTTAAAAACACTTTCATAATCATATAATATAGCTGGTCCATTTGTTGATTGTTGAGGTTTGTATGAAGTAATTTCAATATTAAAGACAACCTCAATTTTACCAGTTTTTAGATTAAAAACCCTTTTATTCGGTGTGCCAGGCACGTAACCTAGAAAGTAGCCATCATCAGCCACCTCACCGAATTTTTGTTTATCTTTATTTCACACAATGGTGCAGGGTAATCCAAATGGTTCAAAGCCTTCCAAGTTTGGTTTCTTGTTAAACATCAATTCATGACAAGTTTTATTGAAACGTTTAACAGTCAAAACTTTGTTTAGGACGTAGCAAGCTATATTCACAGCTTCTCCCCAGAAAATAACTGGTAGCTTTGAATCTGAAAGCATCGTCCTAGCGGCTTTAATCAACGTCCTGTTTTTCCTCTCAGCGACTCCATTTTGTTGAGGCGTATAAGGAGCAGAATATTGATGTTCAATTCCCTTCTGAAGACAGTAGAGATCCAGAATTCGATTCTTGAACTCCATGCCATTGTCACTCCTTATCCTCTTGATCCTTGCATCATGAACGTTTTCCAGTTTTGTAAAAAGATCTATCAACATCTCTCCTGTCTCATCTTTTGTACCTAAAAAGAAAACACATGAGTAACGTGAGTAATCATCAGTGACAACAAGACAGTAGTATTTTCCACCTATGCTCCTTACGTTCACTGGACCGAATAAATCCATGTGAAGTAATTCATAAGGGGCATCTATGGAATTTACTGTTTTAGACTTATGGGGTTTCTTGTGTTGTTTTCCCTTTTGACATGGAAGACATTTATCTTCCACTTGAAACCTCTGCATTGGAACCCCTTTCACTAGCTCATTTTTAACAAGGTAATTCATTTTCCGATAGTGAATATGGGCCATGCGTCTGTGCCACAACATCGATTCAGCTTCAGATGCTTTGGATAGCAAACACGCCACCGCAGCAGTCGGATCCTTGGCACCCATGTCCTTGACATAAGTATCATTTTTCCTTGGTGCACGCATCACTATCCAGTCGTCCGGAATAACCAAACCCAGTTTCAACACCAATGCCTCGGACTTGGTAAAATGGACCGAGTGACCCTTGTCGCAGACTTGTGACACACTCATGAGATTGTGTTTAAGCAGCTCAACATAGTTCACTTTGTCCAATGTGATCTTCACATTCGTCACTTTTCCTCGTCCGGTAATTCTACCACCTTTAGCACCAGCAAAATTCACATGTCCACCATCATATTCTTCAAATTCAGAAAACAATCTCGCATCCCCCGTCATGTGCCTGGAGCAGCCACTATCAACATACCATAAGTTGATAATCCTCCTTAGCAGCTCCTGCACACACCAACCAAAAGATTAGTTAGATTGGGGGACCCAAGCCTTGATAGTCTTGGGTCGTCCAGATTCATCAACTACAGGAACGTCCATCCAATATCCATCACTCCTAACTGGAGTCTTGGATCTCTGACCTGTTGATGGAAATGGGGTTTGATTTCCACTAGGTCTCTGGTCCTGAGGGTTCCTAGATGTGTTTGGACTATTTGACCTATGAAACCTTGAGTTTTGATTTCTAGAAGCTTGGTTGTTGTAATTTCTAAATCCATTGTTATAAAAAGTTCGACCACCATTATTTTGGTATCGATTTTGATATTGACCTTGACTTCTGAAATTATTAGAATTATGATTGTTCATTCTTGGTGAACTACTTCTAGGTCTCTCATATCTACCTGATGTAGACTCAGGCTGAAATCTTGATTGGTTTCTTTGAAAACGAGGAACTTGTGGAGTTCCTTTCTCATCCTTATCTACACCACCTGCAACACTCCCTTGTTTCTTAGGAGTAGATTTCTTTGGAGAATTTGAGACTTTCTCCTCATTATCACCTTTCTTTTCAGGTGATTTCCCTCTTTGTTTCTCACTCACTTATGCTTCAGTCTTTTTGGTAGGACAGCAGCTAGCTACATGTCCCTTGGTGTGACACTTGAAGCACGATCTCTTTTTCGAAGACTTCTTATCTGAAGCCTTTGAACTAGATCCTTGTTTTGATGATGATGCCTTAGAAGGATTTGGTTCAGTTTGCTTAGTTTCAGATTTTTCTTTGTTTTTGTTTTTAGCAAACTCTACATTTGATTCATTTTCTATAACAGCTGTTTCGTTTTTCATGTCACTTCCTTGAACAAAATTTACCTTTTTAACAAAAGTTTGATTGTTATTCTTGGGCTGTGAAGTTTTCTTTTTCAAAACTGGTTTGCTGTTATCATCCTTCTTAGCATCATCACTCTCAGACACATCACCTTGACTGGATGTGAAACTACTTGGTGATGTTGACAGAAAGTCTGTAAACTCATCTTCATCAGGTAGGAAAGAATAGTCGTGACTAAGAGGAGGTGGGACTTCATTAAAGCCCTGGAAGCCCACACTAGTCTTGTCATTACTTTTCTTCAACCCGCCCATCACGTGTTTCATAACAAAAGTAGAGTCCCTGAATTGACCTAATTTCTTTTCAAGTTCAACAATTTTAAGTTGTGCATTTGACAACTCTTTGAATTTTTCAGAAATCTCTTTTGTTTTCTCACCCATCATCTCATGAGCTAATTCTATGACTTGAAGCTTTTCGTTTAGTTTGCAGGTTAAAGCATCAATTTCAGCTTCATAGCCATTTAATTTTTTTAAATATCGCGACTCATTTCTTTTAGCGAAAAAATTTGATTCCTTAATGCTAGACATCTCGTTAATCAGACTTTTGTTTTGTGTTGACAACCTGTCAACCTCACCCTGTAATACCCGGCATTTTAAACAAACAGAAGTAGCAGATTCACTTACCTCTCCTGTTGATTTGTCTGAGTTGGCCATGAGAGCAGCAATTTGAGCTTTCATTCGTTTGATAATTTCATTTTTCTCTTATGCTTCCATTTCATGCTCAGACTCTGGCTTTTCCTCTTCAGCATCTGTTGTCAGATCACCCTTCTCTACCTCAGCTTCACTTTCCTTCTTATCTTCAGCATCATCTACTGTAACTTCACCATCATCAACGGGAGTAATCTCTACCATAAATGCTTAAGTGACATTCTCATCATTTTCTAAGTGAACACTCCAGTCATATGAACCTTCTCTTGCTGTAGAGATCAACGCTCTTGAGTTAGAGTTGTTTGATGCATTCCTATTGTTTGAACTCTGACTCGAAGTATCCTGCTTTTGTTTTTTACATTCCCTAGCGAAATGCCCATAACTTTGACAGTTAAAGCATCTCACTTTGGTCTTGTCGAAACCAACACTCTTCCCTACAAACTTTCTACCTGTCCGGTTCATAAATCGCTTCACTCGTCTGGAGATCATGGCCATTTGCCATTGCAAATCCATCTCTTCTAGATCATCAGGGTCAATCTGGTCATAATCTTCATCTAAAGTGGCAGGATCAGATATCTTCCCCTGAATGTAGTTCTCATAAGAAGCAACGAATGAGGCGAGTAGAGCAAGATGTTCTTCAGCAGACTTTACACTCATAGGCATCGACTTAGCACTACTACTTTGCTTAGAAGCTGATGTTCTCTTGGCTCCTGTTGATCCTCCTGAGGCAGCTACAAAACAAACATCACCATCCTCATTCACTGTGACCTGCTCATTCTCACACGACAGGAACGCAGTAGCAGAGTCGCTAGAAGCGTTGTGAGATGAAGAAGATGTAAGCCCATTGTAAATCGCTGGATCTTGAACCTGATCATATCCATTGTGTTTCTTCTTCATACTGGGCTCATAAGCTCTCAACTTGCCAACTACTTCTTCCAGTTCCTTTGTCTCATAATTTGCCTCTCCCTTAATCATGAGAGTGTAGATATCCCACTTAGTAGGTAAGGCATCGAGCAGCTTGTCATTCTTCTCTACGTCAGAATAGCAATCGATCTCATAATTTTCCATTTCTGACATCAGATGGTAGTAACGAGTGATGATGTCCTCAAGTGACTCATGTTTCATGTACTTGAAAACAGCGAACTGCTTCTTCAGTAGATCAACTTTATTCTTCTTAACATCTGCATTTCCCGCGTATATTTTCTCTAATGCATCCCACATATCCTTTGAATTTGTGTACTTCTTGAAGGTATGCTTGATGCTATCAGGTAAGGACATTTTGATTGCAGCCAAGGCTCTTTTTTCAGCCTCATACATCTTTTTATCATTCTCTTGCATGTTCACATAGTCTGTTCTACGTGGTCTGCCCTCAAAATCGTGTGTTGGGTTTGTGTACCCATCTTCAATACATATCCACATACGAGTGTCCTGATATTCAATGAAGAATTGAAAACGATCCTTCCATGTCAAATAATTTTCCACCTTCATCATCTTAGGTGGTTTGTTGGTAGTGCCAACCTCATGCTCCATTCTCAAAAGCTCATTCAAACTAGACATGTTCGACATTTTAACGTTGCAGACTGGTAAAATCGTACAAAATTTTTCCGAAAACTGTTTTTACAAAATTATATCGTTAGATTCGTCTTGAAAATACGATTCTAATGATATATAATGTCGAACGCCTTTTTTGGGATTTTCCAGAGTTTTTTTTTTTTTTGCAAATGGTTTGTCTAGATGAGCTGTAGATAGTTCTCTAAACACGGAACAGCGAAAAATTTCCTACGCTTGCCTTGGAAAATTCCACCACTAGTGAATCGCACAAGAACTAATCGCACAAGCTAGTCCAAATCGCACAAGACTAACTGGATCGCACAATCCACTAAATTTTGGGCCGAACAGTCACTTTAACGGGCCCGGGCCTGATCGCACAAGATTTCTGAATCGCACAAGGTGACCTCCAATCGCATAAGATCACCTCCAATCGCACAAGTGAGATCCTGGTCGCACAAGAACAGTTCGGGTCGCACAAGATCAAATCGGGTCGCACAAGAACTATCTGGGTCGCACAAGATCTTCAAACGCACAAGATCTTCAAACGCACAACTTTTTCAAACTTTGAATTCCACTAATCAGCAATCAAATCCCGAAAAATCAGCAATTTTTTTTTCAAAAAAACTCGAAATTAATTCCTTTTGCCAACTTTCCAAACAAAGCTCCTACAAACACGAAAACAGTCAATACCAATAATCAAAACAGATCAAAATTCATGAACTTTAAACCGTTCTTCAATGTTCTTGCTGGTCTTCGTAAAATCCAGAAATTTAACCCAAAAATATTCAAACAAAAATTGTCTTGATTCCCTTCGATCAGTCTTGAACCACGCATAAGAGCAGTAGCTCTGATACCAATTGTAGGTCCCGTAATCCCGTATGGATCTTAACAAGACTGCTAATTAATAAAGGATGCGGAATCTCCTTGATTAACCTTCGAACACAGAAACAAGAAAGTGTAGAAGAATAAGAACTAGAACACACAAACTTTCAAACTGATCTTCTGTGATTATCAAACCTTAGAAACGTTTTACAATCACTAAGATCTCCAAGAACCTAACAGCCGATTTCTGTTTGTTCTAAACTCTCTCAATTCGAATGCTCTCACACAATCTCCAAAAGTCTAAACCTAAAACTCTAGTCTAAGGATGTTTATATACACACAGCCAAGACCTACGAATTGGGCTTTGCCCATATTACATTTGTTACATAAACTTGGGCCTAATAGACTTGAAACAAACTTGGACTTGATTGGGCTTCAATATTTTGAAATCCTTAAGCCTTCATGATCCAATCATCTGTTTAATATCCAAAGACCAATCCAAAGTTGTTGTCACATAACATGCACCAACAAAACCTATTACCCATGAATTTAGCTGGGTTCGATGTCGTGTTAGGAATGGATTGGTTAGTAGCCAACCATGCTCGAATCCTTTGTGATAAGAACTCTATAGAAATTCGTGCACCCACAGGAGAAGTAATTATGATTACAGGGGATAAGCCACGTAAGTCAATGAAGTTCATCTCAGTAATGAAAGTTGCTAGTTATGAACGAAAGCAAGGAATAGTGTATATGATTTCGGTAGTCATTAGCACTAAGGGTAAGAAACTTAAGGAAATTCCCGTAGTATCAGAATACTCGGATGTATTCCCAGAGGAGTTACCAGGATTACCACCAGATAGAGAGGTAGAATTTAGAATTCATTTGATTCCTGGAACTACACCTGTAGCTAAAGCACCCTACCGATTAGCACCCACTGAAATGTTAGAACTGAAAAAGCAATTAGATGAATTGCTCGGTAAAGGATTCATACAACCTAGTTCATCCCCGTGGGGAGCTCCAGTGTTGTTTGTAAAGAAGAAAGATGGTTCGATGCGAATGTGTATCGATTATAGGGAATTGAATAAGGTTACAATTAAGAATCGGTACCCATTACCTAGGATTGATGATCTCTTTGATCAACTTCAGGGGGCTAGATATTTTTCTAAGATAGATTTACGCTCCGGATATCATCAATTGAAGGTACAAGAAGAAGACATACCTAAAACCTCTTTCAGGACTAGGTATGGTCACTACGAGTTTACAGTCATGCCCTTTGGACTAACAAATGCTCCTGCAGCATTTATGGACATGATGAATAGGATCTGTAAACCGTACTTAGATAAATTTGTAATTGTCTTCATCGACGATATACTTATTTATTCCAAAAACCAGGAAGAGCATTGTGAGCACCTGCATGCACTCTTAACTTTGTTAAGAAGGGAAAAGCTTTACGCCAAAATCTCGAAGTGTGAATTTTGGCTACAGGAGGTGCAATTTTTAGGTCACATGGTGAATCACGAAGGTATTCACATAGATCCTGCTAAGATAGAAGCAATCACTAAATGGAAAGTCCCGCAATCAGCTACGGAAGTTAGAAGTTTTCTAGGATTAGCTGGATACTATAGACGCTTCATTAAGGATTTTTCTAAGATAGATGTGCCATTAACTAAGCTAACCTGTAAAATAGTTAAGTTTGAATGGGGACCTAAGCAAGAAGAGGCTTTTAGAATTTTAAAGCAAAAGTTAACAAACACCCAAATCCTTGCCTCACCCGAAGGGACAGAAGATTTTGAAGTTTACTGTGATGCTTCTAAGCTAGGATTAGGATGTGTGCTAATGCAATGCAAAGAGGTAGTTGCGTATGCCTCAAGGAAATTGAAGAAGCATGAAGAAAATTATACGACTCATGACTTAGAATTAGGAGCCATAATTTTTGCCCTTAAGATTTGGAGACACTATCTGTATGGAAGTAAGTTTACAGTCTATACAGATCATAAAAGCTTAAGATACATATTTGGGCAAAAAGAATTAAACATGAGGCAAAGGAGATGGATGGAAATTCTAAGTGACTACGACTGTGATATTCAATATCACGAAGGAAAAGCAAATGTAGTTGCAGATGCCTTAAGTCGTAAGTATCATGAAAAGCAAAAGCGAGTTCATGCTCTTAGATTAAATCTTCAAGTAGATTTAATGGAACAACTGAAAAACATTCAAGAAACAGCAAGCACGGATTATGCTGAAGGAATGAAAGGAAGAATAAAAGACTTGGAGCAAGGGGCTGATGGAATTTGGAGATTCCATAAGAAAAGGATTTGGGTACCTAAGCAAGGAGACTTAAGAAATAAGATTTTAGAGGAAGCCCATAAATCTAGGTATACCATGCACCCTGGAAATAATAAAATGTACCAAGATTTAAGAAATAACTTATGGTGGATAGGAATGAAAAAGGATATAGCTAGATATGTATCTAAATGTTTAACTTGTTCACAAGTTAAGGCAGAACACCAGAAACCTTCAGGCTTACTCCAACAATTAGAAATGCCTGTTTGGAAATGGGAACTAATAACCATGGATTTTGTTACTAAGTTACCCAAAACCAGAAAAGGTAATGATGCGATTTGGGTAATTGTGGATCGATTAACCAAATCAGCTCATTTTCTACCCATGAAGGAAACCTTTAGCATGGAAAGGTTAGCCAAGTTATACGTAGACGAGGTAGTATTCTTACATGGAGTCCCACTCTCCATTGTATCGGATAGGGATAGTCATTTTACTTCCCATTTCTGGACTAGTTTCCAGGAAGCAATGGGAACCCGACTAAATTTAAGTACTGCATACCATCCTCAAACAGATGGACAAAGTGAAAGGACGATCCAAACCCTGGAAGACATGCTTAGGGCATGTGTAATAGATTTTGGTGGAAATTGGGATGACCACCTACCCTTAATTGAATTCTCCTATAACAATACTTATCATGCAAGCATTGAAGTTGCCCCATTCGAAGCAATGTATGGACGAAAATGCAGAACTCCAGTTTGTTGGGCAGAAATAGGAGAAAGTCAATTATCAGGCCCTGAAATCGTACAAGAAACTACTGACAAGATCACTCAAATCAAGGAAAGACTGAAAATGGCTCGAGATCGCCAGAAGAGTTATGCAGACAATCGACGCAAACCGCTAGAATTTCAAGTTGGAGACAAGGTACTCTTAAAAGTTTCTCCTTGGAAAGGAGTAGTTTGGTTCGGTAAGAAAGGAAAGCTAAGTCCAAGGTACGTAGGACCATTCCCAGTAATCCAGCGAATAGGACCAGTTGCTTATCGCTTACAACTACCAGAAGAATTGGCTGGAGTACATGACGTATTCCATGTATCCAACCTCAAGAAATGTCTATCTGACGAATCCCTGGTAGTACCTCTTCAAGATGTAGAGGTAAACGAAAAGTTAAAGTTTATAGAGAAGCCACTGCAGATAGAAGACAGAAAGGTCAAGTTTCTCAAACACAAAAGACTAGTACTGGTCAAAGTCAAGTGGGATTCGAAGAGAGGACCTGAATACACTTGGGAGCTGGAATCAGAGATGAAGCAAAAATATCCCTACTTGTTCCAGTAAATCTCGAGGACGAGATTTTAATAAGGTGGGGAGGATGTAACAACTCTCATTAAAAATACTATTTCTTATTTTAACTTGCCCAATAGGAAACCCTAATTGAGACCCCCAAGTAATCTTGCATAACCCCTAAAATTTTCAGAACAATCGAAATCAGGATCAGGGCCCCTAAAACTCAGGGGGGGTTTTCCCCCATTGACGATTATCATCACAGTTTGTTGTAAAAGTTGAAATTCGATAAACCGTCGACTCACCTAGGCTACAAACAGACGTGGCTACCCTATGCTAGAGGGGGTGCCCTCGCGCCACGCGACAGGCCCTCGCACCACGCGAGGGAGCCAATTTTTCAGTATAAATGTAGGGCATTGGCACTTGAATTTTGCCGTTGGTTCGACGTAAAAACTCATTTCGTACATTGAGATATCGTTTGTTTACTTCAAAACACACACACAGTACGAAATTCTGCCGCGATAACAGGGTAATAACTCGATCACTGCTACGATTTAATGTCCGATTGATAAAAACCAGTCCGATGGATGTTTAAGTGCTGCCCGTATCTGGGCTATACTTTGTCATTCGTCATGAAGGTTTTGATCTCGTGAGTTGTCGTAAAAGTTGTATTAAGTTACTGACCTAGTTTTCGTGGGCATTATTATTTGATTTAGGTTAACCAAGCTAAAATCAGTAGGCTAAACTCTGCCCGTCTAAATCTGCAATGTGAGTCATTCTCTTTTTATCAAAGTGCTTTATAAAACCCTAAATGTTTTCCAGTTATAATGACAGGGATTAAGTCTTTGTAATCTTCAATTACTGTCGGTATATGGGGTTTTGTATACATTACTTGATACCCGTCACCATTGGACAACGGGTTAGCCAATGGGTGATCTAACCATAGTCACAGATACTGTCAAGTGACAAATACCGATCTGGGGTAATTGGTAGATAGAAACAATATAATCACCCTTAATACTGTATATTATAACAATGTGTCGTTTTGTGCAACTTGAATGACTCGCCAGTATTTCTCTGCTGATAAAACCTTTTTAAAACATGTTTCAGGTGATCTGCTGTGATCCAGGAAAAAGTGCCGTGAAGCACTACAAGCTTGAGGAAGTGGCTCAATAAAATAAAGAAACATGTTTTTGTAAAAACAGGGATTTCCCAGTGAAATCACCTTTATTGTAAATTATGGGTGTTATCCCCAAAATTGTGAAATAAAATAAATTGGGTATTTTCAAGTTTTAAAAGATCCTGTTAAAATTCCGCTGCCAACATAATAATTACCACGGGTTTCTGTTCCGCGGCTCCTGAAACGGGTAAAACCGGGCCAGGGGCCGTGACATCAATCCATCAAACTAATTTAAATCATTAAATTACTCATATTAATGTATTCAAATCTTATAAAAAAAAGGTTAAAATCATCATAACGAGATCTTAATCTCTGTAACTGACGGATATTCAAATCTTATATTCAAATCAAACCCTGAATCAAATACAATAATGTAAGATTCTTATTCACAAACCTCCTTCTCCCTGCTGCGATTTCATAGCTGCTGATATGGAAGTTCTAAACTACAATAACATCGATCGACCGTCTATCAAAGAAGATGATCCAGAATGATCATTATAATATGTGAATCCAGGATGAACATTATAATAAGCGAAATTCATTTTGAACATGCGAAAACAGTTGAAAAACAAAAGAAAGGTTGTTGATTTTTAAAAACATGCGAAAAGAATTGTTTGTGGTTTGTTATAGTGTGCGATATCTGTTTCGAGACACATGCGATTTTAAAAAAAAAAGGATATTGTTTGTGGTTTCTTATAGTGTGTGAATTCTGTTTCGAGACACGTGCGATTTTAAAAAAAGGATACTGTTTGTGGTTTCTTATAGTGTGTGAATTCTTTTTCAAATCGCATGCGATTTTAAAAAAAAATGATGCTGATGATTTCATGTAACTATGTCCACCTTGATTAGAATGCACAAATAAGAAATTATGAATTGATAATTAAAATAAATATAAATTTACTATTTTATATAAAAAATGAATTTAATACCAATGTGACTGTAATGTGACTTGTAATGATCACTTTTAACATAAATACTCCTGAACTTACCACCCTACCTACATAATAAATTTACTATTTTAATATATAATACCCAGGGATAACAACCTTCCATATTAAGACACCAAACACAAACACACACAAAAATGTCTTCTGAAGATTCAGAACAATTAAAGAGCATTGCAATAAAGGAATTATTGTCAACTCGCACGTTGACAGAAATAAGCACTGATGTCAACTCTTCTCACTTGATTCTTGATGTGCAGGGGAAGATTCTTGCAGAAATCAAGAAAAATCAAGGCATTTGGGAGAGACTCCTTGAAGAACCACCATCGAGCTTCAGAGACGCTGCATTGGATCGCATCAAGGAACAGTCTCGAGCTGATGACTTAGCCTTCTCGTTCCTGAATGATGCTCTGAACATAGTGAAAGAGAAGGGGAGTTCAGCTCGGCTGAACGTGACAAAATCTTTGCTTCAAGTAACTAGATTTCTCTTTATAGTCTTTAGTTGTGTTAAACAATAACAATAACTTTATGTTTATGTTTTGTATACATGTTTTGAAAAAATATGATGGTTAATTATTATATAAATTGCATGAATGAATTGCATATATATCACTTGTTTGTAACAAATACAAGATAACACAAATCGCATGTCATAAAATGAAAAACACAATAAAATTGCATGTTAAACTACTTATAAACTGATGTATATGAAATCGCATGTTTATATACTAAATTCGCATGTTTGTATAATAAAAACTCATGTCTATTAAATCGCATGTTTCTTGTGTAAAATCGCATGTACAATTAAAAAAATTAATCTTCATCCTCTGAAACCTCTTCCCAAACATCTTCTTCACTGCCATCATCACTCCCTCCATTGTAATCTTCGAACTCATCTTCCTCTTCATCGTCTTCGACCTCGTTGACTTTGTGGTTGGGATTTTTTTTAATCTGGACTCCCTTCATCTTCTTTTGTTGTTTGCCTTTCAGTATCTCGCAAGTCTGAATAACCTTTTTCGTTGCATACACTACATGTCCTTGACCTTTTTCCTTTGCGGCTGATCATTTGATCCTTCTTCGATTTAATCCTTTTATGCGAGCCACGACCTTTGTTTCTTATACCAGCTGGCACGCGGACAGTAGGTGGTGCATTAGTTACTGGTTGTTGATAACCAATCAACTTTGAAAACCGGTCAAACTTTGGATCAAGCTGCTTGGTTATACGACTCTGATCAACTTTTTCTTTAATCTGCTTCATTTGATCCCTGACTAAAACAAGTTGATCAAGGTCGGTAATCAAATTGCTAACCAAATACTCCCCTGTGTACATAATTTCATGAGCAATTTGTTTAGCCTTGTATTGCTCATCCTTAGCAACCCCCTTTACATCAAACGTGGCATTTAATTCATTCGGAACCACATCTTTTGTCCATCTTTTCATAACATATTTGTTTGGTATTTTTTAACACCAAACATCTTGAAAAGAAAATAGATGTGTTTACATCGTAGCCCATACTATTCAAAACGCAAACAGCTACATTGTGAAGTTACATCTTCTTCAAGATTCTTGAAACACACCTACAGAAACGAAAAAACAAAATAAAAAATTGAAATCGCATGTGTATGTGAACAAAATCGCATGTCTAAAAAAAGTCATTTTCTTGAAGTAATTTAAAATCGCATGTGTTCCTCAAAAATCGCATATTGTAAATCATGTATTGTATTAAATTTTCATGAGGGGTTTCAAAAATCGCATGTTTTTTTAATATATTACCTCTAAAAACCCATCTCCATGAGCTTTAAAGTCTTTCAACGATATCCTTATCTGGGCACCCTCGATTTTGGTGTCCATTGGCAGACATTCTGTAAGAGTTCCATATATCTCTGTCTGCTGATCGAAGAATATAGACCTGGTGTATATCTTAGCAGCATCTTTTTCCAAAGTAGTTTTGCTCCAATCATCAGGCTCAGTATATCTTGAAATATGATCATTCTTTCTGTGATTGAACCTTTGGACATCCATTGAACCGTCAAAATGATTCATAAACTCTACGAGAGTGAGTTGAGAATTAGCCACCTGGTAAAAAAATGGTTCTCACTCTCTGATCTCGAAGTTGTTCTCATAAGTCCAGACATTGGCTCGTGCCGGTAAAAAGCCGGAATCCACATGGATCTCATCACAAACATATCATCAATCCATTTATTTTTTGTAATACCATACTCAATCATTACCAACTTCCACTGTCACTCAAATTATTCTGGCTCAATGGAATCAGTCCATACAATATCGCACATCTTCCTTTTAAAGTCATCATTGTTGCACAACTCGTGTGTTCAACCTACACCGATAAATGGTTTTCATATCAGCATGTAACGGATATATAGTATAAAAAAATGCTAATGAAAGACAATATAGCATAGTATACCTTATCTGCCACTTTTTTCATTATGTGCCACATGCACAATCTGTGTCTGCTGATAGTAAAAACACCCTCGATAGCATGTTTCATCGCTGGGTCTTGGTCCGTCACTACAACCTTTGGCTACCGTTCAAATGACTTTACAAATGAATTGAGAAGCCATTTATAAGAGTCAATGCTCTCCGATGCCAACAACCCAGCTCCAAGGGTTACATTTCGACAATGGTTGTCAATCCCAGTGAACGGAACAAACACCATCTTGTACCTGAAATTCAATATAATTCATGATTTAGTAAATGTGTGAAATAGACAATATAACATGCGAAATAGACAAATATAACATGCGAAATAGACATTAAAACATGCGATATATTCAACACCTAAATTTCAATGTATATTAACATGCGATATTGCCAGTTTACAAAATCATATAACATGCGAAAATATTAAAAAACATTTATGTAACACTTACTTGTTTGTTTTGAAAGTAGCATTAAACGATATCACATCCCCGAACTCCATAAAGTTACACTTGCATAACCCATCGGCCCAGAACAAACCAGTTAACCGTTTGTCCTCATCAACAGAATATTCAAACGAAAAATCAACTAAATATCGTTTTTTGTCGGTCAACCTATTGATCACCATGTCAGCATCATATTCTCCTATATAGTTGTTTATTCGAGTTTTAAAGTTTTTGCAATCATCGACAGTGGCACCAACATTCTCGAAACCACCGTAACGTTTCCTCATTATATGAAAGGTTTGATAGGGCCAAGGTTTAGAGTGCCTAGTTCCCATATCATTTCCTCATGAACATCTGACAATTGCCTGTAAGCTGGCAACATATGAATGTCGTGTGGACATACAAACTTATGATTATGGCCATCAACGAATTTCTTAACTATATATGATCTACCATCCATAGATAAAATCATAAGTTGAGCTTTGCACCCAGTTCTAATGGTTCATCTGTTCCTTGATTTGAATGGATATTTTGACTTCGAATAAGCATCGTCAATAAACAATGGCTTATGTCCCTCTTTAGAACAAACAAAATACTTAGTTTTGGTTATACCACCACTGTATACTTCACCACCTTTCCGAGTAGAAAAACCAGCTAACTTAGCATATGTTTGGTAAAACATGTATGCTTGTTCGAGAGAGGTAAATTGCATTCTAACCACAGGTGTAGCTGATGCTTCAACCTCGGAATATAAAGCCTTTCATCTACATAATCAAATAAAAAAGAGAAAACGCATGGGATTTATCGGACTCATGACATGCGATATATTAAAACTCCAAAATTTCATCATACGAAAAACAAAACGTGCGAATTGTTGGACTCATAACATGCGAACATGACCATTTTGATAATATGTTTTACACATGCGATTTATGATATCATAAACATGCGAAATCAGTATTTAGAATAAACATCACATGCAAATTATCAGACTCATAACATGCGAACTTATACAATTTGCTTTCATATCAATTATCCTCTAATGAACATTCAAAACCTTCAAATCAGTTATAATAATACAAAATCATTACTACGATTAAACAAAACACATATGTGAACAATTTAAACATCTGAATTAACATAAATTACCATTCGAACACTCATTTACACCACTAGTGTTACTCTAGAACCCCACCCTATATATATAATTACAACAAAAATTGTTTAAGCAATTTCTAGTTTTTAACAGAATATTTAACTAAAATATTAGTGTCTATGGGGATCGAACTCGAGACCTCTCGGTTTTAAAGCAACAATGTATTCAGGTTGATCAGGTGTCTATTAAGTTTTAGTTATGGTAATTTATTTTCCTTCAGCAAAACCTTTTTTCTGATCCCTCTCTTTTCCTTTTACATTTATTTTACCATTTTTTTACCTTTTTTTTCTTTTCTTTTTTTACCCATCCTTTTCACTTTTTTTTTCTTTCTTTTCAACTTTTTTTACCTTTCTTTTTTTCCCTTGGTTATTTACCTTGTTTTTTACCTTTCCTTATTATTATTGGTGTTGTACCTAGTGTCGGTACTATGAGAATACCGTAATGAACCAACATGATACTAACTGAATTTCCTATAAGTAATGAACCAAAACTATTGTTGTTGTTGTTGATGCTGTTGTTATTGTTGTTTTTGATGTTGCAACTATTATTGTTGTTGTCGGTGTTGTTGCTCATGATGGTGGTGTTATTGTTGTTGGTGGTGGTGGTGGTGTTGTTGTTGATGATGTTCTTGTTGTTTTTCTTGATGTTGTTGTTGCTACTATGGGTGTTGGTGTTGGTGTTTTTGGTGGTGGTGTTGTTGTTGTTGATGTTGCCATTCTTATTGTTATTATTGTCGTTGGTGTTGTTGCTATTGTCATTGGTGTGTTGCTAGTGTTGCTGGTGGTGGTTGTGGTGTGGTGGTTGTTGTAGTTGTAGTTGTAGTTTTTGTTGTTGCTCCTGTTATTGTTTTTGTTGCTCCTGCTAGTGTTGTTGTTATCGGCGCATATCCAGTGACAAAAGCCTAGAGAGTGTCTAGTTCATGTTATGGGTCATTAAATGTGTTTGTAATGCGTATATTTTGCTTAATATGTGTTTTGATAGGTGTTGGTTATGTTTAGTGATGGCAGCGCAGAGGCAACTAGCGCAAACAGCCTTTACGCTAGCTAGCTAGCTAGCTAGTGCACAGATGTAACAACCCTCGGTAAAACCAACACCCTCATAAATATTTCCGATACTCTAATATATTTTAAAATACCCTTATATGTCTTTAAATACACCCCGTATGTGAAAACCGAGCCCGAAATATGTTATAACATATAAAATAAATTAAAAACAATAAATATTAAGCTAAGGCGGGCCGCGTAGACCCACCCCAAGCTTTCACGCGGGCGGTATAAGGGCTAGAACCTGACTCCGTTTGACTTCTTTAAGTTCAGACGGGTCGCGTAAGCTTTAGCTTACATTTACGCGGGCCGCGTAGGATCAAGATAGTGGCGCAGCCCGGTGTTGACACGTGTCTTGCAACGTGTTGAACCTAGTCATGACCCGGATCAGCTATGCCTAGACCCCTAAGCCACGCGGGCAGCGTAAGCCTTCGCTTACCTTTACGCGGGCCGCGAGAGGACGAGATATCAGCACTATATAAGAAAGCCATCGGGTTTCACTTTCCGTCGTTCACAATTCGATTCTCAATCTCAAATTCTGTAGAAGAGTTATAATAGTCGGGTATTATACCCCTAATTAGCGAGGTTCTGCTCCGTTGTAAGTATTATAACCCCGGTTTCATAGTAGATACGCTGCCCGATTGATTTAGGGTTCCGTAACAACTGTCGTGGTTCTGCCCGACGTAGTTGTTGGAATGCCGTCTCGGGGAGGGTATCATTAATATTTTCAAAGGGTTATGGTACTAACCAATGTACATTTGTATAAATTATAGATTACATCCAGGAAACCCTTACGCGAAGTCTAAGATAGCAAAGTGAGTTTATCCTCTTTTTGTTAACCTTTTTGTAATATTTTACAAAACCTTAAATGTTTTACAAGTTGATTAAGCGGTGATTGAGTCTTTGTAGTTCTTCAATTACTGCCGGTATGTTGGGGTTTTGTATACAAAATTTACTACCCTGTGAGTAGTAAGTCGGGGATGACAGGACGTTACCATTGGACAAAGAGTTAGCCAATGAGTAATATGACCCACAAGTCAGGATTGACAGTACTGAATGAGTAATTGTGTAGACATAAACATTGTGATCGCTCTCAATACTGTTTTAATTGATAAAATGTTTCTTGATTAAACTGGGGATTCACTCACCAGTATTTCCCGCTGATAAATGTTTTTAAAACATGTTTCAGGTAACAAAATGTGACAGCCAATTAGTAAAAAGCCAGCTGGAGAGCACTGAAGGCTTGGGAAAAATGTGGCTATAAAAGTTACCTAAAAGATGATGTTTTAAATTCAATAAAATAGGGTTTATCTCTATAAATGTATTGTAATAAGAAACTTAGGTTTTACCCATGTGATTATTAATATCAAATATGGTGGTTTTACTCTGATAAATATTTCCTAACTACGGTCCTGATGAAAATTTCCGCTGCCAAATTAGACAAATACCACGATACCACCGAAACTGGCTCGCAGCCGCCCGTTCCCGGGAATCAGGGATCGGGGGTTGCGACAGGAGGTGGTATCAGAGCCTAGCCACTGGTCTGAGCCAAAGAAGTGTTTTGCTGACACTTAAGTTTTAAAATTTTGTGTTAGGAAATAACGGAAATATGTGCATAATTGTATTTATTTGTTATGTGTTATTTGACTATTTGTTAGTTTACAGTATGAGTGATCAAGGACCCTCAGACATGAGTCGTCAGTTGTCTGAATCACCTAGGAGTGAAGGTACCTCATCACAGCCTGCCCTTTCTGGGTATTCTGCTGATCAGGAAGAAGGAATGTTTGCCTTTAAAGCTCAATCGGAAGAGCCATTCCCTCACAAGAGGAGAGGATGGTTCAGTAAGGAAGCTTTTGCTCGTAGGAAAAGAATGCGAAAGTTGCAACAGCAAAGAGTTCTAGCAGCTGCTAAGCGAGAGACAGATGCCCATACTCAGGATATGCTTAATAGAAGCCTAGCCAATTTCCATATCCTAGCTACAACTGCTACTGACCCAAGTCTGGAACAACTAGTAGCCCCACAACCCCAAATCCCAGAACAACCCATGGAGATAGAAAACCCTGAAAACCAAGTGGAAATGCATGACTTTAACCCAGAAGAAATCCCTAGGGTACATGCACCAAACCCACTAGACCCAAATTACGACCCCTGGTGGGACGATAATAGGGACTTTGTGCAACGCTACTCGATACAGGAAGACATACCTATACAGAACATAGAAGCCTACCCAGGTATGGACCCTTTAGATCCCTATTACCAAGATGATTATATTAGGGAGATCTTAGAGGATCCTTACCAATTTCAGGAACTTTCACCCCCATATCAAGAACCAGCACCCCAGATTCCAAACCCAGTCCTAGAACCTGCACCCCCAATGAGTGCAGAAAACGTCCAAGAACTTAGGACTTTCGTGGAGGAATTTTAGAAAGCAGTGAGAGAATGCGTCAGGTGGGAGAGCGTCTCGTATGGAAATACGATGAACGCAATATGGATTTTTGGATAAATCCATATCCGTGAATATGAGAAGGGAGGAAATGGTAGTAATAATAATAATAATATAATAAGATAAAATAAAATAAAATATGTGTGTACGGATGCATATTACTTTTAGTGTGATTCTGTTTCTGTTAGTATTGTAATTTTATTTCAGTACTAGTGTGTAATAGACGCATAGTATAAGGAAATAGAGTATAAGTCGCAATGATCGACGCTTTTGATTAAATTGTGTGTCATGTGATTAACTATATTACTTATTATCTTGTGATATTAATAACAGGGTAAATGTTTAAAATTCAGATGGCCGACGAAAAAAATCAAGGAAATCTGAATAATGATAACCAGAGTAACATTAACGTGGTTAATGAGAATCCCAGCATCAATAACAACGAAAACCAAATGGATAATAGTGTTGTTCAACATATAGTGGCACAAGGAATCATAGATGCAACAACAACAACAACCATACCCAGTAAATCCCACAAATAGCAAAGCTACTTATAGGGTCTGGGGAGGGTGGGATGTAGACAGACCTTGCCTCTATCCCTAGGGATAGAGAGGCTGCTTCCAGAGAGACTCTCGGCTCCAAAACGAACAACATGCCACCACACCAAGTCAAACAATATATAAATAGCATACAACATCATTTGGACATAATATAATGTAAATAGGAAGCCACCAATACCAAGAAAGTGATCAGAGTGACACAATATAATGTAAATCATGTATAATACCATACAACATCATTTGGACATAAACACCAGAAGACAATCACTGGTAAAGTCACTTTAAGAATAAGAAAGACCTATATCCCTAAAAAAACACCTAAGACCTTACTGCCATATCCTCTAGAAGTCCTTAACCCTAATCCTACGCCTCCATGAAGTCCTATCTTGGACCATGTCCTCAGAAAGATGCAACTCTAGTAAATCATGCCTAATCTGCTCATCCCAAGTCAGTTTGGGTCTGCCTCTTCTTCTCCTCCCCTCCACAGTAAGAGTTTCCACTACTCTAACTGGTGCCGTCGTTTGCCTCCGCTTCACATGCCCAAACCATCTCAATCTCCCCTCCTTAATCTTATCTGATATACTAGCCACTCCTAATCTTTCCCTAAAAACCTCATTTCTTATCCGATCTAACCTCGTGTGACCACACATCCACCTCAGCATCCTCATCTCCGCTACCTCCATTTATTATTCAAACTATTCAAGAAGCGAATAATAAAAGTAAGCATAGTAGTAAGCGACCCATCGAACCTGAAAATAGCGTGAACAATGGACCTGTACTTCAAATGCCTATTCCTAAAAGAAGAAGAACCGTGCCTTACGGTTGTTCTTATAAAGAATTATGGTCTTGTAAACCAATGGAATTCTCAGGCAACGAAAGGGCCATTGCAACCCTACACTGGATAGAAAAGACTGAGGCGGTCTTAAGGATAAGTAAGTGTGCTGAAGAAGATAAGATATTGTTTGCTTCTAATCTGTTTAAGAATGCAACACTAGAATGGTGGAACACTATCCTTCAATCAAGAGGAAGTGATAGAACCTATAATATGGAATGGGAAGAATTCAAGAACAAGGTAGAAAGGAAATTCTGCCCACCCAATGAAAAAGAACAGATAGCAAACAAATTCCTAAACCTTAGGATGACTGGTGTGGATAGTAAGGGGTACACTAGGTTATTCTTCGAATATGCTAGGATAGTGTCAACCCTTGCTTCACCAGAACCAGTGTTAATCTCCCGTTATATCTGGGGATTAATCGGAGAGATTAGACACGTAGTCAAGGCAGCTAGACCTCAAACCATAGAAGAAGCTGTAGAACTAGCCAATACCTTGACTGATGAATTAGTCCGTACCCGAGAAGAGGATCAAAGGAGGAACCTAACCCAGAAGTTGACTCAAGAATTTCGTTCTGGAAATTCTAACCGTGGAAGAAATGTAGGTTCTACCTCTGCACCCTACTGTAGGCATTGCAAAAGAAAGCATTCAGGAAGATGCTCCATATACTGTAACTTTTGCAAAATATCGGGACACAAGGAAGAAGACTGCAGGAAGAAAGCTAATAACAAGATATGTTACAACTGCGGAGAACAAGGTCATATCAAGCTTAATTGCCCAAAATTAGCTCCAGCTACAAACAACAAGAATACCAATAATGCTAGAGCATTTGTTCTAACTGCAGATGAAGCCAAGATGATTCCAGATGTTATAGATGGTACGTTTTTAGTTAATGATATTTTTGCTAAAGTATTATTTGACTCTGGTGCGAACCAAAGTTTTATTAATACATCATTTTGCAAATTTCTAAATCGATCATTAACTAAACTACCACAAGAATGTTTAGTAGAGACAGCCAATGGAGAAATCATTAGGATTTCTGAAATCTTGCAGGAAGCAAGAATAGAAATTTTAAATCAGAAATTTATTGCAAATCTTTATCCTATGAATCTGGCAGGATTTGATGTTGTTTTAGGAATGGATTGGTTAAT
Organism: Helianthus tuberosus; assembly: GCA_030545235.1. NCBI lineage: Eukaryota > Viridiplantae > Streptophyta > Magnoliopsida > Asterales > Asteraceae > Helianthus > Helianthus tuberosus. Next base: position 120,869,222 of record CM060390.1, on the reverse strand, counting down.
AGCCAATAAAGCCAGTATTTTATGTGATCAAAAGTCAATTCAAGTAAATTCACAAAAAGGTAAAACGATCACAATTAAAGGAGATAAGCCCTCTAGATCCACAAAATTCATCTCAGTGATAAAAACTGCAAGTTATATAAGAAAAGGTTCTGTAGTGTATTTGATTTCTATAATCACTAACACTAAAGGAAAGGATTTAAAAGATATTCCAGTAGTATCTCAGCTTTCAGATGTATTTCCAGAAGAATTACCAGGACTGCCACCAAATAGAGAAGTCGAATTCAGAATCCATTTAATACCAGGAACATCACCAATTGCCAAAGTACCCTATCGTTTGGCACCGGCAGAAATGCAAGAATTAAAGAAACAATTAGACGAATTGTTAGAGAAAGGATTCATACAGCCAAGTTCGTCGCCATGGGGAGCGCCGATACTATTTGTTAAAAAGAAGGACGGGTCAATGCGTATGTGCATTGATTACCGTGAATTAAACAAGGTTACGATTAAGAACCGGTACCCATTACCGAGAATCGATGATCTGTTTAATCAACTGCAAGGAGCTCGATTTTTCTCTAAAATCGATTTAAGATCAGGATATCATCAATTAAAGGTACAGGAAGAGGATATTCCTAAAACCGCATTCAGAACAAGGTATGGACATTATGAATTTACTGTCATGCCATTTGGTTTAACCAATGCCCCAGCTGCATTTATGGACATGATGAACCGAATATGTAAGCCATATTTGGATAAATTCATAATCGTTTTCATAGATGATATTCTCATTTACTCTAAGAATAAAGAGGATCATGCAAAGCATTTGCACGCACTTTTAAGTTTATTAAGAAAGGAAAAGATTTATGCTAAATTTTCTAAGTGTGAATTTTGGTTAGAACATGTACAATTTCTTGGACATTTAGTTAATCATGAAGGAATTCATGTAGATCCAACAAAGATCGAAGCAATTACTAAATGGAAAACCCCTGAGTCACCAACTGAGATTAGAAGTTTCTTAGGATTGGCCGGTTATTATAGAAGATTTATTCAAGATTTTTCTAGAATAGCCATTCCCTTAACTAAGCTAACCTGTAAATCTGTTAAGTTTGAATGGGGATTAAAAGAAGAAGAAGCTTTTAGAATCCTTAAGCAAAGATTAACCCATACACCTAGCATTACCAAAAGGAACTGAAGACTTTGTAGTCTACTGTGATGCTTCTAAATTAGGCTATGGATGTGTATTAATGCAACGTCAAAAGGTTATAGCTTACGCATCGAGACAACTTAAGAATCATGAAGAGAATTATTCAACTCATGATTTAGAGTTAGGAGCTATAATTTTTGCTCTTAAGATTTGGAGACATTACCTTTATGGTAGTAAGTTTACCATATTCACTGATCATAAGAGTTTAAGGAATATTTTTAAGCAAAAAGAATTGAATATGAGAGAAAGACGCTGGATGGAAATGCTTAGTGATTATGATTGTGATATCCAGTATCATGAAGGAAAAGCAAATGTAGTAGCAGATGCTTTAAGTCGAAAGTATCATGAAAAGCCAAAAAGGGTACGTTCTCTTAAATTAAATCTGCAAGTAGATTTAAATGATCAGATAAGAGAAGCACAAGAATCAGTAATCAAGGATGATACTGAAAAATTAAAAGGTATGCTAAAAGAATTGGAACAAGGAATAGATGGAATTTGGAGATTCCATAAAAAGAGAATGTGGATACCTAAATTAGGAAACTTGTGTAATCGTATACTAGAAGAGGCCCGTAAGTCTAAATATACGATGCATCCAGGGAGTGATAAAATGTACCAGGATTTAAGAAAAAATTTCTGGTGGATAGGAATGAAAAAGGACATAGCAGCATATGTTTCTAAATGTTTAACCTGTTCACAAGTTAAAGCTGAACACCAGAAACCCTCAGGATTTCTACAACAATTAGAAATGCCAGTGTGGAAATGGGAATTGATAACAATGGATTTTGTTACTAAATTACCCAAAACAAAGAAAGGAAATGATACAATCTGGGTGATTGTAGATAGACTAACCAAGTCAGCTCATTTCTTACCAATGAGAGAAACTTTTAGTATGGAACAATTAGCTAAATTATATGTAAATGAAATCGTTTCTTTACATGGCATTCCTTTATCAATTGTTTCTGATAGAGATAGCCGATTTACCTCTCATTTTTTGGTCAAGTTTCCAAAAGGCAATGGGAACCAAGTTAAAATTAAGCACAGCTTATCATCCTCAAACGGACGGACAGAGTGAAAGGACAATTCAGACAATGGAGGACATGCTTAGAGCTTGTGTAATTGATTTTGGAGGTAATTGGGATAATCACTTACCTTTAATAGAATTTTCCTATAACAATAGTTATCACACAAGTATCAATGCGGCACCATTCGAAGCACTTTATGGACGAAAGTGTCGAACCCCAGTCTGTTGGGAAGAAATTGGAGAAAAGAAACTATCTGGACCTGAGATAGTGCAAGAAACAACTGATAAGATTATTCAAGTCAAGGAACGATTAAAAGCAGCACGTGATCGACAGAAGAGCTATGCCGATAATCGACGCAAACCCTTGGAGTTTCAAGTAGGAGAAAAAGTATTATTGAAGGTCTCTCCTTGGAAAGGAATAGTAAGATTTATCAAACGGGGAAAGCTAAGTCCCAGGTATATTGGACCTTTTGAGATTATTAGAAGAATATGACCTATAGCCTATCAGCTACAACTGCCAGAGGAAATGGCAGGAATACATGATGTATTTCATGTATCAAATCTCAAAAAGTGTTTAGCTGATGAATCACTAATAGTACATCTTAAAGATATAGAGGTAAATGAACAACTCAAGTTTGTAGAAAGACCTCTACAAATTGAAGACAGGAAAATCAAGAATCTCAAGCATAAGAGATTAGTTCTGGTCAAAGTAAAGTGGGACTCCAAAAGAGGATGAGAGTTCACATGGGAACTTGAATCTGAAATGCAAAAGAAATATCCGCATTTATTCCAGTAGATCTCGAGGACGAGCTCTAAAACAAGGTGGGGAGAATGTAACAACCCTCGGTAAAACCAACACCCTCATAAATATTTCCGACACTCTAATATATTTTAAAATACCCTTATATGTCTTTAAATACACCCCGTATGTGAAAACCGAGCCCGAAATATGTTATAACATATAAAATAAATTAAAAACAATAAATATTAAGCTAAGGCGGGCCGCGTAGACCCACCCCAAGCTTTCACGCGGGCGGTATAAGGGCTAGAACCTGACTCCGTTTGACTTCTTTAAGTTCAGACGGGCCGCGTAAGCTTTAGCTTACATTTACACGGGCCGCGTAGGATCAAGATAGTGGCACAGCCCGGTGTTGACACGTGTCTTGCAACGTGTTGAACCTAGTCATGACCCGGATCAGCTATGCCTAGACCCCTAAGCCACGCGGGCCGCGTAAGCCTTCGCTTACCTTTACGCGGGCCGCGAGAGGACGAGATATCAGCACTATATAAGAAAGCCATCGGGTTTCACTTTCCGTCGTTCACAATTCGATTCTCAATCTCAAATTCTGTAGAAGAGTTATAATAGTCGGGTATTATACCCCTAATTAGCGAGGTTCTGCTCCGTTGTAAGTATTATAACCCCGGTTTCATAGTAGATACGCTGCCTAATTGATTTAGGGTTCCGTAACAACTGTCGTGGTTCTGCCCGACGTAGTTGTTGGAATGCCGTCTCGGGGAGGGTATCATTAATATTTTCAAAGGGTTATGATACTAACCAATGTACATTTGTATAAATTATAGATTACATCCAAGAAACCCTTACGCGAAGTCTAAGATAGCAAAGTGAGTTTATCCTCTTTTTGTTAACCTTTTTGTAATATTTTACAAAACCTTAAATGTTTTACAATGTGATTAAGCGGTGATTGAGTCTTTGTAGTTCTTCAATTACTGCCGGTATGTTGGGGTTTTGTATACAAAATTTACTACCCTGTGAGTAGTAAGTCGGGGATGACAGGACGTTACCATTGGACAAAGAGTTAGCCAATGAGTAATATGACCCACAAGTCAGGATTGACAGTACTGAATGAGTAATTGTGTAGACATAAACATTGTGATCGCTCTCAATACTGTTTTAATTGATAAAATGTTTCTTGATTAAACTGAGGATTCACTCACCAGTATTTCCCGCTGATAAATGTTTTTAAAACATGTTTCAGGTAACAAAATGTGACAGCCAATTAGTAAAAAGCCAGCTGGAGAGCACTGGAGGCTTGGGAAAAATGTGGCTATAAAAGTTACCTAAAAGATGATGTTTTAAATTCAATAAAATAGGGTTTATCTCTATAAATGTATTGTAATAAGAAACTTAGGTTTTACCCATGTGATTATTAATATCAAATATGGTGGTTTTACTCTAATAAATATTTCCTAACTACGGTCCTGATGAAAATTTCCGCTGCCAAATTAGATAAATACCACGATACCACCGAAACTGGCTCGCGGCCGCCCATTCCCGGGAATCAGGGATCGGGGGTTGCGACAACAGACACCCTCTGTGCTAAATAGAATAACGTAGAGGGTAAGGCATATAGGACAAAGTGTTATTAGGATTTGTAAATGTTCACTCCATCTTATGTAACTAAACTTTGTCCGTGTGAAATCAATAAAAAGTTTATTTACGATTCAAGTGTTCAATTCATACCGATTATTGCATTGATGGATTCTACACATTAGTGTGATCGAGTGGTTGATTCGTATTGATTAGTGATTAGATTCTAGGAACTTTCAATGTTGATGATGATCATGATGTTGGTGTTGTTATTGTTGGTGTTGGTGTTATTGTTGTTGTTGTTGTTGTTGTCGCTGTTGGTGGTGGTGGTGGTGGTGTTAGTGGAGATGTTATAGCTATTGAAGCAGGTGGTGTTGTTAAAGGCTTATTGTTGCTATCGTTGGTGTTGGTGGTGTTGGTGGTGGCGTTGTTCTGATGTTGTTGCTGGTGTTGGTGTTGGTGCTGCTGTTGTTGGTAATGGTGATGCTATTGTTAGTAATGTTACTGGTGTCGCTGTTGGTGTTGTTGATGTTGGTGGTGTTTTAGTTGTTGCTTCCGTTAGTGTTGTTGTTGTTAGTGTTGTTACTATTACTCTTACGGGTTGTTTGGTAGCCTCTTAATGATTCCATTATAAAGCTACCTCTAAACTGCTCAGAGATGGAGTTTGTTTGGCTCACTTTAAAGACACATCAGCACAAAGTTACCAAACAACCCCTTTATTCTTACTTACCGTTACCGCTACTGTTACCACTTCTATTAGTAACCCACCAGATCTCTCACCGATCGGAGACAAACATAAATCGTAATTCTTTTATAAATAATGGGCATCGCATATCATATATAAAATAACATAAAAAGGCCAAATACAAGATCAATTCTCACATTTATTGAGCTTGGGTCATCATATTTATATCGGCAGACTTTAGGATCAAGTATGAAAAAAAAAAAAAAAAAAAAAAAACATTTACAATCGATAAACTTTAGTATCGTGCTCAATGTTTTAAAAACCGGTTTAAACCGGATGCCGGATGCTGGTACGAATCATACCGGTAAACTAAGGAAACGGCAAAGAAGTTGTGGCGCCGGTAAATTGGATCATACCGGCTTAAACCGGTATACCGGTTCATACCAGGCGAAAGGTCAAAATTTTAAACTTTTAATTTTTAGGTGCCTAAAAAGGTGACTATTTAGATTCTCAGTTAAAGTGTAAAACTTAGCGCTCACAATTGACAATCCACATCGATCAAACTTCTTCCTCACTCAAAGATAGAAAATCATTGGGTTTTTCAAATTAAGTTCTTCAACACATCATCTAGGTTTACCTTCCTTTGACTTTTATTCAATCATTCATGTTAATTGTTAGTTTTTGCTAATTGCTATATAATATGTATTTAACCATAAACTTTTGTATAGTTTTTTTTTATAATGGATTAACTTTTGAAATATTTTTTTATTATGAACTGATGTAGTTATGGATTACTTTTTAAGTGAAAATTATATTTTATGGATTTATAGAGTTAATTAGTCAATACGGTTGAACCGTCCATTACAATCCGGTTCAACCATTTCTGAGTCTTAACCCTATACGATTCAAATACCGGTTTTTAAAACATTGAACGTGCTTGAAAAAAAAAATTAATGTCGGTGGAGTTTAGGACCATATTTAAAAAAATATGTACTGTTGTACCATCGGTGGACTTTAGGATCGTAATTCTCTTAATTTTTATTTTGATTTGCTCAAATTACATAGTGCGTCTTTCTTTTACGGAAAATTTCTTTTTAATTCTTGTCGTCTGTGAGATTTGAACCCAAGACCTCCCACTCCTAAACCCAGGTGTTTAAACGCTTTGTTTTTGTCAATAAACCACCACCCCATTGGTTACACAATACGTCTTAGCAACTTAACCATATAAGCTTTGTAACCTAGACAGGAGCACCACAACTCGGATGTTAGAACAAGAGCACCACCACTTCGACGTACCAGTCGCCGCTTATTGCACCACGGGTGTTGTTGCAATCAATGTCACCACACTCTCGTCACCTCTATGTATCAACTCCATCACCAGTCCTACCGCATGCACCATAACAACAAATATGCAGGCTACACCCATTTTGGTTAAACCATATTCTAACATAAACCAAACTGATACTTGTTGACCCACCTGTTTTACCAACTTAGGCGGAAGCAATTTCTCGCTTTTCGATGTAACACTATTACATAGAACAGTAAAACTCTAAATTAGATTTAGACTGATTTTAATATGTTAAACGAAATCATAATGTGTCAAATTCAATCCCAAAACATAACTACATTAAAGCCAAATGATGAACTTTAACCATGTATTCACTTTGGTAAATTATGTTTTCATCAATAGAAAGTTCACTCGTCTCGTAAAGGAGCATATAAACTAATGAAATTACCACACAAAAAAAGAGAACTTAAAAAATGTTTTATAAAACACCGAGCACAATCACAATTAAAACCATGTTGCTATTATCGCTAATCACACACCTAAATATATCAATTAGACCAGACCATAGGAGAAAAGGGTTAAACATGCCACTTCACTGGATAACAAAAAGAATGCCTTACCTAAACACTAGAACCAATCATGTTACTGAACTTTGCAGTCAACTCGAAATCGGTTAAAAATGGAACAATTATATTCGGTTCTTCATGAACATTAGCTTGGATTGGGTCGAGTCATCGCCAATCTGCATTAAAGATGTTAATTTACTAATTAATATTTTTTGTTGTGGCAACTTTGACCCTTGTACATATGTTTTCTTAATAGGTCGAACGGGTAAAACTTGTTGAAGTAATTTTTATTTTAATTCTTGAAACTGCGAATCATGGCTTGGTAGAAAAGGGGCCATGGGTTAAGCAAATAAGGAGCGTTTGGATGAAGAAAATTTTTTATGGTTATTTCAAATTGATTATTGTTGGTGGATTCAAAATTGCATCTTCAGGGTAAAATAAGATGTTTTCAATAAGCTGACTAATTCAGCTTATATGCATAAACTTCTCAAGTTTTTTTTATAAAAAAAATGGATAACTGATAAGATGGATTTTGTAGTTATACATTTGACACGCTAATTAACACTATAAAACATCAAAAACTTAAAAAAAAATCAAAGTAAAAACAGAAAAATTGGACAGACAGTGTTTTGGATGAATTTACCATTTTATGTTCCCATGAATGTTGGAATCGGAGATAAGGTCTTCGAGTTCATCAATAATAGCTTCATAGCAGAAGACGTATTGATCCTGAAAAGTTAAAAGTGAGTATTATGATCCGTATACTAAGATCTTCCTCAAAAAAACAATCAAGAAATCTTTCAATACAAATAACACGACACATACAAATACTTCATTTCAAATATAAGTTTCCAAATAATGGAAAAGGGTCAAAAAGGTTGAATCTGGCTCTTGCCCAATCTTGTTTTTAAATGCATACAAACTCCTAAATAGCTTTATTGAAAAATTTAAATCATTACCGTAATAATACTGTTTTCATAATCATATTCAATGCATACAAATACTATTTACGCCCCTCTATCTAGAATTTTCATTTCAAACCTTGATGATTTTCCATATTCTTAGTTTAATGAATAAATAATACACAATAATATGGCATTTTTTTAAAATTATGTTATTAAAAAGATCTTCTCAATACAGTTAAAATGAACCGAGTACTGAAATATTAGACCAGTTTACATAATATTCAAATTCATCACAAAATATAAAATAACACTTTTTTTAATAGATTGTTTCTATTAACACACATAATTATGTCATTAATATGTACCTAAAATAGCAAAACAAACATAATTATGTCATTAGGTCATACCAATGTTTGGACCATCCCTATCCTCTGAGACCTGAAACTGCTTACGGTTTTAACAAGATCCAAGGCTGACATGTCACCAACTAAAATTCTTTGGATGGTGTTATGAATCGCACAATATGTTCCGGTTCTACCAATTCCAGCACTGTATAGCATATAAAACTTGTCAGATACATTTATAAAAAAACCTTTAATGCAAAATATAATTGTGAAAAACAAGATCAACCTGCAATGCACCACAATTGGCCCTTTTGATGATGGAATATGACGTAATCTTCTAAAAATCTCTCGAACAGCCAAGGTGTCGTACGGAACTCCATGATCTGGCCATTCGGGATACTGAATATGCAAGACAGGTAGAGGTGGATCCTCTGACTGAATACACAAATTTTATGTAGTCAGTGCCAAAACATACCTTTTTTTCTGACTATATATACTATAATAAATATGTTATTTTGTCACATCAACCAACTTTGGCCCCTCAACTTTAATAATGACATGTTTACCCTTCAACTTTACTAAATGACATGTTTAGACCCTTTACTAAACAACTTTACCCCTCAACATATATAATAAACAACTTTAGCCCCTCAACTTTAATAATGACATGTTTAGCCACTCAACTTTAACAATGACATGTTTAGCTCCTCAACTTTACCAATGACATTTTTAGACCCTTAACTATAAAACAACTTTAGCCCCTCAACTTTAATAATAAACAACTCTAGCCCCTCGACTTTAATAATGACATGTTTAGCCCCTTAACTAAAACATCAAACAACTTTAACTCTCGCGATTTGCTTATTTTTATCTACATTTCGAACCCGCTGCGGCGCGCAGGAGGTAACCCACTAGTTATATATTCCATATATACACACCATAGTCACCTAATTCGCGGTTCGCTCCGGTTCGGGTACGCGGTTCGGGTTCGCAATTCGCTAGTTGGGACGAATTCGGTTCGGAAGGGGGTAGGTTCATTTCGGTACGGTCCGGTACGGTCCGGTACGATTCGGTTCGGTGTACCATTCCGTTCCGTTCGGTATACACAAATTAAAACAAAAATTACTAATTTTATAAATCCAAATAAGTAAACAACTTAAAAAGTTTTAGGTTAAAGTTGAAAAGGTAAAAATATAGAGATTTGAGGATGAAATATGTAACTTAATAAAAAAGCTTTAGGTTAATATTTATAATAACATAAACATAAAGGATGAAATATGTAAATAAAAGAGGTTTTAGGTTAAAAGAGATGAAAGAAACGCAGCATACAGCCTCCAACTCCATCTTCTCCTCCATTTTCACTAGGGTTCATCATTATCACAGGTAAGGTTTAATTTTTTCATCTTCATCACCATTCGCTGAATTGATGAACATGATGCGCTGAATTGAGCGAATTAGGTGACTATGGTACTGGCGCCGTATCCAACCCTAATACGTATTGACCCTTAAAATTCGCTATTATTGCAAACGGAATTCAGTGAATTGGTGCAGGAAATTCGCAGAATTGAATGGAATGAAACGCTGAATTCATGGAGTGAATTCGCGAATTCGAACCGTATTATACGAAAACGAATTCCGTATGGTACGAAACGTACCAATACGAAATTCGCCACTTTTCTAGCGAATTAGGTGACTATGATACACACATTGTTTGATAACAGGTAATTACACAATGTATCACACCAGTGACCAAAATAACTAATCCCCAAGAGTTTTATTAAGGGCCAATCGCATATAAAGAAGGGAAATTATCGAACAAATCCTCTGGAGATTAGCTGAATTTATACATAAATCCATGAACTTTATTTTTGCATGATTAAGTCCTTCAACTTATAAAAACTCAATGAATGAATAAAAAGGTTCTTTATATAAAGTATAGACACTTAATCACTAAGGACCTATATGTTAAGATTCTATAAGTTCAGGTCCTTTTGTATCAAAACTTATAGAAGTTGGTTACTTTTGATGAGTGAAACCAAAGAAGGCTACCCTAAATAGAAATCAGATTAAAGTTGGCGATTAATCGTTTATGCAATTTGCCCTTTTTATTTAAAGCAATATATTAGTTTTAATGAGCGGCTAACCTCTTCACGATTCACCTCCATGTGACGCAAAACTAGTGAGGTGTCAGTTGTAGTTATTTTTTTGGTAACAGTACAGATATTTCCAAACAATCGTGGACCGTTCTCTGCTTGAAAATAGTCTCCACATTTCTGGATCTGGATATGAAATGGAATGTAGAATTAGGCAGAGGGGGCATTAAGATTATAAAGACAGCATAGAATATAAATGCAGATCTACACAAACATATAGCTATAATAATACACAGCCTTTGAGATTATACGAATAATAAAGACAACAGTGGCAACTGACTTAGCGGTACCTCTTATCAGATTTTAATAGAAAACAGTTACATTTATCATTCAATATTCTACTCCTATATGTCAGCAAAATCTTCTGATCATAGTTATCGATAGCGAATAGCGACAAGGTACCTATATGCTACGTAGCGATAGCGATGAAATAGTGCTCACTATTTTGTGGCGATAAGGTAGTAGAAAATTGTAAACTAGTGAAAATAGAGGGGGTTATATGTTAAAATACACAAACTAATTTCACACTTTTTATGTAGATTTTTACAAGTTTTAGGGACTAAATGTAAACTACTAAAAGATAGAGGGGTTAAATGTTAAAATCCATAAAGTTCTTTAACCCTAAAGGCTAAAAAGCTGTCGCCCACTCTTCTTCTTCTTCCTTGTTTCCGGCAAAAATTGCAACACCGGAGCCGGAGTTCGGAGTCCCGCTATAATCACGCTATAGAGTCGCTAATTAACAGATTGCAAGATATGGGCGACACACTATGAAACGTGCGATAGCGAACGCTATCTTCTCCGTCGATAACTATGGCAATGTGGTACCTCTTATCAGGTTTTAATAGAAAACAATAGCATTTATCATTCAATATTCTACTCCTATGCATATTAGTCGTCAAAATCTTATGATATATGGAAACTAATATCAGAGAATTAAAAATAAAGATGCTGTATAATTATAAAAGTTGCTGAAAGAGTGAAAGTTGTATAGAATATGATACCCTGCTGTGATCAACTAGCTTAGTGAGCATCACGATCGCTGGACAATGATTTTGGAGTACCATTTCCCAGAAATCTTCAAACGTTTCGGGAAGCGGGCCTTGAGTGGCTATGAACCGAGAAACATTTTCGGATGGATTAGCCTATAATCACAGATGAAACCGTTCATCAAGCTCAAATATCTAAAACTTGGATGCTTTCTAATTAAAGTAAAATGCCATTTCCGTCCCTGAGGTTTGGCCAGTTTTGCGACTTTCGTCCAAAGGTTTGTTTTTCTGCATCAAGATCCAAAAGGTTTGAAATCTTGCCATTTTCATCCAGCCCGTTAACTCCATCCATCTTTCACCATTAAGTTAGGGGTATTTCCGTCTTTTTGGTTAACTTATAGGGCAATTTGGTCTTTTTCACTTTATGTAAAAAGACCGAATAGCCCTAGAAAAGACCGAATTGCCCTTTAAGTTAACAAAAAAAGACAGAAATACCCCTGACTTAACGGGGGAAAATGAACGGAGTTAACGAGCCAGATGAAAATGGCAAGATTTCAAACCTTTTGGATCCAGCTGTGGAGAAATAAACCTTTGGACGAAAGTCGCAAAACTGGCCAAATCTCAGGGACGAAAATGGCATTTTACACTTATAATTAATACAAATTTATAGCACTAGAAGATGTAAATTTGAAAATAGGAGAAAATCATTGACCTCTGCTGTGATAAAACTAGCATTGATGTATCCCATTGTTGATGGCCTGTGATCTTTGCATGGATCGATAACAACCCTGTTTGCGTCAACTGAGATAAGAAGAGTTCAATATCAATTCTTTACTATACACAAATGCGTAATAACCTTAGCGGAAAATAAGAATTGACAAAAATACATGGTACGACATCTGAGTAGCGGTTTTTTCTACAGTTAACATGAAGTTTAGCCACCGAGCAACTACTATTAACTTCTGATGCTCTCATTCTATGATCCTGTAAGAAAATAAACGAACCATGATTACATTCGATTTATGAAAAGAAAATAACCTAGCTATAACATATACTGCATAATTGATCAAACAACATTGATTACAGTATTACACGAATTCAAACAAGTTAAACCTAACTAACGTGAATGAAATCCAACTTGGACACAAAAACACAATAAATGACAATAACCTGCAAAATTGTGAACTCTTTCTTGAAAATTGAATAATGATAGGGTTGTTTGTTAAATTTCAAAATTACTTCTCCAGATGCATAATTCACAAAGAATTTATTGCAACTTAAACATAACATAATAGTGTCCTGATAAAATGTAAATGTGTAATGTAGGTAAAGTTATGGTTTAGAGTTCAAATCAGTTAGGAGTTTAAAATTATAAATCTCATGCTTAAAGTCAAAGCATACAACCAATTAGATCTTCTTCCTTGCATTTGCAGTGATTACTTAACATCAATTCAATATCTCACACATAACTTACAGAGCACAATATTACACTGCATAACTGATAACAACATAAATTACACAAATCCGAACAATCGAAAACTAACGCACGTCAATTAAATCCAAATAGAGCACAAGAACACAATTTCACACTCCATAATTGATCAAAACAACATGAGTACACAATTTCGAACAACTTAAACCTAACGCACGTTAATCAAATCCACCTAGGACACAAAAAACACAATAAACGACAAAAAACCTGTTTCTCATGCTTGGATTCAAAGCATACAGCCGATTAGATCTTCTTCTTCCTTGCATTTACAGTGATTACTGAATATCATATTACACCTAACTTACATCACACAACATTACACTCCATAATCGATCAAAATAACATCAACTATATGAACACGAACAGCTAAAACCTAGCGCACATCAATCAACTCCACCTAGGGCACAAAAAACTACAAAATAAACGAACAAATAACCTGCAAAATCAAGAACTACGTTTCAAAAACCGAATACTAATCAGACTGTTTCTCATACTTATAACTCGAAGCATACGAACCTATTAGATCTTCATCTTCCTTGCATTTACAGTGATTACTGATAATCATTTCACACATAATTTACAGAACACAATATTACACTCCATAATTTATCAAAACAATACCAATTACACGAATTTAAACAAGTAAAACCTAACGCACGTCAATTACATCCAAATAGAGCACAAAAACACAACATTACACTCCATAATCAATCAAAACAATACCAATTACACAAATTCAAACAAGTCTTTTTTTTTGAACAGCAAATTTCTTACTCCTGTCGTCTGTGTGACTCGAACCCGAGACCTCCCCCTCCCAAGGTGTTTAAAGGCATTGCCTGCCAATGGACCACCACCCCATTGGTAAATTCAAACAAGTTAAACCTAACGCAAGTCAATCAAATCCACCTAGGGTATAAAAACACAATAAACTAACAGAAAACCTGCAAAATCGAGAATTCCTTTTCAAAACCAAATACTAATCAGACTGTTTCGCATACTTAAAGTCAATGCATACGACCTATTAGATCTTCTTCCTAGCATTTACAATAATCACTGAACATTATTTCACACATAACTTACATAACACAATATTACACTCCAAAATCGATCAAAACAACATCGAATACACAGATTCAAACAAGTTAAACCTAACGCAAATCAATAAAATCCACCTAGAGCACAAAAACACAATATCACACTCCATAATCGATCAAAACAAGATCGATTACACAAATTCGAACAAGTAAAACCTAACGCACGTCAATAAAATCCACCTAGGGCACAAAAACAAAATAAACGAGCAAAAAACCTGCAAAATCGAGAACTCCTTTTCGATAACCGAATACTGATCGGACTGTTTCTCCTTGAGGAACTTGAGAGCTTGAGCGCAGTGACGGAGTTGATCGGAGCTGAGAGACGGCTTTGGTGGAAATCCGGTGGATGTATCGACGGAAGTTAGGGCGGAGGAAGTGGAGGATGAGGATGAGGAAGAAGTTAGGGTTTTGGCAGCAGCGGAGGCGGAAGCAGCCATCGCCGATTTACGGCTCCGACTGCGGGAGGAGGTTGCGTTGCCCGTGGTGGTGGCGGTTCACGGTGGTTGAAGGTTAGAATGGTAATAATGGTGATGTAGCAACTCCTGAAATGGATTTGGTCTTGGCTGCTTTAAAAGGGTGGGTCACCTTCACCTTTTTTTTGTTTAACAAATAATTTTTTTGTTTTAACATTTTTATTTAAGAGTAAACTAGGATTATACCCATGCGCGTGTTGCAGCGCGCTACGTAGCGTTGGTTCAAGATCGCATTCTTGGCTTTCTTCATCTAAAGTGGATCGAGCGAAACCAAAATAAAAAATTTGCAGCCTGTTCCGGTGAAGATTCACAGTTCACCTCTTCATCACCGAACTCTTCTTTTGCGGCATATGTGTCACGACTCCACACGCATTCAAGACTAAAACACAATTAAGGAATTTATTATAAAATATAAATATAAAGTAAATGTTCACTGATACTTGACTATGAATATTATATAGAGAAAAATATGTACCTTGACCGTTGTCATTTGCGCGACATACCATGAAAACATATTTGATGAGCGGTACGTGGGTAAGAGAGTAAATGATCAAGGAAAGTG
Source organism: Helianthus tuberosus (assembly GCA_030545235.1). Lineage (NCBI taxonomy): Eukaryota > Viridiplantae > Streptophyta > Magnoliopsida > Asterales > Asteraceae > Helianthus > Helianthus tuberosus. The sequence continues at coordinate 120,854,123 of CM060390.1, read as the reverse complement.
CACCGACAATGTCTTCTCTTACACAACAAAGGAGTATGTATGTTTCATGTAATCGGGTCAGGTATCGCCTAATACCATACCCATTTGAAATCCATAATAAAAGTTTAAACCAATCTCATACCCAAATACCAGTCTAGAATGCTGTGGTTTCACGTAACTCATGTTTGCTATCAGGCTAGTTTGCTATCACTGATACCATAAAGTAAAATCCCAATTTACAATACAATGATCCAATTATACAAAAGCTCAATATATGTCAAAATATCAAATGTATATTATTAATTCCAGTCAAGAAAACACAAATTACCTGAAATCCCAGACACCAATTCAGTAGCCGAAATCTTATAAAACGGAACTCCGGTCTCATTAGCAATGGCATGAGCCAGTTTAGTCTTCCCACACCCAGGCGGCCCGTGCAACAAAATCCCGCTCATCGGCCTCACTCCAAGCCTCCTCGGCAGCTCCGGATGATACAAAGGAACAATCACCTCCATCTTCAACTCATCCAACACACCATCCATCCCACCAAGATCCTTAAACCTCGGCCCATCATCTTTCCCATTCCCATCATTATCCATACCCGAACCACCCGAATCATTCGATTTCCGCCCCCTACCTTTTCCCCCTAACTTACCACTCTTACTTCCTTCACCATATCAACCTTTTTGTTCTCTTTACTGCTGCTATTAGTAACCACCTCTAACTCCACATTCTTCTTCGTTTTCCCATTGCTTTTCGATGTGTTATATTTGTTTCGAAGCATCGATTTCGTTAAATCAAACTCCGGCTCAAACTTTAAACTGTAAACCGCATCCTCATCAGACGTCGAAACCGCACTTTTATCCTCTTCCGATTCCGATGACTCCGACGAGTCTGACTCGTCCGAATCAGCGGACTCAACTCGTCTTCTCGCAACGTGTTCTGTTTCCAACAACTGTAACCTCTCTTCTCTACTATCAACTTTCTTCACTTTCTTGCTCACCGGACTCCGTGGCGACGGTGACGTCATGTCAACGTCATATTCGACATCATTTCTGGTTGATTTTCGTTTATCTTTGTTGGTGTTGTTATAATCTAGGGTTTGTTTGACCATTCTGGTGAAGAGTTGGGGCTTGTGGCGGCCGTACTCGGGGTATTTGGCGCGAAGGCTGTCAATGAGGTCCTCGATGGGTGGAGTTGAATTGCCATAGGTTTCCTGTACACGGCGGCGTAGAAGCTTCTCGAATAATGAGGATTTTACCGGCGTTTTGTTGCTTGATTTGCCCATTGGTGTTACACGGCGGCAGACAGAGGAACTGAACCCTTTGTGGTTTGATGGTAGCTTCTAGAAAAATGGTGGATGATGAAGATGAAGATGAAGAAAGGAAATGGGTGTCCCTGTGTTTTCTCCTTTCTTCTTTTCTTTTTTATCAAACAACCAAAGGGTGAGGCGGTGTAAAAGGTGAGGAAAAGACAAAGTAGGGGCAGATATGTCTTTTGTTTGGGTCACCGACCTTTCAATTTAAGACTATATAAATTCCCATAATCGTCCATAGGGTTTGGGTATGTCTGTCATTTATATAGCAAAAAACTCAAAAGTGAAGGACTATATTATACAAAATGTTGTTTTTGATAAAAATGGTAAACATGCCCAAAACGATTTTGGCAATTTACTCTTTATTTAACAAATAATATATAATTTGGAGTAAGTTGCCATTTTAGTCCCTGAGGTTTGTCTAAATTTACCATTTTAGTTCAAATAGGTTTTTTTTCTCATCTGGGTCTCTGACTTTTCCATTTTGTTGTCATTTTGATCACATACCCTAACTCCGTCCAAAGACTTCATTTTTAACTAGGGGTATTTTGAGGATTTTCAATTTAAATATTTCCAGATGTCATTTTGATCCATTCTTTTTTTCTATTTCTGATTCAAAAAACCCTTTGATTATTAAAAACATAAAACAACCACAACCTTCCCCCAACCTCCTGCTCTCTACCTCTACCTCTCTTTGCATCTCCCACCCAACACCACCGTGCACCACCACTCACAACCACAACAACCACCACTTACCACCATTTCACAACCCCCACTCTCTCATATGTCTCTCTCCCTCAACCACCACAACAATCACCACCACAACCACTACCTAATCAAAACCCACCACCACCAACATCCCCAAATCAGAAGATGAAAAAATCTAAACGACTGGCTTACATGTATAACAAACCTATATGTGTTCATGGAAAGCATGGCTTAGGAATGAAGCACAATCTGATGATCTAATTTGGTAAATTCTGATCTCGATGCGTTAAATTAGTTGAAATAATGCTCGATTTGAATGGATCTGTAGGGGACGGACATTCGCCATTGTTATTGTTACTCAAGCTTCCACAAACTCAAACTCAATAATGGTGATTGTTTTTTTATCACTCAATTCCTTACCTATGCAACATCCTTTTCAACACTCTCGCAAAACCATTGATTGTCACACCCCGATATTTCCACGTATTATCGATGGGCCCGGTGGGGAGTATCGTGACGCAGTTGATATCATCATAGTCAAATAATCACAGTTTAATGCACAGCGGAAGTCTAAAATAATAATACAAACCAAAATTTGAAGTATAATAAAATATTATACAAACGGTCGATAATGGATCCACAGGCGGATCTAAAACAAAAGTAAACATTGTTCAACAGACTTAAAGTATTAAAAGCTTGCAAGACTCTTTAATAATACTCAGGAGTTTCCAGCCCATTTCGTATAGTACATGCACTTAATCTTTTTGAAAAATACGTCAGTTTACACTGGTAAATACAATTAATTGCCTCTTTTGAAAAGTGTTTATAAAATTGGTTTGGATGCACAAGGCATAAATCTTTTATAACTTGGAAAATTATTAAAAATAATATTGTATACAGATTTATATGTTTATCGTACGTTCAGGGCCCGATATAGAAACCGAGACAAGATTAATAGACACACCACAAGTATAGGCCCACAAGAAGTTTCCTTACGAGTGAGATACCGTTTTTCATACGCAACAGTCAGGAGTATGCCTACACCTCGTACTTAAGACGTGGTCATTTCTAATGAATGAGTCGAGGATATCCAGGACACGGTCATATTAACCCCCAAAGGCTTTGTGTCAAACAAAACAGATTAAAACGGGTTATCTCAATGATTTAACCACTAATCGATTAAATATTCAATACCCGACCAAGCGATAATAATTTACCGTATCCCAAGCCCGTATAAGGGAAAATAAGTTAAAACTATTTACCTGAGCTAAAGTAATTTATTCTCAGTCGTATTTTCAAATCATCAAGTACATGAAGCTTTTACTGGGCTCCTAATCTGGAACGGAGGTTTTAATAACCTATTAGATTCCTAACGGATCTTATTTAAGTTGTAACTTTGACCGGTTAGTTTTAAGGGAAAGTTTACGGTACAAAACACAAGATTAAGCGGTGACCGGATTAGGACGTGATTTAGACCCGACAAGTATGAATACTTGTATAATGGGTAAACTAAATACATTCTGGATTTTGAAGTAAAAATGATAAGGTTTGACCCGTTTCGCCTAATTTATGCAAACTAGTTACATAAACCGTACTGAACGCGTATATGCGTAACAGGTAACCGAAAGAGTCATGTACAAGTTCCACAAGTTAATATGCTTTAAACATGATATGATATCAGTAGGATATCTTCCATTATGCCCAAAACGAATTTAAAACCAATTTAAGCTCCGTAATGGTATTTTGGTCATTTTAAGGTTTATAAAAGAGGTTAAATAGCAAATTAAGGTTCTGGTCTTAAATATACAGTAAAAATATTTATTTTATCAAGTTACATCACTAAGATAACACACATATGGGAGGTTTATTATTTATGGCCAAACTATGCACCGTAGGGGCATTTTGGTCATTTCACATATGCTTTTAAGGTCAAATTTGGAAATCTGAGCTCAAGACTTATACTTACTGTTAAAGTATAAAAATTTATTTATAAAATCAGTAGGTAACAAGTCTTAAGGGTTAAATATGGTTTTAAACCATACTATTCACTTAATAAGCGTAAAAGTCGGTAATTGACGGTATTCAAGATGTTTATAAAATTCTGAAGTTTTGATTAGTCTCTAAAGTTTAAAGTATTTTATTTAACATATGATAAGAGTAGGAAAAGGTTTGGTATTCAAATCATATGTTAAACTCATTTTGAAGTGCAAGGAATGAGCTCCAACATGGCCCCTTTATATAGGTTTTTGGCTAGTTCTAAGATCAAAGCAGGTGTCCCCAGGTGAAATCTGAGGCATACAGGTGTTCAAGAGGTTTTACAATACCAGCAACAGCCCCTAGATTCGAGTTCTTGTGAGTGCATGACTGTATTGAATAACAGAGGTGCAGTAACCTGCACCTGTGCATGTTTCTGTCCAGTTTAAGTCGTCGCGCGACGGCAGTGTGTTTGAGGTGTGGCCCGATGCCACCATGAGGGTAACCAGCCAAACAAGTTTCAAACATGGCAGTTTCACCCCTGGACCTTTTAAAACGTAATAACTTTCATTTCAAGCACATTTAACCCATATAATTTAGATTTTGATGATCCATAAGATATAACCAAACATCGGTAGGTCCGGTTTCGATAAACGATAACCGAAAACACAAGTTTTGCCTCGTTGACTCTTCTAACCCTTTATTTACGAAAGTTAATGTATTTATATAAAACGATATCGAAACCTCGTGAAATTTTCGTCACTTATTCTTGGGAGTATAATTAATCGTTACAAAGTATTGGGTTTGTTAAAAGGTCACTCAGAGGTATTAATTTAACATGTTGACACATTTAACCCCCGCGTCTTGTAAACTTTCACTTTCTTTCACAAACGGCTTCATACGTTTCCCAATTCTTTCGTTTAAGGGTATAAACATCGTGTAGGGTCGTCGAAAGGCAAATTTCTCAAATGTTGACACTTTGGATCCTTTCACATATATACTTTCTGATACGTGGTCGAAAACCGGTGCTTGTAATTGCTTATTTGATGTTATTGCATAAGTTTTAGTTTCGAATAGCCTACTTTTGATTAGATATGTATTTTGCAGGTCTAGCAGAGTTTAAGGAGCTTTTCGGGAGCTTTACGGGTCACCGGAGTGAAAACTGGACTACCGGAACGCGAAACGGGTCAACCGGGAGCAAGGAACGCGAAAAAATGAAGAAACAGAGTTCTAGGCACCGTCGCCGACGCCCAAATGGGTCGTCGCCGACGACTGGTGCAATTTCGCGTCGCCAGAATCAGCCGTAGACAGCAAAGTTGGCCGTCGGCCATAATGAAGATTTGACACGCCGTCGCCGACGGGGCTTCAGGCCGTCGGCGACGGTCCTTAAATCGTGACTGCGCGAGGTTGTTGATTAATGGTCTTGGAGACGAATCAAAAGGGGGCTATCATTATTTTTTCGACGGTTACACTTTGTTTTGGAGTTTTGAACACATCTTGGAGCCAAAACTAAGGACCTATCACCAACCATTCCATCATCTATCATCTCGACACCCGAAATCATTATCAAGAATCATCACCATCATCACAATTAATCCATCATCCACAAACCCTAATCCTTCCACCATCATCATCTTTCACCAAACCTCATCATTCACCATTCTCAAGGCTTCAAGATGACTCCATTCGCATTTCAAGCATCCGGTGATCAAGTTGCATCAACCATGTGCGGCTAATCATCTCGGTTTCACCCCGGTGTAGGTAGTTGTTAATTTTAGGGTTTCAATTTGTTCTTGTTTCATCTTAGTGACAATTTGTATTTGGTTTTTGAAACTTTTGACAATAGTATTACATTTGTTACGAATTCGTGAATTGTCGAACGATGTTAAAAGTTATGACTTTGCGAAACGGTGATATGTAATTGTACGTTGTCGTTGTTAGGATTTACTTGTGTTGATTACAAAGTGTCTTTTTGTCCGTTCTTCGGAGCGCTGATAGTTAGTAGCACCTAAGTCACGGTACACTAAATCCGTTAATCGAATGCATTTGAGTTGAAACTAAAACTTGTAGAAATCCTAGGTTAACAATTACCGAAACCGGGTGTGATTCCTTTTTATTATTATTGTTCTAGTAACCATTTTCTTGTAATCGTTAATCATTAGTTGTTCATCAATTTAATCAATTCAATTAGTCTAAACTCATATCTTTTAATTAAACAAAAATACAAAAACATTCTAGTAAGCTTCATAAATTGTGACAATTGTTTTAATTCATTCGAATCCACACACAAACCACATACTCTTCGTGGTTCGACCCCTTACTACCACTAACACATTGTTAAGGGTATTTTGGGCTTATAAATATTATCTTTGACCGGAGCGCGACACTCCGATCAAATTTTGGCGCCGTTGCCGGGGAGTGCGTGCGCTTTGTGTTTGGATATTGTTTGAATTTGTGTGATTATCTGTTTAATTTGTTTAGCTTTCTTTTTGTACTTGTCTTTTTCCTTGTTACGCGGGGTGTGTTACTTGTGCAGATTACAGGTAGTGCATGCATACGCGGAACTCCGGGAGGACTTCACCTTTAGTCTACGAACCGGAAATCGAACGAGTTGCAAGAAGAAACCTAGCAAGCCGGTTAGAAGCAACACTTGCTTCTAATCAAACCAACCAAACACCACAACATACACCATCCATTGAAACTGGTTCAATGGCAAACCAAAACTCCAATCACCCAAACCTCAACCAAAACCAATTCCAATCCCGAGGATGTCACACCCTGGCTTTGCGGAAGCGTGGTTAATTTGGTGTGACTTCTTAATACCATAGTTTAATCATAACAAAGCTATATGAGTTAAAAACATGCAAGATCATCCATTAAGTTTTGAAAACCAAATACAGTACCATTGTTTTAACGGAAACATATCCTAACAACCATAACCTTGTTCAACAAACATTACAAATTTAAACATAACATAAACATGGTTTAAGGATTGTGTCTTGTCCAGGAAAGAGACACATCCCCTAAACCCCGGATGACCTCGGAAACTAGTGCAGCGGAAAACATGCCATACTGTGCCAGATCTCGTTAATTTCCTGAAATACATGTAAGTTGAAAAATCAACAATAATGTTGAGCGAGTTCATGTGCAAGTGAGTAAGTAAAACACTTGTAAGTATAAAAGTTCCTGGTATGTAGCAGTGTAAGGAAAAGAGATCACCAATGGTTTGCAAGGCCATTAGCATGTGTGAAATGCAAGTAGGAAGACTCAACCCTAGCCGATTTTTGCGTCGGGCAACCAAGTCACTCAAGGTCCGTTCTGTTGGTCCTCACAGAGGTCCGTTCTGTTGGGCCTAGAGTTGGGCTCGCTACACCCAGATAGATCTACCGCTTAAGTCCCTCGTTGTTCTGCCTACCCATTCACATGATCTAAGTAGTAAACCTCCTTACGTTAACATACCGTGTATAATAGTACTTGTAAACAAAGTAACATGTATTTCACCCCCGCAGTTAAGAAAACTGAAAACAGTTAGAGAAAAGGGGAACATGAACTCACAGTGAAGCGTCTCTACCAAGTGTCTCCAAATCTGAAAGCTGTGCGACGACCTACAAGTGCTAATTCTATTAGACGGACGGCCGTGCCTTAGCTTTATAGTTTAAGTCTTTGGGAAATAGTTAGGCAACTATTCCGTGTTTACATTTCTTATATACTGGGTAGTTAAACTCCTTCCCAAGGATGGGGGATACAATACATGTGCGTAAGTTACGTTTTAATAATCGAGTGGTAATATAATTACCGGTGTAACTTATATATTCATGTGAAAGCGTTTGTATCATTTTGGATTGTTAACGCTCGTAAATATTATTTTTACTCTAAAAATAATATTTATGTATTTTCACAAAATAATCATAAACAGTGTTGTGACAATATATATATTTATCACGTTAATTTTTGTGAAAATCTCACCTCCGAATATTTAGTAAAATAAGTCATGGCGAAATTTATATTTCGAAAACATGTCAAAAATAATTCTAACACTTGTTGTGCAAATATTTCTAAGTGTTAGGTATTTAGAAAAATTTCGCCAGAGTTTCCTCTGTAACTGGAGGTGGCCACGCTTTCAAGCGTATCATTTTCTTTTAACAAATCAATCAATCAATGTTCTCAACATTATCAAACAACTTTTCAACATTTTAACTAGTCAACAAGTATGTAAATCGCATGAACTTGTAGTTTTTCCGAATCTATAGTGTAAATCCCATTACATTTTGTGGATCTTTATATGAAGAAATTTTAACCTCGTAAAAACCTCGTTTTTAGAGAAATCCGTCTTTACAACCTCTAGTAATATTTGACAAAACTAGTTCTTTGTCGGATCTTTTCATTTCACAAGTGTTTACACACTTGTGGTTTATAAAATCATGCTTGTTATTGTAAGATCCATCTTTTAGAAAACATGATTTCTTTGATACGTGGTTCTTTGAAAATACCACTTGCAGATACGTAGATCTGCTAGTTTTAAACACTATTGTACATGATAAAATACTTTTACACAAGTTCATGTTTCATGTGTGGTAGAGTTTCACCTTTTAACCTTTGTGCTAATCAAAACAAGCTTATGTTAAGATCCATGATCTTACCAAGTCGGGTTAAATGGTGATCCGAGCTACCACATCGTAGATCGGGTCTAAATAATCACATATTTCAAAGACTACAACTTTTACACAACATATATGCTATTAACCACCATTTTTCATGTTTTTAGTGAACTTTAATGCTTCAACATATAAGGTTCCGAGTTTTAATCGACAAAAATCCTTTTAACCACTTTAGATTAGTCCAAAAATGAGTTGTAAACAATATACCTCTAGCTCAAGGCTAGGGAAGATTCTTGATGAAAAACGCGTGGATAAAAGCTAAGTAACGAGGTCCTTCGCGTTCCGTTGGCTCCAAGACTCCTAATACGTGACCCTTAACGCGTGTGTGAGCTTGGAATGGCTTGTTGGAAATCGAAAATGGATGTGTGTAGGGGAGGGGGTTCGGCCGTAAGCTTCTAGAGAGCAAGAGAGGAGTGTGGAGTGGTGTTTATGGAATGTGATTATTCAAGTGCCAACACCATTTACTTATAGACAAATCAAGGGTGTATTACCCAATGGTAATTATGTTATTTAGATATTAGACCAACTAGAATAAAATAATCAATCATGGTACATGGTGTGTTCCCCATGGCTAGGGCCGGTTAGAAAAAAAGGGGGGGGGGGTCCTAGTCCGATTCCAAGTAGGTGGTTAGGAAGTTTAGTTAGGTTAATTAGGTTAGTTAAGTAATTAACTCGGTTACTAACGTGTAGTATGTCATGACGGGTGTTAGGGTAATCAGGGACCCTAACTGGCTCAGAAAAAGATAGATAGTGAAAATAATAATATTTTCATGTTCCGGGTATAGTCCGGTTGTTCGGTTGGATAGTAATCCGTTAAAGTGCTTAATAAAGCTTTAAAGTGTCGTTATATTATTTTTAGTGACACATCTTGTTTCCAACACTTTAGAAAGTGTCCAGTAGTATTTTCCCCATGTTTTGGCACTTTACTAGTCAGCTAGGAGCTGGATTATTTATTAAAGTGCTGTGTTTTGTACTTAAAGTACGTTTTAGGCACATCCAATCAGTGTATCTTATTCCTAGAGATGCAGTTCTACAACCCTTGTATCCTACACTCACTATTAGTGTAGCAAAATATCTCAGGCTCTTATAGGCCTTGGAGGCAGTGTTTGCCTGATGCTGGCTTTATCAGCATGTTCAGTAGGTTATCCGTGTATTGTGCTACTGTGCTCTTTGTGCATCATGTTTGTCACTAAGGTGCCGTATGTAAATAATGTAGTGACAACAAGCAAGTATGATGCAAGTAAGTACATGTATCAGTATTCAAGTAGCAGTTCATCAGCTAGTACAAGCAAGCACAGTAATTAAGCAGTAATTAACCATTAATTAAGTCGTACGGATACCTGGTTTAGTGCGGGTTGTCACATTCTCCCCCCGTTAAATAAATTTCGTCCCGAAATTTAAGTTCTGCTTGTAGAAGCAGGGTTCTTAGGAAAAAGGTGGGGGTATTTCTCTTTCATCCGGTCCTCACGTTCCCAGGTGTATTCAGGACCATGTCTGGCATTCCAACGAACTTTGACGAGTTTGACACTGCTCCGGCGGGTCTTGTTAACTTTCCAATCCGTGACCTCGACAGGTTCTTCTACGAAGTGGAGCGTGTCGTCACATGAATCTCGTCGGTGGGAATAGCAACGGTAACTTGAGTTGGACTTCTCTTTAGATTGGATACATGAAATGTATCGTGAACACCATTCAGTTCAGCAGGTAGGTCCAACTTGTATGCTACTAGTCCTATTCTTCCCAGAATTCTGAAAGGACCAATGTAGCGCGGATTTAACTTCCCACGCTTCCCAAAGCGTGCCACACCCTTCCAGGGTGAAACTTTCAATAACACCATCTCTCCAACTTGAAAATCCACATGTTTTCGGTTTGGATCCGCATAGGCCTTTTGTCTGTGGCGAGCTGCTTCGATGCGTTTAAGAATTTGCGCAATCTTGTCTGTCGTCTCTTGGACGATCTCGGGACCAGCAAGTTGCCTATCACCTGCGTCAGACCAACAGAGGGGTGATCGACACTTGCGTCCGTAAAGGGCTTCAAACGGCGCGACACCAATACTGGTGTGGTAGCTGTTGTTGTATGAAAATTCGACCAAGGGTAAATGTTTATCCCAGCTACCGCCCAAATCCATAACACATGCCCTCAGCATGTCTTCCAAAGTCTGTATCATTCGCTCGCTCTGGCCGTCAGTTTGCGGATGAAACGCAGTGCTCAGATTCAATTGTGAGCCAAAGGCTTCTTGGAAGGATTGCCATATCCTTGACACAAACCTTCCGTCTCTATCAGAGATGATTGAGAGAGGCACTCCATGACGTGCGACAATCTCTCTCATGTATATTTCCGCAAGCTTACTAGTACTGTCTTTCTCTTTGATTGGCAGAAAGTGTGCGGATTTTGTTAGGCGGTCAACTATTACCCAAATCATATCATGGCCTCTTGGCGTTCTTGGCAATTTTGTAACAAAATCCATTGAGATTTGTTCCCATTTCCACTTGGGAATCTCAGGTTGTTGCAGCAGCCTTGAAGGCTTCTGGTATTCCGCCTTAACCTTAGCGCACGTTAAACATTTGCTCACGTAAACAGCAACGTCGCCTTTCATCCTAGGCCACCAATAATAATCTTTGAGATCCTGGTACATCTTATCCGATCCAGGGTGGACAGAGTACCGCGACTTGTGCGCTTCGTCGAAAATAACTTTCCTTAACTCACCAAACAGAGGAACCCAAATCCTTTTCTTAAAACATAACGTTCCTTCCTCGTTTGGTACCAGTAGCTTCTCCATCCCGCGGAGATATTCTTCATCACGGTTTCCTTCCTTAAGGGCTTCTTTTTGTGCAGCACGAATGCGCAAGGAAAGATTGGTTCGAATAATCATTTCTAGATCCCTAACCCTTATGGGCTTGATCCTTTCCTTTCGACTTAGGGCATCGGCGACCACATTCGCCTTCCCTGGATGATACTTTATCTCGCAGTCGTAGTCGTTTAGCAACTCAACCCATCGTCTTTGCCTCATATTCAACTCATTCTGGTTGAATATATGCTATAGGCTCTTGTGATCTGTGAAGATTGTACATTTCGTACCATATAGGTAATGTCTCCAGACCTTTAAAGCAAAAACCACTGCGCCGAGCTCCAAATCGTGTGTGGTATAGTTCTTTTCGTGCACTTTCAGTTGACGTGATGCGTAAGCAATGACCTTTTGGCGTTGCATCAACACGCAACCCAATCCTTGACGCGATGCGTCGCAGTATACCACAAAATCGTCAGTACCTTCCGGTAGAGCTAAGATTGGCGCATTGCAGAGCTTATCCTTCAATACCTGAAACGCTTCCTCCTGTTTGATTCCCCAATCAAACTTCTTATCCTTCTGGGTGAGGAGCGTCAATGGCTGAGCGATTTTCGAAAAATCTTCGATGAACCTTCGATAGTAGCCAGCCAAACCCAAGAATTGCCGAATCTCGGTTGGCGTCTTTGGCGTTTCCCAATCCTTGATCGCCTCGATCTTTGTTGGGTCCACGTGGATTCCATCTCCATTTACCACGTGCCCAAGGAATTGGACTTCGCGTAGCCAAAACTCGCACTTGGAGAATTTGGCGTACAGTTGTTCCTTCTTTAGCAGCTCCAAAATGGTTCTAAGATGCTGCTCGTGTTCAGCCTTCGTCCTTGAGTAAATTAGAATGTCATCGATGAATACAATCACGAACTTATCCAAGTACGGCTTGCAGACTCTATTCATCAAATCCATAAAGACTGCAGGTGCGTTTGTCAAACCAAACGGCATAACGAGGAACTCGTAGTGTCCATAACGAGTTCTGAAGGCTGTCTTTGGGATACTTTCTTCTTGAATCCTCAACTGGTGGTATCCAGATCGAAGATCGATCTTAGAGTAAAAGCTTGAGCCTTGCAGTTGATCAAACAGATCGTCGATTCTTGGCAGAGGATACCTATTCTTGATCGTCAGCTTGTTCAATTCTCTGTAGTCAATGCACATTCGAAAACTACCGTCCTTCTTCTTGACAAACAGGACTGGAGCTCCCCAAGGCGAGAAGCTTGGTCGGATAAAACCCTTGTCTAACAACTCTTGAAGTTGTGTTGACAGTTCCTGCATCTCAGACGGAGCAAGTCTATACGGTGCCTTAGCCACAGGCGCGGCGCCTGGAACTAAGTCAATGTGAAACTCTACTTGCCTCTGAGGTGGCAGTCCAGGTAAGTCTTCTGGGAAGACTTCTGGATACTCCCTCACGACAGGGATGTCTTCGATTCTTGGCTCAGCAGCCTTCTTATCCACAATGTGTGCCAGAAAGGCAACACATCCCTTCTGCAAACACTTCCTTGCTTTCAAGCAGCTGATAATCCTCAACGGCGTCTCACGCTTTTCTCCATGAACAACAATGGTCTCACCATCATCGGTTGGGATACGAACAACCTTCTCGTGACATACTATCTCAGCCTTGTTTCCTGATAACCAATCCATTCCTACTACCACGTCGAAGCTTCCCAACTGGACTGGTAGCAGATCTAGAGTGAACTCACGTTCTCCCAATTCGATCACACAACCTCTGATCACTTCATTGGCTTCTACTAACTTCCCATTGGCTAATTCGATCGAGTAGGGAATATCTAACTTATTATCGGCTAACCCAAGCATATTCTTAAATTCTAATGACACGAAGCTATAATCGGCACCAGCATCAAACAGATTAGATGCAAAAGTTTTGGTTGTTAGAGAACGTACCAGAAATCACACCTGGATCCTGGCATGCCTCACAAGCTCTGATGTTAGATCTTCTTTCACGGTCTTGTTTCAACTTCGGGCATTCCCTCTTAAAATGTCCAACGTCCCTACAATGGAAGCATCCTAGCATTCGGCCATTTCCTTTCCCATTTCCACCTAGAGCGTTGTTACTGTTTTCTCCTTGTATGGGACTCTTCATCCCACAACCTTCCCTGTTGTGTCCTTTCCTCCCGTACCTAGGCTTCTGACATCCACAATCATGGTGATACTTGCACCCAGCGCATCTTGGTTTAGTTTCTAAGTAAATCTTATCATTGGCCTGTTTGTTGTTAGGGCAATCTTTCTTGAAATGCCCTTTGTCCCCGCAGTCAAAGCAACCTCGAATAGATCTTTGTTCATCGTTATTCCTTTGGGTATCTTCGGTAAGCTTCCTTTTGTTCTTTCCAGACGACTCTACCTGAGTTTCCTTGTCAGGGTTTGCAAGTTTTTCTAGTCTAATTGCTTCCGTAACGAGTGCCAAACCCATCTTACTTGCAACAATAGTTGTTGGTGGCGTAGATGCTGTCATAAAGCTTAAGACTTGAGGCGCCAGTTCCCAAATGAATTGTTCCAATTTCTTCAGTTCTGGTTTTACCAGGTACGGAACAATTCGTGACAGATCATGAAGTCGTTGCACGTACTCCAACACCTTCGGACCTTCCATCATTAGGCTCCGAAATTCATCTTCCCACTTCTGGGTTTCCGTTTGGGGCAATACTTCTTATGCATCATTCCTTTCAACTCATCCCAAGTTAACGCGTATGCTGTAGTTAGGCCCATTATTCGAACCTGAAGATTCCACCATAATCGAGCTCCATCTTGAAACAACTCAGAAACGTATGGGACTTGTTGTTCTGGCGTACAGCCACTCATTCGAAAGATGGATTCCATACTTTCAATCCATTTTTCAAAAGTTATGGCACCCCCAGTGCCGTCGAACTTCGGAGGCTTGTAGTTGAGGAAGTGCCAGTAGGAACAACCGTTATTTTCTGAGGTACCTCTGATAGGTTCGGAGCGTAGGGCCTCGTGCTGTGCTATAGCTGTAGCAATTATCTCTTTAAGTTCTGCCTCAGAGGTGGGCATGCGCATTTCACGTCTTGGCGGCATCTTCTAAAAGATGTTTCACATAGGTTAGGTCATAGCAAGTGAAGTGTACGTATGCATTCAATAATACCAACACATAACATCTCATGCTGTCAACAGATCAATCACATAACATCTTATGTTATAGGACATAAACAATAGATTGAATCATCACAAGTGATGAGAATACTGCGATTGTATTGCCACAATTCGAGACCACAATGTAAAGCTTACAAGTACACCACTATATCATACGACATCAATGACGTAGTAGGGGACGACCCTAGACAAGTCGTGCGATCGCTGGACATGTTCAGGAGTCTCTGGTTCGTCCATTCTCAAATTCCAGGACTCCACGTCAAGTTTCTGAATTTCAGTCCTAAAACATCATTTCTTCTCAATCGTTTCCTTGAGCTCGTCCCAGCTCAGTGTATAAGCAGCGTCTGTGCCAAGGGTCTGAACCTGGAGGTTCCATTAAGAGAGTGTGCCATCTAGAAATATCCCCGAGATGTAGGTAACACTCTGTTGGGGCGATCAGTTACTCATTCTTAGAATGGAGTCGGTCTTTTCGGACCAACGAACAAATGCAACGGTCCCTCCCGTTTTATCAAAGTTCAAAGGCTTGCAGTTCAGGAACTGTTTATAGGTGCAGCCAGTTGGAGGGTTATTTCCAGTAATGCCATCGTTGTACTTAGAGCGGAGGGCTTCATGTCGTGCATTTATCTGTGAGATGCGTTCTTGCAGCTCGGCTTCTGTCCTTGGCAACGTACTGGTGTTTGTGTCATGTCTAGGTGACATTCCCTTTTGTCGAAGTGGTGTGAAGCAGGTTAGACAACGTTTCAATTGTCTATGAGGTGTATATAGCAACATAAGCCACCATGTAATCACCCAATTTCGCACGCAAATATACTCACTGTATGAGTGGGGAAGTAAATTTCTGAGCCTTCACATAGGCCTGCCAATTTGGCTTGTTGCTCGTAATAGAATGAACTCGAGGCTACATCGCCCTGGGTCATTTGTGTTTAAGTTATTTCCTGCTGCATTGGTTATCATTCGCTTGACCTGCAGAGTCCACCAGGATTCCTGTGCACTACAAATCGTTATTACGTGGGCCCCCGTAATAATAAATTGTCTTGCACAGTTACCCCAAATTTTCTCTCATCCAAGCAGATGATCAATCAAGGAGCAACAGCAGGTGCATCGGCATGAACAGGGTTATGCTCTAATGCGGGGTCAGGAGCAACGCCTGGCTCCGGGGCCACGGCTAGCTCCGAATCAAAAACTCCATCTCAAAATCAGCTGGATCAACAAACACAGGGGTTGACAGGGGCTACAGGATCCCCCAAGGGCTGGTCTAAGTGCATGACCTCAATGTCATGGTCTGGATCAACACCAGGTGGAAAAACAGAATTGTCCTCATTATCGCGATCAAACTCAAAGCTGTGTGCGGGAACTGGTGCAGCTGATGACGCCATATCAGGGTCGGCGTCGTGTGAGTAGTGCTGCACTCCCTGTGTATGCAAAGATGCGGATGTCAGAAACTCAAATGAGTCTGGGATAGGGGAATGGGCATGAATTTCCCCTGCAGAAGCATCCGCATGCAGTAGTCTAATACCAGCAGCAATAGGGCCCTGCCCTCGAATGGGTCCTCCTCCAGTAGATCGTTATCGTCGTCAGAGGCCACGTCGGGAGGGCATATCATCAACAGAATAAGCGGCAAGGGGGAAAATTCCCAACAAGATGGCCATCAGTAGGCTCTGCTACGACTTCAGGCAGCGCAAAAGGGCTGAAAGTCGTCATTGTCTGTGCCGGTAGTATCGGAACTGTACACCTCGTGCTTCGATGAAACTATGTCGTCTGATACTATGGCCATGGGATTCGTAGTGTCCATCTTTCTAGTACTTGATGAGAGCATGACGTTTGTAACACAAACGCGTATACGTATAATAATCAATCATATAATCATATAATCACATAAGTCACCAAGTAAGCATTCAAATCATTCTCCTAGTCTCACTAGCCTCCCAGCCTCTCAGACTGCTCTTCCTAGTCCCACTAGCCAATTCTCCTAGTCTCACTAGCCAATTCTCCTAGTCCCACTAGCCAATTCTCCTAGTCCCACTAGCCAACTACCTCGTTCTCTCAGACCGAGCCTCGGCCTCTCAGACCGAGCCTCAGCCTCTCAGACTGAGCCTATAATAAAGAATAAAATGTGCTCAACATTTGTTTGTAAAAACGTTTTGGATCTGGACTTAAGTGGTATGCAGTAAAAATGTTTTCGTGAGAGCCCTAGTGATCATAGTCTAGACTCGAGAAAGAATCCTAGTTCGCTATGATCAGGGCTCTGATACCAAGCTGTCACACCCTGGCTTTGCGGAAGCGTGGTTAATTTGGTGTGACTTCTTAATACCATAGCTTAATCATAACAAAGCTATATGAGTTAAAAACATGCAAGATCATCCATTAAGTTTTGAAAACCAAATACAGTACCATTGTTTTAACGGAAACATATCCTAACAACCATAACCTTGTTCAACAAACATTACAAATTTAAACATAACATAAACATGGTTTAAGGATTGTGTCTTGTCCAGGAAAGAGACACATCCCCTAAACCCCGGATGACCTCGGAAACTAGTGCAGCGGAAAACATGCCATACCGTGCCAGATCTCGTTAATTTCCTGAAATACATGTAAGTTGAAAAATCAACAATAATGTTGAGCGAGTTCATGTGCAAGTGAGTAAGTAAAACACTTGTAAGTATAAAAGTTCCTGGTATGTAGCAGTGTAAGGAAAAGAGATCACCAATGGTTTGCAAGGCCATTAGCATGTGTGAAATGCAAGTAGGAAGACTCAACCCTAGCCGATTTTTGCGTCGGGCAACCAAGTCACTCAAGGTCCGTTCTGTTGGTCCTCACAGAGGTCCGTTCTGTTGGGCCTAGAGTTGGGCTCGCTACACCCAGATAGATCTACCGCTTAAGTTCCTCGTTGTTCTGCCTACCCATTCACATGATCTAAGTAGTAAACCTCCTTACGTTAACATACCGTGTATAATAGTACTTGTAAACAAAGTAACATGTATTTCACCCCCGCAGTTAAGAAAACTGAAAACAGTTAGAGAAAAGGGGAACATGAACTCACAGTGAAGCGTCTCTACCAAGTGTCTCCAAATCTGAAAGCTGTGCGACGACCTATAAGTGCTAATTCTATTAGACGGACGGCCGTGCCTTAGCTTTATAGTTTAAGTCTTTGGGAAATAGTTAGGCAACTATTCCGTGTTTACATTTCGTATATACTGGGTAGTTAAACTCCTTCCCAAGGATGGGGGATACAATACATGTGCGTAAGTTACGTTTTAATAATCGAGTGGTAATATAATTACCGGTGTAACTTATATATTCATGTGAAAGCGTTTGTATCATTTTGGATTGTTAACGCTCGTAAATATTATTTTTACTCTAAAAATAATATTTATGTATTTTCACAAAATAATCATAAACAGTGTTGTGACAATATATATATTTATCACGTTAATTTTTGTGAAAATCTCACCTCCGAATATTTAGTAAAATAAGTCATGGCGAAATTTATATTTCGAAAACATGTCAAAAATAATTCTAACACTTGTTGTGCAAATATTTCTAAGTGTTAGGTATTTAGAAAAATTTCGCCAGAGTTTCCTCTGTAACTGGAGGTGGCCACGCTTTCAAGCGTATCATTTTCTTTTAACAAATCAATCAATCAATGTTCTCAACATTATCAAACAACTTTTCAACATTTTAACTAGTCAACAAGTATGTAAATCGCATGAACTTGTAGTTTTTCCGAATCTATAGTGTAAATCCCATTACATTTTGTGGATCTTTATATGAAGAAATTTTAACCTCGTAAAAACCTCGTTTTTAGAGAAATCCGTCTTTACAACCTCTAGTAATATTTGACAAAACTAGTTCTTTGTCGGATCTTTTCATTTCACAAGTGTTTACACACTTGTGGTTTATAAAATCATGCTTGTTATTGTAAGATCCATCTTTTAGAAAACATGATTTCTTTGATACGTGGTTCTTTGAAAATACCACTTGCAGATACGTAGATCTGCTAGTTTTAAACACTATTGTACATGATAAAATACTTTTACACAAGTTCATGTTTCATGTGTGGTAGAGTTTCACCTTTTAACCTTTGTGCTAATCAAAACAAGCTTATGTTAAGATCCATGATCTTACCAAGTCGGGTTAAATGGTGATCCGAGCTACCACATCGTAGATCGGGTCTAAATAATCACATATTTCAAAGACTACAACTTTTACACAACATATATGCTATTAACCACCATTTTTCATGTTTTTAGTGAACTTTAATGCTTCAACATATAAGGTTCCGAGTTTTAATCGACAAAAATCCTTTTAACCACTTTAGATTAGTCCAAAAATGAGTTGTAAACAATATACCTCTAGCTCAAGGCTAGGGAAGATTCTTGATGAAAAACGCGTGGATAAAAGCTAAGTAACGAGGTCCTTCGCGTTCCGTTGGCTCCAAGACTCCTAATACGTGACCCTTAACGCGTGTGTGAGCTTGGAATGGCTTGTTGGAAATCGAAAATGGATGTGTGTAGGGGAGGGGGTTCGGCCGTAAGCTTCTAGAGAGCAAGAGAGGAGTGTGGAGTGGTGTTTATGGAATGTGATTATTCAAGTGCCAACACCATTTACTTATAGACAAATCAAGGGTGTATTACCCAATGGTAATTATGTTATTTAGATATTAGACCAACTAGAATAAAATAATCAATCATGGTACATGGTGTGTTCCCCATGGCTAGGGCCGGTTAGAAAAAAAGGGGGGGGGGGTCCTAGTCCGATTCCAAGTAGGTGGTTAGGAAGTTTAGTTAGGTTAATTAGGTTAGTTAAGTAATTAACTCGGTTACTAACGTGTAGTATGTCATGACGGGTGTTAGGGTAATCAGGGACCCTAACTGGCTCAGAAAAAGATAGATAGTGAAAATAATAATATTTTCATGTTCCGGGTATAGTCCGGTTGTTCGGTTGGATAGTAATCCGTTAAAGTGCTTAATAAAGCTTTAAAGTGTCGTTATATTATTTTTAGTGACACATCTTGTTTCCAACACTTTAGAAAGTGTCCAGTAGTATTTTCCCCATGTTTTGGCACTTTACTAGTCAGCTAGGAGCTGGATTATTTATTAAAGTGCTGTGTTTTGTACTTAAAGTACGTTTTAGGCACATCCAATCAGTGTATCTTATTCCTAGAGACGCAGTTCTACAACCCTTGTATCCTACACTCACTATTGGTGTAGCAAAATATCTTAGGCTCTTATAGGCCTTGGAGGCAGTGTTTGCCTGATGCTGGCTTTATCAGCATGTTCAGTAGGTTATCCGTGTATTGTGCTACTGTGCTCTTTGTGCATCATGTTTGTCACTAAGGTGCCGTATGTAAATAATGTAGTGACAGCAAGCAAGTATGATGCAAGTAAGTACATGTATCAGTATTCAAGTAGCAGTTCATCAGCTAGTACAAGCAAGCACAGTAATTAAGCAGTAATTAACCATTAATTAAGTCGTACGGATACCTGGTTTAGTGCGGGTTGTCACAGAGGAACCTTTTATCCCGCTCAAAATGTTCAACCCATGCCTCAAGAGCAACCGGGTGGTAACAACAACAATGGACCACCTACACCACCTTTCCAAAACCAAAATCCCAACAACAATCAAAGAACACCTCAACAACAAAATCTTCATAGACACAACTCCCTACCCATTAACCTAGATGACCGGAATGTCAATTCCGACCGTCGGGGAAATCGTGATCGCGGCAATCCCGCAAATGAAGACCCATTCTTCAACATCGATGACTTGAGGAATGCAATCCCCGATGATGAACCGTATAGTGTTCCCGGTTATCAATCACCGGAACATGTGAGTGTTCATACGGAAAATTCGGATGACGGGGGATATTATGATGATAGGGCTAACGATGACGAAGACTGGGGCTACGTGAAAAGGGGAAACGTCTACAACGCAAGAAGATACGATGATGAGGAATTTGGCTATCAAAATGCCAATTACATTGGGGATGACGTATACGGTTACGGAGGTGGAAGAAATGATGGTTATGGGAACAACCGTCAACCACGAAACAATGACCAACGGAACCAGAATGATGGATTTTATAATAACAACAACAATGCAAACCCTAACCGGATTCCTCGTTTTGTGGGAGGTGGTAACCCAAGGGATAATCGAAGAGATGATCGAAGAGGTGAAAGACGGGATAATAGAAGACCGGTTGATCAAGAAGTTAATGGTCCACATCGTCGTCAACGACCTCCACGGGGAGTGAATGATCGTTTTAGGCCGGTCGTCACCGAGAACGACTCACCAATCGTTTGTGAGAGGAGGATGTTTGATTGTAAACCACATTACATCAACATACTTCCTCATTTTAATGGAAGATCTAACGACGAACCGTATACACATTTGACGGAGTTTTCTTCGGTTTGCAGCACTATCGGGGGTCACAACTTTGCTTTAGAGGAGGTCAAACTTCGACTATTCCAATTTTCACTGAAGGATAAGGCAAAGCAATGGTTCCTCACACTTCCCGCAAATAGTATTCGCACTTGGGGAGAAATGCAACAAGCGTTCCTTGATGAATATTACTCAATGGCGAAGACCGATGACGCTCGTGATGAAATTAGGTCTTTTCGCCAATTATCGGGCGAACCGTTACATGAGGCCTTTACAAGATTTAGAGAAATGATGCGAAGATGCCCTCATCATCAAATTGAGAAGTGGGAGTTGGTTAAATGCTTTGTACGGGGTCTAGATGACAATACATGGAACCGACTTGAATCCACAAGCAATGGGACCCTCGTAAGCAACCATGAAGACGATGATTGGGAGTTTTTGGAACGAATGAGCAAGCGTTCGAAAGAGAAAGAATCGGCCGACCGAGCCAAGAAGCATCCCGTTTCCCGGTCACTTCCTGATCTTGATTCTAAAGATCGGATTTCTACTTTAGAGAGGGAAATGGCTCGAATGAAGAAGAAAGAAGTGAACGCGGTTCAATTTGAAGTGTGTGAAGAGTGTGGTGATATTGGGCATAGAGCGGAACAATGTCCAACGGGGTCGGGTGATTACACCGAGGAAGTCAATCAAGTGTATGGGGACCGAAAGCAATATGACATGAACTCCAACACTTACCATCCGGGCTTGAGAAATCACCCTAATTTCCGGTATGGTAATGCTTCAAACCAAATGAACCCGAATTTTCAATCGGGTAACCAAGGAGGGCAAGCTGGGTCTTCGTACAACAATCGTCAAGGTGGTAACCAAGGGGGTTACCAAAGGAATTACAATCAAGGGGGTAACCAAGGGTATCAAAACCGTGAAGGTAATTATCAAAGAGGTTACAACCAAGGCGGAAATGGGAGTAATGCTTCAAACTCTCAAGGTGATGACTCGATCAATTCGAAATTTGATGCTATTATGAATGCTATCAATCATTCAAATCAAGAGATGAAGAAAGAGTTTGAGGTACGAGATAAATCCCATAAGGCGCTGGAGAAGCAAGTGGGCCAACTTGCGGAAGAAATGGCTCAGATGAGAGGAAGCACGGGAAGACTCCCAAGTGACACCGCGGTGAACCCTAAGCATCAAGGGTCAAACTCAAGGAACACACGTGAGGTACCAATTAATAAAATTACTTTACGTAGTGGTCGAGTCGTTGATAATGGTGTCAAAACACCATCACCCCAGTTTGTTGAAGGGGTGGTGGAGGATGCTAGTGAAGATGAGAATGAGAATGGTCAAACGGGTCAAAATAAAAATGACTTGAAAAAGAACAATGATACCCCCGTTGTGACCATCCCCGTCCCCAAGGCTAAGGAAAAGGGTGTGGAGGCTAATACCGCCTCTTATCCCGAAGCATTGAAGGGACCCGTGAAAAAAGTTGTAAACAAAAGAGGTCCACAACAAGAAGAGTTGTTGGAAATTTTTAAACAAGTCAAAATCAATTTACCTCTTTTGGATGCAATTAAACAAGTACCGTCGTATGCTAAGTACTTGAAAGATTTGTGTACCCAAAAACGCACTCACAAATTTCCAAAAAAATTAGATTTAACCGAAAATGTGAGTTCGATTCTTTCGGGTGCACTTCCACCTAAGCTCCAAGATCCGGGTGCGCCTATCATTTCAATTCAAGTAGGCGATTTTAAAATCAACCGGGCACTTCTAGATCTTGGTGCTAGCGTGAGCATTCTACCGGGTAGTTTGTATGACCAATACGAGTTTGGTCCACTTCAGTCGTCTAACACCACCGTGGTGTTAGCCGATTTAACACCTAAACTACCCCGTGGAATTGTTTCGGATGTGATAGTGAAAATCGAGGATTTCTACTATCCGGTGGACTTTTTAGTGCTTGATTATGTGGCCAATGACCCAACCAAACAACCTACGGTGATTTTGGGTCGACCGTTCTTAGCAACCGCGAATTCTCAAATTGATTGCAAAACGGGAACGGTTGACATGACATTTGGAAACCGAAGGTTGAGG
This sequence comes from Helianthus tuberosus, assembly GCA_030545235.1. Taxonomy (NCBI): domain Eukaryota; kingdom Viridiplantae; phylum Streptophyta; class Magnoliopsida; order Asterales; family Asteraceae; genus Helianthus; species Helianthus tuberosus. Next base: position 120,831,070 of record CM060390.1, on the reverse strand, counting down.
TTGCATGTTTTTTCCGGACTTATGAACCCTCCAGTTGATGATGAATGCTATATGGCGGACGTCGTTGACACGTGTATACCTCTTTGCGACACAGTCGTAGATGGGGAAAACACAATGGAGGATTGTTATATGTTTGACAGGTCACAGGTGGAGATGGATAAGAGCATCGACGAGGAAGTAAAGAGTTTGGAGGTGCTTGCGGTTAGAGAGGGAAAACCGACATGGACGCACCAAGTTGAGAGTTTACCGGAGAGCATCGACACCAAGTTGAAGCCGTTATTAGTAGAGCCTCCGGAGGTTGAATTGAAAGCGTTGCCTAAGCATCTCAAATATGCTTATGTTGGTGAAGGCAACACGCTCCCGGTTATTATTGCATCAAATTTAACCGTGGAGCAAGAGGATAAATTGATGGGTGTTTTGGTCACTAATCGGGCGGCGATTGGATGGACCATTGCTGATTTGAAGGGTATTAGTCCCTCGGTGGTGATGCACAAAATCATCACGGAAGAGAATGTGACTCCCGTTCGAGATGCACAACTGAGGTTAAATCCGAATATGCGGGAGGTAGTAAAGAAGGAGGTGCTGAAATGGCTCGATGCGGGTATCATTTACCCGATCTCGGATAGCCAATGGGTGAGCCCAACACAGACGGTTCCCAAGAAAGCGGGCATACAAGTCGTCAAAAATGACGCAGGTGAAGAAGTAGCCACTCGGCCGGTAACCGGGTGGCGAATTTGTATTGATTATAGGAAGTTGAATACCGCAACTTCCAAAGATCATTTCCCTTTACCGTTCATTGATCAAATAGTTGAGAAATTATCGGGACAAAAATTTTATTGTTTCTTAGATGGCTATTCTGGTTATAACCAAATCGCCATCCATCCGGAAGACCAAGCAAAGACCACGTTTACTTGTCCCTACGGCACTTTCGCATTTAGGCGAATGCCGTTTGGATTATGTAACGCCCCCGCCACCTTCCAAAGGTGTATGATGAGTATCTTTTCAGATATGGTGGGGAAGTCTTTGGAAATCTTCAGGGATGATTTCTCAATTTTTGGGTCATCTTTTGAGGCTTGTTTGGATCAACTAGATAAAGTGTTAAGAAGGTGTGTCGAAACTAGTTTGGTTTTAAGTTGGGAAAAGAGCCATTTTATGGTTCAAGAGGGAATAGTGTTGGGACACGTGGTGTCAAGTCGTGGGATAGAAGTTGATCGTGCAAAGGTACAAGTCATATCTACTTTACCGTATCCCACGATCGTTAAAGGTGTTAGGTCATTTCTAGGTCATGCGGGTTTTTACCGGCGGTTTATTAAGGGTTTTAGTGACATAACCAAGCCTTTATGTAACTTGTTGTTAAAAGATCAACCGTTTGATTTTAATGAAAATTGTCAAAACGCTTTTAACAATTTAAAAGAGAAGTTAGTTGAGGCCCCAATCTTGCAATCGCCAAATTGGTCTTTTCCTTTTGAAATTATGTGCGATGCGAGTGATTATGCGGTGGGGGCCGTGTTGGGACAACGGGTCGATAAGAAACCCGTTGCCATATACTACGCGAGTAAGACTCTTTCGGATGCACAATTGAATTACACTACTACCGAAAAAGAGCTACTTGCGGTGGTATATGCATTGGATAAATTTCGGGCATATATATGGGGTAGTAAAGTGATTATTTATTCTAATCACACTGCAGTTAGGTACCTCATGGAGAAGAAAGATGCAAAACCAAGGTTAATCCGATGGGTGTTGTTGCTCCAAGAGTTCGATTTGGAGATACGGGACAAGAAGGGTACTGAGAATGTGGTAGCGGACCATTTTTCCCGGTTGATGGTTGATGAGGATCCTAAATCGTTAGAGATCAATGAGTCGTTTCCCGATGAGTATATTATGAAATTGGATAAGTTGCCTTGGTATGCTAACATTGTGAATTATCTTGTTACAGGTGACTTACCGGCACATTGGGATAGATGGAAGAGGCAACACTTCATGTCCCAAATCAAGTACTATCGGTTGGAAGAACCGCATTTGTGGAAGGACTGTGCGGATCAAGTGATAAGAAGATGCATAGATGATGAAGAAATTCCAAGCGTGTTACAGCATCTACATTCGTTTGCGTGTGGTGGCCATTTTAGTGGTCACAAAACGGGTCATAAAGTGTTGAACAGTGGTCTTTATTGGCCAACTATCTTTAAAGACGCAAATGAATTTTCTAGAAATTGTGTAGAGTGTCAAAAACTATGGGGTATTTCAAAAAGGGATGAGATGCCCATGCAACCAATCCTTGTAGTCGACATTTTTGACGTGTGGGGAATTGATTTCATGGGCCCCTTCCCCAATTCCTATGGCAATTTGTATATCTTGGTGGCCGTTGACTATGTGTCAAAGTGGGTCGAAGCAATAGCCACCAAGACGAACGACCATTCCGTAGTGTGTAATTTTGTTCAAACCAATATTTTCTCAAGGTTTGGGATTCCTCGTGTCATCATAAGTAATGGAGGATCTCATTTTAAAAATTTTCGGTTTGGGAAACTTCTTAAACGGTTTGGTGTTGACCATAGGATTGCTACCCCCTATCACCCGCAAACAAGCGGGCAAGTTGAGGTGTCAAATAGGCAAATCAAAGAGATTTTGCAAAAGACCGTGCGGGCGGACCGTAAGGATTGGTCAATTAAGTTGAACGATGCTTTATGGGCCTACCGTACGGCACATAAGACACCTATTGGCACTACACCGTACTGGTTGGTTTATGGTAAAAATTGTCATTTACCGGTTGAACTTGTGCATAAATCATTATGGGCTATTAAGGAAGTTAATGTTCAATATGATGATGCAGGAAAGGAAAGGAAACTCAAGCTATGCGAGTTGGAGGAGCTACGGGAAATGGCATATGAATGCGCGTCCAACTACAAGGATGGAATGAAGAAAGCGCATGATGCCAAGTTGAGAAAGAAAGAGTTCGAGGTTGGCCAAAAGGTGTGGCTTTACAATTCGAAGCTCAAGTTCTTTCCCGGAAAGCTCCGGAGCAAATGGATGGGACCCTATGTGATCACCCGGGTCGGACAATTGGGTGATGTTACCATCGAGGACCCGAAGGATGGGATACGACAAACGGTAAATGGTCATCGGCTAAAACCGTTTCTTGATGGTAACGAGAAGGTAGAGGAAAACAAGGAATCGGTGAGCTTCGTGGTAAGCATCCTGGTTTATGAGGTCGAATGAAAAGGACCGGTAACAAATTTTGTAAAGTTATGTACCATCTATTTAATTGTTTGTGTGTTCTTGTGTTTAATCGTTTTTGTCTCGTACTAATCCTCTTGATTATGTGAAGTTCGGATATCACGAATAGGTTTTGAAGACAAAAAGGTATGTTTTAAGACTTATTTGTGTGTATTAGGGACAATACACGACTTTTCGGGGGGTGGTAGGGCCGTTAACGTTTTCCGCGTTTTTAAAATTTAACTTATAAAAAATCACAAAAAGATTTTTAATAATTTTTAGGATTTTTGTATGTACATAGCTCTTTTATTAAAAGTCCATAAAATTCTTTATATTTTTCAAAAAAAAATAAAAAAAAAATAAATTAAAAATGATTTTATAAATACCGTCGCCGACGATCAATGTTGGCGTCGCCTACGATGCTTCAGTGTGTCCGTAGCCCCAATTCTACCATAGACAGCTACTTAGGCCGTCGGCAGATTCCAAAAATTGCAATACCGTCGCCGACGGTCATCACACCCGTCGCCGACGGTCATCACACCCGTCGCCGACGGTCCCTGAAAGTTGTGCCGACGTTGTTTGTTGCTAATCCCCTAGATTCGAACCCAAAACCCCTCTCAACCCTCTAAACTCAAAACAAACTTGATTTTCACCATACACAAGACCCGTAAATCTCATTACATACCTACCCACCATCATTTACCCTCAATCATTCAGATCTATACGTTATATCCTGCTCCCTTTAACTCTATCTTCTTCCCCAACTCAGCTCAAAAAAAAAAAAAAAAAAAAAACCCTAATCTTGCACTTCTCATAACTCTTTCAATTCCACACCAAATTAGTTGATTCTTGAGCCTAACTTGGGTAGTTTTTCGAGAGGAACAAAACCCCCATAACAAATTCCATCAATTCTTGCTCGTTTGCAAGATTTCTGGGCGTGCGTTTTAGGGTTTTGAAGAGTGTTCATCCAAGCTTTTTATTTTACACTTTTCTTTAGTTCTTCTTGTCAATCTTCACCAAAGGTATGAACTTTCACTTAAATTATGCATGATTTTCTTATGTGTTGCTGATTTCTTCCGAAATTTTAAACTTATTATTTAAGAGTAGGCTGTTTATCACAATGTAGGATGTTTTAGCATAAACTTAAGAATGTTTGCTTGATTTGGGTGGGATTTGAGCATGCTTTAGTCTTGGTGATGTGATTACACTAGATTGTTGCATGAGTGAACATAGTTGTGATGTTGAATACTGTTGAAAACATGAAATTTTACGAAATTTTTGGAATAAACATGTTTAATCAATATAGATGATAAGATGTGCGACTTTGGAAGTTTAAAAAGGCGATTTTACATCTAAAATTTGATTGAAGTTCAACATTGCATACCATGTTCAAAGTTTGAGATTGTTTGAAGATTTGGAGTACACTAATTGTTGTCTTGTCTTTTGATTGTAGCTATGTTTGGAAGAAGCAAGAAAGCAAAGACTTCCGGAAAGGCTCGTCTTCGGGAGCCGGTTCGGGCTCCGGGGTATATCAAAGACGTTGGGAACAACTAAGTAATGTAGTAGAGGGTGATGGGCAACTTATTAGGCAAGATTGGGATTGGGAGGAAGAAAAAAATAGTAGATCGGCTTCGGCATGGAAGGAAGAGAAAACAAAGGCTCTTTCTCGTTACAACAATAAGAGGTTAGAAGCCAAGATGTGGAAGATGAAAATGGTTACGGGTGTTTCAAAATCCGTACCCGAAAGGACAGTTTGTGAACGTACGGTAGATGTTGAAGAGTTTAGGAAGATTGGTATAGTGAAAAGGTTTGAGAAACTTGGCTGGGAACAGGTGATTGACTGGTGTGAGGATATCACTACTCGGGTATACTTGGGGGCAGTTTGTGAGTGGTTATCCACCCTTTGTTTTGAACACTCTGATAGACCGGCTCATAGGTGGAAGTTGATTGGTAACATTGGAAAAAGTCAAATGGTCATGTCTTTCGAACATATGAATGCTATAGCGAGGTTTGACTCGCTTGGGGTCGACGCGTATGAATATTATGGGTATGATCAGTTTTTGGACAACAAGAAAAACGATGCTGACCCAGTGAGGCTTTTAGAGGACACCCTACTAGGTTCTGGGGGTGCGGGAGAGTCGAGAAGTGATTTGTCTTTGATGGGAAAGATACTCCAAGGTATCTCGTTAGAGAACATTATGGTACGGTTCGGAGACCGTGGAAAGGTGAAGGCACCCGACTGTCGGGTTTTGCATGCATTGTTATATGGGACGCCCAAGCTCTCGTGGCGTCAAATTGTTATGATCAACACATGGGATACACGGGAATCGTTTAAAAGAAAGATGATTCCTTATGCAAGGTTGATTAGCGCCATGATTCTCCAACAGAATGCATTACCACAAGACTCACTGTGGGTGTCTAAGCCCATTGATCAATTCAACTTCGCCTCTATGAGGCGACATTGGAAAATAACTGTGAAAGCTTTTGGGCATTTGCATACGGTTGAAGATGAGCAAGGGGATAGTTATCGGGTTAATGACAAAGAGGGTGATGAAGTAGGTGATGAAGAAGAGGGCGATGAGGAGATGCCCGATGTTGAGGAGGAAATTGATCCTTCCGGTCCGCGGGGACCGAGGCAAAGGTATAGGAGGAAGCATAGGGAAATCTCTGCCAATGTGGCAGATTTTGTGAATCAAAGGCAAATACCGTCGTATCGGCTGTGGAACCATGGAGATCAAGCGATCTACGACAATGTGTCGGCGGGTATTGGTGAAGCAAGAGAATACCATGCTAGTAGGAGCGAATGGGAAGAGGCGCATGGGGCGTACTCGCAGCAACAATGGGGTTTTCAAGCATCTTTCCGCGAGAGGGTGGAAAAGCAGTTGGAGGAACAGCAGCTACAACATGCGTTACAACAGTCACAAATGGAGCGCATGATACAGTTGCAAGAGGAAGAAAGGGCCCATAGACGGGCATGGGAAGAAGAGGAGGCTAGGCGCCAAACCGCACAAGGAGAGTTGGACCAACGCCGATGGGGAGCCTTGGCCTTCTCTAACCAGATGGCGATTAATAACTTCAAAGTGCTCCATGACCAAGAGCGCCATCAAAGAGATTATCAAGCCGGCCTCCCATATGTTGAACACTCGGGGTGGACCGATTACCCCAATCTTCCTCATCCGCAAGGCCCATCCGATCCAACCCTCATTGGCCCGAAGCCGTTGGCTCAAGTTTTGTTCCGATGTCGTACCAACCGCCGCCACAAGGAGAGTCGAGTCCATTAGATAACTATAGGGATATGCTTGAGGCCCTCACTGGTTATCCGTACCAGCCGAACCCGTCAGTGAACCCTAATGAGAGATATCAGGGGTAGAGGCGAGGTATGTCTTTTGTTGTTGTTGTTGTATATTATTTTTTATTTTCATTATTTTCATTTTGTTATTTAAATTCTCGCCTAGTTAAATGAACGTTGTGGGTGTGTTCCCTATATAACCCTCACGAGACCTCTCGTCCTCCCAAGCTATTGGGGGGTTTAAAAGGGCTTGTTGCATAAGCTAAATGCAACCGTGATTCCTACGAAAGTGAGTTAGGTTTATTGTTGTTGTAAATTATTTTCCACATAAATCAAAGTGAAATAACGTATAGCTTGGCAATGTTTTCATAAAAGTGGTAGACCTAGGTAACTAACAAATTTTAATGGTTGTGAGAAGCATGCTTCTACACAAGGGTTAAGATTTGTAGATACATCAGGTTCGTGGGACAACCACTTTCTTGAAGAGAAGAAGAGCACACGAGGAATGAGCTCCAAAATCAGGTGCATACGTTTCTTTTTACCTTGATTTTTAGTTAGCAAATAAGTGGATTGTAAATTGTATTTTATTTTTCGGGGTGAAATTTTGAGGGGTTAGTCGTGTCACATCCCTTGTGCGTTTTAAAACTCTAGTTCTTACACATTGAGGACAATATGTACCTCAAGTGTGGGGATGGGGGAGTAGTAAAAATTTTAGATTTTGACCCGTTCATTTAAATACTACACATTGAGGACAATGTTCACCTCAAATGTGGGGATGGGGGAAAATTTCAAAAAAAATTTTCAAAAATGTCTTGTTTCAAAAGTGGTCTTAAAGCACAAGTAACTAAGTCAACGAGGGATGTCACAACCCATTTGGTCTTTTGTCATGGTCAAGTTCAAATTAATAGCATGACGGGTATTTAACGGGTGGTTATTTGGGAATAATCCGCCTAAGAAACTAGTCTTTTATGTATGTCACATACCATACCCTTTTAGATATGTGAGGTTTTGAGCCACTTTTATATCATAAATTACATACCTATGTTTCTTTGTTTGAGTGGACCATTAGTCATATATTGTAGAACTTGCAACTTTTGATACGTTTGAGACTATAGACCGAATACAAGCACGAGAATGATTAAGGCATTAGGTAAACCTTTTCTCTTAAAACCATTTATCTATCCTTACCCAAACAAATCCCCTAGTCGCCCATTTTGAGCCTAAACCTTTCGTTTGACCACCTTATAGCCCATAACCGTTAAACCTTTTTCTTTTAAAACTCGTGTGATGGAAATTCGATTATAGGAATCGTATTTGTATATTTATTCTTGTTTGTTTGCATATTTATGAAAAAAAAAATCAGAAAATATTATGAAAAAGAATTGAAAATCGTTGACGAAAAACACAAAAAAAAGAAGTGTTAGTAGTTGTTGAATAAAAGGCGAATGTTGTTGCCTCATATTCGGTGTTTATAGTTAGTTTTGTTAGAATAATCTTTTGTAATAAAAATCGAATTTTCATCACCTTAGCCACTTTAAAATATCCTAATTCCTACCCTTAGCCTAGCCTCGTTACAACCCTTACAAAGACCTTATGACTTGTGCTTAGTATTCGTGATCAATGGTGGAGAATGATTGAGTTGCAAGCTTATGCGGGTATGTGTTCTAATCGGTTTTGAGTGAATATTCTTTGAAGCGCTAATACATTATAAACATTAGCCAATTTACAAGCCGAGTGGAGAGAACATTGTGAGGGATGTGCATGAATTGATTGGTTTCACGGGCGGGTTAATCTTGGGTAACCATTTGTGTACTTTAAATCACATTACTGTTAAATATATTGAAAACTATAAAGAGTTTGAACTTTAACATGACATTGGACCTTAACCTTCGTCTCGGGAATGGGGAGTGTATTCGTTGTCTGACCCGAGTGAAAGTGAAAAACAGATTTGCTTGAGGACAAGCAAAAGACAAGTGTGGGGATGTGATACGTGGTCGAAAACCGGTGCTTGTAATTGCTTAATTTGATGTTATTGCATAAGTTTTAGTTTCGAATAGCCTACTTTTGATTAGATATGTATTTTGCAGGTCTAGCAGAGTTTAAGGAGCTTTTCGGGAGCTTTACGGGTCACCGGAGTGAAAACTGGACTACCGGAACGCGAAACGGGTCAACCAGGAGCAAGGAACGCGAAAAAATGAAGAAACAGAGTTCTAGGCACCGTCGCCGACGCCCAAATGGGTCGTCGCTGACGACTGGTGCAATTTCGCGTCGCCAGAATCAGCCGTAGACAGCAAAGTTGGCCGTCGGCCATAATGAAGATTTGACACGCCGTCGCCGACGGGGCTTCAGGCCGTCGGCGACGGTCCCTAAATCGTGACTGCGCGAGGTTGTTGATTAATGGTCTTGGAGACGAATCAAAAGGGGGCTATCATTATTTTTTCGACGGTTACACTTTGTTTTGGAGTTTTGAACACATCTTGGAGCCAAAACTAAGGACCTATCACCAACCATTCCATCATCTATCATCTCGACACCCGAAATCATTATCAAGAATCATCACCATCATCACAATTAATCCATCATCCACAAACCCTAATCCTTCCACCATCATCATCTTTCACCAAACCTCATCATTCACCATTCTCAAGGCTTCAAGATGACTCCATCCGCATTCCAAGCATCCGGTGATCAAGTTGCATCAACCATGTGCGGCTAATCATCTCGGTTTCACCCCGGTGTAGGTAGTTGTTAATTTTAGGGTTTCAATTTGTTCTTGTTTCATCTTAGTGACAATTTGTATTTGGTTTTTGAAACTTTTGACAATAGTATTACATTTGTTACGAATTCGTGAATTGTCGAACGATGTTAAAAGTTATGACTTTGCGAAACGGTGATATGTAATTGTACGTTGTCGTTGTTAGGATTTACTTGTGTTGATTACAAAGTGTCTTTTTGTCCGTTCTTCGGAGCGCTGATAGTTAGTAGCACCTAAGTCACGGTACACTAAATCCGTTAATCGAATGCATTTGAGTTGAAACTAAAACTTGTAGAAATCCTAGGTTAACAATTACCGAAACCGGGTGTGATTCCTTTTTATTATTATTGTTCTAGTAACCATTTTCTTGTAATCGTTAATCATTAGTTGTTCATCAATTTAATCAATTCAATTAGTCTAAACTCATATCTTTTAATTAAACAAAAATACAAAAACATTCTAGTAAGCTTCATAAATTGTGACAATTGTTTTAATTCATTCGAATCCACACACAAACCACATACTCTTCGTGGTTCGACCCCTTACTACCACTAACACATTGTTAAGGGTATTTTGGGCTTATAAATATTATCTTTGACCGGAGCGCGACACTCCGATCACTTTCTCCGTTTGTCGACTTTAGCCCTTCAAAATCAATTCTTTACACGTTTAAAGTTTATGACACGTGTCATTACTATATTGGACATGATTTTCCGAGGTGTTACATTAATGCTCCAACATCAACGTCTCTAAACTACGGTGGAAAAACCTTAAAGCCTATTGTCATTTCTGGCGACCCTCCGACCTTTGTATCGGCTCCCGATCGTCGCATCGTTGCTGGTTAGTTATGGATAACAAAATTTGAATTTGATTTTTGATCTGAGAGTTTTTCATATGTGTTTCTTGATTTGGGGATGTTAGTGGTGGTGGGTTTTGATTAGGTAGTATTTGTGGTGGTGACTGTTGTGGTGGTTGAGGGAGAGAGACATGAGAGAGAGTGGGGGTTGTGAAACGGTGGTGTGTGGTGGTGGTTGTGAGTGGTGGTGCACGGTGGTGTTGGGTGGGAGATGCAGAGAGAGGTAGAGGTAAAGAGGGGGAGGGTGGGGGAAGGTTGTGGTTGTTTTATGTTTTTAATAATCAAAGGGTTTTTTTGAATCAGATATTGAAAAAAAAAATGGATCAAAATGACATTTGGAAAGATTTAAATTGAAAATCCCCAAAATACCCCTGGTTAAAAATGATGTTTTTGGACGGAGTTAGGGTATGTGATCAAAATGGCATCAAAAGGGAAAAGTCAGGGACCCAAATGAGAAAAAAATCTATTTGGACTAAAATGGCAAATTTGGACAAACCTCAGGGACTAAAATGGCAATTTACTCTATAATTTGGGTTAGTGTGAATACTAGGGCTGTCACGAATCGATCCGAACCGAGCGGCAAGCGAGAAGCAAATGACGAGTAAATTGGACAACCATAGATTTAACATGTTTCCTTCGATGTCTCTGCTATCGGGTCACGACTAAGGTCCAACTGTCTGAGGATGACACTAAGATTGAGGTTGGATCGTCCGAGGATGAGGCATGTGAGGTGATGAATATACAACAAAGAACAATTGTCACATTGTGGCTTATGGTGAAAGCTAGAGACGATTGACAACTGACGATTGATGAGAGAAAGATGTCAAATTTTGTTGCTTCACGACTTAGAGTTTTAGTTTTAAATTTTGTTAAAATTTTTATTGGTTTGATTAGGCTAGTATGGAAAAATATAATTGTATATTTGAATATAGTGGTCCAACTCTAATAGAGCGGTATGTATAAAATATGAATATACATGTAATTTGTGTTTGCATATATAATTATATATGGAATAAATCAATAAAAATGAATTCGAGCCGAACCGAGCCAAACGGACCTTTGCTCATGCTTGGCTCGTTTGCAAACCGAACCAAACCGAGCGAGCATATTCCGAGCGTTTTCCGAGCGATCGGCGAGCGAACGATGAGCAACGAGCGATTTGAACAACCCTATTGAATACACCTAGAGGTGTGAAAAAACCTAATTTAGGATCGAAACTGGGAAAAAAAACCGAAACTGATTTTTTAACCGATTTTATACACCCTACTCTTTAATGATACCATCAACCTATAAAAACATCACATCAATCTATAAGTTTTGTTTTGTTTTTAGTCTATTTTATTTTTGAGAAAAGTGCCCGGATAGTCCCTGTGGTTTGCCCATATTTCACTTATAGTCCCTACATTTTTAAAATTATAGCTATAGTCCCCAAGTTTTGCAAATTCGTTCTCGGATGGTCCCTAGCATGGATGGGAGCTAGTTTTCTTAGTTAAGTGGATATAAAATGACAAAATTACCTAGTGGCGGAACTAGAAGAAAAGTTCAGGGGCATCTCTAATTTTTTTTTACCTTACATACATACAATCTGAATATATTTTTTACCATACATTTATACAATCAAATACACACTAACAACTAAAATTAGTAACTAAACCCTAACTACAATCCAATTTCGTCCCTTTTGTACTAGAATACATTTGCTGTGACAGAACTAGACTTTTATGACTAGGGGGTCACAATGTAACCTTTATATAACACAAAATTATGTTAATTTTTTAAGGATGTACTACAACCACAATAAACATATTAAGGTGTTGCAACATGCTAGTTATTTGTACCAATGAGTTTTTTTCGGACAAAATGGCAGTCCAATTCAATGTGTTTAGTGCGTTCATGGAAAACAGGATTTTTAGCGATGTGAATAGCGGCTTGGCTGTCACATTTGAGAGGGATTGGAGTGACATTGGGAACCTTTAGTTCAGACAATAATCTTGTTAACCAAGCAAGTTCAGCAGTGACGCGTCTCATCGATCGATATTTTGCTTCTGCAGAGCTTAAAGCCACAGTAGGTTGCTTTTTTGATTTCCAAGAAAGAGGACTACCTCCGAATGATACAAAGTATCCACTGACAGATTTACGAGTGTTAGGACATGATGCCCAATCCGAATCACAGTAGGCATATAACTCAAATGTAGGAGAGTTATTAAAAAACAAGCCTTGAGAAGCAGTGCTTTTAACATAAGCAATAGTATGTAATGCAGCAGTCCAGTGTGGAAGTCTTGGATCTTGAATAAACTGGCTAAGAAACTGAACAGCAAATGCCAAGTCTGGACGAGTGTGAGATAGATAATTCAACTTACCAACCAATTGGCGGTATTTTAGAGGATCTGGAAGAACATCACCATCTGAAGTACGAAGCTGTAGGTGAGGAGATAATCGGCAGGAAGAGCAGAATCATCAAACTCTTTGACCAGGTCCATAGAAAATTTTCGTTGAGTCAAAATGGTACCAGTAGAATGATGTAGGACTTCAAGACCAAGAAAGTAATTAAGTATCCCAAGATCTTTAATTTGAAATGTGGTATGTAAAATATCTTTAAGATCAACAATCTCTTGTGAATTGTTACCGGTGACCAAAATGTCATCAACATAAACTGCAACATGAACCGTAGAATTGCCCATGGACTTTGAAAATAATGAATAATCATTAGAAGATCGAACAAAGCCTTTCTGTTTGAGAACAGTGGACAATTTACCATACCATTGACGAGAAGCCTGTTTTAGACCGTAAAGGGATTTTTGAAGTTTCAAAACTTGACGAGAAGGAATATCCATACCCGGTGGAGGAGACATATAGATTTCTTCATCGAGATCACCATGCAAAAAAGCATTATTGACATCAAGTTGATACATTGGCCATTTCAATTTAGTCGCAATAGCAATTAGGCTACGAATGGTCGTCATTTTTACAACAAGGGAAAACGTCTCATTATAATCGATTCCTGATTGTTGTGTGTCACCTCGGACAACCAATCGTGCTTTACATCGTTCAATACTACCATGGGCATGATATTTGATCTTATAAACCCATTTACACTTAATTGGTTTCTTACCCGGAGGTAAATCAACAATGTCCCATGTATGATTAGCTTGAAGGGCTGTAAATTCTTTATTCATAGCCTCTTGTCATGCTTGATATTTGACAGCCTGTTTGTAAGAAGTAGGCTCGTGTAACAGGTCAAGTGAATGAAGTAAAGATTGGCTTGGCATATTCAAGGTGGTAACAGGTAATTGTACAGTAGCAGAACACGCATGTAATAAGGAATGAGTGCAGTCAGAAAGTTCAGAAGAACTAGAAACATGATTGCAAACATAATCCTTCAAGTAAGAAGGGGTTACAACTGTTCTAGAAGACCTACGAATGACAGCAGGCTGAGAAGAAACAGGATAGTGAGGATCAGAATTAGAGGGTACAAAATCAGGAGAATGAGAGGAAGTAGGAGAATAAGAAGGAATATCTTCAAAGAAAGAAGAAATGTTATCAAGAGACGGAAAAATCGAAGATGTATGGGATGATTGTATTGAAGTAAACATGTGTTCAAAGAACACAACATCTCTTGAAACACAAATCTGATGACTGTGTAAGTTATACAATTTATAACCCTTTTTGCCATAAGGATAGCCTATGAAAAGACAAGGAGAGGCCCTTGGTTGGAACTTATCACAGCCTTGTTTGAGAGTGGAAGCATAACATAGGCAACCAAAAGCCTTGAGGTGATTATAAGATGGTGATTTGGATGTCAACACCTCAAATGGATTCAATCCATTAAGAACTTTTGAAGGAAACCGGTTTATTAAGTATGTGGCCGTCAAGACACAATCACTCCATAATTTAAGAGGGAGCTTTGATTGGAAAAGTAAAGCTCGAGAGGTTTCCAACAAATGTTTATGTTTGCGTTCCACAATGCCATTCTGTTGTGGAACTTGGACACAACTAGTGTGATGAATAATACCTTTGGTTAAAAAATAATCTTTTTCTTTATTTCCTGAACCAAGTTCAAACGCATTATCAGATCTAATACATTTAATGTGCTTATTGAATTGTGTAGCAACCATTTCAACAAAACCTTGAAGAACAGGAAAGGCATTACTTTTGGTGGCTAATAAGTGTGTCCAAGTGGTACGACTATAATCATCCACAATAGTAAGAAAGTACTTGTGTCCATTGTAAGTAGGAGTATGATAGGGACCCCAAACATCAATATGAACAAGATCAAATATAGCAACAGTTGATCTAGTACTATGTGGAAAAGGAAGTTTATGTTGCCTAGCTTTAGGACAAACATCACAATGCTCAAAAGAATGCAAAGAAATATTAGAAGTAATAGGCAGTTGTTTCATTTTATAAGAAGGTAAATGACCAAGTCTTTTGTGCCAAATTTCACTAGTAACAACAGAATTACAATGAGAAGTAGTAAAAGAAACGGAATCAATGAACAACTTATTGGTTGCATTCAAAATGTAGAGACCGCGCACGAGATTACCAAGAGCCAGTGGCCTCTTCAGTGAAGGGGCCTGTTGTCACACCCCCAAAATACCACATGCGGAAACCCCCGCGAGGCGTGTGTCGTACCAGGATCCAAGCCACCAATCACATTGAACTCATAAATGTATTTAAATAAACTTTCATTCATTAACATAAAGTGTTACAAATGTTATATGTCATTCATTGTATACAGCGGAAGCATAATTCATTTGTTAAGTATTTCGTAAACCATGTGTACATAAACCATTAAGCTTGTATGGAGATTCTTTGTTTCTCGACCCATGACCACTCCAGCCTTCCAGACAGCAAGTTCCACAAGATATAACCCTATAAACCTGCAAGCATGCAGACAAGTGTGTCAGACGACGCTGGTGAGTTCAAGGTTTTGTTAACGTGTGTAGTTACCAGATATCTGTTAAGCCAATTCAACGTTGTGATATGATGCTGTTTATGACTTGTTGAGATACCCTAGGGAGTGTGCCCATATGTATCCAGGAAGTGTGTCCCTTAATAACCTGGAAGTGTGTCCAGTCCCCAATGCCCCTAACCAAGCATTGGTAATGATGCCCAGATAATTAGTTCGCGCCCGTCCTTACGGCCCGGTGCGAGGTATCAAACCTAATAGCGCTATCAACTAATTACCCCATTGCCCTACAGGCAATCCGATAATGATAGATTCCATGTTCAATAACCAAAACCCAATTTAACTGTTTACCCAAGATTCCCTTCCGAATGTTTACTAGTTGTCCCAAACCACCGGGACGCATGCTTGAGAAATGCAGTGAACTCACCTTAGGTTTGCTCGGTATGCTAAGTTAAGTGCTCACAAGAAATCAATCACATCCTATAGTGCACGTATACTAAATCAGTTTCATTCGTAACGACTCGCAAGTAACTAGTATCACAGTTCTATCACAGAGTGTGTCTAGCAGATAGCATCTTGTATCCTGTAAACAATTAATCCAATTCATGCAAATTTCATACAATCTAATGTTGTTTACCGATAACACACTTTAACAGAGTTAGCAAATTTAACTGGATTATCATATTCCAACAAGGTTACACAGTTAACAAAGTTAACATCTAACAGAACTAGTAACTAACTGTGTCACATGTTTTACTCAATTAAATTAACAGAGTTAACAACTAACAAAGTTATATAACTAACAGAGATTTACTTATTTAACAGAGTTAAATAAATTAACTGAGTTATTCAAGTGATTAACTTAATTAAATCACATATTTAATGACGTTAATAGATAACTGTATACATATTGCCGAAATCACAGATTGGCGAAAACACTTGGGTGATGAAATCCCACAGTGTTTTCGTTGGAGGGTAGTGTTTTCGTCAGCACCAACAACATCAACATCCCTTACGTATCAAACCCTAATGATAATCCAATAATATTCATACAATTGCAATGATTTGTACTTTTAATTACTCAAGCAGTTTGCTTAATGAAAAGGCCATATAATCCATACATGCCACAGTAATACGTAATCATTAAACACCCACAAAAGTGATCATCATGCCTTGACCTTAGTATAATCGGTCCAATCATTCTCAAATATTATCCATTCATTCATTCAATATAAAAAGGGTTTCACCTATTCCTACAACATGTCAGTAGACCACATGTTGCACAATTAATAAAACTCAGTGGATCACATCCATATAATTCAATGTTGACAGGTTTATGTAATCATTCACAGCATGCATACATAGGATCATATCATTCATTACCAACATATATACATACGGCACCTCACATCGGTCCAATAGAAAGCCTTCAAAACAATTTCCATTAACAAGTCACACACACATATGAATTATTACATATTCCTGACAAAACCACATGCACTAAAGACAAATGTTAGCCGCCATCTACATGTGTATCCTATGAAATCTCATGCAACTTGAAGCACAGTCAAAACCATAACCATCGAAATAACAGTTCAACATACTATGCTACCAATCAAACATCACAGATTACTAACCGATTCAAAGGATAGTCCCAAAGATTTCGTGTGACGATAAAGCTTCAAGGAATGGGTGTTGCCGTCGGTGCTAAAGAGGAGAATGAGATGCTAGGGTTTACCGGTTCACAGTTTTACGTATAGAATAAAAGTCAAAATATATATTCGATTTCTACTGGGCCAGGCCCACTCTTGTTTTCGCCGGACCCTAACTTGATGAAAACACTTTGGTGTTTTCATCCCATAGTGCTAGTAAACATGTAACCCTATATTAGCAATTATGCATACATATCAACAGTACCCTCTTGTTGTATATCAAATATAATATATCACCATAGCACGATATATACAGTTACGAAACAAACAAGTCGTGAAACAAATGCTTAAACAATAAACGTGCAATAAATGCGAAAATGGAAATCTTGGAAACTCGAGTTGTCACATTATCCCCAACTTGAAAGAAATTTCGTCCCGAAATTTAGCATGCGGTTACTGAGGAAGCTAGGTGAGTTGTATCGTTTACTGGTTTTCCTGGGGTGTCACATCATCCCCCGTTGATTTGGAATTTCGTCCTGAAATTCTGTAGTAGCTTCAGCCTCAGTAGTGGTTGTACTGTTTCCGAATAACTGGGGATACTTGAGTTTCATCTGATCTTCGCGTTCCCAGGTGAACTCTGGGCCACGGTGGGAGTTCCAACGAACTCGTACAAGAGGTATTCTAGTGTTCTTGAGGACCTTAACATCCTGGTCCGTGATTTCCACAGGTTCCTCGACGAATCGTAACTGTTCATCAATAGTGAGCTCTTTCAGAGGAACTATGTGGGTCTCATCTGACAGACACTTCTTCAGATTCGACACGTGAAAGACGTTGTGAACTGCACTGAGTTCAGCTGGTAAGTTCAATCTGTAGGCCACCCTGCCTATCTTCTCAATGATTTCGAATGGTCCGACGTATCGTGGATTAAGTTTGCCGCATTTGCCAAAACGAACCACACCCTTCCAGGGTGAAACTTTGAGTAGTGCTCGATCCCCAACCTGGAATTCGAGTAGTTTCCTGTCTTTATCGGCGTATGCTTTCTGACGGTCACGAGCTGCCGCCATGCGTTGTCGTATTTGAGCAATCTTTTCAGTAGTATCAACTACCATTTCTGGACCTGTGATCTGACTGTCACCCACCTCTGCCCAACAAAGAGGTGACCGGCATTTACGCCCGTACAATGCCTCAAATGGAGCAGCTTTAATGCTGGTGTGGTAACTGTTATTGTACGAAAACTCCACAAGTGGCAGATGCTTTTCCCAGCCGTTGCCGAAATCGATTACACATGCACGAAGCATGTCTTCTAAAGTTTGAATAGTGCGCTCAGACTGCCCATCCGTCTGAGGATGATAAGCTGTGCTCATGTCTAACCGAGAGCCAAAAGATTTGTGCATCGCTCGCCACAGTTCTGATGTAAAACGTGCATCACGATCAGAGATAATAGAGGTTGGCACTCCGTGCCTCGAAACCACTTCTTTTAAGTAAATGTCTGCTAAGGTAGAGAACGTGTCTGTTTCTTTGATAGCCAAGAAATGAGCAGACTTTGTGAGTCGATCCACGATCACCCAAATAGTATCATTTCCGCGCTGAGATCTAGGTAAGCCAGTAACAAAATCCATGGAAATTTGTTCCGATTTCCATTGTGGTATCTCAGGTTGTTGAAGTGGACCTGAAGGTTTCTGATATTCCGCTTTGACTCTCGCACAAGTCAAACACTTGCTAACGTAAGTTGCTATGTGAGCTTTCATGCTAGGCCACCAGTATGTAGTTTTGATATCGTGGTACATTTTATCCGAACCAGAATGTACTGAGTAGCGAGACTTATGAGCTTCATCCATTACCAGCTCGCGTAAGTTACCATAAAGTGGGACCCAAATGCGTCCTGTGACATAGTAAGCACCATCTTCCTTCTGTTATAAGCGTTGCCTTGAGCCACGTAGGGCTTCAGCCCTGACGTTTTCTGGTTTCAATGCTTCTACCTGAGCATCTCATATCTGGGAAGGAAGACTAGACTGTATAGTGAGTTGTAAAGCTCGCACGCGCTTAGGCGCGGTGTCCTTTCGACTAAGGGCGTCAGCCACAACATTGGCTTTGCCCGGATGGTACTTTATAGCACATTCGTAATCGTTAAGTAGTTTGACCCATCGACGTTGCCGCATGTTCAATTCCTTCTGCTTGAAAATATGCTCGAGACTCCTGTGATCAGTGTAGATGGTGCACTTAGTGCCATACAGGTAATGTCGCCATATCTTGAGCGCAAAGACAACAGCTCCCAGCTCTAAATCATGTGTTGTGTAATTCCGTTCGTGAATCTTAAGTTGGCGCGAAGCATAAGCAATGACTTTATCCCGTTGCATCAACACACATCCAAGACCTTGGATGGATGCATCGCAGTAGACTACAAAATCGTCCGTGCCTTCAGGCAATGAGAGGATAGGTGCGCTACAAAGTCTATCCTTTAAGTGCTGAAACGCTGTTCCCTGTGTATTACCCCAACGATAAACAACACCTTTCTGTGTCAGTAGTGTAAGCGGCTGTGCAATCTTTGAAAAGTCTTTGATGAACCTTCTACAGTATCCCGCCAAACCCAAGAATTGGCGTATTTCTGTCGGTGTGCGAGGTGCAGGCCAGTTCTTGATCGAATCTACCTTGGATGGATCGATATGAATCCCATCCTTGTTTACCACGTGGCCTAGAAAGTAGACTTCACGAAGCCAGAAGTCGCATTTTGAAAACTTAGCGTATAGTTGTTCCGTTCGTAGGAGTTCCAAAATAAGTCGTAAGTGTTGCTCGTGTTCCTCCCGACTCTTCGAGTAGATCAGGATGTCATCAATGAAAATAATAACAAACTTGTCAAGATAGGGTTTGCACACCCTGTTCATAAGGTCCATGAAAATCGCAGGTGCGTTCGTTAACCCGAATGGCATGACTAGAAACTCGTAGTGGCCGTAGCGTGTTCTGAATGTTGTTTTGGAGACGTCCTCATCCCGGACTCTCAGTTGGTGATAACCTGACCTCAGATCAATCTTCGAGTAATAACTCGACCCTTGCAATTGGTCGAATAAGTCGTCGATGCGTGGAAGAGGATAGCGATTCTTCACAGTCACCTTGTTCAGTTCGCGGTAGTCTATACACATGCGGAAGGTACCGTCCTTCTTCTTTACAAATAGTACTGGAGCTCCCCAGGGCGAAGAGCTAGATCGCTAAAACTCCCACCCGGTAGTTCCTGAAGTTGATTAGACAGTTCTGGCAGCCCTCCTGGTGCAAGTCGTTATGGAGTACGCGTGACCAAGGCTGCTTCTGGCGTGAGATTAAACTGAGATTTTGCCTAACAGTTGTGGAAGTAAGCCTGAAAGTTCCTCGGGTAGCAAACCGAGAGGGATCACAAACAATTGGTGGATCCTCAATCCTCTTTTCCCTCTGCCCTAACATCAGTAACGGTTGCTAACACTGCGGAGTAATCCCTCCGTAGACACTTCTGACCTTCATAGCTGAAATGGCACTACCTTTTGCACTACTCTGATGCTTTAGAACAAATAACGATTCTCCACTCAAAGTTTTCTCCCCACTGAGTATATCTGCGTGATTCCTGGATAACCAACTCACACTAACTACTGCGTTGTACCCATCAAGGATAGTAAAAGGAAGGTCGACGTCGAACATTTGCCCACAAGGTCGTGTTTACACCCCAACGAACATATGGGATTTCATTTGACTTGCCATCAGCCGATTCCACATCAGGTTTGGTTTTCAAGAAGTATCAGGGTCAAGCAAAATAGAGACGAAGCGAACAGCTACCCATACAAGCTACCATGTTGCTGCTATGCATGACGTCGCCTACGCCAATCCTAAATGTCCTTCCACGAGCATCATTTCCAGTGTTGTTGTTATGGTTGCGAGGGTTCCCATTACTATCATTATTCCCTTGGTTGTTGACGTCTTGACTTAGCAACAGTCAATCCCTGTCAATGTCATCTTCGTTTCCATGCTGTAGACTACGATTACGAGTACCTTGATGTTGCCGCGACTGTTGCCCCCAATGCCGTTGCTTGAAACGAAGCCCTACAATCTTTCACCATCAAAATCCATCTTTTCACATTCTGTGCCACGCGCTACTCACTGTGCTGGTAGCCACATATTTCACACTATAATCTGTTGTCATCGCTTATGTTCCGATTGATTCGTAAGAGTTGACTCCCACGAGTCGCTGACTAGAGTTAAGAATTCGATTGAAGTCAATGTGCTGGTGTTTGTTGCCGGTAATCAGGGTTGTCCAAATACTGAGGTTGGTAAAATACTACTCTCACCCTTTTGTCCATCGATCTAGCAAGTAGATTGAGTAATACGCGGTATGCTGTGGCAGTGTTGCCAAAGTGTCCACACTTCGGAGTCTAAGACGTCAATACATAGAGTTTCAGCAAACGAAGAGAAGCGAGAAAGATATAGAGCAGCACAAGGACGTCCGTGCAAGCACCTAACATTCTACACGTTTCGCTAGGCGTTCAGATGAGTGTTCAGGTACTACTCGATGGCATCGAGATTCGAAAGGATTCAGAGAGAGGTGAAAAGGTCACATTCGAGTAGGAGACGGTCACTGATATGACTCCTATAAATTTGTTACGTTTCACACTGAGCAAATAACAGAGCGGAACCCCTTCTTCACTTGTTAAGCCTCACTGGGACTCACATGCACCCCACATTATTATTATGTGTGCACCCACAATAATATTGTGATTTGCATGCTCATCTCAGCTCCTCCTAACTCATGTCGAATGGTTCCTCAAACTCGAGTAGCAAACAAAGAGCATCACAAAACGTGAGTCACGAATGTTTAGGGAAACACCACCCTAGTAGTCATATAACACGTGCAAGTAATACGCAAGTTCATACTGTTGTGTTAAACGTGCAATCACATGCAATATCATATGTAAGTGTTCACTAGTTACGCAGTACAATGAGTTCAAGAGACGAACCTTGCAATCTGGAGCTGAGTGTCATGGTCGTATTCTCTGTTGTCAAAACTGTTCGGTTATAGTCTGGTTTTATAAAAACGTTTTTAAAACCAAGTTCACTATAACCAGTGGCTCTGATACCAAACTGTCACACCCCCAAAATACCACATGCGAAAACCCCCGCGAGGCGTGTGTCGTACCAGGATCCAAGCCACCAATCACATTGAACTCATAAATGTATTTAAATAAACTTTCATTCATTAACATAAAGTGTTACAAATGTTATATGTCATTCATTGTATACAGCGGAAGCATAATTCATTTGTTAAGTATTTCGTAAACCATGTGTACATAAACCATTAAGCTTGTATGGAGATTCTTTGTTTCTCGACCCATGACCACTCCAGCCTTCCAGACAGCAAGTTCCACAAGATATAACCCTATAAACCTGCAAGCATGCAGACAAGTGTGTCAGACGACGCTGGTGAGTTCAAGGTTTTGTTAACGTGTGTAGTTACCAGATATCTGTTAAGCCAATTCAACGTTGTGATATGATGCTGTTTATGACTTGTTGAGATACCCTAGGGAGTGTGCCCATATGTATCCGGGAAGTGTGTCCCTTAATAACCTGGAAGTGTGTCCAGTCCCCAATGCCCCTAACCAAGCATTGGTAATGATGCCCAGATAATTAGTTCGCGCCCGTCCTTACGGCCCGGTGCGAGGTATCAAACCTAATAGCGCTATCAACTAATTACCCCATTGCCCTACAGGCAATCCGATAATGATAGATTCCATGTTCAATAACCAAAACCCAATTTAACTGTTTACCCAAGATTCCCTTCCGAATGTTTACTAGTTGTCCCAAACCACCGGGACGCATGCTTGAGAAATGCAGTGAACTCACCTTAGGTTTGCTCGGTATGCTAAGTTAAGTGCTCACAAGAAATCAATCACATCCTATAGTGCACGTATACTAAATCAGTTTCATTCGTAACGACTCGCAAGTAACTAGTATCACAGTTCTATCACAGAGTGTGTCTAGCAGATAGCATCTTGTATCCTGTAAACAATTAATCCAATTCATGCAAATTTCATACAATCTAATGTTGTTTACCGATAACACACTTTAACAGAGTTAGCAAATTTAACTGGATTATCATATTCCAACAAGGTTACACAGTTAACAAAGTTAACATCTAACAGAACTAGTAACTAACTGTGTCACATGTTTTACTCAATTAAATTAACAGAGTTAACAACTAACAAAGTTATATAACTAACAGAGATTTACTTATTTAACAGAGTTAAATAAATTAACTGAGTTATTCAAGTGATTAACTTAATTAAATCACATATTTAATGACGTTAATAGATAACTGTATACATATTGCCGAAATCACAGATTGGCGAAAACACTTGGGTGATGAAATCCCACAGTGTTTTCGTTGGAGGGTAGTGTTTTCGTCAGCACCAACAACATCAACATCCCTTACGTATCAAACCCTAATGATAATCCAATAATATTCATACAATTGCAATGATTTGTACTTTTAATTACTCAAGCAGTTTGCTTAATGAAAAGGCCATATCATCCATACATGCCACAGTAATACGTAATCATTAAACACCCACAAAAGTGATCATCATGCCTTGACCTTAGTATAATCGGTCCAATCATTCTCAAATATTATCCATTCATTCATTCAATATAAAAAGGGTTTCACCTATTCCTACAACATGTCAGTAGACCACATGTTGCACAATTAATAAAACTCAGTGGATCACATCCATATAATTCAATGTTGACAGGTTTATGTAATCATTCACAGCATGCATACATAGGATCATATCATTCATTACCAACATATATACACACGGCACCTCACATCGGTCCAATAGAAAGCCTTCAAAACAATTTCCATTAACAAGTCACACACACATATGAATTATTACATATTCCTGACAAAACCACATGCACTAAAGACAAATGTTAGCCGCCATCTACATGTGTATCCTATGAAATCTCATGCAACTTGAAGCACAGTCAAAACCATAACCATCGAAATAACAGTTCAACATACTATGCTACCAATCAAACATCACAGATTACTAACCGATTCAAAGGATAGTCCCAAAGATTTCGTGTGACGATAAAGCTTCAAGGAATGGGTGTTGTCGTCGGTGCTAAAGAGGAGAATGAGATGCTAGGGTTTACCGGTTCACAGTTTTACGTATAGAATAAAAGTCAAAATATATATTCGATTTCTACTGGGCCAGGCCCACTCTTGTTTTCGCCGGACCCTAACTTGATGAAAACACTTTGGTGTTTTCATCCCATAGTGCTAGTAAACATGTAACCCTATATTAGCAATTATGCATACATATCAACAGTACCCTCTTGTTGTATATCAAATATAATATATCACCATAGCACGATATATACAGTTACAAAACAATCAAGTCGTGAAACAAATGCTTAAACAATAAACGTGCAATAAATGCGAAAATGGAAATCTTGGAAACTCGAGTTGTTACACCTGTAGCATGCAACATTTATCAGAAAAATAAACTATGCCATGAGTATCTTGACAAAGTTTAGACATGGATAAAAGGTTATGTTTAAATTCTGGAACAAATAAGACCTGAGAAAGAGAAAGGTCTTGAGTTAAATGAACAGTGCCAATTTTATGAACTGTAATTACATGTCCATTTGGAAGACCGATGGGAAATGGTTTGGAAAGGAGTTTAATGTCTGTGAACAAGCTAGCATCATGACACATGTGGTCACTAGCACCGGTATCTATGATCCAATTAATACTCGAATTTTTAGAATTAGAAGTTATCATACCTGCAAAATTTGCATGGCTAATGGTTGTAGTAGGCTGAATTTCAGTAGGCTCTTTGGTCAACTGTGCCTTTTGCAAAAGTTTCATCAAATCATTGTATTGTTCTGTGGTAGTGAAAGATCCACTGTGGCTCGACGGATCAGAATCATCTTCAAATGCCATATTTGCAGCTCCACGCTTAGGTTTAGTGAATTTGAAGTCCTTGGGGAAACCAACAAGTCGATAACACTTACTAGCAGTGTGACCATTTTTCTTGCAGTGTGAACAAACAAGATGTTTTTTTTATTTTCAAATCTTCCGTTCAAAGTGCCCTGAAACTGAGAATTAACATACATAGAAGCAGATTCGGAGGAGAATTGAGCAGCAGCTGATATTTCTCGTTGTTTCTCATCTTGAATAAGAAGTGCATACGCCTGATTGATTGAAGGTAAAGGTTGTATCATAAGGATAGTACCCCGAACCACATCATAAGAAGGATTTAATCCCATAAGAAACTGAATTAAGCGCTGATCTTCTTCTCGTTTTGCAAGAACACGAGATGCTCCACAGGAACAAGATGGAATAAGATTGCAAGCACTCAATTCATCCCAATTGGATTTGATTTTAGTAAAATAGGTAGCAATATCATTGTTACCTTGAGTAATTTCGCACAAATTTTTTTTGCAACTGATATAGCTTTGCACCATTCGCTTCGCCATACCTATCATTTAATTCTGCCCAAAGTTGATGTGCCGATTCGGTATAGAGAACGCTTTCACCGATTTCTCGCGATAACGCGTTCAAGATCCACGAAATTATCATGTTATTACATCGTTCCCAAAGAGCAAATTGAGTAGTATCAGAAGGTCGAAGAGAATCATCCTTGACAAATCCAAATTTGTTCTTGGCTGAAAGAGCGATGGTCATAGCTCGCTTCCAGGTTATGAATCCAACGCCATCGAACGTTTTTGAGACGAGAATCATGGCAGGATGATCTGAAGGATGAAGGTACAGCGGATTTGATGGATCGGTTATCATTGAATTTGAATCAGACATAGTGAATCAACAAGAAAATGTGATTGAAAATCGATGAAGATTATGAACGATTTGAAGAATTACGAATGATCTTTGAAGATTATGAACGATTTGAAGATTGAAAGGATGAAAAAATCGATCAAAAGAAGAAAGATTCCTGCTCTGATACCATGTAATCAGAGAGAAATTGAAATTGGGGAAAAACTGATTTTATTCAACTGACCTAATTACAAGAAGCTATTCTATATATATTACAAATAATACAGATAACTAACTGATCTAACAAACGTAACAAATTCGTAATGACAGCTGTGCATAGCACGTGACTACACCTAATAATGATTAAGTGCTTACAACTGTGTCACATGATTGCTCTTTCATTTTCCTACTCTCCCCAAAAAAAAATCCTAGAAATGAATAAAGCAACAAAGTACCAGAAGCATTAATTTCAAAACCAAACTCGTAAAAAGAAAACAGGTCGGTCATTTTTTCTCTCCTCCCGTTCTGCCGGCGGCTCGACGAAGGCAGTGTTTGCTAGGTTTAGTGTGCGAGGTCGCCGCTTCTCCGGCTTGACCTCTCATCCTAACCCTTCGGGCTGTTGTTCCATTCGCTTCCGGGGGCCGGAGTTTCTTTTGTCTTGTCTTTTCGTTTTGAAGTTTGATTGCCTTTCTCACCGGACTTTCTTCAAGTTGGCTTAGCGGGTCTGATATTGGTCGCGTCTATCCGGTATAGCACAGCTAAACTGATTCGAATCCCGTTAACACTCCGTTGAAGTTGTGTCCTGGTAGTCTGGCTTGCTGGTTGCTCTTCCTTCCCCTTTTGCCGAAACTCTGTTTGGTTCCATGGATTACGGGAATAGGAGGGGTTATTTTAGTAAGAACAAGTTCGTCAGACCCGACGGTTGGAATAATGTTTTGAGCAAAAATCAAGTTAAGCAGGAGAAAGCTTTCTTCAACAGGGAAGCACGTCTCCGAAATGCTACCTCCTTTTTCTTGTCCAATCTGTCTGATTCCTGCAATCGGGCGACTCTGTGGAAGGCTTTTGGTCACCTTGCTAAACTGGAAGATGTGTTTGTGCCGGTTAAAAAGGATCGAGGTGGGAATAGATTTGGTTTCTTGAAAATCTCGAGCGTTCAGGATCCGGCTTCTTGGATTGAGAGACTACAAGAGGTCAGAATTGAAGGTGCAGTTATCAACGTGAATCTGGATAAATTCAATAGGGACGGGTCGAAGACGGAAAGGAAGGGTGCTGGAGATAGAGTCTCTGTGTTTGACAGATTGAATGTGGGAGTTCCTGCGTTCCAGGGATCCCGTAATGCTAGAACAGATCCAAAGGTGTCTAAGGATAATCATTTTGCTGCAGGTGGAAGGTCCTGCTGTTCTGTTCTGAAAAACCAACATGAATTGGGGACTACGCAAGATAGATTGAGAGTGGAACTCCCTCCGGTAAACACGGACTCTAAGAAAATTTTGGAATTTAAGTCCCTTGTTGGAGAAACTAAGGATATCGATATCCTAAACAACCTGAAAGACTTGTTGGATGAAGGTTTGGTCCTTAGATATTTGGGGGGTCTCAAGGTGCTTATCACTTTTGGCAGTTCCAGCGAAGCAGACGATTTCCTAAGGCTGAGATGTGAAGAGTGGGAATAATGGTTCTCTAGACTGTACATGTGGGAAGGGTTGCCACCGGTGTTTGAAAGAGTGGCTTGGATAAAGGTTTTGGGAGTCCCTGTGTCGTTGTGGGATAGTCAAGTCTTGAACAAAATTGGTGAAAGGTGTGGCCGTCTGCTGGTTAAATCCAAGGCTTCCTTTGATGATGGAAATATAGCGGAAGACCGTATGGCTATTATTACCAATTCTGGGAAGAGAGTTTCGGAAGAAGTAACTTTAACCTGGAAGGATCATGAGCTGAAGGTGTGGGTAGAAGAAATTGCGGGACAATGGTGCCCTACTTTTTTGGAGAATATCAAGTCGGAAGAAGATGTCATGTCATCGGTTTTCGGAGATGAGTCACCGGGTTTGTTCAGTCCGGCTAGATCATCGGAAGGTGGAAAGTCTAAGGGTTCCGGCGAAGAGAATTTGAATAGTTGTTCTTCGGGAGACTCCCCTACGTGCATGGGGAATTTACCTAATGATGATTTTGTGCACGTGAAGGCGGCTGAGAAACATAGGGAACAAGTGGTGGGGTCAGGTGCATTAAATGATGAGAGAGGCTCTGTGGGAGACCCGCTTCATAATGTTGGGTCGGATGAAGGTTTTTGTGGGCCTGACTCTGAGCCCATTCGCCCAAGTTTTATTACATTAAGGCCCAAGCATAAAAATAAACGCAGTAATAATGTTGATAAGGATAGGGCCCAAACGTTCAAAACCCCATACCTTAATTATACGGCAGAAGTAGGTGAGGACTCTGACCCTTTCAATATCGAGGAGATTTTTCGTTTAGAGAAAGAGGAAAACAGGGGAGAGGCAGACATTCAAGACAGTGGTGCTCAAAAGGAAATGCCAGATCAGAGATTAGGGGATCTTGAAGCTGAGGTCTCCCAGACCCTTGAATTCGGTGAGGAAATCGGGATCGATGTCTCTGGTTTTGAAAACCATGTGAGAAAGCTTGTAAGTGGGGAAATGGAGATTCCTAGTTCCCGATGAATTTTATATCCCTAAATATCAATGGAGTCGCAGAAGGGGCAAAAGGCCTTTGGGTGAAGAAACTGAAAGACAAGATTAAAGCGGACGTCATCGGTTTGCAAGAGACTCATAAATCTGGGTTGACCGACATTGAGATGCGGAAGTTCTGTGGAATTTCAAATCTAAAAGTTGTTACTATGGACTCAAGAGGGAGGTCTGGTGGCTTAGCGCTTTTATGGAATCCAGATGTCTTCAAAGATGGAGCTATTTTGAAACACCAGAGGTACTTACTGGTAGTAGGGAAAATCTTGGGAGTGGAGGATAATGTTAATATTCTGAATCTACATGCCCCAAACGATGCCAGGCTAAGGAAAGAACTGTGGATTGAGTTAGCTGAGTTGATTCAGCGTTTCGCAGGCCTGTGGGTCCTGTTTGGAGACTTTAATGAGGTTCGGTCAAGCGAGGAGCGGGTTAATTCCAAGTTTGACAGTGGAGCGACTGATGCTTTTAATGGTTTCATATCGAGGGCCGGCCTTCTTGAATACATTATGACGGGAGGTAAGTTTACTTACATTTCAGGTCATACGGAGGTGAAATTAAGCAAATTAGATAGATTCCTGGTAAATGATGCCTTCTTGGATCAATGGCCTTGTGCTAAATATGAAGTCCAGTCCAGGGGATTTTCAGACCACTGCCCAGTTTCGTTGTCTTGTAACAGGATTGATTTTGGGCCGATCCCGTTTAAATTTTTTAACGCTTGGGTGGGGGATCACAACTTGTTGCAGATAGTTAAAAATGCCACTTCGGGTAGGAATGTAATTGGAAAGTTTGATAAAAAGTTGGCTGTGACCCTTAAGAGAATTAAGGACGAGATCAAAAAGTGGAGGTTAAAGGTGAATCTGGCTGAAAATAAGGATGTCTCAGAGATGCTGAGAATTATTGAAAACATTGAAAGAAAAGCTGTGCTTGGCCCTCTTTCAGAGAATGAGATAAAATCTAGGATGGATCTAAAGCTAAAAATTGTGAATCTGGAACAAATAAAGGCCAGAAACTTGCAACAAAAGGCGAGAGTTAATTGGGCCAAGTTCGGTGACGAAAACAGTGCCTATTTTCACAGGATTCTGAATGTCAATATTGCGTCCAACAGGATTCATGGTCTTAGGTTCGGGGACAGTTTTGTCTCGGACCCGACGGAGCTCAAAAAAGAAATAAGACGTTGGTTTAAGAAGTTATTTTCAGAACCGATTAGAAGAAGGCCCACGTTTAGTGGGGTCGGGCTGCCAAGAATTTCGGAGCAGAATGGCATCTCACTGTGCGTTGAGTTTTCGGAATTTGAAGTGCTGAAGGCTCTTAAGAATTGTAATGGGGGAAAGCTCCAGGGCCAGACGGATTTACTTTAAAATTTCATAAATCTTATTGGGAGGAGTTGAAATACCTTGTAATGGGTGTTGTCAGGGATTTTCACAGAGACGGGAGTATAAGTAAAGGTTGTAATTCGTCGTTTGTGGCTCTCATTCCTAAACAAAAAGATCCCGAATGGATAGGAAATTTTAGACCTATTTCGTTAGTTGGTTCGGTATATAAGATCATCGCAAAAGTGTTGCCAATCAGCTAAAATGCGTTGTTAATGATGTGATCTCTAAGACGCAATCGGCTTTTGTAGGAGGGAGAAATATCCTCGATGGCCCGTTAATTATGAGTGAAACGGTTGCGTGGGCTAAGAAACATAAAGAGAAGTTATTAATTTTCAAAGTCGACTTTGAGAAGGCTTATGACTCTTTGAATTGGAAATTCCTTCTACGGATGATGGATCTTATGGGATTCCCTGGAAAATGGATCGCTTGGATTAAAGGGTGTCTCGACTCCGGAATGGGGTCGGTTCTGGTTAATGGCTCTCCTACGGCTGAATTCAAATTTAAGAGGGGGCTTAGGCAGGGTGATCCTCTATCCCCCTTTCTTTTTATCATTGCCATGGAGGTTATCAATCTCTTCATGAATAGGGCCTTGCATCTCGGCCTTTTTCAGGGCTTCGACCTTCCAAATGGAGGCCCGACTCTTTCTCATTTGTGCTACGCTGATGATGTGCTTTTCATTGGTAAATGGTCGGATCAAAATGTGATTACCTTATGCCGATTTGTAGGTCCACCCGGAGGATCGAGTAACCTCTATTCCCTGTTTTCCGACAAACCCGAAAATGCGGAATCCAAACGGGTAAGTTAAACCAAGTTACGAACACGTAAGACACAATATTCAACGATTAACACTCAATGTATTAATGCTAGAAAACGGTTACAATACGGTGTTTACAAATGATCTCTGTAAACTCTCAGTGTGTGTGTTTTCTCCGAAATCTATTCAGACTTGTCTTTGTGCTCTAGTGTTTCTGTCTGATGTCTGTGTTTATATAGTAACATGTCTGTGTTTCTGTCTGATGTCTGTGTTTCGTCCCATTTGGTTTTCACCAAAGGGTTTTCATCACAACAGTGATTTCACCTTTGGATTTCGTCCATAAGAATGGGCCTCAGACTTGGGCTTGGACTTTGGCATGTTGGGCTTTGTCTTGGACTTCTTCAATATTTGGCCAAACAAGAAAACAAACAACTAGACTATTAACTAAAATGCATACTGCACACACGCAGTAGCATTTACATCAATTTGTTACAAAGTAAATCGCATACCGAGTCAAGACAGGAGGTTGTCTTGACTACGGCCTTCACTTCGTAGCCGAGTCGAACCGAGCCGAGCCGTATCCACAAAATATGTATCAACATGATTGCTTAGATGGATCAATTTGGTCACCGTTTAAAAGTTAACTACTCCAAATGCAAGCTTTTTGGGTTAGGTGTCGAGGAAAGTGAGGTCTCTCGGCTGGCTTCAAAGCTTAAATGTGAGGTTGGCCGGTTCCCCTTTACTTACTTAGGCATTCCCATCGGAGCAAAATATGAAGTTGGCTAAGAATTGGAAACCGGTCATTGACAGGCTCAACTCTAGGCTCTCTAAATGGAAAGCAAGGCATTTATCATTTGCTGGGCGGATGACTTTAGCTAAATCTGTATTGGGAAGTCTTCCGGCGTATTTTCTCTCTTTGTTTGCCGCTCCTAAGTGCGTTCTAAAAAAGATGGAAAAAATCCGAAGGGATTTTATTTGGGGAATCACGGATAGAATTAAAAAGGTTAGATGGGTTCGGTGGGAGCTGCTGCTTAAGTCGAAGAGAAGTGGAGGCATGGGGGTAGGCAACATTGGGGATTTCAACCACGCGATGCTAACCAAATGGTGGTGGAGGTACAAGTCCAACCCGAACCAGTTTTGGGCTAAGGCAATTACCGCTATTCACGGCAATTTAAATAATAATAGTGGGTCGCTGATTATTCCGCTAAAAAGTTCGATCCACGGTCCTTGGAAAGGCATCAGTAGTGTGGAGACTGTTTTCTCTAAGCTTGGCATCATTATGCAGCAAAATCTGGTTGAGATTAATGGTTCGTGGGCCTGGAGGAACGCCGGTAATGATCCTTTCGCTGTTTCGCAGGTCCGTGCTGATATCGAAAACGCTAAGCTAAACGGTTCTGTTGAGGAGCCGCGGTTCGTCTGGAATAATTGGGCCACTCCCAAATCGAACCTGCTGATCTGGAGGGTGCTCCTGGATAAAGTTGCGTCTCGTGAAGGTCTGAAAAGAAGGGGTATTTCGATTGCTGATGACTCTTGCCCGCGCTGCGGTTTGGAAGTTGAGACCACAGATCACATTTTCTTTAATTGCCTCTGGGCAAGGTGCATTTGGTGGAATATTTTAGCGTGGGTCCAGGTCAGTTTTCCTGGAAACATCGGGTCGTTTCAGGAATTCTTTCAGTACGTTTCGCAGAGACCGGGAGGGAGTATTTGGAAGAAAATTATCTCCATGATAGTCACTGCTTCTGTTTGGAGGATTTGGTGTGCGAGAAACTGTAAAGTGTTCGAAGATAGCTTCATTCCCATCAAGAAGACGGTGGACCTCATCAAAGAAGACTCGTTCTTATGGATTTGCAATCGGGCTAGAGGCAAGAGACCGGATTGGGATAATTGGGTTAAATTCCAAGTGTTGGAATTATTGTAGTTTCGTTTCGGTTTCGTTTCCGTTTTGTTCTTTTCGGTTTTGTTTGTCTTCCAGCTTCTTGCTGGCTCTTTATATATATATATAAAGTGGTTTTGCGTTCAAGAAAAAGCCAACTTCAAGAAAAGAAGCCCATTATGGCTTCTGTTTAGTTCTTCAAGATTAAGGTACGAGGAAGATGAAGAAAATGAGACATGATGTAAACTAAATTTGGTAATAAACCTCAAAATTTCATAATAAATGGCAACAAAAGGACCCGTTCAACAACCTTAAAAACCATAAATGAACAAGCCTGACGGTTCTTCTTTAGGTAATTTCCTTCCATTTCTTGCAAAATCACTTTTGCCTTTTCTACATTTTAGTGTTCTGACTCGAACATCCAAAACATAAGGCATATTTTACAAGTTATTTCAAATAATTAAAAATTTCCAGTTATTCGACCTCCAAGACCCAAAGCTTTGTTTTAGTAGGATCAGTTTTACAATCTAAAATAAGATTGTCGGATAGCTTGTTACCCGTTTACCTGTCGCTTTATTGTAAGTGTGCTTTTAAAGGTAAATTTTATAATGTTTATTATATTAATAATAAAATAATATTCAAAAGTGTTTGAATATTTGTTTTGTAGCAACCTAGAAAACAAAGATATGGTTGAGAGTGTAGTTCATGGATATAACCGAAAGAAGAAAGGTGGGGTCATTTGTTATCCTAAATTGAGACTCACAAACAACAACACAAGATATGATCTTCACACCATCATTAAACATACCCTTCTTACATCTTCATCTTGATCTTCTTCAGGAGCAGTGACAATGGCAGCCAGTGTTGCAACACTGCAGCAAAACTTCAAGTTACCCTCTTCAGTCTCACTCATTTCATCATCTCAGTCCACCTTTTGTGGGACCAAATTTACCACCTCTGTTCAGGTACTTTTCACCCCTTTTAATCTTCTAAATTACCCTTGATGAATTATGTGTTAAATTGTGAGTCTTGATATTGTTATGATCATGCTTTTGATAATCTTGAAAAAGATACAAACATTGGACTAATTAACCCCCAAATCATTTAACAAATCTTGAAATTGTTATGATCATCCATTTGATAATCTTGAAAAGTTATCAACTTTGGAATAGTTGTGATGATTAAATATGAAAGAATGTTGGTGTCAGATTTTTTGCATAATCAAAGATCAATCTTGAACTGTAAAAATTGTTACTTTGAACTCAAACAGAAGGGAAACAGAATCTCTTTATCAATGATTTTTTTGTTTAGTTTTGTATTTCGAAAAGCTTATTGTGTTCTTGGCATGGTCGTAAAAAATCCCGACTAGTCTCCGATTAATCACTAATCGGAGGTTCACCGATTAATCACTAGGCGGTCCTATTCTGGCCAGATTCCGGTCAAATTTCGACCAAACCTTATAAATTTCCGTCAATTACTTTAAAAAATGGGTCAATGAGGAGTTACAATATGTCTACTTTAAAAACTACATATAAAAATGTGTGTGTGTATTTAACAAAAAGTTACATATAAAAATCCGATTAATCCCTATTAATCACGATTAATTGCTAGTCGGTACCCCCACCGACCGACTAGCGATTCTTACAACACTGGTTCTTGGACTTGGTTATGTAGTTGGAAAATGATGTTTGTTTAACATGCTACGCAGTGGCGGATCCAGGAATTCTTTTCCAGGGGGTTCCTTGTGGTAGATTCTCACAATATTTTTCCAAATTATACAAGATTTCCACTAATTTTTCCATTTTTTCCAAACTAAGGGCCATGAAACCCAACCCCCCCCCCCCCCCCCCCCCCCCCCCCCCCCGGCCGCGGATCCGCCCCTGATGCTGTGGCGAATTGTGAAACTATGCCATAGGAACTCATGATCTTCATGTATATTGGTTTGCTTTTTTACGGTTCCTTATACATGTATAAGTCTAACCGAACCACACATATCGGTTATGAAGAAACATCACTGAACAACATGTTTATCAACTGGTTCAGTTTTTTCTCATCATTCCAAAATTTCCTAACTGAATAACGCATATACTCCCTTTGTCTACGCTGAGTCATTGACCTTTATCCATTATATACGTTGAGTCGGTGTACAAACTTCAATTTCACAACTTATGTCCGTTTTAAGTTGGGCCATTTCTTGTCCATATAAGAGTCAATGAGCTTCATATCAACAATGCCATTTGAGTTATAATTTCAGTATAAGAGGAAAGTATGTCAACCGAAAGGAGCATTGAATGTGGCGGCATCAAGCTCCAAGAAAATTCTTGTAATGGGAGGCACTCGCTTCATCGGAATCTTTCTTTCAAGACTACTTGTTGAAGAAGGCCATCAGGTTAACTTTTACATTTTACATGATCAATATTGCAACTTCACACATTATAATGTCATGAAATCCATTGATAAACTTTGGACTATTGTTTTATTGTATGCAGGTAACTCTGTTTACTAGAGGAAAAGCGCCTGTCACACAACCCTTGCCTGGTGAAGCAGAAGACGCTTACAATGCTTTTAAATCCAAGGTTTGTTAAGAGTTACATAATATAAGAAAAACAAATTATAATTCCATATGTAAAAACAAGTTATTATATTTTCCATTTTATAAAACTAGTTTTTTTGTAAGTAACTAGTCAACTTCCCGTACCTTTGTGTGTGTGTGTGGGGGGGGGGGGGGGGGGGGGGATTCGATGGTATCATTTCGGTTCATTATGGTATTGGTACAACACTGACATTCACTATAGGTTACGATACCAAAAGAACACTCTATTTCGAATACAAGATATGAACGAAATTTATACCATAAACCATAAAAACGATAGTGGCATCACTACCATAGTTGTTCGGACGGTATCAGTTTGCTTCATCACGGTAAAGAAACAAAATCAATTATAGTTGACCTGTTCGATTTTGAACTAAACTTTTATTCAAAGTTAGACAAAAATAAGCACGTTGCAACAATATATTTAGAGTTCTATAAGCATTACATTTTATTATTAGAATATTGAAAAGGGAAAACATCGTAACATTATATTATTAGAATAACGAAAAGTCGAAAAGGGTAAATATCGTCACACTACATTATTAGAATAATGAAAAGGGTAGCTATCGTATTTTATAAGTTATAAGAATAAAACTAAATATGTTCAAACAAATTGTAATAAAAAATAGTAAAAAAGTAAAAAAAATAATAACAAAAAATTGTTATACCACTGTTCATGTGGGTTGATAATTGTATTATAGTTATAGTATAATATAATATAATATAATTATGAGGTGTTTCATGTTGTAGATATTGCACTTGAAAGGAGATAGGAAGGATTATGATTTTGTGAGGACCAGCCTTGCTGCTAAAGGTTTTGATGCTGTCTATGATATAAATGGTGTGTAAAATCCTAGAGTTTTTATCTTTACATTATGATGGTCATTGTTTAAGTTTTCACAAGTTATAATAGTCAAATTTTCATAATCCATGCTCCACACCATTTTTCTTAGTTTTGACTTTTTAATATTTATTTCCAAGGGCGTGAGGCGGAAGAGGTTGAGCCCATACTAGATGCACTGCCGAATCTAGAACAGTAAGTTATCAACATAAGAATTAACTGACGATGATAAGTTATATTTGTTTCCTATTTTATTTATATATTTTTTTGAATATTTTACTAAATTACAGGTACATATACTGCTCTTCAGCCGGTGTTTACCTTAAATCCGATCTTTTACCACATCGTGAGGTACGTTTTTCAACATTTTTTAAACAACCTTTTACTCATCTTATTCCATATGACCAAGTTGATGTAATTGAATATGCTACAGATTGATGCGGTTGACCCTAAAAGCCGACACAAGGGGAAGCTCGAGACCGAGGCCTTACTAGAGTCAAAGGGTGTCAACTACACTTCTATAAGACCTGTTTATATCTACGGCCCGTTGAACTACAACCCTGTCGAAGAGTGGTTTTTCCATAGGTTGAAAGCGGGCCGACCCATCCCCATTCCTAACTCAGGTTTGCAAGTAACCCAACTCGGTCACGTAAAGGTTAGTAAAAATGTAAAACTAATAATTATTTTGTTTGACTTCAAAAGTCAAACGGTCTTGATGAGTCGACGTTGACCAAATGCAGGATTTGGCTACAGCTTTTATAAAAGTTTTGGGGAATGAAAAAGCAAGCAAACAAGTGTACAACATTTCGGGCGATAGATATGTTACTTTCGACGGATTAGCAAGAGCTTGCGCTAAGGTAAATTTCGTTTTAATTTTTATAGTTTTAACCGAAAAATTGATAACATGATATTACGATTTAATCTTGCAGGCTGGTGGATTTCCTGAGCCCAAGATCATTCACTATAATCCTAAGGAGTTCGATTTCGGTAAAAAGAAAGCATTTCCATTCCGGGACCAGGTAAACACCAACTTATATATACGTGCGGAAGTCAACCTTGTTTGACTTTTGTTATCGATATAAACATTGTTCAAACCCAATCGCTCATTGGCAAGTTCTAAAATTTGAAAACACAATAATCAATTTGCAAACACGATCGTAGACACGGGACACCCTTATACAATATCACAACATCATAATCCGGGACTTATAGAGGGGTCAATTCAAGCTTGACCAACCAGTCCTATAAGGTTTGGTGGCAGTTTCGACCCATTTACTTTTCTACGAGTCACTTTGGTTCATTTTAATCTCAAACTAATCAAACACGACAAATAAAAAAAAATAGATAAAAAGAGTCAAGCGAGTCAAAAGTAACCCAAAGTGTATATTAATAATATAACCATATTTGACATATTAATATTAATAATTATTATTAATAAAAAGTGTTTTGGATCAACTCATCATGACCCGTCCGGTTTTGACCCCTAGCAAATAAACTAAACTACCCGTATGACCTGTTACCCGACCCGTTTTGGGAAACTATTTGTTGCAGCATTTCTTTGCATCTGTGGAGAAAGCAAAGGAGGAGCTGGGGATCATACCTGAATATAGTTTGGTTGAAGGTTTGACTGATTCATATAATCTGGATTTTGGCCGAGGAACGTTTAGAAAAGCAGCCGATTTCACCACCGACGATATGATTCTTGAAAAGAGTCTTGTTTTAAGCTGATTTTACGGTTTTGCCTCATCGATCGAAAGATTATGAAGCAATTTTAATTGGATAACAAAGTTGGGTTTGTTAATTCATTTGACAAATTGCTATGAAAATGTTGTTCTTTGCAATTTTTTTTTTTTTTTTTTTTTGTAATTTTATGTTAATCTTTACACATGTGTCATTTTGACAAATTTAAGTAAAAAAATGGTGGATCTGAAATGTATTTGATCTTCTATTGGGTCAAATAAGCAAAGTTTCTATAATAAAGGTGTAATATAATTATAAAAAGGTACAAATTGATGATGATTGGGATAGAGGTGTTCAGAAATCGTTCAAACTGGTCGAAGTAACCAAACCGAAGCAAGTCTACCGGTTCGAATTCGAATGATTTGGTTCATCGTTCGATTATGACATTCTAACTGTTTAGTTCTATTCGTTTGAAACTTGGAACATGTCATGTAAACTAAGGCTGACAAATCGTGTCTTAACAGGTTTAACAGGTTTCTGACGGCGCGCACAACATAAGTTTCAAACATGATTACGACTCGTTTAACTACTTTCTAACTCATGTTTATGAAACAGTTTTATGTTTTATGTACAAAGATGAATAAATGATAGATCCTAACATTGTAATTTTAATTATTTTAAAAATTAAAAAAGTCAAAGGGTGTATTTTTCAGTCAAACAGGTCTAATCGTGTCTTAACAGGTACTCAATTGCCAGCCTTAATGTAAACCAAACCTGCAGTATAAGTTTTATTATTTATATTATATTTTTGTAATTTTGAGAATATGTAATAATGTATGTGTTTATAATTGTGAACCATCTTTATCATTTGTAATTTCTTTAACTAACTAATGATTTTAGAAGAAAAAAAAAAAAAAAAAAACAAACAAACAAAACAAAAAACAAAAAATCGGTTCAAACGGGTCAAACTGGTCAAGACTGTTTGACAAGTATCAAGACTTTAGTAAGTGGTTTGCACAGAGTCCCCAAATAACGACCCTAGCCAAATGATCTTCACCACACCCGTTTTCAAGCTTGTATTGTTTAAGCCGGAAACAATTACATAGATAACCATTTGAGTAAACGGCCAAAATGGTCCCTGAGGTTTGATCAATTTTGCCACTTTAGTTCAAAAACTCAAACATTTTGACTCTAAGTCCCCGTGGTTTCAATTTTGTTGTCATTTTCATCCAAAAAGAAAATCTAATCAGATTTTTCAGTTAACATCCAATTTTTTTTTTGTCTTTTTCCCCCTTTTAATGAAGGGCAAAATGGTCAGATTTTTTTAATTTGTTATAATAAAACGTTAGAAGACCATTTTGCCCTTCATTAAAGGGAGAGAAAAGACAAAAAATACTGGATGTTAACTGAAAAATTTGACAAGATTTTCGATTTTGGATGAAAATGGCAACAAAGTTAAAACAACAGGGACCCAAATTCAAAAGATTCAAGTTTTGGACTAAAGTGATCAAACATCAAAGACCATTTTGACAGTTTACTCTAACCATTTTCCAATTTTTTTTATTTTTTATATTCATATACTACAAAATTCTCTAGTTAAAAAATATCTCAACGAGTTGGTTGATATTGGCAACAACTAACATGAACACCACATGATACGTTTTAAACACCTAAATATATGTTTAGCTCATGTAACAACAAATAATGAAATCGAGAACAATTCAAAATTTGTAAACCTATGTAGCATCGCATTAGTTTCGATTTAGAATAAATTCAATTTGACATGATTAAAAAACCTAAACAATGGTTGCTTAAGTTAAAATAAAAAAACCTAAAAAACGGTTAGTATAAATTTTTTATAACTAGCTATAAAATAAATTAAATTAAGTTTCAAAAAGTAAATAAGAAATCTTAGTACTTCTATAAAGCTGGAGGGTGTATTATAAAGTCCCTATGGGCTTTATCATGCCATGTCAGATCTAATTACGCGACATGTCATATGGGGCTTTAAAATCTCTTCATTTAACTTGCAGGGTGTGTTATAAAGCTTATCTAGTAAACAAAATTAAAAAAAAAGATCTTATTGGTTGAAAAGAGGTGGGCCCCACCTGAACCCCCTTTTTTGCTCGTTAGCAGCATGGCGGAAGAAGGATGACACCCCCATTTCATTTGCTCGGTGTGAACGATTACGCCCCATGGACTCTATGTTTGCTTTGTTGGCAGGGTGGCGTTAAGCCACATCCCTAGCCTAAGATATTTTTGCACATGTCAAATCGGTTACCTAACCTATTCGGTCACCTGTTTATTATAGGTGAACAATAAATTTTTATAGTGGAAAAGACAAACAAAAACATCTCTTTCTACATAAAAATTGTTAGATCACCCGTAGTGGGGCGATTTTTTTAAAAAAAATTCAAAAAAACCGCCAAATAACGCCCCGGAGCCATTACACCCGGCGTTTTCCGGCGTTTTATTTGACAAAAATTGATTCCGGCGTTATAAAAAAAAAACGCTGAAGTGATCAACTCAAAATTGCATGTGGCCAATGGGAGTGGTCCAAGTGTAAGTTTCAATTTCTTTTTTTTTTATCCTTTTCTCTATAAAAAAAAATAATTGTTTAATGATTGGAAGGGGCGTTATTGGACATTATTCCCACTACGGCACTTTTGCAATAACCTCCAATAATGCCTCATGCTGACTGGACTGCCACGTTTCGCAAAACGCCCCATGGTGGGGGCATTATTGAGCTAAACCACTACACATTGTCTTATAAAAATGATACATCTACACGTGTTGATGTCTTCCAACAAAACAAATATTCTTTTCATAGAACCGGCAAACACGTGTATATATCTTTTTTACAAAACCAAAACATCAAACAAGCACATAAATTCTCTTAGTTTTTCGTTGAAAACCAAATACTACCTTAATAATGTAGCCTAAGAATTTGGATAAGCATTAGTTATGGGAATAATGATATGTGTTTTATCGGTTTGGTTTGAAATTGTGAAATTATTTAAACTGATAATTGGTTCGGTTTTATGGTCAGATTTTGGGTTGTGTAACTTTTACATATTTTACTTGGGTATTAATTTATACTAATATTTAGGACCCGTAAGTTGCGGCGGGACTCTTAAACCGAAAAAAATAGATGAAAAACGTTGAACCACGCATGCGCGTTACTACGTATTAACTCATA
This sequence comes from Helianthus tuberosus, assembly GCA_030545235.1. Lineage (NCBI taxonomy): Eukaryota > Viridiplantae > Streptophyta > Magnoliopsida > Asterales > Asteraceae > Helianthus > Helianthus tuberosus. The sequence goes on along the minus strand of CM060390.1, from coordinate 120,790,605 downwards.
AAATTTAAACCGGAACGTACAATATTTTCGTATAAAAGAATAACTAAATTGAAACAGTAAAAAAACATTATTGGGCGGGTTTGGATTAATAATGATAAAAATAATAAGAATAAATTTATAAATTATAGAGTTTAATAAAATCAAAAGTAAGCAATAAGGATCATTTTGTACTTTTACTAGTACTTTTCTCTAGCATACAACATGCCATAAAAACTTATAAATTAAGCTTGTATGTATCATCCAATTGAGAGTGATATCTAACCATCAAGAAAGCACAAGGTACAACTAAAATAAGCACAAATAAATCGAATAGTAATCATGTGAGGGAAACATTTTGGTTAATATAAGCACAAATAAATCGAATAGTAATCATGTGAGGGAAAAAATTTGGTTAATAATGCTTGGTTAATTAGATTATACACATGAACTTTGCTTAGCAATACAACACACGAAGCCTGTTTTCTTAGTTACAACTGATTAAACAATATTACTTCTTTGCTTTGATCGTATTACGTTTGTTTTTTAAATAAATGCCCAATAAGCCAAATCGTCAAAAACAATTTGATTTGTTTTTTACTTTACTCATGATTTGACTTGAAAACCATAAAGACCAAACACCGACACTGTCTCCAACGTTGCCACCATTCGGCCACCTGTTCTGGCATGGCGGTAGCTAAGGACGCACACGTAGAAGAGAGATTGTGATTGTGAGGGGGAGAGATAAGCCATGGCTTCGGCGCTCGTTGCACAGGAGGGGGTGAACAGACCGACGAACAGTCTGAGTTGACACCAGACAGAAAAAGAACGGGTTCTCACCCATTAGAGACGGTATGAATAACTCTACGTAAAACCATGTCTAGCCTATTCAACATTAATGCATTGTTTAGATATTTTCTCAATCAATCATATTTAGGGGTTGTTTATTTATCTCTTAACCAGGCTCTTAATGGTTTGACACTTAATGGTTCTGAATGTTTTTTCGTGAGCAGATGTTTGAATGGTTCAAACATTCGCCTCTGTACTGAGACTGAATGGTTAAGACGTCTAATCTGAATTGGTCAGATATTTGCCTCTAAATGGTTAAACATTATACCGGCTCTTAATGATCCAGACCTCTTGTTGGTTCAACGTTTAATGATTCAGACTTTTTACTGGTTCAGCACTTAACCATTCAGAAGTTGTCAAACAGTCCCTTACCCATTATTCTGCCATGTGCCTTGATCTTTTTGTTAATTTTTTTTTGGACATATCAACCTTTTATCTACTATAGCGTTGTAAAACAAGAGATGTTTGTTTAAGCTTTTCTATTAGGAAAGTGTATAAAAAGATTTCTCGGCTGGTTAGACTTTTTTTTTTTTTTTTTAAATTTAAACATCATAGAATTTGTGGATGAAAACTAAATAATAAAAAAATAGTACATATGAAAAAGACCTATAACAATATAAATACATATCATAAAGTTCAATTGACTACAATATGAAGTGTAGTCACCATTCATTCGATATCTAACAAATAACAATGGCCCTTGTGAGTTATTACAATATGAAAGAGTCACAAAGCCGAATTTAAATGTTTTTTTGGTAGTATGGTGACCTTGCCTCGTTGAAAACACCATCCGCAGATCTAGCTTGTTTTTTTTTTTTTTTTTACACCAGGAATTTGAGAGCAACCACTCAGGAGAATTAAGGAAACCCCTAACAGTCATGTAACCGTTATTTAAAAAATAAATATATAGACCTATAAAGATATATTTTTTCACACCATTTTTCACACAAAAGTTCCACTATTCTCCCTCATTCTTCACACAATAAAAATTATACTTATCTTCACATCTCAATACGGATTTATTTCAACCTTCACCGTTTGCGTACGATTCATCAAGCTCCGACGATGAAAATGACGAGACGAAATTTTCCATTTTTGACTACCGTGGTCGCGTTCTCTATAAACCAAAGTAAAGACACCGTGTCATTGTCAAGAAGGTACCAATTTATTAAAAAAATTTAATAAAGTGTTGTATTCTATTTTATTATTTTTAGTATTTTTTTGTTATAATTTTAATTTTATTATGTAATTTTTATATTTCAATGTGACATTTTTGCATAAGTTAGTATTTTGTGTTATAATTTTAATTTTATTATGTAATTTTTATATTTCAATGTGACGTTTCTGCATAACACAACGGTATTTTAAAATATCCAAAAGTTAAGAAATTTATTTTTGCTTTAATGCATATGGTATAACCTAAAATAAGGGTATATTAGTCTTTCAAACACTAATTATAATCCCCTCGTCTTAATTACACTTTAATTTCCCTAACTTTAAGAAAATTATAGATAATTAATTAGTAGTTAAATTTTATCCCCTTAAAAAAACCAACAACCTTCCGATTTTTAAACACGCATCGTATTTTCGTACCTTAATAATTTAAATAAAATACAAAATAAAAACAAGTATTTTTTTTCTATTTAATTTGAATATAGTATTACTGTAATTTTTTTAATTAAAACATTTGATATGTTACATGATTAATAGTGTCTAGGGTGAGCAATAACTAGATTGTTAAGCCATGTTGAACCGAAAACATAAGAACTAATCCGAAATGAACCAAAAACTGAACTAACTCAAAACCAATTAACCGAAAACTAATCAACCAAAAATCGGTTCTTGGTTCTTTTGTACGCTCATTTAACCAAAATTAATCAAACCAAACCGAATTATTCATATTTTCTTATATTTCTAGCTTTTATAACTTTAGTTCATGTTTTTCATGTTAATCAAAATGAACCGAACATTTCATGTATATATACATCCGGTTCATATATTTCTAAGCTATTTAAGCAAAACATACTTTTTTATTAGTTTTTTTAACGATCGGATTCTGTGATTATAGAATAGGGCCATTATATGTTGTAAAATCCCAACAAAGACACAAAAGATTATAACGAAATAAAGAAAAAAAATTATTACATTCTACCCCCACTTTTTCGCCTGCAAAATTATGTCTCAATTATTAAATCCCCCCATCTTTCCCAAGATATATCTTGATGTTTTGTTATACCTCTTAGCCACAGTACGTGTTTACCATATTATCTTCTGTAACGTTGTTTCTAGACCAATTTGTGCCATTAAAAACTTTCTCCGCCGTTATGAATACCATACTCACCACTTTCTTCTAGTCGTTTGAACCTGTCATTGCCTTGACCGTTTGCAGGGCTTCTTCACTTGAATTAAATGTTGTTGCAGTTGCTATCTTCAGCCATGATCCGACGTTTCTCCAAATTTCCTTAGCCATCTCGCATTCAAGTAGACAGTGGTTAACTGTTTCATCACATCTCGAACATATCAGATTAGGCATGTTCATGCCTCTTTTCCTTAGCTCAATGTTAATCGCGATCCACCCTAAGCGTGCTTTCCAACAAAAGTAATATTACTTTTGGCGGAGCCCAGTTATTCCAGAAAGCCAGTTGTTTTGTGTTGCATTTGTCGATTCCAGAATCCGTTTTCTTACTAACCTGAGCGAAAATCTCCAGATCTGATGCTTTCCACTTCCAAATATCCCTACCTTCTTTGAATTTCACTTTATTCAGCTCACTCAATACCTCGGTTTACTAGGCCCATTCCACTTCACTGTTAGGTGCTCTGACCCAGTCCATGTTCCATTGGTTTTCATTATTCAACTTTGTAACACTGCTTCCAACTGATGCATGTTGATATGCACCAAATGCAACATATAAATTATATCAAATAAGGTATAAAAACAACTATTTTTAGTACTAATGTTGGAAAAAGTGTGTTTCTTTGTATACTTTTGATTTTCAGGATCAAAAGAGCTTAAATGTACAAAAGGAACAAATTAACGGCAAAAACCAGCATACATACATAAGAAGGTAAGTTGATACAATATACCGACCCTCTGAGCTTCACCCCAAGACCAAAAAAAAAAAAAACAAACCAGAAGCCAAGCTCGGGTCGTGCCTGCCGGGCATGGGCCCGTGCCCCACCAAAGTTTCCATGAAGAAAAAGACAAACAGAAGCAGACAAGGGACACGGGGCCGTGTCTCATGGACACGGGCTGTGGTCAACTCTCAGATTTGTAAATCTTGGATCGTACAACAAGTACAAGGGCCACGGGTTGTGCCGTTGACACACGGGGTCGTGTGAGCATCTGGTCTGACAAGCTCATTAAATGAAGACAGAGAAGGAGAAGGGCACGGGGCCATGCCAACCAGGCACGTGGCCGTGTGACCCCTCTGTTTTCAGCTATAAATAGAGGTGTTTGGTTTATTTGCAACTCATCACTTGGCAAACCATTTCTCTCACTTCCACCACCACAACACCATCATCTTCCACCACAACTGTTAGAGTTAGAGTGGGTAGTAGTTTCGGGATCCAAGATTGATAGTAAGAGCTTTCGTCAAACTATGGCCATGCTTGGCTAATCTCTTACATCACTTGGTGAAGACAAAATCTTTTATGTGTTACTTTTGATTTCTAACCTTTGGTTACTTTTTAATTAGGTATGTATTAATGACTTTAATAACTAGTTTTTATATTAAAAGTGATTTTTATTCTATCATCTCTTCATGTTCCGTTGATTCACTCATTCGTGTCTTTACGGTTTATATAAAGTACGTTAACTGCCTGGAAGGGGGTTAGAAGGGTGGTTTGGGTAAAACTCTTGCCTCGTTTAGTGTATAGATCCTGCGAGAACTTGATTCAAGCTTATTAGGACTTCCTTTGAGGCAGATGGCATCAAATCGGGGGAAGTAAAAACGACTTGAATCTGTTATAAATAAACTACTATTAAAACTTTAAACCGGCCTTGCAGAACTGTATCCCTGCTGACTCAGACCAATATGGCTGAGGGTAGCGTCGCCTCCAAAAGAGGGACATGCCACATTTTGCATTAATAACTTACTTAATTATTTTTCAACATTCCGGCCTTGTAGGACTGTATCCCTGCTGACTCAGACCAATATGGCTGAGGGTAGTATTGCCTCCAAAAGAGGGACATGCCACTATAACTAATATAATCTCTTAAAAAACCCAAAGTGCGGAAATCATCAAAGGATACATAAAAGATGAGTTGGAACCAAGTGATTCTTTCTTGTTTATTTGTTTCTTTTATTACTTTAGCTTCTTTCTTTATTTTTACTCGTTAAAAACCTTTTCTCAAAATTTGGGTCGGTTAGCCGTTGACGATAAACTGATATTAAAAGCTCTTGTGTCCTTGGACGATCCGGTATCTTACTGTAAGGGCATACTTTAGTGTAGGTTTGTGTTGGGATTGAACCCTATCAGAGGAACAGATAATTAAAGCCAAAACTGGATCAGAGCAGTGGATCCAGAATAAGCAGACGATTACAGTTAATTCATGCAAATCTCTCCCCTTGAAAGTGGTTTTATATCTGCTGACCTCCTATCTGCTGATCTTACTAAGTGCTGACCTACACTTGCTGCTTTGCATCTACTGACCAATGTCAAAGACTGATGGAAGACCAAAGCTCTGCTGACTCAATCTACTGCCTTGAGTCAAGTACTGCTGATCCGGACAGGCACTGCTGGGTTCACAGCAGTGGGAGGATGCAGCAGCTGTTTAAGTGTCTTTTATGTAAAGAAATGTAATAGCAGTAGTTAGTACATCAGAGTTTGTATAGATCAGAGGTTAGAGTTTGTTAGGAGGTTAGATGTCACTTTCATGGTGACGTCAGCTAAGATGCTCAGTGGTTTGCAAGTGCCTATAAATAGTTCAGTACTTTGTACTGTTCTATTAGCTCTTTCACCACATCGTCTTCTTTGCACGAACAAACTACTGAGCTCTGGCTGAGGGGGAGTTTGCATTCATTCATCAATCATTGTAATCTTTGTTGAAACAAATTCAATCTTTCGATTCATTGTGTAAAGATGTTTGATTAAAGTATTACTCTCGTTTGATTGTATGCAAAGTTTGTTTTCATCTTAATTCCGCTGCACAACTCTTTCATTTCCATCTTAATTTCAAACGAAAATACAATCAGAAACAAACTCAGATCCAACAATTGGTATCAGAGCTTGGACAGTCAAATTTGATCTAACAATCATTTTGACGTAAATAGTTCAGCTCATAACAGTTGATACTGATCGTTTGTTCGTCCGTTGAAAAACAGAGCAAGGATTAATCACCATTAAAGTTGATTTCTCAGTGTCTGTAAAACAACAAGAATGACGTCACAATCTCAGGATGATAAAAACAACATCGGCTCGCTTTTTAAACCACCTATGCTAAAAAGAAATGAGTACAACATCTGGCAGAGGAGGATGGGTCACATCCTCGCTCAACAAAGCACAGGTTGTTGGAGGTCTGTCATTTATGGTCCCCATGTTCCTTCAGTGCCAAGCGCTGAAGATGCTAAAAAGTTCGTTCCAAAACCAGTTGAAAATTATACCGAAACCGACTTTCAAAAGATCGAACTAGATGCTAAGGCTTTTAGCATCATAGCATCAGTGCTGCCCAATGAGATATATGCTGGACTGTTACACTGTAACAGTGCCAAAGAATTATGGGACGCACTTAAGGAACAGTTTGGGGGGACTGAAGAAGTCATAGAAAACAACAGGGAAATCCTGAGCCAACAGTATGAAACATTTTGCTACGTTAAAGGTGAATCACTAACGCAACAATTTGAGCGTTTCAGTTGTCTCATCAGTGAACTGAGGCTTGTTAACACCACTTTTACAAACTCAACTCAAAATAGCAGGTTCCTCAGGTCACTGCCAGAAAAATGGGACACAATAGCTTTTGTCACCCGAAACTCATCTGAGTTCAAGGATCTGACCTTGACTCAACTCCACGGTCTACTCCTGACCTACGAAAGGGAGTTGAACCAGAAAAGGAGGTTACAAGAGTCAGGAAAAGCTACTGAGGATTACACTTTCGGTAATACTGCTCTTCTGGGTCAAGAAGAATCTGGGAGCAGTGGTAAGGATCAGGGTTATGATCACTTCATTGACATAACTGCTGGTGCAAATTTTAACAACCCTGATCCTCACTCTGCAAGTTATGCATTCACTGCAAACGAAAACCAGATGTCAGATAATCTAAGCTTTAAACTCAATGATCTACAACATTTCGATCCCACTGACTTAGAGGAAATGGACATCCTGCACCAACTGGCTTTGCTAAGTGTTAGAACTAGCAAATTTTACAAGAGAACAGGGCGAAAATTCCCAGGTTTGCATGGGAATCTAAGGGTTGGGTTGGATAAATCGAAAATCAAGTGCTACAAGTGTAATAGGTTGGGACATTTCGCTAGGGAATGTAGGAGTCAAACTACTGGTCCCATAATTACTCATCCTAGCTCAAATCCTAGACCTCAAAACCAAAGCATTGTGCACTATGCCCAGTATACCCCAGCAGCTCAAGTGAACACTGCTCACTATGCTGCTGCCCCTGTGCCAGTACACTATGTCCAAACTACTGTTCCACAAATCCAATATGTTCAAACCCCTGCTCCCCAGGTACAAGTGCAAAATGTTGCACCTCAAACCACTGCTCCAGCAGCAGCATAACCAGATCAACAAAGTTTTTTTACTCAAGGGTTTGTTGACTGGAGCAGTATGCCTGATGATCTTAGTGATGAAAATTTTGCACTCTATGCTTCTAATGATTCTTCACATGATGAGTTTTGTTTGATGGCATTAGAGTCAATATAGGAGGGGGTTGAAGCTGAGGAGGAACATCAGTGCTTTGAAACAGTGGAAGAGGTGACTGAAGCAGTGGTTACTGATGTGGCTGGTGAACTACTGTTGGGAGAAAGTTCAGGTACCCTGATTGAACCAATGACAGATCCATGGTCCGTAGAGGACAAAGAAGAAGAGAAAGAAGAAAAGGCTGGTGAAAAGAAGGTGAAAGCTGATGATGAAGAAGATCATCAATGTGATTGTGCAATGATGGCAGCTGCCAAGGTATCTCCTCAAGTTCTTGAAAAACTGTGTTCTGACAATTGCATAATTGCTTTTGCTAACATTAAAGAGGTGAATGAAAACCTTCGGGATAAAATCTTGACTGATGAGGTTAAATTTGAAAAGTCTTTAAAAGAACTTAAAAACAAATTGACCGAAAAAGAAAAAGAGATCAGCTGTTTAAAAGAAGAGCAAAGCATAACCAAAACCCAACTTCAAACTATGGTAGAAAAATACCAAGTTTGCAAAAAGGAGTTGGAATCCACCCGGATTACTTGTGAAAGATGGGTGGAATCCTGCAGAGGATATGAGGTTATGCTTGAAAAACAGAGAAAAAGCAATGTGAAATTTGGGGTTGGCTATAGAAAACATGATGATGAAAACACTGCTTTTGAAAAATCTGTTCAAACCACTGATGTAACCACTGAGTTCATCCCCACAAACAAGAATGGCCAAGAAGTAAAAATCACTGACAAACTTGGTAACAAAATCACACTTGACAGACCAATGGAATCCTCTACTTTTGAGGAGCTTGAAGAATACCAGTTTAAACCAAAATGGTCTGATGAGTGTGACATTCTTGAAAATTTCAAGCCAATGGACTTTACATCAACTGATGGTGTCAAGGCTCCAAAAGCTAAAGTCATACCTCTCAAGGACATCCCAGCGGTGGTTAAAACCTCTGCTGCAAAGGAGTCTGAAAAGAGAAAGAAGAAAGAAAAAATTGATAACTTGTTTTGTGAATTCTGTGAGAAAAGGAATCATCTAACAAAAGATTGTTTCCACTTAAAAGCTTATGATTTAAACAGAACAAGTGTCATTGTTTCAGCTGAAGGTTGCATTGTCTGTGGTAAAACAAACCACAAAACTCAAGCATGTGTGTATCTCAAAAACTTTGATGTGAAAAAGAATGAGTACATTGCTAAAACATCCTTGAGTCCATCATCATCATCAACATCTGTCAAATTCACCAAGAAACAACCACTGTTTGTGCCAGTTCAAACAGCTGTTACAAAACAGCTGAACCAAACATCTGTCAAAAGAGATGTTCAGGTTACTGATGCACCCCCTGCCAATCAGTTCAGAAAAGGCAGAGAAAAACAGTCTTACCAAAGGATTCCTCACGTTTATGAGGCCTACAAAAGGCCCTCTAAACCTAAAGTGAACAGGCATCCTTTTGGTTACCAGCAGATGATTGGTCAGGACCCACAACAGTGGTTAGAGAAACACTGTCCTAAAACAGTTCAAACTCCTGACCTAACCACTGTCCACCATTCTGCATCCATTCCAGACACTGTTGAGACCCCATCCAAAGCCTTGTTGGCTTTGGAGACCTTAATGAACTAATCCGTTTACTTCATGTGCAGGGAGCTTCTGCATGCTTTGATAGTCTTTGGTATGTAGATAGTGGAGGCTCCAGGCACATGGCAGGATGTAAAGCCCTCCTCAAAGACTTTAAAATCCATGGAGGGGGTGATATATCCTTTGGGAATAATAGTAAAGGGAAAGTTCTGGGGTCTGGAACAGTGCAAACTGGAAATGTAAAATTTGAAAATGTCAATCTAATAGACAATCTAAAATTCAACCTTCTGAGTGTGTCCCAAATGAGTGACAAGGGATTTGGGTCATTCTTCACAGAAGACTGTTGTAGGATTGTTGGACCAGAAATGGTCAAAAAGATTGAAGCAATAATCAAAACTGGTCAAACTAAACTTGTTGCTCAAAGAAGTGGCAATGTTTATGTTGTTGACATGTCAAAAGAGTGTCCCAGAGCTGATGCCTGTCTGTTCTCAGCTGCCTCTAACAAAGAGACAGAACTTTGGCACAGAAGGCTGGGGCACACAAATCTTAAGACAATCACAGAAATTTCAAAAAATGGTTTGGTGAGAGGCCTACCACAAAAATTGATTTCATGCCCTGAACATTGCATTTCCTGTTTAAAAGGAAAACAACATAAAAGTTCTTTCAAGTCCATTGAAGAGTCCAAAACAACCCAGTGTTTGCAAATGCTACACATGGATTTGTTTGGCCCAGTTCAAGTCATGAGCCTCAAAAAGAAAAGATATTGTTTGGTTATTGTTGATGACTTTTCTAGGTTTACATGGACTTTCTTTTTACACTCAAAAGATGAGACTGCAGGCATTTTGCAAGACTTTGTAACACAGGTTGAAAAGCAATTTGACCTTCCAGTGAAAAGCTTTAGGAGTGACAATGGCACATAATTCAAAAATAGGGAGTTGGATGCCTTCTGTGTGAAGAAAGGGATTGTAAGGCAGTACAGCATCCCTAGAACACCAGAGCAGAATGGGGTAGTGGAAAGGAAGAACAGAACTCTGATTGAGGCTGCCAGAACCATGCTTGCAGATTCAGGTTTGTCACTAACTTTCTGGGCAGAGGCAGTAAACACTGCTTGCTATGTTCAGAACAGAGTTTTAATAAACCCTAGGCACAAAAAGACTGCTTATGAAATTCTGTATAAAATCAAACCACTGATTTCATACTTCAAGGTGTTTGGCTGCCCATGCTTTATTTTGAACTTAAAAGATTCCATTTCAAAATTTGCAGCCAAAATTGATTGTGGTTATCATCTGGGATACTCAACCACTGCCAAGGCCTACAAAGTGTTCAATACACGGACCAAGGCAGTGGAGGAGACTTTGAATATTAAGTTCAATGAACTTTCATCAATGAAAATCCCAGCAAACCCTGCAGATCTGTTTGATCTTGAAAAATTTACTTTTGAAAATACTGCTGTCAAGACTAACAGTGCAGGTCCATCAGAGGATACAACACCAGACTACGGGTATGAAATCATCATCCCTCAAAGGTCTGCCACAAAGGGAAAAGCACCAGCTGTTCAAAACAGCTGTCAAAGCTCAACCACTGCTACCTCAACCGTTGTTGACCAAAGTAGCCCATCAACCACTGCTTCCACATCCTCAAACACTGCTGATAAAAGTCCTCAAACAGTGGATAAAAGTCAACAGTTGTCCATGTCATTACCTCCTATTCCACCACCTTTTGAAGCCACTGCTGGATCATCAAAGTCCCCAGCAGTGGTTAGCTCAGATGATACACATTTGCAGCCTTCACCAACCAATGCTATCATACCATACCAAGGAGATTTAATCTTCTTGAGATCTCATCCACCTGATCAAATCATTGGCAACATAAATGAAGGGGTGCTCACAAGAAGCCAAACCCAAAACATTTGTCTTTTTGCAGGTTTTCTATCACTCCATCAGCCAGTCAAGTACCAAGAGGCACTGAAAGACAACAGCTGGGTAGAAGCCATGCAAGAGGAGCTCCAACAGTTTAAAAGACAACAAGTATGGGAGCTTGTACCACTGCCAGAAGAGGTTAGTCCCATTGGCACAAAGTGGGTCTTCAAGAACAAAACTGATGAAAGGGGTATTGTTGTCAAGAATAAAGCCAGGCTTGTGGTTCAAGGTTACAGACAGGAAGAGGGGATTGATTATGATGAAACATTTGCCCCTGTTGCAAGATTGGAAGCCATTAGACTGTTCCTGGCCTTTGCTGTCAACCACAATATGAAGGTGTTTCAAATGGATATCAAAAGTGCTTTCCTCTATGGTACAATTCAAGAAGAGGTATCTGTTTGTCAACCTACAGGTTTTGAGGATCCATTTTATCCAGATCATGTCTACAGGCTAAACAAAGCCTTGTATGGCCTGAAACAAGCACCAAGGGCCTGGTATGAAACTCTTTCCAACTTCCTACTCTCAAATGGTTTCAAAAGAGGTACCATTGATAAAACATTGTTTTTAAAATGGAGAGGGAAGGATTTAATGATTGTCCAGATTTATGTGGATGACATTATTTTTGGAAGCACATGTAACTCAATGTGTGAAGAGTTTAGAGAACTCATGACAGCAGAGTTTGAAATGAGTGCAATGGGTGAGCTGCAATGCTTTCTTGGTCTCCAAGTCCAGCAATTGCAAAATGGAACTTTCATTCATCAAAGCAAATATGCTAAAGAACTTTTAACCAAATTTGATATGAATGATTGTAAACCATGCAGCACACCCATGGCAACAAATAAGCTGGTCATGTCTGATGAAAATGATGATCTGATTGACCAAACACTTTATAGAAGCATGATTGGGTCTTTATTGTACCTAACTGCATCTAGACCAGACATCATGTTTGCAACATGTGTCTGTGCAAGAAGTCAATCAGCCCCCAGAAAATCAAATCTCATTGCTGTAAAAAGGATCTTCAGATACATAAAAGGTGCTCCCACACTTGGTATCTGGTATCCAGCTAATGGGAACATCAAGCTTTCAGGTTTCTCTGACAGTGACTTTGCTGGATGTCACACAACAAGGAAGTCCACATCAGGAGGGTGCCAGTTTCTAGGTGATTGCTTAGTTTCATGGCAAAGCAAAAAGCAAGCAGCTGTTTCAACATCCACTGCTGAAGCTGAATACATTGCTGCTGCAAGCTGTACAGCCCAACTCCTGTGGCTTCAAAATCAGTTACTGGATTTTGGTATCACTGCCTTAAAGACACCACTCATGTTGGATAGCCAGGCAGCAGAAAATATCATCAAAAATCCAGTTTCCCATTCAACCACCAAACACATCGACATCAGACATCACTTTATGAGGGATTGCTATGAAAAAGGTTTGATTTCTCTGCATCATGTCCCAACTAAAGATCAGCTGGCAGATGTGCTCACAAAAGCACTTGATACAGCCACTTTTGAAAGCTTGGTCTCTAGAATTGGGATGCTGAACATGGAATAACAAGCAACATCTTGTTTTTCTATGAATAAAAGCAACAAAATGTTTTCAGAAAATCAAAACTCCATCCTTAAAAATAGCTAAAAATGATATTTTTCATTAAAATCCTTAAAAGTCTGCCATTAACCACTGATTGTTCAAAAGTCTGCTCTACTTCAAAAAGTCTGTCCACTGCTGAAAGTCAACCCCTGCTCTCTCATTCCTTTGATAAACTCTGTTGTTCAAAAGCTATGTCTTATCCACTGATATGCTATCCACTGATAGTGAAAATCATCCACTGCTTTCATCCCACTGCCTTCATCAGTCACTTTCACAAAAGTACTGTCCTTCACTTTCACCAGGGGTTGTCACGTGGGCAGTACATATTGGTCAGACCTTTTGTAACGGCTGCCACCTCAGCATTCACTTTCATCCCTATAAAATCCCCCACTCACCACCAAAACAGGGTTTTACTGTCGAATTGAATTCTTAAAAATTCTCTTCTCAAAGCAGTTTTTCTTCTCATCTCTCACAAATTTCTTCGATCATTCATCTTCAAAATGACAAAATCGAAGTCATCTTCAAAACCCTCCTCTAAATCATCTTCGAAAACAGCCTCTCAAAAGGCTATCTCCACTGAAATTCTACATAAACCATCTCACAATCTCCTGGGTCTTCTCACAAAACCAGGAACCACAAATGTTTTCAATTCCATCATTGATATCATGGCAAAATCAATGTACAAAACTTTGTTTACCGCCGATGCACCAATCTATTTGGTGACCCAAAGGGAGTTCTGGAAGAATGCAACCCTTGAAAAACAAGGAGACACTGCAACCATCATAAACTCTTCTCTAAAGGGTAAAGCTGTCCAAATCACGCCATAATCCATTTCAGAGGTCTTTCAACTCGATGATCAAGAAGGTAAAATCTCTTTCACTAAAAACGAGTTGCAAACTGACTTCATTGAGAGAGGGTATGAAGCCACAATGATGAAGAAAATTACCTTAGAAAAAGGTTATTTTCCTTCTGCAACCAGATTTTTATTTCATACCCTCCTACTATGTGTTTCAAATAAAACCACTTCTTTCAATGAAATCCCTTTAAAGATTCAAAATCTGGGATATGCTATTCTTCAAGGAGAAATTTTTAACTATTCTCGGGAAATTTTTAAAGATTTGGTTAATAATGTTGAAACAAAATCATTCTTACTGTTTCCAAGGTTTTTAAGTTACTATTTTTCAAAGAAATTCAGTAAGGATGATTTAGCTGTAATAAACCAAGGTGATTCTACTCAAATAAACAGTTTAACAACTGAAAGTTTTTCAAGAATGTTAGCACCTTGCAAAACACAAGCAGAGGTGCCTGAGCAGATTTTAGCAGTTACAACTGCTCCTCAGGTATCTGCTGCTGAGCCCACTGCTCAAGGTGATCAAAGCAGCAGCACAACTGTTTTGAAACCCGCACCTAAAATCACCAAAAGGCCAATAAAGAGAAAAACACAAAAACCCCCCAAAACCATCAAAAAGGCATCTCTGGAGGATGTGATACTAGAGCTCCTGCCCGTGACAACACAAAAGTCACAAGAAACCACTGCTGCTACTTCCTCACAGCAGTTGGTACAAATATCTCAACCCATAACCGAAACTCCTCCTGCTTCTTCACAAAAAGAACAGGTTGTACAAATAGGGTCTCCACATCATGATGCTCTGGAAACACTCGTTTCTATCATCCACAGCTCAATACCCGGGGCAAATCCACTTTCTACACCACCCTTCACATCCACAATTCCCCCACGAACTAAACTGTTGTTGGATGCAATTGATTTGAACCAGGCATTAACCAGTCCTTCTCAATCACCTATCAATGAGAATATGCCTCAACCACTGACTGGGTCTGCTGTAACAATCTTTGCTAACCCACCAACACAACCTGAGGAGGTTAGACCCCTTGAGTTACAAGTAACTCTTGGTGGTAATCCAAGTGAAGCAGCCACTACAATTGTTACACCCACTGGGTTACATTTGGACAGTGGTTACATTAATAAGCCTTCCTTGGAGGCAATTCCTTTTATAGCACCTCTGTCAACCACCAGTGGATTTATTTATCCTACTGGCAACATCAAAAGGTTGTCAAGTGTTGAAGGAAGAAGACCCCAGTACCAAGAAAAAGGGGCATCAGTGGTTAATGTTTGGAGTATACTCCCTACATCTACCACTGATAAAACCACTGCTAGTGGGAAATCAGATGATCCAATTAAATTGGGTGATGATTTAATGTACCAGAAATTGACGGATCGCATTGAAAAACTTGATAACTCTGTTGCAGAACTCAAAGATATGCTACAACAGGTGTTACAAGTACAAAAAGTACAATCAACTGCTATTCCACCTCAAGCACCTGCTCCACAAAGGGCACCTGCTACAAATGAGCTTTGGAACTTGTTTCAACCTTTTCTCCATCAACAAGCACAATTAGCAGATCAGCAACATGAGAAACATGTCCAACAGCTGAGAAATGCAATGGAGTCAAGGTTCAAAAACACTCAGGCTGATTTAAAGGCTCTCAAAACTCAGATCCTGCAAACCACTGGCACTGCTCCTCCAACAGTACTTTTCATTGATCAACTCCCAGACGATAATGCCAAAAAGGGGGAGAAAATTCAGGAGTGGAAGAAGAAAGGAATAGATGATGGTCTCTACATTGAATCTGAAAAGGATGCTATGACCAGAAAAATTCCTGTGCCAGATGGTAGTAAAAAGGTTGATGCTACTCAAGAAGCACTTGATGAAGGAGTAGCAAGTGTAAAAAGAGATAGAATGGCAAAGGATGTTTCAAGGTGGAATGAGGAGAAAAGAGCTTTCATGGAGCTGTATGAGCAGGGTTGTTCTGCTTCTAAAGATTCTAAAAATCCGAAGACAAAAAGAAAACCTAAGTCCATCCCATCCAGATTTCCAAAGCCTCCAAAACCACCATCCAAAAGCCATCAGCATAAAACCTCCACTCAAGTAGCTGTTGTAACTCCTGCTGTATCAACTACTGCTGGTACTTCAGTGGTTTCAACAGCTGTTCCCACTTCAACACACACTACTTCAACACACACCACAATTACTACATTATCATTACCACTGCCACCATCAAAAATCATTTCACCACCACTTTCACCTGCTGACAAAAAGCAGAAGACAACAGATGTTATAACATCTGTTGTAATGACAACAGTGGTTGAAACACCAGTTGTTTCAACAACTGTTAGTCAATCACAAACCACTGCCATACCATCTACTACCACTGATCCACCCAAAACATCATCTGCTTCCTCTAAAACAAAAAGAAGAAGGATTTATATATCAGATGATGATTCACCTCCACCACCACCAACATCTTCAAAATCCCTATCACTTGTCACTATTCCAAAACCCATACCTCTCTCTTCAGCTCAAATTGTAAAACCACTACCTCCTGCTGGTGTCTCATTTCCTCTAGAACTCATTGCAGTAAGGGAAGAAATAAAATCCTTTTATTATGAGGATAACCCAGCCAAAAGGAGTTTGCCATCAATTGCAGAATATCCCAGGCCAAATAATATTGAAGAATACTTGAAACTCAAGGCCAAACAGGCAGAGGATATTGCAATCAAAAACAGAAAAGGGAAATCTGATAGAGAATTTCAACAAAACTATCAGTTCTTACTCTCACAGGTCAATGCTATGGAACGTTTTGCAAAAAATGTATGTCAGCAAATTTCAGAAAGGGCAGATGAGTCCTTAAGGAAAGACTACATTGAAAACATCATGACCTACAAGAAATACAAGGGGGAGAAAAACATGTACAAGAACTGGACCATTCCTGAGCTTGAAAAAGAAGCAGCTAGGATTCAAGACATGATAAAAAATAAGGTCAAGCAGACTCCTCCAGAAAAATTCAAACAATTTGAAGCTGAGAAGATACTAGAGTTGAGGAGAATGAAAGAGGAGTTGATTGTAGCTGATTATGGGTCAAAGAACTCTGTGACAAAGTGGGGGAGAAGATAGAGTCAGGGCAACCTACAAAAGGTTGGAGGAACTAAGAAAGAAAGACCCAAATGTTCCTCAAAAGCCTGACTATTCTAAAGCAGAGGTTTCTAAAAGACCACCAAAGCTGCAAGTCAAAAGAACCACTGCTCCAGCTGGTGCTGCCATCTACAAAAGAAGGAGCAAAAACTAGTTTAGTATGGAAACAATTCAAGATCTTTTAGCTGGAGATGCCATTGTAAAAGCAGGCACGAAAGTAATGATAAAGGAATATCTTGAATTGGAACAATCTGCAAGTGCTGCTCAGCCAGCCATGAATAGGCCAGCCTCACCAAATACTTCTGCAAATAAACATCTCCCAAGAAACCCACCAGGCTCAAAAATACAAAAGTGGGAAACTGACAAACAGACCTGCGTATTGACTTTGCTCAGGTCTGGTGGAGAAGTGGAGAAAATATCAAGGGAACAAGCTCTTGGCCTGAGTCTTGAAGATTTGCAGGATCTCCTTGATCTTCCACTTAGCAGGGATGATGAAGATACATATGCCCTAGACTTTGAATTACAATTTAAAGGTCAGATAAGGGAACTGTTGATGAGGCAATAAAGTCTTCCACAAATAATGAAGAGTTTTGGCATTATCTGTTCCAGGGGGAGATTGTTGGGATTGAACCCTATCAGAGGAACAGATAATTAAAGCCAAAACTGGATCAGAGCAGTGGATCCAGAATAAGCAGACGATTACAGTTAGTTCATGCAAATCTCTCCCCTTGAAAGTGGTTTTATATCTGCTGACCTCCTATCTGCTGATCTTACTAAGTGCTGACCTACAACTACTGCTTTGCATCTACTGACCAATGTCAAAGACTGATGGAAGACCAAAGCTCTGCTGACTCAATCTACTGCCTTGAGTCAAGTACTGCTGATCCGGACAGGCACTGCTGGGTTCACAGCAGTGGAAGGATGCAGCAGCTGTTTAAGTGTCTTTTATGTAAAGAAATGTAATAGCAGTAGTTAGTACATCAGAGTTTGTATAGATCAGAGGTTAGAGTTTGTTAGGAGGTTAGATGTCACTTTCATGGTGACGTCAGCTAAGATGCTCAGTGGTTTGCAAGTGCCTATAAATAGTTCAGTACTTTGTACTGTTCTATTAGCTCTTTCACCACATCGTCTTCTTTGCACGAACAAACTACTGAGCTCTGGCTGAGGGGGAGTTTGCATTCATTCATCAATCATTGTAATCGTTGTTGAAACAAATTCAATCTTTCGATTCATTGTGTAAAGATGTTTGATTAAAGTATTACTCTCGTTTGATTGTATGCAAAGTTTGTTTTCATCTTAATTCCGCTGCACAACTCTTTCATTTCCATCTTAATTTCAAACGAAAATACAATCAGAAACAAACTCAGATCCAACAGTTTGCGTCTGTCTTAGGTTATTTTGTAGGGGTTGGGTTCGATATGAATAGTGGACTTGTTTGGTTATTTTGTGTTCTATGGGGCATGGGCTTGGCCCAATGTAAAAGGATCTCCTATGCTAGTATAAATAGGAGAGTCCTTAGTTGAATTAGGTTGTTGATTCTTTGGCAAACTTTGTGTTTTGTGCGATTTAGAATACCAGACGGATCCTTGAATCTGTGTGTTCTTACCTTTGAATCAATACAATTTGTCTTTCGATCTTCTACATCTCACTTGTAATTCCGCTACTTGTTTGGTGTTTGATATCCGATTGTAGTGATTATGGACTTACAATTGGTATCAGAGCCTAAGTAGTCTCGCGAAGGCTCGGTTGGATTGGATATCTTGAAGATTGAAGACTGATCGTGTTCGAATTCGACAAAGAAAGGTCTGATTTCTTTGATCATTTCAGTTTATCTTATAGTTTTTCTTCTGTCGACTGTTTCTTGGGTTATAGAGAGTTTGAGTTGTCTATTTTTCTTATTGAAAATCTGTTTATTTACATTTGAATATCAACCCAAGTTGAGGCACAAACACTGACGTTAAAGTGGTTTTTCTGTTTTGTTTAAAGTTAATTTGACGTACTGTGAAACAAAACGGGTCTGTTAATCTGAAATTTTGGTTTGATTTGGTTAAAATTCTTGTGAAAACCAACTGTGTTGGATATCAAAATTGAAATTTTAGTATTGATTTCTGATATTAAAATTTTGATTTGTCAAAATTGAAAGGGTTCTAGTTAAACATATAAATTTTTTGGCTGAAAGTTCTTTGAAAGAATTTAAAATTATAGGTTCTTGTTCTTCGAATTTTCATCAATTATTCATTAGAATTTTTGAATAATAGTGGGTTTGATCTGTTTGTGTGCAAGATTGAATGTGTTTGCAGGAATTTTGGAAAGTTTGTTGCAAGAAATTTTAAAAGGATTCGAAAAATAAAATCAACTTATCTTTCAGGATTGTGGTTGAAAGATTTTAATATTGCATTTCCAAATTTAGCTTGTGCGACTGAAAGTCTTGTGCGACTGTATTTATTGGGGCTTTCAAAGGATTTAGGCCTAATAATATCTCTTGTGCGATTCAGGGTGGGTTGTGCAATTGAATGAAATTGGGCTTTCAAGGATTCAGGCCCAAGTTTTATGCCTTGTGCGATTGATTACTTCTTGTGCGATTGAGAAGGGTTCAGCTAAGGTGTCATCTTGTGCGATTGATTACTTATTAACTTCTTGTATGATTCACAAGGTTTAGCTAAGGTGTCATCTTGTGCGATTCAAGTTAGAGGGTCACATTATCTTGTGCGATTGGCCAAAGGTTCAACGGAAGGTGTCATCTTGTGCGATTGACGGAAGGTTCTCTTGACAGGCCATCTTGTGCGATCGAAGGGGGTTCAACTTGTGCGATTGTGATTGAATCTCTTCAAGTGGGCTGATCTAATTGGGCCTGTGAACTGTTATACGGATTTTATTTTGTATTGGATCTTTGATTGTTATTGAACCTTCTGAATTGTTATTTGAACTATATTGTAATCATAAATGATATTCATCTGGTTTTCATATTTAATATTACCTGTTTCTCATAAGTTTAATTGTCTTTTCAAAAATGGCTCAAATTAATCAATTGGGATTGACTGAAACAGCTGCTATTAACAAGGATCTAGATAACATAATAGGAACTAACAACAGGATTCCTAGGCTCATCTCTGGGGGATCCTTTTCAGAATGGAAGTTCAGATTCATTCAATACATGAGAATCAAGGATCCAAAGGCCTGGAGGTCCATCTGCAACGGACCAACTGTGATCACCTACATTGTGAATGAAGCTGAGGGAACGACTGCTCCTAAGCCCGAATCTCAATTTACTGAAGAGGATCGTGAAAAGCTTGACATTGATGTCAAGGATCTTGCTATGCTACACTCTGCTCTTGCTCCAGAAATTGACATTGGAGTTCATGATTGCAAAACTGCAAAAGAAATGTGGGACGCTCTTCTGGCTATGTATTAGGAAAACGAAGAGATGAAGGAAAGCAGACGGGAAATGCTAACTCAGAAGTCTAACTTGTTCAATCACTTCCCAAGAGAAACTTTGGAAAATCAAATCTAGAGATTTATTGCTTTGGTCAGTGATATGAAGGCCCATGATATCAGCTTGGAAAAGTCTGTTACCAACAAGAAATTTCTCAACGCTCTTCCAAGAAACTAGGACACAAATGTTACCCTTATCAAAAGAACCCGGGACTTGGCAAGAATGACTCCTTCTGAACTGATATAATTGCTAAAGTCTTATGAGATGGACGACAAACAGAGGCTCTACAATTACACTGCAAGCTATAACAATGCAGGTGTGTTGACCAACACTGCTTTGATGTCTCAGCAAGGAATGAGCTCGCTTCAAACACCTTCTACTGCTCTATTTCCCACTAATCTTGGAACTTATGTCAATCAATCTTGCTATTTTCCTGCTCCTGCTCAACAAGTGAACCAAACTCAATCTGCTCCACCACCTGCTAATCAATCTGCTCCTATACCCACACAACTTCTTTCAAATATCACTACTACTTTTGCTGCAACAAACTCTTCAGTGGCTACTTTGAAGGAATTTGAGCAAGCTATGGCTTTCATGACAGGGGTCATGAATTGTTATCATGCTTTTATTGCTGGAAGGGTAGCAAATAACATCGACCCTACTGAACTGCTGGAAATCCATCCTGATGATGTTGAAGAAATGGATATCACTTGGCAGATGGCCATGGCAGTGTTTCGAGCCAAGAACTTTGTGAAAAAACTGGTAGAAACAAACGGGAAACGACTGATCATGAGCTTGGTTGGAACAAGGCTAAGCTCAGATGTTATAACTGCCATGAGCCTGGGCACTATGCTCGAGAGTGCAAACAGCCAAGAAGGGATAGAGTCGATCCAAATGTTAATGTCACTGTTAGTTCAGCAGCTCGACCAGCTCCAAATGTTGTGTCAACCTCGAACATCACTGTCTCTAGACCCACTCAGGTTTCATCCTCAAACACTGCTGTCAGAACTCAAGCTGCAGAATCTGTTGCAAATCCTGGAAATGCATTGATGGTTCAGGAAGGAGGGGGCTTTGATTGGACTCAACAGATGAACGATCTGCAGATCACCACAGACACTTTATACCAGTCAAATCAAGCTCTCATGGCAGAAGTGAAAGAAGATGCTGACTCGACAACTGAAGATATTGAGGGAACGATTTATCATGCCCTCATGGCTCAAATGAATGACTACACTCCTTCTGAGGCTGAGGTATGTGTAGATGATGTTTGTTGTACTTTAAAGCGTAGGGAGAAGGTAAAAGGGTTTAAAGAACAGGCCGAATCGCTTACTATGCAACTTCAATATACCAGATCCAGTAGTTATGAAGTTAAAAAGAATCTAGATGGGTATAAGGAGATGGCGGAGGCGCAAAAACGTGATATTCGAAAGTTGCATAGTGATCTAAGCGAAGCGAACTGTCGATATCTCCACTTCAAGGAGCTATCTGAAAAATTAACTGTTGAATTAAACGACTTAAAATCAACCTTTGAAAATACTGAATTTAATTTAAAAATAAATTGATGTTTCAAGTGAAAAGGTCGAAAAAATGATAAATCAACAGTTAAAGTATAGCAAAAAGGAAGTGAGGAATAAAGGGTTGGGTTTTGTATGCATACCTCCGCCATACAACCACAACTATTCCTCAATTCCAATGACTGAAGAGGGGATAGACAATTTACCCAAGATGGAATATGGAAAACCAGAGGATAAGAAACCTGAGCCTGTCAAGCCTTGAAAGATAAAAATCACTAGACCTGATAATACTGAAGTCATTTTAGAAAAGCAGGCTTATAAACAAACGTTTGTTAAATCAGAAAATGTTTTAAATCACACTGAAACCCTAAATTTTGAGAAAAATGTAAGTGTTGATAAACATTTTCAAGTCTTGGAAAAGGAATAATCGTGTGAGTCACAACAATCTTTTGAAAATAAATCAGTAACACAAGAGCCTGAGGTAAGAGAGTCTAGAGTAAATGTAGACAACATTGAGTTTGCCATGATAAAAGGTTTGACTGAATTTATGAAAGAATTTAAAAATGGCAAACAAAGTGAATCTGATTCTTCATGTGACGCAACTTGTAACGCTTCTGAGACAACCACTCTTGAGAAACCAGATATGGTTGAATCACTTGTTATCAACAATGCATCACCTGAGGAAGCAGAAACACCTCAAACTGAATCATCAGCTTCATCTGATTCAACATGTGACTCCTATGAAAAGACTGACTGTGACAACTTAGAGTCAGTTGATTCAGTAGAGTCAACAAATGAATCATCTGAAACAGTTGATTCAGATTCGGTTAAGGAAGAATCAGGAGCCTCTGTTGAGTTAGATGGTAATGAAACCACATGAGCCCCTGCTGAATGTTCAAAAGAAAATAATTCTGATTCTTCTGAATCAATGGTGTCACTAGAAGCTGAAAGCAGTTCTGCTGCATCAAGTGACACTGTGTGTGATAAAGAGAATGATACTAACCCTGTTGCTTCAAATGCAGACCAAGTAATTATTGAAGATTGGGTAGATGGAGATGATGAGGATGACGTTTCTTTTCGTGTTTTGAAAAATAAAATTCAGAAAAACAATTCTTTAATTTCTGAAAATTCAAACAATATTTCAATTTCTTCTGATGCTTTGGATTGTGTGGGCTCTGTTTTAAAGAGCGATGAATGTTCTGACATTTATTTTGGTTCTATTTGTGTGGATTTGATTTCAGTTATTTTTCCTAATAAAGTTGATAAGTCTAAAAATCTATTGGTAAAACAGACTAAAAGAGGAAATGAAGCAAAATATGTTGCTCCAAAATCAAGATCAAACAAGCCAATTAAATGTAATTCTGTTTCTAAAGATAAGGTTAAACATGTTTCGTTTGCTTCTTAGGAACCACACAAGCCCTCAAGTTCTGAAAAGACTGATGGATGTCAGGCAAAATCTCATGTGAAACGACAAATATGTTACACATGTGGAATTGCTGGACACATTGCAAGAAATTGTCAGCATCGTCCTGATAAACTCAAAAAGGGAGAACATCAGCTCCAAAAGGGAATGTTAAGCTTTCAAAACAGGAGAAGACTCCAAAATCTAAACCTGTTAGGAAGCTGAATTCCAAAGTGAAGCCTTCTGATGGAGATTGGAACAAAGCTAAACAAATGAAAAGGAAAACAAAGAATCACACTCCAAACTCCACTTTTGTTTCGCCTAAGGCATCCAAGAGATTGGAAAGTCCTAGGAAAGTTTGGAAACCTAAGAATAATGTTCCAAATAACTCTCCTAAATCGTCATGCATCAATAATAGACCTATCTACTCTAAAGAAAAGTTGATTTGGATGCAAGTCACATATTTTAATGAACAAGGTGTGCCCACTACTACTATGGCTTGGGTACCAAAATCTAACTAATCCCGCATACTGTGCAGGAACGGCTATGGAGGGCTGTCATTCGACTCTGGGTCATTGACAGTGGCTGTTCCAGGCATATGACTGGTGACTTATCCCAACTTTCTGATCTTGAAGAATTTAATGGAGGATATGTTGCTTTTACGGGTGGAGAGAAAGGAAATATCACACAACGAGGCACAATCAAGAATGGTGATCTCTGTTCCAAAGACATCAACTACGTTCCTGAGTTGAAGCACAGCCTGTTAAGTGTTGCTCAAATTTGCGACAACGGTTATTCAACTCACTTCACTGATAAACACTGTCTTATTTTGAAACCAGGAATGGTAATTCCTGATGAATGGATATTGTTAAAGTTTGAACGAAAGGGCAACGCTTATGTCATTGGCATGAATAAACCTCCCACTGAAAGCGTTGCCTGTTTGTTTACTAAAATCTCTGAGCACAATGCTATGCTGTGGCATCGTCGTTTAGGACATTCAAATGTAAAAAATCTAAACCGTCTTGCAAAACTGGGGTTGGTAAGGGGTCTACCTGTAAAAGACTTCATAACCTTTGAAAAATGTGTTTCTTGTGCAAAGGGTAAACAACATCGAAGACCTCATTTCCCCAAAACTGTAAACACTATTAACAGTGTGATGCAGCTTCTTCACATGGATCTTTTTGGTCCAATGAATGTGCTCAGTCTGTCTGGAAAGTCTTACTGTCTTGTAATTATTGATGATTACTCACGTTTTACTTGGGGTTTCTTCTTAGTTAACAAAAGTGAGACTGCAGAATTAATCAAGAGATTCATAATCTTTATGGGGAATCAGACTGGCAAGAAAGTGAAGGGTATTCGAAGTGATAATGGAACTGAATTCAAGAATGCTGAATTGAATTTCTTTTGTACCGAGAGGGGAATTTCTCGACAATACAATGCTGCTAGAACTCCTCAGCAAAATGGAGTTACCGAAAGAAGGAATAGAACCCTAATTGAAGCAGCTCGCACAATGCTTTGTGATTCAACGCTCCCAGTCTTCTTCTGGGAAGAGGCCATTAATACTGCGTGCTACGTTCAAAACAAAGTTGTTATCAACAAGGCATGCATGAAGATGCCTCATGAAGTAATGTTTGGCGAAAAACCATTTGTCGGGCACTTTAGAGCTTTCGGCTGTCCATGCACTCTTTTGCACTTGGAATCAATACCAAAGTTTGATGCTAGGGGAGATGAATGCAATTTCATTGGATATGCTGGAAAGGCTGCTCATGAAAACAAAACGACGTATAGAGTGTAAAACAAGAAGACTAGACAAATCATTGAGTCTTACGATGTGCAGTGGCTCGAAGAAAATCAGACAGATGCTGGAAATGGGCCTTTTACTCTTTATAACTACGCTTATCTGTTTAAATCTTTTAATATTCTTAATGATCCTCCTGTTGCTTATGCAGGTACTTCTGGTATATCAAATACTGTCACTCGACCCTCAATTGTTCAACATAATGCAGAAGAAGAGGGGGATGTTGAATTTGAGGGGGATTCTACAGCCGTGGGGGATCACACACCTGCAGCTTCATCTTCAACATCTGCACCAGAAGTTCAAGTGGCTCCTGATTATACCGACATTCTTAATGATGGAGGGGAGGGGTTAGACTCGTCTGATGATGAAGACACACCCAACAATCAAAATGATATGTTTGATGGTCCCATTCCTGAGGAGTTTGTTGCAAATGGTCCAGAAGAAGAGCAAGTCATTGACCAAACTGAGTCGGTAGCAGTTGATCATTTAACGAATGTGTCGCCGACTGGAACTGCACCAGAAGTTGCTATTCCTACAAGTGTCCAACGTGATCATCCCATTGAGAATGTGATTGGACCAGTAGAGGCTGGTGTGTTGACTAGAAGTCAGTCAGGAATCATCAATACTTGCTTGTTTTCATGCTTCATCTCACAAATCGAGCCAAAGACAATTGACACGACTCTTTTGGAACCTAGCTGGGTAGACACGATGCATGATTAATTAAATCAGTTTGAGAAACTGAAGGTATGGAAGTTAGTTACTCTACTTGCTGGAAAGAAATCACTCGGAACTCGATGGGTCTATCGCAACAAGAGAGACGATAGCGGGGTGATTGTTCGAAATAAAGCAAGACTAGTCGTCCATGGGTTTAGACAGATTGAAGGCCTTGATTACGATGAAGTATATACTCCTGTGGCTCGAGTGGAGGTTATCAGAATTTTTCTGGCATATGCATCCTACATGGGATTCAAGGTTTATCAGATGGATTTCAAGACGGCGTTTCTCTATGGCAAAGTAAAAGAAGAGATCTATGTGTCACATCCACCGGGCTTTGTGAACAAACAGTGTCCTCGTCACGTCTATAAGCTTGATAAGGCTTTATATGGGCTACATCAGGCTCCTCGTGCATGGTATGCTACTCTGACGGAGCATCTACTTGCTCATGGATACACTCGGGGAGTAATTGATCAGACACTGTTCATTCAAAAAGTGAGAGAGGATCAAATCTTGGTGCAAATCTATGTGGACAACATCATATTCGGATCCACTAGTGAAGCACTGTGCAAGGAATTCAAGGAGGTCATGAAGAAGCAATTTGAAATGAGTGCGTTGGGAGAGATGAGTTTCTTTCTGGGTCTGCAGATTCGTCAAGACTCCAAGGGAATTCTCATTCATCAGGGAAAATATGTGGACGATATTATTGCAAAGTTCAAACTTCAAGAGGCTAAACTCGCAAATATTTCTATAGCAGAAAGACCAGTGATGACTGAGGATCTGGAAGGGGAAGCTGTTGATGCTACACTGTACCGGTCAATGATTGGCTCGTTGATGTATTTGAGAACCAGTAGACCAGATATCATGTTTCCTGTGTGTCAGTGTGCACGTTATCAGGCTGCTCCTAAACTTTCTCATTTAAATGCTGTTCAGAGAATCTTTCGATATCTTAAGGGCAGGCCTCGGCTCAGACTTTTGTATCAAATAGAGTCTCCATTTAATTTGTGTGCCTTTTCTGACAGCAATTTTGGAGGTACTGGTAGGGACATGAAGTCTACGTCAGCTGGATGCCAGTTTCTGGGGGATCACCTCATCTCCTGTATAACAACCCTCCTAAGTAATTTTCGACACCCCTAAAATATTTAAAGTGTCCCTATATGTCTTAGAATACATCCCATATATGAAAACCAAGCCTTAAATACCCTTACATAATTAAAAATAAAATAAAAACAAGATTTTAACTTCGCTCGCGGGTCGTGAACGTGTAGGCGGTAACCTACGCGGGCCGCGACAGCTAGGAGGTCAAGCGAGCCCCTGAGCCGCCACGTGGCACCAATCGTGGCGAGCCTAGTGGCCGAGTCAGCCAAGCTAGGGCCTACCCTAGCTGGCCTCGCGGGCCGCGAAGCCTGTGGAAAACATCTACGTGGGGCGCGACAAAACCAGTATCAGGCCCTATAAATAGAGGCCATCGGCTGTTCAGTCGAAATCGCTCACACACTTTTCTCTCTCGAATTTTCTTATAGTATAAGCTATTCTTGGGCATAATACCCCTCTAAATAACGAAGTTCTGCCCCGTTGTAAGTATCATAACCCCGGTTACGTATTAGATACGCTGGCCGATTGATCCAGGGTTCCGTAACGGCTATCGTGGTTTTGCCAGACATAGTCGTTGGAATACCGTCTTGGGGAGGGTATTACTAATGTAAATATTGGGTTATTATACTAACGCGTGTGCATTTGTGTAATTTATAGATAATCACTAGGAAATCCTTAAGGAAAACCCTAAGACAGCAATGTGAGTAATCCTCCTTTTTGCAAATTGTTTTTACAAAACCTCACTTAATTAATGATATATTAAACAGTAATTGAGTATTTGTATTCTACAATTATCGTCGGTATGTTGGGGTTTTGTATACAAATTTTTTTACTACATTGTGAGTAGTAACATGACCACAAGTCGGGTTGACAGTACCGTGGATAGTAATTAAAGTATATGGAAACAAATGTAATTGCGTGACCGCCCTCAATGCTGTAGACTGATAAAACCTGTTTGATTAAACTGGGATTCACTCACCAGTATTTTCCACTGACAAAATGTTTTTAAACGCGTTTCAGGTAACAAATTGTGAAAGCCAAGTAGAAGCCAGCTGGATAGCACTGAAGGCTTGGAAAAGTGGCTATAAAGTTACCTAAAATAAAGAGATGTTTTATTAAATAAAATAGGGTTATCCCTATGAAAATGTGTGTACTTAAAACTTGGGATTATTCCCACGTATTTAATATTATGAAAGTGTGGTATTTTACTCTGATAAAACATTTCCTAACTACGATCCTGATGTAATTTCCGCTGCCAAAATGATAAACATATGGATACCACCGAAACTAGCCGCGGCCGCCCGTTTCCGGGTTGTTAGGGGACGGGGGTTGCGACAGAAGGTGGTATCAGAGCTAAGCCACTGATTCAGTCACATAAGTGTTCTGCTGACACCAAGATATTATTTAAAATGTTAGGAAATTATCTACAGAAATACGTGCATATCTGTATTTTATTGTTGTATGTTATTTGACAATTTGTTAGTTTACATTATGAGCGATCAAGGACCCTCCGACGCCTATCGTCAGTTGTCCAGCTCACCTAGGAGCGAAGGCACCTCTTCACAGCCTACCTTCTCAGGGTATTCAGCTGACAATGAAGATGAGATATTCGTGTTTAAGGCTCAGTCTGAAGAGCCATTCCTTCCTAAAAAGAGAGGATAGTTCAGTAGGGGAGCGCATGAACGTAGGAAGACAATGAAAAAGTTACAACAACAACGATTTTTAGCAGCCGCTAAGAGAGAAACAGATGATCACACCCAAGATATGCTTAATAGGAGTTTAGCAAACTTCCATATTCTAGCAACCACAACTGCCGACCCAAACCTGGAGCAACTCATAGCACCCCAACCATTACCCCTGTTTCCCACACAACCCATGGAGATTGAAGTCAATCCAGAAAACCAAATCCCAGCACCAGCCTTTGACCCAACTGAGATACCTAGAGTACCCACACCCCATCCCTTAGACCCAGACTACGACCCGTGGTTTGACGATCATAGGGATTATCAGCAACGCTACCCAATATCAGAAGAACTCATGCCAAACCTAGCTGCTTACCCAGGTCTGGACCCTCTAGATCCCTATTATGATAATGATGAATACATTAAGGAAATCCTAGAGAATCCATATCCCCATGAAGAACCCATGCCACAGTACCCAGATCCAGTACCAGCACCTGCACCCCCAATGAGTGCAGAGAATGTGCAAGAACTCCAAACCTTTGGTGAGGAGATTCTAGAAAGTAGCGAGAGGATGAGGCAGGTCGGAGAACGACTCGTCTGGAAGTATGACGAGCGTAATATGGAGTTCTGGATGAACCCATATCAGTGATGGTGGCAGTAATAATAATAATAAAATAATAAAAATATATAATATGTGTGTATGTTTGAAAAAAAAATCTAGATAGTAGTTATGGATGCATAATAGTATTATAATTTTAAATTCCAGTATCAGTTTGTATTAGATGCATACTATATAAAAAAAGAGTAAGTCGCAATGTTAAACGATTTTGATCAATATGTGTGTTGTGTGATTAATTAAATATTAACTTGTGATATTAATATGTGGCAAATGTTTAAAATTCAGATGGACAACGAAGTGAACCAGGAAAACCAGAATAATGAAAACCAGAATAACAACGATAACCCGAACAATGATAATAATGGAAACCAAGTGGATAACAGTGCCATTCAACACATAGTGGCACAAGGGATTATAGACGCAATGCCATATATTATCAAAATAGTTAGGGAAGCAGATAATAAAAGTTACAATGGCAGTAAGCGACCAACTGAACCTGAACACAGCATAAACAATGGACCCATACTTCAAGTGCCCATTCCCAAAAGAAGAAGAACCATGTCTTATGGTTGTTCTTATAAAGAATTCTGGTCTTGTAAACCAATGGAATTCTCGGACAATGAAGGAGCCGTTGCAGCTCTACGCTGGATAGAAAAGACTGAGGCAGTCTTAAAAATAAGCAAGTGTGCTGAAGAGGATAAGATAATGTTTACTTCCAATCTGTTTAAGAATTCAGCACTAGAATGGTGGAACACTATCCTCTAGCCTAGGGGAAGTGACAGGGTTTACAATATAGAATGGGAGGAGTTTAAAAATATGGTAGAAAGAAAATTCTGCCCTCCCAATGAAAAGGAATAAATAGAAAATAAGTTCCTAAACCTTAGGATGACTGGAGTAGATAGTAAGGGTTACACTACTTTATTCTTTGAATATGCTAGAATAGTGCCCACCCTTGCATCACCTGAACCGGTATTAATCTCCCGTTATATCTGGGGATTAATAAGTGAAATTAGGCATGTAGTCAAGGCAGCTAGACCTCAAACCATAGAAGAAGTTGTAGAACTAGCAAACACCTTGACTGATGAATTAGTGCGTACATGAGAAGAGGATCAGAGGAGAAACCTAGCTTAAAGGCTTACCCAAGAATTTCATTATGGAAATTCCAACCGTGGGAAAAATATAGGTTCTACATCTGCACCGCACTACAAGGCTTGCAAGAAGAAGCATTCAGGAAAATGCTCCACTTACTGCAATTTCTGCAAGATACCAGGACACAAGGAAGAAGATTGCAGGAAGAAACCTAATAATGGAATGTGCTTCAACTGTGGGGAAAAATGTCACATCAAGCCGAACTGTCCAAAACTAGCTCCATCCACGAACAACAAGAATACTAAAAATGCTAGAGCATTTGTTCTGACCGCATAAGAAGCAAAGATGATCCCGGACGTGATCGCCGATACGTTTTTAGTTAATGATGTTTTTGCTAAAGTATTATTTGACTCTGGTGCAAACCAAAGTTTTATTAATACTTCATTTTGCAAACTTCTCAATCGACCATTAACTAAACTCCCGCAAGAATGTCTAGTGGAGACAGCAAATGGAGAAACCATTAAGATTTCTGAAATCTTGCAGGGAGCAAGAATAGAATTTTAAATCAAAAATTTATTGCAAACCTTTACCCAATGAATCCGGCAGGATTTGATGTTGTATTAGGAATGGATTTGTTAATAGCCAACAAAGCCAGTATTTTATGTGATCAAAAGTCAATTCAAGTAAATTCACCGAAAGGAGAAAAGATCACAATTAAAGGAGATAAGCCGTCTAGATCCACAAAATTCATCTCTGTAATGAAAACAGCCAGTTATATAAGAAAAGCATCATTAGTGTATTTGATTTCCATAGTCATTAACACTAAAGGAAAAGAATTAAAAGATATCCCTGTAGTATCTCAATTTTCAGAAGAATTATCAGGGCTACCGCCAGACCGGGAAGTTGAATTCAGAATCCACCTGCTACCAGGAACAACACCAATTGCCAAGGCACCTTACCGTTTGGCACCTGCAGAAATGAAGGAACTGAAGAAACAGTTAGACGAATTGTTGGAAAAAGGATTCATACAGCCAAGTTCAACGCCTTGGGGAGCACCAATCTTATTCGTCAAAAAGAAGGTCAGATCAATGCGTATGTGCATTGATTACCGTGAATTGAACATAGTTGCGATAAAAAATCGGTACCCATTACCGAGAATCGATGATTTGTTTGATCAATTACAAGGAGCTCGATTATTCTCAAAAATCAATTTACGATCAGGATATTATCAAATAAAGGTACAGGAAGAGGACATTCCCAAGACCGCTTTCAGAACAAGGTATGGCCATTATGAATTTACTGTCATGCCATTTGGTTTAACCAATGCCTCAGCTGCATTTATGGATATGATGAACCGAATATGTAAGCCATATTTGGATAAATTCATAATTGTTTTTATAGATGATATTCTCATTTACTCTAAGAGTAAGAAGGAGCATGCAAAGCTGTTAGGCCGTGTTGATCAGGATCTGTTCGGTTGGAACGTGGATGGATCGATCAGAATCAAGGTGCCGAATCCCTTGATAGTGTCACAGAATCAACAATAACAGATTCAACGTTTAATCTTGTCTGATTTCTATTAGAATGATTGTGAAAGTACAATAGCACCGGTAGAATCTCAGACTGGCAGAGGTTCCTTACAAGTTCAGCAAAAGTCCTAAATGACTAACACATGCTAGCTATTTATAGGCAACAACCAGGGAGGTGATAAGTGTCACCCGATCGGATGGTGATCCGATCGGATGACATCAGTCAACCGTCAGACTTCACTTTTACAATAACACGCCATTACCTGGATTGTCTTTACATACACATACATACAAGTTCATACATATACAAAATTACATACACAGCACAAAATAAACAAGACTCAATGCATACGGAAGCTACAGACATATGTACTAA
Organism: Helianthus tuberosus; assembly: GCA_030545235.1. Classification (NCBI taxonomy): domain Eukaryota; kingdom Viridiplantae; phylum Streptophyta; class Magnoliopsida; order Asterales; family Asteraceae; genus Helianthus; species Helianthus tuberosus. The sequence continues at coordinate 120,758,613 of CM060390.1, read as the reverse complement.
CAGACACCCCCTTGGATGTAGCTGTAGTTCCTTCCTGCATAGTCTTTATTTGGTCTTCCTACTGCGCCTTCTCTCCTTAGCCCTCTGCCTTCTCTTTTCTACCTTTTCTTCCAGCATCTTTCTTCTGAGTGGCCTACCAACTTCATTCTAGTACTTTCTGTACTCTGGACCACCGTCACGCTTCCTATCCCAGTGTGGGATCTTGTTTTCCTCTTTTTCTATCGGTGTCTGGTCCATTGGTGGTGGTTTCTGATGGGTGGTCTGTAGGACAACCCTTAAAAGGTTTAATATTATACACATTCCATGTTTATTACGGTTAATTACTTGAACTTGGTAACCACTAGATTTTTATATTTGCAGGTGTTAAAGTGCCCAAAGATTGGCTTTTAGGAAGCTTATATGGATGCTGGAAGTTGGTGGAATCAAGAGTTGAAGAAATCGTGAGTTGAAAGTGAAACAAGAAAAAAGGGAATACTTGTCGCCGTAGCCTACGGCCCGAGCCGTAGGTTACGACCCTCCATTTCATGCAAAATGGTTGCCGTAGGACAGACCCTAAGGGCCGTAAGGATTCACTGCTCGCCGTAAGCTACGGTGAGCGCCGTAGCTTATAGCGCTATGTTTGACTGCCGGTTGACTTTGGGCACCGTAAGCTACGGTACACGGCGTAGCTTACGGCGCCGTCTGGGTTGAATGTGTAACTTATGGCATTTATTGACTTCTTGAAGACGTTTTAAGGGTCCTATCATGTATTTTCGGTTACACGACACTTGAGACACGAATTTGGCTGCACTTTGAAACAATTCTAATCATTTTGTTTTAGTGTTTTGAATCCGTGTGAACATTGAACTAATTGTGAAGATGATTGTCAAAGCCATGTGTGGCTAAACTTTTGATGACTATCTTAGGTTGAAGGTTTGTTTAAGGCTTTGTGCTTTGATTTCATATTTCCAGAATAATGAACTCGTCTTTATGATTTGTTTGTTATGGTGTGTGATTGCTTGTTTGTAAATTGTTAATTAGTATGTTAATCTTGTTCGAAACTATACGTTCTTGGTGCCGTTGGCAAACAAGATATCATAGGTAGAATTAGGATTGGGTATTGATTAATTGGTCATCGGGTAACAACCTTGCGTTCTAGGAATCCGAGTACTCAGTTCCCTTTCATCACAACAAGTAATCATACATGAATCATGTCTATGTGATTCTTTCTAGTTGAATGTTAGCACAAATGTCGAAGCAAACCGGAAACTTAAGATAGTCATTTGTCTCTAAATTATTTACAAACCAAATTTCCATTTTTGCAATTACATTAGTAATCTTAGTTTTAAAATCAATTCAATCAATCCAACTCTTGAAATTTACTTTACTTGCATTTAGTTTAATTTTAGTTAACTTAGAGAAATACTTCAAATAACACATATTCCACAAACTCCCTGTGTTCGATACCCACTTGCCACTATCTATTTAGTAGTAATTGGATTAAATTTGATTGTGACCACGACACCACGTCAAATTTTGGCGCCGTTGCCGGGGAGTAGTGCGCAACGTGTGTTATTTTTTGATCTTTTTAGGTTTGATATTTTTCTGGTTTACGCTGGGTGTGTTAGTGTGCAGGTATTTACAGGTGCATGCGTACTAGGAGCTCTCACATGCTATCACCATTGGCATTTGATCCATAGATTGAACGAATTTTGAGAGGAAACATAATTTTGTTAAGGGAAAACAGAATCAGCGGTTCACCAACAACACCAACTACACCAATTACACCACTTAGATACATGGATCCACCACCACCACCACCACCCACTACGTGTGAGCCTATACAACCATTTATACCATCATCAACACAACCTTCGCCAAATACCACCATGCCTAACACCACTACTAACCCTACTTCACCTCATGATGTTACACCAACCAACACTACACAACCTATTACCACCCAAGATGAATCTACACTTACCTTTAACCCTGCTACTACAATTCCATCATTTTCCCATTTCTTCCCAGCTTCGGGTCAATCATCTTCAACCTATACACTACCACAAAGTTCAACTGTTGTCCATGCTACTTCATCATTTAGACCACCGAACCAACCGGGTTTCCAATATTCATCTTTTCCATTTGGGCAATCTTCGGATATAGGAGGAGATGGATATGAAGAAGGGTATGAAGAGTTTGAGGGTTATGAGGAAGAAGGATATGCATATGCATATGGGGGTGATGGAGATCAAGGGGAGTTTACTTACGTACAAGGTCAAACTCAAGGAATGCCAAGTGTTGGTGGGATTCCTCAACAACAAATTATACCACAACATATTCGGTCAAGACCACAAGGGCCACAATTGCAACGTCCTACACCATTGCAACAAGTTCGTCCACAAAATGCACAACCACAATTCCAAAGGCCAGTTCAACACCCACCGTGCCACAACATCAATTTCAACCACATGTACCTCAAGGGCCTATGCAAAGACCAATGGGTCCTATTCGTCCAAGGGGTCGGTTGGGTGTACCAAGAAGATATCTTCGAGAACATGCAAGAGCCATTGAAGCACATTTTAGGCCGGTAATCACTCACAATCCTTCACCGGTAGTTATTCCTCACAATAATCAAGGGAGGACATTTGAAGTGAGAACCAATTCATTACAAAGCTTGCCAAAGTATAAGGGTCTAGCAACGGAGGAGCTTTATTTTCATTTGGAAGCTTACGATTCGATTTGTAACACTCTTGGGAGTCAAGGATTTTCGGCCGATGATGTCAAATTGGTACTATTCCAATTTTCTTTGGAAGACAAGGCGAAAAAGTGGTTCTACACATTACCTTCGGAATCTATCTATACATGGGCAGAGATGCAACAAATTTTCTTAGATGAATTTTACACCGCTCAAAAGACAAATGATGCTAGGAAAGGGTTGAGAAGTTTTCAACAACAACAAGGTGAAATGTTCCATGAGGCCTTTGAACGTTTTAACATGATGATAAAGAATTGTCCTCATCATGGGATAGAGCTTTGGGAATTGATGAATGCTTTCCATGAGGGGTTAAGTGCCAAAGATGCTCGCGATTTAATGTCCATCACAAATGGTACTTTTGGTACGAACTACGAGCAAGACGATTGGGATTTTTTGGAGCAAATGGAAATCACATCAAAAAGAAAAGCTCAAGCATCTAGGAGAGCGCAACCGGCCATTACCCAAACTCAAGTGCATGCGGTAGACGATGGTAATGTTCAAACGTCTAACCAAATTGATGATGTTTGTGCTATTTGTAATGAGATAGGACATACGGCTGAAAATTACCAAGGAGGTGAAGGGCAATATGAAGAGGTTAATGCTTTGCAAGGGCAAGGAGGGGGTGGTAGAAATTACAACATGAATTCTAACACTTACCACCCCGGGTTGAGAAACCACCCAAATTTTCGATACGGGAATCCCTCAAATCAAGCCAACCCGAATTTTCAAGGAAGTCAAGGTAACTTTGGTTCGCGCCAACCTTATAATAATCAAAGTGGATATCGAGGTGGGAACAATCAAGGGTACCAAAGGCAATATCAAACGGGTCAAGAGCAAGGGGGTCTTCGGGTGGAAATGAGATGATGGAGATGTTAAAGACCTTGCAAGCGGAGATGCAAAAGAGAAATCAATTGGATGACGCGCGCATGCAAAAGGATGAGGCCCGAGACAAAGAAATTCAAACTTTGACCACCCAAATGGGTCAACTCGCAACCGAAGTGGCAGATTTGAAAAAAAGGTAAAGGTCAATTACCAAGCGACACTAAGGTAAACCCGTCTCATAATACTTCTAGAGGTAACAATGTTAATATTCATCATGTAAGTGTTTTGAGAAGTGGGAAGGAGTACAAAACCAATCCTTCACCGGATTTGGTCGATGGGGTGGTTGAGGACATAACGGGTCAAGAGAGTGAGGAAGAAAATGAAACACCTAACAATTCTTCTAAAAAACCCAATTTTGAAAAACCCGAAATTAATAAAGAAGTAGAACATAAGAATGAGGATGGGGGGATCTAGTCAAGTACCATTTCCCTTGGCTTTATTAGATCCGGGCAGGAAAAACTTTATTTCAAAACGGGGGGCCTCAAAAGGAAGAGATGTGGGAGGTTTTTAAACAAGTCAAAATTAATCTTCCTTTACTTGAAGCAATAAAATAGGTACCCGCTTACTCCAAGTTTTTGAAAGAATTATGTACTCAAAAGAGGCAACAAAAAGTTCCTAAATTGGTTGACTTGATGGAGCGGGTAAGCGCGGTTTTGAAAGGAGATCTTCCTCCTAAGCTACAAGATCCGGGAACGCCTCTTATTAATATTCAAGTGGGAAATTTTCAAACTTCAAGGGCGTTACTAGATCTTGTGTAACACCCCGAAAATTTACCTCCTATAATGTATTGACACGTGTCATAAGTTTTGAACGCGTGCAAGAATGATCTTGAAGGACTAAAGTTGACAAACAGTGAAACTGTGTAAATATAAGGGTTCAAAGTGTCAACAATGAATAAATATACTTTACAATAACCCTACATAATGTTTATAACCTTAAACGAATGGATCATGGATCATACGAAGCGAATTGTGAAAGAAAGTGAGAGATTACAAACTACAGGGGTTAAATGTGTCAACATGTTTAAGTTATACCTCTGAGTGACCTTTTGACAAACCCGAAGTTTTGTAACGATTAATTATGCTCACTAGAATGTACCACAAAAATTTCATGAAGTTTCGTTATCGTATGAGCAAGTTGTGATAAAATTCGTGTGCAAGGGTTAGAACCGTCAACATTGAAATTTAGGGCTTTTCGGGTGATCACAAAGTTACCCGGGGACTTGACAAAGTGGGTATAAGTATTAAATCCCCTATATATAAATATCAAAGCCTTAAAATGCAAGAAACATCATGAAAACGACCTTTCGGGGGACTAGGGGCCAAAGTGCAATTAAAGAAACATGTGTGACCTGATCCGAAGGGCCACGCGGCCCGCCTCCCATATGTGAACATCTAATGCGGGCCGCCTGCGACCTGCAGATGCAGAAAACATTGGCAGCTGTCTGTTGGTGTCTTTTAACCGACTTAAATCCCATTTCTTGATACCTTGGGCTGCCCTAAGGTGGTTTTTAGCATGTAGGACACATGTTGGTCATATGGTAACAATCCTAGACCTAGGTGTTGATCATCCGTGAAGTTTGAAAACCATAAAAGACCACAATTCTTGCATCCATCATTCATTTCATCCTCTGAGCATTTCTGGATCATTCAAGCAGGCCACAAGCATTCCATATCATCCATTAGACGTGTGTAAGTGCCTTTGATCCTTCTAAATTCATTTATGCTTAGTTTATAGCCTAGAAATCAAACCGTCGTAACTACGGTTTGACTTTCCGATAAATCACAATCGGTCCAGAGTTTAGTCGAATCAAAAGTTGTTATAAGTTGGTATTTATATGGGTAATAAACCCCTAAAAGGTCACCCACTGATTCCAATCTTAACCATGTCGTTTGTCGAGTCAAAGGTTGTCCGAAAAAGTCAACAGAAACATTAATCGCATATTTAATGATACGGAAGGCGTGTAACCTTTTTTATCAGCCGTACAACTTGAAAATAAGTATAATAACTTGTCTAAGCTTATTTGATTCGACAACTTTATGTTTAGAACCGATTCGGAACCGAGAGACGCAAAAGTTTGACTTTTGCTTTGACCTCAGTTCTGACCTGATTTATATAGATTTAGACATGCCTTAAAGTTCCATTAGGACCTAGTTGCATGTGTGTATAAGCCTCTGCGTTTATACCACTCGAATCCCAAATCGTCCGATGTTTCCGTTAAACGCCTAAATATTGACCGTAATGCCCTTATGAGCATAAAACGAGATTTTTGGAAATATGAAAGTAAAATAATCTTAGTTACTGATTATTAGACATGTCTGTAAATTTTCACATCAAGCGGAGGTCCAGATTAGGAGTTATGCTTAATGACGTAATTATAGCGATTCTTAGTAATTAAATGACGTCATTAGCGTAACGCCTATCTAAAACCCATTTTTGACACCAAACCTTTTACCCACTGATGTGATATAATATTTTGGGATTTTTGAAGATTTTTAATTATTTTTAAACTGATCATAAGCTAGGTTAATCGCCTCGTTTCGGTTAATACCAAAAATACCCTTTTCGGCCATAAAATGAGTTTTACAAATCCTTTTAACGCCAATCCAATTGCTACTGATTTTAAATATTAAATGGAGTGTTTTGAACCTGTTTAACTGATTAGGAAACTCAGAATCCTATTTTAACCCGTACGTCGCTTAAAACTACTTTATACGCGTATTATACGCATAGTTAGGGTTTAAAACTATTTTGGCATATAAGACTTATAACCAAATGTTATAACCTGTTAAAATAAGTTATTTTACTGATTTATTCAGACCCGGATCATAGAAGCTTAATTGATCCCTTTTATAATCTTTAAAATGACCAAAATACCCCTAAGGGGATTAATATAAAATTAAACTCGTTTTGGGCATAACGGAAGGTATCCTACTGATATCACAACATACTTAAGGCATGTTAACTTAGGAAACCTGTTTAGGACTCTTATGGTTACCCGTTACGCTTCATACGCGTTAGGTTCGGTTTATGTAACTAGTTTACATAAATTAGCCGAAACGGGTCAAACCTTATCGGTTTTATCTCAAAATCCAGAATGTGTATCATATACCCATATTAAGCAAGTCTTCAAACTTGTCGGGTCTAAATCACATTCTATCCGGTCTTCGCTTAATCGTGCGTACGAACCGTATCTTTCTGTAAGACTAACCGGTCTAAGCTTAAGCTTAATTAAAGACCCGTTAGCATTCTAATTTGTTATTTATACCATCATTCTAGACTAGAGCTTTCCGGTAAATTGTACCTACGCTTGCTTAAGTGAATACGGCTGAGTTATAAATTTCTGCTATTTAAGACAGGAGCTAGCTCAGGTAAATACTCTTAACTTATTTTCCCTATTACGGGCTTGGGATACGGTATATATATAAATATCGCATGTTCAGGTATGGGATTCAAAGACCAATGAGTCGGGAAATCCAAATAACCTGTTTTAATTCGTATTGCTTGACTGAAACATTGGGGATTAATGCGACCGTGTCCTGGATATCCTTGACTCATGATTTGCAATGGCCACGACCTAAGCACGGGGTGTAGGCATACACCTGACAGATGCCATATGTATACCCAATATGGAATTCCCAATAGGGGAATAGTGGTGTGTCGGTTAATCATGAACCGGCATAGTTTCGGGCCCTACATGTAGAGCAAGTTATGTAAAACTGATAACATGAAATATAGTTTGTCTCAAGTATAAAATATTAATTTTGCCTTGTGCATTCTAATCAAAGTGTCGAAACATTTACGTGTCTTGTGCACCTAACAAATTTTCATAAACATTTTCAAATGAGTCGGTTGAGTGTATTTACCAGTGAAAACTGACGTATTTTCAAAAGTCTAAGTGGCAGGTACAAGTACGTAATAGGCTGGAAGCGGCTCAGGACGTTAATAAGGAATCTTGCAAGTTCTAGGCGTCTAAAGTCTGTTGAACAATGTTTACGTTTTATGATCCGCCTGTGGATCCTTTACCTTCCGTTGTAATACTTGGATATTACTTTATATTCGGATTGTAATATATTTATCTTTTGCTTCCGCTGTGCATTTAAATATTGTGTTGTTTGACTATAATGTTGCCAACCACGTCACGATACTCCCCACCGGGCCCACCGGTGACACGTGGAAATTTGGGGTGTGACAGGTTGGTATCAGAGCCAACACTGAGTGAATTAAACACTAGCCTTTTTGTGTTTAATCTCAGTTACACAGTTGCACATTCTTGAGTCTATAAGAGAACATAGGACAAATTCAAATTTGTTTCATTTTGTCTTTATTTGGTTCCTTTGTTATTTATACGATTAGCTCTTGTATGGGGGAGTCATTTTCGGTAGAAGTCCCGATTAGGGCAACCATATACTTGTTTAGATTTTTGAAGGGACGATTATATTTAAAATATCATTCCTATATTATAAGATCTACCATTATAATAAAATGGCAAAATCTAAAAGGACAAGACCTAGCCATATGTCACATTAAGACAGAGCCAAGATGGTAGTTCCACAATTAGATTCAGATCCTTATTAACATCTCGATTTAAAATTTTGTTCTGCGTTAATTATTAAAAAGAATCTTAAAGGTAAAACCTAGCCTAAATGTCACTGCATACAAGGCCGAGATGGTAGAACCTATTCAAGAGATTCAAATCCTTATTTAACATATGAAAGCATAATTACATGCTCGACAAAGTGTGATACGATAAAATCACATAAGTCGTTTTTATGAGATTATTCTAAATCCTTATTTATATAAGCATCCCATATGGATGAAGTGCCCACGGGCTATAATTAACGTCCTCTGAGACTAAAAGACAATTCTATAATAAACTCACCAATAGACTATTGTCGATATGTTACAGTTCAAGCAACATGGCAGACTCAAACGAGGTCAACAGTCACCCAGGGATAGTACCTGATAATGCCCGAGTAAACGTAGCGGGTACAGAATTACAAGCAATGATAGATAATGCGGTTAATAGGGCTATGGATAGACAGCTCCATGAATCCAGTGGTACCCATGCAAGGACCCAATCTGCACCACACTCCAGAACACCCTCCAGGACTCACACTGCCCACAACAGTAATTCTCACCACTCCTCAAACCAGAGGTGTGCTCCATCCCAACGAGTCATGCGGAATCAAGAACCCCGTAATAAGGGTTGCACCTATAAGTACTTTGTTTCGTGCAAACCCAGGGACTTCACTGGGGAAAAAGGAGCTGTTGATTGCATGACTTGGATGGACGAAATGGATACGGTTGTGGATATTAGTGGTTGTGATGATAGGGATATTGTGAAATTTGTGTCACAATCTTTCAAAGGAGAGGCATTAGCTTGGTGGAAATCTTTGATCCAAGCTACAGGGAAAGTCCCGTTATATAATATGACCTGGGAACAGTTCATGACGCTGATCAAAGAAAACTATTGCCCTCAACACGAGGTTGAGAAGATTGAGACTGAATTCTTGACTTTAGTCATGGAGAACTTAGATTGTCAAGCATACCTTACAAGTTTCAATACCAAGTCTCGATTGGTTCCTTATTTGGTCACACCGGAACCAAAGCGAATTGCTCGCTTCATTGGGGGTTTAGCCCCAGAAATAAAGGCAAGTGTGAAAGCATCGAGACCTACTACCTTCAGGTCAACGGCAGAATTGTCGCTAGCTCTCACACTCGATGTGGTTAGAAACAAGGCTGCCAAGGCCTTTGAAGATGGGAAGCGTAAAAGGGAGGAGAATAATTCCCAGAATCCTAAGAAGAACAAATCCGAGTTCAACAATGACCAACAGGATTCCGATAAGAAGCCTACATGCAAAACTTGCAAAAGAAGACACTGGGGACAGTGTCGATCAAACCAAAAGATAAAGCAATGTGGCATCTGCAAAAGAACTGGCCACCAGTCCCACGAATGTAGGGACATAAAGAATGCAAGCTGTTTCAGATGTGGTGAAAAGGGCCACATCAGTACTAATTGCCCGGAGGCTGCCCAGGGAGGAGCAGCTAAGTCTGGGATGGATAAGAAAGGAAACGCCTAAACTACCAGTTGAAGGCCAGAGACAGTGCATATCAATAATAAGGTACGTCCTTACCTTTTAGCATCAATTGTATCTGCTAAGTATTTTACGTTAATGTAAGGGATAATAAACCTTTAGTAAACCATAAGCTTAGCAAACTTTTGGTTACATTCATAAGAACTTCAGATATTAAAAATGAGGCATAATTTACCAATGGAGTCTTTAAAGACCCTCTCTCCCATCCTCGGAGATAATCCTTCCATAAAAATCTGGAGTACTCTTCCCCAAAAAGAGTACGACAATATATATTACTTTATTTTATTTTCTCATTGCTTTCTATCTTCTGCGAATGCCTAACTATGTTTGATAAAAGTGCCATATGAGGATTGGCGTATCTTAGTGTGTCCCATAGATTGCTTCCATGCCTGATCAGTATGGAGGTTTAATACATGGAACCCCTGAGACATCCCAATGGTCATATCATACTAAAGTCGACTAGTAGTATTCAAAGAAGATATCCAATATAAAATGTCCCTATAAGTATCTCTACTTAGGGCACCCTTACATTTGTAAAGTGAATGTGTCATTTATCTGACACCGACATCGATAGATGAACCAAAGCCTGAGAACACGGACAACTATGACATCTCTATGTGTGTCATGATTATTTTCTTCATAGGAATTACCATGTTTACCACCTGAGAGGCAAGAGGATGTTAGGACAAACATCCCGCTTAGGGCTACAGTTACTGTAAAAGCCGTATATCTGTTAGTACCAACGGAATAGGAATAACTAAGAGCCTAATCGATAAGTTTTTAGAGAAGGTTTCTCAAAGCTAAAATTCAAAGTTCTAAGAACACCGATTTTTAGTAAATAAGAAAGACGGTTCATTTTGCTTGTGCATTGATTACCGCAACCCTAATTAGGCAACAATTAAGAATCGCCATCCGCTGCCCAGGATCGTCGATCTGTTCAACTAACGGCAAGGATTAGCTATTCCCTAAACATTAGCTAAGCAGTGGTTGGAATAACCATCTCACCTTAAAAATAAAGCTTTTCTATAATAATGGATATGTAATTATTAAGGCTACTCCCTAGGAGACCTTGTATAGATGGAATGTTAAATGTCTAGTATTAGATAGAGAATTGGTAAGTCCAAATATCAAGATCTGAAAGTTGCCTGGGGGACAACAAATAAGATTATACAAATCCATAATCGATTGTAGGTTGCCAGTATATGGCAAGAAATCGAGGAGTTATGAAAATAGCAAACTTCCTAAGTTCTTGTTAAGGAATATGGTTTAACATAAGATATCACCCAGGAAGGGTGTACCAAATTTGTGAAATTATCAGGCTAGTTAAGCTCTGAATATATGGAAATCATTCGAAGGAATTGAATGTATCAAGATCAAGTAGCTTGTAAGCTAAAACCTACTTAAGGAGTTTGACGGAGCTCGCAATACATTGCACAATAGTGACTGGAGGATGTGTTCCGCCAATAAGTCAAGAAGCACTATCACATAATGATATGCAGAATTATGATGTGATGAGCATCCTGTATCGATTGAGGATCGACAGGTCAAGAAGCTCCAAAAGGATACATACGCCTAATATAAGAGCCACTAAGGGAGCTTGGAAAGACTCCAGATATGCTATAAAAGTTAAGTCCTTTATGCGACAAAGAGTACTTCCAGCATTTTAACAAATCTCGAGGTCGAGATTTCTTTTAAGGGGGTGAGGATGTAACACCCCGAAAATTTACCTCCTATAATGTATTGACACGTGTCATAAGTTTTGAACGCGTGCAAGAATGATCTTGAAGGACTAAAGTTGACAAACAGTGAAACTGTGTAAATATAAGGGTTCAAAGTGTCAACAATGAATAAATATACTTTACAATAACCCTACATAATGTTTATAACCTTAAACGAATGGATCATGGATCATACGAAGCGAATTGTGAAAGAAAGTGAGAGATTACAAACTACAGGGGTTAAATGTGTCAACATGTTTAATTTATACCTCTGAGTGACCTTTTGACAAACCCAAAGTTTTGTAACGATTAATTATGCTCACTAGAATGTACCACAAAAATTTCATGAAGTTTCGTTATCGTATGAGCAAGTTGTGATAAAATTCGTGTGCAAGGGTTAGAACCGTCAACATTGAAATTTAGGGCTTTTCGGGTGATCACAAAGTTACCCGGGGACTTGACAAAGTGGGTATAAGTATTAAAGCCCCTATATATAAATATCAAAGCCTTAAAATGCAAGAAACATCATGAAAACGACCTTTCGGGGGACTAGGGGCCAAAGTGCAATTAAAGAAACATGTGTGACCTGATCCGAAGGGCCACGCGGCCCGCCTCCCATATGTGAACATCTAATGCGGGCCACCTGCGACCTGCAGATGCAGAAAACATTGGCAGCTGTCTGTTGGTGTCTTTTAACCGACTTAAATCCCATTTCTTGATACCTTGGGCTGCCCTAAGGTGGTTTTTAGCATGTAGGACACATGTTGGTCATATGGTAACAATCCTAGACCTAGGTGTTGATCATCCGTGAAGTTTGAAAACCATAAAATACCACAATTCTTGCATCCATCATTCATTTCATCCTCTGAGCATTTCTGGATCATTCAAGCAGGCCACAAGCATTCCATATCATCCATTAGACGTGTGTAAGTGCCTTTGATCCTTCTAAATTCATTTATGCTTAGTTTATAGCCTAGAAATCAAACCGTCGTAACTACGGTTTGACTTTCCGATAAATCACAATCGGTCCAGAGTTTAGTCGAATCAAAAGTTGTTATAAGTTGGTATTTATATGGGTAATAAACCCCTAAAAGGTCACCCACTGATTCCAATCTTAACCATGTCGTTTGTCGAGTCAAAGGTTGTCCGAAAAAGTCAACAGAAACATTAATCGCATATTTAATGATACGGAAGGCGTGTAACCTTTTTTATCAGCCGTACAACTTGAAAATAAGTATAATAACTTGTCTAAGCTTATTTGATTCGACAACTTTATGTTTAGAACCGATTCGGAACCGAGAGACGCAAAAGTTTGACTTTTGCTTTGACCTCAGTTCTGACCTGATTTATATAGATTTAGACATGCCTTAAAGTTCCATTAGGACCTAGTTGCATGTGTGTATAAGCCTCTGCGTTTATACCACTCGAATCCCAAATCGTCCGATGTTTCCGTTAAACGCCTAAATATTGACCGTAATGCCCTTATGAGCATAAAACGAGATTTTTGGAAATATGAAAGTAAAATAATCTTAGTTACTGATTATTAGACATGTCTGTAAATTTTCACATCAAGCGGAGGTCCAGATTAGGAGTTATGCTTAATGACGTAATTATAGCGATTCTTAGTAATTAAATGACGTCATTAGCGTAACGCCTATCTAAAACCCATTTTTGACACCAAACCTTTTACCCACTGATGTGATATAATATTTTGGGATTTTTGAAGATTTTTAATTATTTTTAAACTGATCATAAGCTAGGTTAATCGCCTCGTTTCGGTTAATACCAAAAATACCCTTTTCGGCCATAAAATGAGTTTTACAAATCCTTTTAACGCCAATCCAATTGCTACTGATTTTAAATATTAAATGGAGTGTTTTGAACCTGTTTAACTGATTAGGAAACTCAGAATCCTATTTTAACCCGTACGTCGCTTAAAACTACTTTATACGCGTATTATACGCATAGTTAGGGTTTAAAACTATTTTGGCATATAAGACTTATAACCAAATGTTATAACCTGTTAAAATAAGTTATTTTACTGATTTATTCAGACCCGGATCATAGAAGCTTAATTGATCCCTTTTATAATCTTTAAAATGACCAAAATACCCCTAAGGGGATTAATATAAAATTAAACTCGTTTTGGGCATAACGGAAGGTATCCTACTGATATCACAACATACTTAAGGCATGTTAACTTAGGAAACCTGTTTAGGACTCTTATGGTTACCCGTTACGCTTCATACGCGTTAGGTTCGGTTTATGTAACTAGTTTACATAAATTAGCCGAAACGGGTCAAACCTTATCGGTTTTATCTCAAAATCCAGAATGTGTATCATATACCCATATTAAGCAAGTCTTCAAACTTGTCGGGTCTAAATCACATTCTATCCGGTCTTCGCTTAATCGTGCGTACGAACCGTATCTTTCTGTAAGACTAACCGGTCTAAGCTTAAGCTTAATTAAAGACCCGTTAGCATTCTAATTTGTTATTTATACCATCATTCCAGACTAGAGCTTTCCGGTAAATTGTACCTACGCTTGCTTAAGTGAATACGGCTGAGTTATAAATTTCTGCTATTTAAGACAGGAGCTAGCTCAGGTAAATACTCTTAACTTATTTTCCCTATTACGGGCTTGGGATACGGTATATATATAAATATCGCATGTTCAGGTATGGGATTCAAAGACCAATGAGTCGGGAAATCCAAATAACCTGTTTTAATTCGTATTGCTTGACTGAAACATTGGGGATTAATGCGACCGTGTCCTGGATATCCTTGACTCATGATTTGCAATGGCCACGACCTAAGCACGGGGTGTAGGCATACACCTGACAGATGCCATATGTATACCCAATATGGAATTCCCAATAGGGGAATAGTGGTGTGTCGGTTAATCATGAACCGGCATAGTTTCGGGCCCTACATGTAGAGCAAGTTATGTAAAACTGATAACATGAAATATAGTTTGTCTCAAGTATAAAATATTAATTTTGCCTTGTGCATTCTAATCAAAGTGTCGAAACATTTACGTGTCTTGTGCACCTAACAAATTTTCATAAACATTTTCAAATGAGTCGGTTGAGTGTATTTACCAGTGAAAACTGACGTATTTTCAAAAGTCTAAGTGGCAGGTACAAGTACGTAATAGGCTGGAAGCGGCTCAGGACGTTAATAAGGAATCTTGCAAGTTCTAGGCGTCTAAAGTCTGTTGAACAATGTTTACGTTTTATGATCCGCCTGTGGATCCTTTACCTTCCGTTGTAATACTTGGATATTACTTTATATTCGGATTGTAATATATTTATCTTTTGCTTCCGCTGTGCATTTAAATATTGTGTTGTTTGACTATAATGTTGCCAACCACGTCACGATACTCCCCACCGGGCCCACCGGTGACACGTGGAAATTTGGGGTGTGACAGGTTGGTATCAGAGCCAACACTGAGTGAATTAAACACTAGCCTTTTTGTGTTTAATCTCAGTTACACAGTTGCACATTCTTGAGTCTAGAAGAGAACATAGGACAAATTCAAATTTGTTTCATTTTGTCTTTATTTGGTTCCTTTGTTATTTATACGATTAGCTCTTGTATGGGGGAGTCATTTTCGGTAGAAGTCCCGATTAGGGCAACCATATACTTGTTTAGATTTTTGAAGGGACGATTATATTTAAAATATCATTCCTATATTATAAGATCTACCATTATAATAAAATGGCAAAATCTAAAAGGACAAGACCTAGCCATATGTCACATTAAGACAGGGCCAAGATGGTAGTTCCACAATTAGATTCAGATCCTTATTAACATCTCGATTTAAAATTTTGTTCTGCGTTAATTATTAAAAAGAATCTTAAAGGTAAACCTAGCCTAAATGTCACTGCATACAAGGCCGAGATGGTAGAACCTATTCAAGAGATTCAAATCCTTATTTAACATATGAAAGCATAATTACATGCTCGACAAAGTGTGATACGATAAAATCACATAAGTCATTTTTATGAGATTATTCTAAATCCTTATTTATATAAGCATCCCATATGGATGAAGTGCCCACGGGCTATAATTAACGTCCTCTGAGACTAAAAGACAATTCTATAATAAACTCACCAATAGACTATTATCGATATGTTACAGTTCAAGCAACATGGCAGACTCAAACGAGGTCAACAGTCACCCAGGGATAGTACCTGATAATGCCCGAGTAAACGTAGCGGGTGCAAAATTACAAGCAATGATAGATAATGCGGTTAATAGGGCTATGGATAGACAGCTCCATGTTATTTTGGGGGATGTGATAGTTAAAGTTGATGAATTTTATTATCCCGTTGATTTTCTTGTGTTAGATTACTCATCCGCGGACCCAATT
Source organism: Helianthus tuberosus (assembly GCA_030545235.1). Taxonomy (NCBI): domain Eukaryota; kingdom Viridiplantae; phylum Streptophyta; class Magnoliopsida; order Asterales; family Asteraceae; genus Helianthus; species Helianthus tuberosus. Next base: position 120,742,803 of record CM060390.1, on the reverse strand, counting down.
CAACAACCAAATGTTATTTTGGGTCGACCATTTTTGAACACCGCACATGCCGTAATTGATTGTCGATATGGTACAGTCGACATGACATTCGGTAATAGAAAAATGAGATTAAATGTTTTTACTTATGGTACTAATGTTTTTGGTGATGAGTGTTTTCTAGCAGATTTTATAGATGGATACGACCCGAAGGAGTATGAAGAAGAGATGTTGGAGTCGTGTGTTTGTGATGTGTCTTTGCAGGTTCATGCATGTGCGTTGGAAGTGGAAGAGAAGGAGCAAGAGGCTCTCGCGGTGAAAGAAGGAAGACCGCCATGGACCCACCAAACGGATACCTTACCGATGGGAATTGATTCGGGTACAAAACCTTCATTGGAATGTCCACTAAATGTGGAATTGAAAGAGCTACCGAAACATTTAAAATATGCATTTTTGGGGGAGAATGACACCTTACCGGTGATAATTGCTTCTAATTTGGCGGTAGCTCAAGAAGAGGAATTATTACGGGTTTTGAAGGCTATAAAGGCGGCAATTGGATGGACGATAGCCGACTTGAAAGGTATTAGTCCATCCATTGTAATGCATAAAATCATTACAAGTGAAGATGCGAAGCCAACCCGTGAAACACAAAGAAGGTTGAACCCGAATTTGAGAGAAGTGGTCAAGAAAGAAGTGATAAAGTGGTTGGATGCGGGGATCATCTATCCCATTTCGGACAGTGCGTGGGTAAGTCCGACTTAGGTAGTGACTAAAAAGGCCGGTATTCAGGTAATTAAGGATGAACAAGGCGAGCAAATTGCCACCCGACCGGTCACCGGGTGGCGAGTTTGCATTGATTATAGAAAGTTAAACGCCGCTACCTCTAAAGACCATTTCCCGTTACCCTTCATTGACCAAATAATTGAATAACTTTCGGGTTAAAAATACGATTGTTTTTTGGATGGGTATTCGGGTTATAACCAAATTGCTATTCATCCGGACGACCAACACAAAACCACGTTTACATATCCATATGGTACATTTGCTTTTCGGTGAATGCCATTTGGACTATGTAACGCCCCGGCCACATTCCAAAGATGTATGATGAGTATATTTTCAGACATGGTCGGGGAGTCTCTTGAAGTGTTTATGGATGACTTTTCCATCTTTGGCCCAAGTTTTGAGTCTTGTCTTGATGAATTGGAAAAAAGTGTTAAAAAGGTGTGTAGAGACAAACTTGGTGCTAAGTTGGGAAAAAACCATTTTATGGTTCAAGAGGGTATTGTGTTGGGCATGCGATATCGGACGGGGGAATGGAGGTAGACAAAGCAAAGATTCGGGTAATTTCATCTCTACCCCCACCAAAGAATGTTAAAGGGGTGAGATCATTTTTGGGACATGCGGGGTTCTATAGAAGATTTATTAAAGGTTTTAGTGTAATTACAAAACCTTTATGTAATTTGTTATTAAAAGATGTTCCATTTGATTTTACTAACGAATGTTTGCAAGCGTTTCGTGTTTTGAAGGAACAGTTGGTGAAAGCTCCTATGTTGCAACCACCGGATTGGTCGAAGCCGTTTGAGATTATGTGTGATGCTAGCGATACGACCATTGGAGCGGTTTTGGGTCAAAGAGTTGATAAGAAGCCGGTGGTAATATATTATGTAAGTAAAACTTTATCCGAGGCGCAACTGAATTACACCACAATCGAGAAAGAATTATTAGCGGTGGTGTATGCCTTGGACAAGTTTAGATCTTACATTTGGGGGAGCAAGGTGATCGTGTATTCGGATCATAGCGCGGTCTGATATTTAATGGAAAAGAAGGATACTAAGCCCCGTTTGATTCGTTGGGTGCTTTTTTTGCAAGAGTTCGATCTAGAGATTCGGGACAAAAAGGGTTGTGAAAATGTTGTTGCGGATCACTTGTCCCAGATCCCATTGGAAGGTGTTGATGACCCGAGCGAGATTAATGAATGGTTTCCCAATGAGAAATTGTTGGACGTTTCTACTTTCGTTGCACCTTGGTATGCCCATTACGTGAACTATTTGGCCAAGGGTGCAATTCCAAATCATGGGATGAAAATAGAGGCAGACGAAGATCAACCGAGATGAGCGGCTAAATCTCTCGTGGACACTTCGGGTGAATGATTCTTGTGAGACACTTTTAATTCTAGTTTCTGTTTATATTGAGATTTGGATTTGTAGTCGGGTGACAGCCTACTATTTACATAATTATATTATTTGTGTGACAGACAAATCTTGAGTGACAGTCAGAGTTATAATTATGTTTTGAATCCAACTATGCTTTTGTTGATTGAATGATTTCTATGTATGTTTGTTTTAATATTTATCTGATCAATTAATATTAAGATTTTGAACTGCATAGGTAATTGGTAGATGTGACAGATTTACTATTCAATCAATAGCATCCAAAAAAATCAGAACTAGGTTATTAGTAATTACAGAATCTGAATCCCGGAGAGATCACCTTTTCTCATCATTGTTTACTACAACTCAATCTTTTTCTTAATTGCAACTTGTTTCATGTGTTTTTAATTCCATATCAGTTTTACAATCATCAGTTTATTTTTTTTATAGTTGTTAGTAAATACTTAACGTTACACACTTTCCACAATCCTCCTCTGGTTCGATACCCGACTTACTCTAGCTACCTAGTTTATTTCGGTTTTTGCATGACACTAACGACAGTCATCAAAATGGCGCCGTTGCCTGGGATGGACCGGATTTGTTTACAATTGGACCCGATCAAGTGATAAGAAGGTGTGTTCCCAAAACCGAAGTACTAGAGATTTTGACCTATGCTCATTCGTCGGCATGTGGATGGCAATTTAGCGGGAACAAAATGGGTTATCGGGTGTTGTCATGTGGGTTTTATTGGCCCACAATTTTTAAGGATTCTTGCGAGTTTGCACGGAATTGCATAAATTGTCAAAAAGTTGGAAGCATATCAAAGCGGGATGAAATGCCTTTACAACCAATTTTGGTGGTTGAGGTGTTTGATGTTTGGGGAATAAACTTCATGGGTCCTTTTCCTAATTCGAATGGGTTTTTGTACATATTGGTTGCGGTTGACTATGTTACGAAGTGGATAGAAGCTATCGCTACAAGAACCAATGACCATTCCGTGGTGTGCAAGTTTGTGCAATCCGACATCTTCGCTCGATTCGGTGTGCCAAGGGTGATAATAAGTGATGGTGGTTCACATTTTAAGAATTTTAATTTTGGGAAATTGCTAAAAAGATACAACGTGAACCACCGTGTTGCTACACCGTACCATCCGCAAACAAGTGGACAAGTTGAAGTGTCTAACCGTCAAGTTAAAGAGATCCTCATGAAGACGGTACGAACGGATAGAAAGGATTGGTCAAGTAAGCTTGACGATGCGTTGTGGGCATATCGGACGGCCTACAAAACTCCAATTGGTACCACCCCTTATCAGATGGTGTATGGAACGGGATGCCATCTACCAATGGAGTTAGCACATCGAGCACATTGGGCCATTAAAACTGTTAATGCGGATTATGATGAAGCGGGTCGAGTAAGGAAGTTGCAATTGAGTGAAATTGAGGAGATTAGAGACGAGGCATATGAATGTGCATCCGCATACAAAGACAAACTGAAGAAAGTTCATGATGCAAAGTTAAGAAAGAAGAACTTCGAAGTGGGTCAAAAGGTGTGGTTGTATAATTCAAGGTTGAAAATGTTCGCGGGCAAACTCAAGAGCAAATGGATGGGTCCTTATGTCATCCGAAGAGTGGGGAGATTTGGAGATGTCGATATTCAAGATGAACAAACCAATAAGCAACAAACGGTGAACGGGCATCGGCTCAAACCGTATTTGGAAGGCAACGACATCAACAATCTTGAGCTTGACAAAGTGGGTTACATTCTACGCCCATTGGATGACGAGGAAGCGTGAGAGGCCCAGGTTTGATGTTTGTACATATTTAGTTTAGTTTGTTTCGTTTTGAATAAATACCGTTCCGTTTAAAACTTGTGTTCGAAACAAGTGTGGGGAAATTCTTACGAATTTCCTGAACATAGTGTTGAGGACAACACAGGGTTTTTAACGGGGGGTAGGGTTAATAATTTTCATGTTTTCTAAAATTTATAACAACAATAAAAATCATAAAATTTTGAAAAGCTAAAATATATATATAAAACATAAAGGTTGAAAAGTAAAAATGATCGATCCCTATTTGCCAGTGGCCGCCGTAAGCTACGGCCAGGGGCGTAGCTTACGGTGGCAAACAAACAAGAAATTCCCTTACGGTGGCAAACAAACAAGAAATTCCCTTACGGTGCCAACAGTCTGTCGTACGGCGGATTTTTTATTTCAGGGTTGCCGTAACCTACGGCAAGTGCCGTAGGCTACGGCACATGCTGGGCGATTGGGGGTCTTGTATCGGCGTATTATACATAAAAAAACCGAAATTAAATAATAATAATAACAAATTATTTAATAAAAGTGTAACCCCTATCCACACAATTAAAATCATCGATCCCAACCACATAAACTATCTTCTTCTCCATCTTTCTTCTATTCAAGAACCCTAGTTCTCCATAACTTCAAAACTCCATATCTTCCTCAAATCTTGACCGATTTCAGTGATTCTTGAGTCCATTTTGGGTGAAATTTCACAAGGAATCCAAATTTATACTTATATTTCGAAGATTCCTTTGTTTGGGGGTCGGATTTGAGCATAAGGGGCAGAAAATTTTGGGGCTTTTTGTGGGTTTTTGTTTAAAAGTGAAGTGTTTGTTATTTTCATCCTCCACAAGGTCAAGGTATGCAATTTCCTCTCATTCTTTGAAGTACGTTGCGGTTTGTAAGTTTCCATTCTTGTTTTTGCTTACACACTTGCTTGTAGATGATAGATGATAGGATTTTGTTGAACCATTGAATGTTTGGGTATAAATGTATTTGATGTTTAGTGAAATTTTTTGGAAAAATTCTGATTTGTAGAGATATCATGCCGAATTTTTGTTTGAAAGGATGAATCTTTGGTTTTTGTACATTTATACCCATAACATAAAGCAAGTGTGGGGAAGTTGAACTAACATGAGTTTTTGTGTGTGGTTTGTGAATGTGTAGGATATGGTGAGAACAAAGGATAAAGCGGGAGCAAGTTCATCTAGTCAACCTCAAGGGGAAGAACAACCAAAGAGGAGAAGGTTGACGCGGGTTGGTGACCCGGATTCGGAGGAAGATGCTCCTCCAAGGGGACCAAAACCGGATTGGACATCCGGTTCACTACTAGATCAACCCGAGGAATGGCGAGAGGACTTGTTTCACGAGCAAATGAATAAGTTGAAGCAAAGGAGTGAGGCGTTTATTTGTGAGAAGGAGATTCGGGAAGTTGATTTTGGGCTGTTCGGGATAACGGCTAAGTTTGAGGCATTGGGTTGGGAGGCGGCTTTAAAGTGTTATGATAATGAAGTGAAGAAGATGTATGATGCTCAAATTCAAGAGTGGATGGCCACACTTGAATGTCCTCCGTTTAAGGCCCCAAACAAGATGAAGCTCATTGGATGGTGTAACGGGGTGAAGGTCGAGATGTCTTATGATTCCTTGCGCCGAATAGCAAAGTTTGATAACCAACCATCTAATCAATATATCTACCCAAGCCTTAAAGATCTCTACCACGAGCCCGATAAGCATCCCCAATGGCAACAAATGCTTGATTACCTTTTCCTTCCGGGTACTACATACGAGAAACTGTTTAGAAGAAACTTGAGAATGGAAGCGAAGTTGTTGTTGGTTTTGTGTACACACAATGTCATCCCGCGGCGGGGTGATAAGATGGAGGTTAGATTTCAAGAGGTGCCGATCTTATACATGTTAATGCAGGGTTCACCCATGGTTCCCTTCCGATTCTTAGTGTTGAACAACATTTGGCTAAGTCGAAATAGTGGAGAAAGAAAAATTGTACCCCATTGCCGATTGATCACGACATTGTTAAAGAAATATGGGGCGATTGAAGCCGAGGAAAAAGGCTCATACAAGAGGTTTAAGCAGTCCGATATAAAGAATTTGGGACCAGGATGGGAATACAAGGAATCAGAAAGGCACCACAAGTTGAAGACCTATGGGGGAAGGTGGAGAGTTTTGAAAGTGGATGCGAGGCCACTAAGACCGGGCGAGGCTGATGAGCCCGAAACAAGTGACGAGGTGGTTAGTGATGACGATGATTACTATGAAGACACATTCATGTTTGATGTTCCGATGGGGGGCGCTTGCCCAGGTGGTGTTCATGGAGCAGGAGTACAGTCAGGGTATGTGGGAAGTGCATTTGATTATGCACAGCAGCCCTATGATCCTTATTGGGCTCACATGGGGAATATGGGCCAGATTATTGAGCAGAGGCGACCACCCACTTTTGGTGATTGGACTGAACCCAATCAAATGCTCTTCGATCAACAGGCTTTTATGGGGGCTAGTATGGAGAGAGCTCTTAAACAGAGCTATGACAGAAACGAGCAATGGAATCGTGCTCATATGTATGCCCACCATGAAGAAGTGAACAATCGCTACCTAGACGACCGCCAGAGACGCTTACATGATCAGTGGCATGCGGGCCAACCATTCGAAGCGGACCCGCCAGTTGTGGATTATACTACATTGTCGCCATATGATGGTAGTGTGTCGTATCCCACCCCACCATTGCACCATTCTCAATGGGTGGATCCACACACTATGGGTCATCAGCAGGCGAGTCAAGGGGGTGATCAAGGAAGCAGCAGCAGTAGCGGAGCATTTGGGTTTGGAGAGTGGAATGATATGATGACCTCCATTGTCGGGCCTCCACAGCCAAAGTATTACTAACCAGGTCGTATCTTGCTCCTTTGTATATTTGTGTATATTTTCATGTCGCATGTTTATGGTTGGGAGGTCGGGTGGTGTTTAGATGTTGATGTGATTTATGGGATGTGTTAGTGGTGGTGTGTTTTAATTTTCATAAAAAATACAAAAAGAAATTTGGGATTTGAGAGTATTAACGAAAGCTAATGTTTTTGGTTAAAAGCGATCTTTCCCTCAAAACCATACATTGGGACAATGTATCCCAAGTGTGGGGTTTTAGGTAGCCTCGTCTAGATGTGTGAGAGTGTGGGAATTGGGGGGTTGGACCTCATACACTACATATATGAGCTTGGTATTGTGAGGGGTGGGGGTTTGGTCTTTAGAAAGCCATGTTTGATCCTTATACCATTCGGTTGTGACCCAAACCTACTTCCTACAAAACTTTACCTATTGAGATGACCCGGTTTAGGAGATTTAGTATGTAGTGTTGATGTTCTTGTATATATTGTGGAGCTTTTATGTCTTATCTTTGAAAAAAAAGCGAAAATATGAGAAAAATATAAAAAGAAGTATTTAGTTGCAATAGTAGTTGAGAATGTTGAAGAAGTTGTGTATATATTTGGTGTTTGCTTTGTTTAGTAGTAGAAATAAAAACCGGGTCAAATCAATTAGCTCTTGCATATATATCCCACCATTTTCCTACCTTTGCACCTAGCCCCGTTACAACCCGTAAGTCCTTTTGATTCATAAGCATGTTAAATACTTAATAGGAGAAGACTTGATTTTTATACAAGCTTATTGTCTCATAATCACACACATGCATTGAGTGTTTTAGCATTATGTGCTAACATTTCTTGTCACTGAGTGTTTTTGTGAGGGGCGTGTCTTGTGATATGATGAAAAGTTAGTAAAAGGACGGTACATTTTAGCTTGGTTTGCATGAGTGATCGCTTAAAGTTTGAAATGTTTTTTGAATGAGTTGCTTGGGACAAGCAACGGGTAAGTATGGGGATGTGACGGGTGGTCCGTAGGACAACCCTTAAAAGGTTTAATATTATACACATTCCATGTTTATTACGGTTAATTGCTTGAACTTGGTAACCACTAGATGTTTGTATTTGCAGGTGTTAAAGTGCCCAAAGATTGGCTTTTAGGAAGCTTAGATGGATGTTGGAAGTTGGTGGAATCAAGAGTTGAAGAAATCGTGAGTTGAAAGAGAAACAAGAAAAAAGGGAATACTTGTCGCCGTAGCCTACGGCCCCAGCCGTAGGTTACGGCCCTCCATTTCATGCAAAATGGTTGCCGTAGGACAGACCCTAAGGTCCGTAAGGATTCACTGCTCGCCGTAAGCTACGGTGAGCGCCGTAGCTTACGGCGCTATGTTTGACTGCCGGTTGACTTTGGGCACCGTAACCTACGGTACACGGCGTAGCTTACGGCGCCGTCTGGGTTGAATGTGTAACTTATGGCATTTATTGACTTCTTGATGATTTTTAAGGGTCCTATCATGTATTTTCGGTTACACGACAGTTGAGACACGAATTTGGCTGCACTTGGAGAGTTCTTGAGTGCTTGAAACAATTCTAATCATTTTGTTTTAGTGTTTTGAATCCGTATGAACATTGAACTAATTGTGAAGATGATTGTCAAAGCCATGTCTGGCTAAACTTTTGATGACTATCTTGGGTTGAAGGTTTGTGTAAGACTTTGTGCTTTGATTTCATATTTCTAGAATAATGAACTCGTCTTTATGATTTGTTTGTTATGGTGTGTGATTACTTGTTTGTAAATTGTTAATTAGTATGTTAATCTTGTTCGAAACTATACGTTCTTGGTGTCGTTGGCAATCGAGATATCATAGGTAGAATTAGGATTGGGTATTGATTAATTGGTCATCGGGTAACAACCTCGCGTTCTAGGAATCCGAGTACTTAGTTCCCTTTCATCACAACAAGTAATCATACATGAATCATGTCTATGTGATTCTTTCTAGTTGAATGTTAGCACAAATGTCGAAGCAAACCGGAAACTTAAGATAGTCATTTGTGTCTAAATTGTTTACAAACCAAATTTCCATTTTTGCAATTACATTAATAATCTTAGTTTTAAAATCAATTCAATCAATCCAACTTTTGAAATTTACTTTACTTGCATTTAGTTTAATTTTAGTTAACTTAGACAAATACTTAAAATAACACATATTCCACAAACTCCCTGTGTTCGATACCCACTTGCCACTATCTATTTAGTAGTAATTGGATTAAATTTGATTATGACCACGACACCACGTCAGTCTCATCAGCTTGTACCTTCCGAGCCTAGCAGCTTTTTTAGCAATAGCCTTGAATCTCTGTTCGCGCTTGTACTTCTTCAAGAATTCATCAATCTCCAAATCTCTCCATTTAGACTTCCAATACTTGCCGGAGTTGATGTCTTTAGCAAAGCACACATCCACTATCTTCTGATACTGCATTGCTTGAACTTTATCACGCTTCTCGTACACAATCTTGTTGTAGAACAAGCAATCTATATCCTTCTTCGAACAGTTCACAAGCCACGTAGGATCCAACACACTGATCCTTCTTGACATACCAGTGGACTTGTCAAACAGAAAGATTACCGCTTCCGCTGTGCTTTCATTATACAACCATCCTTGAAATTCTTCATAGAAGTCTTGTTCCATTGCACGTAGCGGCATATTCTTTAAACATCTAGGCGGCTTGATATCCAACGTGATATCTTTCTCTCCTGACTCCAAGATTGTGACAATTTGCTTTGGATATTGAGGTTTCCAATAAGGAAATCTTGCTTTGGCTTGCTGCTTTATGTAATCCCATAGGTGTTGATCATGCTGCTTTACATCCAAACCATAGTAAAACTGCTTGACATTCTTCGTCTGCACTAACTCTTCAACATCCCTCCACGGGAGGGTTTTGATGTCTGACAAAAACTCAAAGTACTGAACCTCTTGCTCCCGTCTTATAGCATATACTTGCAGATCTTCTAAGTAACCCCAAGACAAGATATCCCCCCATGAAATATTAGCATCATGCATGAAGTACTGTAGAGGCCTTATAAACTTTCTTTCCTTGGGCATCACCTTGTACCACTTCTTTCTTTCTTCAACAAGATTTTCTCTAGGAATAGTTCTCGGAACACCTTCAGTAGTGATCTTTTCCACAATCTTTCTTCTCACTTCGTCTTCATTTTGTTCTTTGAACATTTCAGTGAGAGACGGAAATGTATTATCAACACCAGCATAGTGAAATATTGTATCTTCCTCAGAGCTATCAGAATATTCTTCAACTATAACATCATTATACTTATCAGCTTCATGAGCATACTTGAATTCATATTCTTTCTCAGGCGACGAAGGAATTTCATCTTCAATATCAAACTTAAATTTGCCATCGTCTAACCCTAACTCTTCTAGCATCTCAGCCCTTGACCTAGGCACCTCTAACTCCCCCTCAAAACGAGCATGTAAGTATATAACAGTTGGTTGCGTGAGGAATACCTGGTCGGCATGTTGTTTTCCTGACAAAGAAGACTCTTGATGTTGATCCTCCTCTTATTCATTGATTTCGTCATTCATGAACTCATCAATCTTTTGTTGAACTGGGGGATTCACAATCAATAATCCGGACGAGCCTTGATCATCATCGTCATCTTGATCATTCAACGGATCGTAGTTTTCAATCTGATCCATCCAGTAATCCATCTCATCATCCTCTTCCTCTACTATTACCTTCTCCTCTTCCTTCCATCTTATGAATAACACTTCAGGCTCCTTTGACTTTCTTTTTCGTTGTTCTACTCTCACCATATGAACAATATCATCAAATTTGTAAGAGAGAGGAGTAGAATCACCAACAAGAATGAAGCTTTGATCATGATCAGCTTCTATATCAACCATCTCAACATCGGCTTGACTCGAAGATCCTCCAGCATCTTGAGTTTCCATAATAATATCTTTCTTTCTTTGAGTAGCTTCCTCAGCCAACCTCCTGTCTCTCTCAATCCTTCGCTCTTCGGCCTTTTTGATCTCAATGTTGTTGTAGACAGAATGAACATCGATGCCCAAATTATTTTCCATCACTGTATATAACATTGTAAGTTGTTCATCCTTCATTGCTTTACCAGCCTTCATTGCTTCCATCTCAAGCTTCATTGCCTTGAATTCGTTTGCCGACGCTTCATGAAGTTCACTTAACAAGCTAATCAGCATCTGATTTACCTCTTTCAGCTTCTTCATCTTCACATGTAATTCAGTAATCTCCATGGAAAGTTGATCAAAAAGCTGAGCATTATCATCAACATATTCTTCCATTTTCTTTAACTTCTTTGCTTGTTTGATCATGACGCTCTTTATCTCTTCATTTACTTTATTCAATTCCTCAACTTGTTTCTTCAACTCATCATGATCAGCTTCTGCTTTTTCTTTTTCTTTCTCCAGAAAACTCATTTTCTTCTTCAACTCTTTCACAGACGTATCATGAAACATATCGAATTCTTCACCAATAATAAAGTCATCTTTATATTCTCCACGAACATTTGGAAAGCCTTCAAACATATCAGGAAGAACTGTATTCTTTGGCAATGAAGATTCAGGAACTTCAAGATTTTCTGGTGGTGGTGGTAGAGTAACACTCACTTCAACATAGCCATCATTTCTTACTTTCTTCTGAACTTCAACTTCAGGTTTTTTAACACTTTGCACCTCTGGCTCCTTAGGAACTTCAACATGTTGGTCTTTTGCAGTTTCAAGACCCTTAGAAGTTTCCATGTGCTTCTCACTCTTTCCACTTTGATCTTTTTGAGCTGGTGCAGACCCTTTCCTTGCTCTGACACTTCTTGGAAGTACTCCTGTCTGAACAACCTTGCGTTTCTTTCTTTGTTTCTTTTTCTCATCATCAGGTGGCAAGTAAGTAGAATCCTCTTCATAAGAACCTTTTCATTTCTTCTGAGGCTTCTTTTTCATTTGAACTTTTCCACGGCCAACCTGTGACATATCCATCTCTGGATCTGTCTCTGTAGACTCATCATCAGCATCATCACTAGAATCAGTGTGAGGAACACCTTTAGGCTCCTTTTGCTTAACACTTTCAGGTTGTTTTTCTTTCACACTTTCAACTTGAGCACTTAAACTTTGATCCTTTTAAGCAGCAACTTCTTCATTCTTCTTTAGATATTCTTCATATGACATGTTAAGCATGTCAGCTCCTTGCTTTATCAGCTCTGTTGGATCAATGACTGGATCATCAACCAATTTCCGTTGAGGTTCTACAGAAGGCCCTGCAAAATAAGAATCAACACATTCATTAGATACATATAACATTCAAAGATTTAATATCTCTTAAGACTCCCCCTTCCACTATACCCTTAACAACAATCTTAGGTGGTGACATTTTAGGAATAGGCACAGTTGGGGATGTCTTCGGTGTTCTTTTTCTCTTCCCGTCCTTCACAAACCAGTATCGAAATTTCTTCTCAACCATTTCATTCATCTTGTCATCTTCATTCTCTGAGTTACTATTGTTATGTCTCCATGCGTCATTACCATTTCATTCATCTTGTCATCTTCATTCTCTAAGTTACTATTGTCATGTCTCCATGCGTCATTCTCAGGAGCAACATAAGCTGGATTATCAATCCTGCAGATCATTCTCCTTACTCTTGGTTCAGGACCTTTAGCTAATCTGCTTATCGTATCAGCTGTCATGTTTCGCAGTCCTAATATATCATAATCATCCTTTTGAAGGTCTTTGAATTGATCATCTATCATTATCTGTATGAACCTAGGATACATGATGTACTTCCCACTTCCACTTCTCACATTGTCTACCAAGTGATCAAATATCACTTTAGATACATTGTATGGCCTATTCAGCACCAGACAAGCGATAATGTTCATGATATAATCAGAAGATTCGTCATAAGCTCCCTTCCTATGAGATAAAGCATGCACTACACAGTGGATCATGAACTTATAAGGTTTACTGAACATGGTTTTAATCATTTTCCAGTTCAAGTGTCCTGTAAAACCCATTCTACACAATAAACCTTTGCACAATCGTTCAGGAATAATGGTAGGCTCATCATCACTGTCTCCTAACTCCAAAACACGTCTTAAATCACCAACATTAAACTTAATCTCTAAATCCACGTCCTGGCCATTCTCGTCCTTCTTTCTAATAGTAGAACAGATCATCTTTTCATTCTCCTCATATCTCACTGAACTCCAAAACCTTCTAACATGTGATTCATATACAATGGTTCTATCAGTTAATGCCTTATGAATCTTTCTTTCTCTCAAAAACTTTGCAATAACTTTGAAAGGAGTATTGTCTATATAGTGTTCGTCCAACAGACAGTAGATGTTGTGAGATTTGTCCCAATCTGATGCTCTTCCTTGCAATAGTACACAATATTAGCATTGACACAAAGTTCGAGACATAAAGTGACAAGTATCAAGAATTTTGAAAATTTCAAAAATTTTTCTAACTCTGGAAAGTTTACTCTATGCAGTACTGCTGATCGGATGGTCATCCGATTGGATTGCCATCCGATCGAGTGAACCATCACTCATGAAAGAACAAACAGTCAAGTCATATGCATTTGGATCGGATGCCCACACCGATCAAATTGCCATCCGATCGAGTTGCCACTTGATCCATGTGACAAGCAGGTAACACCTTTGACCAGTCAACCTTTGAGAGTGACTTCCATGGATCGGATGACCACCCGATCGGATTGCCATCCGATCGAGTTGTCACTCGATTCTTGGCAAATTTGAAACAGTTGGAATTTTTGTCATTTTGTGATGAGGATCGGCTGGCCACCCGATCAGATTGCCACCCGATCTGATTGCCACTCGATCTTTGACAAGGTTGTACAGTGACCTTTTCAAAACATAGTAATGAGGATCGGATGACCACCCGATCGGATTGTCACCCGATCGAGTTGCCACTCGATCTTTGACAAGGTTTAAACAGTGAACATTTCCAAAACATAGTAATAAGGATCGGATGGCCACCCGATCAAGTTGCCACTTGATTTTTGACATACACATGATCAATTAATGCAAGTGCTTTGGAACGGATTGCCACCCGATCGAGTTGCCATTCTTTCCAAAAACAACTTTTTAATAAGTAAAGGCAAAAATATTGAGGCAAACACTTAGAAAAATATTCAACATCTAACATGCAATGGATCGGATGCCCACTCGATCGGATTGCACCCGATCGAGTTGCCACTCGATCCCTGAACATTTGAAGAACAGTTTGAATGTGCTAAGAACATAAAAAATTTTCTAAGTTAAACATTAAATTGAACATAAATCCATGTAGAGAATTCTCCTGCGATCAAAACCCTATGTTCATCTCTTTCTAATTCGACTTAAATTTTGTTTAATTTGACAAAAACAGGCCCGACAGCCGAACGTCTCTAATCAACTAATCTCTAGATCTAACATGTTTTAGGATAAATTGAGACAGCAAACCTATAGATCTAAGGCCCATGAACAAAACATTATGTTCAAAATCAATCAAACAACATCAAATCTGCCTAGATCTAAGGTATTAGGGACCGACAGTCGCCGACACTTGAACAATCATCAAAAACATCAAATTAACAATCAAGGATCAGAAATCTTACCTTTCCCATTGCGAAGGTTGAGTATGCCAACAATCCAATGAAGTGTGAAAAGAAATCGAGTGAAAATCAGATCAAGATCAGAGAAAGTGAGAGAGTGTCGGATGGTCGCCCGATCGAGTAAAGGTTTGACTGAAGACCTTTGACTTGTATTTATAGGGTTACCAAGTATCTAATGGCCATCCGATCGGATTGCCACTCGATCCAAACACTTCTCATTTTTGACTTTTTGTGCTTTGACCTTTTGACATTTTGCCATTTTAACAGATTTTGTCCAGTTTTAGAAATCCACTTAAGTATCTAGGTCCAAGTTAAGGACCCTAGGCACTTAATTTGTCTACCAACCCAAGTTAATAACCTTGGTTGACCCGATACGAATCAAACTGACATTTTGTTCAAACATTTCAAACACATTTTCATGAAAAATATTCAAGTTTCAATTTAATGAACTTGATTTAACTTTGAATATTTCAAGATTTTTCTAGATTAGCTCCCAACCCAGTTGTCCAGTTCAGAAACTTTCCTGCTTCGCTTCACTTCTCAGAATCTGAAGATTCGCTTTCCACCTTGATTTGTCGCAAAAACTAAAGCAGGAATGTAAAATCTTTTTGGCATTTTAAGGAAAGTTTAAACTAGAAAACTATGAAATCTTTTTGGGATTTTGAAATTTAAACAGAAATGAAATGAAATGCAGTAAAAGTAAAGCAGTAAATGTAACTATTTACAAACATATTTTTGGTGAGTGTGTTAGGGGATCATATCAGCTGCCGACAAGCTACAAGTACCGTTGAGCTGATTACACACTAAGAATTAAACAATTCGCTTAGATTGCCAATATACTGATCCATTTTAAATTTTCACACAAATCTCAATTAATCAGGATACGATTTAGTGTTTTAAGATCTTAACTTATACGCGTGTCCCACCTCAGAATATACTCTCGTATCCAGACTCCTATATTCAGTCTTACAGGTGAATGTAAACTAATGATATCTGTAACGGGTAATGCGAGACCATGAGAGCTCAGGTTAGAACTTCCGTTCATACAAAGAGATGATGGCTCGACTTTCGGTGTGTCCCGTTTGGGGATCTTTTCTTCAACAGCACATGATTAGCATTTTTCAATGTTTCATCATTTTTTATGCTGAGGGGGGGGGGGCTTTAATGATTAAAGCAGTGCAAAGTATTATACGAGGACTAGGCTATTGCTTCCGCAAATCATAAGTCCTGGTATAATACCCCAGATATCATCACGCACATAGACCTAGTATGTCAGAAATAGAAAGCCCTTCAAACAAGATTTCAGGGGTTACCTATATATCCTAGAGATGTTCCCCACGGATTAAGCAAGTTGTGATTTAGGTTTATATCCCGAAAAATCTACTAAGTGTGCAAAAACCTATCGGCATATCATCAGCGAGACTGCTTAATGCTTTTAAAACATTATATATCTTTAGCATACCGTAACTGTCTAGCTGATGTACTATCATTTCCCCTTTTTACACAAACTCTTTTTTGGTTTTCTATTGTTTTTGGATTTTTGAAAATATCTCATGTTTTTGGATTTTTGCATTTTTTATTGTTTTTGTATTTTCTGAAAATGTTATCTGTCTCCCCCTAAATTCCAAAACAACTAAAAATGCGACAAACCAAATCAGTCTACTTCTCAACATCATCTGCCTCGGTTTTCTCATCAACGCCTATGATTTTCTCTGCATTCGACAAAAATTTCATACCATTTAGTTATAAAAGATATTGAAAACGAGCTTTATCGAAAGCTTTGCTATGTAAATCTGCCTTTTGTTCGTCGGTGTGGATTTTGTCAATTCGTATCAACTTCTTTTCATAACAATCGCGTATGAAGTGATGACGAATTTCTATATGTTTGGTTTTAGCGTGATGTACCGGATTCTTTGTTATATTTATAGCTGCCTCATTATCAACAAAAATAGGTGAAGTAAGAAATTGTAAACCGTAGTCGCGCATCTGTTGCTGAATCCACAGGATCTGCGAGCAGCAACTGCTAGCAGATACGTACTCTGCTTCACATGTTAATAAAGCAACAGTGGTTTGCTTCTTACATTGCCATGTGACCAATCGGGGTCTGAAAAATTGGCATCCTGCAGTTCTTGATTTTGCGTTGACTTTGCAACAACCGAAGTCAGAATCAGAGTATACTTCGAGCGTGAAGTCACCGTCTTTGGGATACCACAACCCTAGTGTTGGAGTTCCTTTCAGGTAGCGTAGGATCCTCTTGATGATACACATGTGTGAAGCTATAGGACTCGACTGATATTGGGCCGCGAGGCAAGTTGGGTGCATGATATCGGGTTTGGATGCTGTCAAATACATCAGCGAACCTATCATTGAGCGGTAAAGTGTCTCGTCCACCTTCTCTCCGGTGAGATCAGGATTGATGCCATGATTGGTTGCTAATGGGGTGGACATTGGAGTAGTTTCAGACATCCCGAATTTCTCCAGAACATCGTAAACATACTTCGTTTGATGAATAAAAGTTCCCTCGGGCATTTGGTCGACCTGGAGCCCTAAAAAAATTTCATCTCACCCATTGACGACATTTCGAACTTCTGCTTCATTACCTTCTCAAAGTCTTTGCAGAGTTAATCATTTGTTGACCCAAAGATTATATCATCAACGTAAATCTGTACAATCAGTAAGTGCCATCGACTTCTTTTGGGAAGAGGGTAGTATCCACTTTTCCTCGGATAAAGCTGTTGGCAAGCAAATGTTGAGAGAGCATCTCGTACCAGGCTCTCGAGGCCTGATGCAAACCATACAGCGCTTTGTCTAGCAGGTAGACCTTGTCTTTGTGGATTGGGTCGGTGAAGCCCGGTGGCTGACCGACATATACTTCCTCTTTCACCTTGCCGTATAAAAATGCCGATTTGACATCCAACTGGTACACTTTGAATCCCTTCCATGAAGCGAAAGCTAGGAAAATTCTGATTGCTTCAAGTCAAGCAACTGGAGCATACACCTCGGTAAAGTCTATCCCCTCCTGCTAACTGAAACCCTGGACTACGAGTTGAGCTTTGTTACGAACAATAACCCCTCGGTCGTCTTTCTTACACTTAAACACACACTTCGTGTTTATTTTCCTATGTCCGTCAGGTAGGTCCACAAGCTTCCGTACACCAAGCTTTTCAAATTGACTCAGCTCCTCCTGCATTGCGTTGACCCATGAATCTTCAGTCAGTGCTTCCTTATAGGTTCTCGGCTCAATCTGCGAAATGAAACAACTGAGTGAAAATTCAGTTTGTAAAGGAGCAACTTTAGTATAAAAACAAGTAAGGCCATGGTCAATTTGTCTTCTGGTGTGAACGCCTGACTGCAACTCTCCTATTATCAACTCCTCTGGATGGTATGAAAGAGTCCTCGGCATAACTTCGCTAGGAACATCCACCTCGCCTTCCAAATTCGTAACGTTCTGATCTGCAACTTGTTCATTGTTAAGAATTGTCTGATCTGAAGATTGAATTTGCTCCCCCTCAAACTCTGAATCACCACGATCAAATGTTGGCCTATCATCAGATTCTTGATTATTATTGACCACCGTCTGATATTCAGGAGCAGGTTCACATTCCGAAGAAGTCAGAGTTTGCTGAACTTCATCATTATCTCCAGTGTGACTTGGACTAGCTTCATCATCATTGGAAGTTTGTCGTTGATGTGTAGAAGACCTTTCTGGAAACCTTCCCTGAGATGCTTCATATTCTCTTAAAATATCCAAATCATCAAAGAACTCTGGCTCTTCTTCTAACTCGAATGAATCCCATAAAGTATCGTATTTGAATCGCCATGAGTCTGCGGGCTTTTGTGGAGGCATTGTATAACCTTGACATTCAATATGCTGTGCTTCGATGATCCTCTTCTTACTTGGAACAAAGTCTCTTCTAGGTGGACTAGCATACCCCACAAAGATACCTTCAATGCTCTTTGAACCAAATTTGCCATCGGGATCTAGAACTGTTCAGGGGGACCCGAACGGCTCTAAATACTCGAGATTAGGCTTGCGATTGTTGATCAACTCGAAACATGTCTTGTTGTGCTTCTTCACAGTAAGAACCCTATTAAGTGTATAGCAAGCGGCTGATACTGCTTCTGCCCAAAAATTTATTGGTAACTTCGAATCAGCAAGCATCGTTCTTGTCGTTTCGATCAGCGTTCTATTCTTTCTTTTTGCAACTCCATTCTGTTGCGGAGTATAAGGTGAGCTGAATTCTTGCAGTATACCTCTTCTATCACAAAATTATTCCATCTTGTTGTTCTTGAATTCCATACCATTGTCGCTTCTTAATCTGCGAATTCGTGTTCGGTACAAATTCACTATCTTTCTAAATAGTCTCAGCAAACTCTCAAATGTTTCTTCTTTCGACTTCAGGAACGTCACCCATGAGAATCTCGAATAGTCGTCAGTTACTACTAGACAATAAAGATCTCCCGTTATGCTCTTGACATTCACAGGACCAAAAAGATCCATGTGAAGTCTCTCCAGCGGCCTCGAGACTGAGTTCATCTTTTTACCAGGATGAGATTTCTTCCGTTGCTTTCCTTTGATGCAACTAATACACTCCCCCTCAAGATGAAAGCTTTTCAAGTGAACACCTTTCACCAGATCATTATGCACCAGGTGGTTCATCTTGAGTAGGTGAATGTGGCCCATTTTCCGGTGCCACAATTGCGACTCCTTTTCAGTGGCTCTTGACATGAAGCAATGAGTTTGACCCGTGGTAGTCGTGGCTATGCTCATATCCAACATGTACAGATCATTATGTAACAACACTAAAGAAACCAACACCCTCGAATATTTTTCTGATAGCCTAAATTATTTTAAAATAACCCTTATATGTCTTTAAATACAACCCGTACGTGAAAACCGAGCCCGAAATATAATATAGTATTAAAAAAATAAAATTTAAAATTTGATTATCAAGTTGAGGTGGGCCGCGTAGACCCACCCCAACCTTTACGCGGGCGGTATGAAGGTTTAAAACCTGATTTCGTTGAATTATAATTTCAAGCGGGCCGCGTAAGACCCCCGTCAAGTTAACGCGGGCCGCGTGAGATCAGAATAGTGGTGCAGCCCGGTGATGACACGTGTCATCATCGTGGCGGGTCTAGGAGATGAGCCGGACAAGATAGTCCGTTGACTAGCTTTGATGCGGGCCGCGTAAGCCCATCCCATGTGTTACGCGGGCCGCGAGAGACCCAGATTCAGCAACTATATAAGGAGGCCTCGGGATTTCATTTCCGTCGCTCAAATCTTTTCTTTCTTAAACGAATTCTGAGTAGTAGAAGTAATACTCGAGTATTATACCCCCTAAATAGCGAGGTTGTGCTCCGTTGTAAGTATTATAACCCCTGGATACGTATTAGATACGCTACACGATTGATCTAGGGTTCCGTAATGGCTGTCGTGGTTCTGCCCGACGTAGTCATTGGAATGCCGTCTCGGGGAGGGTATTGCTAATGTTAAAATGGGTTATTATACTAACGCGTGTACATTTGTGTAAATTATAGATTGTCACCAGGAAACCCTTATGAAAAACCTAAGACAGCAATGTGAGTAATATCCTTTTTGTTAACAGTTTTTACAAAACCTTAAATATTTTACAATGCAATTTAGCAGTGATTGAGTCTTTGTAATTCTTCAATTACTGCCGGTATGTTGGGGTTTTGTATACAAAATTTGTACTACACTGTGAGTAGTAAGTCGGGATGACAATACGTTACCATTGGACAATGAGTTAGCCAATGGGTAATATGACCCACAAGTCAGGATTGACAGTACTAATGGAGTAATTGTGTAGAAATAAACATTCTAATCACTCTCAATACTGTACACTGTGACTTTCTATTTAAACTCGATTAAACGGGGATTCACTCACCAGTATTTCCCACTGACAAATGTTTTTAAAACGTGTTTCAGGTAACACAATGTGAAAGCCAATTAGAAGCCAGCTGGACAGCACTGAAGGCTTGGAAAAGTGGCTATAAAAGTTACCTAAATAAAGAAGGCGTTTAATTCAAATAAAAGACAGTTTATCCCTATAAAGATGTTATAATAAGAAACTTGGATTTTATCCATGTAATTATTAATATCAAATATGGTGGTTTTACTCTGATAAACATTTCCTAACTACGGTCCTGATGAAAAATTCCGCTGCCGAATTAGACAACACACGATACCACCGAAACTGGTTCGCGGCCGCCTTTCCCGGGGATTAGGGATCGGGGGTTGCGACAGGAGGTGGTATCAGAGCCTAGCCACTGGTCTAAGCCAAAGAAGTGTTATGCTGACACTTAAATTTTAAATTTTGTGTTAGGAAATAAATTACAGGAATACGTGCATAAATGTATTTATTGTTATGTGCTATTTGACTATTTGTTAGTTTACAGTATGAGCGACCAAGGACCATCTGACGCGTACCGTCAATTGTCTGGTTCGCCTAGAAGCGAAGGCACCTCCTCTTCTCAGCCTGCCCTCTCAGGGTACTCTGCTGATACAGAAGATGGAATCTTTGTGTTTAAGGCTCAGTCAGAAGAGCCATTTCCTCAGAAAAATAGGGGATGGTTCAGTAGAGGGGCACACGAGCGTAGAAAACGTATGAAAAAGTTACAAGACTAGAGAATGCTAGCAGCAGCTAAGAGAGAGACAGATGCCTATGCCCAGAATATGATAAATAGTGGTATAGCCAATATTCACATCTTGGCCACCACTGCAGCTGACCCAAATCTGGAGCAAATAATAGCACCCCAACCACAACCACCAATCCATGACCAACCGATGGAGATAGGAAACCCTGAAAACCAAGTAGAAATGCATGACTTCAACCCAGATGGAATACCTAGGGTACCAGCACCAAACCCCCTGGACCCAAATTACGATCCCTGGTGGGATGAAGTTAGGGATTATGTGCAACGTTACCCGATACATGAAGACACACCCATGCAGAACATAGGAGCCTATCCAGGTATGGACCATTTAGATCCCTATTACCATGATGAATACATTAGTGAGATCTTAGAAGATCCTTACTGATTTCAGGCACCTACACCCCCATATCAGGAACCCGCACCCCAGATTCCGAACCCAGTCCTAGAACCTGCACCCCCAATGAGTGTAGAAAACGTACAAGAACTTAGGACTTTTGGTGAGGAAATTCTAGAGAGTAGTGAACGGATGAGACAGGTAGGAGAGCGTCTCGTATGGAAATACGATGAGCGCAATATGGATTTTTGGATTAATCCATATCCGTGAATGTGATGGTGAGACGGTAATAGTAATAATAATAATAAAATAAAATAATAAAATAAAATATGTGTGTACGGATGCCTACTATTATTTAATTCAGTTTGTATTGTAATTTTATTTCAGTACTGGTGTGTAATAGATATATAGTAGATGAATAGAGTAAAGTCGCAATGATCAACGCTTTTGGCAAAAATGCGTGTCATATGAATGACTATATTAAATATTATTTTGTGATATTAATATGGGGTAAATGTTTAAAATCCATATGGCCGACGAAGGAAATCAAGGAAATCTGAATAACGATAGCAGGGTAACATTAACGTGGTTAATGAGAATCCGAGCATCAATAACAATGGAAACCAAATGGATAATAGTGCCGTTCAACACATAGTGGCACAAGGAATTATAGATGCAATGCCATTTATTATTCAAACGGTTCAAGAAGCGAATAATAAAAGTAAACATAGCAATAAGCGACCAACTGAACCAGAAAACAGCGTGAACAATGGACCCGTACTTCAGGTGCCCATTCCCAAAAGAAGAAGAACCATGCCTTATGGTTGTTCTTACAAAGAATTCTGGTCCTGCAAACCAATAGAATTCTCGGGCAATGAAGAACCCATTGCAGCTCTACGCTGGATAGAGAAAACTGAGGCTGTTCTGAAAATAAGTAAATGTGCTGAAGAAGACAATATAATGTTTGCTTCCAATCTATTTAAGAACTCAGCCTTAGATTGGTGGAACACTATCCTTCAGTCAAGAGGAAGTGATAAGGTTTACAATATGGAATGGGAAGAATTTAGGAACATGGTAGAAAGGAAATTCTGCCCTCATAATGAGAAGGAACAAATAGCAAACAAATTCCTAAATATTAGGATGAATGGAGTGGATAGTAAGGGTTACACAAAGTTATTCTTTGAATATGCTAGAATTGTACCAACCCTTGCATCACCAGAACCGGTATTAATCTCCCGTTACATCTGGGGATTAATCGGAGAGATTAGACATGTAGTCAAGGCAGCTAGACCTCAAACTATAGAAGAAGCTGTAGAACTAACCAACACCTTGACTGATGAATTGGTCCGTACTAGAGAAGAAGACCAGAGGAGAAACCTAGCTCAAAGGCTTACTCAAGAATTCCATTCTGGGAATTTCAACCGTAGAAATATAGGTTCTACCTCTGCACCTTACTGCAAGGTCTGCAAGAAAAAGCATTTGGGAAAATGCTCCACTCTTTGCAATTATTGCAAGATGCCAGGACACAAGGAAGAAAATTGCAGGAAGAAAACCAGTAATGGACTGTGCTACAACTGTGGAGAAAAAGGTCATATCAGGCCAAACTGTCCAAAACTAGCCCCAGCTCCGAACAACAAGAACACTAAAAATGCTAGAGCATTTGTTCTAACTACAGATGAAGCCAAGATGATTCCAGACGTGATAGCTGGTATGTTTTTAGTTAATGATGTTTTTGCTAAGGTATTATTTGACTCTGGTGCAAACCAAAGTTTCATTAATACTTCGTTTTGCAAACGTCTAAACCAGTCATTAACTAAACTACCACAAGAATGTCTCGTAGAGACAGCTAATGGAGAAACTGTTAGGATTTCTGAAATCTTGCAGGGAGCAAGAATAGAAATTTTAAATCAAAAGTTTATGGCAAACCTTTATCCTATGAATCTGGCAGGATTTGATGTCATTTTAGGAATGAGTTGGTTAATAGCCAATAAAGCCAGTATTTTATGTGATCAAAAGTTAATCCAAGTAAATTCACCAAAAGGTAAAACGATCACAATAAAAGGAGATAAACCATCTAGATCCACTAAATTCAACTCTGTGATGAAAACTGCAAGTTATATAAGAAAAGGTTATATAGTGTATTTGATTTCTATAATCACTAACACTAAAGGAAAAGAACTAAAAGATATTCCAGTAGTGTCCCAGTTTTCAGATGTATTTCCAGAAGAATTACCAGGACTACCGCCAAATAGAGAAGTTGAATTCAGAATTCACCTACTACCTGGAACCGCACCAATTGCCAAAGCACCTTACCGTTTGGCACCCAAAGAAATGCAGGAATTGAAGAAACAATTAGTTGAATTATTGGAAAAAGGATTTATACAACCAAGTTCGTTGCCATGGGGAGCGCCGATACTATTTGTTAAAAAGAAGGACGGATCAATGCGTATGTGCATTGACTATCGTGAATTAAATAAGGTCACGATTAAGAACCGGTATCCATTACCGAGAATCGATGATCTGTTTGATCAACTGCAAGGAGCTCGATTTTTCTCTAAAATCGATTTAAGGTCAGGATATCACCAATTAAAGGTACAGGAAGAGGACATTCCTAAGACCGTATTTAGAACAAGGTATGGACATTATGAATTTACTGTCATGCCATTTGGTTTAACCAATGCCCCAGCCACATTTATGGACATGATGAACCGAATATGTAAGCCATATTTGGATAAATTCATAATTGTTTTTATAGATGATATTCTAATTTACTCTAAGAGTAAAGAGGAACATGCAAAGCATTTGCACGCACTTTTAAGTCTATTAAGAAAGGAAAAGCTTTATGCTAAGTTTTCAAAGTGCGAGTTTTGGTTAGAACGGGTACAATTTCTTGGACACTTAGTGAACCATGAAGGAATTCATGTGGATCCCACAAAGATCGAGGCGATTATCAAATGGAAAACCCCTGAGTCACCAACCGAAGTAAGAAGTTTCTTAGGATTGGCTGGTTATTATAGAAGATTTATTCGAGATTTTTCTAGAATAGCCATTCCTTTAACTAAGTTAACCTGTAAATCCATTAAGTTTGAATGGGGACCAAAACAAGAAGAAGCATTTAGAATTCTTAAGCATAGATTAACCCATACACCCATATTAGCATTACCAGAAGGAACTGAAGACTTTGTAGTCTATTGTGACGCTTCTAAGTCAGGTTATGGATGTGTGTTGATGCAACGCCAAAAGGTTATAGCCTATGCATCTAGACAACTTAAGAATCATGAAGAGAATTATTCAACCCATGATCTAGAACTAGGAGCTATAATTTTTACCCTTAAGATTTGGAGACATTACCTTTATGGTAGTAAGTTTACCATATTCACAGATCATAAGAGTTTAAGGTATGTTTTCGGGCAAAAGGAGTTGAATATGAGGCAAAGACGCTGGATGGAGATGCTTAGTGATTATGATTGTGATATCCAGTATCATGAAGGAAAAGCGAATGTAGTGGCAGATGCTTTAAGCCGAAAGTATCATGAAAAGCCAAAAAGGGTACGTTCTCTTAAATTAAATCTGCAAGTAGATTTAAATGATCAAATAAGAGAAGCACAAGAATCAGTAATCAAGGATGATACTGAAAAATTAAAAGGTATGATTAAGGAATTAAAACAAGGAACATATGGAATTTGGAGATTCCATGAAAAGAGAATGTGGATACCTAAGTTAGGAAACCTGCGTCATCGTATATTAGAAGAAGCCCATAAGTCTAAGTATACGATGCATCCTGGAAGTGATAAAATGTACCAAGATTTAAGAAAAAAATTCTGGTGGATAGGAATGAAGAAGGACATAGCAGCCTATGTTTCTAAATGTTTAACTTGTTCACAAGTTAAAGCTGAACACCAGAAACCCTCAGGTTTGTTACAGCAACTAGAAATGCCAGTGTGTAAATGGGAATTAATAACAATGGATTTTGTTACTAAATTACCCAAAACAAAGAAAGGAAATGATACAATCTAGGTGATTGTAGATAGGCTAACCAAGTCAGCTCATTTCCTACCGATGAAAGAAACTTTCAGTATGGAACAGTTAGCTAAATTATATGTAAATGAAATAGTTTCTTTACATGGAATACCTTTATCAATTGTGTCTGATAGAGATAGTCGTTTTACTTCTCATTTTTGGTCAAGTTTCCAAAAGGCAATGGGAACCAAGTTAAATCGAAGCACAGCTTATCATCCTCAAACAGATGGACAAAGCGAAAGAACAATTCAGATGATGGAGGACATGCTTAGAGCTTGTGTAATTGATTTCGGAGGTAATTGGGAGCTTGAATCTGAAATGCAAAGGAAATATCCACACTTGTTCCAGTAGATCTCAAGGACGAGCTCTAAAACAAGGTGGGGAGGATGTAACAACCCTAAAGAATCCGACACCCTCGAATATTTTTCTGATACCCTAAATTATTTTAAAATAACCCTTATATGTCTTTAAATACAACCCGTACGTGAAAACCGAGCCCGAAATATAATATAGTATAAAAAAATAAAATTTAAAATTTGATTATCAAGTTGAGGCGGGCCGCGTAGACCCACCCCAACCTTTACACGGGCGGTATGAAGGTCTAAAACCTGATTTCGTTGAATTATAAGTTCAAGCGGGCCGCATAAGAGCCCCGTCAAGTTAACGCGGGTCGCGTGAGATCATAATAGTGGCGCAGCCCGGTGA
The DNA here is from genome assembly GCA_030545235.1 of Helianthus tuberosus. Classification (NCBI taxonomy): domain Eukaryota; kingdom Viridiplantae; phylum Streptophyta; class Magnoliopsida; order Asterales; family Asteraceae; genus Helianthus; species Helianthus tuberosus. Next base: position 120,716,612 of record CM060390.1, on the reverse strand, counting down.
TGACACGTGTCATCATCGTGGCGGGTCTAGGAGATGAGCCAGACAAGCTAGTCCATTGACTAGCTTTGACGCGGGCTGCGTAAGCCCAGCCCATGTGTTACGCGGGCAGCGAGAGACCCAGATTCAGCAACTATATAAGGAGGCCTCGGGATTTCATTTCCGTCGCTCAAATCTTTTCTTTCTTAAACGAATTCTGAGTAGTAGAAGTAATACTCGGGTATTATACCCCCTAAATAGCGAGGTTCTGCTCCATTGTAAGTATTATAACCCCTGGATACGTATTAGATACACTACCTGATTGATCTACGGTTCCGTAATGGCTGTCGTGGTTCTGCCCGACGTAGTCCTTGGAATGTCGTCTCGGGGAGGGTATTGCTAATGTTAAAATGGGTTATTATACTAACGCGTGTACATTTGTGTAAATTATAGATTGTCACCAGGAAACCCTTACGAAAAACCTAAGACAGCAATGTGAGTAATCTCCTTTTTGTTAACAGTTTTTACAAAACCTTAAATATTTTACAATGCAATTTAGCAGTGATTGAGTCTTTGTAATTCTTCAATTACTGCCGGTATGTTGGGGTTTTGTATACAAAATTTATACTACACTGTGAGTAGTAAGTCGGGATGACAATACGTTACCATTGGACAATGAGTTAGCCAATGGGTAATATGACCCACAAGTCAGGATTGACAATACTAATGGAGTAATTGTGTAGAAATAAACATTGTAATCACTCTCAATACTGTACACTGTGACTTTCTATTTAAACTTAATTAAACTGGGATTCACTCACCAGTATTTCCCACTGACAAATGTTTTTAAAATGCGTTTCAGGTAACACAATGTGAAAGCCAATTAGAAGCCAGCTGGACAACACTGAAGGCTTGGAAAAGTGGCTATAAAAGTTACCTAAATAAAGAAGGCGTTTAATTCAAATAAAAGAGGGTTTATCCCTATAAAGATGTTGTAATAAGAAACTTGGATTTTATCCATGTAATTATTAATATCAAATATGGTGGTTTTACTCTGATAAACATTTCCTAACTACGGTCCTGATGAAAAATTCCGCTGCCGAATTAGACAACACACGATACCACCGAAACTGGCTCGCGGCCACCCGTTCCCGGGGATTAGGGATCGGGGGTTGCGACATATTAACTCATGGTGCTCTCATGATGATCCACTCCTCGGGGATGACAAACCCCGGCTTCAGGATCAGACATTCTTTATCAGTGAAATGTGTCGAATACATTCTATCACAAATTTGAGAAATGCTAAGAAGATTATTCTCCAGCTAGACAACGTAATTGACTCTTTCAAACGTGATAACACCATTGGATAATGTTCCTTCACCAGTAATACGTCCTCCCTGGTTTCCAGCAAAACCAACGTATCCCCCGTTAAACCCTCTAACATTGTACAATAGGGGTTTTCTCCCCGTCATGTGCAGGGATGCTCCACTATCCATAATCCAACGTGAGATAGATCTCGGGAGCTCCTGCATATTTCAAAACATTCAGTTATAAAAAGAAGCAACCCAAGCCTCTTTCGACTCAGGTAGCTTGACGTTTAGGTGTGTGATTTTGGTATACAATGGTGGAAAATTCTTGTCATTCATCTTCAAGCTTTCTTTAGATGCAACCTCAACCTCCTTGTATAAGAAAAATTCATCTTTCTGAGGTTGACCAGATGGTTGGTCCTTTTTCGGAACATACTTCTTCCCTGGAGGGGTCGAAGTTTGTTTCTCCTTCTTCTCATAAGAATCTAAAGGTACATTCATCTTCTTAGTTGAAGATGATTGTTTTGCAGACTCAGAAACCTTTGGTTTTTGAAAATTTGATGTCTTTTCTTCAGATTTTGGCTTCCAAGTTTGTTGTGAAGAAGCGACTCTTTTGTAAAATTTATCAGTTTTCTTTACCGATTCTTTTACAGATTCAGTTTTAACTTTGATGTTTTCCTTCTTCAAAATCTTTTTCTCAACAAACATTGGAGCTTTTCCTTTAAGATCGTTCTTCTTTCTTGGATTCTCGACAACCACAGACTTAGGCTTCGAGTTGGTGCACTTTCGTGCAATGTGTCCAACTTCATTGCATTTAAAGCATGTGTGGGTGTCAACTTCCCGACTTGTGCCTTCAGTCTGAGGCTGTGAGGCCTTTTTCTCAAAGAATTCTTTATTTGATTTTGAAAAAAAGTCAGATTCTTGCTCGGAATGTGAACTCGAGCTTTTCACAAACACTTTCTTTTCTACAAACCTTTTGTTTTGAAAGTTCCTCTTTTGATTGTTTTTACCACCCTGATAACCACCCGACCATCTGTTTTGGTTGTTATTAAAACGTGGTGATGTAACAGGTTTCTTGTAGTAAGATTTATCTTTTTCAAAGTTTAACATTCTTTTAGAACTCTTTTGACCCTCAATTTCAGAAACATCGATTTCTACCAATTTGAAAACAGTCTTCAACTTGTCAACATTCACATTCTCAAGTGGAAATTCAAGATCCGAATACAACTTATCAGAACCAGACATCTTGTACATAACAAGAGTAGGTCCATAACTTGAGTTGTTTTGGGATTTTGATTTTGGAATGTATTTATTCAGAAAACACTCTTCGTCTTCAGTCGAATCACTGTCAGATTTTAAAACATTTTCAACCACATTTTTTACGACTTCAGACTAAATACTATCTTCATCTGATGATGAAGTGAATGTGACATCAATTGTTTCTGGGAGTTTCTCAACAGCTGATTTTCCATTTGTTTCAGAAATCTTATCCAACCCGGATTGTTTCTTTGAAAAATTGTTTAACACAGGCGATGGAACTTGATGATAACCCACCCCTGTTCCATCCGAGTATACATCTTCACCAGCTTTGTTCTTCCCAATGGGTTTGGGAATTATGTGTTGAAGAACAAAGCTCGCGGAGCTGAAACTGTTCAATTTCAATGTGATTCTTTCATTTTCAATCTTAGCTTCCTGAAACTGAAGCTTAAGATTTGCAATCTCATCCAACTGCTGGTTGATTTGTCTTTCTTTTGCCTGAAGAACTCCAGACAATTGAAGATTTTCTTTCAATGTTTTACCATTTCGTTCGTCAGAATCTTTCACTGTTCTTTTCAGCTTTTCAAAATTTTCAGAAATGTTTCTGTTTTCATGAATTAACTTCTCATTTTCTTTCTTAATTCGTTCTACATCAATTTTATCCTTTTCAATTCTTTCTGTTAATATTTTTATTCTCTCATTTGAAGCTTTTACCAGTTTATCTCGACTTAAAATTTGATCTTCAACCATTTTGACTTTTGCAACCAGCTCTTCAGTCTTTTTAACTGTGAGATATGCATTTGTGCTGCAAACTTTGCATTGTTTCGTGCAATTTTTGCAATCACTTTCTATTTTAACCCCATCAGTCTTACCTGGTTCATTTGTTGTACCACTACAACTGACCTTGTTTGTTGACTTAGATGCAGATTTGGAATCTACCTCTAGTTCCTTTGCCATCTGCACTTTGTCTGCCATCTTGGTCAGGTTTTCAGTGGTCATTTCTTTTGTTGTGTCGATTATCCCATCGTCGACTTTTCTTGACTTTAACTCTTCCTCTTCAGCTTTCTTTGCCAAATCTCTCTCTCTCTCTGTTCATCCTCTTGCTTCAAAGATTCAATGAGAGTTTCAACTATCAGTGTTGCAGGTTTAGCAATTATTTTGCCTTTTGGGTCCAAATAGCACTCATGGTCAGGATCCCATCTGTTTGCCTTCTTGGCTTCTTTTCAGGCTCAATAGTTTTTATCCTTAATACTTTGAGCTATCATCTTTCGATGAGTGTATTTTTGCTCTTCAGTTCGTGTGTCTTTGTATGGTTCCACCTTTGCCATGAGAGAAAATTCTACAACATCATCTTCTGGTAAAAACTCACTCCAGTCGAAGCCTTCGTCATCATGAATTACAGCTAATGCCATTGACTTCTCCTTAGGAGTCTCTTCGATTTATTTCATTCTTGGTGGTTCTTCACGATTCTTGTGATAAACAACCTTTTTATAGTAGTCATCATGAAACAAATTTGTTGTTTCGTCTGATGTTGCGTTCCTACATTCCCTCTTGAAGTGCCCTTTCTGTTTGCACTTAAAGCAGGTAACCTTTGACTTATCGAAACCCAGCTTTGTCAAAGGTCCACCGATAGAATTTCTTCCTGTTATCTCCATAAACCTTTGTGCTCTCCTGATTACGCTAGCCATGCACCAGCGTATGTCAATTAATTCCATCTCTTAGGGGTCAATCTGATCATAGTCTTCCTTTGTCAGATTCGTATTCCCGATTTTCCCAGCGACTAGGCTTTCATATGATTCCAATATTGAAGCAAGAAACACCATCTGTTGTTTTGCAGTTTCTTCATTGAAGTTCTGAGCATTGTTCAAGTTCACTGCAATGTTACACTGAAACACGTTTTTAGGAATGGTTTGCTATTGCTGGCTTGGAGTGGATGAAGAAGAACCTCCGTGATAACCACTACTCGGTGTTGAACTACTGTTTTGTCTTTCTTGAGTGACTGTGTTTGAGCTTTCAGCTGAAAATGCAGTCTTCGGTGAAGTAGTTTTCGGAATCATGCTACCCCTATAGTAAAGATCAACGTTTTGTTGATACGGGGTGTTGTTGACTTTGTTCATCTTTTTAATTTCCAGTTCATGAATCTCAATCCTTTCAATCAGCCAATCAACAGTCATGTCCGACATTTTCATGGTGTTCTTCAAAACCAACCCATAATACTGCCAATCATTTTCTTCAGGTAAAGATTCAAACAGTTTCTCGACCATTTCTTCTTCAGTCACTGTGATACCGTATCTTGCAAGTTATATCTTCAGGTGACAGAACCGCTCAACCATCTTCAACACATTCTCATTCTTTATGCACGCAAACAAATCAAACTCTTTCTTCAGCAGATGTTTCTTGTTTTTAACGATATCAGCTCCTCCAATACACTTTTTCTCTAACTTGGCCCACAAATCTTTAGAATTCTTATAACTAATTAACAAAATAATATTATCCCTAACGGATTGATGTAACAAAGCTATGCATTTTTGCTCAGACACAAATGTATCTCGTTCTGTCTCATTCAGATTTTCATAATCTTTCCTTCCTATATCATAACCGTTTCTCATACATTTCCAGCTTTGATACGCAAACGCTTTCAACCAATCCTCGAATCTGCTCGCCCATCTGTTGTAGTCTTCTATTGCCATAAGCTTCGGCGGCTTGTTGTAAGTACCAGAAGCGTTGTCTACACTGAGTGAATCACCAATCGCCTTCTTTGGATTTGGATTAGTGTTGGAAGTATTTGTTGATGCGTCCCCAGTGTTGTATGCAAACACATCGCTGAACGGGTTTAGGAATTCGTCTCCCATTGTTGAGTACCTGAAAAAGTTTCAATCACTTAGAAAAATTTTCACAAGTTTAAAAAATTTCAAACTGATGCACTTGGATTGGATGGTGATCCGATCGAATGGTGATCCGATCGGGTGGTGATCCGATCGGACAACACAACCAAGTACAATCACCAAGTATAGGATAAGCTCAAGTATCGGATGGCGACTCGATCAGATAGTGATCCGATCGAGTGGTCGTTCGATCGAGTGACACAAGAGCTTTTGGAAACTTTAAACTTTCAACACTTCACTGATCGGATGCTGATCTGATCGAGTGACAATGATGACGTCAGCAACTAAACCTTTAAACAACAAAGTTACACCGATCGGATGGTGATCCGATCGAGTGACAACGATGACGTCAGCAAACAATATCCAAGAACAGTCTATGCAAATCCGATCGAATAGCTATCCGATCGGGTGGATGACGTCAGCAAGAACGAAACATTCAACATGGTTTTTGCTTGATTTGATTCAGTTTTAGTTGGAATTTTTCAATGAAAATTTGAAGGATTGATCTTTGTTCAATTCCGATTCTAATGATTTGATTTTTAGTCAATTTTGTCCGTGAATTCCCATTCAATTTTGAATTTTCTCAATTTTTAGATATGAAAAAGCAAGAACAGCAAGAAATGAGGTAGAAGATGAGAGATTTTTCAAAAATTCTGGTGAATTTTGACAGAAATCGGCTTAAAAGTGCTAAAATTCCGGTGAATTTGCAGTTGTCGTCTCCGATTCAACCTCATGTGGCTCTGATACCACTTGTTAGGCCGTGTTGATCAGGATCTGTTCGGTTGGAACGTGGTTGGATCGATCAGAATCATGGTGCGGAATCCCTTGATAGTGTCACAGAATCAACAACAACAGATTCAACGTTTAATCTTGTCTGATTTCTATTAGAATGATTGTGAAAGTACAATAGCACTGGTAGAATCTTAGACTGGCAGAGGTTCCTTACAAGTTCAGCAAAAGTCCTAAACGACTAACACATGCTAGCTATTTATAGGCAACAACCAGGGAGGTGATAAGTGTCACCCGATCGGATGGTGATCCGATCGGATGGCCATCCGATCGGATGACCTCAGTCAACCGTCGGACTTCACTTTTACAATAACACGCCATTCCATGGGTTGTATTTACATACACATACATACAAGTTCATACATATTCAAAATTACATACACAACACAAAATAAACAAGACTAGATGCAGACGGAAGCTACAGACACAGTTTCTTGGACACTTAGTTAATCATGAAGGAATTCAAGTGGATCCCACCAAGATCGAGGCAATTACTAAATGGAAAACCCCTGAGTCACCAACCGAGGTTAGAAGTTTCTTAGGATTGGCGGGTTATTATAGAAGATTTATTCAAGATTTTTCTAGAATAGCCATTCCCTTAACTAAGTTAACCTGTAAATCCGTTAAGTTTGAATGGGGACCAAAACAAGAAGAAGCCTTTAGAATTCTTAAGCAAAGACTAACCAATGCACCCATATTAGCGTTACCAGAAGGAACTGAAAACTTTATAGTCTATTGTGACGCTTCTAAGTTAGGCTATGGATGTGTGTTAATGCAACGTCAAAAGGTTATAGCCTATGCATCTAGACAACTTAAGAATCATGAAGAAAATTATTCAACCCATGATCTAGAATTTGGAGCTACAATTTTTGCCCTTAAGATTTGGAGACATTACCTTTACGGTAGTAAGTTTACCATTTTCACCGACCATAAGAGTTTAAGGTTTGTTTTCGGGCAAAAGGAGTTGAATATGAGACAAAGACGCTGGATGGAGATACTTAGTGATTATGATTGCAATATCCAGTACCATGCAGGAAAGGCAAACGTAGTAGCTGATGCTTTAAGTCGAAAGTAACACGAAAAACCAAAAAGAGTACGTTCACTTAAACTAAATCTGCAAGTAGATATAAATGAACAAATTAGAAAAGCACAAGAATCAGTAATCAAGGATGATACTGAAAAATTGAAAGGAATGATTAAGGAACTATAACAAAGAACAGATGGAATTTGGAGATTCCATAAGAAAAGAATGTGGATACCTAAATTAGGAAACCTATGCCACCGTATATTAGAAGAAGCTCATAAGTGTAAGTATACGATGCATCCTGGAAATGATAAAGTATATTAGGATTTAAGAAAGAATTTCTGGTGGATAGGAATGAAAAAGGATATAGCAGCATATGTTGCCAAGTGTCTAACTTGTTCACAAGTTAAAGCTGAACATCAGAAACCCTCAGGATTGTTGCAACCATTAGAAATGCCTGTATGGAAATGGGAATTGATAACAATGGATTTTGTTACCAAACTACCCAAAACAAGAAAAGGTAATGATACAATCTGGGTGATTGTAGATAGACTAACCAAGTCAGCTCATTTCCTACCTATGAAGGAAACTTTCAGTATGGAACAATTAGCTAAACTGTATGTAAATGAAATAGTTTCATTACATGGAATTCCTTTATCAATTGTTTCTGATAGGGATAGCCGTTCTACCTCTCATTTTTGGACAAGTTTCCAAAAAGCAATGGAAACCAAGTTGAATCTAAGCACAACCTATCATCCTCAAACGGACGGACAAAGTGAAAGGACAATTAAGACAATGGAGGACATGCTTAGAGCCTGTGTAATGGATTTCGGAGGTAATTGGGACGATCACTTACCGTTAATAGAATTTTCTTATAATAACAGTTATCACACAAGTATCAATGCTGCACCATTCGAAGCACTTTATGGACGAAAGTGCCGAATGCCAGTCTGTTGGGCAGAAATTGGAGAAAAGCAACTATCCGGACCTGAGATAGTACAAGAAACAACCGACAAGATCATTGAAGTCAAGGAACGATTGAAAGCAGCACCTGATCGACATAAGAGTTATGCAGATAACAGACGAAAGCCATTGGAATTTCAGGTAGGAGACAAAGTGTTATTGAAAGTCTCTCCTTGGAAAGGAGTGGTAAGATTCATCAAAAGGGGAAAGCTAAGCCCAAGGTATGTTGGACCTTTTGAGATTATTAGAAGAATAGGACCTGTAGCTTATCAACTACAATTGCCAGAGGAAATGGCAGGAATACATGATGTATTTCATGTATATAATCTCAAGAAATGCTTAGCGGATGAATCACTGGTAGTACCTCTTAAGGATATAGAGATAAATGAACAGTTAAAATTTGTAGAAAGACCTCTACAGATTGAAGACAGGAAAGTCAAGAATCTTAAGCACAAGAGATTAGTTCTGGTTAAAGTGAAATGGGACACCAAAAGAGGACCAAAGTACACTTGGGAGCTTGAATCAGAAATGCAAAAGAAATATCCACACCTATTCCAGTAGATCTCGAGGATGAGCTCTAAAACAAGGTGGGGAGGATATAACAACCCTCCTAAATAATTTTCAACACCCCTAAAATATTTAAAGTGTCCCTATATGTCTTAGAATACATCCCGTATACAAAAACCGAGCCTTAAATACCCTTACATAATTAAAAATAAAATAAAAACAAGATTTTAACTTCGCTCGCGGGCCGCGACAGCTAGGAGGTCAGGCGAGCCCCTAAGCCGCCACGTGGCACCAATCGTGGTGAGCCTAGTGGCCGAGTCAGCCAAGCTAGGGCCTACCCTAGCTGGCCTAGCGGGCCGCGAAGCCCCTGGAGAACATCTACGCGGGGCGCGACAAAACCAGAATCACTATAAATAGAGGCCAGCGGCTGTTCAGTCGAAATCGCTCACACACTTTTCTCTCTCGAATTTTCTTATAGTATAAGCTATTCTCGGGCATAATACCCCTCTAAATAACGAAGTTCTGCCCCGTTGTAAGTATCATAACCCCGGTTACGTATTAGATACGCTGCCCGATTGATCCAGGGTTTCGTAACGGCTGTCGTGGTTCTGCCCGACGTAGTCGTTGGAATACCGTCTCGGGGAGGGTATTACTAATGTAAATATTGGTTTATTATACTAACGCGTGTGCATTTTTGTAATTTATAGATAATCACCAGGAAATCCTTAAGGAAAACCCTAAGACAGCAATGTGAGTAATCCTCCTTTTTGCAAATTGTTTTTACAAAACCTCACTTAATTAATGATATATTAAACAGTAATTGAGTATTTGTATTCTACAATTATCGTCGGTATGTTGGGGTTTTGTATACAAAATTTGTTACTACATTGTGAGTAGTAACATGACCACAAGTCGGGTTGACAGTACCGTGGGTGGTAATTAAAGTAGATGGAAACAAATGTAATTGCGCGACCGCCCTCAATGCTGTAGACTGATAAAACCTGTTTGATTAAACTGGGATTCCCTCACCAGTATTTCCCACTGACAAAATGTTTTTAAACGCGTTTCAGGTAACAAATTGTGAAAGCCAAGTAGAAGCCAGCTGGACAGCACCGAAGGCTTGGAAAAGTGGCTATAAAGTTACCTAAAATAAAGAGATGTTTTATTAAATAAAATAGGGTTATCCCTATGAAAATGTGTGTACTTAAAACTTGGGATTATTCCCACGTATTTAATATTATGAAAGTGTGGTATTTTACTCTGATAAAATATTTCCAAACTACGATCCTGATTTAATTTCCGCTGCCAAAATGATAAACATCTGGATACCACCGAAACTAGCCGCGGCCGCCCGTTCCCGGGTTGTTGGGGGACGGGGGTTGCGACATCATGGCAATGCAAGAAGCAGCAAATTGTCTCTCTTTCAACTGCAGAAGCGGAATATGTGGCCGCTTCAGCCTGCTGCTCTCAGGTTATCTGGATTCAACACCAGCTGGTGGACTACGGTTTGAATTTTTCCCAAACTCCTATTTATTGTGACAATGATGCAGCTATCCAAATAGTGAAAAATCCGGTATATTTTTCAAAAACCAAGCACATTGCCAGAAAAATTCACTTCATTCGTGATTCTTTCAACCAGGGTTTAATCAAAATGGATCAAATTCATACTGACAACAAGGACGCAGATATTTTTACAAAACCGGTTGATAAAGCACGCTTTCTTGCTCTTCTTGAACTTCTCAAAATGGTCGAATTCGAGGATTGACCGCGGTTACACAAAAATATTTTTCTTTGTTTCTCTAAATTTGTTTCTTAAATTTGTTTTCTTTTTATTTTAAGCAAAAATTTAGGGGGATGTAGTCTCTCAGAAAAATACAAAAACATTTGAAAAACCAGAAAAATACAAAAATATTTGAAAAATCAGAAAAATACAAAAACATTTGAAAAACCAGAAAAATACAAAAATAGTTCCTTGCTTTTGCTATGCCTTTGTCACAACCCGGGAAACGAAATGAATTTTCACTATGTGGATAAGGCTGACCATGTAAGACCAATATTGAAATGGTCTGACTCTAGAGCGATGTGTTGGTAGGCTTTATCCTGATGGTTGGACTCTTTGACTGGTACTGTATAGAACACTAATATTTATTCTATGACCGCAGGAAAGAACGTTCACTTGGAATTAGAGCATGGCTATTTGAATGCGTGTGTGACTTCCCGATACACAAAATTTTGTTCTAGTTCTGAAATCTTTTCTAACAAACTCGTGTATCTCCTTTGTTTTGCGTGAGCAAAGACCTGGAGGTGGTAGGCAATGTCAGCTTCTGTTTTGCGTGAGCAAAGACCTAGCTGTACGTTGTCGCTCTGTGGATCAAATCTAGTGCCCAAAAGAAACCCAAAAATAAAAACCTATATCAAACTGAGAAAATCTCATTTGATTTGTACATTATATGCATCTCTGCTGATCCATTCTGTTCTTTTCTCAATCCAGTCCAGTCAAGGTTTCAGAACTCTAGAATGGGCTTGTGAAATATGCGGTAGGGAAACTACTCGTATGATAGCCTGTTTAAATCTAAAATTCTGGGGTTTGATCGTGATTGATTTGAGTGTTCATATAATTTAAAATGAAAAACATGATAAATAAGTTGCAGTCCGTTATTTGATAAAGGCCTAGGGAGATAAGTTTAAGAGGAAAAACATATTGGCAATATCTCGGATCTACCAAAGTAAATTAGTGTTGATAAATGTAGTCTAGCCCGAAACTCTGTGATTTGATCCCGTAAGAAAAGTGCATGCAAAACTAGTGTGTATATTGCTTGTTATTTGTAAGTATTTCATGTTTTTTTTGGGAGTGTAAATATTTAGTTTGTATTCTGTTAATATAAAATTACGTGGCCGTGTGTTTATGAATCGAGGGAGACCGAAATTTTATACAATATCCTTGCACAAAGTTTTTAAAAGGAGTTTTATCCTCATGATTTGAGCTAGGCCCACCGTAAACTTGGTGGGCCCCACAAAATCTAAAACACTTTTCAAAGACTTAATGACGGCTAAGAAAATGGATGTTAAAACGACGGTTGGGCCCACCACACACTTGGTGGGCCCCCTTGGTTGAAAATCTAATCGGTTACGGTATTTCGGGAATTGTGTGATGGAATTTGAAAAACTTTTCAATCATTGGTTTTGAAAAACTTATTTCTCTCAAAACCTCACAACCGATCGCACAAGCTTCTCCTCTTTCTCATCGTCGCTCACAGTCATGTCCGGTCAAAAGGAAAAAGCAAAAGGTCAGTTCTTCTTTTTCAAACTTTCTTGAATCTGTATATGTTGGTCGACATTAAGAGGTGAGTAATTAGGTTTGTTTGGATTATTGGTTGAATGATAATGGTTGTTTATAATGGTTCTTTTGTTGAAATTGAAAGAGATTTAGGGTTTATAAGGTCTTAACATCTTATATTTTGACTGAAAAATGGATTAAAACCCTTAGATTTGGTCGTAAAACTTGTTTTGAAACCCTAGACAGTCGCCAGAATTTACAGGTCTCGCCGAAGATGATGACCGGAGACGGCGAGTGAACTTCACGCGCCGTCAGAGTGAATCGCATAAGTCTGGATGGACGGTTTTACCCCTAAAGCTTTTAAGTGAGAAGTCTATTTTACCCCTGTGTTTAAAAAAATATCTTGTGCAACTGAAATATCTTTGACTCTTGTTGACCTTATCTTGTGCGATTGACTGTTGTTGACCATCTTGTGCGTTTGACTTTCTTTGACCGTCTTATGTGATTGAACTTCAGTTGACTATCTTGTGCGATTTAGTCCTGTTGACTTCTGTTGACCACTCTTGTGCGATTCTATTTATCATTATTTAATTAAAATCTTTTAAATTAATTACAAAAGTGCCATCGCACAAGAGATGCCTGATCGCACAAGGCATTCTCAATCGCACAAGGTCTTATATTTGGGCCTGACCCAATACCTTTGGGCCGATATTGACAAAATAAATCTGTTAACTGTTTCATTATGATTTGTGACTCTTTTTTAAACAGAATACAATTGTGTGTTTTTTTTAAAGATTCTAAAATTATAATGTATCAGTTGACTGAGTTTGACCAAGTTTACGGCCAAACTTGGAAATCTTTGATGTTAATTTATATGTGTCCGCGTTGATTCATCTTTTTCTGTGCAGATACAGGAAAGAAAGTCAAAGGCTCGCATGTTCCAGCATGGGAGAAGACTATGAATATTGCTTGCTACTTATCAGATCCTCCAAAGGGTTTCGAGATGTACAAGTCAATGATCGTGGGTCTAAACACTTGCAGATTGGCTCATTCTCTTCGGGAGAATCCGATTATTCATGAAGACTGGATAAAGGACTTCTGGGATAACTCAACGGCAAAGAAAGGAGACATGGTCATTAAGTCAAAGGTTCAAGGTACAGAAGTTTCAGTCAGTGAACAAGATGTTCGTGAGGTCTTGTTATTTGGTAACGACGCAGATGATCCGGTGGAGTATTCAAAAGAAAAAGTCATGGAAGTATTGGTCAAAATGAGATATGAGGGAGCAGTTCCTCCTCCCACAATCAAGAAGCTGCTGCATCTATACTGGAGATTTCTGGCTCATATTTATCTAGTATGCATCAGTGGGAACAAGAGTGGTCTTGATAAACTGACGTTGAAGCAAACTTCTGCGGTAGTTTTAGTGGTTGAAGGATGGAAATATAACTGCTCAAAGAGTGTTTTCGATGATATGTTGGTGAATGTGAAAACGTTAAATGAGAAGTACTAGTTCAAGTTCCCTAGATTTATACAAATGATCTTAGAAAAGAAGTATCCCAAGTTGCCAGTTACTGAAAAAACCTATGATGTCAAGATGATGAATCCCTCGGTATTCACATGGTTAAATCAAAAGTCAAGAGATAATGTTGGGATCAAGTATCAAAACAAATGAAATTTAGAGAAGTTTGGGGTTTTTAGTGAGATTCAAGAAGAGACACCGACTAAGATAAATGCTATTGTGGCTGAAGAGCATGACGTAGAGATAATTGAAGCTCCTGTTGGAGTACAAGAGCCGATTGAGAACGTAGATTTGACTGGTATTGAAAGTGAGGAAGATGTTGCAGATGACAGGATGATTGATGATGAAGAAGGAGATGAGAGTGTTGATGAAAGTGATACAGACACAGAGACACTTGATGAAGGCCTTACAGCAGAAACTGAAGAGATTAATGAACCAGTTCATATGAGCCCTCCTCATGTTGAACTGGTTACTACCACAGAAACTGTTGTTGATCATTCTCTAGAAGATACTACCGCTGATCTTCCTCCTAGGAAACGAAGCAGAAGAGATCCTAGGATCAACGGTGAGGTGAGTACTAATGTTCAGACAACCACGGAGACGTCTAACCCCATTGGTGACACACAGCCTAAAGTCAACTACATACCCACTGATTTGGGCCCTACAATTATTGAATTTATGGCTAATGAAAGAGCTGCTATGTATATGCCAGTTCCTAAGCCAGGTGAAGGCTCAAGCAGTGGTCCATCTGATGTTGATGTTATTAGGGCTGCTGAGTTGCTACAAGTTGCTGTTGTTCAAGTTGAAGCAGCAGCTAAGTCAAAACAAGTTAAAACCCCTGAGACTACTGCAACTACTGAAAGTTCCGATATTGAAGGTTTGTTTGAAGAAAATGAGACAACTATCCTGATGCGAAGAATCTCTACTCTTAAAGAAGAAAAGATATTCAAGGATGCACATATTGCTAGTCTCATGGAAGAATTAGTGGTTAAAAATCAGAAGATTAATGAGTTGGAAACAAATCTAGGAGCCCTCAGTGCTATAGTGATGGATATGAAGCAAAAGCTTGAAGGAAAATTGTTGGTGCACAAATGTCTGTTAACTTCGTCTTTATCGAGTCTTATGTCTAGATAGGATAAACTAGCAAACATCAGGTTAATATTAGGGTTTATGTGAGAATTGGGTAATTTCGCTTGAAATGGTAATGACCATTTCAAACGAAATTAAACTTTTTAATTTCGTGTGAAATGGTCATGGTCACTTTCAAGCGGAATTAGCTCACTATATATAGGTATGTTGCTAGTTCATTTGTAACGTTTTCCGATTCAGAGCCGAGGTGCTGCCAATTTGTTAAACGATCTGTAAAAGCTTTGGAATCAATAATAAAAAGACAATTAAGAGGAATCAAGCTGTTACGTCGATTTCTCTGATTCCGCCTTTGAAATAAATTGTAAACTCTTCTGATTGACTCGTTAGGGTCACACAACGATCCAACAAGTGGTATCAGAGCTCAGGACGAAGAGTTTATACCAATTCAGCTTGTTTTCATCACTTCTACTCCTTCTTTTCAAAATTAAACGAGATTTAACAGACTAATTGGACTGATTTTCACATATATCATGTAAAACACTGTTTTAACGAATCCTTGAGAGAATTGGACCAAAATTCGATCAAAATCCGGGTCAATTTGACAAATTGGTGGCCGACAGGATGATGTCATCCTAATTCCGCTTGAAATCGTCATTGTCATTTCACATGGAATCACTAATTCTGTTTGAAAGTGCTGCTTATTTCACATGGAATCACTAATTTCGTTTGAAATTGCCTTTGATTTCACACGAAATCAGAGTTCGCTTGAAGTTGTCATACGGAATTACTAATTTCGCTCCAAAGTGACTTGATTCCGTTTGAAACCAATCTAATTCCGCACGAAATTAAATTCCGTTTGGTGATTTCATTTGAAAACCCTATTCCGTGTGAAAAGTCTTATTTCGCTTGAAAGCTGATTTCGCTTGAACTGATTTCGCTTGAAACTGTGTTTGATAAAATTCCAAAAATTTTCTAAGTGTTTGTTGATTGTTTCAGTACTTGAAGATGGATGAGTTTATGAATCCGTTCAGTGACATGTTTGCTTTCACGGGAAACACCGGAGATGATACATCAAACAACACTAATGAAAATGTTCCTAATCCGAGTGCATATGGCACATACAACAAACCTCCCAAACTGATGGTGATCGAAGAATACAATAGATGGGCTAAAAGGTTTGAAGAGTGGCTAAAAACGTTTGTATATCCAAGCTGGAAAAGCTTGAAGAATGGTTACAATATCGGAAGATCAGATTATGAAAATTTAGAAGGCACTGATAATGTAGAAAATTTTGTTGCTGAACAAAAGTGCATTGCATTGCTTCATCAGTCTGTGAGAGACGACATAATATCTTTGATCGAGTACACAAATGCAAAAGATCTATGGGAGAAACTTAGAGTGAAATGTGTGGGTAGTGCTGAGATAGTTAAAAACAAAAAGAAATTGTTAAGAAAAGAATTTGATTTGTTTGGATGTTTGAAAAATGAATCTGTGTCAAAGATGATCGAAAGATTCGGGCATTTGAAGCTTGAACTTGCAAGACACGGAATCATGTACACTCAAGAAGAATTAGTTGACAAACTGTTTGACTCGTTGCCGGATGAGAAAGACTGGCAGTACTTTGCTTTGATGTTGAAGAATACAATCAAGTCGGAGGATCTGACGGTTGATCTGTTAATCGAAAGATTGGAAAGTCATGAGCTGGAGATCAAGAAAACAAACAAAGTCAATCATTCCTCATATCAGCAGAATGTTGAGTTGTATTACCGAGGAAGTGTGATCCCGAAGAATGTGTCTCCCAAGACAGCTTTCTCAGCTGAAAGTTCTAACACGTCAAATCAAGAAAGTTCAAGCAGTGGTTATCATGGAGGTTCAACTTCAACTGCTCAAAGACAATCAGTTCCAAAGAATCTGTTTCAATGCAACATTGTTATAGATCTGAAGAATGCTCAAAATTTCAGTGAAGAATCCGCAAAGCAGCAAATGGTGTTCTTAGCTTCTGTGTTAGAGTCTTATGAGAGCCTTGTTGCAGGCAAGATTGGAAACACTAACCTCACCAAGGAGGATTATGATCAGATCGACCCAGAGGAGATGGAGTTGATCGATATAAGATGGTGTATGGCTAGTATAGTCAGACGAGCGCAAAGATTCATGGAGATTACTGGTAGACATTCTATTGGTGGACCTTCAACCAAGTTAGGTTTTGATAAGTCGGAGGTCACGTGCTTTAAATGTAAACAAAAAGGTCATTTTAAAAGAGAATGTCGAAATGCATATGCTGATAATACAGCAAATCCGTTCTGTGAAGATTATTACAAAAGAGCTATCTACCATCAGAACAAATCTGAATCCCCCAGAATGAAGCAGATAGAAGAAAATCCAAAAGAAAAATCCAGATCACTTGCTGTTATTCATGACGATGAGGGATATGATTGGAGTGAAGTATTACCAGAAGAAGACGCAGTGGGCTATGCGTTTGTGACAAAGATTGTTCCTTTCAAAGACTCCAGAACAGAAGAAGTGAAATACGCCAACAGAAAGATGGTAGCTCAGAACAGGATGATTAGAATTTCTCGAATATACAAAGAAGCAAAACAGGCGAAAAGATGGGATGCTGATAGAGAATGTTACCTAGATCTCAACGGAAATATTGATGTTGATCCAAATACTGTTGATGTTGAAACTTTCATCAAACAAATTGCTGATGAAGAAGAAGCAAATCAGAGATTGTGGTGGGGAGGAGGAGGAGAAGCTTAAGAAGAAGTTAAAGAAAAAGCTAAAGAAAAAGAAAAAGAGAAAGAACCTCAGCAGAAGAAAGTGGATGATGGAATTATTGATACAACACAAGAATTCACGGCTGAGAATTTGAAGAAAATGGCTGACAAAGTGTTTGCTGCGAAAGTGCTAGAGGTAGTTTCTGGTTCTGGCACTGAGTCTAAAACCAAGGTCAGTCAGATTGATGCAACCAATGAGTCAGGTAAGAAAACTAAAAATGAGAGCGACTACAAAAATTGCATGAAAGACTGCAAGGTTTGTAGTACAATGGCTTACCTTAACGGTACTAAGACCGAAGAACTGACAAGAAGAGTCAGAGATGTTGAAGATCAGATCTTGAACCGTGACAAAATGTTAAAAGCTTCAAATGATCGTTTAAAAGAATTAACTGAGAAAATTGAAAATGATAAAAGTGACGTAGAAAGAATTAGGAAAGAAAACGAAAAGCTAATTCATGAAAATCGTCAACTTTCAGAAAATTTTGGGAAGCTAAAACGCACGGTAAAAGATTCTGATGAGAGAAATGGTAAGACATACAAAGAAAATGTTCAACTGTCAGGTGTTCTTAGGGTTAAAGAAGAGTTAATCAATCAATAACTGGATGAAATTGCTAAGTTGAAGCTTCAGTTTCAAGAAGCTAAAATTGAAAATGAACGCATTCAGTTGAAATTGAACAGTTACAACTCCGCAAGTTTTGTTCTTCAACATATCGTTCCTAAACCAATTGGGAAGAATAAAGCAGGCGAAGATGTATACTTTGATGGAACCGGGGTTGGATTTCATCAGGTCCCACCGCCAGTTTTAAATAATTTTTCAAAGAAAAAAATCAGGGTTGGTTAATGATGAAGAAGAAAATGAGGTTAAACTTCCAGACACAATTGATGTTACATTCACTTCATCTTCTGATAAAGATAGTGTCTAATCTGAAGTTGTGAAAAGCATGGTTGAAAATGTTTTAAAGTCTGAAAGTGACACTACTGAGGATGATGAATGCTTTTTGGATAAATACATTCCGAAATCAAAATCCAAAAACAACTTAAGTGATGAACCTAGTCTTGTGATGTACAAGATGGCGGGATCTGATAAGTTGTATTTGGATCGTGATTTTCCTTTGGAAAATGTGAATGTCGACAAATTGAAAAATGTGTTCAAGTTGATTGAGATTGATGTTTGTGAACTTGAAGGATTGAAACGTTCCACGAGGTAATTAAACTTTGAAAAAGATAAAGCTTACTACAAAAAACCTGTTGTACCGTCGTGTTTTTCTAACAGCTATCAAAACAATTGGTCGGGTGGTTATAAGGGTGGTAAGAATTATCAAAGAAGGAACTTTCAAAACAAGAAATTTGTTGAGAAAAAAAGTGTTTGTAAAAAGCCCGAGTTCTCATTTTGAGCAGGAATTTGAGATTTTTCAAAAACAAATGAAGAGTTTTTTGAGGAAAAGGCCTCACAGCCTCAGACTGAAGGCATAAGTCGGGTAACTGATACTCGTACATGATTTAAGTGCAACAAAGTTGGACATATTGCACGAAAGTGCACCAACTTAAAGCCTAAGTCTGAAGTTGCTGAGAGTCAGAAAAAGAAAGCTGATGCAAAAGGCAAAGCCCCAATGGTTGTTGAGAAGAAAGTTTTGAAAAATGAAAACAACACGATCAAAACTGAACCCGTAAAGAATGTGGTAACTAAAATTGACAAATTTTACAAACGGGTTGCTTCGCCTCAACAAACATGGAAGCCAAAACCAGTTGACATGAAGTCAAGTTCTCCAAAACCAAAGGTTTCTGAGACTGCAAAATCATCATCTTCAACTAAGAAGATGTATGTACCTTTGGATTACTATGAGAAACTTGAACCACAAAAGGTTACTACTTCTGAAAAGAAGAATGTACCAAAGAAAGACCAATCAACTGGTCAAACTTCTAAAAATGATTTCTTTTTATACAAAAAGGTTGAGATTGGGTCTGAGGAGAGCGTAAATATGAATGACAAGAATTTTCTACCACTTTACATTGCAAAAACTCACTTAAATGTCAAGTTACCTGAGTCAAAAGAGGCTTGGGAAGCATCAACATCTAACTAAAGTGTTTGTGATATGTGCAGGAGCTTCCAAGATCCGTTTCACGTTAGATTATGGATAGTGGAGCTTCTCGACACATGACGGGGAAGAAGACCCTACTGTATGATGTTCGAGGGTTTAATGGAGGATATGTGGGATTTACAGGCAATCAAGGTGGTCGAATAGTTGGTGAAGGAACTCTTTCTAATGGTATTGTCACGTTTGAAAGAGTAAACTACATCGCAGAGCTTGAAAACAATCTTCTGAGCATATCTCAGATTTGTGATCGTATGTATACAACGCACTTTACAGAGAAAGAATGTTTGATCTTGAAACCAGGATTTGTTGTTCCCGAAGAGTGGGTTATCATGAGAGCACCCAGAGTGAATGATCTGTACGTGTTGGACATGAGTGTAGCAACTACTACCACGGGTCAGGCACACTGTTTTATGTCAAGAGCAATGGAAAAAGAATCACAATTATGGCATCGAAAAATGGGCCATATTCACTTGCGAAAAATGAATCACCTGGTGCATAACGACTTAGTTATTGGTGTTCATGTGAAAGGTTTTCATCTTGAGGGAGAGTGTATTAGCTGTGTTAAAGGCAAGCAAAAGAAGAAATCTCACCTTGGAAAGAAAGTTAACTCAGTCTCAAGACCGTTAGAGAGACTTCATATGGATCTTTTTGGTCCAGTGAACGTCAAAAGCATAACTGGAGATCTCTACTGTCTAGTAGTAACAGATGACTACTCAAGTTTTTCATGGGTATCATTTCTGAAGTCTAAAGATGAGACGTTTGATAGTTTGATGACGTTGTTCAGGAAAATTGAAAACTTGTACCAAACTCGAATCAGAAGAATCAGGAGTGACAACGGTAATGAGTTCAAGAACAACAAGATGGAAGAATATTGTGATGAGAGAGGTATACTGCAAGAATTTAGTGCTCCTTACACTCCACAGCAAAATGGCGTAGCTGAAAGAAAGAACAGGACACTAATTGAAACGGCTAGGACGATGCTTGCTGATTCCAAATTACCTGTCAACTTCTGGGCAGAAGCAGTATCAGCCGCTTGCTATACACTCAACCGGGTTCTTACAGTGAAGAAATTCAACAAGACGTGTTTCGAGCTGATCAATAATCGCAAACCTAACTTGAAGTATTTAGAACCGTTTGGGTCCCCCTGTACATTTCTAGAGCCTTTTGGAAAGTTTGGTGCAAAGAGCATTGAAGGAATATTTGTGGGTTACTCAAGTCCATTGAAACGAGTCTTTGTTCCAAGTTTGAAGCGGATTATCGAAGCACACAATGTTGAGTGTCAAGGTTATACCATGCCACCACAGAATCCCGGCGATTCATGGCGTTTTAATTACGATACACTGTGGGATTCGTTTGACATGAAAGAAGAAGAGGAAACAGATTTCTTTGACGAGTTAGATATTCTGAGAGAGTATGAAGAATCACAAGGAAGATTCCCAGCTGAGTATTCTAGACGTCAATTTCAAGCTTCAAATGATGACGAAGCCGGTCCTAGCAATGCTGGTGAACATGATGATATTCAACAAACTCTTAACAATCAGACGGCAGTCAATGATAATCTAGAATCTGATAATATGCCTGTATTTGATCATGGTGATTCAGATTCTGAGGGGGAGCAGATCCAGATTTCAAGTCAAACAATTCCAGTCAGTGAACAAGGTGCAAATCAGAATGTTACAAATTTGGAAGGTGAGGTAGATGTTCCAGGCGAGGTGATGCCGAGAACTCTTTCATACCATCCAGAAGAGCTGATCATCATACCATCCAGAAGAGCTGATCATTGGAGAATTACAATCAGGCGTTCGCACTAGACGTCAAATTGACCAAGGCCTTACATGTTTTTATTCTACAGTTGCTCCGTTACAAACTGAGTTTTCACTTAGTTGTTTTATTTTGCAAATTGAACCACGAACATACAAGGAAGCACTAACTGAAGATTCTTGGGTCAACGCGATGCAAGAGGAGCTGAGTCAGTTTGAGAAGTTAGGAGTGTGGAAATTGGTAGACCTGCCTGATGGTCAAAGGAAGATAAACACCAAGTGGGTGTTCAAGTGTAAGAGAGACGATCGAGGGGTTATTATTCGTAACAAAGCTCGACTCGTAGTCCAGGGTTTCAGTCAGCAGGAGGGGATAGATTTCACTGAAGTATATGCTCCAGTTGCTAGACTTCAAGCAATCAGAATCTTCCTAGCATTTGCATCTTGGAAAAGTTTTAAAGTTTATGAGTTAGATATTAAATCGGCGTTTCTCTATGGGAAGGTAAAAGAGGAGGTATATGTCAGACAGCCACCGGGCTTCACCGATCCAATCCACAAAGACAAGGTTTATTTACTGGATAAAGCACTGTATGGTTTACACCAGCCCCCGAGAGCTTGGTATGAGACATTGTCTCAACACTTACTTGCCAACAGCTTCATCCGTGGAAAAGTGGATGCCACTCTCTTCACCAAAGAAGTCGAAGGTCATCTTCTGATAGTTTAGATATACGTGGATGACATTATATTTGGGTCAACGAATGAAAATCTGTGCAAAGATTTCGAAAAAGTTATGAAGCAGAAATTTGAAATGTCATCGATGGGTGAGATGAAATTCTTTTTGGGACTTCAGGTTGATTAACTGCCTAAAGGAATTTTCATACATCAGACGAAGTATGTTCATGATATCTTAGAGAAATTTGGGATGTCAGGTTCTACTCCAGCTTCCACCCCATTAGCAACGAACCATGGGATAAACCCTGATCTCACCGGAGAGAAGGTAGATGAAACGTTATATCGTTCCATGATCGGATCGCTGATGTACTTGACCGCTTCAAGACCCGATATCATGTATCCAACCTGCCTCGCATCAAGATTTCAATCTAACCCGAGAGCTTCGCATATGGTGATTGTGAAAAGGATATGACGCTACCTGAAAGGAACTCCATCACTGGGGTTGTGGTATCCAAGAGAAGGCAATTTCATGCTCGAAGGGTATTCCGATTCCGATTTCGGATGCTGCAAAGTTAACGCTAAATCAACAACAGCAGGGTGCCAGTTTTTCGGACCACGATTGGTCACCTGGCAATGCAAGAAGCAGACCTCTGTAACTTTGTCTACATGTGAAGTTGAGTATGTATCTGCTAGCAGTTGCTGCTCTCAGATCTTGTGGATCCAGCAACAGATGCGCGACTACGGTTTGCAATTTCTTAACACCCCTATCTTTGTTGATAATGAGGCAGCGATAAACATTACTAAAAATCATGTTCATCACGCTAAAACGAAACATATTGAAATTCGTCATCACTTCATCCGAGATTGTTTCGAGAAGAAGTTGATAGAGAAAATCCACACTGACGAACAAAAAGCTGATTTACATACCAAAGCGTTTGATAAAACTCATTTTCAATATCTTTTAAAATTGAACGGTATGAAGCTTTTATCGGTGTTGGAGGAGATTCTTGGCGTTGATGAAGGAGACATTGTAGATGATGTTGAGATGCAATCTGCAATGGTTTGTCGATTTTTTACTTGTTTTGGTATTTAGGGGGAGTAAATATTTTCAGAAAATACAAAAACAATAAAAAATTTCAAAAATTCAAAAACATGAGATATTTTCAAAATACAAAAACAATAGAAAACCGGAAAGAGCTTGTGTAAAAAGGGAAAATGATAGTACATTGGCTTGATAGTTACGGTATGCTAAAGAAATGTAAAGTTTTAAACAGTCTTGCTGATGATATGTCGATAGGTTTTTGCACATTTAGTAGGTTTGTTCGGGATATAAACATAAATTCAAACTTGCTTATTTCGTGGGGAACACTACTTGGATATATAGGTAACCCCTGAAATCTTGTTTGAAGGATCCCTCTTTCTGAGATACTAGGTCTTTATACTCAGTGATATCTGGGGTATTATCCCGGGACTTCTGATTTTGCGAAAGCAATGGCCTAGTCCCCGTATAATACTTTACTGCTTGCTTGAAATATAGCACCGCCCTCAGCACAAAAAATGATGAAACATTGAAAATTGCTAATCATTGCTGTTGAAGAAAAGATCCTCTAAAGGGGACCCACTTAAAGTCGAAGCCGTCATCTCTCTGCTGAACGGAAGTTCTGACCTAAGCTCTCACGGCCCTCGCATTTAACCCCTTACAGATATCATCTGTGGTATACTCACCTATAAGACTGAATATTGGGTTCTGGATACGGGAGTATATTCAAGAGGTGGGACACATGAATGAGTTTAAGTTCTTAATACACCTAATTCGTATCCTGGACAGATTGAAATTTGTGTGAGAATTTAAGTGGATCAGTATATCGACAATCTAAGTGAATTGTTTAATTCTGAGTATGAAAGCTAAGCTTAACGGTACTTGTGACTTGTCGAATAAGCTGATATGATTCCCTAACACGTTCACCAAAAATATGTTTGTAAATAGTTTACATTTACTGCATTTTATTTCTGTAATTCATATCTAGTTTAGAAACTTTATTAAAAAAACCAAAAAGATTTTACATGTCTGCTTTATTTTCCGGCAAACCAAAATGGAAAGCTAATCTTCAGATTCGCAAATTGAAGCAGATGCAGGAAGTTTCTGAGCTGGAATATGAGTTGTGAGCTTATCATGTTAAACCTGGAAAATGATAAGTCAAAACAAGTTCATTAAGTTGAAACTTGTGATTTTTCAGAATAATGTTTTGAAAAATTGGTACAAAATATCAGTGTGATTTATCTCAGGTCAACCAAGGTTATTAAGTTGGACTTGGTAGACAAATTGAGTAATCAGAGTCATTAATTTGGACCTGAATACTTAAGTGGATTTCTAAATTCTGACAAAACCAACAAATGAAGTCAAATGGTAAGTTTGGATTGAAATTGTCATAATCATAAATCTTATGTTAAGGTAGAGATTGTGCAAGTATAAAGTTTGTCATTGAAAGCAGCATAGAAAAATCCCAGCTAACTGATAGGGGGAGTCTGAAGACTTAAAAGTCAGATACAATTTCTGGATCTACATTCAAGGGGGAGTTTGAAGGTTGTTAAAGATTCAGTTTTTGTGATTCATGCTAGCTGTTGATAGAAGAAAAGAAGATTTGAAGGAAGCATACATTGTTAGACAAATTGGACAGAGCAAGAAGATAGACAAAGACTAAAGACTGAAGATTTGATGCCGAAGACTTCGTCAACATCCAAGAGGGAGTCTGTTGGTGCACAAATGTCTGTTAACTTCGCCTTTATCGAGTCTTATGTCTAGATAGGATAAACTAGCAAACAACAGGTTAATATTAGGGTTTATGTGAGAATTGGGTAATTTCGCTTGAAATGGTAATCACCATTTCAAACGAAATTAAACTTTCTAATTTCGTGAGAAATGGTCATGGTCACTTTCAAGCAGAATTAGCTCACTATATATAGGTATGTTGCTAGTTCATTTGTAACGTTTTCCGATTCAGAGCCGAGGTGCTGCTGTTGGGATTGAACCCTATCAAAGGAACAGATAATTAAAGCTAAAACTGGATCAGGGCAGTGGATCCAGAATAAGCAGATGTTACATACAAGTCTCTCCCCTTGAAAGTGGTTTCAACATCTGCTGACCTCCTATCCACTGATCGTGCAAACTGCTGACCTACAAACTGCTGATCAAGTAAAGGCCTGATGAAAGACTAAAGCTCTGCTGTCCAATCTACTGCCTTGAGTCAAGCACTACTGATCCGGACAAGTACTGCTGGGTTCACAGCAGTGGAAGGATGCAGCAGTTATTTAGATGTCTTTTATGTAATGAAATGTAATAGCAGTAGTTAGCATAGCAGTGTTTGTATTGATCAGAGGTTAGAGTTTGTTAGGAGGTTAGATGTCACTTTCATGGTGACGTCAGCTAAGATACTCAGTGGTTTGCTAGTGCCTATAAATAGAACAGTGCTCTGTACTGTTCTATTAGCTCTTTGCAAAATTGTCTTCCTGCACGAACAAACACTGAGCTCTGGCTGAGGGGGAGTTTGCATTCAATCATCGCATTGTAATCGTTATTGAAATAAATTCAATCTTTCGGTTCTTTGTAGAAAATGCTTTGATTAAAGCAATTCTCTCGTTTGATTGTGTGTAAAGTTTGTTTCCATCTTAATTCCGCTGCACAACTCATCCATCTTCATCTTAATTCAAACGTGAAAACACAATCAATACCAAACTCAGATCCAACAATTGGTATCAGAGCTTGGACAGTCAAATTTGATTTAACAATCATTTTGACATAAATAGTTCAGCTCAAAATCGTTGATACTGATAGTTTGTTCGTTTGTGTTGAAAAACAGAGTAAGGTTTAATCACCATCAAAGTTGATTAATCAGTGCCTGTAAAACAACCAGGATGACGTCACAATCACAAGATGATAAGAATAACATTGGCTCTCTTTTCAAACCACCCATGCTTAAACGTAATGAATACAATATATGGGAGAGAAGGATGGGTCACATCCTTGCTCAACAGAACACCGGATGTTGGAGGTCTGTTGTTTTTGGTCCCCATGTTCCTATGGTGCCAAGTGCTGAGGATGCAAAGAAGTTCGTTCCTAAACCAACTGAAAACTATACTGAAACTAATTTTCAAAAGTTCGAACTCGATGCCAAAGCATTTAGCATCATAGCATCTGCATTACCTAATGAGATCTATGCTGGACTGTTACATTGTAACAGTGCCAAAGAGCTATGGGATGCATTGAAGGAACAGTTTGGGGGAACCGAAGAAGTTATTGAAAACAATAGGGAAATTCTGAATCAGCAGTATGAAACCTTCTGTCACATTAAGGGTGAATCATTGACCCAACAGTTTGAACGTTTTAGTTGTCTCATTAGTGAGCTAAGACTTGTTAAAGTTGAAATTCCAAAATCAACACAAAATAGTAGGTTTCTTAGATCACTACCTGATAAATGGGACACAATTGCATTTGTGACTAGAAACTCAGCTGAGTTCAAAGATATGACCCTGACCCAACTTCATGGTAGACTCCTGACCTATGAAAGGGAGTTGAACCAGAAAAAGAAGTTGCAAGAGTCTGGCAAAGTTGCTGATGATTATTCATTCGGTAGCACAGCTCTTTTTGGTCAGGAAGAATCTGGTAGCAGTGGTAAGGATCAGGGTTATGATCACTTCATTGATATAACTGCTGGTGGAAATATTAACAACCCTGATCCTCACTCTGCAAATTATGCTTTTACTACAAATTGTGAAAACCAGATGTCAGATAATTTGTGCTTTGAACTCAATGATTTGCAACACTTTGATCCCACTGACTTAGAAGAGATGGACATTTTGCATCAATTGGCTTTGCTTAGTGTAAGAACAAGCAAATTCTACAAAAGAACAGGGAGAAAATTCCCAGGGTTACATGGGAATTTAAGGGTGGGGTTGGATAAATCTAAAATCAAGTGTTACAAGTGCAATAGGCTAGGTCATTTTGCTAGGGAATGCAGGAGTCAAACTACTGGTCCTATAATTACTCATCCCAGCTCAAACCCTAGACCATAAAATCAAAGCACTGTTCACTATACCCAATATACCCCTGCAGCCCATGTTAACACTGCTCACTATGCTGCAACCCCTGTGCATTATGTCCAAACCACTGTTCCACAAATTCAATACGTTCAAACCCCTGTCCCTCAGGCACAAGTGCAACCTGTTGCACCTCAAACAGCTGCTCCAGCAGTGGTACAACCAGATCAGCAAAGCTTCTTCACTCAAGGCTTTGTTGACTGGAGCAGCATGCCTGATGAGCTTGGTGATGAAAATTTTGCACTTTATGCTTTTAATGAACCTTCTAATGATGAATTCTGTTTGATGGCATTAGAGTCAATACCAGAGGGGGTAAAAACTGAAGGTGAACAGCTAAGTTCTGAAACAGTGGATAAGGTGACTGAAGCAGTGGTTACTGCAGTTGCTGGTGAACTGCTGCTGGGAGAAAATTCAGAAACCCTGATTGAACCACTGACAAATCCCTGGTCCGAAGATGACAAAGAAGAAAAGGAAGAGAAGAAAGCAGGTGAGAAAGAAGATAGAGCTGATGAAGAAGGTGATTTTAAATGTGATTGTGCCATGATGGCTGCTGCTAAGGTAACACCTCAAGTTCTTGAAAAACTGTGTTCAGACCAATGCATTATTGCATTTGCTAACATCAAAGAGGTAAATGAAAACCTTAGGGATAAAGTCTTGTCTGATGAAGTCAAATTTGAAAAGTCATTAAAAGAACTTAGAAACAAATTGGCTGAAAAGGATAAAGAAATCAGCAGTCTTAAAGAAGAGCAAAGCATAACCAAAACTCAACTCCAAACTATGGTAGAAAAATACCAAGTTTGCAAAAAGGAGTTAGAGTCCACCCAAATCACATGTGAGAAATGGGTGGAATCCTGTAAAGGATATGAGGTAATGCTTGAAAATAGATTAAAAGCAATGTGAAGTTTGATGTTGGTTATAGAAAATATGATGATGAATACACTGCTTTTGAAAAATCTGTTCAAACCACTGATGTAACCACTAAGTTCATCCCCACAAACAAGAATGGCCAAGAAGTGAAAATCACTGATAAACTTGGGAACAAAATCACACTTGACAGACCAATGGGTTCCTCTACTTTTGAGGAGATTGAGAAATACCAGTTTAAACCCACTTGGTCTGATGAGTGTGACATTCTTGAAAATTTCAAACCCATGGACTTTACAACCACTGATGGTGTTAAAGCTCCAAAAGCAAAAGTAATTCCTCTTAAGGACATCCCAACAGAGGTTAAAAACTCTGTTGCAAAGGAGTCTGAAAAGAGAAAGAAGATAGAAAAGATCAATAACTTGTTCTGTGAATTTTGTGAAAAGAGAAACCATCTAACAAAAGACTGTTTTCATCTAAAAGCATATGATCTAAACATAACAAGTGTCATTGTTCCTGCTGAAAGCTGCACCATCTGTGGTAAAACAAACCACAAAACTCAAGCATGTGTGTATCTCAAAAACTTTGATGTGAAAAAGAATGAGTACATTACTAAAACATCCTTGAGTCCATCAACATCATCTATCAAATTCACCAAGAACCAACCACTGTTTGTGCCAGTTCAAACAGCTGTCACAAAACAGCTGAACCAAACATCTGTCAAAAGAGATGTTCAGGTTACTGATGCACCCCCTGCCAATCAGTTCAGAAAAGGCAAGGAACAACAGTCTTACCAAAGGATTCCACACGTTTATGAGACCTACAAAAGGCCCTCTAAACCTAAAGTGAACATGCATCCTTTTGGGTACCAACGGGTGATTGGGCAAAACCCACAACAGGGGTTAGAAAGACACAGTACTAAAATTGTCCAAACCCCTGACCTAACCACTGTCCATCAATCTGCATCCATCCCAGACATTGTTGAGACCCCATCCAAAGCCTTATTGGCTTTGGAAACCCTAATGAACTAATCCTTTTACTTCATGTGCAGGGAGCTTCTGCATGCTTAGATAGCCTTTGGTATGTTGATAGTGGAGGCTCCAGGCACATGACTGGATGTAAAGCCCTACTCAAAGATTTCAAAATTCATGGAGGGGGTGATATATCCTTTGGGAATAATAGTAAAGGGAAAGTTCTGGGGTCTGGTACAGTACAGTCTGGCAATGTAAAATTTGAAAATGTCAATCTGATAGACAGTCTGAAATTCAACCTCCTGGGTGTTTCACAAATGAGTAACAAAGGGTATGGGTCATTCTTCACAAAGGAGTGTTGTAGGATTGTTGGACCAGAAATGGTCAAAAAGATTGAAGCAATAATAAAAACTAGAAAAACAAAACTTGTTGCTCAAAGAAGTGGCAATGTTTATGTTGTTGATATGTTAAAAGAGTGTTCCAGAGCTGATGCCTGTCTGTTCTCAGCTGCCTCTAACAAAGAGATAGAACTTTGGCACAGGAGACTGGGACACACAAATCTCAAGACAATCACAGAAATTTCAAAAAATGGCCTTGTAAGAGGTTTGCCACAAAAATTGTTTTCATGTCCTGAGCACTGTGTTTCCTGTTTAAAAGGAAAACAACATAAAAGCTCTTTTAAGTCCATTGAAGAGTCCAAAACAACCCAGTGTTTGCAAATGCTGCACATAGGTTTGTTTGGCCCAGTTCAAGTCATGAGTCTCAAGAAGAAAATATATTGTTTGGTAATTATTGATGACTTTTCTAGGTTTACATGGACTTTCTTTTTACACTCAAAAGATGAGACTGCAGGCATTTTGCAAGACTTTGTGACACAGGTTGAAAAGCTATTTGACCTTCCGGTAAAAGTCTTCAGGAGTGACAATGGCACAGAATTCAAAAATAAGGAGTTGGATGCCTTCTGTGTGAAGAAAGGGATTGTAAGGCAGTACAGTATCCCTAGAACACCAGAGAAAAATGGGGTAGTTGAAAGAAAGAACAGAACTTTGATTGAGGCTGCCAGAACCATGCTTGCTGATTCAGGTTTGCCATTAACTTTTTGGGCAGAGGCAGTAAACACTGCTTGCTATGTCCAAAACAGAGTTTTAATAAACCCTAGGCACAAAAAGACTGCTTATGAAATTCTGTATAAAATTAAACCACTGATCTCACATTTCAAAGTCTTTGCCTGCCCATGCTTTATTTTGAATTTAAAAGATTCCATCTCAAAATTTGCAGCCAAAGTAGATGGTGGTTATCATCTGGGATACTCAACCACTGCCAAGGCCTACAAAGTGTTCAATACACGTACCAAAGCAGTGGAGGAGACTTTGAATGTAAAGTTTAATGAACTTTCATCAATGAAAATCCCAGCAAATCCTACAGATCTGTTTGATCTTGAAAAATTCACTTTTGAAAATACTGCTGTCAAGACTAACAGTGCAGGTTCATCAGAGGATTCAACACCAGACTTTGGGTATGAAATCATCATCCCTCAAAGGTCTGCCACAATGGGAAAAGCATCAGTTGTTCAAAACAACTGTCAAAGCTTAACCACTGCTACCTCAACAGTTGTTGACCAAAGTAGCCCATCAACCACTGCTTCCACATCATTAAACACTGCTGACAAAAGTCCCCAAACAGTGGATAAAAGCCAGTATGTGTCCTCACCATTACCTCTTATTCCACCACCTTTTGAAGCCACTGCTGGATCATCAAAGTCACCAGCAGTGGTTAGCTCAGATGATACACATTTTCAGCCTTCACCAACAAATGCCATCATACCATACCAAGGAGATTTAATCATCTTGAGATCTCATCCACCTGATCAAATCATTGGCAACATCAATGAAGGGGTGCTCACAAGAAGCCAAACCCAAAACATTTGTCTTTTTCTGGTTTTCTATCACTCCATCAGCCAGTCAAGTACCAAGAGGCACTGAAAGACAACAGCTGGGTAGAAGCTATGAAATAAGAGCTCCAACAGTTTAAAAGACAACAAGTTTGGGAGCTTGTACCACTACCAAAAGATGTGAGTCCCATCGGCACAAAGTGGGTCTTCAAAAACAAAACTGATGAAAGGGGCATTGTTGTCAAGAATAAAGCCAGGCTTGTGGTTCAAGGTTACAGACAGGAAGCGGGGATTGACTATGATGAAACTTTTGCCCCTGTAGCAAGATTGGAAGCTATAAGACTGTTCCTGGCCTTTGCTGTCAACCACAACATGAAGGTGTTTCAAATGGATATCAAAAGTGTTTTCCTCTATGGTACAATTCAAGAAGAGGTATATGTTTGTCAACCTCCAGGCTTTGAGGATCCATTTTATCCAGATCATGTCTACAGGTTAAACAAAGCCTTGTATGGCCTGAAACAAGCACCAAGGGCCTGGTATGAAACTCTTTCCACCTTTCTACTCTCAAATGGTTTCAAAAGTGGTACCATTGATAAAACATTGTTTCTAAAATGGAGAGGAAAGGATTTAATGATTATCCAAATTTATGTGGATGACATTATTTTTGGAAGCACATGCAATAAAATGTGTGAAGAGTTTAGGGAACTCATGACAGCTGAGTTTGAAATGAGTGCAATGGTTGAGCTGCAATGCTTTATTGGTCTCCAAGTTCAGCAAATGCAAAATGGTACTTTCATTCATCAAAGCAAATATGCAAAAGAACTTTTAAACAAAATTGATATGAATGATTGTAAACCATGCAGCACACCCATGGCAACAAATAAGCTTGTCATGTCTGATGAAAAGGATGAGCTGATTGACCAAACACTTTATAGAAGCATGATTGGGTCTTTACTGCACCTAACTGCATCTAGACCAGACATCATGTTTGCAACATGTGTCTGTGCAAGAAGTCAATCAGCTCCCATAAAATCAAACCTCATTGCTGTAAAAAGGATCTTCAGATACATAAAAGGTGCTTCCACACTTAGTATCTGGTATCCAGCTAATGGGAATATCAAGCTTTCAGTATTTTCAGACAGTGACTTTGCTGGGTGTAACACAACAAGGAAGTCCACTTCAGGAGGGTGCCAGTTTCTAGGTGATTGCTTAGTTTCATGGCAAAGCAAAAAGCAAGCAGATGTTTCAACATCCACTGCTGAAGCTGAATGCATTGCTGCTGCAAGCTGTACAGCCCAACTCCTGTGGCTTCAAAATCAGTTGCTGGATTTTGGTATCACTGCCTTAAAGACACCACTCATGTTGGATAGCCAGGCAGCAGAAAATATCATCAAAAATCCAGTTTCCCATTCTACCACCAAGCACATCGACATCAGACATCACTTTGTGAGGGATTGCTATGAAAAAGGTTTGATTTCTCTGCATCATGTTCCAACTAAAGACCAGCTAGCAGATGTGCTCACAAAAGCATTAGATACAGCCACTTTTGAAAGTTTGGTCTCTAGGATTGGCATGCTAAACATGGAATAACAAGCAAAATCTTGTTTTTCTATGAATAAAAAGCATTAAAATGTTTTCAGAAAATCAAAAATCCATCCTTAAAAATAGCTAAAAATGAAGTTTTCATTAAAATCCTTAAAAGTCTGCCATAACCACTGTTTGTTCAAAAGTCTGCTCTACTTCAAAGTCTATCCACTGCTGAAAGCCATCTCCTGTTCTCCCATTTCCTTGATAAACACTGTTGTTCAAAAGCAGTGTCTTATCCACTGATAGTGAAAATCATCCACTGCTTCCATTTGTTACCATTGTAACCACTGTCTTCATCAGTAACTTTCATAAAAGCACTGTCCTTCAATTCATCAGGAGTTGGCATGTGGGCAGTACAATGTGGTCAGTCTTTTTGTAACCGCTGCCACGTCAGCATTCACCTTTTCTCCATAAAACCCCCACTTCACACCAAAAATAGGGTTTTACTGTCGAATTGAATTCTCAAAAATTGTCTTCTCAAAGCAGTTTTACTTTAAATTCATTCAACATCTTCTTCGATAAGCATCTCCAAAATGACAAAATCGAAGCCATCTGAAAAACCCACTTCCAAATCATCTTCAAAAGAGGTATCTCAAAAGGCCAAACCCATCGAAATTCCACACAAACCTTCTCACAACCTTCTGGGTTTACTCACAAAACCCGGCACCACAGAAATTTTCGATTCCATCATTGATCTCATTTCTGTATCAAAGTACAAAACTTTGCTTACAGCAGACGCACCCATTTACCTGCAAACCCAAATGGAGTTTTGGAAGAATGTAACCCTTGACAAACAAGGCGACGATGGCATAGCCATTAACTCCACGTTAAAGGGTAAAGCAGTCAAAATTACACCACAATCCATATCAGAGGTCTTTCAACTCGATGATCAGACATGTTTAACTTCTATCCCTAAAAACGAGTTAAAAATTGACTTCATTGAAAGAGGGTATGCAGACACAATGATGAAAAAGGATACCTTACAAAAAGGTTTCTTCCCTCCTGCCACAATATTTTTATTCCATACCCTCCTAATGTGTGTTTCAAACAAAACCACTGCTTTTAATGAAATACCATTAAAAATTCAAAACCTGGGTTATGCTATTCTTCAAGGAGAAAATCTCAATTATTCTCGGGTAATTTTTAATTATTTGGTTAAAAATGTTGAAACAAAAGCATTCTTACTGTTTCCAAGATTTCTAAGTTACTTTTTTGAAAAGAAATTCAGTAAGAATGATATTTCCGCAATAAAACAAGGTGACTCTTTACAAATGCACAGCTTAACTGCTGAAACTTTTACAAGAATGTCAACACCTTGCAAAACACAAGCAGAGGTGCCTGGCAGAATTTAGCAGTTACCACTGCTCCTCAGGTATCTGCTGCTGAGCCCACTGCTCAAGGTGATCAAAGTAGCAAAACAATTGCTTTGAAACCCACACCTACAATCACCAAAAATCCAACAAAAAGAAAAACTCAAAAACCCCCCAAACCAATAAAAAGGAAACTCTGGAGGATGAGATACCAGAGCACCTGCCAGTGACAGCACAAAAGTCACACGAAACCACTGCTGCTTCTTCCTCACAGCAGTTGGTAAAAATATCTCAACCCATAGCCGAAACCCCTCCTGTTTCTTCTCAAAAAGAACAGGTTGTACATATAGGGACACCACAATATGATGCTCTGGATTCACTTGTTTCCATCATCCACAGCCCAATGCCCGGGGCTAATTCTTTTTCTACACCAAACATCACATCCACAATTCCCCCACCAACTAAACTTTTGTTGGATGCAATTGATTTGAACCAGGCACTAACCAGTCCTTCTCAATCACCTATCAATGAGAATATGCCTCAACAAATGACTGGGCCTGCTGTATCAATCTTTGCTAACCCACCAACACAACCTGAGGAGGTTACACCCCTTGAGTTACAAGTAACTCTTGGTGGTAATCCAAGTGAAGTAGCCACTACAAGTGCTGAACCCACTGGTTTGCACTTGGACAGTGGTTACATCAATAAGACTTCCTTGGAGGTAATTCCTTACATAGCACCTCTGCCAACCACCAGTGGATCTCCAAGAAAAAAGGGGCATCAGTGGTTAATGTTTGGAGTACACTCCCTACCTCAACCACTGATAAAACCACTGCTAGTGGGAAATCAGATGATCCCATTAAAATGGGTGATGGTTTAAAATATCTGGATTTGACAGAACGAGTTGACAAACTGGATACAGCTGTTGCAGATATCAAAGACATGCTACAACAGTTGTTGAAAGTACAAAAGATGCAATCTACTGTTATTCCACCTCAAGCACCTGCTCCACCACAAGCACCTGCTGCAAATGAGCTCTGGAATCTATTTCAACCTTTTCTCCATCAACAAAAACAAATGGCTGATCAGCAACATGAAATACATGTACAAAAGCTGAGAAACATTATGGAGTCTAGGTTCAAGAACACACAAGCAGACATTAAGGCACTCAAGGCCCATATCTTCAATACCACTGGCACTGCTCCTCCAACTGTACTTTTCATTGATCAATTACCCTCAGATAATGCCAAAAAGGGGGAGAAAATTAAAGAATGGAAGAAGAAGGGAGTAGATGATGGTCTCTACATAGAACCAGAAATGGAGAATATGACCAAGCAGATACCTTTGCTAGATGGTAGCAAAAAGGTTGATGTTACCCAAATGCACTTGCTGAAGCTATAGCAAGTGTAAAAAGGGACAGAGCGGCAAAGGATATGTCAAGGTGGAATAAGGAGAAAAGAGCTTACATGGAGCTGAATGCGCAGGGTTGTTCTGGGCTAAAGGATGTTCAAAATCCTGAGCTAAAAAGAAAT
Source organism: Helianthus tuberosus (assembly GCA_030545235.1). Lineage (NCBI taxonomy): Eukaryota > Viridiplantae > Streptophyta > Magnoliopsida > Asterales > Asteraceae > Helianthus > Helianthus tuberosus. Next base: position 120,681,474 of record CM060390.1, on the reverse strand, counting down.
CCCACTAGAAAAGTGAGGGAACCCAAGTCCACACCATCCAGACTCAAAAAGCATACTCCTAAACCATCATCCAAAAGCCCCCAACATCAAACCTCCATCCAAACAGCTGTTGTAACTCCTGTTGTATCAACTACTGCTGGTACTTCAGAGGTTTCAACATCGGTTATCACTTCAACACACACCACAATCACTGCTTTACCACCACCACCATCACCACCAAAAACAACCTCACCACCATCTCCTCCTGCCAAAAAGCAGAAGACAACAGATGTTACAACATCTGCTGTAATGACAACAGTGGTTGAAACACCAGTTGTTTCAACAGCTGTTAGTCAATCACAAACCACTGCCACTCATATCACTACCATTAATCCACCCAAAACATCATCTGCCTCTCCTAAAATAAAAAGGAGAAGGATTTTCATACCAGATGATGATTCACCGTCACCACCACCAACATCTTCAACATCTCTATCACTTGTTACAATACCCAAACCTGTTCCTCTCTCATCAGCTCCAGTACAACAATCAATCCATGTCATTACTCCTGCAGGTGTCAAATTTCCTCTAGAACTTGAAGCAGTTAGAGAAGAGATCAAATCTTTCTACTATGAGGATGACCCTGCTAAAAGGAAGTTGCCATCAATCAAAGGATATTCAAGGCCAAATAATATTGAAGAATATTTGAAAGTCAAAGCTAAACAGGCAGAGGATATCTCAAAAAGAAATGCACAAGGAAAATCTGATAGGGAAATTCAGCAGAATTACCAATTTTTGCTCACACAGGTCAGATCCTTAGAGCAATTTGCAAAAAATGTATGTCAACAGATCTCAGAGAGAGCAGATGAAACTTTGAGAAAAGACTATATTGAAAGCATCATGGCAACAAATAAGTACAAGGGAGAAAAGCACATGTACAAGGAGTGGACCATCCCTGAGCTTGAGCAAGAAGCAGCCAGGATTCAAGAAATGATAAAGAATAAGGTCAAACACACTCCTCCAGAATGGTCAAAGTACAAAAAGAATTTGCCTGAAAAACCACTTGAGCTGAAGAGAATGAAAGAGGAACTGGTTGCTGCTGATTATGGGTCTAAACATCAAGTGTCAAGATGGAAAGAAGATGTAGTCAGGGCCACCTACAAAAGGTTAGAGGAACTAAGAAAGAAAGATCCCACAGTTCCTCAAAAGCCTGACTATCCTAAAGCAGAGGTTTCAAAAAGACCATCAAAACTGCAAATCAGGAGAGCCACTGCTCCAGCTGGTGCAGCCATCTATAAAAGAAGGCAACAAAAACAGTTGGGTTGTGAAACCATCCAAGAGCTGATAAAAGGAGATGCCATTGTAAAAGAAGGCATAAAGAAAATGATTATAGAAACTCTTGGTTTGGATCAAACTGCAAGTGCTGCTCAGACAGTCATCAATAGGCCAGCTTCACCAAACACCTCATCCAATAAAAATCTCCCAAGAAACCCACCAGGCTCAAAAGTACTAAAATGGGAAACTGACAAACAGACCCATGTATTGACTATGTTCAGGTCTGGTGGAGAAGTGAAGAAAATAAAAAGGGAACAAGCTCTTGGCCTGAGTCTTGAAGATATGCAGGATCTCCTTGATCTTCCACTTGGTAGGGATGAAGATGACACAGATGCCCTAGACTTTGAGTTACAACTTAAAGGTCAGATAAGGGAGTTGTTGATGAGGCAATAAAGTTCCACAATAATGAAGGGTTTTGGCATTATCTGTTCCAGGGGGAGATTGTTGGGATTGAACCCTATCAAAGGAACAGATAATTAAAGCCAAAACTGGATCAGGGCAGTGGATCCAGAATAAGCAGATGTTACATACAAGTCTCTCCCCTTGAAAGTGGTTTCAACATCTGCTGACCTCCTATCCACTGATCGTGCAAACTTCTAACCTACAAACTGCTGATCAAGTAAAGGCCTGATGAAAGACTAAAGCTCTGTTGTCCAATCTACTGCCTTGAGTCAAGCACTGCTGATCCGGACAAGTACTGCTGGGTTCACAGCAGTTGAAGGATGCAGCAGTTATTTAGATGTCTTTTATGTAATGAAATGTAATAGCAGTAGTTAGCATAGCAGTGTTTGTATTGATCAGAGGTTAGAGTTTGTTAGGAGGTTAGATGTCACTTTCAAGGTGACGCCAGCTAATATGCTCAGTGGTTTGCTAGTGCCTATAAATAGAACAGTGCTCTGTACTGTTCTAATAGCTCTTTGCAAAATTGTCTTCCTGCACGAACAAACACTGAGCTCTGGCTGAGGGGGAGTTTGCATTCAATCATCGCATTGTAATCGTTATTGAAATAAATTCAATCTTTTGGTTCTTTGTAGAAAATGTTTTGATTAAAGCAATTCTCTCGTTTGATTGTGTGTAAAGTTTGTTTCCATCTTAATTCCGCTGCACAACTCATCCATCTTCATCTTAATTCAAACGTGAAAACACAATCAATACCAAACTCAGATCCAACAGCTGCCAATTTGTTAAACGATCTGTAAAAGCTTTGGAATCAATAATAAGAAGATAATTAAGAGGAATCAAGCTGTTACACGTCTATTTCTCTGATTCCGCCTTTGAAATAGATTGTAAACTCTTCTGATTGACTCATTAGGGTCACACAACGATCCAACAAAAATTTCCAAAGGAGTTTGCTGAACCTCCAAAGGAATCCACTACTGAAAAAAGAGAGCAGCAGAGGAAAGAGCATGAAGATGCCATGAATAGATATTATGAAAGTACTCCTCGTACAGCAAACCAAAAGCCAAGAAAGAAAATGGTTGTAATGAGGAATGTGGGGGCTAAAAGGAACTTGCAGTTTGGTGATAAACCTGACAGATATGTGATCACCACTGAGAGGAGCAAAAAGGGAAACAGATCGGGTATTAGAAGTTGGGCATACAATGATGAAAAATAAATGTTTATTGTGTTGTGGAAAAATGGTGAGGTGGAGTATTATGCCAACTCTGAAGCATTTAACTCCTGGACTCTAGTTGATTTGAGGGAATTGAGCAATGGAGGATTTCATGATCAAGTCAAGAATCCAAATTGCAAAATTGGAGTTAATTTCTTCAACAAGCTGCAGCAACAAGCTCGAGTCAATTTTAGAGATATGAAATTGGCTGAGTCTACTATTGAAGAGGATGCAGAAGTGTTCGATCCTGCAACAGGGAAGCCGTATAAGATTGTCAAGTGGCCTGTAACTAAATAGACAAACACAGTGCCATTGTTAAAAGAGCTTCCTGATAACACTCTGAAGAACTTCCAGTTTTGGATGTATGACCCTATTTCTGGTCAAGCTGTGATTGTGTGTGACGATGCTGAATACAGGTTCATTGACACTCGAGACTTGATGTGCTTTGGCGAAAACGGCATCAATCTCTTGGCAAAGTCACAAATTCAGAGTGATCCTCAGTACGAAGTGTGTGCTAAAAGCTGGACAGGAGCTGTGGCCCAGATCATGAATTTTAAATTATGGTCAAGGCAGGGGACCAGGGTGGAGACACAGCTGTTTGGTCCTTATGTTGGAAGAAACATGCCGATCTTACCTGAGTTACAAAAGAAAAAGAAAGAGCAAGCTAAGAAGCAGAAGAGAAAGCAACAGTAAAGCCACAGACGCCAAGCCAACACAAACCTAGGGGATATTGTAAGGGCATATTCTAGTGTAGGTTTATGTCTGTCTTGGGTTATTTTGTAGGGGTTGGGTTCGATATGAATAGTGGACTTGTTTGGTTATTTTGTGTTCTATGGGGTATGGGCTTGGCCCAATGTAAAAGGATCTTCTATGCTAGTATAAATAGGAGAGTCCGTAGTCGAATTAGGTTGTTGATTCTTTGGCAAACTTTGTGTTTTGTGCGATTTAGAATACCAGACGGATCCTTGAATCCATGTGTTCTTACCTTTGAATCAATACAATTTGTCTTTCGATCTTCTACATCTCACTTGTAATTCCGCTACTTGTTTGGTGTTTGATATCCGATTGTAGTGATTCTGGACTTAGACTTACCATCACTATACTACGCCAACGATGGGTACACTTGCCCTAGCATGTTGTAGAGAGTGATAGTGTTATATCATGTTTTATAAATTTAAACCTTGATAAAAGAGTAAAAGGGTACTTAAAAATATAGTAAAAATTTGTACACGCTCGCAAACACGTCACATGTCACACCCCGACTCGCAGTGGAATGGTACGGGGCATGATGATTGTCCAAAGCTTATATCACTATTAAAGTTTCATAAATGCACATGTTATAATTAAAATGTCACACGTTTCATATAAGTTCAAATATCCAAATAAGTACATAAGATTTGGCTTTTTAATTACTAAGGCAAAGCTCCTACGTGATCCTAATCCAGTGCAGTCTTCAATTCTCTATACATGTATCATGTGTAAAATAATATTTTTGGGTTTGATACAATGAGCTGGTGAGTAAACCTTTGTTAAGTAAAAATAGATTTACCATTTTAAATTTAGAAGTAAAAGTAATATGTTTTACCTTTTAAATTTCAAATATTAATTCAAAATAAAAAACATGCAATTATTCATGTGGAAGTAAGTGCACCAAATAATATGAGCATAGAACGATGACTGAATAATGACTAAGACCGAGACCTACACCAAAACCAAAATTAAAACCAAATGCTTGTGTCCCACATCCAAAAAGGGTAAAAATGTGGTGATACCAACATCTTATGGTTAGGAGGAAATGTCAACCCAAGACTAATGGGGCGATACCAACATCTCCAGGTCATGAGGAAAGGTCAGTCATCGATCCATTGATGAATAACTGATTAGCTATAATGACCAACACAACAACGGCAACAATAACTTCAACAAACAAGAACTAATAATGCATATACGAAGGGGAGAGAGTTTACTCATTGTTTGCGAAGGGGAGAGAGTTTACTCATTGATACACCCCAAAAATGTTAATGATAAGAAGGGGAGAGAGTTTACTCATTGTTTGCGAAGCTTCGATTCCTTTAGAATAATCATAACGCACGAACAAGAGTAATATCACAAGTCACCCTAATATATACTAACAAAATACTAAATATACAATTATAAGAAAATAAATATACACCAATATTTCTGAGGAATTGGGTTCTTCAAATTTGGGGACTTAACTATACCAAAATAACTATTTAATATAATTACTAATATGGTATTTAAGTTTGTATAATAATTATATAAAATGTATTTATATAAATTTCTCAAGAAATACATATAATATGGAATAAATATTAAAATTTATATAATCATTTATTTCCATCTAAAAATTATAAATTTTCAGATTTAATAGTTATCACAAAATTTTATTTAAAATCATTAATTTCATGTAAAAATATAATTACTTAAACTAACTATTTAATCCTTTGAAAATATATTTATTATCAAAAATTCCATAAAAATCAATACCTTTTTAATATCAGTAATAATTTATAAAAATATCTTTTAGATATTTATTTGTGTCAATAACTATTTTTAATTGATTTTCTATGGTAATATATCAAGATAAATTCATACAAAATTCCAACAACTATTAAAAATTTCCAAAATTTTCATGGAACATCCTAATATAATTTAAGACAATAACACAAGATCAATTTCATCAAAAACTTAACCTAAGATCAAAAGCCCCAAATTTGTATAACAAAGAACCCTAAAATCATAAAGAATCAATTTCGGATTGTACATGACCTCTATCACGGAAATGGATAGAGGGGTTTTGTAGAGCACAAAGAATTAAATAGTTTGGGATTAGGAATCACCTGTTTTCATTAAATAACGAAGGAGAAATCAAGGCTTGAAGTTACAAGCCCTAGAATCTTCATGGATCTAATTTGTGATGCTCGGTTGATGAAATGATGTAATTCTAGTGGGATTTGTTAGATTTGATCAGAGGGTTTCAATGGTACAAGAATGGTGAACTTATTTTACAAAATAAAGAAAGCCCCCTCTGAGGTTCATAGGACTTTAATGGTGGTAATGTTTGGATTTAATCCACGAGTTATACATGATTATAGGTCGTTTAAGGGTCACAAAACATTAAGTCTCGAGGTTGATGCTGATTATAAAAATTATGGAGCTTAATTATCACATGAATTAAAATGATGTATGAATTGGATTAAATGAGTTAAATTGATAAATTCACGTTTAGTGAAGGGGAAAGGGTAGCAGGTGGGTTCTGGGTTGCATATATGGAAGGACCCGAGTTCGAGTCCATCCTCCAGCTGGTCCACCATTTTTTCTTCCTTTTCAAGTTCTAAATATTGCACTAAGACCCCTGCACCTTGTTAACTAGGCTAACCTTAGTTGTATTAGGTTATAATATAGTTTCTAAAAAGTGCACAACTAACCCCTTAATTTTTTTGACGTGTTAACTTGATTTATATACACTAACTTAGTTAGTTGACTTAAATTGTAATAATAGTTTTCGAAAATTATCTAATTACCCCTTAACTTATAACTACCACAAATAACATCGTTAGTGCTTTCCCTTTTATAAACTCAAACGAAAATTCTTTATACATTTAGCGTTTTTAGCCCGGTGTTCACCCAACGTGATACGTAACATATTTTAATTAAATAAAATAATAAAATTAGTCAAAATTTCCATTCTTAACTATTTTTCGTAGGATCTGTGTTTTGCAAATTCGGGTTGGGTTTCGGAGATCCGTTTTTTAAGGATGTTACAATGCATTTTTGTTTTTTATTTATAATCTAAACAAATCATGGAACCTCACATTTAGTGCAGACTTCCCTAACCAATTGTCAATCTATAGCTTAACCATTGTTCCATCTCCCACTTCGACCACCATACTATTCTTTATTTATAGGTTTATTGCTACAAACTCCTTTTCTACCCCCCACTATATCTTTCCATTTTACACTTAACTTATTTTTTTAGGGGAATGTAATGTGTTACCCGGTTGCTGTTGTGTATTGCCTTTACTACCTTAGCCCATAATGAGTTGTTTTCTTTGAATTTAAACCACTATTTCGCTAAAAAGGCCAGTTTGCACTTCTAATATCCCCTACTTTGACGCCTCAGTGTTTTTTTGGTACTACTAATTTTTTCCATAAAATCCATCTTAGCTTGTTTTTCCCATCCTTTCTTCCCAAAACAAATCTATTCTTATCGATTCTAGCATATCAATAACCTTTTTAGGAGCCTGGAACAGAGAGAAGTAATAGTTTGGAAGGGTTCCCATCACCGCCTTCGCTAGTACCACTCTACCGGCGAATGACAAGCATTTTGCCTTCCAAGCCAACAATTTCATATTGAATTTATCGACTATTGGTTTCTAATGGTTTATACGTTTCATGTTTGTTTCTATTGCTAATCCAAGGAATGTAAACGACTTCTCCCCAACTCTACGTTTCAGCATACGTGCCATGTTTTCAACTTCACTACTTTCCACTCCAAACCCGTAGAGACAAGACTTATTCAGGTTCATTTTTAACCCCGAGTATGCATAGAAACAACTCAATAAGCGGTTCAGATTTTTAATGTTATTTTCCTCTTATTCCCCCATGAAAGCTACGTCATCTGCGTAACATAGGTGTGATATGCGTGGCCCGTCTTTCAATACTCTTATAAGTTTAAAAATCCCTTATCCCCCGCTCGTTTCATGACAATATCTAATGCATCCATTGCTAATATAAAAAGAAAATGTGAGAGGGGGTCACCTTATCGAAGTCCTCTTTGCATTTGGAATTCCATTGTAGATGATCCATTTAAAGGTACCAATTTGACATTCGTGCCTTCACAACTGTCATACAAACACGAATCCAATGAAATCTTGTGTTTCATTCTTAGGATTTGTACAATTACATATGAAATTACACATATCAAATCTAGTATGATCACGAACTCTCAAGAAGCTTTTCTGGAAGTTTTACGTAAACTATTACGCAAACGAAATCAGTTTAATGCAACGTACACTTCGGAATAGTGACATAAGCTTAACATACCTTAAATAACCTTTACATAACTTAGAAATAAGTTTTGAAGGGTTTGGTATGGCAAAAACAAGTTTATTCGATCACAGCGACTATTTACGACAAAATGCAAAAGTCTGCCAATTCGTATAGCAACATACACTCTGGAACAAGATCATAAGATAAATGTACCCTAAATACCCTTAACATAGCTTAGAAATAAGCTTTGAGGGGTTCGGTGCGAGAAAATATGCTTATTTAATCAACAGTGACTAAAAGCGTCAAAAACTGCGTAAGTTTGCATATACGCGCATATCTTACGTTCTGACCATATCCAGACATCCAAAAAATTTTGTAATCACTAAAATATTTTATTTTAGGGATAGGAATGCAAAAATACCATTCGTCGCGCAATTTGGATCGTTTTCGCATCCATTCGAGTTTCGTCGTAATTAACCGACCAACACGATCGTACAAACAAACGAACGGACATCCGAGATATTTTCAAGCATATTTCAAGTCCCCTATGCTTTAACATCCTTGTAGAGCCTTGAAATGGGTTAACGGGGCTTAAACGCGTCAAAAATCAAGTTTCGGAGCTGCAGGGACCTGTTTTGACAATTTTGAAAAGTCTGATCTGCAGACTTCTAGGCTGGGCGCGAAGACTAATGTCTCTGGCTTCGCGGCCCGCGAGGACTGGTGCTGGCAGAAAACTTGTTTTCTTCAAATCAGCTGCTGTCTTTGGTTTTTAATCCTAGTTTTTCAATACCTTGAGCTGGTTAAATATTCCCCAAGCCCCCAAATCAGTGTGTAACATGTGTAGGGCTAGGATCATGCTTTGATTAACTCACAAACACTTGGAATGATCTTGTGGAGCTTGATTTCCTATAAATACGTAAGCATTTTCTCATTCCAACTTGCTCGTTCTTCATTTCTTACACCTTGGCTCTGATTGAAGCTATCCCACTAGGTTGAAGGCTTCATACTTCAGTTTTCTTTGATCTTTTTCCAAGCTTGGACTCTTGTAAGTTTCTTTCATGCTTGGTTATGTATTTCAAGCAAGAAAGTCAAACAGTGTTTGACTTTCAGCTTTGACCATGAATTGGTCAAGACAAAGTTCATTTGAACTTTGCAACATGAGCATAATCATGATTATTATAGTCCCTAGCAACTATGCCTACTGATTACCTCGTTGACTAGTCGAAGTGACGAGTCAAAGTTTCGGTCAAAATGCACAATTATGTGCATTTTGCAACGAAACTATTTTCGGGTATCAAAACACTTTGTTTTGATATCAAATCAGTTTTCTAACTTAGTTAAATATGTTTTAACATGTTTAACTCGTCACTTTTAGTTAGTGCTTACTTAGGGTCGTAAGTCAAGCGGTCTAAACAACCGCTTAGACTTTCGAACCCGACCCGTTTGGCGATCAATAGGATCCGACCAAACATATTTTGTGACCATAGTTGTATAGGGAATAACTTTCCGAGGTTATACCTTATGGTCACTTTGTTTAATTAGTTGTATGATAGGTAGTTTATATGCCTTATGAAAATGACCAAAATGCCCTTTTGCGCATAATTTCATTTTAAGCATATGTAACTTAAATGTTGACACTTAAACTGATTATGTAATGTTATTAAACATGTTAAGGCATATAATACTTGTCATAGGGCTAGTTAGACCATCCGAACGCGCTTTTGCGTGAACGACACGTTAAAGTAGCGTAAACTACCTTAACGAGTCGTAACGAGTCATAAGCACTTAGGTTAGGTTCCGAATCAGAATGTAGGCTTTTTTAAACCATATCACATGAGTTCCAATACTCATTTGGTTTACGAGACCTCATTCTACTCGATCTCCCGATTTAGGTGCTGATTTGTTAACATAGTGATTCCATACTAGGTACCACTTGATTCCTTGACTTCTCGAGCTTTGTTAGGTCATTTTATCAAGGATACTTGCAATTCAAGTGAGTACATAGTCCCCTCTTTTACATTTTCAAATGTTTTGGGGTGAAACATATGTGCCTATTCATTATTTTCATGATTTCAACTATATGATTACACATGCATGGTACTTATCTTTTGACGAATTAAACTATTATCATTGGCTTAAACACTGATATTCAAAGTTTGTAAAACTATTGTTGGTTCGTATTGTTACTTATACATTCATTAACTGTCACACCCTGATATTTCCACATATTACCGGTGGGCCCGGCGGGGAGTATCGTGACATAGTTGATATCATCATTGTCATTATACACAATATAATAGCACAGCGGAAGGCTTGGTGAATAAACTATTACAAACCATAGTGTCTGAGTGTACGAATGAAAGAATATACAGACTTGGTTCTAACAAGATCCACAGGTGGATCATAAAATAAAATACAAGAAACTGAAATAACAGACTCCATGTATCTAGGGATTTGCAAGATCCTCTTATATGACACCTAGTAGCTCCAGCCTATTTACGAGAAGTACCTGTCAATCAATCTTTAGAAAATACGTCAGTTTACACTGGTAAATACAATTAACTGACTAATTTGAAAATATTTATGAAATTTAATTTAAGTGCACAAGGCACAAATCATTTATAACTTGGGACAATTATTTAAAATAATCTTGTATACAGGTTTATATGTTTGTCATACAATTGTGGTCGGTTGGAAGCCGGTCTTGATTAACCGACTCACCACTTATAGAACCCACAAAGGAGTTATCCCCAACATGTGGGTTTATATTTTAGCATTTGCATCTGTCACATAAACCGATCCGAACGCATAAACGCTTAATCGGTAACCAAAGAATTATATACATGTCTCAAATGTTATTATGCTTAAAATATGTTAATACATCTGTACGATGTTAACATATATGCCCAAAAAGTAATTAAAACCAATTTAACTCCCGTAAGGGCATTTTGGTCATTTTAATAATTATAAAAGAGATTTTATAACAAACTGAAGTTCTGGTCTTTGGTAATCAGTAAAAATATTTATTTTATCTCATTACATCAGTAAGATACTACATATATGTGAGGTTTACCATTCATGGCCAAATTATGCCCCGAAAGGGCATTTTGGTCATTTCACATATGCTTTTAAGGACATTTTTGGAATTCTGAGTTCATAACTTATAACTACTATAATAATATTTAAATTTGTTTAAAAAATTCAGTAGGTAACAAGTCTTAGGTGTTAAATATGGTTTTAAACCATACTATGCACCTAATTAGTGTAAAACTCGCTAATTCAATCAAGATGTTTTATGTAAATCTAAGATTTTGATCAGTTTTAAATGCTCAAAACAATTTATTTACTGTATGAAATCAGTAGGAAAAGGTTTGGCATTCAAATCATTTGTTAATCTCATTTTATGCATGAAAAGGGTATTATTGTCATTTACCGAATTACACAAGAACTCTATGATTTAAACAGATTATAATCTGACCAAAAATCTTAAAATTCCTTAAAAATAATATATTAACAGTAGGTAATGAGTTTTGGTTCAAAATCCAAGTTTAAACATGTCTTATGCAAGATATCGCAATTTAATTAATAAAAAGCTTCTAATTACGATATCGAGCATAACTTCTGTTTGAAACCAAGAACTGATGTCAAATTTTCAGGACAAGCTTATATATCAGTAGCAAAGGTTTTTGTCCTCTCAGATTTCTAAAAATCTCGATTATATGTCAAAAGGGTATTTATGGCATTTATAAGCATATTAACAAACAAGAGCATATAATTCAAACCACTAAGGACCAAGCAATAAAACTCCAGGGGGTTACACTACTATATAATATGGTCCTAATGGAAGCTTAAAACATGGAAGAATTAAGCTTAAACGGGTCAGAACTGAAAGTCAAAGCAAAAGTCAAGCTTTTACGACTTTCGGTTATAAACTGACCTTAGACTGATAATTGTCGGGTTAGACCTTATTAAACATGTTCTAATACTAATTACCAAGTCATTAGAATGTTAAAATATAATTTAGAACCTCTGTTTTATTAGTTTAAATCATTTTTAAAGTTTCTGTCCAGTTTGACTTTTTGACCAACTAGTTTGACCCGACAATTAACTAGTCAAACGAAAGTCAAAGATCACTCCAGGTGTAATGGGAGTGTTTAGGATCACCCCAAGTGTCCTAGTGGTATCCTAAAACCGACAACAAGCCCCAAGTATCGAAATTCAGGCAACTAAGGCGGTGGAACAGGCTGCAACCAGCAGCTGTCAAGTTTTTGCAGAGCTGGGCGTTTGTCGTGGCCCGCGTAGGATCAGAAGGGGGTTTACGCGCCCCGCGTAAACCTGTTGTTCAGGTTAAAAATGTTTCAAACTTGGCAGATTCAGTCCCTGGTCATTATAAACCTTATTTAACCTCATTTTTGGCATATAAGGCCCTTGTAGTTAGTTTGTAGAGGTTCAAGGGAGTATAACCAAACTCCGTTAGGCCCGGTTTCTTTAAATATCACTACAAACACAAGTTTCATCATGTTGACACTTTTTACCCAAAGTCTTGAAAACTTGTATAACGATCTCGAAACCACGTGAAATTGATATCACTTATTCTTGAGAGTATATTTGAATATTTCGAAGCCTCAGGTTCGTTAAAAGGTCACTCAGAGGTAAGAATTAACATGTTGACACGTTTAACCCCTGTAGTTTATAATCTTCCGATTATTTTCATGAACGGCTTCTTATATTCAATTAATCACTTGTTTATGAATATATTCTTCGAGTTTGGTCATTCAGAGGCACAAGTTTGGTATGTTGACACTTTTAGTCCCTGTGGTTTCATATTTTCATCTTTTGGCAACTTTAGTCCTTCAAACTCATTCTTTCACATATCTAGAGTTTAGGACACGTGTCTATACATAATTTGGACACATTTTTACGTGGTGTTACATCCTCACCCCCTTAAAAGAAATCTCGACCCCGAGATTTACTGGAATAAGTAAGGGTACTTCTGTCGCATAGTGGACTCGACTTCCCACGTATATTCGGGGCCTCTACGGGCATCCCATTTAACCTTCACTATAGGCACATGCTTCCTTCGGAGCTTTTTAACATGACGATCCTCGATCGATATAGGTCTTTCAGCAAACCTCTGGCTTTCATCAATTTGTACGTCTTTATAAGACATAGCTAATGATTCATCAGCTAGACATTTCTTTAGATTACAGATGTAGAATACATTGTGAATTCCACTTAGCTCCTCAGGCAAGTTTAGCTTATAAGCTACACTGCCGACACATTCAATGATCTCGAATGGTCCAATATATCTAGGGCTTAACTTACCTTTCTTGCCAAAACGCATCACACTTTTCCAGGGTGATACTTTTAGTAAGACTTTATCGCCCACTTCGAATTTTAGAGGTTTCTGCCTCTTATCAGCATAACTTTTCTGCCTGTCTCTGGTAGCTTTCAGGCGGTCATGAATCTGGACAATCTTGTCAGTCGTTTCAAGGACTATATCAGGTCCTGATGACGTGATTGTCGTGGGTCACGCAAATTTATCCCAAAAACAACTATATAGATAGCGGTAATAGGGTATCGAACTCAGGGAGTATGTGGAAAGTGTGTTGATTTTCTAGCTTTGCAATTGACTACAATTAACCTAATTTGCGGAAAATTAAAATCAATGACTTGGATTGTTGTTTGAGAAAACTAAATTAAACTAATGGCAAATCAAATGTAGGTTTTAAGACAAATTAGGAGAGAACAATGATCACCCTAGGTTTCAGTTTCTTTAAACAATTGTGTGCAATTCCAACTAGAAAGAGTTACATAGACATAACTCGTGTATAGATGATTGAAGTGATAAAAGGGGACAAAGTACTCGGATTATATAAACGCGAGGTTGTTTCCCGATGACCAATTAACCAATAACCAACCCTAACCCTTCCCGTGATATCTCGATTGCCAACGGCACCAAGAACGTACGATTAAGACTAGAAATTGCAATATTGATTAACAAGTTACAAGCAATCAAACATACACCATGATATTCAAGCAACGCAAGTTATCATTCTAGAAATTCAGAATTAAAACACACAAAAGTTCAAGAAACATTCACCTAAGATGATCACCGAAGAGTTTAGCCGGACATGGCTCGGTGAATCATCATCATAATCAATCCAATGTTCATACGAATCGAAAATACAAACCGGATGATAAAAATTGTTCACAAACCAAGCAAACAGCCAAAATTCGCCCCCAAGGATGATCCAAAACCGTCCAATGATGAGAGATAATGAAAAGACACCCAAAAACCAACTTAAATGTGGCAGTTACATGTCTGATCGCGGCCTCCACCGTAAATTACGGCTCCACCGTAATTTACGGTGGACTTAATAATGTTACGGTGATACAAGACTGATTTACGGTGAGCATCAGACAAATCCCAGGTCCACCGTAATTACGGACCGTAATTTACGGTGGTAATGTGACAACTACCACTTTCGGGTAATTTGCTTACATTTAAAACAGTGATTTACATTATACAAGCATGTGTTTTGAATATTCTGACTGCATGATTACATGGTATACATCTTAGAGAACTCATGGAATATTCATTGGTTATTTCACATGATTCATTTTCATTGGGTACATTTGAAATAGTGCAAACAATTCACCGAAACAACTAGAGTAGTGCCTAGTGAACTAGAGTGCTGACGAAAACTCCGGATTCGCAGAAAACATCTAAAATGACATCTTTAGGACTCGAGTGAGAGTCCAATATCATTTATATATTAAACCCTATATGGGAATACAAGAGTTCGATCAATAATTTACCAATGCCCGGTAGCACTAAAAACTGTCCGAAACGCGCTAAAAATGACCATTTCATGAATTGTCCGCAAAATTCAGCAATTGTATTTTTAATACAAGATACAAAAATTGATGTTTAGGCACCAATTTCATATAAATATACTTATGGAATATCAATTTCACGCATAACGGAAACTTTTCTTACAACTTCCTTAAGTGTACTTTTCGACAATTTACTAGCGAAGCGAGCGTTAAACAACTAGCCGAATTATATTTTGGCACAACTAGCGAACTAGTTAATAAATTTTTTTTTTTTTTTTGGTCTTGCGAGGCTAGTTTATGGTAATTACAAGTCTCGAATCATCTCGGAAAATTGCAAACCCTAAACACCAAAGTACTTACATTTTTCCTATTCTTGAGAAATCTAAAAAAATAACTAAGTTATTTTACCACATGAGACCCCCCCCCCCCCCCACCTTGTAACCGTGAACAAGGGGGTCCCACCCCTTGTTTATGTTTGTAAAATATCTTGTTAATTACTAAGGGTTGCAAGTGGAGTAAGTTGGTGAATTATTTCAACACTTAGCCATTAAGACTTAACCTCATTACTTCACATTCTTATCCATCACCAACCAAGAACACTCTCACATCTTCATCTTTTTTTCTCAAGAACACATCAAAAACCCAATAATTTTTATCATTTTTCTTATGAACAACATGGATTTCTTTGGAACATGAAGTGATCTAAAGCTCTTAGAAGTGAAAGGAAGAAGTTTCATCCATACAAAAGTGTTCTAGCACCAAGATCATCATCTTCTTTATTCTTAATAATCTCTAAGATCATCCCTAGCTTAGTGCTAGAAGTAAGCTTCTATTTTTTTTTATACAAATTATGTTTATGATTGTTATTATTATTGATAATAACCATATATAATCATACATAATGAACAAGAAAAATACCAAGAAGCAAAGATAAAAATTATCATATAATTATGTTTGTTTATATTGTGATCTTAGACATGTTATATGCTTATTAGATCTTGTTATGATGATTATGCTACAAATAAAGTGTTAGAAGATGTTGAAAGATATGATCTAAAAATTATACATGTTTATGTTAAAGGGTTTAACATAAAGGATTAGATGGATGATCATATCTAGTGATCTTGTGAAAGTATTAAGGGTTTATATTCAAAAACAAGACTTTCACAAGATTATAAAAATTAACATACAACTAAAGATTTTTATAAAAGTTGTTAAAACTAAAATGTAACTTGGTTTTTGAACTTGTTAGTATATGAAATGATCATGGTTAAAACCCTACAAGATTTGGATATCATTTTGATAATTTCATGTTATAAAAGTCTCATATGTTTAGTGATGATGTTGGGTAAATTGTTGGTGATTTGATTAAGAAAATGTTATGTTTAATGAAACATGGTTAAGACAAGAATACAAAGGTTATATGGCAAATTTTTTTATAAAATCTTTATTTTATAAAATAACAACATTTTTGGGTAAATCTCTACAAGATTTAAAAAGGTTATTAAAGAATGGTTTACAAAATAAAAGACAAGGAAAATATATATTTTTTTTTTTTAGAAAAATATATATTTGTTTACTTTAAACAATTTTTGTGTGATATATACTTGGAGTATTAGATATATATATCATGATAGGAACTTGAATATCATGTCAACTTTAAACTCAAAACACGTTATAACAAAAGTCCTACGAGACTCCACATAATAACGCCTTAAAACGAGTTACGGACGATTCTATAATCGGACACCAAATATGGTCAAAATGAACGACGGACGACTACTTAAGCTAATTGCCAATCCGGGGAGTCACTACGACGTTAGACGATCTTTCGACACGAAATATAAATATACTATCGATAACAAAATTTTCGGATGTTTATAAACTTATAAAAGCTAGTGTGTTTTTATTTATTAACATCTATACTTAGTATTTTTATAAAAATGTGTTTATAAAAATGAAAGACTTATACATATAACAAATGGGCTTATTATAACTAATGGGCTATTTTTATAAAATGGGCTACTTACACTTAATGGGCTTAGTTTTCTTAATGGGCTTATACTTCATAATGGGCTTAAAATAAACACATGGGCTAAGCCCAATACAAACATATGGGCCAAAGCCCAATACTATACAAGCCCAATACTATACAAGCCCAACACTATTGAGGCCCAACACTATTGAGGCCCAACACTATTTGAGGCCCAACACTATTGAGGCCCAACACTATTTGAGGCCCAACACTATTTGAGGCCCAACACTATTGAGGCCCAACACTATTTGAGGCCCAACACTATTGAGGCCCAACACTATTTGAGGCCCAGCACTATTTGAGGCCCAGCACTATTTAAGCCCAATAACTTGAAAACATGGGCTTGGCCCAATGATACCATTTTTGGAAACACAACTATACAAGTGATACACATAAGACACGAGATTCAGCGGACGAGATCCGACTATACAACTCATTCATCGAATACACAGTTAACAAACATTTGAACAACTCATACATCGAATACACAGATAACAAACAGTAAAGACATGCAAGTCTTACACATACTCAATACACAAGACTTGTACTCAAGTTCTTTTCAAAGACCGAAGTGTCTAACAAAAATAAGAACGTTTGTAGGTCGCCACGCTATACAGGACGACCGCACGTGAGGTCTTATTTTACATCTATTTTCAGGACGCGATACTGTGAGTTCATGTTCCCCTATTCATTTAAATGTTTTACAAACTTTACAACTATCGGGGAGGATACATGTTCAGGGTATGTTAAAGTTAGGTAATGAAACACCATAGATCATGTGCGAATTAGGGCCATACTATAAGCACCATTAATCCAGTTTGGACCAAGGAACAAAGGCTTAGATCTAATGGGTTTTGGCGAGCCCCACTCTTGGTCATGGACCCCTACGGAGAGTGCGTTTGTGTCCCAGTCGATAGGAATCGGCATAAAATCGTCTAGGGTTGGTTTGCTTCCTTTTTCGGCACACATATTAATGTCCTTGCAAAACATTAATGATCAACGATTTCATTGACGCTTTACATACTACAACTCACGTTTTTCATACATCGTTTACAACTAAACTGCATGAATTCACCAACTTTTGTTGATGTTTTCCAAACTTAACATGTATTTCAGGGAATTAAAGGACCATGTCGGATTTCCCAGTCAAGATAGCAAGTACAAGAACTCCATGCCATCTTTAGAAGGGTTTAACTATTATATTTCGCCTCTTTGAGGAAATATGATGGTTTAAATCTTTGTAGTTTATTTCAAGATAATGTATGAAACAATAACGCTTTACTTTCATGTTAATGGTTTGTAACCGACACACTAAACTTATGTTGTAATCTTTTGAAACACTATGTAATGGCAATGGAGTATGTTTTATTCATATAGTTTGTTCATGTACATCGATATTTATGCAATGAAAACCAGACAGATCACACCTTGCGTTTCCGCTACGAGCGGGTGTGACAGGTAAGCTGACATTTCTTCTTTGTTTTGTTTCTTGTTCCATGCTCGACCCATTCGTCACCAAAGCCTCCAAAGCTGCATTTAATCCATCTTTTAGCCCTTGAACCGCACCTGAAACATAAGCACCGTAGTTATCTAATTCAAGATAATTACACGATTAAGTGGAGGATTATTTCATCTTTTATCACACTTAAGGGTTGTCCAATGGACCACCCGTCACATCCCCACACTTAACCGTTGCTTGTCCTAAGCAACTCATCAAAAACTATTTTAAAACCAAAGCGATCAAACATGCAAACCAAGCTAAATGTGCCGTCCTTTTACTAACTTTCAATCATACCACAAGACACACCCCTCACAAAAATCTCTCGGTAACAAGAATTATTAGCATAATGCTAAACCACTCAAAGCGTGTGTGTGTGTGTGCGACAATAAGCTTGTATACAAATCAAGTTTCCTCCTAACAAATATCTAACATGCTTTAGAATCAAAGGGACTTGCGGGTTGTAACGGGGCTAGGTGTCAAGGTAGGAAAATGGTGAAATACATATGAAAGAGCTAATTGATTTGACCCGGTTTTTATTTCTACCACTACTAAACAAAGCAAACACCAAATATATACACAACTTTTTCAACGTTCTCAACTACAATCGCAACTAAATACTTCTTTTTGTATTTTTCTCATATTTTTCTCTTTTTTTTTTCTTTTCTTTTCTTTCTTTCTTTTTTTTTTTTTTTCATAACACATCAAACTCAACAATATATACAAGAACATCAATACTACAAACTAAATCTCCTAAACCGGATCATCTCAAAAGGTAAAATTTTTGTAGGAAGTAGGCTCGGGTCACAATCGAATGGTCTAAGGCTCAACATGGCTTTCTAAGGACCAAACCCCCACCCCTCACAATACCAAGCTCATATATGTAAAGTATGAGGTCCAACCCACCAATCCCGCACTCTCACACGTCTAGACGAGGCTACCTAAAAGTTCCCTATCATTTTCACAAGCATGCTACTCCTAGGTTTCAACAAGAATTCGTACACAAGTTCTATTAACACAATACACACACCGCCACTCAAAACAAAGAAATATCTATAACAATCATGTGTGGCTCAAATCCTCACCAAGAAAAGACTAGGAATGGGTGTCGGTGTGTCAAGTGGAACAATATCAAGTTTTCAAATTTTGACAATTTTCGCTCGGATGTACAAAATTTTTAAAACTATCAAAAATTTCCCCCATCCCCACACTTGGGATACATTGTCCCAATGTATGGCTTTGAAGGAAGGATCGCTTTTAACCCACAACATCAACCTTTGCTTAAATTCTCAAACCCCAAAAATTTTTTTTTTTTTTTTAACAAAATCAAACAAACTAACTACCAATATTTCAAAGCTAAAGAACACAACAAGACTAAGAAAAGAGTACATCGACCTGGTGAAGTTTGCCACAACAGATGTTGTAGATAATCCGACTTCCTTTCACCACCTTCACACAAATATCCGCGCATCTTCCCCACACTTGAGTGTTGCCATGGCCCTGAAACAAAGAAAACTAAAGAAATAACAATATCAGTGAAAAACCTCGGGTTGCCTCCCGAGCAGCGCTAAGTTTCGCGTCTTCAGCCAGACCGTGCCACCCCCATTTATGGTGGCTCAAAGAATCGGTTCCTATCACCTCCCCCACTGTAGCTTGTCTTTGGGCAAAATGCATCTGTCTCATTTTGACTCGGTGGGTAATCAAATACACTCCTGCTTGGACCCATATATGTTTCTTCACGGTCCGGTGGTTGCTTTTTTCTCATTCTTTGTAACACATTTTTCATACAATCACTATACTCACTACCCTTCCTCTCAATGGACTCATAACTAATCCCTCTAGTTTGAACATCAAAATACAACATACGGTTCTTTTCGGTCATAGTAATAATCTCGTCTCTACAATTAATTTGAGCATTTGCATTGTATAGAAACGGTCGACCTAAAATTAACCTTTGTTGTGATGCCATATTGGTAGAAGCATAGTCCAAAACTAGGAAATCCACCGGGTATTCAAATTCTCCCAACTGAATCTTAACATTCCTAACCATTCCCCGTGGACGCCTCCAACTTCCATCCGCCAAGCTCACCATGGTGTCTATACCTTCGAGTGGACCAAAGTCGTACATATCGTATAGATCGCTTGGTAGCACACTCACGCTTGCCCCGTAGTCCAACAATGCGTGAGGGATTTTTAATTTTCCCACACGGATAGGCACGATTGGCGCTTCACACTCTTTATCATTCTCGACTTCGTCATCTTTTTTCAAACCTGCATTCACTTGATACGAAGAAGTTAGCAATGTTTCATTAAATTTAGTATTTGGAACGGTGCTTACCACATTGATGTTAATGCTTTTTATGTTCTTGGGATTTGGCACTGTATCACTCGGTAGCTGGCCTTTTGCTTTCTTTAACATCGCCACGTCACTTGCAAGTTGGCCCATTTGAGTGGTCAACGATTGGATGCTTTTGTCACGAACCTCGTCCTTTTGCATCCGAACCTCATCACGTTGGTTCATTCGTTGCATCTCAATTTGCATCGCCTTCAACATCTCCATCATCTCATTTCCACCCAAAGAGCTTTGACCCGTTTGATATTGCCTTTGAAATCCTTGGTTTCCTTGGAAATTCGGGTTAGCTTGATTTGAAGGGTTCCCATAGCGAAAATTTGGGTGGTTCCTCAACCCGGGGTGGTAAGTGTTGGAATTCATGTTAAAGTTCCTACCACCCCCTCCTTGACCTTGCACGGCATGAACCTCTTCGTATTGCCCATCACCTCCTTGGCAATTTTCAGCCGCATGACCTATTTCATTGCAAATAGCACAAACATCATAAATTTGGTTAGAGAGTAGAACATTACCATTATCAACTACATGAACTTGCGATCTCGTGACAGCCGGTCGTGCTCTCCTTGATGCTTGAGCTTTCCTCTTTGAAGTAATGGCCATTTGTTCCAAGAACTCCCAATCCTCATCTTCATAATTTGTGCCAAAAGTCCCATTTGTGATGGACATTAGATCACGTGCATCCTCGGCACTCAACCCCTCGTGGAAGGCGTTCATCAACTCCCAAAGCTCAATCCCATGGTGTGGACAATTTTTAATCATCATGTTTAAGCGCTCGAAGGCTTCATGGAACATTTCGCCTTGTTGTTGTTGGAAACTTCTCAACCCTTTCCTAGCATCATTGGTCTTTTGGGCGGTATAAAATTCGTCTAAGAAAGTTTGTTGCATTTCCCCCCAAGTGTAAATAGATGCCGAAGGTAACGTGTAGAACCATTTCTTCGCCTTATCTTCCAAAGAAAATTGGAATAATACCAATTTGATGTCATCAGCCGAGAAACCTTGACTCCCAAGAGTGTTGCAAATCGAGTTATAAGCCTCTAAATGAAAGTAAGGCTCCTCCGTTGCCAACCCTTTGTATTTTGGTAAACTTTGCAAAGAGTTGGTCCTCACTTCAAATGTTCTCCCTTGATCATTGTGAGGAATAACTACCGGTGAAGGGTTTTGAGTGATTACCGGCCGAAAATGTGCTTCGATGCCCCTTACATTTTCTCTAAGATGTCTTCTTGGTACACCAAACCTACCCCTTGGGCGAATAGGACCCATTGGTCTTGGTATAGGCCCTTGTGGTGCAATTGGTTCTTGAAACTGTTGTTGTCGCATCGGTGGGCGTTGAGGTGGTCTTTGAAATTGTTGTTGCACATGTTGTGGCCGGACTTGTTGCAATGGAATAGGTTGTTGTATTGGTGGCCCTTGTGGTCTTGGCCGAATGTGTTGTGGTATAATTTGTTGTTGTGGCATTCCACCAACACTTGCCATCCCTTGAGATTGACTTTGCAAATACCCAAACTCCCCTTGATCACTATAACCTCCATAACCGTACCCATCATCATCATACCCCTCAAATTCTTCAAATCCCTCATCATAACCATCTCCTTGAATTCCCGAAGTTTGCCCAAATGGGATGGTCGAATACTGAAAACCCGATTGTTGTGGTTGTGGTCTAAAAGATGAAGTAGTATGCACAATAGTTGAATTGGGTGCAATTGTGAAGGTGGATGATGATTGACCCGTAGTTGGGGGAAAGAAGTGGGATAATGGTGGGATTATGGTGGATGGATTGTAGGTGATGGTAGGCTCAGTTTGAGTGGTGATTGGTTGGGTGACATTGGATGGTGTAAATTCAGCGGTGGTATTAGGTAATGTGGTGTTTGGTGATGGTTGGGTGGAAGTAGGTATAAAGGATGAAGTCGTTTGACCCGTTGTAGGTGGAATTTGAGAATCAGCCATGATGTTTCTAGGTGTGATGGGTGAAGTGGGTGAACCAATGATTTTGTTTTCTCGCACTAAAACTCTGTTTTGTCGTAGCGTTCTTTCAATTTCCGGATCAAATGATAGCGGTGATGACCTGTGAGAGCCTCTAGTATGCATACACCTGAAGTACCTGCACACTAAACACAACCAGCGTAAACCCGAAAATAACAAAACAAAACTATTAAACTAACACACGTTGCGCACTACTCCCCGGCAACGGCGCCAAAATTTGACGTGATTGTCGTGGGTCACGCAAATATATCCCAAAAACAACTATATAGATAGCGGTAATAGGGTATCGAACTCAGGGAGTATGTGGAAAGTGTGTTGATTTTCTAGCTTTGCAATTGACTACAATTAACCTAATTTGCGGAAAATTAAAATCAATGACTTGGATTGTTGTTTGAGAAAACTAAATTAAACTAATGGCAAATCAAATGTAGGTTTTAAGACAAATTAGGAGAGAACAATGATCACCCTAGGTTTCAGTTTCTTTAAACAATTGTGTGCAATTCCAACTAGAAAGAGTTACATAGACATAACTCGTGTATAGATGATTGAAGTGATAAAAGGGGACAAAGTACTCGGATTATATAAACGCGAGGTTGTTTCCCGATGACCAATTAACCAATAACCAACCCTAACCCTTCCCGTGATATCTCGATTGCCAACGGCACCAAGAACGTACGATTAAGACTAGAAATTGCAATATTGATTAACAAGTTACAAGCAATCAAACATACACCATGATATTCAAGCAACGCAAGTTATCATTCTAGAAATTCAGAATTAAAACACACAAAAGTTCAAGAAACATTCACCTAAGATGATCACCGAAGAGTTTAGCCGGACATGGCTCGGTGAATCATCATCATAATCAATCCAATGTTCATACGAATCGAAAATACAAACCGGATGATAAAAATTGTTCACAAACCAAGCAAACAGCCAAAATTCGCCCCCAAGGATGATCCAAAACCGTCCAATGATGAGAGATAATGAAAAGACACCCAAAAACCAACTTAAATGTGGCAGTTACATGTCTGATCGCGGCCTCCACCGTAAATTACGGCTCCACCGTAATTTACGGTGGACTTAATAATGTTACGGTGATACAAGACTGATTTACGGTGAGCATCAGACAAATCCCAGGTCCACCGTAAATTACGGTAAGACCGTAATTTACGGTGGTAAGCTGACATTTCTTCTTTGTTTTGTTTCTTGTTCCATGCTCGACCCATTCGTCACCAAAGCCTCCAAAGCTGCATTTAATCCATCTTTTAGCCCTTGAACCGCACCTGAAACATAAGCACCGTAGTTATCTAATTCAAGATAATTACACGATTAAGTGGAGGATTATTTCATCTTTTATCACACTTAAGGGTTGTCCAATGGACCACCCGTCACCTGATAACTGAGCTTCTCCTACATCTACCCAACAAACAGGTGTTCTACATTTCCTTCCATACAATGCCTCAAAAGGCGCAGCCTGAATGCTAGCTATTGCTATGGAGAACTCGATCAAAGGTAGGTGGTCATCCCAGCTACCTCCCAAATCTATAACACATGCTCGAAGCATGTCTTCCAAAGTTTGAATTGTACGCTCACTTTGTCCATCTGTTTGAGGATGGTAAGCAGTACTAAAATTCAAACGAGTGCCCAAGGATTGTTGGAAACTTTTCCAAAAGTGAGAGGTGTATCTAGTATCTCTGTCAGAAATAATAGACACCGGCACTCCGTGGAGGGATACAATTTTATCCACGTACAACTGAGCTATCTTGTCGGAGCTATAAGTCTCCTTGATGTGCTGACTTAGTCAGTCTATCAACTATAACCCATATGGTATCATTTTTGTGCTTTGTTTTAGGTAACTTGGTTATAAAATCCATGGTTACCATCTCCCACTTCCATGTGGGTAGTTCTGGCTGTTGTAGCAGACCCGATGGCTTTTGATGTTCAGCTTTAATCTGAGCACAAGTCAGGCACTTAGCTACATATGTGGCAATAGATTTCTTCAAACCTATCCCCCAATAATTAGCTTTCAAATCCTGATACATCTTGTCACTTCCAGGGTGAACTGAGTATTTGGAGTTGTGAGCTTCCTGGAGGATTACATCTCGAAGCCCTCCATGAATAGGAACCCAAATTATCCCATTCATTCTAAGGATTCCATCCTTGCCAGGTGCTAACTGTTCAGCAGTTACACCTAACTTTGCATTCGGAATGTTAGCTTCCAAAACATCTTCCTTCTGTGCAGCTAATAGCCTTTCATTCAGGCTATTCTTCAGTTCAATGCTCTTGGCATTGATTCTGATAGGTTTGACTCTTTCCTTTCAACTTAGAGCATCAGCGACCACATTTGCTTTACCAGGATGGTAGCGAATTTCACAATCATAGTCATTTAGAGTTTCCATCCAGCGGCGCTGTCTCATATTGAGCTCTTTTTTATTGAATAAGTGTTGGAGACTTTTGTGATCAGAATAGATCATACATTTGGTTCCATATAGATAGTGCCTCCATAACTTAAGTGCGAAGACAACGGTACCCAACTCCAAATCGTGGGTGGTGTAATTCTTTTCATGCACTTTTAATTGGCGTGATGCATAGGCAAAGTCAACACAGGAGCATTGTACACAACTCCAAATCACCTTGCCTTTTTGTATAAGTACACAACCCATACCGGTGTGTGAAGCATCACAGTACACAACAAATTATTCAATTCCTTCAGGCAAAGTCAACACAGGAGCATTGCTCAATTTTTGCTTAAGAATCTCAAAATATTCTTGTTGTTTTTTACCCCAATCAAATTTCACATTCTTACGGGTCAAGGAAGTCAATGGTGCAGCTATCCTTGAAAAATTTTCAATGAATCTTCTGTAATAACCAGCTAAACCCAGAAAGCTGCGAATCTCTGTTGGTGTCTTTGGTGCTTCCCAGTTCATAATGGCTTCTATCTTGGCGGGATCTACTTGGATGCCACGCTCACTAACAACATGTCCAAGAAATTGGACTTCGCGAAGCCAAAACTCGCACTTGGAGAATTTAGCATACAGCTTCTCCTGCCGAAGCAATCCTAAGATACTTCTAAGGTGCTTCTAGTGATCAACTTGATTACGAGAATAGATAAGTATGTCGTCTATAAAGACAATGACAAACTTATCTAAGTATGGCTTGCAGACTCTATTCATGAGGTCCATGAATGTTGCTGGTGCATTAGTGAGCCCAAAAGGCATCACTAAAAACTCGTAATGTCCATATCTCGTTCTGGACACCGTCTTAGGCACATCTTCAGTTCGGACCTTAAGTTGATGATATCCGGATCTCAAATCAATCTTCGAGAAGAAGCTCGCCCCTTGGAGCTGATCAAATAAGTCGTCGATCCTGGGTAAGGGATAACGATTATTGATCGTTACCTTGTTTAGCTCCCGGTAATCAATGCATAAGCGCGTTGATCCATCCTTCTTCTTCACACACAATATTGGAGCTCCCCAAGGCGAAGAGATAGGTTGTATAAAACCTTTTCCAGTAAGTCATCCAATTAAGTCCTGAGTTCTTTCATTTCAGTAGGCGCTAGACGATAAGGAGCTCGTGCAATTGGTGCAGATCCTGGGAGAATGTCTATCCTGAAATCAACTTTCCTCTCAGGAGGTAATCCAGGTAATTCATCAGGAAAGACATCAGGATACTCGGATGTAATAGGAATATCTTCAATCTTGGGTTTCGGGTCTTTCACTGTCACTTGTGCTATGTAAATGACACATCCGTTCTTCAAACACCTTGATACCTTGAGAATAGACACATTGCTGGGCAAACCATATTGTGTATCTCCTTGAATAGTGACGGATTCACCAGAAGGGGTTTTGATAATAACTAGCTTTTTATCACAGGCAATTTGGGCTTGGTTATGCAACAACCAATCCATGCCCAAAACTATATCAAACCCAGCCAATTTCATTGGCAAGAGGGATAGCGGGATATAATGATTCTTAATGGATATGAAACATCCATCAAGAAGAGTTGAGGCTGATTCTAAGGTACCATCGGCAAGCTCTACCTCATATTTTATGTCTAGAGTCTTAATAGGCAGATTCAGTGACTTACAAAACTTATGGTCTACAAAGGACTTATCAGCACCTGAATCAAATAAAACTCTAGTATAAATATTATTAATGAGGAAGGTACCTGTTATGACGTTCTCGTCGTTCACCGCTTCCCTAGCATTCATCTGAAAAACTCTCGCATTCGTTTTCTTCGCCTCTTCGGCCTTCTTAGCATTCTTGGGGCAATTTGTCTTGATGTGCCCCTTTTCATTGCAACCGTAGCAGGTTGTATCCTTGATGTTTCGGCACTCTACAGACTTGTGCCCTTTCTTCTTGCAAATCCCACATGGTTTAGCTTGTGGGTCTTGGTTGCACTTTCCAAAGTGCCTTTTGTTGCAGGTCTTGCACCTGCGCTTGTCACTTGACTTCCCTTTCTTAGAACCAAAGTTACCTTTGTTCTTCTTGTTAGATTGAGGGGACTTGTCTTCCTCCCTCTTCCTCTTCCCGTCATCGGTAGCTTTCTTTGCCCTACTCCTCACAACATCTAGAGTAAGGGACAAAGATAGATCCACAACAGATCTATATGTAGCAGGCTTAGAAGCCTTGACATTTCCTTTCACTTCAGGAGCTAGACCACCGATGAAACGCGTAATGCGTTTGGGTTCAGGAGTGACCAAATATGGTACAAGTCTCGACATCGAGTTGAAACTGGTCACATAGGACCTACTGTCCAAGTCCTTCATCACCAAAGTGAGGAAGTCAGTCTCTATTCTCTCGACTTCATGTTGAGGACAGTAAGTGTCCTTCACAAGATCAACAAACTTGTTCCATGAAAGGTTATACAGAGGAATCTTTCCAGTGGATTGCACCAATGCTTTCCACCAGGTGAGGGCGTCGCCCTTGAAAGATTGAGACACAAACTTCACTATGTCTTTCTTAGCACATCCACTGATGTCAATTACAGTCTCTATTTCATCTAACCCCTTAATATCATAACTCTCCTGCTCAACCTCCTTTGAATGAGCCGTATTTTCAAGCGGTTACTCCTCCACCTCTACCTATTGAGGAACCACCACAACCACCTCCTGAGCCGCCGAGGCGAAGGAGGAACGCACGGATGTCCGTGCGAGGGGGACCACGGTTCAGTTCCCCTCAAGGTTCAAGCTCATACCCTCCTATCCCCGAGGACCCACAAATGGGTTGACCCTCGCATGCGGTGCCGGAAGATAATCCTCCGCTGATTTCTTATGCACCACCGCCACCGCCAGTGGGTTTTGACAACCCAATACCAACATACCCAGGTTTGTCTGGGTATAACCCATCTGGGTATCCAACCACTGTGGAATATGGAGCCCAAGATCCATATCTTACCTTCATCTTATCCTCCAGTTTACCCAACTGGATATCCAGTGTAAGGGTATCAATACCCACCTTATCAGCAACCTCCTCCTCCCCAACAGGAGCAAACTCAAGAAATTCTGCAGAGGTTAGACAGAGTTGAGCGAAGAGCCGATGAAACCAATAAGAAGCATAACAGCTTTCTCAAGGGCCTAGCGAATCTCATCAAAGGCAAAAATAAGTAGAAAGTTGTTTACTTTATTTTGTATTTTACTTTCAATCAAGTCCCTGCGATGACATTTTATTTTCTGTACCTAGTCCCTGCGTGGACTTATTTTCTATTTCTGTAGCCCCTGCGTGGGCAGTGTGTTATTTCAAAGTCCCGTTTAAGGAAACTTTGTACTAGTATTATGGTTTAATGAAATTCTTATTGAGATTTTAAATATGTATTTTATTACATCATCACACTATATCATTTCAATTTTAAATTGATCTGCCAAAGAAATTCTTAAGGGTATAACCTAGCCAAAATATTAACGGCTATAATGGTACAACCTTTTTAAGAAAATAACTCCCTGTTAACATCTGAAAACATGTTAACATTCCTGGTTGTGCGGTACGAGAAACTACACAAGCTTCCAAATGTACTGGGATCCTTCCAAATCATTTTCATAAGCCTATATGATCAATGTGAATCATGGCAAATAAACATCAATATGATGTATACACCTAAAGCATCCATTTGAGATATATGCTTATAAGCAAAAGTTTAATAATGACAATGATAGTTCTATTTTATAAACTTCTTATCAATAAGACGATGGACTATGTTCGACCCTTAAAAGATCACTGATCCAAGAGATCAACCTGTCACACCCCGATATTTCCACATATTACCGATGGGCCCGGCGGGAGTATCGTGATGTAGTTGATATCATCATTGTCATTATACACAATATAATAGCACAGCGAAAGGCTTGGTGAATTCTCATTCATACTTGGCCCACCTTTCGGCAAATGAGTCGGGCCCTTCGTATGGCGATCCTTGGTATGGAGAACCGCTAGAGATGCTGATAGGGTGACCTGGTGTCCCGGTTTGCAGTTCTGGATCAGGGTCGTCATCCATCTCTATCTCCTGGGAGAAGTGGTCTTCGGGTCCTAAAGGATTGAAACCCAGAAGATTGTTGACATAGTCGTTGGGGTTGAACTGAGTTGGGGAATAAATGGAATCGGAGTGATGGAAAGAATGGGAGTGTAAAGAGTGGTAAGATTGGTGCGAATGGTGAGAATGGTGTGATTCTTGAGAGTGATGGGAATGCTGGGGCTCGTCAGGATTGGGTAACCCAAAGTATGGAGGATCTGAAGGTGAGGATCCTAGTGAAACAGAGTGCCTCGCCGGTTCAAAAGTATGACTCCACTGATCTCGAGAGTCGGAACTAGAGAAAGATGCTGACGGAGTGCGCCTATGGGAGGGTCCCTCATGGCCTGATGGCCCTCCTCTCTTCGGTCCCTTTCCATTGCCTCGTACACGTGGCGGCATTTTCGATTAGCTAACCTGTCAAAACAAGTAAAATAAAAATATAAACGATAAAAGGGAAGTTAAGAATAAATCCTAGGTCATATGCCTAGACTCGGAAGTCTAAGGAATGTGCTTATTGTGTCATTGAGATTAAACACAAAAGGTTAGTGTTTAATTCACTCAGTGTTGGCTCTGATACCAACCTGTCACACCCCGATATTTCCACATATTACCGGTGGGCCCGGCGGGGAGTATCGTGATGTAGTTGATATCATCATTGTCATTATACACAATATAATAGCACAGCGGAAGGCTTGGTGAATAAACTATTACAAACCATAGTGTCTGAGTGTTCGAATGAAAGAATATACAGACTTGGTTGTAATAAGATCCACAGGCGGATCATAAAATACAAGAAACTGAAATAACAGACTCCAGGTATCTAGGGATTTGCAAGATCCTCTTATATGACACCTAGTAGCTCCAGCCTATTTACGAGAAGTACCTGTCAATCAATCTTTAGAAAATATGTCAGTTTACACTGGTAAATACAATTAACTGGCTCATTTGAAAATATTTATGAAATTTGATTTAAGTGCACAAGGCACAAATCATTTATAACTTGGGACAATTATTTAAAATAATCTTGTATACAGGTTTATATGTTTGCCATACAATTGTGGTCGGTTGGAAGCCGGTCTTGATTAACCGACTCACCACTTATAGAACCCACAAAGGAGTTATCCCCAACATGTGGGTTTATATTTTAGCATTTGCATCTGTCAGGTGTATGCCTACACCCCGTGCATAGGTCGTGGCCATTTTCAAATGAAATGAGCCGAGGATATCTAGGACACGGTCGTATTAACCCCCAATGCTTATGTTATCAAACAAGACAGATTAAAACGGGCTATGCGATTTATTAATCACAATCCGATTAAATGATTTCACACCCGACCAAGCGGTATTTAATACCGTATCCCAAGCCCGTATAAGGGAAAATAAGTTAAAAGTATTTACCTGAGCTAAATGTGAAAAGTAACTCAGCCGTAAAATCCTAAAGCTTTATGATGATACCTTGTACTGGATGCTACTTAATCTGTATAGAATGTTTAATAACCTATTAGGATGCTAACAGGTCTTTAGTTAAGTCAAAGACTTAGACCGGCTAGCTAGAAAGAAACTTTACGGTTCTAAACGCTAGATTAAACGGAGACCGGAATAGAATGTGGTTTAGACCCGAAAAGCTTGGATACTTGTAAAATATGGGTAAACTAAACACATTCTGGAATTTGAGGATTTAATGATAAGGTTAAACCCGTTTCGGTTATTTTATGTAACTAGTCACATAAACCGATCCGAACGCATAAACGCGTAATGGGTAACCAAAAGAATTATATACAGGTCTCAAATGTTATTATGCTTAAAATATGTTAATACATATGTACGATGTTAACATCTATGCCCAAAAAGTAATTAAAACCAATTTAAGTCCCGTAAGGGTATTTTAGTCATTTTAATAATTATAAAAGAGATTTTATAACAAACTGAAGTTCTGGTCTTTAGTAATCAGTAAAAATATTTATTTTATCTCATTACATCAGTAAGATACTACATATATGTGAGGTTTACCATTCATGGCCAAACTATGCCCCGAAATTGCATTTTGGTCATTTCACATGTGCTTTTAAGGACATTTTTGGAATTCTGAGTTCATAACTTATACCTACTGTAATAATATTTAAATTTGTTTAAAAAATTCAGTAGGTAACAAGTCTTAGGTGTTAAATATGGTTTTAAACCATACTATGCACCTAATTAGTGTAAAACTCGCTAATTGACGATAATCAAGATGTTTTATGTAAATATGAGATTTTGATCAGTTTTAAATGCTCAAAACAATTTATTTACTGTATGAAATCAGTAGGAAAAGGTTTGGCATTCAAATTATTTGTTAATCTCATTTTATGCATGAAAAGGGTATTATTGGTATTTACAAAATTGCACAAGAACTCTATGATTTAAACAGATTATAATCTGACCAAAAATCTTAAAATTCCTTAAAAATAATATCTTAACAGTACGTAATGAGTTTTGGTTCAAAATCCAAGTTTAAACATGTCTTATGCAAGATATCGGTATTTAATTAATAAAAAACATCTAATTACGATATCGAGCATAACTTCTGTTTGAGACCAAGAACTGATGTCAAATTTTCGGGACAAGCTTATATATCAGTAGCAAAGGTTTTTGTCCTCTCACATTTCTAAAAATCTTGATTATATGTCAAAAGGGTATTTACGGCATTTATAAGCATATTAACAGACAAGAGCATATAATTCAAACCACTAAGGACCAAGCAATAAAACTCCAGGGGGTTACACTACTATATAATATGGTCCGAATGGAAGCTAAAAACATGGAAGAATTAAGCTTAAACGGGTCAGAACTGAAAGTCAAAGCAAAAGTCAAGCTTTTGCGACTTTCGGTTATAAACTGACCTTAGACTGATAATTGTCGGGTTAGACCTTATTAAACATGTTCTAATACTAATTACCAAGTCATTAGAATGTTAAAATATAATTTAGAACCTCTGTTTTTTAAATCATTTTTAAAGTTTCTGTCCAGTTTGACTTTTTGACCAACTAGTTTGACCCGACAATTAACTAGTCAAACGAAAGTCAAAGATCACTCCAGGTGTAATGGGAGTGTTTAGGATCACCCCAAGCGTCCTAGTGGTATCCTAAAACCGACAACAAGCCCCAAGTATCGAAATTCAGGCATCTAAGGCGGTGGAACAGGCTACAACCAGCAGCTGTTAAGTTTTTGCAGAGCTGGGCGTTTGTCGCGGCCCGCGTAGGATCAGAAGGGGGTTTACGCGCCCCGCGTAAACCTGTTGTTCAGGTTAAAAATGTTTCAAACTTGGCAGATTCAGTCCCTGGTCATTATAAACCTTATTTAACCTCATTTTTGGCATATAAGGCCCTTGTAGTTAGTTTGTAGAGGTTCAAGGGAGTATAACCAAACTCCGTTAGGCCCGGTTTCGTTAAATATCACTACAAACACAAGTTTCATCATGTTGACACTTTTTACCCAAAGTCTTGAAAACTTGTATAACGATCTCGAAACCACGTGAAATTGATATCACTTATTCTTGAGAGTATATTTGAATATTTCGAAGCCTCGGGTTCGTTAAAAGGTCACTCAGAGGTAAGAATTAACATGTTGACACGTTTAACCCCTGTAGTTTATAATCTTCCGATTATTTTCATGAACGGCTTCTTATATTCAATTAATCACTTGTTTATGAATATATTCTTCGAGTGTGGTCATTCAGAGGCACAAGTTTGGTATGTTGACACTTTTAGTCCCTGTGGTTTCATATTTTCATCTTTTGGCAACTTTAGTCCTTCAAACTCATTCTTTCACATATCTAGAGTTTAGGACACGTGTCTATACATAATTTGGACACGTTTTTACGTGGTGTTACATTAACTATGATCAAGCTGATTGGTAGTACGATATAGCGCTATAGGACTAGACACCCCATTCTTGTTGTATGGAATGTCAGAAACTGAAGTTTAAACCAAATAGTTGCCTTTGTGGTATTTCTATAGTCTCCAAAGTGTAGTTTGATACACTAGGTTTGAATGTATTGCCAAATCACGATCTATGGTATATTTCGGTATACCACTAAGGCATATTTCGATATGCTGCCAGCGTGATATTATGTTAACCAATGTATAGATTGCAAATGTTTCCCAATTAAGCCATAAAAACTTAACTTATGTTGTTTCCAAAACCAAAGCATAGTTTGATATGCTATTGTTTACTAAAGTATAGTTTGATATGCTACCAAATCACAATTTAAGTATATTTTGATATACTTCAAAAGCATAGTTGATATGCTCCCAATGTGATATTGTTTACCAAAGCATAGTTTGATATGCTATATACAAAACCAAAGTATAGTTTGATATACTACCGACTTTGTTATTTACCAAAGCATAGTTGATATGCTATTTTCAAACCAAAGCATATTTTGATATGCTACTTTCAAACCAAAGTATAATTTGATATATTACCAATGCTTTCATTCATAAAACTAAAGTATACTCATGATATACTACCAAATCTATTATTTCAATAACCAAGGTATATTTTGATATACTATCTATTTAACTATTTCAAAACTAAAAAGTATTTTGGTATACTAATTATCCGATTATTTTAAAACCGAAGTATATTTTTGCTTATACTACAAACCTTTTTATCAAAGCAATGTGATTAGAAACCAAACTATTTACAAGGATTCATGGCTAATTCTGTAATCATAAAACATTTTCTTGTGTTATCCAAAGCCATGAATCTAATTCACAAAACCTATGTTACTCACATGCATTTTTATGCTGACGTTTTATTTTCACATATGTTTCAGGTTCTACTATGTGATGATTGTTGACGAATGCTACACATAGGATTGGACTCGTGCCTTAGCGACTTTAAAATTTGAAAGACAATTATTTGTATTTATCTGGTTTGTATTAAAACAATGAGTTCATTAATGGAATAAAACAAAACCTCATTCACCATTTGTTGTGAAACAATGATTCTGTTACGACACTCCCCGATGTTTCCGCCGTGTTTCGTCGTTTTACGCGGTCAGTGTAACAACTCTCGCCAAAATTATTATTTCTTATTTTATTAATGTCCAATAGGAAACCCTAATTGAGACCCCCAAGTAATATTGCATGACCCCTAATTTTTTTAGAACAATCGAAACTAGGATCAGGGGCCCCTATAACTCAAGGGGGTATCCCCTAATTGACGATTATCTTCAAAATTCGTTGTAGAACACGAAATTCATTTGCTGTTGACTCACATAGGCTATACAAGACGCGAGGCTACCCTACCCTAAAAGAGTGCCCGTCGCGCCACGCGCCAGGACCAGGTGGGTTTGGCGCGCCACGCGGGGGAGACCATTTTTCAGTATATATAGCAGGGGTTTGGCACTTGCAGGATGTGTTGTTTCGACGTTCAAATTCGTTTCGTACGTCAAGTTATTCACTGTTTAGTTCAAAAACACACACAAGCACGAATCTCTGCTGCGACAACAGGGTAATAACTCGATCACTACTACGATACAATGTCCGATCGATTGAAACCGATCCGATGGATGTTTAAGTGCTGCCCGAACTCGGGCTATACTTTGTCATTCGTCATGAGGGTTTTGATTTCGTGAGCTTATCGTAAATGTTGTATTAAGTTACTGACCTAGTTTCGTGTGCATTGTTATTTAAACTAGGTTACAAGGTTAAATCAGTAGGCAAGGTTATGTCCAACTAAACTTGCAATGTGTGTCATTCTCTTATATCAACTGTTTTACTAAATCTCAAATCATTTTCAAAAGTTATAATTACAGGGATTAAGTCGTGGTTATCTTCAATCACTGGCAAGTGGGGTATTGTGCACATTACTAATTTCTCACAGTTAGGTTCATCAACCTAACAGTGATAATCATCACTACTTGGGTGAAAGGACCAAATAGTGGTATGACCATCGTCACCAGGGTGTGACACGGCGCCAGATAAAAATAAGATAGTAGCCATTGTAATCGCTCTTATGCTGTAATTTATAACTAATGTGTTGTTTTATATAACCTGAGTGACTCGCCAGTATTTCCCCGCTGATAAAATATTTTTAAACATGTTTCAGGTGACTTACTGTGAATCAAGGAAAAGTGCTACGGAGCACTAACAAGCTTGAAGTGGTGGCTCAGTAAAATAAATAAACATGTTTTGTAAAATAAGGGATTTCCTCGTGAAATTACCTTTACTATAAATTACGGGGTTTGTCCCAAATTGTGAAATAAAATAATTGGGCATTTTCAAGTTTTAAAACATCCTGTTAAACTTCTGCTATCAAATCAAATAATAAATACCACAGGTTTTCTGTCCCGCGGCTCCTGGACCGAGTCACACCAGGACGGGGGCCGTGACAGAAAAAGGTGGTATCAGAGCCACTGATTTAAGCTAATTAAGTATTTAGAAATACTTAATTTCTTTTCAAATTGCTATTTTGTGATTCCGTGAAAATTCAACGTGATAAATAAAATATTAACTTAAGTTTGTGTGTGTTCATCATATATGTTGATAGCATGAATAAGTTGTCTGAAGCTCTTCAGAATCTCACTATCTATTCTGCTGACATGGAAGTTTCCGGGGGCTTTTCGGGTTATTGGGATGACACTGAGAAACCTATGGAATTCCAAGCCCAGCCTCAGGAGAAACCCAATTCGAAAAAGAGAAGAAGAATCATAGGCTGGAGACGCGGACGGAGGAAGAAGCCCGCTGCACAGAAGGTTAAAAAGAATGAGGATCCCAAGAATAAAGGCAAGGGAAAGGAGATCGGGGAAAGTTCAGGGCAAGCCCAGGAAATGCCACCCTGGGAAGAGCTTGATCGCAAACTGGCAAATTGTGACCTCATCGAACCTGCCGATGAAAACCTATTCAATTACCCCGCTAAATCACAACTCCCAGTTAACTTAGCACCTGCTATCCCAGATCCCATTGTTAACCACCAACTTCTACCCGGAGAGCTGGAGGAATGGTGGACAAGTGATTGGCAATTTCAGAACTTCCTGAATAACCCTAATGCCTACTTCCCCCAATTTGACCCTGAACCAGCACCAAACTCACCGATGAGTACCGAAAACTTAGCTGAACTTCGTCACTATGGCGAGGAGCTGGTAGACGCAGGAAATAGAATCCGGGAAGTGGGGGAGAAAATATCATGGAAATACGACGGGAGGGAACGTCGTTTCTGAAAGGCCAGCTGACGGGGATCGTATGTGGGGGTTGTGTGGTTATGTTTTTAATAATAAAATAATAATAATAAATAAATAAAAATATAATCATGTAAAATAACTTAAAATAAAACTTTTGTAATATAACGGGTGTGTAATGATGCATACTAATATATATAAAAATATGAAAGTCGCAAAGTCGACAATTTTGGTTATGTGTGTTAACGTGATTATGTGTGATTGTTTTATTGCATTAGTTATTAATTATTTTATGCCAATAACTTATATATATATATATATATATATTGTTAATTATCAGATGGAACCTGCTGTTAATGAACCAGTTAATGAAGTTAACCAATCTGAGCAAAACCATGAGGGTCATTTTCTTAATAGGCAAGATATAGAAAACATCGTTGCTCAGGGAATAGCCAATGCTATCCCAGCAATCGTCGCTGCTGTTAAAAGTCTTGTTGAACCTTCCCAAGCCAATCCTAGTAAACGCACGCGCGATGATAATTTCAGTAACAGTGTTAACGGAGGCGGCAATAATAACGACAATGTAATTCAGGCCCCAGTACTTAAGAAAATGAAAGTTGCAACACCTGGTTGCACTTACAAGGAATTTCTTGCCCGTAAACCAGTCGAATTTGCAGGCAATGAAGGGGCGACTGCTGCACTGCATTGGTTGGAAAAGACCGAGGCAGTAATTAAAATAAGTAAATGTGCCGAAGAGGATAAGGTCATATATGCTTCTCACCTTTTAAAGGAAGAGGCATTAGAATGGTGGAATACGGTGTTGCAAGCTAAAGGAAGTGACATGGCTTATGCCATGAGCTGGGAAGAATTTAGGCAATTGATGGAAAGGAAATTCTGCCCCGAATATGAAAAGGAACAAATGGCCAATAAGTTCCTGAGCCACCGAATGGTGGATGTGGACTGTCGAGGGTATACTTTGAAATTCTTCGAGTATGCCAGAATTGTGCCAACTCTGGCCTCGCCAGAACCAGTACTTATTTCTCGCTATATTTGGGGTTTAATTAGCGAGATTCGGGACATCGTCAAAGCCGCAAGACCCCGCACGATTGACGATGCGGTGTAGTTAGCCAACACCTTGACCGACGGACTGATACGTACGCGAGAAGAAAATAGAAAGAAGGAATTGGCTCAGAAGATTTCCCAAGGATTCCGAGGGGGTAATGCTAGTAGCAACTTCAAGAAAAGAGGAACTGGACAATCCTCCACTGTTCCATTTTGTAGTACCTGTAAAATGAAGCATTTTGGAAAATGTAAGGGATACTGTAACTTCTGTAAGATCCCGGGGCATCAAGAAGAAGATTGCAGGAGGAAGCAATCAACAATCTACTTCAACTGTGGAGAAGCTGGACATTTTAGACCAGACTGCCCTAAACCGGTCAAACCAGCCGACAACAAGGCCAAACCAGCTGAAGGAACTAATAAGAAGAACGCAAGACCCTTTCAGCTGACTACGCAAGAAGCAGAACTGATTCCCGACGTAATAGCCGGTACGTTTCTAGTAAACGACATTTATGCGAAAGTATTATTTGACTCTGGTGCAAACCAAAGTTTTATAAACACTTCATTCTGCCAAGCTCTTAACTTACCCTTAACCAAACTTAGGCAGATTTTTACGGTAGAAACCGCAGATGGAAATTCTGTTCACATAGATAAGATTTTGCAAAAAAGAAAAAATAGAACTCTTAGGCCATAAATTTTCTGCAAACTTGTTACCTATGAATTTAGCTGGATTCGATGTTGTGTTAGGAATGGATTGGTTAGTAGCCAACCATGCTCAAATCCTCTGTGATAAGAATTCCATAGAAATTCATACAACCACAGGAGAAATAGTGGTGATTACAGGAGATAAGCCACGTAAGCCAATGAAATTCATTTCAGTAATGAAAATGGGCAGTTATTCAAGAAAACAAGGAATAGCGTATATGATTTCGGTAATCATTAACACTAAAGGTAAGGAACTTAAGGAAATTCCAGTAGTATCAGAATACCCGGATGTATTCCCAGAAGAACTACCTGGATTACCACCCGATAGGGAAGTAGAATTTAGAATTCATCTAATTCCTGGAACTACACCGATAGCCAAAGCACCCTACCGATTAGCACCCACTGAAATGTTAGAACTGAAAAAGCAATTAGATGAATTGCTCAGTAAAGGATTCATACAACCTAGTTCATCCCCTTGGAGAGCACCAGTGTTGTTCTTAAAGAAGAAAGATGGTTCGATGCGAATGTGTATCAATTATAGGGAATTGAATAAGGTTACAATTAAGAATCGATACCCATTGCCTAGGATTGATGATCTTTTCGATCAACTTCAGGGAGCTATATATTTTTCTAAAATAGATTTACGCTCCGGATACCATCAGTTGAAAGTACAAGAAGAAGACATACCTAAAACTGCTTTCAGGACTAGGTATGGTCATTACGAGTTTACAGTCATGCCCTTTGGGTTAACAGATGCTCCTGCATCATTCATGGACATGATGAATAGGATCTGTAAACCATACTTGGATAAATTTGTAATTGTCTTTATCGACGATATACTTATTTATTCCAAAAGTCAGGACGAGCATTGTGAGCATTTACATGCACTCTTAACCCTGTTAAGAAAGGAAAAGCTTTACGCCAAATTCTCGAAGTGTGAATTTTGGCTACAGGAGGTACAATTTTTAGGACACATGGTGAATCACGAAGGTATTCACGTAGATCCCTCCAAAATAGAAGCAATCACCAAATGGAAGGTCCCGCAATCAGCTATGGAAGTTAGAAGTTTTCTAGGATTAGCCGGATACTATAGACGATTTATTAAGGATTTCTCTAAGATAGCAGTACCATTAACTAAGCTAACTTGTAAAACAGTTAAGTTTGAATGGGGACCTAAGCAAGAAGAAGCTTTTAAGATTTTAAAGCAAAGGTTAACAAACGCCCCAATTCTTTCCTTACCAGAAGGGACAGAAGATTTTGAAGTTTACTGTGATGCTTCTAAGCTAGGATTAGGATGTGTGCTAATGCAACGCAAGAAGGTAATTGCGTATGCCTCCAGAAAATTGAAAAAGCACGAGGAAAACTATATGACACATGACTTAGAATTAGGGTCGATAATTTTTGCCCTTAATATTTGGAGACACTATCTGTATGGAAGTAAGTTTACCATTTATACAGACTATAAAAGCTTAAAGTACATATTTGGGCAAAAAGAATTAAACATGAGGCAAAGGAGATGGATGGAAATTCTAAGTGACTAAGACTGTGATATTCAATATCACGAAGGAAAAGCAAATGTAGTCGCAGATGCCCTAAGTCGTAAGTATCATGAGAAACAACGCCGAGTTCGCGCTCTTAGATTAAGTTTACAATTAGATCTAATGGAATAACTTAAGAATGTTCAAGAAGTAGCAATCGAGGATGATGCTGAAGAAATGAAAGGACAAATAAAGGAACTAGTGCAAGGGGTTGATGGAATTTGGAGATTCCATAAGAATAGAATTTGGGTACTGAAGCAAGGAGACTTAAGAGATTAGATTTTAGAGGAAGCCCATAAATCTAGATATAAGATACCCTGGAAACAACAAGATGTACCAAGATTTAAGGAATAACTTCTGGTGGATAGGAATGAAAAAGGACATAGCTAGATACGTCTCTAAGTGCCTAACTTGTTCGCAAGTTAAGGCAGAACACCAGAAACCCTCAGGTCTACTACAACAATTAGAAATGCCCATATGGAAATGGGAACTAATAACCATGGATTTTGTTACTAAGCTACCCAAGACCAGAAAAGGTAACGACGCAATCTGGGTGATTGTGGATCGATTAACTAAATCAGCCCATTTTCTACCCATGAAGGAAACCTTTAGTATGGAAAGATTAGCAAAATTGTACGTAGATGAGGTAGTATCCTTACATGGAGTCCCACTCTCTATTGTATCGGATAGGGATAGTCGTTTCACTTCACATTTTTGGACAAGTTTCCAAGAAGCCATGGGGACGCGATTAAATTTAAGTACAGCCTACCATCCCCAAACAGACGGACAAAGTGAAAGGACGATCCAAACCCTGGAAGACATGCTTAGAGCATGTGTTATAGATATTGGTGGAAACTGAGATGACCACCTACCTTTAATTGAATTCTCCTATAACAATAGTTATCATTCAAGCATCGAAGCTGCCCCGTTCGAAGCATTGTATGGACAAAAGTGTAGAACTCCAGTTTGCTTGGAAGAAATAGGAGAAAGTCAATTATCAGGTCCCGAGATCGTTCAAGAAACCACCGACAAGATTACTCAAATCAAGGAAAGACTGAAAACGGCTGGAGATTGCCAGAAGAGTTATGCAGACAATCGACGCAAGCCACTAGAATTTCAAGTTGGAGACAGGGTACTCTTGAAATTTTCTCCTTGGAAAGGGGTAGTCCGATTCGGAAAGAAAGGAAAGTTAAGTCCATGGTACGTAGGACCATTCCCAGTAATCCAGCGAATAGGACCGGTCGCCTATCGCTTACAACTACCAGAAGAGTTAGCCGGGGTACATGACGTATTTCATGTATCCAACCTCAAGAAGTGTTTATCTGACGAATCCCTGGTAGTACCTCTTCAAGATATAGAGGTAAATGAAAAGTTAAAATTTGTAGAGAAGCCACTTCAGATAGAAGACAGAAAGGTCAAGTTTCTCAAGCACAAAAGACTAGTACTGGTCAAAGTCAAGTGGGATTCAAAGAGAGCACCTGAGTACACTTGGGAACTAGAATCAGAGATGAAGCGAAAATATCCCTACTTGTTCCAGTAAATCTCGAGGACGAGATTTTAATTAGGTAGGAAGGATGTAACAACTCTTGCCAAAATTATTATTTCTTATTTTATTAATGTCCAATAGGAAACCCTAATTGAGACCCCCAAGTAATATTGCATGACCCCTAAATTTTTCTGTACAATCGAAACTAGGATCAGGGCCCCCTAAAACTCAAGGGGGGTATCCCCTAATTGACGATTATCTTCAAAATTCGTTGTAGAACACGAAATTCGTTTGTTGTTGACTCACATAGGCTATACAAGACACGAGGCTACCCTACCCTAAAAGAGTGCCCGTCGCACCACGCGCCAGGACCAGGTGGGTCTGGCGCGCCACGCGGGGGAGAGCATTTTTCAGTATATATAGCAGGGGTTTGGCACTTGCATGGCTGCGTTGTTTCGACGTTCAAATTTGTTTCGTACGTCAAGTTATTCACTGTTTAGTTCAAAAACACACACAAGCACGAATCTCTGCTGCGACAACAGGGTAATAACTCGATCACTGCTATGATACAATGTCTGATCGAATGAAACCGATCCGATGGATGTTTAAGTGCTGCCCGAACTCGGGCTATACTTTGTCATTCGTCGTGAGGGTTTTGATTTCATGAGCTTATCGTAAATGTTGTATTAAGTTACTGACTTAGTTTCGTGTGCATTGTTATTTAAACTAGGTTACAAGGTTAAATCAGTAGGCAAGGTTCTGTCCAACTAAACTTGAAATGTGAGTCATTCTCTTTTATCAACTGTTTTACTAAATCTCAAATCATTTTCAAAAGTTATAATTACAGGGATTAAGTCGTGGTTATCTTGAATCACTGGCAAGTGGGGTATTGTGCACATTACTAATTTCTCACGGTTAGGTTCATCAACCTAATAGTGATAATCATCACTACTTGGGTGAAAGGACCCAATAGTGGTATGACCATCGTCACCAGGGTGTGACACGGCGCCAGATAAAAATAAGATAGTAGCCATTGTAATCGCTCTTATGTTGTAATTTATAACTAATGTGTCGTTTTATATAACCTGAGTGACTCGCCAGTATTTCCCCGCTGATAAAATATTTTTAAACATGTTTCAGGTGACTTACTGTGAATCAAGGAAAAGTGCTACGGAGCACTAACAAGCTTGAAGTGGTGGCTCAGTAAAATAAATAAACATGTTTTGTAAAATAAAGGATTTCCTCGTGAAATTACCTTTACTGTAAATTACGGGGTTTGTCCCAAATTGTGAAATAAAATAATTGGGCATTTTTAAGTTTTAAAAGATCCTGTTAAGCTTCCCATGTCAAATCAAATAATAAATACCACGGGTTTTCTGTCCCACGGCTCCTGGACCGGGTCACACCAGGACGGGGGCCGTGACAGTCGGGGTGTGACAACCAACGCCCAACTTGATTTTAGACATGGTCCGATCCATTTCCTCCAACATAGTGGAAATTTCATTGCCTTTAAGTTTGACAGCAAGAATTTCTAGTTTATGGAATCATATGCCTTTTCAAAATTGACTTTGAACATGAATATCTTCTTTTTATTACATTTCTCCCAAGACATTATTTTAGTTTCCATTAGCGGTCCATCTAGTATTGATCTACCCTCCATGAAAGCAGTTT
This sequence comes from Helianthus tuberosus, assembly GCA_030545235.1. Taxonomy (NCBI): domain Eukaryota; kingdom Viridiplantae; phylum Streptophyta; class Magnoliopsida; order Asterales; family Asteraceae; genus Helianthus; species Helianthus tuberosus. The sequence continues at coordinate 120,638,704 of CM060390.1, read as the reverse complement.
GGACGGGTGCCACAAGGCTTGGGATTACCGTTTTTAACCTTGTGGCCAAAATCTTTGCAACGACTCTATATAGTATAGCAATAAGAGAAATTGGTCGGAATTCATTTACCGTTTTGGGATCTTGGATTTTTGGTATCAATGTAATAAACGAAGCATTACAACCCCTATTGATGAAAGGTCTCTCATGACACTCATGCAACATATTTTCGAAAACGGTTCACAATGGCACCAAAACTTTTTTATGAATTTAAACGTGAACCCGTCTGTACCGGGTAAACGCTCACTTCCGCACACCTAGACTGCATTTTTAATTTCCTGTTGTGTGAAAAGGGTTACCAATAAATTTGCTTGTGTCGCTGATAAAATTCTAAAACCTCCGCCATCTAGTGACGGGTGCTAATGCATAGGTTCAGTAAAGCGTTGTTGGAATATTTTCTTTAACTCCTCTTTAATCTTCTTTGGTTCACCCACCATTTCCCCGACTAACTTTAGCAAATTTATCCTATTCCTCCTTTTAGCGGTTTATTACTCTGTGAAAAAAACTTGAGTTTTCATCTCCGAGTCTCACCCACCCTAATTTCGCTTTTTGCTTGAGATCCGTTAACCATTTTTTCTCATGATTCCTGATTCTCCATCTTCCACGAACCCTTTTCTCCCTTTCTTCAGTTGTCAATCTTCTAACTGCAGCCATTTTTTCAGTCGCTCTCCCTCTTTAACGGCTTCCATCATGTCTTTCTTTTCACTTTCTTTCACCTCTTTTCTCCATTATTTTAACTTCATCTTTAATTGTGACATCTGTGTATTTTAAATCCCTGTACAATTCCGAACAATTTTGTATTTAATAAAATGTGGTGTTTTTATTACAATTTTTGTTTAATTATTTGTAACATTTACACGTTTTTAATCATTGTTCTTTTCCGAACTCCCAAACCTGTTCTGGAAGTGAAATCGTAAACTGTTACGTAAACGTAATCAGTTTAGCGCGACGTACAGTCCGGAATAGTGACATAAGCCAAACATACCCTAAATACCATTTACATAACTTAGAAATAAGTTTCGAAGGATTCGGTATGGCAAAAACATGTTTGTTTGAACTTAAGAACTATTTGCGACAAAACTACGAAATGAACGTTGGTGACCACCCGGATAATATTTAAATCCTAAAAATATACTGTTATGATTAAAATTTTATTTTTAATCATGTTTGTGTTGGAAAATAAATTAAAACGCTTAAAAACGTTATTTTTCAAGTTTAAGTGTGTACCGCGTGTTACTGCGTAACACAGTGCTTATACTGCAAAACACGGACAACGCAGCCAGTCTCGGCAACTGATATTTATTTCAGTAATAATTTGGCGAGTTTATTTTTATAGAATAATAAAAAATAATTTTAAACGCCAAAAACCGGGATCAAAACGCTAGATAAAATACCCAGTATCCAGCTAAATACCTGTTTTTACCCATTTATATACTATATATATGTATGTATGCATATATATGCATGTGTATTCTTTTGTATAGGAGAGAGAGGCCACCTCTCACACCTTTTTTGCCACATGTCCTCCATGCATGATGCATGCAAGCCTTTGAAACCCACCATGTCCCCCCATCTCTTACAAAACCTTCCACTTACCAAGAATCACTTCTCACTCCTCTCCCTCTCTCCTCAAAACCGTAACACACACACACACTCATTTTCTAAAATTCATCATCTTCTTCAAGATCCAAGTTCATTCCAACCTAGTGTCTAAGGTGTTTGAAGATCCAAGGGTGTTTTCAAGTGATTCCAAGTATTTGCAAGCTCCATAACATCAAAAATCTCATCAAAACCTACTAATTTTCTTAAAGGTATAAACTTACTTTAGAAATTATGTTCTTGCAAATGATGATGATGATAGAAGTTTCTCAAGGATTCTTGGATTATTCACTAACTTGAAACTAAAAAGAAATGGGTTTTTACACAAAATAAAAATGGAAGTATATATGTATGTATATGTAACCGTATATATATGTATGTGTATGAGTTTGAGTTTGATTTTTGATGGATACTTGTTTGTTTATTCTTGAAAAGTGAATGCATGTTTAATCAAATGGATGTTATGTAAAAAGTTCTTGTGGTTTGTATTGATTATGTGACAAAGGAAATGTTTGGAAAAATATATATGTATGCATGTGTAGTATATGTATATATATGAACATGCACATGTGAATTTTTGTTAGTTAGTATAAGTTAATGAAAAGAATGTTGCATTCAATAATGTCTAAATGATTAGATGATATTTTGATGAACATGTCTTGGATTGTATGATTTTATTTCATGTTTGATGCATTTAAGTTTAGATAAAATGATGATGACATGATAAGTATGCTTTAGATACTTGTACATAAGCATGCATGTTGAATAAATGCTCAAGAAATGATGAAAAATGATTGTATGACAAAAATGTTTTAGAACAGATTATAACATTAAAAATAACATTATTTGGCATATAATAATGGCATGAAACTTTGTCATAGGTTTGGTAGCTTCGCATGTTGTACATATAGCTTAGAAAGTTGTAAAATATGTGAAATTTGCATGATTTATGTGGTTTATGTGAGACCTGCACTATCATGAGTATAACCACTATTTTATTCAGTAAATAAAATGGGTTATGTTAAAATATCAAGTCGTTACAATTTGGGATGATTATAGTAACGTTTGATGCAAAACTATGCGGTAAAACGGTTAAAAATCGGCTTTTCGGAGGATTTTTATAAAATTGTTTTAGATCAGTAACCAAACTGATATTTTTGATATAAAAATAATTATTTTAACTTATATTAAGTTTACTTGGTGTTTGGTTAGTCATATGTGACTTCCGACGCCCAAAAACGTTACCGAATCGCTAAAATACGCATTTTTCAGTATACACTAGAATGGGTTGTTCATGGGTAAATTTTATGTGTTACAATGTGTTATGTGATTTATAATATGTGTATAATGACATGTTAATACTTGACAATATTATGTGTATTACGTTATTATTTGTATGTCACGTTTGAGTATATATATTACGACACGCAAATCGTAGATATATTGCTTATAACATGATTAGGGTCACCAATAAAATCGTTCAAGTCGCAAAGTTATTAAAATATATATATATATATATATATATATATATATATATATATATATATATATATATATAAATGCACCAACATAATCAAATATAATAACTTTTCAAGAAAATCTCAAAGTTATGTGAAAATTCTAAGTATCGGAGAAACTTAGGTATTTTGTGATTTTTTTATTTTTAAATCGTTCTTACTTAATTTAGGACGAATAAACAATTTAAGGGATTTCGTGGTAACACATAAAAACGCACCCAAAGGTGAGTACATAGTTCCCCTATTTTACGCTTTTCAAATGTTTTGGGGTGAAGCATATGTGCATAATTTTACTTTCGTTTTCATGACTTTATACATATTTTGTTTCATTGTACATATAATACAAAATTTCAAGACATTTTTATGGTATATTGACTTAGTATACCTAACATTTGGTTTCAAAGACATTTTTACTTGGCATATTGACTTAGTATGTCTGGTTTTCAAACATTTTCATGTCATGCTTACATTGAAAAGGACATTTGGTATGTTTAACGGGACAGTAATACATTCATTAACATTGATCACGCCGCTCGGTAGTATGTAATAGCGCTATAGGACTTGACAAATCCCGTTCCCGCTTCCTAGTTTGGTTTGGAAGTGTTAGGGAATGACATAATCCGAATTCATTTTTGATAAACTTTGATCCTGATAAGGGTTTATCCGACAGTCTCAAGGCTTGAGTGTATGTGATAGACAAACCACATAAATGTTCATATCGATAAAAGCAATGGTTTTCAAAACATAACTTTTGTTTATTCAAAGACCTTGTTTTGTACATGACATTTGATTACATAAGACATTGTTTACACATGACATTATGCATTTGGCTTGAGTAAATACTTTTTATTCGCCATACAAGACATGGTTTATACTGGACATTTGACATTGGACATTGGTTACACATGACATTGACATTTAAACAAGACATTATTTCATGCTTATTAATAAGTGATTTAAATAGCGAGATGTGTGCAATATGATAAAAGCTTACTGGATAAACCGCTGGTACTTCCTATATATAAGTGTTTTTATTATGTTACATATCGTGGCGTTATCTAAACCCGCTTCAACAAGGACAAGACATGACATATTTATTACATATTATTTTAATTTGGTTATTTACATAACCATATATCATTCTTTTATATCATTTGATTTTCATATGATTTTATAAAAGAAAATATTTTATAAGGTTCATGACTACTTTTCGTTAAACATTTCTTTTAACATTCAAAGTCATGAATCTTCAACACTAAACCTATGTTACTCACAGGCATTTTATGCTGACGTATTTACTTTCACATATGTTTCAAGAGCAAATGTTTGATGTGAGCGAGCTTCACTTAGGGCGACTTGGGCCTTAGCAAATCTAAAATCAAGAAAGTTATCATCTTTTATGTTGTTTGTTTCATTTGAACTAAGACAATGTAATAATTTGAACTTGTAAAACTAAACTTTAATTATCATGTGTTGTGAAACAATAATTCTGCCACACGACTCCCCGACGTTTCCGCCGCGGTTTGTTGTTTTACACGGTCGGGGTGTGACAGAAGAGTTGATATCAAAGCTCATGGTTATAGGGAATTAGGTTATTAGTAAAATTTTGACCTATTCTATAACCTTTCTAGGACCCTAACACAAGCTACCTTGTGTTTAGATCTTAAAACAATACCATCACCTATCCTTAGGTGATTACCAAAACAAGTACACAAATCTCAATTCCATTTGAAAATCGATCATCTATCCTTAGATGATTTGTTTCTAGGCTTTATGCCTTTAAAGTTTTCAAATCTCGTCAAAGTTTGGGTTTTAATAATGTGAACACGTGCAATCTGGAAAGGTGGGTGCCTGTACCCCGAGTTTTCTGTCTAAGGCTAGAGTGTTCGTACAAATCTAGTTAATCGAACCAGTCACTCTTACCTGGGAACTCTTGGGGTGAGTGTCCACTTATAGGCTAAAGCATGTCTTCATTATGCATTATATAGATCCATTTACTTTGATTAGTCACTGTGTGTCGATTGTTTGTTTTAAGTAACGAATAAATGACCACCTTCCTTTGCGTTGTCGATTTTTCCAATACTCCTTTTGATTGTCCTATGTCAATCTCACACATTTCCTTGTGTTCCTTTTCTTTTAGAATGCCTCCTCGATGTGATCAAACTCAAGATGCCGCCATGGCAGCCATGATCGCTCAGCAAGTCGCTGCTGTACTCCCGAACCTAGTAACCCAGTTAAATCAAGCAAACGACAACAATAATAACAACGCACCTGTTCCGTGCAACTTTAAGACTTTTAATTCGGCTAAACCGCTCCAGTTTTCTGGGTCTGAAGGAGCTACTAGGCTTCTACAATGGTTCGAGAGTCTCGAAAGCACGTTTTGTCACGTTCAATTCCTGAATGAGCGAAAGGTTGAGTTTGCATCCAGTGTGTTTCAGAAAAGGGCGCTTACATGGTGGAATAGTGTGATGAGAGACAGGGGTGCCGACGTGGCAATGGCTCAAACTTGGGAAGAGCTTCGCACTCTTATGATGAAGGAGTTTTGTCCTCGTCATGAACTACGGGCACTGGAAGACGAATTCCACGATCTCAAGCAAGATAGTGGAGAGCACCGTGCCTACACGGATCGATACGAAGAACTGAGCCTGCTGTATCCCGCCATGGTCACGCCTTTGGACAAGGTGATTGAGAAGTACATAGATGGTCTTCCTGATCCTGTTCAGGATATTGTCACCGGCAGCAACCCTACCACTGTTAGACAAGCCATTGAGCTAGCTGCGACCTTGACTGAGTCTCAAGTCAAAAAGGGTAAACTCCACTGCAAGGGTGACAAGAAACCATCTGACAAGACAGAGGAGAAGAAGGGAAAGAAGGCTGAAGCCTCGAAGAAATCTAGGAAGCGTAAGGCTTCCAAGAACTTTGCCGTTGTTGCGAAGACCAATCAAGCTGCTCCTACCCAGCCAGCACAGCCACCCGCCAAGAAACAGTATGTTGGTACTGCACCTCTTTGTAACAAGTGTAATTGTCATCATCAACCACATCTTCAGTGCCGTCTTTGCAACAACTGTAGAAGATATGGCCATTTGGCTAACACATGTCGCTCTCCTCTTGCTCCGAATCAAGCGGCACAAAACCCTGCCCAACAGCCTGCTAATCCTGCACGACCTCTTTTTCCGCCTGGGTCATGCTACAATTGTGGAGATCTGACTCACTACAAGAACAAGTGCCTGAAGTTGGCTAATGCGAACCCGGCTCGTGGGCGAGCATTCAATATCAATGCCAATGAAGCGTGTGTCGACAACGAGGTGGTGAACGGTACGTTCTATGTTAACAACCAACTTGCTTCTATTCTTTTTGATTCAGGTGCCGACAAGAGTTTTGTATCCCTGGCTTTTGAACCTTTGCTTGCAAAGCCTAGAACAAAACTAGGAAAACCTTTGACATTAGAGTTAGCCAGTGGTGAATCCCTTGTACTCGATTCCGTCATTTGAAATTGCCAGTTGAACCTCAACAATCATCTTTTTCCCATTGATCTCACGCCAATGCAACTTAGGAGCTTCGAAGTTATAGTAGGAATGGATTGGTTGACCAAATACCATGCAGAGGTGGTTTGTTTTGATAAGATTATTCGTGTGCCTCTTTCGTCTGGTGAAGTCTTAGAGGTTCGTGGAGAGAAACCAACTAGTAGCCTTAAACTCATGACCAGCACCCAAGCCCATAGATATCTACGAAAGAATTATGTGGCTTTCTTGGCACGTGTCGTAGAGAAGAAAGAAAAGGGTAAGACTGTTCAAGACATCCCCGTTGTTCGGGATTATCCTGAGGTGTTTCCTGAAGAGTTACCTGGTTTACCCCCAGCACATCAAATCGAGTTCCGTATTGACCTTGTACCTGGTGCTAACCCGATTGCTAAATCTCCATACCGTCTTGCACCATCTGAGATTCAAGAGTTGTCGAAGCAGCTGCAGGAGTTATTAGACAAAGGATTTATTCGTCCGAGCTTTTCCCCTTGGGGGGCGCGCCTGTTCTTTTTGTAAAGAAGAAGGATGGATCTTTCCAAATATGTATCGATTACCGTGAGCTTAACAAACTCACCATCAAAAATCGATATCCCCTACCTCGCATTGATGATCTCTTTGATTAGCTTCAGGGTGCTACCTACTTTTCGAAGATTGATCTACGTTCTGGGTATCATCAGCTTCGCGTATCTGAAGAAGATATCCCAAGACTGCTTTCCACACATGATACGGTCACTATGAGTTTACTGTTATGCCTTTCGGTTTAACGAATGCTCTTGCCGTGTCACACCCCGATATTTCCACATATTACCGGTGGGCCTGGTGGGGAGTATCGTGATGTAATTGATATCATCATAGTCAAATAATCACAGTTCAATGCACAGTGGAAGTCTAAAGTAAATATATTACAAACCGATTCAAAGTAACATCAATATTACAAATGGGTTGTAAGATGGATCCACAGGCGGATCTTAAAACAGAAAGATAAACACTGTTCAACAGACTTTAGACGTCTAGAAATTGCAAGATTCCCTATTAACGCCCAGAGCTCCCAGCCAATTACGTGCAGTACCTGTCACTTAATCTTTTTAGAAAATACGTCAGTTTACACTGGTAAACACAATTAACTGACTCTTTTGAAAATATTTATGAAAATTGATTTAAATGCACAAGGCACAAATATCCTTTTATAACTTGGGACAATTATTTAAAAATAATCTTGTATACAGATTTAAATGTTTGCCGTCTGTCAGGGCCGGTTAGAAGAGTCGGACAAGATTAATTGACACACCACAGGTATAATACCGACAAGGAATTTTCCTTATTGTGGGGTACCTTTTATACATACGCAACTGTCGGGTGTATGCCTACACCCCGTGCTTAAGTCGTGACCATTTCAATGAATGAGCCGAGGATATCCAGGACATGGTCATTAACCCCCCAAAATCCATATACCAAACAAAACAGATTAAAACGAGTTATGCAATTATATTAATCACAATCCGATTTAAACAATTACATACCCGACCAAGCGGTATTATTATAATACCGTATCCCAAGCCCGTATAACGGAAAATAAGTTAAAAGTATTTACCAGTGTAAACTGGCGTATTTTCCAAAAAGATTAAGTGACAGGCACTGCACGTAATTGGCTGGGAGCTCTGGGCGTTAATAGGGAATCTTGCAAGTTCTAGACGTCTAAAGTCTGTTGAACAGTGTTTATCTTTCTGTTTTAAGATCCGCCTGTGGATCCATCTTACAACCCGTTTGTAATATTGATGTTACTTTGAATCGGTTTGTAATATATTTACTTTAGACTCCGCTGTGCATTGAACTGTGATTATTTGACTATGATGATATCAACTACGTCACGATACTCCCCACCGGGCCCACCGGTAATATGTGGAAATATCGGGGTGTGACAGGTTGGTATCAGAGCCAACATTGAGTGAATTAAACACTAGCCTTTTGTGTTTAATCTCAATGACACAGTAGCACATTCCTTAGACCTTCTGAGTCTAGACTTAACATAGGAATACTCTCATCCCTATTCAGTAATATATTGTTTTTGATTTTATGTATTCTGAATATGTCGCCAAGCAAAGATGCCATAATGGAAATTCTCCACATCCGAAGCCTAGAAATGTCGAGCTTCGTACCACGGCTAGGATAAACGTGCAACCAAGGAGAAAACATCCAGAAATAAAGTGAAGAAAAAGGAACTCCTTTTGCGGAATTTCGTTTCTTTGTTAGTCCTTATAAGGACATATTTATCTTTTAGTCCCTTCGTGGACAATGTTATTTCCTTCAAGTCCCGTTTAGGGCAATTATGTACTCCTTTTAAAAATTTATGGAAGTGCTTTATTTAAATTTCATTTTTCTTTATATATGAATAGAATATATGAAATAAAACAAAATATCATTCCTTTTTGCAATTGATCTGCCTGTATATATTAAAAAGAATCTTAAAAGGTATAACCTAGCTTATATGTCATCAAAGACCTAGCTATGATGGTAAAACCTGTTTAAAAAGATTCAGATCCTTGTTAACATGTGAAAACAGGTTAACACTCCTGACAACAGTGATGTGATAAAATCACACTCGTCATCTTTATATTGGGAATTTCCGATCCCTTACTTAGCCTAATGATCTAGAATCATGTGTTCAAATCATCAATTAAGATGATTATATATTTAAACATCCATTTGTGATAAAGTGCCTACGGGCCATGTTTATTGTCCTCTGAGACAAGAAGACAGTAGCAGTCTACGACTCTCTGTCAAGAGAAGGTAATGAACTATGTTCAAACCTTAATGCCTTGATTTTCTAAAATCATGGTTTACGAATTAAAAATGTCCTTGTGACTAAGCCTTTTGTGCCACTGATAATATCCTTAATGTTTTATAACTAGGATAAATTATAATGAAAATACTAATTAAATATAATTAACAAATTAACCAATAAGGTTTATATTACCATGGTTAATGAATCGTCTAAATGATGATTCCATAATGAACTCCCGAATAAATCTTTGTCAAAATTTGTGTAGCAATCAAGCTACATGGCTGGATCTGATGAAGTTAACAGCCACCCGAGGGAGAATAATGATGCTACCAGAGTTAATATAGCTGGTGCAGAACTGCAGGCATTAATAGATAATGCCGTTACTCGAGCCCTTGACAGACAGTATAATGAATCAAGTGGAATTCGTGCCAGAACTCAGTCTGTGCCTCATGCAAAACCACCTTCCCAAACGCATGTATCTCATAAGGACGATTCTCATCACTCATCGAATCAGAGGAGTGTTCCGTCTAGACAGGTTGTGCTTCATCAAGAGCCACGTGTTAAAACATGTTCATATAAATATTTTGTCTCCTACAAGCCTAGAGATTTCACAGGAGAAAAGGGAGCCATCGATTGCATGACGTGGCTCAATGAGATGGATGCAGTGGTTGTGCAGAACAGGACATTGTGAAATTTGTGTCACAGTCATTTAAGGGTGAGGCGTTAGCTTGGTGGAGGTCCCTAATCCAAGCTACAGGGAAGATCCCGTTATACAACTTGACTTGGGATCAGTTTGTTGCTCTTATCAAAGAAAATTATTGTCCTCAACATGAAGTTGAGAAAATTGAGACTGACTTCTTGACCTTGGTCATGAAGAACTTAGATTGTCATGCGTATCTTACGAGCTTCAACACTATGTCTCGTTTGGTTCCTTATCTGGTTACACCGGAACCAAAACGCATAGCTCGTTTTATTGGAGGTTTAGCTCCGGAAATCAAAGCCAGTGTGAAGGCATCGAGACCTACCACCTTTAGGTCAGCGGCTGATCTGTCGTTATCTCTTACCCTTGATGCGGTTAGGCAGAGATCGCTCAAGGATTCTGAAGAAAGGAAAAGGAAACGTGAGGGTGAGAACTCACGCAGTGCTGATAAGAAACATAAGGGGGACTCTGAGCATAAGAAGAGTTCTGGGTTTAAGAAGGACAACCAGCAGACGAGTGAAAAGACCAGGTGTAAAACCTGTAAGAAATACCACCTCGGGAAATGCAGCTTTGAATCTCAACCTCTACCATGTGGGATCTGCAAGTCTAAGGAACATAAAACCTTGGATTGCAAGAAATTGAAAGATGCAACCTATTATGGATGCAACAAGAAGGGGCATATCAAGACTAACTGCCCTAAGGATCAAAGGAAGCCTGAAGAGGCCAAGAGAACTAACGCGTGAGTTTTCCAGATGAAAACTCAGGAAGTAGTGCAGAATGATAACATCATAACAGGTCCTTTCCTTATCAATGATGTTTATGCGGAAATTTGTTTGATTGTGGCGCAGAAAAGTCTATTATGGACAATAAATGTTGTAAACTATTGTATCCGCCTATTAGGACTCTAGACATATAACGCGAGGTAGAATTGGCCAATGATACTTTAGAGACTGCCTCAACAACCTTAGATGGATGCTTTATATCCATTAGGAATCACTTTTCTCGAATATTCTTATGGCAAGCTTTCAAGCCATCCAAAATCATCAATATGATCAAGACAGATGTGACATTTTGATCCTCTGTCAAAAAGGTGATGGACTAGGTCAAAACCTTAAATGCCATTGATGGTCTTTTATGGCCTAGGCTAAGTATAATTGATGTGTATTTAAATAACATTCATTAAGAATGTTCATACTATACTAACCTGTATGGTTTAATGATACCATGGTCAGTATATATTAGGTCATCGGGATGATGAATAGCGGTTGTTAGATTGCAACTAAGTGATTATTTCATTGGTGTTAGGGACCAAGTCTCGAGTATGACAAACTCGGATAAGACAACCGTCAATCGCGCCATTAATAATGCGACACCTGCTAATGATGCTACAATTGTGAACCTCAAAATTGACAAGGATGTTCTCCAAGCTATGATTGACGCAGCTGTTGGAAAGGCTGTGAAAAAGGTCATGAAAAATTTTAAGGAACCCAATGCTACTTGCTCCAAATCCCGTTTAAAACCACATTTCCTTACACACGAGAAGGACCTTGCTCATGCCTCGGATGCGAAGAATAAACTAAAAAAGGAGAAAGATAACTCCCATACTTCCAAGAAAAAGAGTAGGCTTGAGCTTAAGGAGAACAAACAAAAGTCCAACAAGAAACCTGTATGCAAGACCTGCAAGAAGCGCCATCTAGGGAAGTGCAGGTACGAACCAAAATCCCAATCGCAGCCAAGGGCTTATGGGATCTGCAAATCTAGTGAGCATAAAACATTAGAATTCAAGAAGATAAGAGATGCGACTTGTTACAACTATAACAAGAAGGGGCATATCAAGTCAAATTGCCCAAAATATGCAAAGAAGCTTGAAGAAGTTAAGAAGACCAACGCTAGGGTCTTTCAGATGGGTGAAAAAGAGGCCATACAAGATGACAATGTTATAAACGGTACGTCTCTTATCAATGATGTATATGCAAGGGTATTGTTTGATTCGGGCGCAGATAAGTCGTTCGTGGATAATAAATTTTGTAAGTTATTAAATCTGCCTGTTAGAACCCTAAGCATAAAATACGAAGTAGAATAAATGCTAAAGAGTTCTATTTTGAATAGGATACCAATAAATCCTTCATGGATGGTAAGTATAACAAACTTTTAAAATCTTCCATAAGAACCTCAGATATCAAGCGTAAGGTAAAACTTACAGACGAAAATCATAGGAACCATTTCTTCTGTTCCTGTCAGAAATCTTCAGTCGTAAAATTCTAGAGAACCCTCTCTCCAAATGAAGTACGTCAGCATATGTAGTTGATATCTCTTTAATCTCTATCCATTGCGAATACCAGACGGTATGACAAAAGCGCCATATGAGGATTAGTGTATCTTAATATGTTCCATAGATTGCTTCCATGCCTGATCAGTATGGAGGTTTAATGCATGGAACCACAAAGATATTCCAATGGTCATATGGTACTAAAGTCAGTTAACGGTATTCAAAGAAGATATACAGAATGGAATTGTCCAAGTAAATGTCTCTGATTAAGGAATCCGTGGACTCGTAAAGAAAATGCGTCACTTATCTGACATGGGCAATGATAAATGAACCAGAGCCAGAGATTTGAAAAATCTCTGTAATCTCCTTGTGTCTTGATTATCTTCTCCAAAGACTACCCTGTTTACCTCCTGAGACAAGTAGAGTTAAGATTAACATCCCGCTTAGGGCTACAGTATTGTGAAATCTCAGTGACGATTAATACCTCCAACTCGGGAATAATAGAAACCCTAGTTAGATGAATTTTAAGATAAAGGTTCTTAAAGCCTAATTTGTAATTCTAAGAGTTTCAATATTATTAATTAGGAAAGACGGTTCATTTTGCTTATGCATTAGTTACCGCAACCCTATTTAGACAACAATTAAGAATCGCCATCAGCTGCCCAGGATCGTCGATTTGTTCGACTAACTGTGAGGATTAGCTATTCCTTAAGATTGGTTTTAGACAGTAGTTGGAATAACCATCTCACCTTAAGTAAGTTTCTCTATAATAGTTGTGATAAGTATCAAGGCCGCTCCTTTGAAGACCTTGTATAGATGGGATGTTAGACATCTGTTATTGGACAGAATTTTGGTAAGTCCAATTATCAGGATCTGAAAGATTACCCAGGGAACGGCGGATAAGATCATATGAATTTATGATCGTCTGGAAACTGCCAGTAATCGGCAGAAAATTTAAGGATTAATGAAAGTCGCAACCCTCTTAAGTCCTTAATAAGGAATAAGATTCAAATGAAGGTATCACCCTAAGAAGGGTGTGCTGAATTTTAAAATTATCGGGCTAGTTAAGTTCTGATATATAGAATCATTCGAGGAAATCGAATATATCAAGATTGGTAAGCTATAAGCTAAAACTTACCTGAGGAGCTTGATGGAAATCAATGTGTTCCACACTAGTGATTTAAGGATATGTTTCGCAAATAAGTCGAGAGCATTGTCACATAATGATATGCAGACTAATGAAAATTTATGGTTTAATGAGAAACCTGTGTAGATTAAGAATCGACAGGTTAATAAACTCTGAAAGAGAGTACGTACCTATCGTATAGGTCAACTGAGATGCCCTTAGAGGACCAAATATGCTATGGAGGATAAGTCCATGATATGACAGAAAGTACTTCCATTACTTTAGAAAATCTCGAGGTCGAGATTTCTTTTAAGGGGGTGAGGATGTAACACCTCATAAAATCACGTCCAATGGTGTATTGACACGTGTAATAAACCCTAATAAAGTCAAACGTTGAGTTTGAGGGACTAATTTTGCGAAAAATCAAAAACTTTGATTTTAGAAGGACTGGAAATGTTAACATGCTTATTATAAGCCTCTGAATAATGTTACACGGTAATCATGTTCACAAAAGAGCCACTTGTTAATCAAGAGTAGCCGTTTGCGTAAATTAATTGAAAGTTTGCGTGATGAAGGGTTAAAAGCGTCAACATGTTAATTCTTACCTCTAAGTGACCTTTTAACAAACCAAGAGCTTCATGATAGTTGATTATACTCTCGGGAATGCCTAATATTGGCCATTAAGGGCTTTTATGCCTATAAGTGAAGTTACGTGCAACCTTGCAAGTTAGAGGGGCTAAAAGTGTCAATATGTTTAATTATACCTCTGAATGACCTTCTTACGAACCCAAAGCATCGTAATGTTTAATAATAATCTCAAGAATGCCTAATATGGATTAGATAAGGCTTCGATGCTATTAAACGATGATATGCGCAAGTTTGCGCATTAGAAGGACCAAAAGCGTCAACTTTTGAATCTACGCCTTTCGGTGACCATTTAAGCGAACGGGAGCATAGTAATAAATAAACACATGCTTGGGAATACCCATTATGGGCCATGGAAGGCTTGGATATCATTAAATGACATTTCGCGCTACTTTGTGCGATTAAAGGACTAATTGCGTCAAACTGCAAAAGTATACCGATTCGTATGGTATCGAACCTTCCGGAATATGATCATAAGTTAAACATGCCCTAAATATCCTTTACATAGCTTATAAATAGGCTTAGAGGTGTTTGGTGCGAAAAAATAAACGTATTTGATCAACAGGGACTAAAAGCGTCAAAAAGTACATAAGTTTGCATTTTCGCGCATATCTTACGTTCTGAATATATCCGGACATCCAAAAATTTATGTAAGCATTAAAATATTTTATTTTAGTGATCGGCATGATAAAATTCCATTCGTCGCGTAATTTGGGTCGTTTTTCGCATCCGTTCGTGTTTCGTCGTAATTAGCCGAACAACGCGATCGTACGGCCAAACGAACCGACATCCGACATACTTTTGAGCATGTTTCATGTCCCCTATGTTTAGGCATCATAGTAGAGCCTTGAAATGAGGTTAACGGGCCTTACGTATGTCAGAAATGACATTTATCAAGTACAGGGGTTGTTTCTGTACTTCTGCCAAACTGTGAATCAGAACCAGGGGCCAGGCGGGCCGCGTAAACCCCCTGGGTTCCCTATGCGGGCCGTGTAAGATTAGATCAGATGCAGAAATCTGTTTTGCTGCTGGTTTTTATCAAAACTAGGTTCTACACTCACATATCTCGACTCTAGGGGCTGCCAACTGATTTTAAAGGTGGTTTTACACTTGTTATCATCTGGTTATAACCTCCCGACACTTGTCACGATCCTACGAAGTCCCGAAAACTATATATAGAAGTGGGTTCACTTGTTCACTTCACACCATTCCTCCAAAATCTGCTTTGTCTCTGATTCAAGGAGGATCCTGAACTTTTAGGAACCTTCATTCAGTCCATTGGACCCTTGTAAGTGTCCTTTCGTGACTATTTAATATTGTTTGGCGATTAAAGCCGAAAAGTCAAGCATTTGTGATAAACGCTTTGACTTTTAAACGGTCGAGCCATTGTTCACAACGAACATGGCTACGTGATCGTAATTAGGTAGGTATTAAACCCTCAAAAGGGCACCTCCTAATTACCACGTTTGCTTAGTTAAATGTCGGGTCAAAGTAATTAAAATAAAAGTCAAGCGAGTCGTTTTTTTAAACAAAAATTCATAATTAATGATGTAAAGGCAATAAAATCAGTTTTGTCACTTTAATAACTTGGTAAATATTAATTGAACATGTCTAGGCATGTTCGACCCGACAATTCTGAGTTTAGGCACGGTTCGGAACCGAAAGTCGCGAAAGTTGACTTTTGCTTTGACTTTCAGTTCTGACCCGATTTAGCTTAGTTTAGTTATGCCTTAGGATTCCTTTAGGACCATATTATGTGTTAGTATAACCCTCTGAGGTTATACAACATGGTTCCATAGAAATCCTAGTTCATTGCATGTTTCCGTTAAATGCTTAAAAGTTGACCATTATGCCCTTTTGATATTAAAACGAGAATTTTGAAAATGTGAGAGGATAAAAACCTTTATTACTAATTTATAAACATGTCCTAAAAATTTGACATCAGTTTGAGGTCTAAATTAGGAGTTATGCTCAATATCGTAATTTGAAAGTTTTTTATTAATTAAACGGCATTATTAGCATAAAGCCTATCTAAACCCGAATTTTGACACCAAACCTTTTGCCCACTGATGTAATATAATATTTTGGGATTTTTGAAGATTTTTATTTATTTTTAAACTGATCATAACATAGGGTTCTCGCATAGACTCGGTAAGTGACGATAATGCCCTTTTCGCTAATAAAATGAGTTTTACACATCCTTTACATACCAAACCTTTTTCTACTGATTTTATATATTAAATAAGTTATTTTAAATGGTAAAGGCTGATCAAAATCTCAGATTTCCTTAATCAACCCGAATATCGTCAAATACCGACTTTTATGCGATTTAGGCGCATAGTATGGTTTAAAACCATATATGGCACCTAAAGCTTGTTACCTACTGATGTTATGAATAAATTTTTATACTTTAACAGTAAGTAAAGGTTTTTGAACTCAGATTTCCAAATTTGACCCTTAAAGCCAATGTGAAATGACCAAAATGCCCCTACGGTGCATAGTTTGGTCATAAATGATAAATTTCACATATATATGATATCTTACTGATATAACTTATAAAAATAAATATTTTTACTGATCATTTTAGACCAGAACCTCATATTGTCATTTAACCTCTTTTATAATCTTTAAAATGACCAAAATACCCCTACGGGGCTTAAATTGGTTTTAAATTCATTTTGGGCATAATGGAAGGTATCCTACTGATATCACAACATATTTAAGGCATATTAACTTGTGAAACATGTTCATGACTCTTTTGGTTACCCGTTATGCATTATTCGCGTTCGGAACGGTTTATGTAACTAGTTTGCATAAATTGACCGAAACGGGTCAAACCTTATCTTTTTGCTTCAAAATTCAGAATGTGTTTAGTTTACCTATATTATACAAGTCTCCATACTTTTCGGGTCTAAATTACATTCTAATCCGGTCTTCGCTTAATCTTGCGTGTTGAACCGAAAACCTTTCGTTAAAACTAACCGGTCTAAGTTACAACTTAAATAAGACCCGTTAGGAATCTAATAGGTTAATAAAACCTTCATTCCAGATTGAGAGCCCCATTAGAGGTACTTGTGCTTGCTGATAGAATATACGGCTGAGTATAAAATTGCATTTTAAGCTCAGGTAAATACTTTTAACTTATTTTCCCTATACGGGCTTGGGATACGGTATTATAATAATACCGCTTGGTCGGGTATTGAATGTTTAATCGGATTGTGATTAAATTATTGAGGTAACCCGTTTTAATCTGTCTTGTTTGAAATAAAAGTCTTTGGGGGTTAATGACCATGTCCCGGATATCCTTGGCATCATTATTAAGAAATGGCCACGTCTTAAGCACGGGGTGTAGGCATACACCTGACAGTTGCATAAGGGAAACGGTATCTCATTCTCTTGTGGGCCTATACTTGTGGTGTGTCTGTTAATCTTGACCCGGTTTCTAACATCGGCCCCTGAATGTATAACGAACATATAAATCTGTATACAAGATTATTTAAAAAAAAATTGTCCCAAGTTATAAAAGATATTTTGTGCCTTGTGCATTCAAACCAATTTTTCTTAAACATTTTTAAAATGAGTCAGTTAATTGTATTTACCAGTGTAAACTGACGTATTTTCCAAAAAGGTTAAGTGACAGGTATTGTACGTAATTGGCTGGGAGCTCAGGGCGTTAATAGGGAATCTTGCAAGTTCTAGACGTCTAAAGGTTGTTGAACAATGTTTATCTTTCTATTTTAAGATCCGCCTGTGGATCCATCTTACAATCCGTTTGTAATATTGATGTTACTTTTGAATCGGTTTGTAATATATTTACTTTAGACTTCCGCTGTGCATTGAACTGTGATTATTTGACTATGATGATATCAACTACATCACGATACTCCCCACCGGGCCTACCGGTAATATGTGGAAATACCGGGGTGTGACATGCCGTCTTCATTGACTTAATGAATAGGGTTTGTAAGCCTTATTTGGACAAGTTCATCATCGTTTTCATTGATGACATCTTGATCTATTCCAAGACATGAACCGACCACGAACAACATCTCCGTCTAACAATGGAGCTCCTAAAGAAGGAACAACTTTTCGCTAATTCTCCAAGTGTGAATTTTGGCTTAAGAAAGTTCAATTTTTGGGACACATTGTCAACGAACAAGGTATACATGTAGATCCCACAAAATTAGTGCGATTAAGGATTGGGATACACCTACTACTCCTACCGAGGTTCATGGGTCTCGCAGGTTATTACCGCCGCTTTATTGCAAACTTCTCCAAGATTGCGGTTCCTCTCACAGCCTTAACTCAAAAGAATAAACCTTTTGAGTGGGGACCCAAACAAGAGGAAGCTTTTCAGACCTTGAAACAAAAACTCTGCGATGCTCCTGTGTTGTCTTTACCTGAGGGAAACGACGACTTTGTCGTATACTGTGACGCATCAAATCTAGGCCTTGGTTGTGTTCTCATGCAAAGGAACAAAGTCATAGCCTACGTGTCAAGACAATTGAAAATCCATGAGAAAAACTACACGACTCACGATCTTGAGTTAGGCGCTGTGGTTTTTGCTCTCAAGATTTGGAGACACTACCTTTACGGAACAAAATGTGTGGTTTTCACTGACCACAAAAGTCTCCAACACATCTTCGATCAGAGAGAACTAAACATGAGGCAACGACGTTTGGTCGAACTTCTAAACGACTATGACTGCGAGATTCGCTACCATCCTGGGAAGGCGAATGTCGTAGCCGATGCGTTAAGTCGAAAAGAAAGAGTCAAGCTTCATTGTGTTCGAGTTCGATCTGATATTCAAACCACATACTGATGCTCGTAGGACGAAACCATTTACACAAATACAAAAAGAAAAGTATGACAAGTTATCTTCTAGAATATCTACGAGCATCTGCATGTGGTCCTTTGACCTGCTGTGGCACTGATTTGAGTGTGAGAGAGGGTCGTCACAAACGTGACTGGATGTCCTTGGCCACAAACGTCTGTGATAGGTTGAAGTGATGGTTTGTGAAGGGATGAAGAGTAAGGAGAAAGGATGGGTTATGAATGGATGAAGAGAAAGAAAGATATCAGTCTAAAAGTCAAGTCAACATCAGGCAACATCTAAAATTAAAGGTCTGAGGATAGCCTTAAGAAAAAAAGGGACAAGGAATTTGGCAATTAGGGATACTTTTGGTTCAATCAGAAATTCGTATGAAATCATATATAACACCGTATATGATACTAATATTCTGTAATTTTTTTTCTATTAAATAAAAGAATTATAAGCTTATACATAAGAATATTCACAACTACTTTAAAGTAGTTTAACATAAATGTTATCCTCATAAATGCCATATGTAATTAATTATGTATAGCAACTTATGGCT
Organism: Helianthus tuberosus; assembly: GCA_030545235.1. Lineage (NCBI taxonomy): Eukaryota > Viridiplantae > Streptophyta > Magnoliopsida > Asterales > Asteraceae > Helianthus > Helianthus tuberosus. The sequence continues at coordinate 120,619,130 of CM060390.1, read as the reverse complement.
GTGGCGAGTGCGGCTGTGCCTTCGTACAATAAGAAAATTAAAATATAAAGAAAGTTGATTGAATGCATCAAGATGATAATGCCATGTATAGAGCTCTTCAAAAATCCCGCGACTCGCTCGAAGTTTGTTCGATAAAAGCTCGGTTCAAAATTTGGCTTGGTTATAAACGAGCCGGCTTGGCTCGGTTCGATTTATAAACGAGCCGAGCCCAAGCCAAGGTAGGTTCGGTTCGTGGCTCGCTCGTTAGGTGGTTCGTTGGCTCGCTCGATGGGCTCGTTATAATTAAAAGGCTAATTATATATACATGTGTGTATATAATTTTCAGGTTTATCTTTGTAGTTAAAAACAAACTCATCCCTACACAAATCTTTATCTTTATATATAATAAAAGAACAAAGGTTTATATATAATAAAAGAACAAAGGTTTGGACATATGTCCTCTCCAAATTAATTTGAAACACGTGTCAGCCTCTTATTTCTTTTGCTACCGTGTTCATTAGTTAGACTATCCACGCCTCCCTATTACTAAACTGGGTTTTTTTGTGTTCCATGTATTCTTCTAACCCTAATCATCTCCACCAAAGTTTCAACCCCTATCTTTCTTCTCTACTTTGTTCTTAATCGATTGTCCTACATCAAAGATCTACTTTTTTTACTCTTCAACAGCTTCATCGCAATCTAATAGCTATTTGGAGGTTCATTTTCTGTTGATTGATTTCGATTTATTTGGGGTAAAATCATTGCAATCTTGTGTTCCACACGATCGATGTTCCAGATCTACCTAAATCGATGCCGGGGATATCGCCTCTGATTCTCCGCTGGTATGCTTTTCAATTGTTCGCTAAAATTTATATACCTAATTTGATGTGTTTTTAGTCTCATAATTTTTATTAGAAACTGGTGAAGTTATCTAGCATAGAAGAGCATGATTTAGATAATTAGGGTTTCTAGACGTACACATATTTAAATTGTATGCCTAATTTGGTTATCTAATTTGTATGCCTAATTTGGTTTGTTTTAGCCTGTGTAGTTTCGAGTTAGAGGTTGCTGAATTATTTATCATATATGAGTATAATTTAGATAATTGGGGCTTCTAGATGTACAAGTATTTCATTTATATGCCTAATTTATTTATCATATATGAATATAATTTAGATACTTTGATGAATTTATTTATCATATATGAGTATGATACCTAAGATTGCAATGATTTTACCCCAAATATCTTAGAGAAAATATCTTATAAGTGGAACACAAGATTGCAATGATTTTACCCCAAATAAATCGAAATCAATCAACAGAAAATGAACCTCCAAATAGCTATTAGATTGCGATGAAGCTGTTGAAGAGTAAAAAAAGAAGATCTTTGATGTAGGAGAAGACATATTACAATCGATTAAGAACAAAGTAGAGAAGAAAGATAGGGGCTGAAACTTTGGGGGAGATGATTAGGGTTAGAAGAATACATGGAACACAAAAAAACTCGGTTTAGTAATAGGGAGGCTTGGATAGTCTAACTAATGAACACGGTAGCAAAAGAAATAAGAGGCTGACACGTGTTTCAAATTAATTTGGAGAGGACATGTGTCCAAACCTTTGTTCTTTTATTATATATAAAGATATGAGTATATTTTGTAACTTAAAAATAGCCTTTGAAGCATGCTAAACAATATCTGGAGATGGACCTGATAACTCATTGTTATTCATATGCAGATCAAGTAGGTTCCTTATGTTACCTATGCTGGATGAAATGACCAACATTGGTTTACTGCAACCGTCAAGTTATAATATATTTTTTTATTCTTAATTTAAACAGCTTTACGTCAAACCAATGTTTTAAAAACCGGTTCAAACCGGCCGGTTGTACCGCTTGAACCATCTGGTAGAACCGGTTAAACAGCCCGGTACACCCGTTGAACCACTCGATACACTAGGTTAAATCGGTTCTGAGCCAAATTTGACACGGTACATAATCTTTTCGTGTTTACAAAGCTATGTTTGGCCGAATTTTATTAATTACGTGTCACACCCCGACCACGTGGAACATACAAAACGTGGCGGAAATGTCGGGGAGTGTTGTAACAGAATTAATCGTTTCAAATCCATGGCAATTGAAGTTTCGTTTTATTGATAAAAGTGTTACAATGTCTTAACAAACAAAGGAATACAACATAATTAACTAGTCTTGCATCTTTTATTGTCACTAAAGCCCAAGTCTGCCTATGTGTATCTTGATCATCTTATGCAACAGCTCCTGAAAAACACATGTGAAAATAGGTACGTCAGCATAAAAATGCCTGTGAGATACATAGGTTTTGTGAAAATAGGTTTCATGACTTATGTTTGAGAAAATGTTTAGTCATTAACCTTGTTATTTGCTTTGTTTTGTAAATCATTTGAAAATCGATAAGATCAGATGATAAGTATAAATAAATGTAAGGTTAAATGAATAACCAAGTAAAATATGTTTGCATAAGATAAGATGTTTATAAATCAATGTCTTGTGAAAAGTATGTATTTGTATAAAATGTACTATGTCTCAAACTGAAATGATTCAAATAACGCTATGATATGTAATACCATACAAACACTTATATATAGGAAGTACCAGCGGCGTATCCACCATGCTTGTATCATATTACACACGCATCGTTACTTAATCATTTAATCAAACCAAACCAACCAATGTAAGAAGTCTATGTTTAAATCAATTGTCAAATGTATTGGGTAATATGTCAAAGTGTTCATGTCAAGATGTAAATCATATCAAAATGTCTATGTCAAATATCCATGTCAAATGTCTATGTCAAATATCCATGTCAAATGTCTATGTCAAATATCCATGTCAAATGTCTATGTCAAATATCCATGTATGGCAAGTGAAATGTCTCAACTAAACCATATGCACAAAAACAAAGTATTGAAGTAAAACTTGGTTTAAATCAAAGTTATGTTTTGTGGGAAATACATGATCAATGTCAATCATGTTAAAATGTCTATATCGAAATGTCTATGTCAAATGTCTATGTCAAAATGTCATGTAAAACGATGTACTAAGTAATGCACACAATGGCAATACATAGCATGAAATGTAATGAAATCATGTACTATAATGTACTAACGAACATAGCAGTATATGATGTGAAAACAGGAAAGCAGGAAAGTAACAAGTAGGCACATGTGTTCCACCCCAAAACAGTTTGGAAAACAGTAAAAGAGGGGTCTATGTACTCACTTGAGATTGCTCAGAAGTCCTAGGATAACCACCAAGCAATGCTAGAGATCGCGGAATATCAAACGGCACCTAATATAGGTAACTACATTAATAAACCGGACCTAAATCGGAAGACTGGGTAGCATGAGGGTTTGTAAACCAAATGAGTGTAGGAACTCATGTGATATGGTTAATCAAAGCCTACATACTAAATGAAACTTAACCTAAGTGTCTACGACCCATTACGACCCGTTTAGGTAGCTTATGCTACTTTAACGCGTCGTTCGCGTGGAACGCGTTCGGATCGCCTAACTAGTCCTATGACAAGTGTTATATGCCTAAACATGTTACAAAATCAGTTATGTGACAAAAGTTTAGGTTACATATGCTTAATTACCAATTATACATGAAAAGGGTATTCTGGTAATTTACCTAAGGCATATAAACTACCTATCATACAACTACTTAAACGATGTGACCATAGGGTATAACCTCGGAAGGTTATTCCCTACACTATGGTCACCTAATGTATTTGGTCGGATCCTAATGATCGACCAAACTAGGTCGGGTTCGAAGGTATAAGCGATTTATTAGATCGCTTACCCTACGACCCTAGACAATGTGGTAATCAGTAGGCATAGTCCCAAGGGACTATAACCAACGTGATTACACTCACGTTGCGAAGTTCAAACGAACTTCGCATTGACCATTACTGGTCAATGCTGAAAGTCAAACAAAGTTTGACTTTCTGACTCGAAAAGCAGTAAAAATAAGGAAAAGAACGAAGGAATACTTACGAAGGGTCCCCGAATGCTAATCCCGATCCAAGAACTCAGGTATGAAACAATGGTTTCAACTTAGAGCTCTCAAATCAGAATTCTTGTGCAAAATGAGGTTGTGTGGGTTGGGTATTTATAGGAATACCCGAACCGTTAGGATCGTTCCATGGAAAACGTGCCATGAATCCAACCCGTACACTTGTCGGAACCTTATGGTGGCTGGAAATCCATCCTTATCAGATGACTAGATAATTAGGAATGTGTGGTTGTGGTTAATCCAGCTGAAAACAGGCTGTTAAGTACATTGCATCTGGTCTGCAGACCCCTAGCGCACCGCTACGCTAAAAGTGTAGCGCACCGCTAGGCTTAAGTTTGGCAGATTTACACTTTTGGTCCCTGTCATGCATTCAGCCCATTTTCGACACGTTTAAGGCCCGTTAACCCCATTTCAAAGCTCTAAAATGAAGTTAAAGTATAGGGAACTTAAAATGTGTTCAAAAATATCTCGGATGTCGGTTCGTTTGGCCGTACGAACGCGATGTTCGCTTAATTACGACGGAATGCGCACAAGCGCGAAAAACGATCCAAATGACGCGACGAATGGATTTTTCTTAAGGCGAACCATAAAATATAATGTAGTCATGCTTACATAAATTTTTGGATGTCCGGATGTATTCAGAACGTAAGTTATGTGCGAAAATGCAAACTTGTGCACTTTTTGACGCTTTTAGTCCCTGAATGACACAAAAGTTTATTTTAGCATACCGAACACCTCAAAGCCTATTTCTAAGCTATGTAAAGGATATTTATGGTATGTTTAACTTATGGTCATGTTCCGGAAGGTCTGTTACAGTTCAAATTGGCATACTTTCGCAGTTTGTCAACTTTAGTCCCTGTAAGCGATTAAACTTTGATTTCACCACACCAAACCTTTCAAAACTTATATCTAAGTTATGTAAAGGTTATTTAAGGTATGTTAAGCCTATTTCACTATTCCGTAGTGTTCGTTGGATTAAACTGGTTATATCTACTCATCAGAGCGCGTATAACCCTCCAGAAAGCGATTTAAATCTTGAAATCGAACAAGAATTGATATGTGTAAACGATACACATATTTTTTTTTTTACAAATCCCAAGTATGAAATACTATATTTCATTGGTTTGGCATTTGTTTGATGGTTGGAGTGGCACAGGTGTTACAGTCTCCCCTACTTTAGGAAATTTCGTCCCGAAATTAATTCGTAGGAGTCTATCTGTGACTTTGTGTGAAGTAACCATCAAAGATAAGCAAGGCATAATCCTGTTATTTCTCTTTAACGGACATTTTTCAGAATTGAAAAGAAATGAACGGAGTTATTTTCAACAGGCATTCTTCAGAAACGAAATTGAACGAAAGGAGTCATTTTTCACCATTTCTTCAGAAACAAAAATGAACGAAAGGAGTCATTTTTCACCATTCCTTCAGAAACCAAAAATGAACGACAAGAGTCATTTTTCACCATTCCTTCAGAAACCAAAAATGAACGACAAGAGTCATTTTTCACCATTCCTTCAGAAACCAAAAATGAACGACAAGAGTCATTTTTCACCATTCCTTCAGAAACCAAAAATGAACGACAAGAGTCATTTTTCACCATTCCTTCAGAAACCAAAAATGAACGACAAGAGTCATTTTTCACCATTCCTTCCAAAAATGAATGACAAGAGTCATTTTTCACCATTCCTTCAGAAACCAAAAATGAACGACAAGAGTCATTTTTCACCATTTCTTCAGAAACCAAAAATGAACGACAAGAGTCATTTTTCACCATTCCTTCAGAAACCAAAAATGAACGACAAGAGTCATTTTTCACCGTTTCTTCAGAAACCAAAAATGAACGAAAAGAGTCATTCTTCAGACACATGACCAAACTAGCTGTGGTTTCCGTGCACTGAATTCCATAATTATGTATGCATCCATAATTACGCAATTCCTTGCATAGTCCGCACAATTTGCTTGTAATGTGGAGGGGAGGAAAATCAAACCTGTGATGAGCGTGACTAGACTACCATAGGGTCCTTTTAATTAGATCTACAAACGATCCTTTTAATTAGGCCACCAAGGAGTCCTTTCAGCTATATCATCACATGATATCCCTAACCAGATTTTTTTTTTTGGATCCATCTGATTACCTAGACCACTCAGGGGTCTAATTATGGAATAGTACAATATAATCCAAGGATCTTTACTATCACGTAAAAGCCCATTGAGGATTTAATATAGTACCTTTGGATATCCTACTACGAATTCCTTATACAAAGATATGGAAGATTCTTCGAGGATTTGGATAACAAAAACTTGGACTACACAAAAACATAAAAGGAAACACATAAGCACATAATCACATAGTTGTTTAACTTGTTTATTAATTTGTTATCTTTGGACATGGATACTTAAAGCACACCAGGAATCCATTTCGTGGATTTCATTTGGCACTTTAATCATTTCAAGAACCCATCCTTGAAGATAGGATGATCTACCAAAAATTCGATTTTCGTTTTCAGGAAAACGCAATATTCGAATTAAGGTACACAATAATTTAGGACATACGGAAATACCCTTGGGTACCCTATTAAAAATTTATAGTGGTACTTGGGGTATTCGTACGGAATTATAACTTGCACCTTGTACTTCGTTTCTTTGAAAGAGACGGGTACTTAGGATTCTTGTGGAAAACGCAAGAGATTGTAAAATGGAAGAATTTTGGGGGTAGTTTGCTTTTCAAGGAATATGATTCCTTGATTGTCGGTATTGTAGGGGATATGTTGTTTATGCATACAACCACATAAATACATTGCAATATAAATAAAAAGATTTATTTATTAACAACGATAACAACTGTTTCATGGACCTTGACAACAAAAGAAAATAATACATAAGATGTGATTATTTCTAAAGAGTGTTGTCTTCTAGTCGGTCAGATGCTCATCTCTGTGCTGGATTAGCATTAGCACGCTTTGGGCAATTTCTTCGGAAATGTCCCATCTCGCCACACTTGTAGCAAGAACCTGGTGGAAAGCGAGCTCGAGCAGTTTTAATGTTAGCTTGATTTGGTGCAACTGCTGCTACGCAAACTTTTGCTGTATGACCTTTACGTCCACAAATTTGGCATTCGCGGCACTTCACATTAACATGATGATAAAGGTTACATTGGTTGCACAAAGGTGAAGTTCCATTGTATGGTTTCCTAGCATGGGGTTTAGCTGGTTGGTTGGGGGCGGCTTGATCATTGTGAGCGACCATGGCGAAGTTCTGAGAAGCCTTTTGCTTCTTTGACCGCTCAAGGGATCCAGTCTGTTCATCCATGGTCTTTGATTCCTCGATCGGTTTCTTGTCACCCTTTCGGAAAAGCTTACGTTTCCTGATCTGAGATTCAGTCAGGGTTGCAGATAACTCAATGGCCTGCCTAACCGTAGTGGGGTTACTACCAGTAACAATGTCTTGAACTGAGTCAGGGAGACCATCAATGTATTTTTCGATTGCCTTATCCAAAGGCGTGACCATGGTAGGACACAACAGGCTCAGCTCCTCATATCGATCAGTGTATGCTCGATGTTCGCCGCTGTCTTGCTTAAGGTCGTCAAATTCCCTTTCCAATGCCCTGATCTCGTGACGAGGACATAATTCCTTCATCATCAGTGCTCGAAGTTCTTCCCATGTTTGCGCCAGTGCCTCTTCGGCACCCCTATCTCTCACCACACCGTTCCACCATGTCAAAGCTCGTTTCTCAAAGACACTAGATGCGAAATCTACCTTTCGCTCATTTGGACATTGTACATGCCTGAAGGTGCTCTCTAGACTCTCGAACCATTGCAGAAGTGCTGTCGCTCCTTGAGACCCAGAAAACTTCGATGGCTTGGCTGAGTTGAACGTCTTGAAGTTGCAGATGGCATTATTGTTGTTGATATCTTGGTAACATTGAACAACGACGTTCGGGATTGCAGCAGTCATTTGCTGTGTAATGACAGCTGCCAGCTCGTCAACAGATACTGGATTTTCACGTCGTGGAGGCATTCTAAAAGAGAAGAACATGAAAGGAAACGAGTGAGAGAATTAGACGAAATGAATGAGATGAAACAAATCTGATGAAAGCAAGGATTGTGGTCATTTGTTTGTTACTACAAAGCAACAAACGACCTCGGTGATTAATCAAAGTAATTAGGTCAAAAATAATGTATCGCGAAGACATGCTCGCCTATAAGTGAACACTCATCCCAAGAATTCCCAGGTAAGCACAACTGGTCTCGCGTCTGATGAGATGTATACGAAGTGCTTGCCTAGACAGAAAACCCAGAATACAGGCATTCACCCTTCCAGTTTGCACGTGTTCACATTATTAAAAACCCAAAACCTTGACGAAAGTTTTGAAAACTCAAAGGGGTTCAAAACCTTACAATAGAGGGTTCAAAACCTAGTAATCAATCATCCTAGAACAGATGATTAGTTTTCAAAGCGGTTTTGAAATTTATGTTCTTGTTGTGGTCGTCGCCTAAGGATAGGTGACGGTATTGTTTTATGACTAAACGCAAGTAAACTCGCGTTAGGGTCCTAAGAAAGTTATAGACTAGGTCAAAGCATTACTAATAACCTAATTCCCTATAACCATTGGCTCTGATACCATCTTTTCTGTCACACCCCGACCACGTGGAACATACAAAACGTGGCGGAAATGTCGGGGAGTGTTGTAACAGAATTAATCGTTTCAAATCCATGGCAATTGAAGTTTCGTTTTATTGATAAAAGTGTTACAATGTCTTAACAAACAAAGGAATACAACATAATTAACTAGTCTTGCATCTTTTATTGTCACTAAAGCCCAAGTCTGCCTATGTGTATCTTGATCATCTTATGCAACAGCTCCTGAAAAACACATGTGAAAATAGGTACGTCAGCATAAAAATGCCTGTGAGATACATAGGTTTTGTGAAAATATGTTTCATGACTTATGTTTGAGAAAATGTTTAGTAATTAACCTTGTTATTTGCTTTGTTTTGTAAATCATTTGAAAATCGATAAGATCAGATGATAAGTATAAATAAATGTAAGGTTAAATGAATAACCAAGTAAAATATGTTTGCATAAGATAAGATGTTTATAAATCAATGTCTTGTGAAAAGTATGTTATTTGTATAAAATGTACTATGTCTCAAACTGAAATGATTCAAATAACGCTATGATATGTAATACCATACAAACACTTATATATAGGAAGTACCAGCGGCGTATCCACCATGCTTGTATCATATTACACACGCATCGTTACTTAATCATTTAATCAAACCAAACCAACCAATGTAAGAAGTCTATGTTTAAATCAATTGTCAAATGTATTGGGTAATATGTCAAAGTGTTCATGTCAAGATGTAAATCATATCAAAATGTCTATGTCAAATATCCATGTCAAATGTCTATGTCAAATATCCATGTCAAATGTCTATGTCAAATATCCATGTATGGCAAGTGAAATGTCTCAACTAAACCATATGCACAAAAACAAAGTATTGAAGTAAAACTTGGTTTAAATCAAAGTTATGTTTTGTGGGAAATACATGATCAATGTCAATCATGTTAAAATGTCTATATCGAAATGTCTATGTCAAATGTCTATGTCAAAATGTCATGTAAAACGATGTACTAAGTAATGCACACAATGGCAATACATAGCATGAAATGTAATGAAATCATGTACTATAATGTACTAACGAACATAGCAGTATATGATGTGAAAACAGGAAAGCAGGAAAGTAACAAGTAGGCACATGTGTTCCACCCCAAAACAGTTTGGAAAACAGTAAAAGAGGGGTCTATGTACTCACTTGAGATTGCTCAGAAGTCCTAGGATAACCACCAAGCAATGCTAGAGATCGCGGAATATCAAACGGCACCTAATATAGGTAACTACATTAATAAACCGGACCTAAATCGGAAGACTGGGTAGCATGAGGGTTTGTAAACCAAATGAGTGTAGGAACTCATGTGATATGGTTAATCAAAGCCTACATACTAAATGAAACTTAACCTAAGTGTCTACGACCCATTACGACCCGTTTAGGTAGCTTATGCTACTTTAACGCGTCGTTCGCGTGGAACGCGTTCGGATCGCCTAACTAGTCCTATGACAAGTGTTATATGCCTAAACATGTTACAAAATCAGTTATGTGACAAAAGTTTAGGTTACATATGCTTAATTACCAATTATACATGAAAAGGGTATTCTGGTAATTTACCTAAGGCATATAAACTACCTATCATACAACTACTTAAACGATGTGACCATAGGGTATAACCTCGGAAGGTTATTCCCTACACTATGGTCACCTAATGTATTTGGTCGGATCCTAATGATCGACCAAACTGGGTCGGGTTCGAAGGTATAAGCGATTTATTAGATCGCTTACCCTACGACCCTAGACAATGTGGTAATCAGTAGGCATAGTCCCAAGGGACTATAACCAACGTGATTACACTCACGTTGCGAAGTTCAAACGAACTTCGCATTGACCATTACTGGTCAATGCTGAAAGTCAAACAAAGTTTGACTTTCTGACTCGAAAAGCAGTAAAAATAAGGAAAAGAACGAAGGAATACTTACGAAGGGTCCCCGAATGCTAATCCCGATCCAAGAACTCAGGTATGAAACAATGGTTTCAACTTAGAGCTCTCAAATCAGAATTCTTGTGCAAAATGAGGTTGTGTGGGTTGGGTATTTATAGGAATACCCGAACCGTTAGGATCGTTCCATGGAAAACGTGCCATGAATCCAACCCGTACACTTGTCGGAACCTTATGGTGGCTGGAAATCCATCCTTATCAGATGACTAGATAATTAGGAATGTGTGGTTGTGGTTAATCCAGCTGAAAACAGGCTGTTAAGTACATTGCATCTGGTCTGCAGACCCCTAGCGCACCGCTACGCTAAAAGTGTAGCGCACCGCTAGGCTTAAGTTTGGCAGATTTACACTTTTGGTCCCTGTCATGCATTCAGCCCATTTTCGACACGTTTAAGGCCCGTTAACCCCATTTCAAAGCTCTAAAATGAAGTTAAAGTATAGGGAACTTAAAATGTGTTCAAAAATATCTCGGATGTCGGTTCGTTTGGCCGTACGAACGCGATGTTCGCTTAATTACGACGGAATGCGCACAAGCGCGAAAAACGATCCAAATGACGCGACGAATGGATTTTTCTTAAGGCGAACCATAAAATATAATGTAGTCATGCTTACATAAATTTTTGGATGTCCGGATGTATTCAGAACGTAAGTTATGTGCGAAAATGCAAACTTGTGCACTTTTTGACGCTTTTAGTCCCTGAATGACACAAAAGTTTATTTTAGCATACCGAACACCTCAAAGCCTATTTCTAAGCTATGTAAAGGATATTTATGGTATGTTTAACTTATGGTCATGTTCCGGAAGGTCTGTTACAGTTCAAATTGGCATACTTTCGCAGTTTGTCAACTTTAGTCCCTGTAAGCGATTAAACTTTGATTTCACCACACCAAACCTTTCAAAACTTATATCTAAGTTATGTAAAGGTTATTTAAGGTATGTTAAGCCTATTTCACTATTCCGGAGTGTTCGTTGGATTAAACTGGTTATATCTACTCATCAGAGCGCGTATAACCCTCCAGAAAGCGATTTAAATCTTGAAATCGAACAAGAATTGATATGTGTAAACGATACACATATTTTTTTTTTTACAAATCCCAAGTATGAAATACTATATTTCATTGGTTTGGCATTTGTTTGATGGTTGGGGTGGCACAGGTGTTACATTACGACATCACAAATCTCGGCCAACAAACCCATTTTCTTTATTTACATTTTTCGTTATGTACTTAGCTAAAACGTTAGATTTTATTGTAAGAGCATTTGGTTAAATTGGTAGATATCACGTCAAAGTAGGTGATACCGAACCCATCGTCACCACTTGCCACCATAAAAAAAATTGTGTAAACTTAGGTTGGAATTTTTTGGAAAACAATATTTTAGCTTTATCCCGTTTTGACCCGAACTTAATTGACATTGTTTTTAAAACGACCCCCTTTTACCCGATCTCACTTTGCTCATAAACCCACATTGACCTGAACCCGTTTTGACCCGTTAGCGAAACCCACCTGACTTAATTGCATCAGATTTGTGCGTTTTGTTAGTTTTATTTAGGTATGATGTTGTATTCTTGAACTCTAATTGTTGTGTTGTTAGTTTGTATTATTGGACCAGAACTTCTTAGCCAGTTTCGAAGTCCCACCATATTTCTTAAGATTTCTTGTGATTGTGATGGAGACTATTTGCTACCAATTATCGTAGGTAAATATAGAATTACTTAGGTAACTTCTTTTTTTAATCTCATTTTACATATTAGCATTGGATCTGTTGGTTGCAAAAACTTGACATTAATATTTATATTCATATCTGCAGGGGAATATGCAGTTGAAAAGCTTATAAGCTTCTATCTGGAAGATGAGGTTTAGGTTGTTTAGTATCAAAGAGGATACGTTCAACCTAGCATTCGTATTAATTCATACATCATATTTATTAATATTTTTTAAATGTAACTTTTTAAACCCGTGTGTCACACGGGATATAAGCTAGTACTAGTATATAACGTTATAAAATAGAATCAAGTTTGAAAATGAAAGCTATCATATTTTTCAACATTAATAGCCTCTAGCTTTGGTTGCCTGTGTGATATATTTCGAATAGAGTGAATTACGTTTTTGGCCCCTGTGGTTATATTACTTTTACTACCTTTTAGTCTAAAAAATAATCTTTTAACATCTGAGCCCCCAACGTCTTTTTTTCTAACTCTTTTGGCCCACAACGTCTTTTTTCTAATCTTTTGGCCTCTAAAAGTAAATGGATGGGGTTAGTGTTAGGGCCAAAAGGGTTAGAAAAAAAGACGTTGGGGGCTCAGATATTAACAAATTCATTTTTGGGCTAAAAGGGTAAAAGTGATATAACCATAGGAGCTAAAATCATAATTTACTCTATTGAATAAGTTTTGTGAAAATTTTGGTACTAGCTAGTCACAGCTTGCATACAGCTATCAAAATAAGTGATAATACAAATACATATTTTATATTCATATTTAATATATTGATTATATTTTATATCAAAATAAGTGGTAATTTCATTGTCGTGCCTACGGGCGGGTGGGGTTGCCGGGTTTTCTCGGGAATTGATGGTGGACTCGAGTTACTTTCGGAGTACTCCGTTTGTCCATTGGGTACCCCGAGAGTGCTCGGGATTGATTCTGTTGGCTGTTAAAAAAAATATATATTGATTATGTAGAAAATAAGAAATATATATGGGGTAATCACCAAAATAGTCATTGACTGGTCAATTTTTCAAAAATAGCCCGTTGACACCCCATAAAATGCCGTTTCACGAATTTCAACCCGGCTCAAAACATAAACTAAGAACTTTCCTTAAAGACCAATCATCTTTTGTCACGTGTTAACTGTCCACCTTTCTCTCTCCTCTTATGTCGTTTCACGAATTATGTAGCTGTCCACCTTTCTCTCTCCTCTTATGTAGTTCACCTTTCTCTTTCCTTTTTCTCTCTCATCTCCCTACTCCCTCCCTGTCTTCATCTTCTTCACCTCCCACAACCACCCTCACCTCCCACCACCACCCTGTAGGATTAACAAACATACTTGATGGGTAAAAAACATTTCTCCCACCACCACCCTGCAACCTCCCACCACCCTTACCACCACCCTGCAACCAACCACCACCCTCACCGAGCACCACCACCCTCCACCCACCACAACCCTCACCTTCTTGAAGCATATGTACAGATCGAAGTTCAACCCTCACCACCCTCAATCAACTCAACAGTGGTTTACGGTGGTGCTCAAGCCGAGCGGTTTCCGGTGAGTGCTCAAGCCGTCACAGGCACTGTTCGAGACGTCTGAGGTGACCCGAGCCGTTTCCGGCAAGTGCTAGTGCTCAAGCCGTCACAGGCACCGTTCGAGACGCCTGAGGTGACCCGAGCCGTTTCCGGCAAGTGCTCAAGCCGTCACAGAAGTTTGTCGGACACGTGTCGTGTTCCAATTGGTTTGCGTTGAAAGAACTCCTTAAGCCGTGTCAGTGAACGGTACCGGCTTGTGGAGAGGTGTCAGTTGGCTAGATTGGAAATTCCGGCGTGGTCGTGGCTATTATGGTGATTTCCCCAATATATATTGAAAGTACATATGTTCTGATCCAACCGATTAATAAGTTTATTTAATAAAAAAAGCAAATCTCATTTAAGTTCCAGAATTTAGCAAACAAGATTTTAAGAAAATGCTGTCACTTTCATTGATATTAATTAATATTATATTTGTAATCCAAGTATCTTAAGCAAGACAAGCAAACATTCACCAAAATTGGTGGGTAAGCCAAAAAAAAAAAGCCAAATTCCCTTTCTTTGTTTCTTTTAAAACGTTATCTTACAGACTACTCATTTTGTTTCTTTTAAAACGTTATATTATTATAGACTACTCATATAATATATTAACAATGTTTCCACCCTCATTGATCATCAAACTCATTTACCGATTCGTTAGTCACACCAGAAACAATTTAAATAAGTATACATATTGCTAATTATAAAATAAGCTACTAAACTTATCATTTGATGTTAGTTTGTCATGTTAACAATACTAGTGAGGTGCCCGCGCGATACAGCGGGGAACACAACACTTATTGAGCTAAAACCATAACCAATACAAAAACTTTCGATTAAGATATTTGAAACAAATGGGTTTAATAACCACTCAAGTATAAAAACTTGTAACTCAAACCTTTGTTTTGGTTCGGTTTGGTTAAGCCATAAATGATTAACCGAAAATGATGATTCGGTTATGGTTATGGTGTGTGAGTGTATGGCGTAATCGATTTAACCGAACAAATTATACATAACATACGGATATTCATAAGAAATAAAACTCGTTTTTTTAATTTACCATTTATATTTATATAATGAATAAATCATTTAGTAATAATAACTTTAAAGACTAACAAAATTATAAACTAAATTTCTTAACTATAATACTTACAACTCTTATGACAAGTCCAATTCTATTCAATTCAAAACTAAATTTAAAATTTAATTAAAATACAAATATGTATAAAAATTCTTTACCAGAAAGAAAAACAACTTTGACTTATATATACATACTAGTGGGAATGCCCGCGCGTTGCCGCGGGTTTTATGTTTTTAGGTGCACGTTACGTGACGAGTTTCACGAAATACGAGTTGATATGATGAGCCACAAACATTTGTCATAAAAATGTATTATATTTTTAACATTTTTTGCAATCGTTTTTATCATCAATGTTGAATTATCTCTTTTGGACCTTAAACTGAGAAAGAAAGATTGATTATTTGCCATAAATTTTGGACCTTAAACAGAGAACACTACAAGAAATCGGACCTTTAGCGACGACCCAAAAAACACTTTTCGCGACGAAATTCTGTCTCTGTTTATAGAAGCCAATTTTCGTCTCTATAGGGTTCAAAAAATGAAATTTCTTGGAAAACCTATAGCAACTAAACTTCGTTGTTATACCTAACGTATGGCGACGAAAAATTTCGTCGCTAAAGGGTTAGTGGCTAAATGCCTCATTTCTTGTAGTGGAAAGAAAGATTATTTGCCACAAATACCAAATTTTACAGCAATTATTTTCCATGTATTTTGCAAAGTCAAACACTACATATGAATTATTTTCCATAGTTGTGGTTGTGTATGCAATGTAGGCACTTGGTTTCTTCCCGTCTTACGCAAGCTCCCAACAAGGTTAGTTGGGTCAGAATCGAAGTAGAGGCTCGCATCGGTTAAAGAAATCTCTGACGAGTCGAGGTTTTGGAAAGTGGCTTCGGCTGTACTTAACGCCATCTAGAACACTTTTCGTTTCTCGCTCGTTCTGGCACCTGGAGTGTCGCTGTCGAATGCGAATGACTTTCTGCTCAAATACATGTCTTGAAGTTGTTTCTCCTCGTTCCATGTTGAGTTTTCGACTGCCAGGTTTACATTTGATGAGTAGGAGCCAGATGCATCGGAGAAGATACGGGTCGCAACTTCTCTAACATCAACACCAAGAGTTTCAGCCTGCTCAAGTGCGTGTTTTCTCACGTAGTTTTGCTCCAATGGTTCGTCTAGCTCGGCGACCATCTTCACTTCCCGGTCCAGGAGGTTCATCTGTGAGAACATATCACATATAAATAGCATTAGAGAAATATAGACAAATGAAAACCGAAAAATGGATTTAAAGTATATGGTTATGGTACCTGATTGATGAAGAGATCCCTGAAGTGAAAGACCCTAATACATATTTGACAAAAAGTCGCAGCGGAAATTTGTGCCATAAAAATTTCTTTCATTACAAACGTCTTGACTTACTTGAAAGTTCATTTTAATATTAAACTTTTACAAAAATAAGGTATAAGTCATGTTTACTAAAGTACATACTCAAATATCCCCGTACAATCTACTTTGTGACCCGATCTTCGATCTCTATTCCTCGTGATAACCGCCTGTGATTCGTACAACCTGCACTCACCACATACATTCATAACATTAGTATACAATACATAAACAAGGTTCAACCTCGTACACTTCCCATTTCGTTATCTTTCTAACTTTAAGCATTTCATCTGCGTACCCATGTCATGGTGAGGCTTCAATAATGTACCTGCATTACCTTTCATTCTCAAGGTACACTATTAATAACGTATTACTCAACGTATCTAAATCACGCGTACATACATCCTTACATGCACACATACACATCTACATACGTACATGCATTCATACATCTCTACATACACGCATACATACATACTTACATTCATTCATCTCTACATACACGCATACATACATGCTTACATTCATTCATCTCTACATACACGCATACATACATGCTTACATTCATTCATCTCTACATACACGCATACATACATACTTACATTCATTCATCTTTACATACACGCATACATACATGCTTACATTCATTCATCTTTACATACACGCATACATACATGCTTACATTCATTCATCTCTACATACACGCATACATACATGCTTACATTCATTCATCTCTACATAGACGCATACATACATACTTACATTCATTCATCTCTACATACACGCATACATACATACGGATCTACATATATACATACGTCCCTACGTTTCTACATACATGCATACTCACATTCACGCATTCAAGATCTTACCGAACCCTTATATACTCATACATACCTTTATGCTTACATACATAGACATCCACATGCATACATACCTTCCCATATCTTCACGTGCATACATATACTCAGACGTACCTTCACACATACACATATATATACACATCTACAGATGTACATACCCATATATACACATACAAGCTCTCACATACTTCTTACATAATCATACATTAATTACATGGGACTTAGACTTAGATTTATAGCCCATAAACATCTAAGGAACGATCAAAATCATGTTTGGGAGGCGCATAAGTTAAAAGGTGTTCTGTTGAACTCCTCTTATGTTAAGATGTGTTTCTTTTGCACTCCTCTTAAGTTAAGAGGTGTTTCTTTTGCACTCCTCTTAAGTTAAGAGGTGTTTCTTGCTGCAGCTACGTTTCATCGTCCGTACGCACTAAAACGCGCATAACTTTTGAACCGTTTACCCGTTTAACCTCCCGTTTCTTCCTACATGATCATAATTTGACCCTCTATCAAATGGACTTGGAACCCCATATCCGACTTAAGGAAATTCCTACCTTACGCGCATTTGGCTTATTATCATTTTCTAAATATTTGACCCGTTATGGGTATTTGTGCATTTAAATGGTCTATGGCATACAAAACCATACTCTTCGCTTTCACACATGACCAAAACATTACTCTAGTCGATTCGCTTGTTTCCAATAGACATTTAAGGTCGTTTGCCCGATATACCTATCAAGGGCGTTTTTGTCAATTTCGCTCTATCCTTAACAACAAAGGAATTCCTTGCATAAGTAACCAATCCTACTACTTAGCTAAAATTCTTAATCACACATACCTTGCTCGGATCAAAACTAAGATCCGTTTAATACTTCATCAACATCATAATATTCATTCCTATTTGACCTCAATTATCATATTTAATTAAGTTGCATATAACTTTACATAAGCAACTAAGAAGTGATTACGAAATCACTTACCTTATGCGTCCGTGCTCGTATCCGATCTCTTGCCTCCTCTTGGCCCGTTAACACCTCGTGCTTGAGCTCGTCTCGACGTGATTCCTATGCTTCCATTTCATCGAAATCACGCTCTTATTAGCATACTCATTTGTACATGTTAACGGTCATATCATTAGTCATTCCTAACAAACGTAACTCATATAGCAATACCCATATCCGTTTGCACTCATGTAATTCATCATGTCATCGCATTAAACACACATAAGTCTAACACGCACCGTATAACTTACTCTAATCTTGCAATTATGACAACACGTCTAACCATTCTTCTTATATCCAGTTGACTTTCAGAAGTCAACGGTTCATTTAATTTAACTTTTGATTTATCATTATATACCCGTAACATCATAATCGACTATACGGACGACAATATATACATTTTATCATACAATTGGTGTGCGTACCACCTTTTAAGCATGACGTACAACTAGTTCATGCATATCCTTCTAATCTCATACATAATTCATCAATTTCTTCCTTCTAATCAACATGAATCATACATGCATAAACATCAAACATACTAGTATCACATTTCTTTCAATTCCTCTAACAAGAATCCATCATACAAATCAAAATACATCAATATTAAGCAAGAATTTAGACATAGATGATTTACCCATGTCATCATCTTCACCATAACAAACAGGTTTCACCCTTAAACATCAAATTAACCTAAACCATGCATAATCCATGTTCTATATGATGATTCTAACACACACCCATTCTCAATTTCATACAAATTCACGGTTTACATCAAAACCCACTTCGTGAAAGATCACCAATCTAACTTTTAAGACATACCTTATGATTCCCTTGTGATGGTGATCATTAATCCATGTTCCTTCACGAATTTAAGCCTTGAATCATCCTTCAATTTGGTGATTTAGTTGAGTTTAGGGTTAGAGCTCTTTGGAGCTCCTGAACATTCGTGAACACACACGAAGTGTGTGTTTGTGTGTGTTGAACTTTCATTTTAATAACTCAACTTCCATCTTGTTCCATTTAACCCCTCATGTTTGCCACTTAACATAATGTGCACTACCTCCATCTTTTAATAATTTTTACCATACATTTAACTAGGTTAAATAGCCTAGTTATTTATTTCATGACGTGTCATATAGGAACACACGGCAATTATAAACATTCGGATTTTGGGGCGTTACATGAAGACTCCGGAGCAGTTTTTGATTGGGTCAACTCCTGGACCGGGCTCCCTAAGTATCACAATTGGCCTCAAATACAAATACCACTATCTAGGCTTTGGCATGCTCTCGTGAGCTCCAAACCGCCCAAAACAAAAAAAAAAATATATGCAGTCAACATTATTGTTCGGTCAACGAATATATTTAACACCCGGGTGCTTTTTGTTTTTTTTTTTTTCTTCTTTCATGACATGTTGATTCAAATTCAACTTTACATGTTGATCTAATTTCAACTTTCATCCTTTATTCACATATAGTCCTTCATCTTCCAATACTTATCATGATGAATTTTCCATTTTCAATATATGGCATCTTTAGTCCCTCCAAGTTTATTAAATAACGTTAGCTTCCAAAACGAATAGTTCATCCGACAGACGAAGACTTTGTGGGGCCCTGTTAACGAATAAAGATCATAAGTGAAATTAGTCTTTAAATATTCAAATAGAATGAAGTATAGAACCAGTATGTAACATGATGGATGTTAGGTCCACCAGCCCAGCCAAGCCCTATGCTTGTTTTCTTCAGGTCAGACTCAGACCTGCACCAGCTTCTTAACATAGCGCTCTAATACTTGAGAAGTTGCATGCCCAACATGTTTGACTATATTAAAAATCAAACGCTGTCCAAACAACATGACACGACATTTTGCCATCTCTAATGAGTATGCATCTTTTTTGTAGAAATGAAAATCCCAAATGAGATCTATAATAGTACTTGAAATTTCTCCAAATAAAAAATCAAAATTACAAAAACGGGTTAATAGGTATTACTTCATTTCAAAGGTAAACAAAAACCATACACAAAATCATTAAACTATAAAAATAGACAGGACAAACGATGGAAACCCACGCATTATTTAAGATCTGACACAAATGAAGTGAAACATTACTCATTGATTTAATCATTGATCACCTAGATAACAATAACAAAAAAAAAATCAAAATTCATACTTAGCATGCGAATTCTCGAACCAATTTACCCATACATAAACAATCACATAAAAATAAATATGCTAGCAAATGTTAACGATACCTCTGGCATTGCACAATGTGCAGAATAAAGCTTCTTCTTCACCTTTCGTTGTATTTCTTCATCATTTCTGCAAATTTTTTCACAATACAGCCACATAGGACCCCCATCAACTTTTGAACAACACCCCCCGGACTACTTATATTTTATATCCATTCATTTCTAAACCTCAACTTGCTAACAAATGACACTTTACCTGACATCAAACGTGTAAGTGATTAATATTGCACTTGTGGAGCGGCACCAAATTTCTTTTTCTATAAACTTCCACAAATTCCGCTTCATCGGCAACTAGGAACAAATCGTTCAATATCAAATCAGCAAAAACAAACAAAATTTCAAATCACTAAAACTATCCAATCAACCAAAATTCATAATAACAAATATAAGATCTGAAATGATCCGAACTAAATAGATCAATATACTCACAATAAGGTCGATGCCGGGTTGATCGGAGCTCCAAAAAATATCATGATCGACCACAAGTGAATCGATGGCTCCCTTGGAGTTCTGATGTTGAGATTATCGCCATAAAGAGATAGAGGGAGAGAACAAGTACAGAAAGTGAACCAGTGGCAACATTGAATGTGGCGATATTTCTCCTGATCAATTTATGTCCTTCAAGAAGAACCATTGAATAACTGATCGCGATGGGAGGAGCAGGGGAAGACATGCAAGAAATATTTGGATGAACATGTATATGAACGTGAAAGTTTTCAGCTATTATGTGAAATTCTCCTTGAAGAAACGTAGCCCTAAAAATCACACAAAACCCAGCCCCAAATTCATTCATATGGACATTCTTCGATGCTTTTCTGGTAACCGTAAACGCCAACGGCAGCATAACGTACCAAATTTATACCCTAATCATCCAACTAATAGCATAAAACTAAAATCTTAATGCAGATTCCTAACAAAATAGATATTAAAATGTAAACAAATCAACACTAACAACAACATTACAACCGATTAACCAGTCGAATTAAAACAAATTGCAAGAACAATACCTTCGATATAGTTGAGAATCACGTCAAAGAAACCTGGCACAACCTTCACACCGTCTTCCTCTTCCCTGTCACATCATATCATTCAGAATCATCCCAACCCATTAAGACACAATATGACGCACTAATTCTTGGGAAAACAAAAAAAATATATAATCCTTGATCTGTATATTGACAACTTTTATACGATTATTCATGGTGCGTTTGGTTGATTTGGTTCTCAAAACTTAGCTATCACCACACAAAAGCAATAATAAAACTCAACAAGATCTACACAACATGAAGGAAGTCTAAAACCTAAATAGCAAATCTGAAAGACGCTATGATAAAATCAAGCAAGATAGCATAAAACCTGATGAATTCGAATGGAGTTGTAGAGTATCACCACCACCGCCTCCGAATCTCTCCATGTTGCAAGTTCTTCTTCCACTGTGAATCCAGAAGAAACAAAACACGAAAATTGATAAGAAGAATAAGATTCTGAAAACCCTAGATCGATTTAGGGTTTGAGAAGAACAATATCTGAACAAGAACCTGCAAATCGGTTCGGGTTCCTTCAAAATCGGAAATCAGGTTATAGGGTGGATGGGGACGGCGAATACCAAAAGATCGCATTCAATTTCAATCGATGATGGAAAATGAAGGAACGGTAGGAGTGAAATCCCTAGGCTACCCCTTGTAGCGTCTTAAAATATCAAACCCTTTTCTATTTTCTCTGCTTATAAAGTGTTGTATATGCTGCTTCCAATGTTGTACATGATGTAAAATTACATTCCTGTCCATCACTTCTCCTTTTTATAATAGTATAGATAAATGAATTACAGAAAGAAAAACAACTTTGAATTATATATACATATAAATGTATTAAATGGGCCTACTTCCCCTTTACTCAACAATTTTGAAGTCACTTCTTAGCCTTTCATCGCCTGGTCACGATTCATAGATTAGAAAAGACATAAGTGAGGAAGATGTCAACAATTAAAATATTATCCAGGGCTGAAAATTGGTTGCTAATTATACAACGGTTCTCTTTTGAACCTTATTCCATGAAAAATAAGTACAATATTGTTATGGTTAAAAGATGGAAAAAGAAATTACCGCCTCTGGTGCAAATCAATGCTAACTTTCTTGATTGTGTAAGGATTAACCTGAATAGAGAAAATAAACAAAATATTATTGATAATACAAACTCAACTTTTTACAGGAAATACCACCAAGATAATAATTACACGAGAAGTTCTAATAATCATATGTTTACAAATCTGGAAAATAATAGTAGAATACACATAGAAATAAAACCAATCTTCAAGACCCTTAACCAATACCAGAACAAAGTAAGGGTCCAATGATCATCTTGCACCAAAATATTATATGCAAAAAAGAAAATTGTGTTCATCAACTCATATTTAGGCGTACATAGATATATACCTAACGATATTCTATGTTGATGCAATAAGTCGAATTTAAACCAAGAAGTGAGAATACCATTTCATATATGTGTATAGTTTTATATGCAAATTTCTTGGTAGATGGAGAAATTCTAAAAGTCCTTTTTTTTATTGTGAAACAAAGAATGTTTAATGACTATTTAATTTTCTATAACCATTCAGTAACCAAAACTCTTGGAATTGAAGCATGTCAATCTTTACTTAATTAATAGATTGTATATGTTCTTCATTTAAAAAGAATATTGTGGTTTAACCAAATTGTTTAAAATAACTTATTTATAAGTTAACGATTAACTTTAACCAAATTTTAAAATTATCAATTTATCTTTATATATATAAGTTTGAACTAATTTAAAACGTTTCCATTCGAAACGTTAGATTTGAACCGGAACTTTTTTTATTTTCAATAAAAATAGAGTTTTATGTATTTATAAAAGAGTATGATAATATGAAACTTTTCATATATCCATATTAATATGGTACTTGTTATTTGATCGGTATTAATATTCTTAATGAATATCAAAGTCTTTCATTTACAGAAAAAAAAAAGAAACAGAATCGAAAATCAAAAGAATGAACGGATTGATATTAATTGAAACCTAAAAGCCAAAATCATTATTATTATATTAATTCTGTTTTTTTTAATACAAGCTATTAATTATTAATTAACTACCCATAATTATTCATCGTTGTTTTTTATTCTTTGTTTCCTTTAGATTTAATCGGGTGATATATTATGCATTACAACTTGTGTGGGGTATGAAGGAAGGGTATAGATGGAAAATGGTACAAAATTATACATTTTAAACATGACCTTTCATATGCCATCTTAAAAAAATCATGGAAATTACCAATGAGGCCATCCTTCACCCTTAATAATGTATTATAGATAGATAATAAAGATTAACTTTAAAATAAACAAAATATAAAAAATAGAGCAGTAAATGAGAATTTAAAAGAACGAAAGATAAAAAGAAGAGTAAATTACAAGTTTTGTCCTTTATGTATGTATCAAATTGCAGGCGTTGTCCTTTACCTTTAAAATTGATGAGTTTTGTCCTTAACGTTTCAAAATCATGCACGTTATGTCCTTTAGGACAAACCCAGTTAATTTTTTTTGTTAAATCTGATTACATAAGGGTATATTAGTCTTTTTACCCATTTACTTAAAAACATTTTAATAAAAAAAATTAATCACCTCCCCCTCTCTCTCTACACCCCCATCTCTCATTAGTCCACCGCCCCCACCGGCCACCGTCAACCCCCCACCTGCCACCGTCAACCACTGCCCGCACCGTCACCACCACCACCCCCAGCCGCCCCCACCAACCACTACCTCCGCAACTATCAACACAACTCTTTCTCTAACTGACCAGAAACAGTTTGACCAGAGCCGAAACATAACTGAGATGGAGAGGTCTGTTGATTTGTGACTCGAACCCGTAACGTCACTGGAAGAATCCGAACTGAAAACCGAACCAACCGAATCTGACCTGGTTTGAATCGTCGTCTACCATTGACCCGAAACCAAACACCACCGCCTCCGCTGTCGTGGCTCCGACGTCACCGCCGTCAGCCACCACAGCACATCTTCGTCATCATCTTCATTCGTCGTCGATCATCGTCATTCGAGAACAAGCATCACCTGCATAACCATCTTCAACTTGACAAACACCACCGCCTCCGCCGTGTGCGGCGGCTCTCCTTCTAATTCTCTGTTTCCTCTATCTCTACCGACTCACACACCCTCTCTCTCTCTCTCTCTAAGATGTTTGGGGTGTGTGGTTGTCGGAGATACGCAGATCGGAGGGGGGTCTCGCTCGTCCGAGAGAACCAGAACAATCCGCCGGCAGCCACCGGCTCCACCGGTGACTCCAGTCGCCGGACAGATTCATAGAGAGGGAGAGAAGGGTAGCAGGGGATGTTTGTGAACACCTGTAAGTCTTAATATTGATTTCATGTGTGGGTGTGCATCTGATGTGTAGATCGAGAGAGAAGGAGATGGCAAGCAATGGTTCTGTGTTTTTGTTTTTGTGACTTGGGAAGATAAGGTAGTAAAGATAATGAGAGGAAGGTTTAGATAAGATGAGATTTAGGGGAGGAGGGGTGATTCACTAGTGATAGATTTCTATCACTCTCACTATCCAATCAAATCATGTCATGTCATCACCCAATATTCTACCACTAGTGATAGAAATGTAGGTGGGGTGGTATCACTAGTGATGGAATTCTATCACTCCCAAATTTTTTTAATTTTCATTTTAAAATTAGAATTTTTAAATTTTATTTTAAAACAAAATTATAAATTTCACTAATTTTTTTAATTTTTTATTTTAAATTAGAAATTAACAATAAAACACTAAAATTAAAAATTTCATTAAATTTAAAACATACTACTTCAATTTAACATACTAGAAACATACAATTTAAAAAAAAACCTACTCCTCGTCCGAATCATGAAACTCCAAACCTAGAGAACCTACTAGTTTGATTAAATCGTATCTCAATCGATAGTGAGTTTCTTCGTTACGCAATTGTAGATGGATATCTTGTTGAACTTGAACTTGTGTACGAGGATCCGACACCCAATCCGGGGATATTGCACGTCCGTCTTCTTTGATCAGCATATTGTGCAATATGATACATGCATACACTATGCTATGTATTGATTTCTTGCTCGTAGCACGAACCGGTCGGTGTAGTATACCCCATCTACCCTTTAAAACACCAAATGCCCTCTCAACATCTTTTCTTGCCGATTCTTGCAATTTTTTGAACGCCTTTTCTTTAGGCTCGACAGGAAATGAGGGAGCTTTCACAAAAACAGACCAAGACGGGTAGATACCATCCACAAGAAAAAAGCATCGTCTGTAATGTCGACCGTTAACATAGAAAGGAGAGGAAGGTGCGGTACCATCCGTTACGCTTTGGAACAACGACGACGTATGCAACACATTGATATCGTTGTTTGAACCTGGAACACCGAAATACGAATGCCAAATCCATAAATCATTCGACGCCACCGCTTCTAGTATGATGGTTGGTCTTTTGATGTCTCCCCTAACATACGCCCCTCGCAACTCTCTTGGACAATTTTTCCACTCGATATGTGTACAATCGATGCTACCGAGCATCCCGGGAAAATGCCATCTAGCCTCGTGTGCGGCGTAAATACGTGAGATGTCGTGGCTCGTCGGTTTACGTAAAAACTCGTTAGCATACAACTTAATGACCGCGTTGCAAAAAAATTGCAAACATTCACGTGAAGTTCTTTCCGACATCGCTAGGTATTCATCATATTGATTGGGAGGGTTACCTGTCGCTAGTTGGCGAATGGCGGACGTGCATTTTTGTATCGGCGTGAAACTTGCTTTGCCCCTCGCATCGTAACCTTCTTGAAACCATTCCTCGCTTGCTTCGATGTCTCCAACAATCTTTAAAAATAATTCTTTGGGTAAACGAAACCGATCTCTAAACGTTTCGGCATTGTAGAGCGGATTTTCCACAAAATAATCGTTCATCAAAACTTCGTTGGCACGTATACGATCACGGTTGACCATCTTCTTCTTTGGGCGGGACGACTCGGCATCAAGCTCGTTATACACCGACACAAAATATTTTAGCGTCTCGTTATCGGAAGACGACTCGGTATCGCTATCGCTAGACATCGGAAACGTCGAATCCGTAGGGAATTCCATTTGAGAAAGATATAAAAATTGTGTGAAATGGGTTTAAATTGGTTTAAAATATGTAGATTGGTGTGTGTAAAATGGTTTAAAATGGAGATATAAATAGATAAAATGGTTAAGGTTTTTTTTTTTTAAATGAATGTTACCGTTTAAAAACGGTCAAAAATTTAAAAAACGGTCCAAATTTTCAAAACTTCAACGCGTTATCTGTTCAACGCGTTTTCTTTATCACGCGTTATGGGGTGGTCGGCGGCGGTGTAGCGTGATGGTTCAACGAGTTATGGATGGTCCATAACGGACCACCCCGCCTGCCCTTAGGAAGAAGATAATATTAACTGGGTTTCATTTGTTTGAGAGAGAGAGAAGAGATAGAAAGAGGGGTTTCAGATTCGAAGATTAGAGAGAGAGAGAGTATGTTTATATACTTTGTTTTGTTTTTAAGTTGTATAAAATGGCCCTTTAATAAAAGTTCTTTACAAACTAGCCCCTGGAAATGTCAAATGACAAGAATGCCCTCATGTACCTTGCACATGATCAGATTTAACAAAAAAAATTAACTGGGTTTGCCCTAAAGGACATAACGTGCAGGATTTTGAAACGTTAAGGACAAAACTCATCAATTTTAAATAGGGCTGTAAACGAACCGAACGAACACGAACAAGGCCATGTTCGTGTTCGTTCGTTAAGGAAATTAACATGTTCGCGAACTGTTCACAAACGCATACCGAACATAAGTTTATGTTCGTGTTCATTCGTTAAGGAAATTCAATTGTTCATGAACAGTTCGTGAACACTGGTCTCGAACACAAACGAACGCAAGCAAATAAAAATGAACACAAACGAACATTTAACTTGAAAATAAAAAAAATGAAAACATTGTTATCCTTAAAAATTGGATATAAGTAGTTAAATACAACCATCAAATGATAAATCAAAACACAAGAAGTCTACCACACCACCAAACAATGAATAAAGTTTAACTAACTTAGACATAGTTATCCCCAAAAATGTCTTAGAATGTCCAAATTTTAGCTATCTTAGAAAAAAAATAAGTTTCAAGTTTTCAATATGTTTAGATAAAAGGTTTATTATTTATCATTATTTTTTAATATAATCAAACGAACATATTACCGAACGTTCACGAACGCAGTCGAACGAACGAGACATGTGTTCGTGTTCGTTCGCTAAGCTAACCGAACGAAATTTTTTGTTCGTGTTCGTTCGTTAAGCTAATCGAACGAACATAAACGAATTTTCCGCCGAATGGTTCACGAACTGTTCGCTGAACGTTCGGTTCATTTACAACCCTAATTTTAAAGGTAAAGGACATCGCCTGAAATTTGAGACAAACATGAAGGACAAAACTTGTAATTTACTCTAAAAAGAATTAACAAATTGGAAAATTCGATCCAACCACCAAGTCAGAATTCCTGGCACCGGTTTTTATTTTATTATTATTTAAACAAAATTTAACTAAATAAAAATTAAAATTTTCTAGTGGATGCCCCGCCCGCGTTGCGGGGCGATGGCCGAATAATGAGAGAGTGTTAGGCAGCTCATTGATACGAAAAACAATTAAATCGAGTCAACCAATTAAAACAAAACACTTTTATAGTTTTAAATAAAAAAACTAAAACAATGGCAATATTGTAATTTTTAACTGAGGAAAAGTTGTATTTTTTGATTGGGGTAAAATCGTAATTTGTCAAAAGCTAAAGTGATGGCAGTACTGTAAATTTTCACAGGGGCAAAATTGTAAATTTTCACAGGGGCAAAATTGTAAATTTTCACAGGAGCAAATTCGTAATTTTGAACTTGGGGTAACAGCGTAAAATAAATTTGAACTAAGGGCACAATCGTAATTTTAAGCTGGAGGCAAAACTACAATTTTATTTTGAACCGAGGGAAAAATCGTAATTTTGAGCTGGGGACAAAAGCGTAATTTTATTTTTAGCTGGGGGCAAAAACGTAATTTTAAAATGGATATAAAATAATAAACTGGTTGGTCCAATGGGGGAGGGCCAGTCAAAATCGTAATTTTGAATTGAGGGCAAAATCGTAATTTTGAGATGGGGACAAAAGCGTAATTTTATTTTGAGCTGAGGACAAAACGGTAATTTTAAACAGAAGAAAAAACGTAATTATAAAATGGATAGAAAATAATAAACTGCTTGGTCCAATGAGGGAGTGTCAGACAGCTGCCTGACACTATTCCCCCAATCTTGTAAATGTATATGTTGGAAATTAACTTTTTATTTTATATTTCAACTTTTATTTTCTGTTATTGTTTAGCTAACTTTTTAATTATTATAGTTAATTTGGACATGTCACGGGTTTTAAACGATATCAAATAACGATCTTTTTAGAATACAACTTGCGTCACTCACATATGTTACACTTCTAACAAGTATATGTTTGTTAAATCGAGTTTCAATCTATTTAATGAGACTTAATCTACGGCTTAGAAGAAAAAACAAATTGATAATTTGTTCTATTCACGATTAACGTTGTAATTACCATCCAATGAAGCTTATGAATTGTGGCCAACTCCGTCCACTCTTATTTTGTCCTTTATAAAGGCAGTCAAGCTCCAAGTAGTCAAATTCTCCAACATTGATATTAACTTAGATATGAGATTTGTTTTAAACATAGTTTCTACTTTATTCAAACTAGGATTGAGACCCGCCGCAATGCGGCGGGGATTCTTTAGTTATAACTAAGTCGATCTACGACCCGTACGTTATGTTAAACCTGTCAAACGGGGAAAAAAGACGATGTAAAAACGTTCACCTACACACACACACGTTGCGCCATGTTAACTCGCAAAATTTAGAACGAAACGCAAAAACGTTAAACCAAAGACGCACGTTGCGATGTGTTAAGTCACAAAATTTAGAACCAAGCATAAAGCGAAAAATTTGCGTAAAATGAAAACTATAAAGGACCAAAGTTGAATGTAAAAAAAGTTATGAGGATAGAATGCAAAAGATAAAAAGTTTTGAGTTAAAAGTAAACAAACAAATAGTTTTGGGTTAAAAGTAATTTATGAAATACTTTTGGGTAAAAAGTAAGAAAAATCAATTTTTTTTTTTAAATCCCCAAAGCCAACGTTACGACAACCATATGCATAACCATTTTTTCTTTGAAAAACCCCCAAAGCACAACCCGCGGTGCGGCGGGGCGTAAAACGGTGTCAAAAACCGTCATCGACCACCAACACTGACTCGACCTATGATATGCGTGTTGCGACGAACCTGTCAAACATGAAAAAATAGAGGTAAAAACGTTGAACCACACATGCACGTTGCGTCGTATTAACTCGAAAAAATTAGAACTATACGCAAAACGAAAATTTGTGAAAAATGAAAAGTATAAGTAACAAAAGTTGTGAAGTTAAATTGCAAATAATTAAAAGTTTTGGGTTAAAGTTAAAAAAAACAATTTTATAGGGTTAAAATAGAAAATGTAAAAACCTTTTGGGTTAAAAGTAAAAATTCAAGTTTTTTTTTTTGAAAAATGCCCTAAGCACAAGTTACAACCTATAGAAGCATAAAGTTGTTGCTTCTTTATATAGGGTTTAATTAAATATTATTTAAGAGTTGGTTAGACAAAAATGGTAGTTAATTTCAACATTTAGGCATTCTATTAAAAAATATTCCTTACATAACTAGTAAAATTGTGACGTGACATCAGTTTGGTTGAAAAGTGTGCCGCATGCTACAAATAATTTGATCGGTTAAAGCACGTTACTTAGAACACCCATAGTAGGGCGTGATTTTTAAAAAAAATTGAAAAAAACGCCCCAAAACGCCTCTCCCCCCACTACACCCGGCGTTAGCCGGCGTTATTTTCAAATAAAATGGAAGTTGGCGTTTTAATTAAAACGCTGAACATGCATTTGCCTAATGTTGACTAGCCAATGGTTGGGATACAAGTAATGACAATTTTCCTTTTTTTTTTAAACATGCACAGGACCCGAAATATGCTCACATGCACATGACCATTTTGTTTTGTTTTGTTTTGTTTTTTTTTTTTTCTAATTGGAAGGGGCGTTATTGGAATAATGCCCCACTACGCCACTTTTGGAATAATGCCCCATGCTGACTGGGATGACACGTGTCAGATAATGCCCCATGATGGGGGCATTATTTTTCTAAACCTCCTACGGGTGGTCTTACAATGGAACGTATATATGGGATCATACACACTTTTTATAAAATAAAGTTTGTTAACAAGTATCATTTAACTCTAAAGCATGTTACTTACAATGGAATGTCTTATTCACGCACACATGTATTATTTAACTCTAAAGTTTGTTAACAAGCACAAAAGTCACTTGTATAAACATATAAAACATAGATTAAATTACAAGTTTTGTCCTTTGTGTTTACATCGTTTTGCAGGCAGTGTCCTTTAGCGTAAAAGTTGACAATTTCTGTACTTAATGTTCCAAATTCTTGCAAGTTCTATCCTTTAGGCCAAAGCCAATTAGATTTTTCGGTTAAGTCTTATCACCCAAGGGCATTTTAGTCTTTTTACCCCATTTATTTAATACTATTTAAAAATAAAACAAAATAATTTGAAATATTATTATTATTAGGAAAAACTACAAGTTTTGTCCTTTATCTTTATACCAATTTTCAGGCGGTGTCCTTTTTAACGAATGTTGACAGGCGATGTCCTTTTCTAGGTATTTTGTTGCAAGTTTAGTCCTTTACACCCAACCCAGTTAAAAAACCTTGTTAATTGTTGGGTGTAAAGGACTAAACTTGCAACAAAATACAAAGGTAAAGGACTAAACTTGCAACAAAATACCTAGTAAAGAACACCGCTTGTCAACAATTAACAGGGTTTTTTAACTGGGTTGTGTGTAAAGAATTAAACTTGCAACAAAATACCTAGTAAAGGACACCGCCTGTCAACATTCGTTAAAAAGGACAACGTCTAAGATAAATGACAAAACTTGTAATTTTTCCTTATTATTATTATTATATAACCTCCATCACAACCACCCTCCACCACCATAACCACCACCACCCTAACAATACATCAACCATACCTTATGATACATTTACTCCAAATCAACACCACCAGTAATCCCTAAGAACCAAAAATACCCAAAACCCCAAAAAATATTCCGGCTTCGAGTCTCCGGCGACCACCACTTGATTTTGACCAGTCTCGTTGACCTCTAAGTCAACAGATAACTGCAAGGTACAATTGATAAATCACAATGCTAATTAATAGTAAACAAATTTAATAATAAAATAATAATAACTAAGAGCAAAAACCAACCTTGTTAGCAAGCTCTGAGGCTTCCAATGTTTTCGATTGATCGTAAATTATTCAGCAAATTGGCAACTTCTATTGCATAATTAGTAAAGGAAATCCACTTCTTATCGTTTAAATTCACTATAAATAAATTTACAAACCCTAAAAGTTAAAAGAAACTAATGAAGCTGTTGAATAAAAATAGAATACTAAGAGATAAGTTAGGAAACAGAGGATATGATTTGCAGCAATCGCCCATAACACTAATTCCACCGCCGCACCTAACCCACCACCACAACCACCCCTTCACCCACCGCTGCACCTAACCCGCCACCAAAACTACCCTAACCGACCACCACATGCTATAACAACCCTCCCGAATATTTTTCTGACACCCTAATATATGTTAAATACCCTTATATGTCTTAAAATACACCCCGTATGTGAAAACCGAGCTCAAAATATAAAATATCATTTAAAATAAATAAAAAACAAGAAAATTGGATTTCAGGCGGGCCGTGTAACCCTTCTCTTAACCCTTACGCGGGCCGCGACAACTTAAAGGTCCAGCGAACCCCGGTGTTGACACGTGTCACGCAACGTGTTGAACCTAGTCATGACCCGGATCAGCTACACCTAGACCCCCCTAGGACGCGGGCCGCGTAAGCCTTCGCTTACATTTACGCGGGTCGCGAGAAACTCGTTTTTCAGCACTATAAGTAGCAGGCATCGGATCTTCAGCAAACTCGTTCAATTCTTTTCTTTCTAAGCGAATTCTGAAGTAGTAGGCATAATATACGGGTATTATATCCCCCTAATTAGCGAGGTTCTGCTCCGTTGTAAGTATTATAACCCCAGTTTCGTATTAGATACGCTGCCCGATTGATCCAGGATTCCGTAACAACTGTCGTGGTTCTGCCCGACGTAGTTGTTGGAATACCGTCTCGGGGAGGGTATCGTTAATATAAATAAAGGGTTATTATACTAACATATGTACATTTGTGTAAATTATAGATTAACACCAGGAAACCCTAGAAGAAGTCTAAAACAGCAATGTGAGTTTATCCGCTTTTTCTAAACCTTTTTGTGAACTATTTTACAAAACCTTAAATGCTTAACAATGTGATTAAGCAGTGATTGAGTCTTTGTAGTTCTTCAATTACTGCCGGTATGTTGGGGTTTTGTATACAAAATGTGGAACACGTTACCATTGGACGACGAGTTAGCCAATGTGTAATATGACCCACCAGTTAGGATTGACAGTACTGAATGAGTAATTGTGTAGAAATAAACAATGTGATCGCTCTCAATACTGTGTTAATTGATAAAATGTTTCTTGATTAAACTGGGATTCACTCACCAGTATTTCCCACTGACAAATGTTTTTAAAACGCGTTTCAGGTAACACAATGTGACAGCCAATTAGTAAAAAGCCAGCTGGAGAGCACTAACGGCTTGGAAAAATGTGGCTATAAAAGTTACAAAAAAGACGATGTTTTAAATTCAATAAAATAGGGTTTATCCCTATAAACGTGTTGTAATAAAGAAACTTGGGTTTACCCATGTGATTATAAATATAAAATATGGTGGTTTTACTCTGATAAACATTTCCTAACTACGGTCCTGGTGTAATTTCCGCTGCCAAATTAATAATTAAAATAACTGATACCACCACAAACGAATGTTCGCGAATGCCCGTTCCTGGGACAGATAAGGGGGCGGGGGTTGCGACAGAAGGTGGTATCAGAGCTTAGCCACTGATTCAGCCACAGGAGTGTTCTGCTGACATCTATATATTATTTAAATTGTTAGGAAATGAATTCTTAAAACACGTGAATATCTGTATTTACTGTTATGTGTTATTTGACTATTTGTTAGTTTACAGTATGAGTAATCAAGGACCCTCAGACGTGTATCGCCAGTTGTCCGATTCACCTAGGAGTGAAGGTACCTCTTCCCAGCCTACCCACTCTGGGTATTCCGCTGATCAGGAAGAAGGGATATTTGCCTTTAAAGCTCAGTCGGAAGAGCCATTCCCTCAGAAATAGAGAGGATGGTTCAGTAAGGGAGCCTTTGAGCGTAGAAAAAGAATGCGAAAGTTGCAGCAACAAAGAGTCCTAGCAGCCGTTAAGCGAGAGTCAGATGCCCATACACAGGATATGCTTAATAGAAGCCTAGCCAATTTCCATATCCTAGCAACAACTGCTGTCGACCCAAGTCTGGAACAACTAGTAGCCCCACAACCCTTACCTTTAATTCCCACTCAGCCGACGGAGGTAGAAATGCATGATTTTAACCCTGAGGAGATACCTAGGATACCAGCCCCTAATCCTTTAGACCCAAATTATGATCCATGGTTTGATGATCTTAGGGATTATGTGCCACGCTACCATCTAAATGATGAAACCTTGCCGAACATAGCAGCGTATCCAGGTCTGGACCCTCTAGATCCCTACTATGACAACGATGAATATATTAGGGAAATTTTAGAGAATCCATACCCTCAGGAGAATCCCAGGCCACAGTATCCAGATCCAGTACTAGCACCTGCACCCCCAATGAGTGCAGAGAACTTGCAAGAACTCCGAATTTTCGGAGAAGAAATCTTAGAGAGTAGTGAGAGGATGGGGTATGTAGGAGAACAACTCGTCTGGAAATACGACGAACGTCAGATGGATTTCGGGGGAAATCCATATCCATGAAAGATGATAAGTGGAGTTGATAATAATAATAATATAATAATATATAATAATGTATTGTAGTATAGACCACTTTGTGGTTAGTAATGCATAACAGTGTTGTACTTTTTAAATTCCTGTTTTAGTGTGTATTTGACGCATACTATATAAAAAGAGTAAAAGTAGCAATGCTCTACGCTTTTGACCAATATGTGTGTTATGTGGTTGTTACCTAAACTATTAATTTTCTTGTGATATTAATATGTGATAAATGTTTAGAATTCAGATGAACGACGAAGTAAACCAAGGAAATCTGAATAATGATAACCAGAGTAACAATAACTCGGGTAACAAAAATCCAAACAACAATGGAAACCAAGTGGATAACAGTGCCATCCAACACATAGTGGCACAAGGAATAATAGATGCGATGCCATATATTATTCAAACGGTTAGGGAAGCAGAAAATAAAAGTAAACGCGATAGCAAGCGACCTTCCGAACCTGAAAACAGCGTAAACAATGGACCCGTACTTCAAATGCCCATTCCCAAAAGGAGAAGAACCGTGTCTTATGGTTGTTCTTATAAAGAATTCTGGTCTTGTAAACCAATGGAATTCTCGGGCAACGAAGGGGCCATTGCAACCCTACGCTGGATAGAAAAGACTGAGGCAGTCTTAAGAATAAGCAAGTGTGCAGAAGAAGATAAGATAATGTTTGCTTCCAATTTGTTTAAGAATTCAGCACTAGAATGGTGGAATACTATTCTCCAGACTAAAGGAAGTAATAGAACTTACAATATGGAATGGGAGGAGTTTAAAAACATGGTAGAAAGGAAATTCTGCCCTCTGACGTGTGCGTATATATACATAATTTTGCAATGAAATTACACACGATTTGGTTTTAAATTTATAAAAGTGATTATTACTTTAATATCAAAACACACACGAAAGAGGCAAGTGTACCCCGTCATATGTGTAGTAAAGTATCGGTAAGAACCAAGTATCGATCCAAGGAAATGGGCGGAGAAATAACACTAGACCTTTGTCACTAAACTACCGGTAAAAACATAAGTTTTGTGATTTTTAATAAACTAAAGTAAGCATAAACAAATACTTATAAAACATAGTAGAAAATAGATAAAAAGCCTTGCTTAATACACAACCAAAGCATGTCAACTAAGTCGGTTTTGGCACTAGAAGCATTCGGTCAATTCTCCAATTTCGAGACAATTAGTATCCCTTTCGGGAATCCTAACATGACAATCATTCGGAAAGTTAAAACGATAAACACACTTTAACCACCTAAAATTGTTCTTTAACGTGCAATTGATAAATGTCTATGAAAATCTCTTAAAAATAAGTTAGTCATCCGTTAGGAGTTTTCTAACCTCACTTAAACAAGGAAAGCGACACCGATAAACACAATGCAACCACCGAGACAAGCATAAACTAGATTAAATCACAACCGAGTTCATTTTACAAATCTTACACATAAATTCACCAAGATAGCAATTTTGGCCTAAACTACTAACTAAGTTAACAAATCATGGCAAGAATTCATAACGACACCATTTAACCCGGTTAGGTCCTTACGTGACGGCAAGCTTTCTTGATTAACAATAATTACATTTTATTAAATCACTAACCATTTCTAGTATCATGATGCACACATTTAAACCAAGCTAAACTAGTTAACCAAGTTCAAAGTTTACTAATACAAGATTAATTAAGCTTCATTTTTCAACTATCTTAACTAACCAAATGCTAATCATCCAACACAATTACTTATAATCAAGAAATCAATATCAATAACAAGGTTGCAAACTAATCATCAAAGATAATCATAGAAAATACTTCCAAATGTCATTACAAACAAAGATTAACACACTAATGGCTATAATCAAGCAAGGGATTGTTGTGTTTTTGCCCAAAGGCTACAATAATACATAAACATTAATCTAAATGCTTGAAAGATTAACAAAATCATGGAAAGATTAGAAAACCAAACTATAAACAAGCATAAGATTAAGAATATGGAAGATAACGAAGCTAATCGGCACAATGTGGCTTGAATCCGGGTGAAAGCAGAAGCCTCCGGAGCCTGAAAATCGCCAGAATCGCTTCCAAAATGTCCAGAGTTACGAGCAGAATGTTTCTGCAAGTTTTTATATTTTTTCGAAGTCGCACGGTCGTGCGTCCTGTTGCACGATCGTTCACTTTAAGCAATTATTGGAGTATGGTGCACCATACTGCATGACGTCATCAGATCTTTGACCAGATTCGATATCGCACGACCGTTCTTCAGATGGCACGGTCGTTCAATGCCGGGTTCTTGTTGCACGCCTAGTTGCACTGGCCGTTCAGTACCGAGGTTTGGCTGGATCATCGGATCCGCACGGGGTGCAAGATCTGGAACGACCGTGCATCACCGAGATGGTCTTGATTTCCTTGCACGCCGTGTTGCACGTTCGTTCAATGCCGTACTGAATTGGTTTTGTCGGATATGCACGGTCGTGCATCAGGTCGCACGACCGTTCCACACGCCCAGGTCAGTTTTTTCTTAACAGAATGTTCGCAGCTTCGTCGTTTTGTCCGGAAAGTCCTCGTTTTCGCTATCATCTTGTCTGGTATGCTGTTTTAGGGCTGTAAACAAAAGTGTAGATGATTAAGCATCCGAATGACGGTTTTACGGCCGAAAACGCATAAAATAGGAGTAAAACGGGGGACTAAAATATGTGTAAATTAGCGAATATCAAATCTCCCCACACTTGAACCTTGCTTGTCCTCAAGCAAGCTAAACTAAAATACAATAAAAGATAGAATCAAACAATAACGATAATTTACACAATATTTTATTGAAACTACTACAAACGGTTAGCCGGTTTTTCGAAAGACAACATCAAAAGACTCAAACCCAACAAGCATATGCAAATATAGCGACAACCAAAAAGCCGTGACTTCACATTTAATTGACTCAACATGTTAGTCTTCACACAACTCACAATGTTCACACACACTCGGTTTTATTTATGAAACATACATAAAATGTGTACGTGCAAACACTCAATGCCTCGTCAATGAAATGTGTAATATCATAAGCTTATCATAAGATCTCGTCTCCACCAACTAACATACGAAAAAGTGTAAATCAAGAGGTCTTTACGGGTTATAACGTTAGGCTTGGGCGAAGGGTATGGAAATGGATATTTAAGGTGGCGAAAATGGTTAAAACTCGGTAGTAGCGTTTAACTAGCAACAAACAATACAACTATACATACAAATGCCTTAAAAAGGCGACTATTGCGCAATCGAGCTAATCAACGATATTTTAACATTTAAGCATTCAAAATTGCTCGATTTTCGTCGACTTCACCCTATTTTAGGGTGTTTTATTTTTTACTTTTAACTAGAAACTAGATACCTAAACAATAAACTACAACAAACGCTAGTTAAACGATTATTTTGACCGAGTTTCAACACTAAAAAGGTTTAAAACATAAAAAGGCTAAATTTGGCTAAGTGGGCGATAATGTGGGTAAACAAAGGTAAATGGGAAGGCTCGACATGGTTAATACTAAAGGGTAATATAAGGTTTACGGGAAGCACAACACAAAGAACAAGGTTTACAACAAAGGGGTAATCTAAGTGCCTCTATCACTTCTACACAATTCCGCAAGTTCATGGTCTTAACAAGCATACTAGTGACAAGTTCTAAATTACACATAACATCCGGCTCACTCCTATATCCGAAATGAACAAATATATAACAATATCAAGGCTCAAATATGCTCACGTAATGGACGGAATGGGTAAAAGTGTGAAAACTATCATGCAAGTCTTTCTTTGTTTGTCACGCTTTCAGGTTTCCTTTTTCAAAAATATTTTGCTTGTCGAGTTTTTATCAAGTCCGAAGCTTTCTAAAACACAACCAACCGGTTTATTTACTAAAATATATACAAAATACAGGTATTTTTGAATGCTTTTTCTGATTTTCTGATATATATTTTTTTTAAATGAGGACAAACAAAGTTAACCCCCTCCCCACACTTGAACTTCGCATTGTCCCCAATGCGAGACCCGAAATATAGAGAAAAGGATAATAGTAATCCCCTCAAGATGATGTTGATTCAACGAGACTTCCGAAGCTGTATCTGTCACGTGCTCCGATCCAAGATATGTCGGATCTGCAAGTATGTCACATGTACACCAAAACAGAAACAGAATAAACATAAATAAACCATAATGTACATAAATATAAGACTAACATCCAAACAAAGACATAATATAAAGTAAATTGTCTGAAAACAAAATACAATCCGAGGGTGTTGAAATAACAAACAAAATGAACACCCAAAATATAAAGTACTGAAATAAAAACAACCACCATCAATCAATACCACCGACTCCTACGCGTCATCACCATCATCGTCTCTAGTAAAGGACAGACCCGCATATCCGTAACTAGGTGGGTTCCACGGTGGGAACTGTGGGGGATGCTGAAAGTAGTCGGAATATGGATGATGCATCTCCCCAAACAGATATGAGAACCCAGCACTCACTCCCTGATATAAACTATCCTGGTTTGCCCGAAGCTGATCCTGAGCGGCCCTAATCTCGTCCTGTCTAGACCGGATCTGGTCAATATAAACCCCATGCTGTTCCTGGTTAACCCTGATCTGATCCTGGTTAACTTGCATCTGCTAGAACTGCTGATAGAACTCGGGCCAGTCCTGATGCTGGTGGAATGCATGGTGCTGCGGTGAGTGTGGTGGTGTCTGTGGCTGGTGCTGGTGCTGCTGCTCCGGATGCTCCTGATCGTGCATCTCCTCATCCTCATGTTCCTCCACAGCTGGAGGCAACGGGTCCCAGACCTCGTTGTTCAACCCCTTCAATCTATCCCCGTGAGGCAACTCAACAATCACTCCCATCGCCTTCAGTGACCTAATGTCAACATAAACACCCTCGGTTATCAGAGTGAGACCCTGAAGTACCTCGTCAGTCATCAATCCCAGATTATAAGCAATTTTGGTCACGTACTGACCGGCGTGGATTTGACTGTTGGGCTTCCGCCCCGAGCACTTCACGAAGTATTCCGCCATCCTTGCGGCAAGGTTGATATGGACTCTCTCAACCAGCGTATATAGGAAAATCAAATCTGGTGTTGGACAGTTCCCAAGACTGTCCATGCGCCCGCAAATTGTGTGGCTGAACACATGGTGCATCACTCGCACCAAAGGATCTCTCAGTCGTGAAGCCTTCGACATTCTTGGGTCATAAGGGTCACCAATAGCATTTTCAGCCCAAAACTGGTTCCGTGCTTCATCGGTTGGAAACGTGAACTGATCATTGAAGACTTCGGAGTCCATGTCTTCTCTTGTATAAATCCCGAGCTTCCTCCCCAATCGACCCACCGTCCAACTATGCCATTTTCTACCCAACCGGAAAGCTATCCGCTCCTTGTAGCGGAATTTGGGCCTTCTATGAGCAACCGGCTTCTCATAGAAATATGATGAAAATAACTCTATTGTCAGCTCACGGTAGACAGTTCGGTTGATGGATATTAAGCGGGCAAGTGGGTAAGTGAGCATGCTGTCAAGTCTGTCACTCTGGTTTATCTCCCCCATAACTTCCCAATCCAGCCACCGGGGGAGTCCGAATTGCCCCCGCCTTGCCCATAAGGCGTCCCGTCTCGGGATGCAAAGAGCCTCTCGCTCGTTATTGGGGTCAAATTGAAGGAAGGATGATCAATCTGTATGAGGAATAACGTTAGAAAGATGGAAACAGGAAAATTTTGAATCAAAAACAGCCGAGCAGCCAATTATGAAGAAGCTGTGAATCTGATCTGGGCATATGGCACGGTCGTGCGACGAGACGCACGGTCGTGCGTCGCCGACAACGAGTACTTGTAGCCCAAATCTGTCGGAACTGCACGGCGTGCAACCAACGGCACCACCGTGCAACACCGACCAACAAGCAGATCATCGTGAATCACCGGCGAGGCACGACCGTTCCATACGAGGAACGTCCGTGCGACTGCGTTTTTCTGCAGATTCTGACCCAGGCTCTTATTAGCCCGATTTTTTCACAAATCATCAATTTTTTACACAAACAGGGGTCAGAAAATGCACCGGATGTTCACGATACGAATGGTTCTTACAAGGGTTAGGGTTTCGATTTGTTTATGAAGAGAACCCAAAAAGGCCTTGAAGAAACGGATGAATCTACCCTAGAAAGCGAAAAAACAGGTAATCTACATGAAGGAACGTACCGTGCGAAGTAGGGTGTGAAATCGTGCGAAGAACCGTGCAGATGGCTAGTGTTCGCGAATGAAGGGAAAAGAAGTAGATGGGGGTTTTTATATTGTGCAAAAGACAAAACTGCCCCTGCCTCTCGCACGGTCGTGCGTCACCTACATTTTTCAATCCTGCAGCATGTTCTCGGAGATGCACCGGGGGTGCGACTCACCGTGCGGCGTGTCCGGAAATGCACGGTCGTGCGACTCGTGGAACGACCGTGTAACAGCTGCAGATCAGAATTTTCCGCAGAAGCCATTTCCAGCAACTGTTTTGGCCGTTTTTCGCCATTTTTTCAACACGCTAACTGTTTAAACAATATTTCACCATAGAACCCTCGCCCGAAACGTATGAAACTTAAACAAACTAACGGAAACTACCTAACTAACATAAATTACGCTAAAACTAGAAAAACACCTAAAAAGACGATACTACCCCTAAAGCGCAAAATACGCTCTTGCTACATTTTTTATCCGCGAGTCAGTAGCGTAGACTCTCTCCTCCCCACACTTATGAGGTGTGCGGGGTTTGGAGCTCAATTACCTCCACCGCCGACTCTCTCGGCCCGGCAACGTACAACTTCAACCGGTGACCATTTACCTTGAATGTAACGCCATCCGCGTTCTCTACTGCAACAGTACCATACGGAAATACCTCCTTAACCGTATATGGTCCTGTCCAGCGTGAATGAAGCTTCCCAGGAAATAAGCGCAGCCGTGAATTGTACAGAAGAACAAGATCACCCGCTTGGAATTCTTTGTGGTCCTTCAAGCGTTTGTCGTGAAGTTTCTTCGTGCGCTCTTTGTAGAGTACGGAGCTTTCATAGGCTTGTTGTCGCAATTCTTCTAATTCATGAATTTGGAGAAACCGGTCTTCACCTCCGGTTTTAAGGTCCAAATTCACGGTTTTCAAAGCCCACATAGCCTTGTGCTCCAACTCCACCGGTAAATGGCATGCCTTTCTGTATACCAACCTAAAGGGGGTGGTCCCTATAGGGGTCTTATAAGCTGTACGGAATGCCCACAATGCCTCCTCAAGTTTGTCCGACCACTCCTTGCGGTTTGCACCAACAGACCGCTCAAGGATGCGCTTAAGCCCACGGTTCGTGACTTCCACTTGCCCGCTCGTCTGCGGATGATAGGGCGTGGATAAACGGTGATGCACACCGTATCGGGACAAAGCCTTTTCAAGCTGTGTGTTACAGAAATGAGTCCCTCTGTCACTAATGAGCGCTTTCGGAGCGCCAAATCAGGCGAACAAACTTTTTAAGAATCTCACGACCACCCTGGCGTCATTTGTGGGTAAGGCTTGCGCCTCCGCCCACTTTGATACGTAGTCAACTGCGACCAGGATGTATTTGTTACCTCGTGAGGGGGGAAACGGTCCCATGAAGTCTATCCCCCAAACATCAAAGACTTCACAAACTTGTATCCAGTTCTGGGGCATTTCGTCGCGTGCCGATATGTTCGTCGCCCTCTGACAAGCATCGCACGCTTTCACCCAACTCTGCGCGTCACGGAAAATGGTCGGCCAGAAAAACCCGGAATCCAACACCTTCTTCGCGGTGAAGTTGTCTCCGTGGTGGCCTCCGGTAGGTCCCTCATGACACTGGCGCAGAATATCGGTCGCCTCAGTCCCTGATACACATCTTCTGATCACCTGATCAGCACCCACCATGAATAGAAAAGGGTCGTCCCAAATGTAATGCCTGATATCTGAAAAGAATTTCCTCTTTTGCTGGTGAGTCAACCCTTTAATCAGAATTCTACAAGCAAGGTAGTTCGCAAAGTCGGCGAACCAAGGCGACTCATCGCATATCTCTACACCCATCAAAGACTCGAGCGGGAAATTGTCATTGATTGAATCCCAACGCGAGTCCTCGATATCTCCATGTTCTAACCGAGATAGATGGTCAGCCGCCACATTCAAAGCACCCTTTTTATCTTGGATTTTGATATCAAACTCTTGCAGCAACAAGATCCATCTGATTAGACGCGGTTTAGCGTCCTGTTTGCTGAAGAGGTATCTAATGGCTGCGTGATCAGTATACACAACGGTTTTTGAAAGCACTAAATACGATCTAAATTTATCAAATGCGAAAACGACCGCCAAGAGCTCTTTTTCAATCGTGGTGTAATGCTCTTGGGCGTCGTGAAGAGTTTTATTCGCATAATAGATCGGGTGAAAGTGCTTTTCTTTCTTTTGACCCAGAACGGCCCCTATAGCGTAATCACTCGCATCGCACATAATTTCAAACGGCAGACTCCAGTCCGGTGTAACTAAAATAGGGGCCTCAATCAACTTTTGCTTGAGAAGGTCAAAAACCCTCAAGCAATCATCTCCAAATATGAACGGAGCGTCTTTCTCCAACAAACGGGTCATAGGTCAAGCGATTTTTGAAAAGTCCTTTATGAATCGCCTGTAGAACCCTGCATGACCAAGAAAGCTCCGTATCGCTCACACAGAGGTGGGGGGCGGAAGTCGTGAAATAACGTCGACTTTAGCTTGATCGACTTCCATGCCCGCATGAGAAATCTTGTGTCCCAGAACTATGCCCTCCTTCACCATGAAGTGGCATTTCTCCCAGTTCAGGACCAGATTCGTCTCCTCACACCTCTTCAACATCTTTCTCAAATTTTCCAAGCAATGATCGAAGGAATCCCCAAATACCGAAAAATCATCCATGAAAACCTCCATGGAATCCTCGATCATGTCATGGAAAATTGCAACCATGCATCTCTGGAAGGTCGTTGGTGCATTACACAACCCAAAAGGCATCCGCCGGTAGGCGAATGTGCCGAAGGGGCAGGTAAAGGTAGTCTTCTCCTGATCCTCAGGAGCGATAGGAATTTGGAAGTACCCAGAGAACCTGTCCAAGAAACAGTAATACAACTTCCCCGACAGACGTTCCAACATCGGGTCGATGAATGGAAATGGGAAGTGATCCTTACGAGTAGCATCGTTGAGTTTGCGGTAATCAATGCAAACTCGCCACCCAGTGACGGTACGGGTAGGAATTAGTTCATTCCTATCATTTGAGACTACAGTCATACCACCTTTCTTGGGTACAACCTGCACTGGACTAACCCACACAGAGTCGGATATACGATAAATCATCCCGGCATCCAACAACTTAATCACTTCTTTCTTTACCACGTCTTGCATATTTGGATTTAAACGCCTCTGATGCTGTGCACATGGTTTGTACTCGTCTTCCATCAGAATCTTGTGAGTACAGAAAGAAGGATTGATGCCCTTGATATCCATGATTTTCCATGCAATGGCTCTCTTATGAAGTCTTAGAACCTCAACAAGCTGATTCTTCTCAACCTTTTCCAATGATGCCGAAATTATGACCGGTAAGCGACGCTCCTCGTCAAGAAATGCATACTCAAGATGTTGCGGGAGTTCTTTCAACTCCAAAGACGGTGGATCTTTAACCGACGGTTTTGCTTTCTCTTCTTCTATATGAACAATTTCAAGAAATCTCTCCGGACTCTGGGGACCATCGTCACCAATCTGATAGACTGGCTGCTCGAAATCGTGGCCCTCCTGCGTAATGCCAATCAGGTCCCCACACGACAGACGTGTGTCCGAATCAATCTCATCAACAGTACCTTGAAAATGAGAGCACACACATGCATCGACAATGTCAACGTAATAAAGCTTGTCATCGTGACATTGCGAATGCTGCATCGATCTTTTGATATCGAATGTCACGTGCTCATCATTCACTCGGAGCGTGATTTGGCCAGC
This sequence comes from Helianthus tuberosus, assembly GCA_030545235.1. Classification (NCBI taxonomy): domain Eukaryota; kingdom Viridiplantae; phylum Streptophyta; class Magnoliopsida; order Asterales; family Asteraceae; genus Helianthus; species Helianthus tuberosus. The sequence goes on along the minus strand of CM060390.1, from coordinate 120,574,488 downwards.
TGCCACATCAACAATCGTCCTCGCTGTATTGAGGAAAGGGCGTCCAAGTATCAAAGGTACTCTTGAATCCTCGTCCATGTCAAGAATAACAAAATCCACGGGGAAAACAAATTTATCAATTTTTACAAGCATGTTTTCCACAAATCCACGCGGATACTTGATTGAACGGTCTGCCAACCGAATGCTCATTCTAGTAGGTGACGGCTCACCCAGATCCAGTTTAGTAAAAACCTTATAAGGCATAAGGTTGATACTTGCTCCCAAGTCAGCCAATGCATGGCTAACAGACATGTTTCCAATCAAACATGGAAGCGTAAAACTACCCGGATCTCCCATTTTCATGGGCAGACGGTTTTATAGAACGGCAGAACAAGTTTCATTCATCACCACACATGATATATCCTCGAGCTTCTGTTTATTCGAGAGGATATCCTTAAGGAATTTCGCATACTTTGGCATCTGGGCCAAGGCTTCAACAAACGGTATATTGATGTGTAGTTGCTTAAACAACTCAAGGAACTTACCGTATTGTTCTTCGTTCTTCTGCTTCTTCAGCCTGCCTGGATAAGGTACTGGAGGAGTGTAATCTTTGACCGGCTCCTGGACTTGTGCTGTACTTGCTGGGCGTAGCCTGGCTTGCACCTCGTCCGGTGTGTCAGTCGGGACCGCTTCAGTGATCGGTGCTGAGTCCGATATGACGGGTCCGGTAGGTTTTCCACTCCTGGTCATGACAGCATTCACATCCATGTGTCCGCTCGGGTTTGGTTTTGTATTACCCGGAAGACCACCCTGGGGTCTTTTAGACATCATCTGTGCCAGCTGACCAACCTGATTCTCGATATTCTGAATCGAGGCCTTGTGACTCCTCATTTCTCCCTCATGAGAAAGAAAACGATCCTCGCTCTGCTGGTAGCGTTTTTCAGCCAACTGATTCGCACTCGAGGAGCTAGTAAGAAGCTGAGCCATCATATCCTCCAGCTTCGAACTAGACTGAGGGGCCTACTGCTGGGAGCTACTCCCAGTGCCCTGATTCTGATATGAATATGGACGCTGCTGGTAAGGTTGGTTGTATTGCTGGAACTGCTGACCCTGACCCTGCTGCGGTGCTGGAGCGCGCGGATTGAACCCCAATGGGTTTTGATTGCCTGTATTCGCTCGCCACCAAAAGTTTGGGTGATTTCTCCAACCGGGATTATAGGTGTTACTGTACGGGTTGTTCTGCGGCCTCACCTGATTACTCACGAAATCTACTTCTTCGTGGCCCTCATATACGACTCCCTGAAAACATGCCCCAGGCTCGTGTGACATTCCACACTGGTCACATCCCGAGCCAGCATGCGCAATCATCTGGGACCTGTCGAATCTCGATGCAAGAGCCGAGATTTGTGCAGTAATGGCCGTATAGGCGTCTACAGCATGAACTCCTGCGCGAGATGATGATGATGATGCCCGGCCTCTATCTCCTTCTCGACGCGAGCTGGATTTCAACGCAGCTTTTTCTATGATATCGTACGCTTCAGTCGGCGTCTTAGTTCCTAGATCGCCTCCTGCGTTCACGTCTAATCGCTCCTGCTTGTTGTAACTGAGCCCCTGATAGAACGTCAAGACCAGCTGTCTCTTGGAGAAGCCATGATGGGGCACATCAATCAACAAATCCTTGAATCTCTCCCAAGCTGCATGCAACGACTCGCCCTCGTCCTGGAGAAAGGAAACAATTCGGTTCCGTAGCTTGTTCGTTTTCTCAGGTGGAAAATATTTCTGCATAAACTGCTCCGCCAACTGATTCCAGGTCCTGATGGACCCGGCTGGGAGTGACATAAGCCAAGCTCTAGCTTTGTCACGTAATGAGAACGGAAACAACCTTAACCGAATTGCATCCTCCGAAACACCTGTAATCTTAAACGTGGAACAAATGTGGAGAAAAGCCGCTATATGTCATCCGGGATCCTCATGCTCACGCCCGTCAAACTGTACTGAATTCTGCACCATATTAATAATACTAGATCTAATTTCAAAAGTAGGTGCATCAATAGTAGGCTGAAGGATACTCGGCTCCAGGCCTGCCCTTCCGGGCTGATTTGTCTCATTCAAAGGTCGCTCATCGTCTGCCATGATTGCGTCTCCTCCTGAGCCCTCGGCTTCAATGGGTACCACCGGCTCCGGCTCACCACTTGCGAGCAGTTGCCTAACCGCCCGTCCTCTCGCGCGTAGACGTCTCCTAAGATCACGTTCGGGCTCGTCTGACGGTTCAACAACTTCTGGAGCGGGGGTCGAGAACATTAACCTGCAAACGAAAATTTGACACAATGAATATTTTATTAATAAAATAATGCTATTTGTTTTTTGCTGAATAGAAACATAATATTATTAAAAATGGGCTGGAAATTTTATAAAAATCCGAAAATGGGCCTGAAAATTTATAAAAAATCAACACAATAAGAATAAATCGAATCGGCTAATACAAAAATGATTTTAAGGTGCCGAAAACCCAAAGAATAAATGAATAAATAAATCCGGATCAAATAAATAAAAGGAATCAAAATTTACAAGTGTACAAAAGAATCACGAAAACGAATAAATATAATTAAAAGCAAGAAATATTAACAAATAGATAAACAAATAAATAATCAATAAAGTATACACAAATATTAACAAGTATATACGCCGATAACACAATGACTCGGGTCGTTCCTAAAACTCGCCATTTCCCCGGCAACGACGCCAAAAACTTGACGTGTGCGTATATATACATAATTTTGCAATGAAATTACACACGATTTGGTTTTAAATTTATAAAAGTGATTATTACTTTAACATCAAAACACACAGGAAAGAGGCAAGTGTACCCCGTCATATATGTAGTAAAGTATCGGTAAGAACCAAGTATCGATCCAAGGAAATGGGCGGAGAAATAATACTAGACCTTTGTCACTAAATTACCGGTAAAAACATAAGTTTTGTGATTTTTAATAAACTAAAGTAAGCATAAACAAATACTTATAAAACATAGTAGAAAATAGATAAAAAGCCTTGCTTAATACACAACCAAAGCATGTCAACTAAGTCGGTTTTGGCACTAGAAGTATTCGGTCAATTCTCCAATTTTAAGACATTTAGTATCCCTTTCGGGAATCCTCACATGACAATCATTCGGAAAGTTAAAACGATAAACACACTTTAACCACCTAAAATTGTTCTTTAACGTGCAATTGATAAATGTCTATGAAAATCTCTTAAAAATAAGTTAGTCGTCCGTTAGGAGTTTTCTAACCTCACTTAAACAAGGAAAGCGACACCGATAAACACAATGCAACCACCGAGACAAGCATAAACTAGATTAAATCACAACCGAGTTCATTTTACAAATCTTACACATAAATTCACCAAGATAGCAATTTTGGCTTAAACTACTAACTAAGTTAACAAATCATGGCAAGAATTCATAACGACACCATTTAACCCGGTTAGGTCCTTACGTGACGACAAGCTTTCTTGATTAACAAAAATTACATTTTTTTAAATCACTAACCATTTCTAGTATCATGATGCACACATTTAAACCAAGCTAAACTAGTTAACCAAGTTCAAAGTTTACTAATACAAGATTAATTAAGCTTCATTTTTCAACTATCTTAACTAACCAAATGCTAATCATCCAACACAATTACTTATAATCAAGAAATCAATATCAATAACAAGGTTGCAAACTAATCATCAAAGATAATCATAGAAAATACTTCCAAATGTCATTACAAACAAAGATTAACACACTAATGGCTATAATCAAGCAAGGGATTGTTGTGTTTTTGCCCAAAGGCTACAATAATACATAAACATTAATCTAAATGCTTGAAAGATTAACAAAATCATGGAAAGATTAGAAAACCAAACCATAAACAAGCATAAGATTAAGAATCTGGAAGATAACGAAGCTAATCGGCACAATGTGGCTTGAATCCGGGTGAAAGCAGAAGCCTCCGGAGCCTGAAAATCGCCAGAATCGCTTCCAAAATGTCCAGAGTTACGAGCAGAATGTTTCTGCAAGTTTTTATATTTTTTCAAAGTCGCACGGTCGTGCGTCCTGTTGCACGACCGTTCACTTTAAGCAATTATTGGAGTATGGTGCACCATACTGCATGACGTCATCAGATCTTTGACCAGATTCGATATCGCACGACCGTTCTTCAGATGGCACGGTCCTTCAATGCCGGGTTCTTGTTGCATGCCTAGTCGCACTGGCCGTTCAGTACCGAGGTTTGACTGGATCATCGGATCCGCACGGGGTGCAAGATCTGGAACGACCGTGCATCACCGAGATGGTCTTGATTTCCTTGCACGCCGTGTTGCATGTTTGTTCAATGCCGTACTGAATTGGTTTTGTCGGATATGCACGGTCGTGCATCAGGTCGCATGACCGTTCCACACGCCCAGGTCAGTTTTTCTTAACAGAATGTTCGCAGCTTCGTCGTTTTGTCCGGAAAGCCCTCGTTTTCGCTATCATCTTGTCTGGTATGTTGTTTTAGGCCTGTAAACAAAAGTGTAGATGATTAAGGATCCGAATGACGGTTTTACGGCCGAAAACGCATAAAATAGGAGTAAAACAGGGGACTAAAATATGTGTAAATTAGCGAATATCACCCTCCTAATGAAAAAGAACAAATAGCAAACAAGTTCTTAAACCTTAGAATGACTGGTGTAGATAGTAAGGGGTACACTAAGTTATTCTTTGAATATGCTAGAATAGTGCCTGTTAGGTCCCGGTTTGTCTCCGAACGATTGCGAACCGACTCATGCGACGTGCGGAATCCGTGCATGAGCAAGACCGAAACACACGAAACGTAATCAATCTGTGATTCTTTGATAAATCTGAAAAGATACAAGAACCTTGAATCACCTTGGATAAGCTTTCTCTCTCTACTTTCTCTCTCTAGAACTCTAGCTCTCCAAGTCACAAATGGCAAAAGTTCCTAAATGAAACCCTAAGGCTTCTATTTATAGGCCAAGGCTTATAAGGAGAGTTCCCCTTATTTACAATAATGCCACCTTGCCTTTTCTATCTAATATTACAATGTAAGGCTAGAAATAAACTGTTTCAGCTACGATTTTGAGATGACGGAGGCGATAGACATACTGCACTAACTGACTCCCCCTTGGATATTGCCGCAGTCAATCTCAAACATTTTGTCAGACTCGTAGCTTTTGGTCTTTTTCTCTCTCACTGAGTCTTCTTGAAGCTTTAACACGTTTTCATCAATGTAGACTCCCTCTTGCTCAAACAGAATCCCGGTGGACCTGTCTTCAGCTTCAGCTCCTTGTTTTCAGTAGACTCTTCAGGCTCCCCCTTTCGTCAAGCTTCCGTGCTTTTGGGATTGACACCTGGCTTTCCGATTACAAGCTCTTCTGGGAAAAGTATCCTGGCGCCTATGCACGCTTCCCTTTCGTTGAGCTCGTCTTCAGACTCCCCCTTAGACTCGGCTATCGGGATCGTAGTCTGGAATCTGCAATCCTCAAACATTTATAAGTAAAAATGTTTTGAACATCCAGGATTGAAAACCTGGCTCTCTCAACTTTTGCTAGAATATTTTATAATGAAAGCATTTTCGATTGTCCAGGTATCGTAACCTGGCTCTATTAATCTTTCTAAATCAAGATCCTGGGACTAAGATATAATAATATGAAATATATCCAGGATTACTTGATACTCTCCCCCTATCAACAATCTTCAAAGATTTGGCAGTTTCAACGAACCGGATCGGAAACTAGCTCTTTTACAGATTTTTACAGTAAAAGCATCCAAATCCCTCACAGTTAATCATCCAAGTCCAACTTAATGACCTTGGAGATATCACAAACTGTTTTTGATTTTTTATTATAAAACTTCAAGTTTCAAATTAATGAACTTGTTTTATTTTCAGAAACACGATCAGCTTACTTAGATTTTGAAACTCAGTTCTCAGACATCGGTTGTCGAAAATAAAACAGAAATCAAAACCTTTTTGTACTTTTTGAAAATATAAAACAGTAAAGAAATATGTACAAACATATATACAGACAATATTTTTGTTTGAGTTTGCGTTAGAGGATCATATCAGTTTTTGACAAGTCACAAGTACCGTTGAGCTTAGTTACACATTAAGAATTAAACAATTCACTTAGATTGTCGATATACTGATCCACTTTAAATTTTCACACAACTTTCAACTGATTCAGGATACGAATTAGGTGAATTAAGAACTTAAACTCATTCATGTGTCCCACCTCTTGAATATACTCCTGTATCCAGATCCCAATATTCAGTCTTACAGGTGAGTATACCTAGATGATATCTGTAATGGGAATAAATTATAGTACGAAACCGTGAGAGCTCAGGTCAGAACTTCCGTTCAGCAGAGAGATGACGGCTCGACTTTTGGTGTGTCCCCTTTAGAGGATCTTTTTGTTACAACAGCCATGAATAGCATTTTTCAATGTTTCATCATTTTTTAGCTGAGGGCTGCGCTATGTTTCAAGCAATGCGGAAAGTATTCTCCGGGGACTAGGCCATTGCTTCCGCAAAATCAGAAGTCCCTGGATAATACCCCAGATATCACTAAGCATAAAGACCTGGTATCTCAGAAAGAGGGACCTTTCAAACGAGATTTCAGGGGTTACCTATATATCCAAGTAGTGTTCCCCACGAAATAAGCAAGTTTGAATTTAAGTTTATATCCCGAAAAAGTTTACTAAATGTATAAAAACCTATCGGCATATCATCAGTGAGACTGTTTAACGCTATTTAATCATTACATTTCTTTAGCATACTATAACTGTCTACTGATGTACTATCATTTCCTCTTTTTACACAAAAACTCAATTTTGAATTTTTTATCATGTTTTTGACTTTTTCAAATTTTCTAATGTTTTTGGATTTTCTGACAATATTACTCCCCCAAAAATTCAAAACCATTCTAAAGAAAATTTGACAACCTGATACTGATAGCTTTGTCTCGCCATCCATTTTCTGCTAACGATGCCCTGTTTTGCAGAAAAATATAACGTACCCCCATGATTTACAACCCATTGATTTTCGACAGTTTGAAAACCGTTTTTCAATCTTGTGAAATTAATCATGTTTGTTCAGCCGTGAGGGTTTCGGCGTATTCAATCAGAACTCCCCCTTACAACAAACTATTTTCCCATAATGATTTCAAAACACTTAAGTTTGTTTTAATCAGAATGGTTTTTCCGGAAAAATTAGTTTGTTTACCCATCACTTGTGGGTTCGGGGTCATCTCATCACCTTGTTCTCTTTTAACCATTTTGAAAATTTAACATTATTAGGTCAAACACCACTATCACTTGTAGGAAATCAAGTACAACTTAATGTCCTTGATTAACCACTTGTAAGACGAAATATCACAGTTACCATCCTGTGAATTTCTCAAGAATGATGCCGATACCTGCTTCACACTTACCAACCTGGAAGCTCCGGCAAGTCAGGAATTCAACCAACAGATTTTGACACCCAAGCCTGACCAGCCTTAGGTGCATTTTGAGCTTTTCTCTTTTCTTCATAAAATTCTTTTGCCCCTTTTACCTTTCCATCAGCCATCTTGCTAAAAATATGTTTAACATTGCTATTAAACATTTTTCCAGCATCAACACCTTTTGATTTTAGGTTTGCGGCTCGTAATGGTGGAAAGTTCTCATCATTCATTAACAGAATTGTTTCTTCCCTTTTTACCTCAACTTGTGGCTCCTCTGATTTTGTGGAATCAGATTCATTGCCCGATCTTGGCTTGTCTGACTTGGATGAGCCAGATTCATCGCCAGTAACTTTCTTTTTCTTCTTGTTTGTCCTCAGATTTGCATCTGAAGAATTCGATTTGCTTGGCTTTGCAGTCGAGTGAATCGATTCATCAGAACTTTTATTTGAACCAACTGGTGAACTTGAAGACAAAATCTTCTCCAAATACTCTCTCGCCTTCTTTCTCTTCTTCCTCAGTCTGTCTCTTTGTCCCTGTGAAAGCTTTACTTTCTTATCTTCCACTTTCTGTTCTTTGGGCTTGACAATGACTGGTTTCTTTACCGTTCTCTGAGATTCAACCCTTGATCTCCCCATCGATCTCCTTGGGCAATCTCTGGCAATGTGACCTTTGATATTGCATTCAAAGCATCTTCTTGTCTCAAGATATCGATTCTGGCAGTTAACAGCAATGTGTCCTCTCACACCACAGGTGTAGCACACTCTGTTATCGTACCATCCACTTCTATCAGTCCAAACCTTCAGATCATAACATTGTTTGGCTTGGTGATAATCATTTCTCCTCTTCAATGCTGGATTTGTCTTTTGAGCACTGTGGTCAAACCTGCACCACTTATTATCATCATTTTGTGAATTTTCATTTACAATTTTTTGTGATTTTTTATAATGATTGGATGACTGAACTGATGAGCTTTTATTTTCATTTTTAAAATTTTTCGAATTTTTAACTTTTTGTTTCTGTTCTACACTCTTCTTAACAGGTTTTTGCTTAGAACATTCACCTGTTTCAGTAGATTGCAAAACAGTATTTTTAAAATTTTCTTGTAAATCTAAAAATATTTTTCTTTTCTTTTCTTTTTCTTTTTCATCATCAGCTTTGTCATCACAATCTTCAATTTTGACTTTGTCAAAATTTGTGACTTTGTCACTTATTGGAACAGAATTGATCGGTTTTGGACACACATATGGTGCAGAAGTTACAAAACTTTTCAACCTGTTTTCTAAATCAGCAATTTTCTTTCTATTACATTCGGCTTCTTTTTCAAGTCGAATGATTTTCTCAAGATGAGAATTTATCTCGCATTGTTTTTCGAGATTATTTTTACCAAAAATATCTCTCTCATCTTCTAAAATCTTTAACTGACTTTTGAAATTATTTTCAAATTTTAATTTTTCATTTTCAAACTCTTTTTCTTTTTCTTTCAAAATCTTGTTATCCAATGTCAAACTGTCCATATCACTCAACAGTTTGATATTTTCAGATTTTAGTTTTTCACAGTTCAAGCGCAACTCCAGAATCTGTTCATCATCAGCTTTCTTCCCATCTTTCAAAGCTTTGATTTCCAATTTCAAATTCTCCGCATCACTCAAGAATTTGGCATTGTCTGCTCCAAGTTTATCACATTTTGAGCATTTTTCATTCATCTTTTCAACATCATCTTCTTTCTTTGTTTCCATCCTGAATGTTCATGCACAAAAAATTTTAACAAAATCAAGAGGGTTTGCATATTCATCAATAAAACAACCTCTCTTAATATCATATTTCATGACATTTTTTGCAGCAAGACATACAGAAAATCTTTTTCTCATTTCAATGATCACATTGAAATTTATCTTTTCTAAGTCCCTTTTCATTTCATTCATCAACTCTACTTTTCTTGTTTCTTTATCAAACTCATGTGATCTAAGTTTATTGATGAATTCTCTATAATGAAGCTTTGAGAAACTAGCATCCCTTTTTAGTTCACTTAAAAATTCATCCCATTCTAAAGGTAATGCATCAGCAAATTTTGAAATTTTTTCAGCATTTGAAACCCTTATCTCATATTTATCTAACTTATCATTCAACTCATCAAATCGTTTATCCAACTTCTCCAATGATTCATGTTTCATGCATAGGAAATTTTCGGATCTTTTAATCCAAACGTCCTTCTTGTTCTTCTTATCAATCCAAGAATCAGAAATCCAAACGTTTAAATTTTTAAGATTCTCATTTTCCTGTTCATCAAACGTTTTAGCCATCTTGAATTACCTGAATCACAAACAAACAAACACAATGAGTTTAAACAATATCAAACAAATGAATCTTACGAGTATCCGATCAAGTGAGTCAACACAAGTCAACAGTGAAAATAATCGTGTGACAACGTTGTCCGTTCGGATGAGACTGAATTCGTTCGGGTGAGATAATATCTGGATGAAGATTCGTTCGGACGGAGATCCGGATGGTGATACGTACGGGTGGGGATCCGTGCGTATGAAGGTGATGCGTACGGGTGGGGATCCGGGAAATGTTGTACGCACGGGTGGTGATGCGTACGGGTGGGGATCCGGGAGATGTTGTACGCACGGGTGGTGATGCGTACGGGTGGGGATCTGGGAGATGTTGTACGCACGGGTGGTGATGCGTACGGGTGGTGATGCGTGCGTATGGGAAATAATGCTGTCCGTGCGTATGGCTTATACGTATGGGTGACACAACTCCTATTCGACCAACAAACAATATCACATGCTCTTGACTTTCAAGCTCTGAAACAATCACATGAATTTAACAATGGCCGAAAGCAGACTGATCACATGTTCACTGAATTTAGAATGATCACGTGATTATTTCAACTTCACATGCATTCTGATACACAATCACTATCCGACAAGTCCTGAAATCTTATCACAATCACATGCAATCTGTCATCAATAAACGGTGCTGACAAAATTCTAATGTAATCACGTGATGATTAAAGACAGCAACTGAATTATTGAGATAATATGTTGACTAAATGACTTGATCGTGTGAAATGATTGTGACACGTATTTGCTATCCGTGCGTGTGACAGAGTCAACAGGTCAACACGGATTAAAAATGCTATCCGTGCGTATGACAGAGTCAACAGGTCAACAAACGGATTAAAAATGCTATTCGTGCGTATTGACAGAGTCAACAGGTCAACACGGATTAAAAATGCTATCCGTGCGTGCGACTTATCCGCACGGATAGGTCATGCGTGCGTATGACCTTCAATGACAACAGCAACAGTTTTCAACATTTTCGCACCACAAATATCTAATTTTCTCACAAATTACTTAGAGTTATGAATTGAAACTTTGTAGGCTTGTTTTATACTGAATTCCGATTGCAATGAAGTATAATTTGATCAATATCGTCCACTAAAATGCCGTAGATCTGAGTTCAAAGTTCTGGTACGAACTTGTCAGTTTTTGAACAAATTGATTGAGTTTAAATATGTTTTATGAATTAAAACTTTCACAGATTATTCAAAAAACAGTTTCGCACAATATTCTTCAAGTTCAAACCATTTTTAACCAGAAAATCTCGTTAGATTTTGAAAAACGTGACAGAATATGAAGAAGATGAAGAACTTAGACAAATCTGAGTGAAATTTCGATCTGAATCTGCTGAATTCAAGTGCGAAATCGTGTGAATGATCTGAGCAATCAAACTCCCGCTCTGATACCACTTGTTAGGTCCCGGTTTGTCTCCGAATGATTGCGAACCGACTCGTGCGACGTGCGGAATCCGTGCACGAGCAAGACCGAAACACACGAAACGTAATCAATCTGTGATTCTTTGATAAATCTGAAAAGATACAAGAACCTTGAATCACCTTGGATAAGCTTTCTCTCTCTACTTTCTCTCTCTAGAACTCTAGCTCTCCAAGTCACAAATGGCAAAAGCTCCTAAATGAAACCCTAAGGCTTCTATTTATAGGCCAAGGCTTATAAGGAGAGTTCCCCTTATTTACAATAATGCCACCTTGCCTTTTCTATCTAATATTATAATGTAAGGCTAGAAATAAACTGTTTCAGCTACGATTTTGAGATGACGGAGGCGATAGACATACTGCACTAACAGTGCCAACCTTTGCTTCACCCGAACCAGTGTTAATCTCCCGTTATATCTGGGGATTAATCGGGGAGATAAGACATGTAGTCAAGGCAGCTAGACCTCAAACCATAGAAGAAGCTGTAGAACTAGCCAATACCTTGACAGATGAATTAATTCGTACATGAGAAGAAGATCAAAGAAGGAACCTAACCCAGAAGCTCACACAAGAATTTTGTTCTGGAAATTCTAATCGTGGGAAAAATATAGGTTCTACCTCTACACCCTACTGTAAGAATTGCAAAATGAAGCATTCAGGAAGATGCTCCATATACTGTAACTTTTGCAAAATATCGGGACACAAGGAAGAAGACTGCAGGAAGAAAGCTAATAATCGGATATGTTACAATTGTGGAGAACAAGGTCATATCAAACCTAATTGTCCAAAGTTAGCTCCAGCTACGAATAACAAGAATACCAAAAATGCTAGAGCATTTGTTCTTACTGCAGAAGAAGCAAAGATGATCCCGGATGTGATCACTGGTACGTTTTTAGTTAATGATAATTTTGCTAAAGTATTATTTGACTCTGGTGCAAACCAAAGTTTTATTAATACTTCATTTTGCAAATTTCTCAATCAATCATTAACTAAACTTCCACAAGAATGTCTAGTAGAGACAGCAAATGGGGAAACCATTAAAATTTCTGAAATCTTGCAGGGAGCAAGAATAGAAATTCTAAATCAGAAATTTATTGCAAACCTTTACCCCATGAATCTGGCAGGATTTGATATAGTATTAGGAATGGATTGGTTAATAGCCAATAAAGCCAGTATTTTGTGTGATCAAAAGTCGATACAAATAAATTCACCAAAGGGTGAAAATATCACAATTAAAGGATATAAAACTTCTAAATCCACTAAATTCATCTCTGTGATGAAAACAGCAAGTTACATAAGAAAAGGATCATTAGTGTATTTGATTTCTATAATCACTAACACTAAAGGAAAAGAATTAAGGGATATTCTAGTAGTATCTCAGTTTTCAGATGTATTTCCAGAAGAATTACCAGGGCAACCTCCAGATAGAGAAGTTGAATTCAGAATCCATTTAATACCAGGGACAACACCAATTGCCAAAGCACCTTACCGTTTGGCACCTGCAGAAATGCAAGAACTAAAAAAGCAATTAGACGAATTGCTAGAGAAATGATTCATACAACCAAGTTCATCACCCTGGGGAGCGCCGATCTTATTTGTTAAAAAGAAGAACGGATCAATGCGAGTGTGCATTAACTACCGTGAATTAAACAAAGTCACAATTAAGAATCGGTATCCATTACCAAGAATAGATGATATGTTTGATCAATTGCAAGGAGCATGATTTTTCTCTAAAATCGATTTAAGATCAGGATATCATCAACTAAAGGTACAGGAAGAGGACATTCCTAAGACCACTTTCAGAACAAGGTATGGCCATTATGAATTTACTATCATGCCATTTGGTTTAACCAATGCCCCATCTGCATTCATGGATATGATGAACCAAATATGTAAGCCATATTTGGATAAATTCATAATTGTCTTTATAGATGATATTCCATTTACTCTAAGAGTAAATAGGGGCATGTAAAGCATTTGCACGCACTTTTAAGTTTATTAAGAAAAGAAAATTTTTATGCTAAGTTTTCAAAGTGCGAATTTTGGTTAGAACAGGTACAATTTCTCGGACACCTAGTTGATCATGAAGGAATTCATGTAGATCCCACCAAAATCGAGGCAATAACCAAGTGGAAAACCCCTGAGTCACCAACCGAGGTTAGAAGTTTCTTAGGATTAGCCGGTTATTATAGAAGATTTATTCAAGATTTTTCTAGAATAGTCATTCCTTTAACTAAGCTGACCTGTAAATCTGTTAAGTTTGAATGGGAATCAAAACAAGAAAAAGCCTTTAGAATCCTTAAGCAAAGATTAACCCATGCACCCATACAAGCGTTACCAGAAGGAACTAAAGATTTTGTAATCTATTGTGACGCTTCTAAATTAGGTTATGGATGTGTGTTAATGCAACATCAAAAGGTTATAGCCTATGCATCCAGACAACTTAAGAATCATGAAGAAAATTATTCCACTCATGATTTAGAATTTGGAGCTATAATTTTTGCCCTTAAGATTTGGAGACATTACCTATACGGTAGTAAGTTTACAGTGTTCACCGATCATAAGAGTTTAAGGTATGTCTTCGGGCAAAAGAAATTGAATATGAGACAAAGACGTTGGATGGAACTACTTAGTGATTATGATTGTGATATTCAGTATCATGCAAGAAAAGCAAATGTAGTTGTTGATGCTTTAAGTCGAAAATATCACGAACAGCCAAAAAGGGTACGTTCTCTTAAATTAAATCTACAAGTAGATTTAAATAAACAGATTAGAAAAGCACAAAAATTAGTAATCAAGGATGATACTGAAAAACTAAAAGGAATGATCAAGGAATTAGAACAAGGAACAGATGGAATTTGGAGATTCCATAAGAAAAGAATGTGGATACCTAAATTAGGAAACCTACGTCATCGCATATTAGAAGAAGCCAATAAGTCTAAATATACGATGCATCCAGGAAGCGATAAAATGTACCAGGATTTAAGAAAGAATTTTTGGTGGATAGGAATGAAAAAGGACATAACAGCCTATGTTTCTAAGTGTTTAACCTGTTCACAAGTTAAAGCTGAACATCAGAAACCTTCAGGTTTATTGCAACAGTTAGAAATGCCTATTTGGAAATGGGAATTGATAACAATGGATTTTGTTACTAAACTACCCAAAACAAAGAAAGGTAATGATACAATCTGGGTGATTATAGATAGACTAACCAAGTCAGCTCATTTCCTATCAATGAAAGAAACTTTTAGTATGGAACAATTAGCTAAATTGTATGTAAATGAAGTAGTTTCTTTACATGGAATTCCTCTATCAATTGTTTCTGACAGAGATAGTCGTTTTACCTCTCATTTTTGGACAAGTTTCCAAAAAGCAATGGGAACCAAATTGAATCTAAGCACAGCTTATCATCCTCAAATGGATGGACAAAGCGAAAGGACAATTCAGACAATGGAAGACATGCTTAGAGCTTGTGTAATTGATTTTGGAGGTAATTGGGACGATCACTTACCATTGATAGAATTTTCTTATAATAATAGTTATCACACAAGTATAAATACTGCACCATTCGAAGCACTTTATGAACGAAATGTGACAACCGGTGATTTACGGCTCTGAATTACATGATTAACAGGTGATTAACGCGATAATAAATAGTGTTTACAGCGCAAATTAACTTAATCAGGCCCTTGGAGTGACCAGGAACGTTTATTCGACTATACAGTGCGCGTATGGTGATTTACGGAAAATTTACTGAATATCAAGGAACTGATGCCAAACAAAATACTAACAACGCCGACAAGTACGAATTTTATACGAATATTTTAGGTCTATAAATTTAGTTTTCGAACTTTTCGTACTTTCAAAACATCACAAACGCATGACAATTGAAAAACGTGACTTTGACCGTGATTGACGAGCGAACGCGCAAACGCGATTAACGACACTAAATTACGTCTTTTGAATTTATAACAATAATTAAACGACAACTTTTAGAAAAACGGGAGTTGAAAACGGGTCTCGTAAGAGATTTCGGGCCACTTGACACACGGGATTGGACTTGTGGGCCTTGGGCCCAAGCCCAAAGCCCATTTACAAAAATCCTAAGTATATAAGGGGACTATACCCTTGATTCTTCATTTGTGCAGATGAAACAAATACACACAAACTTACCCCCACAGTGCTCAACTCTCTCCCTCTCTAGACGACACCTCCGGTGACCGGAGCCGGATCTCCGACCGGCCACCCGCGACCAGTATATCACCCAAACACCCTCAACACTTCTACCCCTATCCTCTCGATTACATACAACAGATACACCCCCTTTTCTTCGATCAGCAACGGACCACCACCTCCAACGACGGGTGGTGGTGAGCGATGGTCAGACGGCGAGGAGAGAGAGAGAGACGGAGCAGAGGTGACGGTCCGACGGTCGGAGACTTGGTCCGGCGGTCCTTGTCTCGGTCCGACGGTTTTTGTTTCTCTCCGACGAGCAAGACCCCCCCCCCCTTTTCTGAGAAGTTTGATCGGTGGCCACACCGACCGACCGGCGGTCGGTTCGTTTATCCGGTGGTCGGCGCTATTATCCGACGGATTCACGACGGTAAAGACGATGGTGGTGCCTTTTCAGGTCAGTGGTTCAACCTCGGGTCGTTCACAGTCGGGTCATCCCTGTTTCGGTTCAGTTTAAGTGATTCAAGGTTTGGTTCAGTTATGTTCGACTCAGGTGTTCAGATTCAGGAATAGCGGATCCGATTTTGGCTTAACTCGGTTCGACTCAGAGTATTTAAGCTTAACTCGGTTCGACTCGGTGTAACTCGGTTGACTCGGTCAACTCAACCGAGTCAACTCAGGTCAACAGCAGGTCAAGCATGTCAACAGGTCAACGACTAGGTCAACCGTAGTCGACGTCAGTTGTGGTTCGGGTTCCGGTTTCAGCTTAGATTCAGTTAACGCGGTCAACATTTCGTCGCGAGATTGGTAAAGACTTAATGGCGTGAATTATTATTTTTATGAATTTATTTATTTTCGTGAAACGAGCTTAAACCAAACGGATTAGTACTTAGATTCCATATTAGTCGCTTTTACAAAAGTTATTTATGTTGGTTATTGAAAATTGATTGAATTTTGATAAAAATAACGACAACTTGTGTTGTCGGGGGCGTCCAAAAACAGAGGAAACTCTGCCCGTTATTCGAGAAAATCATAAATACGAAGCGTTTTTATTATAAAACAAAACGTCGGAATTCAAATAATCTTTTGTTAAAACAAATACAAAATATCTACGGCACTTCACAACATCACGAAAACGACAGCTTGGATATTATTTTCGGCAATGCTTTAATACTTTCAATTCTTTTATTATTTTCGACAATCCTTTCAAGTATCAAATAATACGAAAGCTTTTCGTAAAGATAAATATAGTTTATCTTCATTTCAAACGTCGAACAATACGAAACCGTTTCATAAAAATAAATAGAGTTTATATTTATTTCAAATACCAAATGACATGACTTCGTTTTAGAAAAATAAATATAGTTGATATATTTATTTCGAATAACAAACAATACGACTTCTTTTATAAAATGAATATATTTCATATATTTCGGATATCAAACAACGCGACGATTCTTTTATTAAAATAGATGTAGTTTGTATATTTATTTTAAACAACAAATGGCTTGTACTCTTTTATAAAAATAGATATAACTTATCTATTTATTACAAACATCAAGCGACCCGTATTCATTTATAAAAATAAATATAATTAGATATTTATTTTCAACCACAACCAACTCGATGATACTTTTGTAAAATGAATATAACTTTTTATATTCATTTCAAACTGCGAAACGGCATATACGCATACTTTGACGAATATATACACGACGCATTATATGATACGAGTTTGTTATACGATATTTTCATATAAATATTCTTTTTGTACACGTACGACTACTCGAGACGGCTAACGCAATTTCAACGATATATTTATATATTTTTATATAAATATTTATTTATTTTTAAATCTCTCGAGAATCAAGTCTTTTAAGGACTTATTGATTATTATCGACAATAAATGATACTTATCAAATATGCCTTAATCATTTCCGATAAGTTAACTACTTACCGTTGAATCGTTCGATTTACGATTCGGTAGAGCTCGGTAACACGTGGATTTGTTACCGTATTAATTAGGAACTTATAAGATATTCCGTATTAGGAATATTGTAGAATACACGCTAGCGAGTCTCGTCTTGGAAACGACATCACGAAGTCGTAATTAGCTAGCTTCGCACAAGGAATATTCAGGTGAGTTCATAACCCCACCTTTTACGGTTTTACATTTTTGTAAATGTTTTCGGGGTGGAAAGACATGCACGATTTTCAGAAACATACAAAGTTTTCGAAAAAAAAAGATTGTATATTTTTAGACAAAGCACGTTTTGCAAGAACATACAAAGTTTTAAACAAACGCAAAACTCATATTTCTAAATCATATTACGAATGGATTTCGAGGAACTCAAATGATTTACGAAAGGTTTATACTAAACATACCGGTTTTTACAAAAAAAAAATGTGAATGATTTTCATAACTAGGGACGGGTCGTTTGGGGATAATATATAGAGACTAGGGAGTTGGCCTTATAGGCTGGGGAGGTTTAGCCTTAGAGGCTGGGGAGGTTTAGCCTTAGAGGCTGGGGAGGTTCAGCCTTAGAGGCTTGGGAGGTTCATCCTTAGAGGCTGGGGTAAAATACATGTTACCATTACTTCAGACATTTTATACATGGTATGATTAGCTTAAGGAAGGTTTACTACTTAGATCATGTGAGTGGGTAGGCGGATACTTAAGGCCATTAATCCTCATCGTAGGACCGAGGGGCATGAGTGATAGATCTATTGGGTGTTGCGAGCCCCACCCATGGGCCTGTGAGTTGGCTGCATGTGGTGACTATGTCGTTCCGCCGGAGGGATCGGTACGAAATACGCATACAGGTTTGAGTCTTCTTGCATCACTTCACACATACCATTGGCTTTGCAACCCAGTGGTGATCTCTTTTTCCTTATTGCTACATACCAGGGACATACATACTTACAGAAATACCTGATTTTTACAAATTACATACCATATTTCATATAAATTTAAAGCATAGGATTATGCGGGCATGGAGTCAAAGTCAGGGTGGGCATTGACGGTTATACGAACATTACAAATACAAGAGTTTATAAATACATGGTTTTACGAATATAATGCGTTACAAACACAAAGTTTCCATATAACTTGGCAAGAAAATGATTTCTAAATTCGTTTTCTCAATATTATTTCACAAACCGGTTATTCAAAAGATTTATTTCAAATATTTTACAATCAAACTATGAACTCGCTCAACTTTATGTTGACTTTTTCGCATGTTTCTTTCTCAGGTTACCTTTCAAAGTTATGGCACGGTTGGAATAGGAGGACCATGAAGAGTTGAGTACTTAGTGGGCGTTCATTTTCTAAAAGACTTAGCTTATTTTGCTTCCGCTGTGCAATGAAGATACCGGTCCAGTCACGCCAGCTCTGATAAATTCGGGGTGTGACAGATTGGTATCAGAGCTATAGGTTACAGCGAATAAGGTTTTCTGTAGGAATACCTAGGCTCTAACCTCACTTTTCTCTGGGACTTAGACTATTAAGGCGTTGAATACATACAGAACGCCTAGTACTCGAATATGGTCTCGAACCGTTGCCGAAAAACAAACAGTCAAAATTTTGTTTTCAAACATACGCTATTGTGGTGTTTCATACACGGTGCATAAAACAATTACATACAGTACACAAAACTCTGAGAGTTTAGGAAACATGCATTTAAGACCTTCGGAAACTTATGTTGAAGTTCATAAAGGTCATCACGTAGGAACCGCGAATATTAACTCGGGCACACACTATTATCCATATTGTCTATGATATTTTGACTTCCCGAGCAGGCAGCCTACGCATAACAAAACGCTAGTGCACAAGAATACATGGAACTCAAATTTTACGTCAACGGATGTCGGGGTACATCACATCCTACGCGGAACAAAACGCTAGTGCGCAGGTATACGTGAAACTTAAGCTATACATCAACGGAGATTGAAGTACGTCACATACGACTTATGAGTTGAAATCACCAAAAAGACACTGTGGAGCATTTCAGCAATGATGCTAATCCTGTCAGCACGAAGACTATCGATCAGGAAGTGGCGGCTTGGCACGCGATCCTGCAACGACACGAATCACTCCAAGGAGAAGACGTATGTCTCCGCATTCACCCTAATTCAGTTAACGACAAATACGCTATGTTCGACATTCCATGGTAATGTCACCTAACAACTGGTCGTCACATGAAACCCCAGGTAAAGTCCTTAGATTTCTTTTATTGAAATTTCGACTTTCGCATTTACTGAGTAGATTTTCGTATCTCTACTCCTCTTAATGGTCATTGTATCACGATCATTTCTTTCAGTATAGCGCATATTCATTTGCCTCATTTCTTGAAAAATTCATATATTACACATGCATCGGTTTGTTACACGTGTGGTTTCGTTTCAAACAAGCGCTTCATCGGAGTTCAAATATTATTTCGCTAAATCTAATTATTGATTTGTGATTCGAATGACCTACATTATTGTGATTGTTGGCTCCTTTGTTATCAAGTCAACACATCTTCTTGAAAGTTCTTTTCTTTTCAAGTTACATACATGGTTTTTCGTCGTAACCATGTCGAAATTTCCTTTTCGAAACATATATATTTATTGTCGGATTGCGCTAAAATCAAGTTCAATTGTTTGAACTTGTCCATTACACATATTCACTTCAGAGCATCATATGATGTATTGGGAGCATCATATTCAAAATTCGTTTTAACAAGTGTTTTATTTGTTCCGAGTCGAAGTAAATTTGTTTGGCATTCGACTCCATTAAATTGTTTGTTGATTTCGACACCTTGTGGTGGTATTTTCACTTATTTGAAGCTTGCGCTAAACTCGTTTACATATCTTATGCACGGATTTAATTATTTATTTATTGATTTAGATTAAATCCGCTTTGATTTATCACATTACAACAGCCTTAACACAATCGTGTGTTAAGACAGTGGTACACAAACTTATTTCTATATTCCGGTGTACCTATTAACGGTTCTTTCATTATCGATCAAATGCTCTGCGACATTCATTGCTTCTTCACCTTCGATCGAAAACATTGTTCATTGATGTTCCATTTTCAATTGAAAATCCTATGATGTCATTCGAAACAAACTTTCCGATTCACTTTATTGCGCTTTCATTTGACTTCAAACATGGTGAATTTGTTTGATCGCCGCTATTATTGAATTATTTGAATCACTACGACACCTTGTGGTGTCAGTACAAACTTGTAGCTTGGGCTAATCATGATTGAGCGTTTCATGCAAAACACATGTGATATTTGTTCGATCACCCCTATTATTGAATTGTTTCATTCATTGCGACACCTTGTGGCGTCGGTATAACTTGCAGCTTGTGCTGATCACGATCAAGCGTTTCATGCAACCTATTACTTTTGAGCTTGTTGATTCTAAGTACATCTAGTGGATGTTATTGCTTCTAGAACTCATTTACATATTGTGAACGTTCATATGGAATTCGATTGGTCGAAGTTCCTGTTCATTGTTGGATCCCTGTTAACTTAGTCACATTAGTGATTGTACCTATACGTCTTGTTTCATTTGACATCGATTTGCTGAAACACATTTATTGTAAACCGTTGGGTTCTTATTGTTGAGGAATGCCATTAAATTCACATGTTTCGAATAAGTCTTGTTTCGATCACGCGGTCATTCACTTTGTTGTTATTCAGACTTACCTGCGAACAACACAATTCTGAGGAGATAACATAGTCTAAATTTCGAGGACGAAATTTCTGTAACAGGGGGAGAATGTGACAACCGGTGATTTACGGCTCTTAATTACTTGATTAACAGGTGATTAACGCGATAATAAATAGAGTTTACAGCGCAAATTAACTTAATCAGGCCCTTGGAGTGACCAGGAACGTTTATTCGACTATACAGTGCGCGTATGGTGATTTACGGGAAATCTGCTGAATATCAAGCGACAACGAACTGATGCCAAACAAAATACTAACAACGCCGACAAGTACGAATTTTATACGAATATTTTAGGTCTATAAATTTAGTTTTCGAACTTTTCGTACTTTCAAAACATCACAAACGCATGACAATCGTAAAACGCGACTTTGACCGTGATTGACGAGCGAACGCGCAAACGCGATTAACGACACTAAATTACGTCTTTTGAATTTATAACAATAATTAAACGACAACTTTTAGAAAAACGGGAGTTGAAAACGGGTCTCGTAAGAGATTTCGGGCCACTTGACACACGGGATTGGACTTGTGGGCCTTGGGCCCAAGCCCAAAGCCCATTTACAAAAATCCTAAGTATATAAGGGGACTGTACCCTTGATTCTTCATTTGTGCAGATGAAACAAATACACACAAACTTACACCCACAGTCCTCAGCTCTCTCCCTCTCTAGACGACACCTCCGGTGACCGGAGCCGGATCTCCGACCGGCGACCAGTATATCACCCAAACACCCTCAACACTTCTACCCCTATCCACTAGATTACATACAACAGACACACCCCCCCCCCCTTTTCTTCGATCAGCAACGGACCACCACCTCCAACGACGGGTGGTGGTGAGCGATGGTCAGACGGCGAGGAGAGAGAGAGAGACGGCGAGGAGAGAGACGGAGCAGATGTGACGGTCCAACGGTCGGAGACTTGGTCCGGCGGTTCTTGTCTCGGTCCGACGGTTTTTGTTTCTCTCCGACGAGCAAGACCCCCCCCCCTTTCTGCGAAGTTTGATCGGTGGCCACACCGACCGACCGGCGGTCGGTTCGTTTATCCGGTGGTCGGCGCTATTATCCGACGGATTCACGACGGTAAAGACGATGGTGGTGCCTTTTCAAGTCAGTGGTTCAACCTCGGGTCGTTCACAGTCGGGTCATCCCTGTTTCGGTTCAGTTTAAGTGATTCAAGGTTTGGTTCAGTTATGTTTGACTCGGGTGTTCAGATTCGGGAATAGCGGATCCGATTTTGGCTTAACTCGGTTCGACTCGGAGTATTTAAGCTTAACTCGGTTCGACTCGGTGTAACTCGGTTGACTCGGTCAACTCAACCGAGTCAACTCAGGTCAACAGCAGGTCAAGCAAGTCAACAGGTCAACGACTAGGTCAACCGTAGTCGACGTCAGTTGTGGCGACGTCAGTTGTGGTTCGGGTTCCGGTTTCAGCTTAGACTCAGTTAACGCGGTCAACATTTCGACGCGAGATTGGTAAAGACTTAATGGCGTGAATTATTATTTTTATGAATTTATTTATTTTCGTGAAACGAGCTCAAACCGAACGGATTAGTACTTAGATTCCATATTAGTCGCTTTTACAAAAGTTATTTATGTTGGTTATTGAAAATTGATTGAATTTTGATAAAAATAACGACAACTTGTGTTGTCGGGGGCGTCCAAAAACAGACGAAACTCTGCCCGTTTTTCAAGAAAATCATAAATACGAAGCGTTTTTATTATAAAACAAAACGTCGGAATTCAAATAATCTTTTGTTAAAACAAATACAAAATATCTACGGCACTTCACAACATCACGAAAACGACAACTTGGATGTTATTTTCGGCAATGCTTTAATACTTTCAATTCTTTTATTATTTTCGACAATCCTTTCAAGTATCAAACAATACGAAAGCTTTTCGTAAAGATAAATATAGTTTATCTTCATTTCAAACGTCGAACAATACGAAACCGTTTCATAAAAATAAATATAGTTTATATTTATTTCAAATACCAAATGACATGACTTCGTTTTAGAAAAATAAATATAGTTGATATATTTATTCCGAATAACAAACAATAAGACTTCTGTTATAAAATGAATATATTTCATATATTTCGGATATCAAACAACGCGACGATTCTTTTATTAAAATAGATATAGTTTGTATATTTATTTTAAACAACAAATGGCTTGTACTCTTTTATAAAAATAGATATAACTTATCTATTTATTACAAACATCAAGCGACCCGTATTCATTTATAAAAATAAATATAATTAGATATTTATTTTCAACCACAACCAACTCGAGGATACTTTTGTAAAATGAATATAACTTTTTATATTCATTTCAAACTGCGAAATGGCATATACGCATACTTTGACGAATATATACAAGACGCATTATATGATACGAGTTTGTTATACGATATTTTCATATAAATATTCTTTTTGTACACGTACGACTACTCGAGACGGCTAACGCAATTTCAACGATATATTTATATATAAATATTTATTTATTTTTAAATCTCTCGAGAATCAAGTCTTTTCAGGACTTATTGATTATTATCGACAATAAATGATACTTATCAAATATGCCTTAATCATTTCCGATAAGTTAACTACTTGCCGTTGAATCGTTCGATTTACGATTCGGTAGAGCTCGGTAACACGTGGATTTGTTACCTCATTAATTAGGAACTTATAAGATATTCCGTGTTAGGAATATTATAGAATGCACGCTAGCGAGTCTCGTCTTGGAAACGACATCACGAAGTCGTAATTAGCTAGCTTCGCACAAGGAATATTCAAGTGAGATCATAACCCTACCTTTTTACGGTTTTACATTTTTGTAAATGTTTTCGGGGTGGAAAGACATGCACGATTTTCAGAAACATACAAAGTTTTCGATAAACAAAGACTGTATATTTTTAGACAAAGCACGTTTTGCAAGAACATACAAAGTTTTGAACTAACGCAAAACTCGTATTTCTAAATCATATTACGAATGGATTTCGAGGAACTCAAATGATTTACGAAAGGTTTATACTAAACATACCGGTTTTTACAAAACAAATGCGTATTATCGAAATGTGAATGATTTTCATAACTAGCGACGGGTCGTCTGGGGATAATATATAGAGACTAGGGAGTTGGCCTTAGAGGCTGGGGTGGTTTAGCCTTAGAGGCTGGGGAGGTTCAGCCTTAGAGGCTGGGGTAAAATACATGTTACAATTACTTCAAACATTTTATACATGGTATGATTAGCTTAAGGAGGGTTTACTACTTAGATCATGTGAGTGGGTAGGCGGATACTTAAGGCCATTAATCCTCATCGTAGGACCGAGGGGCATGAGTGATATTGGGTGTTGCGAGCCCCACCCATGGGCCTGCGAGTTGGCTGCATGTGGTGACTATGTCGTTCCGCCGGAGGGACCGGTACGAAATACGCATACAGGTTTGAGTCTTCTTGCATCACTTCACACATACCATTGGCTTTGCAACCCAGTGGTGATCTCTTTTTCCTTATTGCTACATACCAGGGACATACATACTTACAGAAATACCTGATTTTTACAAATTACATACCATATTTCATATAAATTTAAAGCATAGGATTATGCGGGCATGGAGTCAAAGTCAGGGTGGGCATTGACGGTTATACGAACATTACAAATACAAGAGTTTATAAATACATGGTTTTACGAATATAATGCGTTACAAACACAAAGTTTCCATATAACTTGGCAAGAAAATGATTTCTAAATTCGTTTTCTCAATATTATTTCACAAACCGGTTATTCAAAAGATTTATTTCAAATATTTTACAATCAAACTATGAACTCGCTCAACTTTATGTTGACTTTTTCGCATGTTTCTTTCTCAGGTTACCTTTCAAAGTTATGGCACGGTTGGAATATGAGGACCATGAAGAGTCGAGTACTTAGTGGGCGTTCATTTTCTAAAAGACTTAGCTTATTTTGCTTCCGCTGTGCAATGAAGATATCAGCCCAGTCACGCCAGCTCTGATAAATTCGGGGTGTGACACGAAAGTGCGGAACCCCAGTCTGTTGGGCAGAAATTGGGGAAAAACAACTATCTGGACCTGAGATAGTACAAGAAACAACAGACAAAATTATTCAAGTCAAGGAACGACTGAAAGCAGAACGTGACCGACAGAAAAGTTATGCTGACAACAGACGAAAACTGTTCGAATTTCAAGTAGGAGATAAAGTGTTATTAAAAGTCTCTCCTTGGAAAGGAGTGGTAAGATTCATAAAAAGAGGAAAGCTAAGTCCCAGGTATGTTGGACCTTTCAAGATTATTAAAAGAATAGGACATGTAGCCTATCAACTGCAACTGCCAGAGGAAATGGCAGGAATACATGATGTATTTCATGTATCTAATCTTAAGAAATGCTTAGCTGATGAGTCACTAATAGTACCTCTTAAGGATATAGAGGTAAATGAGCAATTAAAGTTTGTGGAAAAGCCTCTACAGGATGAAGATAGGAAAGTTAAGAATCTCAAGCACAAAAAACTAGTTCTAGTCAAAGTGAAGTGGGACTCCAAAAGAGGACCATAATACACATGGGAGCTTGAATCAGAAATGCAAAGGAAATACCTACACCTGTTCCAGTAGACCTCGAGGACGAGCTCTAAAACAAGGTGGGGAGGATATAACAACCCTCCCGAATATTTTTCTGACACCCTAATATATGTTAAATACCCCTATATGTCTTAAAATACACCCCGTATGTGAAAACCGAGCTCAAAATATAAAATATCATTTAAAATAAATAAATAAAAAGAAAATTGGGTTTGAGGCGGGCCGTGTAACCCTTCTCTTAACCCTTATGCGGGTCGCGACAACTTAAAGGTCCAGCGAACCCCGGTGTTGACACGTGTCATGCAACGTGTTGAACCTAGTCATGACCCGGATCAGCTACACCTAGACCCCCTAGGACGCGGGCCGCGTAAGCCTTCGCTTACATTTACGTGGGCCGCGAGAAACTCGTTTTTCAGCACTATAAGTAGCAGGCATCGGATCTTCAGCAAACTCGTTCAATTCTTTTCTTTCTAAGCGAATTCTGAAGTAGTAGGCATAATATACGGGTATTATATCCCCCTAATTAGCGATGTTCTGCTCCGTTGTAAGTATTATAACCCCAGTTTCGTATTAGATACGTTGCCCGATTGATCCAGGGTTCCGTAACAACTTTCGTGGTTCTGCCCGACGTAGCAGTTGGAATACCGTCTCGGGGAGGGTATCGTTAATATAAATAAAGGGTTATTATACTAACATATGTACATTTGTGTAAATTATAGATTAACACCAGGAAACCCTAGAAGAAGTCTAAAACAGCAATGTGAGTTTATCTGCTTTTTGTAAACCTTTTTGTGAACTATTTTACAAAACCTTAAATGCTTAACAATGTGATTAAGCATTGATTGAGTCTTTGTAGTTCTTCAATTACTGCCGGTATGTTGGGGTTTTGTATACAAAATGTCGAACACGTTACCATTTGACGACGAGTTAGCCAATGTGTAATATGACCCACCAGTCAGGATTGACAGTACTGAATGAGTAATTGTGTAGAAATGAACAATGTGATCGCTCTCAATACTGTGTTAATTGATAAAATGTTTCTTGATTAAACTGGGATTCACTCACCTGTATTTCCCACTGACAAATGTTTTTAAAACGCGTTTCAGCTTACACAATGTGACAGCCAATTAGTAAAAAGCCAGCTGGAAAGCACTGACGGCTTGAAAAAACGTGGCTATAAAAGTTACCAAAAAGACGATATTTTAAATTCAATAAAATAGGGTTTATCCCTACAAACGTGTTGTAATAAAGAAACTTGGGTTTACCCATGTGATTATAAATATAAAATATGGTGGTTTTACTCTGATAAACATTTCCTAACTACGGTCCTGATGTAATTTCCGCTGCCAAATTAATAATTAAAATAACTGATACCACCACAAACGAATGTTCTCGAACGCCCGTTTCCGGGACAGATAAGGGGGCGGGGGTTGCGACACCTGCAATCACACCACAACAGATACCTCCGCTAGATTCATCCACCCTGTACCGCCGTAGCTGCCACACACCACCTGCAATCGCCTAGAAAAGCCACCTCCACCTATTGTTTGATAGAGAGAAGAGATAGAGAGAGGGTTTCAGATTAGATAGAGAGGAGAGAGTGTGTGTTTTTATATATTGTTTTATTTTTAAGTTTTATACAAAATGGTCCCTTAATAAAAGTTTTTTTTACAAAATAGCCTCTTGGAAGATGAAATCACAAAAATGACCTCATGTGAAAGGCACATGACCATACTTAACCAAAAAATCTAACTGGGTTTGGCCTAAAGGATAGAACATGCAAGATTTTAAAACATTAAGTACAGAACTTGTCAACTTTTAGGGTAATGGACACCGCCTGCAAAATGATGTAAACATAAAGGACAAAACTTGTAATTTACTCTAAGACATATTAACAACATGGCCGGCCCATATGGTGAGCCGCGTGGGGGACCAAACATGTTTTAAACAAATAATGGCATTCACAATGTCAAGTAATCTATCTAGTCATCGTATCGTATGCAGAAGATCAATTGACAACTCACAGTATGATTACATTTAATCTAAGTACTTCAACAAAATACGTGTAATTTGAAAAGCTTACTACCACTCTACCCGAATTTAGAGAAATGTATTACATACAAGTTACAAAATGACATATAAATCAGCATAAAAATACAATTTTGATACACACACGCGTGTGCTCGTGCGCGCACACATGCAAAAGCACCACATACGTAGCAAAGGCAAAACATATTGATCTTCGCTTTTCAAATCATCATATGTGACTTCAAGTTATTCTTCCTCGTCGTTAGCACCTCCCTAGGTTCGTTGACCTCGTCACTAGCATCCTCACCTTTATAGATACTAACTTTGAGCACTTCTCTTGTGAGAGGACAAATGAGTTCGGTATCCTCATTCATTGTTGTAGATGTTTACTAGCATCCTCACCTTTATCAATACTAACTTTGAGAACTTCTCTTGTGACAAGACAAACGAGTTCGGTATCCTAATTCATTGTTGTAGATGTTTACTGGTTTACCATTTTGTTAATTTGAAAAAGTTGTTCTTCATCTAAATTATCATTATCCGCAACTTCGTTAACACACCGTGTTGTAGCTCATATACCATATTGGTTTCTGTTGATCAGTTCTGTTTAAACATAATGGAAAACATAAAGAAATACATGTGACAGCAGACAAGACAGCAGAGAATCCAGTAAGAGATGCAGCCATTGAGTTTAACATACTTGTCAGGAAGATCTGGTTCCTCCTTAGGGTGTATGATTATGATGGTGAGACCGAATTCTAGGGAGGAATTCGGATTGATTATGGAGAGAGAGGTGGAACGATTTTGATGTTGTTATGGTTGTCCAAGTTGTGTAACCTTTAACCTCTCTAATAATCTCCTTATATATACACCCAAGAGGAAACCAAATTAGTAAATAAGGGTAATACGGTCCATCAACAATTACCAACTAATTATTTAATAGGTTTAATATATATTAATCTTATATAATATAAATGCTTATAATGGCTACCAGATTAAATATCATATTATAATATATTTAATCATTCACCAACTTAGCCGAGTAGTCATTTATCATGAGTATTAGATAAGCCTGATCAGGAGTTTTTTTTTTAACGGCAAATTTCTTTTTATGCCTGATCAGGAGTTAACACTCATTTTAGCTTTAAACCAAGAACCGTAGCAGAGAAATACAGCCGTTGAATCATCATTCGACTCATGACCCCCATTAGTCATACTATAGCTGATATTCGTTACATTATACATGTTTAAGTCCCCCATTTTAGTTCCTTTTTATGCGTTTTTTACAAAAACTTCGTTGTTTAGGTACCAAATCAGATACTTTTCCATTTCAGGTCTTAAACAGTGTGCCAATAACAAAGTTGGAGAAAACAGGGCGATTTAAGGACGTTTTTGATGAATTCTGCAGATTCTGATGAACTTCCATATGTTGCACGGCCGTGCACCCCAACTGCACACCCATGCATGTCCTACGACGCCGGAATCACTGCTAGTGCAGAAGCCAGTGCCGCTGATTCCTCAGAACGCACGGCCGTGCGCCCCAAGTGCACTCCCGTGCACTACCTGAGCCTCAATTTCTAATGAACTTCCAGGCATTGCACTGCCGTGCAACCAAAGTGCACGCCCGTGCACATCTGAGTGTCAGAAGTCTTCTCCACTAGTCCACTTGTCTGACCCAACGAAAACTGACGTCACCTGACAATTGTTGATGCACGACCGTGCACTTTAAAGTGCACGGCCGTGCCAATCTGAAAATTTCCTATAAAACTGAGCATTCGCTACTGATCAAAATGTTGGGTTTTTCTCCAAGTTTCTGGGCGATTTATGAGGTCTGAGACCCTTCTGTTCTGATCGATTTCAAGCCTCAAGATTTAATAGAAGCTTAACCAATCCAATCTATCAAATCCTTGCTTGTTTATGGTTTGATTTCTTGTTCTTAACATGTATTTCTGATCATAATCTTAAAGTATTGAGCTGATGTTATGTTTATGTTTATGCATTTGTGTAATAGTATTAATGAACTTGTTTCATGAATGATCTTTAGTTTGTAATCTCATTTGTATGAATCTTTAGCAACTTTTCATGCTTGAATCTTCATGATCATATGATGAATGTTTCAATGAAAGGATGGACTGATGGATGTGGCTTCACAGAGGGATGGTTAAAACTGGTTGAAGAAGTTCCTTTACAACTTGGATCACTCTTGGTTTTTTACCATGACTGGCTCTAAAACATTTGAGCTTTCTGTTTTCCATCCCGAAACCGGCACTGAAATTTTTTTCAACAAGGCTGAGGTGGTTGTTTTGGATGATTCAGTTTATGGGGATGAAGGCTTTGACTTATTGATTGTGGTATAAAAATTTAATCTTAATATACATTTGTTTGATAATATGGCGTTGATAACTTTTTATTATATTATGATAATAACTATTGAATGTTTTCTTGTAGCCTACACATAAAGAAGTTCTGGATTCTGGCAAAGCTGATTTAGACGAAGCTGAGATCGGAGCTATGGTTGGTGATCCTACGCAACTTCAGAGTTATGAGGATATTTTAATGTATATATAGACACATAATATTTACTTATTATTATACTTTAAAATACGGTTTCTTATATATGCAGTCTACTGATGATGGCCTGTTCGATTCAAAGGTAGTGGCTCTCATTGAACATTCAGATGTTAAAAGTGTTGTAAGTTTAAATCTTCCTAATTTTGGTTTCTACTATATATATACGTATATTGATATATTCATATAGATTAGTGCACACCAACCATAACAAGATTTTTTTTTAGTATGAAGATAATTCTGTAAAAAAAAGCTGTTGATGGTAATGATCCACAAGTTGAGTCGAAAGATTTTACTGTTCAGCACACCACTGCCTCTCCAAGTGTTGTATTTGATGTAAGTGTTTCATTAGTTTTATATTTTCTATTTTGTTATTGTTTTGATTTATCGATGCATGCCATCTCTTTATTTCAAGTTCAACCTAACGTGAAGAACATAACTGGTGTTGATAATGATCCTTAGGAAATTTTCAGAAATCTTGCTTAATATGTTTAAATTAATTTACTTAGGTTGAAACGAAGCGCAATCTTCATAGTAAGACCATTGTGCCTGCTAAACAAGCTGATCATAGGCCTTCTAAAGTTCAAAAGGTTAATTCAGTAGCACCCACTCTTTCGCCAGCCTTTCACTTGACCAAAATAGCTGAATACAGACTTGTAAGTTTTTGCAGTTTTTTGTTTGTTTCGTTACTTCAAAATTTTCAATTACATATCAATAGTTTATAAAATGGCTTATCCAATTTTGTGCTTTTCAGCGTCTACCATCAGATGTATCAGCTGCCTTGGGTCTGTCTACTAATAATCTTAAGCATGTGAGGATTCAAAACCTGAAGGGTGAAGTGCAGGAGTTGATGACAAGATCGGAAAAATCCAAGACTGGCTTCAGGTATGGTTTTGTTGGATGGGCTGCTTACATGAGATCTTGCAATATTGTGTTTGGTGATGAACTTTCCTTTGAGTTTCATAACTCTACTCAGCTATTGAAGCTGACAAAAGTTATGCACACGGTGAAAAAGACAAAGTCTTGTTCATGAATGTTCGAGAATGTTGGTTTGGTTGGTTGTTTATAAACAATATGTGGTAGTTGTTTGTGGTTGTGTAGTTGGTCCTTTGGTAGTAGTAAGTTAGTTTGTTAGACATGTTTTGGTATGTTGTTAGTTATGTCTATAAACATGTTATATCATGAATGGGTGGTTAGGACAAGGGAACTAAACTTATATAAGTGATGTATTAACTTTTAATCTAGATATATAGTTGTCTATAATACATAACAAGTTTTAGTAGCATCTCATTTTGTGTCTTATATGTTCAATGTGTCAGTATTCATTGGTATAAGCAACATGTTCAAAGCGAGAACAACAGGTTATTGGTTTAGCATGTTGCAACGCGCACGTGGTGTATAAACAATGTCTGCTCGATTGTATTTAGGTTTCTCTTTATTGTTTTAAAATGATTATTTATGTTTGTTATTTATTTGTCATTTAAAAGATGTTCCCTTTCTTTATAATCCATTTTCAATTAAACCTTAAAAATGTATAGTCATTCGTTGTTTAATAAAATGCGGTACGTAATTTTTTTTTTAAAAACTACCCGTGTTTTTACACGTGTTTTACATCTAGTATACATTATATACGCATACCGCAAGCAGCACGTTGCATTATTATCATACTCAGTAAATCTCACCAATAACAAAGCTAAGGTAGGGTCTGGTGAAGGTAACATGATGCATGATTAACCATCCCCCTCTTATAGTAGTATCAAAGTGTTAAATAATGTTTTGTCTTTTCAAGTAGTAATGAATGAATCCTTGTGATGAAAAAAATGTGTAACGTAGAAGTAGAATTATAGAGTGTGTGAATTGTCGTTTAAAACAAATTACACATAATAAAAACAAATTAATAGCTATGAAAAATGCCAATGACCTCCAGCTCAAGTGGTATGAGGACTTGAGTTCTTCTGTGAACAATCAAGTTCGATTCCCATTTGGTGCAAAAAAAAGGAGTGAGGCACTGGTGGGCAATGATAGGAGATCCAGGGAAACTTGGGTTCGATCATTGAGCCAAACGAGTTTTACCGGTAATTTCACCGCCATGCCTACGGGCGGGTGGGTTACCGGGTTTTCTCTGGAAGTGGTGGTGGACGACTCGGGTTACTCTCGGAGTACTCCGTTTGTCCAGTGTGTGCCCCAAAAGTACTTGGGATTGATTTGTTGGCCGTTAAAAAAAAATAGCTATGAAAAAGACTAGCACCAATAAACACGTTATACAGTTCATTTTGACTACATATGCAGTGTAGTCACCATACATTCGAGATCTAATAATGACATCGCATTTAGTGAAAGATGCAGAAGTCACACAAGCCAACTTAATTGCTTTTATGTATGTCGGTTTTGTGACCATTAAAACATCTTATTCAAAGTTTCTATGAAAAAATATGACAAAATAGCTATAAGATTATTTTTAAAAGAAACAACCATACAACATCACATCTATGCTATTGCACAAATATTATTACTTAGGAAACAGTAATAGCTGACTAATATTTTTTATATGTTTATATAAGTCAAACAAGAAAACTCCCAACTACATGTGAAGTAGCAGCAGCGGACAATAGCAAAATAAGGTTTTAATGTTTTTAATAGAATAAAGTTATTAACACATCGCGTAATAGGTAGAAAAATGTCTTGCTAATAACTTTTTCATAACAAATTAGTAGACTAGACTAGAACTAGTGAAAAATCCTCTCGTGATGCAACGACAAACATATATGTACTAAAAAAAGTTTAGTTATAATGATACTATAGGTTTATTTACACAAAAGTTGTCTTCAAAAAATACATCAATACGTGTTTTAGATTGATTGAAAACTAAAAGAAATGAATAATCATACTAGTATTGATGTTGTTCGGTTGGCATGGTATCGATACTCGGTATAGTTTAGGCTACCAACAAACACTTTATTTTGAATGGAACTGTGATTTCAATAAATTTTTTATCGAAATATTGACAAAAAAAGAAAAAAAAAAAAAAAAAAAAAAAAACTTAACATAACTGCGTATTTAGAGAGTTTTTTTTTTTAAGTTAAGAAACACAAATCATTTAAGAAAAATCAAATCAACTAAAACATAAAATATTATTAAAAATAGAGTTACGTTCCGGTACAAATGAGTCTTAACATACAAATTGGCTTAACGTGAGAAGTGAATGATGGATTTTTTTTTTAATATTTTTCAGGTTTTATTAAACACGTATTTTAGTCAAGAATCTAAAAAATCGTGATTTTTTTTTTACATTTTGCAATTAAACATCTTATAAAAAGTTTCATTCACTTCTGAAGGGGTATGGTTGGTCGCGAGTAACCATCACCCGACTTATTATCCGAATCAACAAGGAAATTGTTTCAGTTCGTGCAGACACGCGCGAGCCTGGTTTGCTTTCCCTCTCGGGGAAAGATGAGAAATCCCACCTTGTGTATGAAAATGGGTGTTTTCGTCAACATACACAGGATGCAGTGATTATTACTAAAGATGGTAGTGGTTTCCTACATTCACTTTCTGTCAGACACATTTCCATGTTGCGGTCTTGCGCGGGCGCGCACAAAGCGGCATACAAATGTGTTGGCTTATATGTGCACAGTTTACCGCACGTAGCAGAGCTGCGCAAGACCGCGTCCTATTTTTATACAAGTGGGACTATCACTTTGACTTCTGTGACCAACCAGCAAGTAGGTATGCATGAGCACTGACAACAGCGGTCAGCAGACCGTCCAATACGCAGTTGTCCAGCCCATTTACATAAAAGCTGATGTACAGACTGACAACTCCAACAGGCCACGCGGCGGGTATTCCTTCGTGCAAATGGTACAACAGGACAGGTGGTAACATCTCCGCGTGCGCCCAACACTCCCGTGACCTTCGCTCTTGTCAAGTCTACGAAAAGCTGCAAGTTGTCAGTCGGGTCCTAGGCCCATCAAGCGGCCCATTGGTCCTTCTCCTTCACTCTTCGGCTATAAATACATCACTTTGAATCAGGTTTGAGGTAATGCTAATCTGCTCACTCACAATTTTTACTTAACACTTATCTTGTTTCCAAAGCAAATACTTATTCTCACGCCGGAGTGTGGTAACAAGGAGCAACCCCCACCCCATTCTCATTGTTACGAGTCACGATGTGTTTCACTGTGTAGGTGACAAATTAGAGGACAACCCAGCTATCGATCGAGGAAAGGAGAGATAAACCCTACTTGACGAGACTCGACCCGTAGACTAACCTCCTGGTTAACCAATGTTTCATCAATTTCTAATGTTAAGATCATTTTGTATGTTAAAACTTATTTGTATTTGATCCTTACACTAAAGAAAAATAACCTCGTTAGGGTTTATACATGTTGCCTTTCTTAGTGTGTGTATATATATAACATGAATAAGTCAATTAAATTTTCAATATGAGGTCAATAAATGTTAACATTAGGGATGTCAACTTTCTACATGACCCGTTAAAATGATATGAGATGACATTAAACGAGTTTGTATTTGTCATAAACAAGTTCCGTGCCTAAACACGTTGACTTTTCTATGACACAATTAACTTCTTGTCTAAATATGGTAAATCCCGCCTAACTGTTTATGACCCATTTAATAATTTTTATACATATATATATTTAAAAAGATACATGTCAAAGACTCAAAATCATATCCGCTTCTTTCATCCTCTCAATTTCTCAATCCTGCTTCTCACTTCTCAGTCCCCTCTTCGTTAATCGTCTAAAAAGGTTTTTATTGATATCCAAGTTCCATTGTGAGTTGTGACTCTTGTCTCTCTACTCTCAATCTCTCACCAATTGTCTGACAGTTGTTGATTGACCCAGATTCAAACATCAAGAAGTTCAATTGTTCAAAGCATAAGTTTAAAAGTTTAGTGTCGCTCGTGTTAACCATGTCTGTATCGGGTCGTGCCATGTATTGTAACTGTAATTATTGTTATTATATTATTATTAGGATTTTGGTTAAGATTGTAACTGTAATTATTGTTCTTCAAGTATAATTTTCACCATATTTTTTATTTGTCAAAATAAACCTCCAAAAGATCCACTTTAACTATTATAAATGATTGTATACAACTCTAAATTCATTTAAAATGACTTTCTTTATTAGGGTTCAGGTTCAAATACATAATCTCCTAAAACTAGGAAGTCATATGAAAGGTAACAAACAAATCCCGATTAAACTCATTCTAGTGGCATTGGAACCGTCTAGTCAAACTCTACGATCTTAGATTTTAAATTTTTGCTTTTGGTTATTTAGCTTGTATCTTTTAATTTCTTTGTTTCAAATCATTGTGTCTTTTTTGCGATTCATTGGGATTGTGTTATACGACGTTGTGTTATATTTTGTTTGACATCGTGTTATTTTACGATCCATTATATCTTTGTACTCTTCTTAAATTTAACCCTTTAATATAGGTGGTGTTTGTTTTTCGAAAAAAGATCTGTGCAGTCTCTTCTTCTATCTGCGCCGTGCAGATCATGCGCAGACATTGCCATCTGCAAAATGTTTGATTTTCCAAAGACGTTTCATTAAAAAACGTCTGTGCGAGCTCGTCTTTGTGCAGACTTGGCCCAACCACTTTTAAAATCTTCTAAGGTCTGCAGAGGGTTAAACACCACCACCGTACACCACCCACTACCACCACCGTCCACCACCACCGTACACCGTTCACGTCCACCACCCACCGTCCACGTCCATCACCCACCACCACCGTCCAACACCACCACCACCCACTACCACCGTCCGTACACCACCACCAGTTTATTTTATAACTCTACATACGTGACAAACAACTTTCTTCTTACAGACTACAGAAGTTTGGTCCACCTCTTCGTCTACAAATATCTGCAGATATGACCCGTAGACTGTAGACATTTTACCTCTTAAAATAAACTGCAGCATATTGTGTAGTATTATTAAAAACATATCAGTTAGTATCATGGATAACAAGATATTATACTTTGTAATTATCTTTTTAAAGTAGTTTAACTTTGTTTTTATCGTCATAAATGCAAACATGTGTAGCAACTTAATCTTCTGGCTGTAGCGAGTGCGGTCCTACTATAACAAAATAAATAAAAACTAAAGGAAGTTGATTGAATGAATTATGTTAAATGTGAACATATAGGCATACAGGTTCATGCTAAAATGAAAACCATCCCTAATTAATAGAATCATTAGAATTACTTTTCAACTATTGATCTTTAAAGATGGATAAATAAGATTAAAAGTTATAATAACAATATTAAATTGTTTTTGTCTTATTATATTTTTAATATTTTAATATTAAAAGGGCAGTTTAGTAAATTTGCTTGTTTTGTCTTATTTTATATATTGTTTTTATTACTTTTTTTGTCTTATTAAACTAATTGTTTTTTATTAAAATCAGATTTTTAATTAAAAAACATTTTAAAATCTAATTTTTTTTTTACAAAAAACAATTTTTGTCAGGATTTTTTTACAAATCAGGGTTTTTACGAGCCGGTTTTTACGCTCCGTTTTTTACGCGCCATTTTTACGCCCCTTTTTACGCGTCGTTTTTACGCGCCGTTTTTACGCCCCGTTTTTACGCGCCGTTTTACGCCCTCGTATTTACGCGTCGTGTTATCACCCGGTTTTTTTACGAGCCGTTTTTTACGTTCCGTTTTTACGCATCGTTTTTTACACCCCGTTTTTTACGTGCTGCTTTTTTTTACGCGCCGTTTTTTATGCCCCGTATTTACGCGCCATTTTTTACACACACGTCTTTAAACTTTTTTTACGGTTTTAAACTTTCTTTTTACAAAAAAAAAAACTTTTTTACAAATAACAAAAATTTATAAGAAATTTTTTTTACGGTTTTAACCTTTTTTTACACACGTTTTTTAAACTTTTTACGTTTTTTTTACGAAAACATTTTTTACGGTTTTAAACTTTTTTTACAAATTATCAAAAAAAATTTACAAATTTTATTTCTCATAAAAACTTTTTTTACAAAAGACAAAAATTTATACAAAAACTTTTTTTACGATTTCAACATTTTTTTACAAAAACTTTTTTGTACACACACTTTTTTACATTTTTTACGAAAACTTTTTTTACGGTTTTAAACTTTTTTTTACAAAAACTTTCTTACAATTTTTTTTTTTTTACAAAATAACAAAAAGAAAATAGAGAAATGTAAAGAGAGAGAAATTGAAGAAAGATAAATTAAAAAGTCTTTAAAAAAGAGACTTTAATGAGGAGAGAGAGAGGATTTGATGGTTTTGATTAAATGATTGTATTACCCTTTTGGTTGTCATTATCTGATTGGTGGAAAGTGGTTCTAACGGTTCTCGCAACTGGGGGTGGTTTTCATTTTAGCGGCCACCTAGACATATATACTACTATCTCTTTTTCTAAAAAGTGATATTATAATACAACTTTTAAATTAAAATTCAACTTTTAAATGAAAATTGATATTATCAATTATTTATAAAATAAAAAAATATATGTTAGCAAATCTCCTTTAAAAACTTCCAGAATTTAGCAAACTAAGATTTTATAACAGCAAATCTCCTTTTAAAACTTCCTGAATTTAGCAAATAAGATTTCAAGAAAGGGTCAGAAGAAACTAGAAAGTTTATTTTGGTAGGAAGACTAGTAAGTAATTTTGACCATCTATATATTTATTAAGGGTTAAGATTGGTTAGTAAGTAATTTTGACCATCTATTTATTAATCAAGGGCAAAGATTAAATGATTGAAATTGAAGAAAAAAAAAAAGTAGGTCTGTAGGTTTATCTAGGGACATTCTACTCAATCCAAGACAATATTTTCTTTCTCCTCCAATTCCCCTCCCCCCCATTTTTTAAACGTTAATAACTCTTTCATACGACATTATTTTTTTTATAAAAATTGCACCAAAAAACGAGTGTTTTTTATCTTTAAAACGAGTATACAATTGCTATATTTTCGATTTTTTTTTTCAAAAACCCAAGTGCGTAAAACGCAATGAACAAAAAGCGTAAAAAATGACTTTTTTTTCTAAAACGCAATGGCCTAAAAACACAAAAAATGTCTTATTTCTAAAACACAATGGCCAGAAAACATAAAGAAATGTCTTATTTCTAAAGCGCAATGGCCAGAAAACACAAAGAATTTTTTTTTTCTAAAACGCAATGGCCTAAAAACACAAAAGAAAGTGTTATTTTTAAAACACAATAGACTAAAAACACTTCAAAATGTGTTTTTTTCTAAAACGCAATGGACCAAAAAACACATAAAATGTGTTTTCCCAAAAACGCAATAGACAAAAAACACAAAAGAAAGTGTTTTTATTTTAAAACACAATGGACTAAAAACACATAAAAATGTGTTTTACCTAAAACGCAATGGATTAAAAATACTTCAAAATTTGTTTTTCTAAAACGCATTGGACAAAAAAACACATAAAAATGTGTTTTCCTAAAACGTAATAGATAAAAACACAAAAGAAAATATTTATTTTTCTAAAATGCAATGGACTAAAAACACATAAAATGTGTTTTACCTAAAACGCAATGGACTAAAAACATAATAAAATGTGTTATTTTTAAAATGCAATAGACTGAAAATACAAAAAAAAATTGTTTTTTTTTTTCATTCTTTTGTAAAATGCAATGACTCAATTAAAAAACACCGATCGTAAAAATGTAATTCAAAATTTTCTTACATAGATCGAAGCCG
The DNA here is from genome assembly GCA_030545235.1 of Helianthus tuberosus. Taxonomy (NCBI): domain Eukaryota; kingdom Viridiplantae; phylum Streptophyta; class Magnoliopsida; order Asterales; family Asteraceae; genus Helianthus; species Helianthus tuberosus. Next base: position 120,535,429 of record CM060390.1, on the reverse strand, counting down.
ATGTCTTTAGATTTATTCAACGACTGACGAAATTTGAATGCTAGAAACACTTATCAGTGATCGAATGGAACGAATCGAGTGATTCACTTCAAAATTACGGGAAAAATGAGATATTGTATGAAATTAAACTGAGTTTTTAAAAAAGTTGAGGAACACGTTGATTGGGTGTTTGAATCATTGATTGTTGACGAAAATCGCACTATAATATAGTGATTATTGAGATAGAAAGTGAAGAAAAGGTTGAAGATAATGGATTTTGAAAATGGTAGATTTTGAAGTCACGGGGAAAAGAAGGAGAAAATTGGATAAAATTAACTAAAATACTTTTTTCTTTTATTTTTAAATTTTATCACATATCATAATTTTATTGTTTTCTATTCTCTGTATTCAAAATAAGGGTGGAGATACAATAGGAAGTTAATTTGGCTAGGAAGGCTAGGAAGTGATCTTGACCATCCATTTAGTTAATCAAGGGCTAAGATTAAATCAGGGAAATTGAAAAGAAGAAAAGAGGCGCGTGAGTTTGTTTAGGGGCATTCTAGTCAATCCAAGCCAATAGTTTCTCTCTCCTCCAATTCCCCCCCATTTTTTAAACGTTAATAACTCTTACATACGACATTATTTTTTTTATAAAAATTGCACAAAAAAAACGAGCGTTTTTTTATCTTTAAAACGAGTATACTATTGCTATATTTAAAAAAAAAAATTTAACCCAGTTGCGTAAAACGCAATAGAAAAACCCCCAGTTACGTAAAACGCAATGAAAAAAAAACCTAAAAATGACATTTTTTCTAAAACGCAATGCACCAAAAACACAAATAAATGACTTATTTGTAAAATGCAATGCACCAAAAACACAAAGAAATGTCTTATTTGTAAAACGCAATGACCAGAAAACACTTAAAATGTCTGTTTTCTAAAACGCAATGGACTGAAAACACATAAAAAGTGTTTTACCTAAAACGCAATGCACAAAAAACACAAAGAAATGTCTTATTTGTAAAACGCAATGGCCAGAAAACACTTAAAAATGACTCATTCTAAAACGCAATTGCCTAAAAAACAAAAGAAAGTGTTATCTGTAAAACGCAATGGACTGAAAACAACTAAAAAAGTGTTTTACCTAAAACGCAATGCACCAAAAACACTTCAAGAATGTGTTTTTCTAAAACGCAATGGCCAGAAAACACCAAAGAAAGTGAATTGTTTGTGCTGTGAACTGTCTGGACCAATGCAGTTTCCAGAGGCAATTTACAGAAAATTAATTTTTCTGATGCATTTTTATTACAGCAATTTAATCAAATTTTTTTTTTCCGAGAACCCCAGCCAGGGGCTGCCGCCCCTGGGACCCCGCTACCAGGGGCGCTGCCCCCGGACCCCCGCCAAGATCGTAAAACGCAATGACTAACTCAAAAACCCATATCGTAAAAATGAAATTAAAGAATTTCTTACATGGATCGAGTGTGATTTCTTCAACAATTGACGATTTTTGAATGATTGAAACACTTATCAGCGCTCGAATCGAACGGATCGAGTGATTATCTTCAAAATCACCGGAAAAAACGAGATTTTGTATGAAATTAAACTGAGTTTTCTTCAAAAAAGCTGAAGAACACGTTGATCGGGTGTTTGAATCATTGATTGGTGATGAAAATCGCAATATAATGTAGTGATTATTGAGATAGAAAATGAAGAAATGGTTGAAGATGGTGGGTTTTGAAAATGGTGGGTTTTGAAAAGGAATAAGAAAAGGGTTGTATTGACTAAAATACCATTTTTCTTTATTTTAAATATTACCACATGTCCTAATCCTATTGCTTCGTAGACTTCCTAGCCAAAATAAACTTCCTATTTTCCCTTCAAAATAAACTTCATATTACATCCTCTCCGTTCAAGAAAATGGTCACTTTCGTTGATATTAATTAATATTATATTTGTAATCCAAGTATCTTAAGCAAGATAAGCAAACATTCACCAAAATTGGTAGGTAAGACAAAAGAACCAAATTCCTTTTCTTTGTTTTATTTAAAACGCAATTTATTACTAGTTGCTTTACGGGTTTGCTGCTCAAAGTCATATATAAAACTATTCGAAGTATATATAAGGTAAGTGAATTTACATTTACATTTACAATACTAACAAAATATTAAGCACAAAATAATTCATATATGAAGCCAATTTTGTAGATTGCTTTAGTTCGATTGACTAGCACGATCATTTTTTTAAAAGAATGAAGGTTAGATCTCAAGCTTATATAAGACTAAGTGTAGTGGTTGTGGCTCACTATACTATCCTTTATTTGGAGGCTCTTCATCGGCTAAAAAAATCATAGACATATCTAAGTTGCAGCCTTCACACCCGTTACCAGGGGCGGACCCAAGTTATGGGGTGGGTGGGCGGCCGCACCCCTTGAAAAAAAAAATTTAGTGGTATTTTTCGCGAAAAATCCGGGCCGCACCCCTTGAAAATTTTCGTCCACACCCCTTAGAAAAAAAATGTTAGGAATTTATGTAAAAAAAATTGTGAACACGGATTGAAACCCGATCAAATTATGTAAATAAGTTAGCCTACTAACCCCTTTAATAAAACTTAAATTCAATCCATCAACCCCAATAACTTAATACCAATTCAAGCCCAACCCAACTACTAGTTTTGTTCTTTTATTGAATGATTAAGAGAAATAAAAGTAGATGTTTTTTTTTGTTTGTTAATGTGATAGGAAGTTAGGAACTAGGGTTTGATTGTTTGAGAATTGAAATGGACCCGACCTGATCTGATTCGACCCGCTATGAAACTTTGTTTGTTTGTTTTTACTTGTTTTACATGACCCGACCCGATCCGACCCACTATGAACCGATTTTTTTATATAGCTAGCGGTCTAAAATCTTTAAAAAAATTCCGCACCCCTAGGAAAAAAATCCTGGGTCCGCCACTGCCCGTTACCACTCTCACGCCCAAAACATTGTCGTCATTCAGCACGACGTGTGGCGCCCTATGTGGTGAGGTGCTATTGGTGTAAGAGTGTAACCCTCATTACACATATACTAGATGGCCCGAAAATAGAATGTGTTAATATAAAATTTGTTCAAACAAGTAGAAATAACTAAATCAAGTTTATATGTTTATGACATCCTTATTCAATTGTTTTAAAAATGTACTAAAAGTTAAATATGTGTAAATTTGAAAGATACGGAAAAGAAATGTGTTAACAAGTTAAGTTAATATCCACTCGATATTACTGGTCCTTAAAAGTTACCCTTTTTTATATTTACTGGTGGGGTGCCCGCGCGATGCGGCGAGAGCGACACTTTGGATTGCGACACTCGTTTCTGGTAGTTTTCTTATTCGTATAATATTTATGATAACATTATTGTGGTGGATATATGTCATTAGTGTTACACAGATGTAAAGTTTTGTCTTTTTATAAAAAAGTAATAATCAAAAGACAAAAAAATATTGGTTTTTTTTTTATAAAAATTAATAATCAAAAGACAAAAAATAAAAGATAAGTTATTATAATTGTAAAGTATGTTTATTTTATTGGTTAAATTATAAAGTATAATTTTATTCTTTAAAGTTCAGAACTTTTTTTAAATATCCACATAGTACTCATCCAATAAACTTTAAGTTTAAAATTTTCGTCTTTATAAAACTAAAAAATAGTATTTGACTCATAAGTACGTTTTAGAGGTTTAACTTAAATTGTTAGATTTCGGTTTTTTACAGATATAAAAAATCTATATTTTTATAAAAATTCAAGAACTGTTTTTATAAAAAAATAGGATGTTAAGAGTTTATATCTTTATTAACTTTATATCATACTAAGTTCAGATTTTTAGTTCCTAACTAATCTTATCTATATGAGTCTACTTTTAACTTATAATCACTAAAAATATACAACACAATCTACTATGTATTTAGTCAAGTTGGTAACGAATTCTTTTGAAACTAACTAATATTATCTAGAACAATATAGTTGAACTTATTATTTCTAAAAATTTGCAACACAATTTAGTATTTATCTAGTAAAGATTGTAAATTTTTAGAGTATTTTATTTATATTACTTGTTACAAAAAATGTTTATAAAAGCATTATTTTTTAATAAAAACAAAATGTTTTGTTTATAAATAAAGTAAAATGTGACACATAATATCTTCATTTTATGTTTTAAGTTTTTATAAGATACATCTAAGTACAAATATTAAGCAGTTTTAATAAAATAAAATGTGACACATAATATCTTCATTTTATGTTATGGTACTTTTAATTCTTTTTGTTTTTATTTGCATAGATGGAGCCCATGTTTGTAGATTAGGCGCATTAGATCACAAGTATTAATTAATTGTACATTAAAGCATTATCGACTTGTACCTTTTAATCCGTACGTCGATGTTGAACAAGACAACTACCGAAACGTTGACAAAAATGTGTAGGTCGTCATGCTATCTTTGGATTTTTTTTAAACAGTATAGTTTATAAGATATGTCAAGAATACGTAAAAAGTTATAAGTTTGATGTGGATGGATGAATTGTAACTAATTATCTATAATTTTATTAAAACCTTAGGGATTTAAGTTTAATAAGTTTAGGGGCTAAAAAATAAATAGGGTATAAAAGACTAAACTACCCTCATTTTAGGGATCTTTCTATAAATAAAGTGGGGGAAAAGTTCTTATTTTTTGGGTATCTTAAAATACCCCCCCCCCCCCCCTCATGCATTATAATATAGTATAGATTGGATTGTTTTTGTATAAACTCATCTTATTCACACCGCCTAATTTTATTTATACACTTTTTTTCACCCAATATTAACACCCGAATAGAGAGAGAGATAGAGTAGAAGGGTGTACAAATATTAACACAAGTATGTAATATAAATCCATTGTTTTAAAATCTGGTTTTATATCGTATTGGGTTGGGCTTAGAAATGATTCAATCGGTTGTATCGAATGGTTCAATCGGGTGACTAATCAATCCTATAATTCCATAAAAATAGAACTTCAACTCAAAAAATAATTCAAAGCTACATAATTCCATAATCAAAAATCAAATTTCCAACATTTTTTTTAAATATAAGTATAACATTGAAGTTTTGTACGCATCAAGTTCGCAATCGCTTAAAAGACGAAGTTCACTATTATCGTCATCCTCATCAACAAGAACATAACTATTTTCGTTTTCTATGATATAAAATAAGAAGCTTTAGTTACCAATCTATCTACTATAATAAAAGAAACCAAGTTTTGGACACGTGTCATTCATTGAAGGTATCCTCAAATTTATACTTATCTTATATTATATAAATAATAAATAATAAATTAATATTAAATCTTATCATACTTTAATAAAATATTATCCTCAAATCTAAATTGTTAATTTAACATATTTTTAAAACAAATACATCTCTTTCCTACTTATCTTACATTAAATATATAAATAATAAATTAATATTAAATGTTATCCTAATTTATTAAAAAATATAACTTTTATATTATTTGGTATACAAAATTTTATTTATTCAACACGTGTAAAATGCAGGGTTTTGAAAAATATAACTTTTTTTATTAGTTACTATACAAAATTACATTTATATAACCCGTGTAATACACGAAATTTTTAAATATATAACTTTTTATCATTTGCTATGTAAAATTAGATTTATTCAACAAGTGTAATACACGGGGTTTTTAAGGATATAATGTTTTTATTATCTGGTAGATTTTCAACCCAACTATACACGAGTTTTTTAAAGATACGACGTTTTTAGTATTTAATATACAAAATTACATTTATTTAATATGTGTAATACACATGGTTTTTAGAGATCCAACTCTTTTTTAGATCTATTCAACACGAGTAACATACTACCGGGTTTTTAAGGATGTAATTTTTTTTATTATTTGGTACGGGTTTTTTTAACGATACAACATTTTTAGTATTTAGTATACAAAATTACATTTATCTAATCTGTGTAATACACATGGTTTTTAAAGATATAATTTTTTTTATTATTTGATATATCAAATTACATTTATTTAACCCGTACAATATACGAGGTTCATAAAAATATAACTTTTTATTATTCAATATATAAAATTACATTTATTCAACCCGTGTGATACACGGGGTTCTAACCTAGTAATCATAATATACTAAAATTCAATAAGATAAATAACATATATAACAAGTAACCTTGTGTTTGAGAAGTCGGTTGGTCCTTGTTAAAACTCAAAACTGAACATGTGTATAATCGGTTAATTAGTATGCACTGGTGATACCCAAAATATATGGCGGTTCGAAAAGTAATTGGGTATCCTAATTATACCGAGCTCTATCGTATCGGTTCATCTCTGGTAGCCAGTTCAACCGGTAATAGTGGCCAGTTTGAACCGGTTTTTATGAAACACTGTATAAATTATTGTGTTGCCAAAAAATACACTTCTAAGATATTAAAAAAGGTATTAAATTGACGACAACGTGAACCTGATTAAGACAACATAGTCTGGCCAGAGTGGAGTTAGGACCCTCTGTTTGGGAGGGTGTGAGATCTTTTTCTCAACAAGTTAAAGATTCTCACTGTTCAAAAAACTTTATTTACAAGACTTAAGCTACAATTAAGACGAAAAAACAAATTGATAATTTGTTCTAATCTCAATTATCGTTGTAATTATCAACCAATAAAGCTTGTGAATTTTGGAAAAGTTCATCCGTTGGTCCGTCCTCTCTCTTATTTTGTCTTTATAATTTGTACAAGATAAGAGGTAGTCAAATCCTCACATTGATATTAGCTTAGATATGAGATTTGTTTTTAACATAGTTTCTTCTTTATTTAAATATTATTTAAGAGTCAATTAGACAAAAATGGTAGCTAATTTTAACATTTTGGTATTTCCCACAAGAAACACATTTTTTTTTCTAATATGCTAGTAAGAAATACGTAAGTATAACTAGTCAAAGTCAGGCGTGAAATCAATTTGATTGTAAAGTACGCGGTGTATTAGACCAATGGGTATGGGCTTCGTGAAAGGCCAGTCCCCCCATTAGCCACGTCCATCACCGCCCCTTTGGGGCCCGGCACGGCTTCTTCGTCGGTTTTGTAACGTTGGAGACGGGCCAAGTTTTTGAATGGGTGGGCCCTGAAACGGTAACTTGCAACATTTAAAAAAAAAAAATTTACCCCACCACTATAAATTCAACCCCTTTTCACCCCACTTTTTTTTTTTTTTACCAAACTACTCCCATTTTTATAAAAAAAAAACCTCTCCCAACCTTAAAAAAAATTATGGATCCCTACAACCCAAATAATCCAAACTCAAGTTCACACCCGTTTTCGTCATCCGGCTACACACCCGTAATGGACAACGCTTTTGCGGGTTACCAACAAATGCCAAACGCTTTCAACCAATACCCGTTCAACCCAATGCAAATGCAACAACCCAACATGTCGTTCAACCCATATCAAATGCAACAACCCAACAAGCCACAAGCACCTCAAACACAAATCGAGGAAGAAGATGATGAGATAGAGGTTGTGCCAGAAACGCAACCTGAACCTTCAAAAAAGAAAAATAAAAAGGGAAAGGGAAAGGGTAAAAAGGAAGACGCAGAGGGCAAACAAATGCAACAATGGTCAAAAATTGAGGAAGAGGCGTTGGCGAAAGCATATATTAACTCTTCAACGTCTCATATAGTCGGTAAAATATTATTATTCTTATATTATTATTGTTATTAAATATTATGTGTACATTATATTTTTATTGTTGTTATTAAATATTTATTTGTACACTATGTTTTTCTTACAAACTATTATTATTATTGTTACTAACTTGTAGGTAACAATCAACTAAGCGATTCGTTTTGGCAAGAAGCCCTTGATATATTCCACGGGCTTATGGAACAAGGTGAGTACAGAACCATTGTTTCTATAAGCTCGAAGTGGCGCAAGATGAATACGTTGCTCCAACGCTTTTGTGGGTTTTATAACACAACGCGGGCCAATAAACCGAGTGGGTGGAACCACGAAAATGTTTTCAATGAAGCGGTGCGTTTATACGAAAATGAGAGCAAAGGTCCTTTCCCACATGTCCGTGCTTGGCTAGTTGTAAAGGATCACCCAAAATGGAAGGGATGTCAAAATGAGGTTGCACAAGCGAAACGAGCAACGAAACGGTCTAAAACTTCTGAGTCAGGAAGTTATAGCGTTGGAGGCTCAACCGGTCGTTGCCAAATAAATATCAACGACGAGCCCGACTATGAGGAGGAGCTGATTGAAGATGGAGAACATCCCCCAGGAAGGGACAAAAGTAAAAAAATAGCGGCTGAAAAAAGGAAACAAGCCGCATCAGGAAGTGGTGGTGGTTCGAGGTTGGAAGGTGTTATGGCGGGGTTAAAATCATTCAAGGAAATCTTTAACGACAGGCAAACCGAGAAGGTAAATATTAAAAAAAACTAGCTGAGGAGAAGCTAAAGAAGCAACAAGAAGCGCAGGAGTTGGAGGAATGGAAAATAATGACCACCGACCTTAGCTCCTATCCACCGGAAGACCGTCCCATTTTACAAATGATGAAGGAAAAAATTAGGAAAAAATGGAGTGGGGGAGTGTAGTTTTTTTTAAATGTAACTTTAGGTTTTTTTTAAGTGTGTTTTTTTTAATTTAAATGTAACTCTAGGTTTTTTTAGGTGTGTTTTTTATATTTAAATGTAACTTTAGGTTGTTGTTTTTTAATGTTTTATTTAAATGTAACTTTTTTACTTTTATTTACTTTGTTTTCATTAATTATTTAAATCAAATAAATAATAATAAAAAATTGGAGGAGGAGCATCCCCACACCCTTGGATAGTCTCCAAGGGGAGGGTCCTTCTCCTTTGCCTACGTGGCGCTTATGTGGAGGATAGTCCTTTGGAGACTATCATCCCTCATACCCAATGGTCTTAGAACATTGGGTATGGGGAGGATAGTCTCTTTGGAGACTACCCGCCACGTGGGCGTCACGTCATCACGGGAGGAGGAGCATCCTCTTGGGGACTACCCAAAGGTGTGGGGGAACTACCCACTTTAATAAAAAAAAATATATATTCAAGGAGAGAGAGAGAAGAACTAAAGGGGGCCCACCAATTGGCTCGTCTCCGGCGTCTCATTTCCGACGAAAGTGACGCGACGGCCCCATGGGGGGCGGTGTGCGACGGACCAAAAAGGGGCGGGACAGCCCGGTGCCGAGCCCCATACCCTTTGGTCTTACAAGTAACTTGCTCATTGTTTGACATATCACACGTAATATCATCTGGTCGGTTAAAGTAGTTAATGTCAACTTTTTGGCAGATAACTCATTATTTCCTTGGGGGTGCTACTTTCTACACCCCGCTAATTACTTTTTACACCCTCCTCTCACATACTTACAGGTGGGGCCCGCATGGGACAGCAGTTTTCCTCTCACAAGGGGGGTATAATCAGGAGGGGGTTGTAGTGGCATACAACAAGTAAAGTACGTGGCATACAACAAGTAACTTGCTTAGTGGTTGATAGATCACACTTGACATCACCTGATCGGTTAAAGTAGTTAATTTCAACCTTTTGGTATATGACACGTTATTTCTCTGTTGTGTGAGATACGTAATCTTGTATAACTAGTAAATAATGTGACGTGATACTAATTATGAAAATAATTAAGTAATTCGAATTTCATTCATACTAAAGAGAAATATATTGTTTTGGAAAGGAAAGTACAACATAATGCAAATAACATAATGACATGAATCAAGACATAAATTAAAGTTTAGGTGTGTTTCTAGTCTACCCTAAATACCGTTCTTCAATCGTCATCAACTAGTTTTCTGCAATATGTATTAAAATAAAATCAAAAAAGTTGACGAGTATACAAGTTTGAATACATAATCGTGTCTTAAAGTTGTCTCATATCCAATATGGTAATTTGCATACATTATCCATTAGCATACTAGCATGTGTTAACTATAAGTCAAACCAAAATATACCGCAATCGTGCATATCCTTGTCATCGAAACGACAAGGCCGTAAAATAAATTACTTAACAATACCACAAGAATATAGGCGGTGCGTTAATCCTATAGCGCTATAATTGTTAAGGTAGGCTTGCAAAATTAATGAGCATATAGAACACAAGTATAAATATAGCATGTAACAACAAGAATATAACAAGTATCCTGTTTTAACGGATAGAGTGTGTATATAAACAAGTTTGATCGTGAATATGTGAATTGTAATATAGTGTACATGTGGCACCCAAAGTTGTAAAAATGGAAAATGGGATCGAATATACTCACGGTTTGGGTAGAGAGTCCACGAACGTGAGTTTGATAAGTCTTGAGTTTGGAACACCGAAGTTACCCTAAGATGGAAAACGAAGGTGTGTGAGTTGTGGATTCGGTTGTTGGATTGGATTTAGTTTTTTGGGAACAATTTATAAGTTATAGTAACCTGTAAAGAAAAAGGTACCATGAGAATGGTCATGCAAGGAGGTAGGATGATTAACATCCATTAAATCTCATTATACGGTTCACTAAAGCGCAAAATAATCAACTTTGTTAATGATTTCGGTTGGTCATGAATGTGGAGATAAGAACATAAAACTACCAGATCTAAAAACAACCAAGTGAGCTAGCTAGATGCGTGCATCCCAAACATGGAGAGTGTTTGGGGACGTGATGTAGCCTTGTCCCTTTCTTTGGAAACTGTTTCGAGACTTAGTGGTATGAAGATAAGTTAACAAATCAAGCATGTGAGGTAGTGGAACATAGTTGGAAAGCCAAGGCTTCCATGGTTCACATTTTAACCAAAACACAAGTCCCACCATATTGACGATGGTGAACTTAGATGGTCTCAACACTTTTAGGTTGCTTGGAACCTTGCTAAAATAGAAAGTTTAGGAGGTTCTTAGACCTCTAAACTTGTGGGAACCAACCCTATTCAAGCCCTATAACCCTAGATTCCGTTAAAAGCAAGGTAGGTGTAGGATTCTTACAAGAACAAGAAGAACACGAACATGTAAGAAAAGTTTTAACCACTTTGGACACCATTCTTGGAGTTGTACCACCTTTTTACACCATAGTGAACAACATGTAACAATCCTAGAGGTTATCCAAGTGGTTTGATACAAGAAAAAAAGAAGAAAAAGTAGAAGAAGTGAGTTAGAACTCACTTTGAACACTAGAGAGTAACCTGTCCACAACAGGAATTTATGGAGAGATTTTGAGTGTTTGGAGAGTGGCTTAAAGGTGGAAAAGTGTTAGAGAGGTGGGGATGAGAGGTATATATAATGGGGTAATTAGGGTTTGGGTTAAAACCAGTTTGAAAGGTGATTGGGGGTGAAAAAGGTGATAAAAATGGACTAACCCGCGAGCTAGGAACAACCAGCTGTGGATCGTGCATGGCTGTGCCACGCGACAATGCAAACATTCCTCGTCGCTTGGCGCGGCGGGTCATGTTTTCTCAAGTTTTTCATTTTGTTCACTTTCAGTCTCTGCACTTGGTTTTTAGGTTATTTTATGTCGTTTTCTTATATTTTAGCTTATTTTCAAGTATAGAACGTGCTTGCAAACATGCGACGAGTATCGTGTACGTATAAATGATAATTCAAGCGTATAATAAGTCTTGGTTTGCATGTAAATGTGCCTTCCATAATTGTTTGCATATAACACAAGTATAACGTGTACAAGTATGAAAGTGAATTTCCATTATGATCGAAGTCTCGGTTATAAAATTGAAAATGAAATACAAACATATTACGAATACAATTTTATAAATAAGAAAAGTATACGCTAAATAGCTCCCTCACACAATAGATCCTCAATTTAAACCCCTTAATGAGAAACTTTTATCACTCAGACTCGAACCCGAGGATCTGAAAGAGAAAACTCACCCATACCCATTATAGGTAGAACTTAAATATCCGTAACCATTATTAGAGCACCAGTAATGGTTTATTTTTTATCCCTTGTAACTTTTATAATCTTTCGATTTACATTATTAAAATATTTTGTTGTATTTTATAACAAACAAATAAACAAAATAACGTGTCACTCCCTTCTATGTTTTACGGAAACTGATGATCTGTCTTCTGCTATGAAGGGAGTCGTGTGACACTCAAGAGTGTATATAAATGTCTTCAACAACAATCACACATAAACTCATTTACTCTCTCTCTCTCTCTCTCTCTAACTAAAAATGCTTTTCTTTCTTCTTTCTTGTTTCTCTTTCATAATTCTCTCCAAGTTTTCTCTCTTCAAAATACTCCCAAATTGGAACAATCTCAAAATGGGTGTCTTCTCATTTCAATCTTTCTTCAAACACATGTTGAAAACAAACATGATCAAACAAGAAAATGGTAACTTTAGTTCAAAGACAGAAGAAGCTTTATTGGAAAAAGATAATCTTTCTTTACTGGATTTGCCAGATTTGCCCTTGGAGTGCATTCTTGAGAAGCTTTCTCCATCTGGGTTAGCTAGTATGTCAGGGGTATGTAGGTCTTTTAGGGTCATGTGCACACAAGATCATTTGTGGGTAAAACATTTGAACCAGAAATGGGGTAAGTTCTTGATGGGTGGGTCTATGTTTGAAGAATGGAACAAGTACATTGATGTTAAAAAGAAGCAAAGCTTGAAGGATTATTGTAATGGAAAAGGGTATTTTGGTCTTTTCACTTGGTGGAAGAAAAATGGGAAGTTGAATGAAAGTAGTGTTTTTTTGCCTGTTGATTCTATCATGTCTTGGTATCTTTCTCTTGAAAGTGGAAAGTTTTCTTTTCCTGCTCAAGTTTACAATAGAGAGGTAATTTTTAGAACAAAATTATGCAATTACTTAATGGTTTTAACTTTTAAAATGAAAAATTAACCTAAGTTTTGTAACAATTTTTGTGAATTTTTTTTTTCTAAATTTATTTTACTTGTTGTAACATTCATCCCAGTTCACATTTTTTTAAAGTTATTAAAACTGTATAAATTTGGGATTTTGAATTTAAATTGTTGATCATATAAAGTCAAGATGTTCTATGATCTTTGCTCATTTATCATTTATGTTTCAAATGCAGAATGGAAATGTTGGGTTTTTATTGTCTTGTTATGATGCAAAAGTTAGCTATGATTCTCACACAGACAGTTTCAAGGCCAGGTAAAAAGAAAATTCTTAATTTTCTACATTTTCCAGTAAATTACCTTATAAAAAAAATCAAACGTTTTTTCCATTCCAATTTCCAAGTTATATTTGAAAAAAAAAAAAACAATTTTTTCTTCATTCACATTTATATTTTGCAAAATTATATATAATTCTCTTCATTTCCAGTTATATTTTGCAGAAAGATTTAAATTTTCTTCATTCCCAGTTAAATTTTGCAAAAATATTTATACTTCTCTTCATTTCCAATTATATCTTGCAAAAAGATTTGAAATTTTATGCCATTCCCAGTTATATCTTCTAGAAAGATTTAAAATTTTTTTCAATTCCATTTTTATTTTGCAAAAAAGTCTATAAATTTCTTTATTCTTAATTATATTTTTGCAAAAAAAAAATGCAAATCTTTCTTATTTATGCATTAGTCTTTAAATATTATTTAATATAAGAAAATTACATATTATTATTTATTCATTAGTCTTTAAATATAAATTTTTACATAAGAATGACTGGCATATTTTGAAATATTCAACTCCAATTTATGCAGCAAAAAAAAAAAAAAAAAATCTTGATTTTTGATAGAATTTAATGACTTTGGTGAATTATGTAGGTATGCATCACAGGGTAGGCCAACAATTGAAGAAAATATAAAATGGGACAGGCTAAGATCACCAGCAGTTGATACATCACCATATGATCTTCATGTGTCTGACTGTTTGACTGATTTACAACCAGGAGACTACTTTGAGGTTCAGTGGAGGAAATCTAAAGAGTTTCCCTATGGTAGGTGGTTAATTAATTGTTGAATGTGATTGTAAATTGTGCATTAGATGCTTGTACATTGGGCTTAATGGGTTGTAACTTCTTGATGTATCTCAGGTTGGTGGTTTGGTGTTGTTGGCCACTTGGAATCATGTGATGGTAACAAGCTTTATTGCCATTGTCATCATAGTGGTGAGTAGTAGTTTCACAACTTTTGTTTTGAAATAATTTTTTTGTTTTTTTTTTGGTGATTTTTGGATAATCATGATTTGTTAAGGAGTTAATAATGTATTTGTTTTTATCCCAAATAAATTTGTTTAAGTCTTGGTTTCTTGTTGGCCTGAATCTTGAATAAAACAAGAAAGGTTGAACAAGTGTCTTTGTAAAGTTGACCAGTTTTATTTTACTTTTATTAGACTTATCTACAAGTTAGATCTTCTGGTATGTTCTAGGTCACCTAAATACTCAAGACTTCACCATCCAAATACTAGTTTCTCAAGATGTTAAACGGGTCGTGTTTCTGGGTTGGACTCTATATAAACCTAAATTATGTCAGACACATGAACCTGAACACGACACGAATATTCGTGGGTTGTTACAAACACAACCCGTTTAACCTATATTTTATTTTTTGCATAATAATACGTTAGAATATAAATTTTACAAGAAAAAAAAAATACTATATGAAACAATTAAGGTTAAAGTATAACCAATGATGTCATTTTCACTTTTAAATTTTAAAGTTTGGCAACATGTGAATCCGAACCCAACCCATTTAGCTAAACGTGTTCACATGTTCTACCCGAGGCTGACCTGAACTCATTTAAACCAGTGGCGGATCTAGGATTCTGACCAAGCGGTAACGTTTTATAAATAAGCGGTAACGAAATCGAAAAAACGTCAAATTTTTCCAAAATTTACACTAAAAACGTCAAAAATTTTCCGACCAAGCGGTAGCGGAGGCTACCCCTTGTTCCTCTTTACATCCGCCCCTGATTTAAACCAAACCCAAACCCTACATTTCGTGTTAGGTTCGTGTCGTGTCATAAGCTCACACCCCTAAATTCCGTATCTATATCTTTTTATCATATTACATGACACGTTTTCTTGGAAACAGACTCGGTGATATTGGAGTTCAGGCAGTACAATTTGGGGTCAAGATGGAGGGAAGTGGTGATTGACAGAAGAGACCACAGAGAAACAGGCAATGAAGCAAATGGGTTTTATGCAGGGATCCGGAAACTTTACGACGACAAAGAGATAGCGACGTGGAAGAGCCTTTGACCGGCTCAGCCGATGTTCAATTAGTATGAACTTTGGCGTAAATAGAGGTTTAAGACGAAATGTAACTTGTAAAAAGTTGGTGCCAAAGAAAGGGCTTTGGTTAAGGTTAGGTTATGTATGTGTCGGTTAATATAATGTTTATCATGATTATTGACACACATAGTTAACAAGGATAATGAAAAATAAGACATGACAAACACAATAAAATAAAAGGATATATAATGAATAATAAGATAAAATAGAAGTTATTAAAAGTTACAGTCCATAAAATCTTTTAAGAGACTACTTTAGCTATAAAGAGGTGAGACTTTAATTAAGGTAAATTTAAAAAGATATAAAATTATAAATCTCCATCAAATTAATAATGTGTCTTTAATCTGTAGTGTCAACCTATTAACCCATTTAATACAATAAGTTAAACGTATTATTTGTGTCATAAATGGGTTAGGCGGGCTTAACCAAATTAGACACGCTCTATTGGTGTCCTTAACGCCTCGACTCGTTTATAACCTGAATCAGTGGCGGAGGTACAATATAATGAGGGGTATCACGGGCTACGGCTCAACCCCGTTTTCATAGTGTATATTTTTTTTTCTTCGGATTTATATAAGATATACCTTTGAACAAATACGGGGTACCCCTAAAAAATAGGATACTTTAATTTATTAAAATTCCAAATTTTTATAAGCTCAAACCTTTTACAACACCAAACTTGTATAAATTATTAAGCCTAAATAAGTATAATATAATTGAAAGACGCCCAATTGATAAACATAACCCAAACCACAAAACAATTTTTTTTATTATTGTATGATTGCACGGTAAAAAATTCTTTTTGGGGTACCCCTAAATTAATGGGCTAGCTCCGCCATTAACCTGAATCCTAGTTCAATAACACACGTTTTATTGGTGTCATTAATGTCTCGACTCGTTTATAACCTGAACCCTAGTTCAATAACTATGTGTTAAGTCATGTCGTGTTAATAAGACATGTCATAAAACATTAGCTATACTAGGAGTGACTTGGGTGTCACATCTTATGAACACAAATAAGCCATCTCAGCCTTTCATCCTAATCAAAGCAATAGTATGCACCGTCACGCTACCACAACATCTATTTTCTTCAAACACTTCTATATAACTAACTACATCTTAAATCTCAAATAGACAACCACAACTCACAACTAACAATGATCACATCACAAGCTACATTTACAATTAAGGTTGCCAAATGAACCTTATATATATGTACATAATACTAGCAAAGCCGTCTCCGATAAGCCTCGAAATCCGAAGGCCCAAGGCGAGTAGGAAAAATGATTCTCTAAAATATAATTAGAAAAATAGCTTAAAATATATAACTCATTTTAAAAAAAATTCGGACCCCGTGAAAAGCGGGCCCTGACAGTCTCCACCCCGCCCTTGTATACTAGTAAGAATCAAGAGTAATTACATGAATGCAAGGCGGTCTTCAGACCGTGAGGTTGTAGAACCATGTGAGCCTCAGTGGCCATTTCTAGACATATATCACTTGTCAAGGAGACAAGGTCACAAAGAATAATTTTGATATCTTGTTTGTTGCAACTTTAGTGGCAACTTCGGTTTTCATGATGATATCACAGTAATAATCCATTAAACTTGATTCGTCACGATTAAAGTATTCCCTTTCCAAATTGGGGGGGGGGGGGGGTGTTGACTTATCATATTTTTAAGAGGTAATTTTTTTTGGGTAACATTGTAGAATAGTAGCCAAGTTTCAAAAGTGTTCCAATTAGGTCACTCAAGTTTCAAAAGTATTCCAATCAGGTCACTCAACATTCATTCTTCATTAAAATTAAAATTAAGGGTTTTTTCATCAATTTCATAGGTAACCGTGGTGATGTGGATTTTTATTTCTTTTTTCTCTTTTATCTGATGCTAACGTCGAGTGATGGCGTGGATTGTAACTTGTTTTTATTTTTATTTTTAATGTAATTAAATTGTTTTTATTTTTAATAAATATAATTTCATATATTAAAATAATTCGACCCCAGCATCTTATGCTCCATTTTTTTCTTGACACGTGGAAAAAAAGACATGGCTCAATTTGAATGTTAAGTTATCTAATTGTGACAAAAAACGACACAAGTGACCTAATTAGAATACTTTTAAACTTGGTTACTATTCTGTGAAATTTTTCCTTTTTTTTTTTGAAAATGTTCCTTTTTACGTTAACAATTTATATAATATGCTCTAGAATAATTTTGATATTTTGTTTCTTGCAAGTCTAGTGGCAACTTCGGTTTTCATGATAATATCATAGTAACAATCCATTAAACTTGATTCGTCACGATTAAAGTATTCCTTTTCCAAATTGAGAGAGGGGGAGGGGGGTGACTTATCATACTTTAAGAGGTTAATTTTTGAAGATGGACTTATCATACTTTTAAGAGGTTAATTTTTGAAGATGTTCCATTTTAGATTAGCAATTTATATAATATGCTGTAGAATAATTTTGATATCTTGTTTGTTGTAAGTTAGTAGTGGCAACTACGGTTTTTATGATGATATTACGGTAACATTAAACTTGATTCGTCACGATTACAGTATTCCTTTTCCAAATTGAGGGGGGGGGGGGGGGGGGGGGGGGGGAGGGGGTTTGACTTATCATACTTTTAAGAGGTTAATTTTTGAAAATGTTTCATTTTAGATTAACAATTTATATAATATGCTCTAGAATAATTTTGATATCTTGTTTGTTGTAAGTTTGTAGTGGCAACTTCGGTTTTCATGATGATATTACGGTAACAATCCATTAAACTTGATTCGTCACGATTAAACTATTCCTTTTTCCAACATTCGAGCATGGAGAGGCTTAAAGATTGTAATCTTCTTCAAGATATTGTTGTATACTCATCATGACCGCAAATATAGACCAACCCATTAATGTTATCCTGATACTTGACACATCACCTAGCACTTTGTGACCAAAAATGATGTATGTTCACACTTTGACACAACCAATTAAAGGACATGTATCATGTATGTGATTTCAGTGCTCACTTTATCCTGTTTCTTTTGTGGGAAGCATATTTATAATCTTTATGACCATCCTATAAAAACTGGCCAAGCCCTTAAAATTTTGACACATAAAAAGTTCAAAAGTAATATCTTTTGGTTTGTGCTCATTTTAAGTGTCTTTTAACATCCACACATGAATTTGTCTCCCCCTTTTCAACCTTTCAACAGGATACAGATACATCACACTAAAAAAAACTAGTTGCCAATTGTCAAAATTAAAAGGGTAGCTGACACGTGTTTTAAAATCGACAGGTATCATGACTAGGATGGTAGTGAGTTGGGTACGTAATGAGTTGAGGTAATCTCAGTTTCGTACCCGATTATAAAACCAAATCTCATACCGGTTTAAAAATCTAATGAGGTAATAATCAAGATTCAACTAGTTATGTATTGAAAATCGTGCCAATCGCCTGACTTATCTACTGGTAAGTCTAGTTTTTAGAAAACCAGATAACAACATAATTAATGTAAAGTCATACAGAAGACATACAAAATTTAACAAAAAATTCAAACTTGATGGATAAGCTAGTGTGTCCTTGAATTATATATGTTTGTTTAATATAATTTCTTGTATACATACCCTCTTTTTTAAGTTAATTCAGATTGAGATTAAAAAAATGTAGTTGAGTTATAAGTCAAGTAGATATGTAGCACATGACATTTGTAGATTCCTTCCATTTTGCACTATGTTTAAGTATTGGCTGGGGCGGACCCTCATAGAGTGGGTCGGGTCCCTGAATTCCAATTTTTTTTAAAATTCACAATGGTTTTTTTTTTGTGTCGAATAACATCGTATGTTATTGTGTGTTTTCTAATTAGTAACAATTATATATTTTTTTGTTGTATGGTCCTCGCTCGACCCGCCCCGAATGACGATCGACCCGAAAATTTTAACGTTTGATTGTGAAAATTTTGAACACCAAAAAAATTAGACCCCATTATGAAAAACTCTTAGATCTGCCACTCTTAATAGGTGGCTTGTTTTTAATTCCAATTCTCCTATATATTACTTCGTCAATGATTTGAACAGTAACAAAAAAAAAAGCATTATCTTAATAAAAACAGTAAAACAAAAACAGCATTATCCTATTCTCCTAATAATTGAAGGAAAAAAAACAGTAGAAGCGCCTAAACAGTAGAAGCAATGAAACCACATGGCAGGGAATAGTATTACCCTGCCATTGGTTCAAATGGGCGGCCGCCCCCTCCCCCATTAGACCAACCAGTTTATTATTTTATACACACTTTAAAATTACGTTTTCGCCCTGGAATAGTGTTTCTCTGCCACGGTTCAAATAGTATCTCCTATATATTAATTCTTCAATGTTTTCAACAGTAACAAAAAAATAAAAAAAGCATTATCCTATTATCCTAATAATTGAAGAAAAAAAAACAGTAGAAGCGCCTGAACAGTAGAAGCAATGAAACCACATGGCAGGGAATAGTATCACCCTGCCATTGGTTCAAATGGGCGGCCGCCTCTCTCCTATTGGACTAACCAGTTTATTACTTTATAAACATTTTAAAATTACGTTTTCGCCCTGGAATAGTGTTTTTCTGCCATTGGTTCAAATGGGCGGCGAACAATACCCATTGGACCAACCAGTTTATTATTTTATATCCACTTTCAAATTACATTTTTGCCCCCAGTTAAAAAATACGGTTTTGCCTCAACTTCAAAATACGTTTACCCTTTTGCCCCAAGCTAAAAAATATGATTTCGCTCTCGGCAAAAAAAATACGCTTTTACCCTCAGCCAAAATTACGTTTTCGCCCAAGTTCAAAATAAAATTTTGTTTTTTCCCCCGGCTCAAAATTACGATTTTACACTAGTTTATTATTTTTTACCTACTTTAAAATTACGGTTTTACCCACAGTTTAAAATTACGTATTTGCCCACAGTTCAAAATAAATTTATGCTTTTGCCCCCCAGCTAAAATTTACGAATTTCCCCTCGGTTCAAAATTAAGATATCACCCTCAATTCAAAATTACGTTTTTACCCTCAGTGCAAAATAAAAATATGGTTTTCCCCTACCTAAAAGTTAGGATTTTACTCTCGGGAAAAAAAAATTGATTTTTCACCCAAGTAAAAATAAAAACACGACTTTGCCCCCAACTAAAAATCGTGTCAAAGAGCTGTCTAACACTCTTTTTACTTTTTATTTTCTTGCAAAACTATAGTACTGTTTTTTTAATTGGTTGAGAATTATTCGACCATCGCCCCGCAACGAATTCACAAGAGTTATTCGACCATCACCTAGTTAAATGAATTCACAAGTCCCACCCTCTCTTTAAAGCAAAGAAGGGGTGTCTTAATTCTCAAACCGACCCAAATCTTGCAAAACGTTCGGCTCGGTTTCCAGTTGAACCTGATTTCGAGCAAAACTGGTCGGTTGCAAAACGGTTTACCCGGACAAAGAAAACTAGCATTTGAAGAATTATATAACGTTAATAGTAAAAGGTGTGGACCGTTTTGAGGGTAATGAACGGTAGCATTAAGGTACAAGTACTTTAAGCACTATTTGTACAAACTCCGTGGATTTTGAAACTTAAAATTTGGCCATCTCAAAAGTCACCCTTTACACCCTAAACATTTGTCTTTGTTTTCTTTTTCTCTTTTTAACCAACCATATTAGGGCTGTTCAAATTGCTCGGCGCTCGACGCTCGTTCGATGCTCGCTCGAAAGAAGCTCGGAATTTGCTCGTTCGATTTAGCTCGATTGAAAAAATGCTCGGTTCGAATCGGTTCGGTTTGTAAATGAACCGAGCACGAGCAAAGGGCCACTCGGTTCGGTTCGGCTAGGTTGGCTCGATTTATTTTTTAATACATATTTGTGTGTGTATCATTTTTAATGAAATGACTAGAGACCAACATCAACATCAACAATGTTTGGTCCAAGATCCAAATAGAGCTCATTTAAGTAATTAGAATTGAAATCCAATACCAATACCAATACCAATAGTCCATTGTACAATACTTAAGGGGTGTTTGGTGTTGTGTTTTCAAAATAGATTATGCGTTTTCAAAATAGATTTTGCGTTTTTAAAACTGCGTTTTGAAAAAGCATGCAGGTACATGCTTCTCAAAAACTGCGTTTTGGAGGCAGATAATCACTTTTTCATCCAAACGTTTTTTTAGATTATTTATGTTTTACAAACGCAATAATCAAATAATCACTTTAAAACGTAATCCCAAACACCCTCTTAAATGTCCATTTGAGTAATTGAGTCAAAATTTCAAATACTCAAGTCTCAACCCGTCATTCGATTCAGAAGTACAAAACCCTAATCAAAACCCCCATTGGCCATCGTTATTTGATTTCCCCCATCGCCACTCGCCAAGA
The DNA here is from genome assembly GCA_030545235.1 of Helianthus tuberosus. Taxonomy (NCBI): domain Eukaryota; kingdom Viridiplantae; phylum Streptophyta; class Magnoliopsida; order Asterales; family Asteraceae; genus Helianthus; species Helianthus tuberosus. Next base: position 120,513,835 of record CM060390.1, on the reverse strand, counting down.
CGCCAACTCGCCAGGGTTTTGCTTCAATTGGTTCATTAAATTTCAAACTTCCGATAGAACAAGGGTATGTTTCAATCGGTCGATGATTTATCTTCCCTCTTAGTTAGTCTCAATAGAACTAGTTGAGTGTTTTTGTATTCCTTGTTATTTGTTAAATTTTTACTTGTGTTCTATTGGACGAAACATAAGGGACGAAACCTGCACTTTATTCTAATAACGAGCACTCTCATCGTACCTTTCCTTGTTTGTTCTGCGGCGCTCGATACCCGCTCGACGCTCGTTCGAAAAATGCTCGGATCGATATACGCTATCTCGACTTTGGCTCGGTTGAAAAAAAAACGTTCGGTTTGGTTCTGATCGGTTTGTAAACGAACCGAGCACGAGCAAAGGTCTGATCGGTTCGATTCGACTCGTGAACCACCGTAAACCATATTGTGCCGCGTGGCCCACTCATATTTATTTTGTAGGATCGTGTGATGACCCGAATGAGTCGTTCAGAGAAGTTCTAATCTGTTTCAGATGCGGAAACTAAGAAACAGACTTTGACACAGCTTGCAAATCACTTTAAACACCTTGTAAATTGATATAACACTGAATACAATTAGAATTCAAACCGGCAGCACTTCGGTATGAATTTCAGGAACTCTTCAAAACCTATAAATGAGATCACTTGAATGGCTATTTATAGTAGATGGTGTTTCGCTTGAAAGTGACCGGATCTAGTTCAAGCGAAATCACTACATGTGATTTCGCTTGAAACTACACAACTCTCTTTCAAGCGAACTTGCCTCCTTCAAGCGAAATCCCTATAAACACATATTAACCTCTCATATTTTCTCATACAGCGTGCCCTGATCTAACATATCTAGTACAAGACTCGATACAAGACGAAGTCGACAGATGTATGCACTAACAGACTCCCCCTCAGATGTTGACGAGTCTTAAAGTGTCGAGTCTTCGCATCTTCAGTCTTTATCAGTCTTTGGGCTTCCTTCCATGAATTTCCATCTTGCTCTTGATCTTTCTAAAACTCTTGATCAAATCTTTTGATTCCTTAAGTTCATCAGCATCAGTAATTTCAAGATCATGATCTGGCTCACACTTTCCACAGGTTCAGAATCGAAACCTGGCTCTCTTAATACTCAGAGTCCTTAAGTATCGAAACCTGACTAAACCTGCACATTCTCTACCCAAAAGTAAACTTTCTGATGTCCACTTGTAGAGCAAATATTAGAATGATTTAACATTTAGATCCTGATGAACCACTTGCAGGAATGTTTTCATAAAAACTTTTCTCATTCAAACATTGACTCCCCCTCTCAAAATGATTAACCTTTTCAAACACTCTTTCCCAAACCTGTTCGTCATGTATAGCACTTAGAATTTTGAAAATCAGCTTTCCAACACCAGTTGTCTAAAATCTTTTTGAATTTTCCAAAATTTATGCTAAAACACACCGAAAATCTTTTTGGATTTTTGAATGAAAAGAAACGCAGTAAAGAAATATTTACAAACAATATTTTTTGAGAGTTTGTGCAAGAGGATCATATCAGTTTATGACAAGTCACGAGTACCATTGAGCTTAGTTATACATTAAGAATTAAACAATTCACTTAGATTGCCAATATACTGATCCACTTTAAATTTTCACACAAATTTCAACTAATTCAGGATATGTGTTAGGTGTATTAAAAACTTAAACTCATTCATGTGTCCCACCTCTTGAATATACTCCCGTATCCAGATCCCAATATTCATTCTTATAGGTGAGTATACCACAAATGATATCTGTAAGGGGTTATAAATTATGAAGAATCATGAGAGCTCAGGTCAGAACTACCGTTCAGCAGAGAGATCATGACTCAACTTTTAGTGTGTCCCCTTTAGAGGATCTTTTTTACAACAGCATTGATTAGCAATTTTATTGTCTTATCATTTATGCTGAGGGTGGCGCTATTTCTCAAGCATGCAGAAAGTATTATTCGAGGACTAGGTCAGAACTTCCATTCAGCAGAAGTCCCGGAATAATACCCCAGATATCACTAAGTATAAAGACTTAGTATATCAGAAAGAAGAACCTTTCAAACGAGATTTCAGGGGTTACCTATATATCCAAGTAGTGTTCCCTACGAAATAAGCAAGTTTGAATTTAGGTTTATATCCCGAAAAAGCTTACTAAATGTGTAAAAACTTATCGGCATATCATCAGTGAGACTGTTTAACGCTATTTAAACATTACATTTCTTTAGCATACTGTAACTATCTACTGATGTACTATCATTTCCTCTTCTTTGACACCAAAACTCAATTTTTGAATTTTATCATGTTTTTGTCTTTTTCAAATTTTCTAATGTTTTTTGATTTTCTGAAAATTTCTACTCCCCCTAAAATGCAAACACATTAACAGAAATTTGAAAATCAACTGTACAAAACTTTGACAACCGATATCAAATCGCATCAATTCGCCATCCACTAGGCATAAACAATCAGAACTCCCCCTTTCACAAAACTATTTTCTCATTATGATTTCAAAACACTTAAGTTTTTTTTAACCAAAATGATTTGTCCGGAAAATAAGTTTTGTTAATTTTACCACTTGTAGGTTAGGGTTTTGGTTCATCACACTGTTTTCAACCACTTGTATAAGAATTACATCAAGTTCAAATTAATGACCTTGAGTAATTACTTTGTCAAAACAACCCTCTTTACTAGTTGTAGGAATAAAACGTCTAATACCAAGAAACAATTGTAGGAATATCACATCTACACAAAATCATTTTACCGATAAAGATGCTGATTCCTGCTTCACACTTACCAACCTGGAAGCTCCGGCAATTCACAATTAACCTGTAAAAATTTAACTATTATAAGATTCATTCACAAACTCAAATATCAAGAAAAATGCCGATTCCTGATCCACGATTACAAACTTGGGATCTCCGGCAAGTCCAGATTTTTCAAGGGAAAAGAATTTCCACCCAAGTCTTACCAACCTTGGATGTTTTTAACTCTTGTTCAGTAGGGTTATATGTTGCTTTCTTTGTTGCATAGAAATCTTTAACCCCTTTGGCCTTTCCCTCGACCATTTTCCCAAAAATTTTCTTAACATTTCCATTGAAAACTTTTTCAACATCAAATTCCTTCTTATCAGAAAAGAATTGATTTGAAATCTCAACTTTACCAACCTTTTGCTTAATTTTTTCAAATGTCAAAGATGGAATTTTAACATCATCTTCAACTTGTGGCTCCACTGATTTTGTGGAATCAGGTTCATCGCCGACTTTTACATCACCCTTCTTGACAACCCACATTTGGTTATCTTTTGCTTTCTTTTTGTAAAAAATTTTCTTTGAACTCTCACCAACTCCATAAATCGAATTTTTAAAAATTTTGAATCTTTCAGTTGGTGGTTCAACATCAACAACTTTTTCTTTCAGTTTTTCAGATACTCCCTGTTTTGGTTTTGCCGTTTGAGAACAAAACGATGCAATATGACCAGCTTCATTGCATTTGAAACAGGTTCGAGTATCCTTCCTATGAAAAACTCCAGTTCCTTTTCTCTTTTGTTCAGCAAGAAACTCCTGGTTTGATTGTTTCCAGAACGGTTTCTTCTGTTCTTCTTCTGCATTTCCACCTGAAACAAATTTTGTACTTGTTTTTGAAATTTTATCATTTTTATAATTTTTAGGTGGAATAAAACCTAAACCTTTTTTTTGTAACTACCATTATGGTTTGGTTTCTTTTGAAAACCAGAACCAAAATTGTAACCCTTTTTCTTGTTTAAACGTTGTTGAACCCTTGAAGTGTATTTTTTAGGTTTTTCAGTAAGATTTAAATCTTTTATTTCAGAAATGTTAATTTCTGTCATTTTGAAAACCTTGTTAATCATTTCAGATTTAACACTTCTTATTGGAAACTCTTTGTTAGAATATATTTTGTCAGAATCATTCAAAGTATATGCTACTTCAAATGTTTCATCATTCAAATTTAATTTTGATAACAAAAACTCTTTACTGTAAGCCCTTTTAACCGACGATTTTGAACTGTTGACTGACAAACTTGAACCTCCAGACTCAGACTTTGACTCAGATTCCTCATCAGTATCCAACACCTGATCGACCACCTTTTTGATTAACTCAGACTCATGATCAGTGTCAGACGAGGTGAACGTGACGTCAATGTTTTCTGGTAATTCATCAGTTGATTCGGTTTTTAACTTTATATTGACTGCTTTTTCGACTTGCTCCTCATTTGGTTTTCTGGGAGAATAACCTTCCCAGATCGGAGGCGGACACTTGTTATAGCTAACACTCGGTTTCTTACCAGTATCCTTCTTCTTTGGCTTTTCATCATTTTTAAAGGCTTCAAAACCTGCAACAGTTGGATAAATTCGATCAATAAGATAACCAGAACTAGTATAACTCTGTAATAATCGTCTGATCCTCTCATTTTCAATTTTTTCGGTCTCCAACTCTTGCTTCCACTTTGCACTTTCTTCGATGTAGAAGTTAATAGCTTTCTGTTTTGTCATAATTACAGAATTCATCATGGTCAGCGCATCTTCTTTTTCAGAATTTGTCTTTTGAAGACCAGTGACGGTTCTGTTTAGCACATCATAGGACTCCTTCACGTAGTTGAGATTGAACAGTAATTGTTCTTTCATCTTCTCAAACTCAGCTAGCTCCTCTTCTTTTGCTGCACATTCCTTGCATGGTTCCAAACACTTTGAGCAAGGCTTGATAATTTCCACAATCTTTTCTACTTCAATTGTTTTCAACACCTCAACCACTTTTTCTGCTTCAGTTACCTTTTCTGTTTCAACAACCTCCTCGGTAACGTTTTCAGTCTTCATTTGATTTTGTTCTTTTGCTGCACGTCTCTCCTTCAACTTCTTCAAGCGATCTGCAAAATAAAAATGAAAACTTTCAGGAGAGAGATGAGATTTTGCAATATTAATATGTTTTTCTTCTTCATCGTCACTACTATCATCAGTTTGTGATTGATCAAACTCTACTGATTTGTCAGAACTATCATCCGAAGAACCAGAATCAGATGGTGTTTGATCAAAAACAATTTCTTTTTCTGAACTATCATCTGAACTTTGTGAACTTTCATCTGATGAAACAAATTTTTCATCTTCATTCTTTACACTAACACCAATGGATTTCATCCACTCGGTGAACATGTCTGGTTCTTTCATAATTTTAGCAATGAAAGCTTTAAAATTCCCATTCGCATCCGCAAACATATCCCAGCTGAAACCTTCAGGTGACTTTTCATCTTCTTGATTGATTAGGCATGCTTTGTTGTCGGATGAAATGTAATTTTCCCAGTTGAAATTTCCTTGATTTCCCAAGCATGCTCTCTTTGAATCCTCAATCACTTTTCTACCATGAGCCACCTGCGGTTCTTGTTGTTAACCAACTTGTTGATATATAGCTTTCCGGTAGTAGTCATCTTTTCCGAATGGATTCTTTGGATCATTTGCCTCTCTATTCTTGCATTCCCTCTTGAAATGACCTTTCTCCCTGCATAAAAAACAAGTAACTTTAGATTTATCAAAACCTAAAGTAGACACATGGGCATCAAGAAAGTCATTTCTTCCAGTAATCAGTTTGAACTTTTCGGCTCTTCTAAGGACACTAGCTAGACACCACTTGATGTCCATTAGTTCCATTTCTTCAGCATCTATCTGATCGTAATCCTCCTTTGTTAGCATAGGATTTCCAATCCTCCCTGCAACCAAGCCTTCATAGGATAGTAGCACAGAACCAAGTAATGCCATGTGATCTTTCGCAACTTCTTCAGAGAAACTTTGACCATCAGGAAGATTCAAAGCAATATTGCATTGAATCACACAACCATTTCCAGTTTTTGAACTTTGATGCTGAAAACTTGATGTTGTTTCTTTTGGATTAATACTTGGATATGAAGAGAATCCACTACTTTTGTTTGAACTTTGATCAGCTTTTTCAGATGAGTCTCCAGCACTAAAAGCAGTTTGAATCTTCGGGCTTCTTTCAATTTCTGGAATACTTCCTTTGTAGTACATTTTCACGTCTTGTTGACTACTTGGATTGTTCATCCTAGCAATTTTCTGTTGTTCCAGATCTTGACCTTCAATTTTCTCAATGAACTGAGAAATTGTTAATCCATCATACACCCCAGTATTCTTCAGAATCATCAAGTAAGTTCCCCACTCCTTTTGCGGTAAAGTATCAGCTAATTTGTCTACCCATTCTTCACGATCTTTGGTTATGCTTAGCATTGACATAGATCGCACTAAGTGGCAATATCGTTCAATTAGCTTCTTTGTATCTTCCCCTGGCAAACTAGTGAATAGATCAAATTCTTTCTTAAGCAGTGCCTTTTTACTCTTAATCATATTTTCACTACCCTCAAATTTAATTTTAAGTGCATCCCAGATTGATTTAGAAGTTTTATCATGTTGAAGCAAAATAAAGATGTCTTCTTTAATAGCTTGCTGTAATAGACTAATCATCATCTTTTCAGCCCGATACATGTCGCGTTCTTTGTCATTGAATTCAGAGATTTCTTTTTCAACTTGCAGATCAGTACGTGGTAACATATATTTCTTCAAAATACATTCCCAAGATCTCAAATGATTAGCTTGAACCCAGTTTTCAATCTATCTTTCCATCCGTAATACTCCTCAATGCTCATTAGCTTCGGGGGTTTTTGTGTAGTTCCAGTTTCATTTTCCAAGTTCATGTTTTGAGCAATTGAAGCTAGAGTAGTCGGGGATGTTGCAAACGCGTTGTAAAATTCTTCACTCATGATTCGGAAACCTTTTCACAAAACAATACTTTCAAGCGAGATACCACTTTCAAGCAAAATATAACCTGTTCAATCGAAAACAACCTGCAAACAACTTCAAGCGAGATAAGTCTTTCAAGCGAAATGATAATTTGAAGCGAAATGACCTATTTCGCTTGAGATGATTCAAGCGGAGTACGATTTTCAAGCGAAACCCTCTATTTCAAGCGAAATGATTTAGTTCGCTTGAAATGAACACAATTTTTCAAGCGAAATCTGATGGTATGTTCAAGCGAAACCACTTCGAAGGTCAATTTTACCCATTTTTAGTCCGAATTTTAATGTGAAACTCTCAAGGGTTTGTTAAAATGCACTTTTACACATTCTGAGAAAAATCTGTCTGATTTTAACCGTGAAATCTTAAAATTTCGAAAGAAAGTGTAGAAAAACAGAAATTTTCAAGCTGAATCGTATAGAACTCCTCCTCCTGAGCTCTGATACCAATTGTAGGATCGTGTGATGACCCGAATGAGTCGTTCAGAGAAGTTCTAATCTGTTTCAGATGCGGAAACTAAGAAACAGACTTTGACACAGCTTGCAAATCACTTTAAACACCTTGTAAATTGATATAACACTGAATACAATCAGAATTCAAACCGGCAGCACTTCGGTATGAATTTCAGGAACTCTTCAAAACCTATAAATGAGATCGCTTGAATGGCTATTTATAGTAGATGGTGTTTCGCTTGAAAGTGACCGGATCTAGTTCAAGCAAAATCACTACATGTGATTTCGCTTGAAACTACACAACTCTCTTTCAAGCGAACTTGCCTCCTTCAAGCGAAATCCCTATAAACACATATTAACCTCTCATATTTTCTCGTACAATGTGCCCTGATCTAACATATCTAGTACAAGACTCGATACAAGACGAAGTCGACAGATGTATGCACTAACATATTTTCTTTTTTATTCTTCTCTTATAGGGTATTAAAATTTGATATGCAAAAATTCTAAATGTACTTGTGCGACATGTTTATTTTTATCTACGATTTTGTGTAGTTTTTCCAAAACCGAGTTGTGCGTGATACTGTACAAGTCATCAAAGCACGGTCGTACAAGTCCTCAAAGCTGCTCCAACATTTTTTTTTACCTTTTTTTTTTTCCTCTTATGACCTTTAAAATATGACGTTTTATAATATTTTGGCTATTCACGTTGCGATGTGATTGTTTTTATAACGTAACGACTTAAGTTTTTCTGTGGTCGCGTAGTGTTTTTTTTATCTATGTTTCGAAAATCTTTATAGGGGCAACGTTTCAAAGAAACGGGGTAATGAAATCGAAAAAACGTCAATTTTTTTTTTCCAAAATTCACACTACCGTCGGAACGTCAAGTGATAACGTGGGTTACCCCTTGGTAAAAGGTAGATCCGCCCATCGGTTTAGTGGACGTGTGAATTAGCGGTTTAAAAGAACACGAACACATGTACGACGTACCAATGCACGACAACTATAAGTGGTGGCCGAAGGATTTGTAATCAGCCCAAAAATTGTAGGCCTGGCATGTAAAGAATATCTTTTTGTGATTGGCAGCCCACCAGATCCATTTGTTGGGCCAAAAACCGGTTCACTAAATTGGCCCGACAGTGTACGATGGCTTCATAGATTAAGGGTAATAAACCCGGTGGTGGATTAGAGTAAAATAATAGCAAAATCATTATTTTATAATTTATAACAAAATAACCGTTAATATAATATAGCGCACTTGGTAGAGGCACATCCCTCTTAAAGGGAGGCCTCAGGTTTAACGTAGACGAAAGGCGAATAATTGGTGTAACGGCTGTACGAATCTTCTCTCTTTGGCGGCAGGTTTGGTTTACATGGCCAATTTCAATTCAAAAACCATAGCCTGAATGGGTTTTTTTTTCGAAACCCAATTTTCATTAAAATACCAAAACAGGAAATTGCAAATTACAGTGTTCCTTTAAAGTTTAAGACTAGCCAAAGCCAAACCAAATAATTTGACTTGGTTTGTACGTTTGACTGATATCAGCTGTTTTTTTTCCTAATTACTTAACCCATATTTAAATTACAATCTACTTGCATAATTGATAATTCATGTGTTTAAATGCTAGTAGTATAATTCATGTGTTTAAATGCTAGTAGTCGATCAATCAATCAAGTAATTAATTATAGAATATGTTGGTTGATTAAGAAACTATAGCTTATGAAATATTTTACTTGACTAAACTTATAAATTCTTTTTTCCATGGTACCACTTTTATCATTTTATGCAATTATGAAAATTCTATTGATAAGATCAACTCTCGTAAACATATAGGGTGGATTATTGAAATTAATGAAGTAGGATTTTTATCATGAAAAAGAATTGTTGATTGGTAAGTAATTAAATATTATGTAGATTGGTCTATACAAGGAAAGTTTATATTTTTTTTGAAAGGTAAACTTTATTAAACACCAAAAAGAACGGACATCTCCAAGAAAGATGACCCGCCTAAAAAACTGTTACATCAAGGAAATAGAAAAGTTACACTAATTCCTCCATTCTACCGTACCCTCCTTGTGTCTACAAGGAAAGTTTATATACCTGGAATGCTTTGATGACTTATTTAGTTTTAAAAGCAATTAAACTGATATTAAAGGCGTTTTAATATAAGATTTCTAGTTTTTTATGACTTATATTTTACTCAGTTGCAGGCAACCTAGAGGATCTTGTGTCCTCATACTAAAGTTGTGGCGTGTTAATGTGAATAAGTTAGGCTGAAACGCAAAACATAGAAAATAATAACTAAGTTGATCTAGGACTCACAGGTTTTCTCGAACCTGTCAAACATGAAAAAAATAGACGGTGTAAAAACATTGAACCACACACGCACGTTGCGCCGTGTTAACTCGCAAAATTTACAATAAAGCGTAACACGAAAAAATTGCGAAAAATGAAAAGTATAGAGGACCAAAGTTGAGAGTAAAGACGTTATGAGGTTAAATTACAAAAGATAAAAAGTTTTGGATTAAAAGTAAAAGAAAACAAATAGTTTTTGGTTAAAAGTAATTTATCAAATACTTTTGGGTTAAAAGTAAAAAAAAAAAATTTCTCAAAAAACTCCCTAAACATTAGGTAGTAGGTACAATATATGATTAAATAAGTTGTTAATTTATATTAAACTAGAACTGAGACCCGCCGCAATGTGGCGGAGATTCTTTAGTTATAACTAAGTCGATTTAGGACTCGCACGTTATGTTAAACCTGTCAAACAGGAAAAAAATAGACGATGTAAAAACGTTCACCCAAACACGCACGTTGCGTCGTGTTAACTCGCAAAATTTAAAACGAAACGTAAAAACGTTAAACCAAAGACGCACGTTGAGATGTGTAAAATCATAAAATTTAGAACCAACCATAAAACGAAAAATTTCTGGAAAATGAAAGCTATAAAGGACCAAAGTTGAAAGTAAAAAATGTTGCCAGGTTAGATTGCAAAAGATAAAAAGTTTTGGGTTAAAAGTAATTTATGAAATACTTTTTGGTGAAAAGTAAAAAAAAAAACAAATTTTTTTTTGGAAAACCCCCAAAGCCAAGGTCACGACAACCATATGCACAACCATTTTTTCTTTAGAAAACCCTCAAAGTACACTCCGCGTTGCGTAAAACGGTGTTAAATAGTACTAATGTCACACAACTGTCATCGACCACCAACACTGACTCGACCTAGGATCTGCATGTTGCGACGAACCTGTCAAACATGAAAAAATAGAGGTAAAAACGTTGAACCACACATGCACGTTGCGTCGTCTTAACTTGCAAAATTTTAAACAAAACACAAAAAAGTTGAACCACACTCGTATGTTGCGTTGTATTAAGTCGAAAAATTTAGAACTACATGTAAAACGAAAATTTACTAAAGATGAAAAGTATAAGTGACAAAAGTTGTGAAGTTAAATTGCAAATAACGAAAAGTTTTGGGTCAAAGTTAAAAAAAACAAATTATGTAGGGTTAACATTGCAAAAGCTAAAAACCTTTGGGTTAAAAGTAAAAAAATCAGAACACTAACCTTACAAGGTCTTGCCAGTCTGGTCCGACACGCTGAGTTTCTTATCTCAAGTCCAAAAGTAGCTTGTTAGGTGAGTCGTAAGTCGGAAGGGTCCGCGGTAATTTCCTCAAAGTACGAGCTTGAGGGTAATGATAAGAATTGTTAGAAGTATAAACCCAGATATGAATCCAGATCAGGGTCTCTCCCATTCAAATTCCAGTTTCCGTCGGTCTTCTGCGTCAAAGATTGATCAGTTATATGAGATCTCTTATATTTCTGATGAGTCTAAAATCCCTATTACTAGTATACCTTTAGTTAATCTTTATAGTGTCTTCAAAAAACCCCAAAATTCCCTCTCCAAAAAAGTAAAACAAGTAGTCAGTTCTGCGTCAAACCCAGTTGTTAAATAGTTCGTGCAAACCTCCAAGTTTGATTCACACCAACTCCCAGCAACAACCTCTGAACACCTCGTCCCTCTCACTCTTCCCTCAGATCTTCCAAGGATCTGTCTATCCCAAGGATATACCCATATCCACTTTGGTGCCATAAGACTAGCCCTAACCTTCCACGGAAGAAAAGGACTACCTTCGTTCTCTCGTATCGCCCTAGTCGATACTAGATTCGTGGAGTACCAACACGCCTGTATTGGTACCATCCAAACCACGTTAAACGCCGGAACCATCTTCGTCACCTTCTATCCCAACTTCAATATGCCTCTCAATGATCCTTCATTGCTAACAGCCTTGAAAGCCCAGATCCAGATCGGTGGTACGCCACAGGCCAACACCTTTCAAGCCACTTTTCACTATTAGATGGCATATCGTGTCCAAAATCACTCTTTGGACATCATGGTTCCCGGATCGTAGGATAACTCTGGCGATTCTCTACTCATAGACATCGACTCCAACGCTACACCAACCTGCACATATGTTCCCAAACAGTTATCCAGAGAAGAACTCACAAAACTTCTACCTGAAAAATGGATAACCAACTACGAACAGATCCACCAAGCACCGGTTCAGACAACCACAACCCCAGACTTTGTCCGCCATCAGGATGGACAAGTTGAGGTACGGTTTGCAAAACAAGATCGAAGAGAGATTTTCTCTACGATAAGCATGATGCAAACGGCAGAAGAACCACACTTCCCGTTCGATGTATGCGATTGTCAGGAATGCCTGGATGACGCATATGAACTTGAGTACAAGTAGGAAACCAAAAGGAAAAAAGGATCCCAAAATACCCTAAAGAAAAGATACGAAGCCGGAGATCCAAATGTTGGTCTGCTTGGAGAACCATCAGGAAAGTTTGACTACTATGTCCTGTATGGTGATTCAAAACAAAAACCCAAACAGACACAACCATCCAAGCCGAGACGTCCATCAACCCAGTTTGATGAATGCTTTATGCTTGGAACAACACCTCCAACCTCTTCCTCCCCAGAATACCAAGTTGAATTCCCACCATTAACCTCTTTCGAACATACCCAACAAAAATCCAAGCATATAGCTGGAAAATCAAGAACCCAACAACTGTTGGTGCAACCGGTGTTCCTGAATCAATAACAGGTGCTGAAGCCACCCTGAATTGGCAAAGTGAAAATGTTGTTCCTCAAAACAAGGCTCTCAACACCATCCTAGCTCAACAAACTAACATTACAAAGGCTCATAAAGATCTAACAAGCAGAGTCCAAGAACTAGAAAGTATCTTCTTTGAGATCAAAGCCAAAATCCTTGAGCTACATCATGAACTCCTCCAGCTAGTACACAACTCCCCGGGGCCACAAAGTCCACAAGGTCTTCAGCAAAAAGAAGCTGAAATGAAATTCCTCAAGGCACAGCTTGCAGATCTTGAAAGACAGCACAAACAGCAGAGAGTCTCCACCTATGCTGATGATCCATGGAGACTACCAACAACACCATTTGTACGAACATCCTTTGATCCTCAACCACTACCAGCATCACCATTTCTACACAACTCCCCATCCTTATGTCACACCCCGACCACGTAAAACAACAAAGCGTGGCGGAAATGTCGGGGGGTGTTGTAACAGAATTATCGTTTCATAACCATGGATACAAAAGTGTTTTGTTTTATTGATAATATTAAACATTAACATTGTCTTAACACATAACAAACAAGTTTTATATCGTCTATCATAGATATTATGTCACTAAGGCCTCGTCCAGATCCTATGTGATGCATGCATCCTAGAACGTCAATCAAGTAACAATACCTGAAACATATGTAAAAACAAAGTCAGCAAAGAAATGCTGGCGAGTACATAGGTTTTATAAGAGTATCGGAATCATGGCTTGTTTTCATATATTGCAATACCTCGAAAACCTTGTTTTTTAAAAGTGTATAATATTGCAACATGATTAACCAACTCAAATCAAGATGGTTATAATTTATAAAATTTCGTAGCCATGATTCTTAACCCAAAAGCTTTTTGTTTTTAGAAAACCATCTTGTAAAACATCTCGTATAAACTCGTTAATAAAACTCGTATATTATTTCGAAAATATCGTTGAGTGACATCGTTTCAATATCGTTTACCCAAGTGAACTAAATAACGCCACGGTATGTAATATGTTGAAAACACTTATATATAAGAAGTACCAGCGGCGTATCTACCATGTTTTCGCCACATTACACCCGTCCCGTTATCTAAACACTAGCCCAGAAGCCAATCGTTTACCCAAATCGTTTAACATCGTTTCCAAATCGTTTCCAAATCGTTCCCAAATCGTTCCCAAATCGTTTCCAAATCGTTCCCAAATCGTTCCCAAACCGTTTCCAAATCGTTCCCAAATCGTTTACTCGTTTAGATCGTTTAAATCGTCCTCGTTTTAATTGTGAAAACTTATATATGGTCGTCTCGTTAATAACATTCAAACCTTTGTGACTCGTTCATCGTTCAACTCGTTCTTGCATTAACAAACCTCCAAAGGGTAAGTTAACAATCATCAGATTCAGTCGTTACCCACAACACCCACACATAACCATGGGTATAGTGCAATAACGGGATTTGTCATATCCTATGGTACCATAACCTAATACTGGTCGGCTTGATCAATGCTAATGAATGTCGTTCGTTATGTAACTACAACCAACAAGTTCGTTCACATTATCGAAATCGTTAATAGTTTAGTATAAATCTTTCTATTCGTTTTTGAAATCATCGTTTAAACCTTGAAAACATTTTGTACATATGAATCACCCCAAAACAATTGAAAACAGTAAAATAGGGGAACTATGTACTCACATAGTTACCACAAAACATGTAAAAAGAGGGGATCTATGTACTCACATGTAGTGCAAGGTATCCTCAATCAATAGTACTTCAACAAACTCGAGTAAATCAGAGAAATCAAGCAACACTTAGAAATTGAATCACTAGTCAAACAATAGACGCCTAAATCGGAAGATCGGACAGAATGAAGTCTTGTAACCCAAATGAGTGTTGGAACTCATGTGATATGGTTTAACAAGGCCTACATCCTAAATGAAACCTAACCTAAGTGCTTTCGACCCATCGTGACCCATTAAGGTAGTTTACGCTACTTTAATGTGTCGTGTGTGCAAAAGCGCGTTCAAGACGTCTAACTAGTCCTATGACAAGTATTATATGCCTATACATGTTTAATTATGTTAGATAATCAGTTACGTGTCAAAAGTTTAGGTTACATATGCTTAATTACCAATTATGTATGAAAAGGGTATTCTGGTAATTTACCTATGGCATATAATCTACTTATCATACAACTACCTAAACTAGGTGACCATAAGGTATAACCTCGGAAGGTTATTACCTAAGCGACTATGGTCACTAAACATGTTTGGTTGGATCCTAAAGATCGACCAGACGGTTCGTGTTCGAAAGTCTAAGCGGGTGTTTAGTCCGCTTAACTTACGACACTACACAAACACTAAACTAAAAGTGACGAGCTAAACATGCTAAAACATGTTTAGTTAAGTTAGAAAACATGTTTTGATATCAAAACAAACGGTTTTGATATCCTAGAGTAGTTTGGTTACAAAAGACGCAAGAATACGCATTTTGGCCGAAACTGCGACTCGTCACTGAGCCTAGATAACGTGGTAATCAGTAGGTATAGTCACTAGGGACTATAACCATCGTGATTACGCTCACGTTATGAAGTTCAAACGAACTTTACATTGAGCATAAGCTGGTCAATGCAGAAAGTCAAACGCAGTTTGACTTTAACGCTAAAACGAATGAAAAGAAAGAAAGAGGACTTACAACGGGTCCAAGAATGGAAGTTTTGAATCCGAATATTCTCAGGTATGAAGTGTTAAAAACATCAACTTAGAGAACAAATTCAGATTTCAAAGGTGTGGGTTTTGGAGTTGAGATCATGGGGGTATTTATAGGGTTTCTAGGACCGTTAGGATCGTTCCTCAAAAACCGTGCTTCAATCTCATCCATACACCTCAAGCCCATGGTTTTACAAAACCATTTGAGCCCCTAGTATTGCCGAAAACCATGTGCAATTGGGTTATGAGTGCTTAACAGCTGTTAACAGCTGGTTAATCTGGTTTTTCTGTTCTGGGAGGTCCTTACAGACCGTATGGCTTATGGCTTATGGTCCGTAAGCCTTGTGCAGACCAGCCAAGTTTCAAAAATGGCAGAACAGGCCCCTGAAGCCCCAAACTTGGTTTTCGATGCATTTTTGGCACGTTTAAGCCCCGTTAACCCTATTTCAAAGCTCTAAAATGAAGTTAAAGTATAGGGAACTTAAGATGTGCTCAAAAATATCTCGGATATCGGTTCGTTTGGTCGTACGGTTGCGTTGTTCGGTTAATTACGACGGAAGTTGTAACGAACGCAAAAACGATCCAAATTAAGCGACGAAAGGAATTTTATCATGCCAAACACTAAAATAAAATATTTTAATGCTTACATAAATTTTTGGATGTCCAGATCTATTCAGAATGTAAGATATGCGTGAAAGTGCAAACTTGTGCACTTTTTGACGCTTTTAGTCCCTGAATGAGCATAAAATTGATTTTAGCACACCGAACCCCTCAAAGCCTATTTCTAAGATATGTAAAGGTTATTTAGGGTATGTTTAACTTATGATCAAGTTCTGGAATGTTCGTTACTATACAAATCGGCATAGTTTCACAGTTTGACACAAATAGTCCCTGCAATCGAACAAAGTTGATTTCAACACACCAAACCATTCAAAACTTATTTCTAAGTTATGTGGAGGTTATTTAAGGTATGTTAAGCCTATGTCACTATTCTGGAAGGTTTGTCGCGTTATACTGACTGCGTTTACACACCAGTTTGCGTATAACCTTCCAGAACGCGATTTAAGGCTTGCAATCGGAATCGAATCGAATTGAAAAAATCACCAAACACAAATACACACATAGAAACACCAAAACACATATAATAACACCAAAGATAGCTGGAGCATTCGTCAAACCAAAAGGCATGAAAGTGAACTCGTAATGCCCATATCTTGTGCGGAAAGCAGTTTTGGGAATATCTTCTTCGAGAACACGAAGTTGATGATACCCAGAACGCAGATCGATCTTGGAAAAGCATGAAGCACCCTGCAGCTGGTCGAAGAGATCATCAATTCGAGGTAGGGGATATCGATTCTTGATGGTGAGCTTATTAAGCTCACGATAATCGATACACATTCGAAAGGATCCGTCTTTCTTTTTCACGAAGAGGACAGGAGCTCCCCAAGGTGAAAAGCTCGGTCGGATGAATCCTTTATCAGATAACTCTTGAAGCTGTTTCGATAACTCTTGCATCTCCAATGGTGCAAGACGATAAGGTGCTTTTGCAATCGGGTTGGCATTGGGTACAAGGTCAATATGAAACTCGACTTGACGAACTGGAGGCAAACCAGGCAGTTCATCAGGAAACACCTCCGGATAATCCCGAACAATCGGAATATCCTGAATACTCTTGCTCTTGCTTTTCTCCTCAGTGACATGTGCCAGAAAAGCAACATATCCTTTTCGTAAATACCTTTGGGCTTCCATACACGACATAAGCTTCAAACCACCAGATGGCTTCTCTCCACGAATTTCCAGAACATCGCCAGAAGACAAAGGAATACGAACAATCTTATCGAAACAAACCACCTCAGCGTGGTGTTTGGTTAACCAATCCATTCCAATGATAATATCGAAACTCCCAAGTTGCATCGGTGTGAGGTCAATAGGAAAAAAATGGTTATCAAGGTTTAACTGACAATCACGAATAACAGAATCGAGAAATAGAAGTTTACCAATAGCAACTTCGACAGATAAGGGTTTCCTAAGTTTGGTTCTAGGTATCGCAAGCAAAGGCTCAAAAGACAAAGAAACAAAATTTCTATCGGCACCAGAATAAAAAAGAATAGATGCAGGTCGATTGTTAACAAGAGACGTACCGTTAACCACTTCGTTGTCGGCCCTCGCTTCGTTGGCATTCAGATTGTACACTCGCCCACGATTGGGATCGACAATTGAAAAAAAACAAAGAGGTATTGAAAACATCGACAAAACACAAGGAAGGCGATCATTTGTTTATTACCTCGAACAAACAAATGACAAGTAGTGACTAATCAAAGTAAATAGGCCATATTAATGTATCGCGAAGACATGCTCGCCTATAAGTGAACACTCACCCCAAGAGTTCCCAGGTAAGAGTGACTGGTCCGATTATGTGGATTTGTATGAACACTCTAGCTTTAGATAGAAAACTCAGGGTACAGGCATTCACTCTTCCAGTTTGTACGTGTTCACACTATTTTGGCCCAAACTTTGACGGGATTTTGAAAACTTAAAGGGTTCAAAACCATATAATAGAGGGTTCAAAACCTAGTAATCAATCATCCTATAACAGATGATTAGTTTTCGAAGCGGGTTCGAAAATTGTGTTCTCGTTGTGGTTATCACCTAAGGATAGGTGACGATTTTGTTTAAAAAAAAATCTAAACGCAAATAAACTTGCGTTGGGGTCCTAGAAGTTATAGTCTAGGTCAAAACATTACTAATAACCTAATTCCCTATAACCATTGGCTCTGATACCAACTCTTTTGTCACACCCCGACCAAGTAAAACAACAAAGCGTGGCGGAAACGTCGGGGGGTGTTGTAACATAATTATCGTTTCATAACCATGGATACAAAAAGTGTTTCATTTTATTGATAATATTAAACATTAACATTGTCTTAACACATAACAAACAAGTTTTATATCGTCTATCATAGATATTATGTCACTAAGGCCTCGTCCAGATCCTATGTGACGCATGCATCCTAGAACGTCAATCAAGCAACAATACCTGAAACATATGTAAAAACAAAGTCAGCAAAGAAATGCTGGCCAGTACATAGGTTTTATAAGAGTATCAGAATCATGGCTTGTTTTCATATATTGCAATACCTTGAAAACCTTGTTTTTTAAAAGTGTATAATATTGCAACATGATTAACCAACTCAAATCAAGATGGTTATAATTTATAAAATTTCGTAGCCATGATTCTTAACCCAAAAGCTTTTTGTTTTTAGAAAACCATCTTGTAAAACATCTCGTATAAACTCGTTAATAAAACCCGTATATTATTTCGAAAACATCGTTGAGTGACATCGTTTCAATATTGTTTACCCAAGTGAACTAAATAACGCCACGGTATGTAATATGTTGAAAACACTTATATATAAGAAGCACCAGCGGCGTATCTACCATGTTTTCGCCACATTACACCCATCCCGTTATCTAAACACTAGCCCAGAAGCCAATCGTTTACCCAAATCGTTTAACATCGTTTCCAAATCCTTCCCAAATTGTTTCCAAATCGTTCCCAAATCGTTTCCAAATCGTTCCCAAATCGTTTACTCGTTTAGATCGTTTAAATCGTCCTCGTTTTAATTGTGAAAACTTATATATGGTCGTCTCGTTAATAACATTCAAACCTTTGTGACTCGTTTATCTTTCAACTCGTTCTTGCATTAACAAACCTCCAAAGGGTAAGTTAACAATCATCAGATTCAGTCGTTACCCACAACACCCACACATAACCATGGGTATAGTGCAATAACGGGATTTGTCATATCCTATGGTACCATAACCTAATACTGGTCGGCTTGATCAATGCTAATGAATGTCGTTCGTTATGTAACTACAACCAACAAGTTCATTCACATTATCGAAATCGTCAATAGTTTAGTATAAATCGTTCTATTCGTTTTTGAAATCATCGTTTAATCTTGAAAACATTTTGTACATATCAATCACCCCAAAACAATTGAAAACAGTAAAATAGGGGAACTATGTACTCACATAGTTACCACAAAACATGTAAAAAGAGGGGATCTATGTACTCACATGTAGTGCAAGGTATCCTCAATCAATAGTACTTCAACAAACTCGAGTAAATCAGAGAAATCAAGAAGCACCTAGTAATTGAATCACTAGTCAAACAATAGACGCCTAAAAGAAGATCGGACAGAATGAGGTCTTGTAACCCAAATGAGTGTTGGAACTCATGTGATATGGTTTAACAAGGCCTACATCCTAAATGAAACCTAACCTAAGTGCTTTCGACCCATCGTGACCCATTAAGGTAGTTTACGCTATTTTAACGTGTCGTGTGCGCAAAAGCGCGTTCAAGACGTCTAACTAGTCCTATGACAAGTATTATATGCCTATACATGTTTAATTATGTTACATAATCAGTTACATGTCAAAAGTTTAGGTTACATATGCTTAATTACCAATTATGTATGAAAAGGGTATTCTGGTAATTTACCTATGGGATATAATCTACTTATCATACAACTACCTAAACTAGGTGACCATAAGGTATAACCTCAGAAGGTTATTACCTAAGCGACTATGGTCACTAAACATGTTTGGTTGGATCCTAAAGATCAACCAAACGGTTCGTGTTCGAAAGTCTAAGCGGGTGTTTAGTCCGCTTGACTTACGACACTACACAAGCACTAAACTAAAAGTGACGAGCTAAACATGCTAAAACATGTTTAGTTAAGTTAGAAAACAGGTTTTGATATCAAAACAAACGATTTTGATATCCTAGAGTAGTTTGGTTACAAAATACGCAAGAATACGCATTTTGGCCGAAACTACGACTCGTCACTGAGCCTAGATAAAAGTGAAGAGCTAATCAGTAGGACCGTTAGGATCATTCCTCGAAAACCGTGCTTAAATCTCATCTATACACCTCAAGCCCATGGTTTTACAAAACCATTTGAGCCCCTAGTATTGCCCAAAACCATGTGCAATTGGGTTATGAGTGCTTAACAGCTGTTAACAGCTGGTTAATCTGGTTTTTCTGTTCTGGGAGGTCCTTACAGACCGTATGGCTTATGGCTTATGGTCCGTAAGCCTTGTGCAGACCAGCCAAGTTTCAAAAATGGCAGAACAGGCCCCTGAAGCCCCAAACTTGGTTTTCGATGCATTTTTGGCACGTTTAAGCCCCGTTAACCCTATTTCAAAGCTCTAAAATGAAGTTAAAGTATAGGGAACTTAAGATGTGCTCAAAAATATCTCGGATATCGGTTCGTTTGGTCGTACGGTTGCGTTGTTCGGTTAATTACGACGGAAGTTGTAACGAATGCAAAAACGATCCAAATTAAGCGACGGAAGCAATTTTATCATGCCAAACACTAAAATAAAATATTTTAATGCTTACATAAATTTTTGGATCTCCGGATGTATTCAGAACGTAAGATATGCGTGAAAGTGCAAACTTGTGCACTTTTTGACGCTTTTAGTCCCTGAATGAGCATAAAATTTATTTTAGCACACCGAACCCCTCAAAGCCTATTTATAAGCTATGTAAAGGTTATTTAGGGTATGTTTAACTTATGATCAAGTTCCGGAATGTTCGTTACTATACAAATCGGCATAGTTTCACAGTTTGACACAAATAGTCCCTGCGATCGAACAAAGTTGATTTCAACACACCAAACCATTCAAAGCTTATTTCTAAGTTATGTGGAGGTTATTTAAGGTATGTTAAGCCTATGTCACTATTCCGGAAGGTTTGTCGCGTTATACTGACTGCGTTTACACACCAGTTTGCGTATAACCTTCCAGAACGCGATTTAAGGCTTGCAATCGGAATCGAATCGAATTGAAAAAATCACCAAACACAAATACACACATAGAAACACCAAAACACATATAATAACACCAAAGCACATTGTTTTATTAATAATCATCATTGTTTTACATCGTACATCTATTACAGAACACAGTTGTCACACCTTAAACCTCTGGTCAAAGGAACAAGCAAAGATCAAAGCCAGAAAAGCTTCGCCAAGAAGGAGCACATCCTCTGAAATATCAACAAAGAGAAATCTTCAAGCAGGGGAAAAGGACCATCAGGAACAAACATAACATGAGTGATAATGTCATGATGATGACCTCTACGAACGCTCCAAAAGAAAATGGCATCTCTTCGTTCTTGCAAGCTTTAACAAAAGAAAGCATGCAAACGATAGCTCCGGTGATAGATCCTCTAACACACGATGGCACATCATAAGAGAAAAGCTCCGCCTCCCAATCCTTTGAAGAAGTACCCCCAACAGATGAATTTGAGCATCTGTTTATGAACGAAGATACCACTGAAAAGGCCTATGTTTCTGACATTGACGATGAAGCATCCCAAACGTCGCCTCAAATAAACGAAAGGGCTCTTCCAAACACAGATTCAAAGCAACAATTCACCTTTGACGATATTCCCCCAGCAAAATGGCGCGACCGAAGCATTGAAATGTTGACCTGGTGCACAGCTGAGCTCCAATACTATAGCATTGACATGGTCATCAAACGCTTCTTGGCAAGATGCCAAGGACGACTCCGGGATTGGTACATAAGTCTTGATGAATACAGACATACAAACATTCTAAAAAGCAACACCCCAGAAGAATTCATATACGCGATCTATTATGAATTCATTGGAAATCCCCTAGATCATACAATCCGAGCCCGGGAAGAGTTCTTAAAAATGAAATGTTGCTCTTTTCGTCCAAAAGACCTTGAAAAACATTACAACATAATGTCTGAGAGATTTTACTGTCTCCAAGGCATTGATGATGTAAACCTCAAGCAAGTGTTCCTGAACTCCTTCCCAGAGTCTCTCTCAAATGAGGCTTATAGAGCCTTAGAAGCCAAAAATATGACAGTTGCTCAAGCTTCCCTTGGTGGTCTTTACCAACTCATCATGAATGCTTTGACAAAGCTATGCAACCAAAAACAATTTTTGGTCGAGTTTGAAAAAAACCGGAAGACGACTCGGGTCTGCCTGCAATGACAAACACTTGAAGATAAAGTGCAAAGACGATTCGTCATGCAATTGTTCGAAGCCTCACAGGAAATCCAGAGTAGTCCAGTTCAAAAGATCTGGTGATTACTATTCAAAGACGGGCAAACATAACTCTCAAAGAAAGTGGAAGTTCTTGAACAAAAAATCAAAGAGAGGTCGAAACACTAATCAGTGCTATGTCTGTAATAAAGAAGGCCACTTTGCAAAAGACGGTAAAGATAAAAGAAAGACCCAAGATCTTCTTGAAGCCATCAACAAGGTCGAACCAGCAGATGTTTCTGATATCGAATCTCTATACTCCCTAGACGATGAACCAGGGAAAAGAATGATATGCACCATATACTATAGCGCCAGTGAAGAATCAGAAACAAGTGAGATATCAGAATCTGAAGATGAGCCCCTACAAATTTACATGATGGAAGAAGACCCTCAAGATACTCACGGCTACCATTCATTAACGCCAACCATCAACGACCAGTCATTAACACCGGCCATGTTCCAGAAAATCCAAAAAACACAAAAATACAAACAGTATCCTAGCCTGAAGGATCACGTGGAAGATTCCCTGTCAAAACAATTTAAAGAAAAGTGTACCCTATCACCCAAAAAGAATCTTCCAGCTCAACCCAAAAAAGGAAAGGAGGTCGCAAAGCAAAAGCAAAAGCAGATTCCTGCCATAACGGACAAAGGAGTCAATCAAACAAGCAAAGAGTCAGGCCCACATGAGGAAATAACGAGTGTTCACAAAAGAAGCTTACTAAGGAAGAAAGACAAAAAGATAAAAGAAGTCATATGGGTCAAAAAGGAAAAAGGAAAACCCTCAGGGCGTGAAACCAATCACACGAAGCCAACAACAAGGAGCAAACAGAAGAAGCTGCCCAGAAACCCATCATTACAGGAGATAGCCAATCTTCAAGAATCCTACACAATAGGTCAAGAAAATAAAGAACGGATCCTTAAAGATTCCCTGTCAGATGACTTTGCCTATTTAAAAGCAAGCAAGAATAAGAACTCCCACAACCCAAATACCTCCATTCCAAAAGAAGCAGTCATTAATCCATCAAAGACCCCAAATACTACCAATCTCATCCAAAAGCTTCAAAAGAAAGATGTCCCTGAAGAGATCACCGAAGTGGTCACCAAACACGCCATCACAGATGAATCCCTCCTGAACAACAAAAACCTCCTCACTCTAACCTTTAAGACACAAGGCCCATTAATGGACGGAGATAAATTCTTCCTAGATTATCCATTCCTTAATGTTTTCAGACTCAAAAACCTACGCAGGTTATCAAATGAAGGCCTGGCCTTCCTGTGGTACCTGACTGAGTCTTTCGTCATAGCCATGGCCTTTAACTCCAATAAACTGTTAGCCTATCTTTTAGACTACCAGTTAGGCTGCTTATCAGGAGAGAAGGAAAACTTTGCCAAGTTCCTTGAATGGTTCCTCTCAATCCATGTCTGGGACCATCTCATGAGGGACTCCCCTAGAAAACACTGCATGGTTCTGTTCCACAAGCCGAGCCATTTCAAGAAGGAGGGTTATGATCTAAATCCTACAGGACCACCAAATTTCATACACTCTTGGTATGATATGAGTCCTGCAGGATACTACTACAAGATCAACTACCGGGACGCTTGGATGGAAACCCGTATCAATCTCGCAAAGGCAAACCATGTAAAAGTCGAAGATCTGCCACCAATGATACTGAATGGTGAACACCCATGGAAGGAGGAGGATCCTCAAACGATCGAATGGGTAAAAACGGTCATAGATTATTTCAATAGCATTCGTGCATTTACACACCCTCCCATGATCGTTCTGCCAACTGAGCCCAGGAAAAACTCGACGTTTGATCCTGCCCAAGAAAACGAACCTACTCTCCCGTTTACTATCGAGATTCGCGACTCTGCAAAACCAAGCTAAAACGGGCTATGGATGCTTTTAAGTGTGCTTGGGACTAAATAAAGCTTTAATCACTCTTAAAGTGATGTAAGCGCTCGTATGGTGTGCTTAGGACTAAATAAAGCTTTAATCACTCTTAAAGTGATGTAAGCGCTTATGTCATGTTTTTTGTCATTTTCCAAGATATTTTCTATGTATTATTAGGTGTGACGTCATTGATGATGTAAACAAGCCTCTCCCTGGTCTATAAAAGGAAGGCTCCCCCTCACTTGTAAATCATCCTTGGAAAGAAATAAAATCTTATTCTGTAAATAAAGAGTCTTGTTCAGAGTCTTGAGTCCTTCTTAGTCCTTCTGAGTCCAAACCTTGAGTCTTTTATGTTTATCACCCTAGTCCTCCCCCAAACTTTTACCGGTTTTATATAAATCAGACCCCAACTCCCCCTACTTCTACCCCAACTCCCCCCACTTCTGGTATGTTTAGTTTTGGGTTAAAGTTAAAAAAACAAATTATGTAGGGTTAAAATTACAAAAGCTAAAAACCTTTGGGTTAAAAGTAAAAAAATCAAGTTTTTTTTTTTTGAAAAACTCCCAAAACACAAGGTACAAGTGGTTATGCACAAAAAAAGTTGCTAATTTATATATGGAATAATATCATTGGATTATGAGCTTGATATGTCTCATGCTACGAGTGTAAATGAGCAAAGTCCGTTCGTAAATTACTTGAGATCAGTTTGTTAAAAGATTGAATTGAGTTGAGTTTAAACTGGCTTAAGCCTAAAAAACCTTGTATAATAGATGAGACCAAGTCCAAGCTTGGCTTATTTAGCTTGAGTTGGCTCGTACGACTAAACAAACCTATTATTTATATAATATTATATGGTACTTATTTTTTAATGAACCGAGCTCGAGCCTAAACAAACTCAAGCTCGGATCAGCTCATTTACGCCTCAAGACTTCCTACCCATCGAAATCAAATTATTTCCACCAGTTGCGCTCCTCCTTGCATGCAGTTAAGCATTTTCAACACATACAAATTCAATGGAGGGTAATAGTTGTTTTCCCCCATTGGCTTAAATGGGCGGCACTGGCCATCAATTGGTTCACATGGGCGGCAAAGGCAATAGTGCCAGACAACTGTCTGGCACTCCCTTATTAGCCCAACAAATTTACAATTTTATCCCGCTTTAAATTTACGATTTTGCCATCAGTTCAAAATTATGTTTTTACCCCCCACTTAAAAATAAATTTACGCTTTTGCTCCCAGCTAAAAATTTCAATTTTGCGCCGTTTAAATTTATAGTTTTGCCATTAGTTTTTTCCCATTAAAATTACGATTTTGCCATCAGCTCAAAATTATGTTTTTACCCACACTTAAAAATAAATTTACGTTTTTACTCCCAGGTAAGAATTCCAATTTTGCCATCGGTTTAAATTTACGATTTTGCCCCGTTTAAATTTACAGTTTTGCCATTAGATTTTTTTCCTCGCAGCCAAGTTACGATTTTGCCCTCAACTTAAATTTACATTTTCTCCATCGTTTTTCTTTGTTTTCCTGGTTAAATTATAATTTTCCCCCAGTAAAAATTACAGTCATGCCGGCAGCTGCCTGGCACTCCCCCATTGGTCAATTTAATTTACGATTTTATCCTTGAATGAAAAATATGATTTCGCCCTTAGTTCAAAATTATGTTTTTCCCATCGTTTTAGTTTTTTTAGCCAAACTATAAAAGTTTTTTGTTTTAATTGTTTGACTTCATTTATTTTTTTTCGGTGTCATGGAGCTGCCTAACACTCGCTCATTAGTTCTGAAAAATTACAGTTTTCCCCTGAGCCGAAAATTACGGTCTTATCATCGTTTTAGTTTTTTTCCTAGCAAAATTATCGTAGTGTTTTTTTAATTAATTGAGACTTATTCGGCCATCGCCCGCAATGCGGGCGGGGCAACTACTAGTTCTTATCTATATTATTAAAATAATTATTGTTAAAAAAAATTTGTATTTAGCCAATGATCCTTTGGTGAAGTGGTGGAAAGGACTTGGGCCATGTGAGTGGTCTCAGGTTCGATCCCCACCTCCATCAAAAGGTGATGCATTGGGGTTATTCCCAACCCAAGGATGGCAAGGACTCCGGTTCAAGCCTGAGGGAACCCGAGTTTTCTATTACGGCGCATTTACTCCAGCGGGTCGCTCTGTCACAACAGGCGGTCGATTCGTGTGGAGGGTGCAACTCCTGTCAAGTGGCAGGGGGTCGGAAATTTTCTCGGGGAAAGCTATGTCCCATTTCTACCGAGGCGTTGGGACAGAAATGGGGCGGGCCTGCGACTTGCGGATGTGTATTAACCGTCTGTTGTGAATTACACCTTTAAAAAAAAATGTACTTTGTACATAGAAGCGATAAGCGGATACCTTATCCTAAATTAAAGAGTTAAATGTCATTTTAGTCTATGTGGTTTAAGCCATTTTGACAGTTTAGTCCAAATGTTTTATTTTTAGCATGTGGGTTTAAAAAGGTTTCACCGTTACCATTTTAGTCCACTGAGTTTACTTCATCCATTTTTTTGTTAACGAGAAGGGCTCATTTTATATGACCGAGTTGCCATTTTAGTTAACAGAATTACATATAATCCGAAAAGATTTATTCTAAGACAAATCTGAGAACAAATCCCATCTTCAATTCACAAAAAAGACAATCTATCAATCAGAAATCTTTTGAGATAATTAACTTGTTTGAACCTTTATTATCAAACATTATGCTTATACCATCTTATCAGGTATAAAAGGTGATTAATACATATGTATTTAAACCATCCGCGATGCGGACCTCACATACGCCCACGAACGCCACTTAGGACCATCTACGCCATCCCCACGAACGCCGCAGATTCGACACACTTCATATTTTACGCATTGACAACTGTTTCCACAGCAGACTGCTTGAAGAAAATTTGTTCCGAATGTTCTCTTTCATCCTCCCATAACTCAGGCAATGCTTCTCTAATATTATGGATGCTGCTTAAAGCATGATCTGCTCCGGGTACAAGACTCGACCTTCCCACCTGTATATATGTAGGTTTTTGTTAAAGTCTAGTGGCGAAACCAGAACTTTAATACACGTTACAACATGGGGTCGAGCTCATCCTTTTAAAAAAAAAAGGAAAAACTCATATTTTATACAAATAAATCCAACAAATTATGGTAACCCAGGTCAAGTGGACCCTCTTGACCCTCCCTTGGTCCCGCCCCTATGTCAAATTTGCTAGCATAACCAATGGGATCAAGTTTGTTATCGTAGCCAATGGGATCAGGTAAATCACAACTTGTGATGGGTAGGTGGCCTTCAAGAGTTTATAGTAGGAAACTAGTGGAAGCAAGATTTAAACCTGAGACCCTACTAGAGGGAATCAGATGCTTACCGCTACACCACCCCTTTGATTTCGATGTTTTGAACTTTAGAATTTATATCAATTAGTTTTTCTTTTCAATGTAGTAAGAAAAATATTTGAGGACTTACAATGACAGTATGAAATCCGGCTGTCTTTGCAGTCGCGATGTTTCTAATGCTGTCGTCGAAGAAGATCTGAGGGGAAACAAACGGACTAACATCATTCACCTTCTTACGCGATCAAGAAATATACAAATAATACTTTATTTTGATGAAGAAAAAAATTGTTTTTAAGGTTTATTGCTGGTAGAAAATGGATCCGGTTGCAAACCTGTCACAAACAAGGCCAATTGCAAATTCTGTCGCAAAGTTAGAGGTTTTTCTGTCACACTATAACCTGTCACAAAGCCATTTTTGTTGCAAAATCTGACTGCAGGTCGGATTGGCTACAAAAGTTTTGCAACTGAATAAACAGTTACAAATCAGGTGAAATGGCCTTAGTGACTAATTTGGGACCTTTTTGACCGTAGCAAAGGAGTTTTGCATTAGTGTTAGAAATGATAGCAACAAACTTTAGGTTATAGTTGCTATGATTGGTTAAAAAAATACTATGTAACAATTTGTGCAATCATCTCTTGTTTTCCTATTTTTCTTTCTTAATATTTTTCATTTTGAAGCCTTAATCTTGAAGATTTGATGGATGAAATTACCGTTTTGTTCGGGTCAAGATTAGCGATGACCGTAGCAGCTTGGAACGACTCAAGAGCTGGTTTGCATATGATTCGCGTCGCAGATTCATCGCTAGAATTGTTCATCCCACCATCATTTTGAGTTTCGACTTCTTTTACCGGATGAGTGTTAAGCGTCTCAAAGCATATGACACCTTCAAAACAGTCTTCCAAACTCAGCCTACTCAAGACCCGAGCTGCGTGAGCTTTATCTGCGTTCGTGAATATCTGA
The DNA here is from genome assembly GCA_030545235.1 of Helianthus tuberosus. Lineage (NCBI taxonomy): Eukaryota > Viridiplantae > Streptophyta > Magnoliopsida > Asterales > Asteraceae > Helianthus > Helianthus tuberosus. The sequence continues at coordinate 120,485,430 of CM060390.1, read as the reverse complement.
AACCAACATACGTACACATTTAAACGATATAGATAACGTCTTTATAGCTTATTTCACAGCTCCAGAACCAGAACTTTTTAGTGAGGGGTCTAGTTCATGTTTTTTTCATAGAAAAAACTTCATTTTTTCATATAAAAATCCAACAAATTTTGATGACAGGAGGTCAGCGGACCCTATTGACCCCCCTTTTGTTCTACCTCTGTTATATGACTTACAATTTTTCGTTGTGGCATTGACAACAAAAGGTTTCTTAGCACCAAATCAGGTTTGAGAGCAAGGTAAGGTAAGGTTCCATGAACAAAAGCATGATATGCATCATCATCAAACTTGTAACCAAGAGCCTGTGCCAAACAACCAATGAGTTTAAATTAGATAATAGTCATAGATGTACATTTAGTGACTAAAACAATAGCAACATGTCAATTAGTGACCAAAAACCTTTAGACCAGCCATTGTTGTCCCGTGTTCTCGGTACAAGTCCAAGCACATATCCGGGACTTGAGATTCTTCTATGTTCAAGTACGTCGACATAAATTCTGGATCAAAAAACAGTCTATGTTACCTATAAGATAGTTGCAGTTAGATCTAACTCTTTCCGTCAAAAGTTCGACGCTACACATACATCACATACATCAATATTACGCCATCCCCCCCCCCCCCCCCCTAAACGAAAATTTAGTACATTTTTTAGGTAAAAGTTCCGATCGCTCTCTTTAAAACGTGTTCATGTTCATTCATTAAGGAAATAATGTGTTCACGAAAGGTTCATGAACACTTACCGAACGAGATTTCTTGTTCATGTTCGTTCATCAAGGAAATGACAAATAAAATCGGTGAAGGCGACATGGGTTAGAAATGGATGCCAGCGAGAGCAACGCTGGAACTTGAAGTCCTAATAGTGGAACGATGGTCAACGATCATGAGGAAAAAGGGGATTTTGCAAAAATAAGGTAGGAATAGAGTTTCTTATTTAAATTGTTAAAGTGGTAAACTAAAGAATATAAAATGTTTAGCCATAATAAATTAATGTACAAAATTCTTTCGTGAACAACATAAATAAGTGAACAAATGAAAATGAACAAACGTAAATGAACGAATGCTCATGAACACATTATCGAATATGCACAAACACAATTGAACGAACGAGACATCTGTTCGTGTTAATTCATTTAACTAACTGAACGGAATTTCTTATTCATGTTCTTTATTAAATGAACGAACGTAAACGAACTTTCCTCCGAAGGGTAAACGAACCAAAGTTCACGAACTGTTCGTTGAATGTTCGGCTCGTCTACAGCCCTACATGGGTCCGCCACTGCATGTGTTGACGGATCCAATAAAAAACAAAAAAAAAGTGTACAATATAGTGACCGATGAGAGTGCGACAAGAATCCAAATATCAATCCCTAAAATTATCAAAGTGTTTTAAGGAGAGTGAAATAGATTGTGGCCAGTGAACCCAAAATTTAGTAACATTTTTCATTACTACTAAAAAGTATTTGCAAAGAATGAAACCTTAAATTATTAGGAATATCAAAATTCAGATATAGTGACACTTTCTTGTATGTCACTAAATATGGCAAGTCAGTAAATGATAACATTGTTGTATTACTTTACAATCCGTCAACAGTTGGTATATTAACGTAATAAAAGTGATCAGTCGAGTACCTTCAATGTTCTTGCGGCAAGCATAATTAAGACCCGCGCTCATGGGGTATAGCGTATCGTCCATATCTAAAAAAGGGAATAAATAACTAATGGTCACGGCAATTTAAGAGGTCAAACTACATAAAGAGAAGCAATTACACTTAATACACTATAAGTAAAAAATTTGATCGACTAGAAGGGTCACAAATCGCAGTAAAACATTACGAATAAACATCGAGATCATTGTAAACGTACCAAAAAGCAAGCACTCATACTTGAGTAGTGCTCGGGTTGATCCCACTATCTCCATTACCGACGACACAAACTTTGATCTTCAAGGAAATCTGTGTCGATTGTATCGTATCGGTTCGAATAATATTATTATATAAGACTCCCAAATAACCTCTATTTGGGATGATTTGTAGCACAAAATAAGCTTATTATTTATAGATCCTCTAAGAAGTTAACGTAAGTGATGTCGCTATATGTTATTGCAAGTTTACGTTGATATTCCACCAATGGTATATTAATAGTTTTTTTTTGGGGTATATACCTACTTTTAACTCCTTATGCCACTTTTCAAATCGACCAAATTGTAACTTAATATTCTATTCTACTTTTTTTATTTTATTTGAACTAACATAAGTTTACATAACCAATACTTGCTGGATCAAAAACCTCACACTGTTTATTTCTTTAAATTCGATTTATAACAACACAATTTAAAATGATCAAACTATAATAAAATACAAATAATGACACTAAATGCTCAAACCATCCCTCCACCTTGCTACTACTACAAGGGGTGTTCGTAAACTGCTCAAACCGAAGAAATTGTTGTACAACAAAGTTTGCTACCAGCTGCTCCGATTGATCTTATTAATTTTTTTTCAAAATAATATATAAAATATGTAGTAAACGCGTAAAAATTATGTCGTTTTCATAGAAACAAAATTATAACATATTAATATGAGCATCACCATCTTGCCATTTCTACAAGTAGTGATTTCGCGATAATCTACTAATGTTATCTTGATTACTCATAATCATGTATTATCTTTTGAATTTAAACTTGTTAATTTCCTTTTTATAACTTATAAACATACACTTATTTATTAATATGAATTCATTAATTGCTTTATGTAATAATTAGCAAAACTGGTTGAATATACTTTCTCGTGTACATTTTTTTTATCTTTCTAACTTATATTCTAGAAACGAGAAACTCATGATATTCTACCTACACCTTTATTTGAGATGAGATTTAAATATTTAATTATTCGAAAATTGGCCTGTAATAATTCCACCTAGACCTCATTGGCCATTAATAATCTCACCTCAGAATATTCCCCTCACCAGTCTCACCTTTCATCTATTTTTCCTGCAATGGTCCCCCGTTAAAAAAACTTAACGGAGTAAAGTTTTTTTTTTCCAAATTACAAACATATTTTTTAGGGCTTTTGATCAGAACGATGATACGAGTCCATTGATGTAAAACTTACTTCGAAATGGTGCTCCAAGTGACTTAATTTTGGTTAATTGAAAATTTAAACACCCGAATTGAAATGGCGTTTTCATCGTTTGGTGCACCGTTTCGAGGCAAGATTTACATCAATGGACTCGTATTATCGTTCTAATAAAAAACCCTAAAAAATATGTTTGTAATTTGGAAAAAAGCTTAACTCCGTTAAGTTTTTTTAACAAGGGACCATTGTAGGAAAAATAGGTGAAAAATGAGACTGGTGCGGGGAATATTCTGAGGTGAGATTATTAATGGTCAATAAGATATATGTGAGATTATTACAAGTCAATTTCCCTTAATTATCTGATGAAAGAGCACTGTTTTACACAACTTTAAGATATATCAATCATTATTATTTATTATAATTATATACATAGCAATTTTTGGGGATTTATTTTTCTTTTTATGAAATATGGATTATGGAACACACAAGTGTACCACTAAAAAAGAAACCAAGAAGAATATAATATGCGTACATGATATGTTTTTCTTAGTATGCTTCGCACCTTGCATTGTTTATTTGGTGGGATTATGTGGATAGGAATAAAAGTATATCTTAACCATAAATGGATTTCCTAGGAAACAAAATCAATCAATCCCAAAGGGCATCTTGCTATGCAAACTTTCACCAAGTACAATCTAACCTTTTTCCAGAATTTGCATCACCCATCAGGATTTGTTCTGGTCATTACCTGAGGTGTAAACAAGTTTAACCGCTACTGAGTTACTTAAGATGTATTTGCTGAAAACTCAAATCGAATGAAGTTTAAATGAGCTCGAGCTTTTAGTAAAAACTCATTTAATAAACCAGTTTGAGTCGGGTTGTTAGCCTAAGCAGTTTTTTATTTAAATAAATTATTTAATATGTTATTAAAAATGTTGAGGGCCTCGGCGGCACCGGCTCTCTGTTTAGTTAGGATAGACATAACACTATACTAGTTATATTCCTACATGTTTTATTAAGAAGAGAAAGGTGATTCTACAAAAGTAAAGAAATGTAGAAAGTATCGGGGAGAAGTTTGGCCATTAATTTGCAAGATCAATGGTTGAAATTAAACGATCCTTAAATATAGAATTCATATAACTAAAAACAAGGAAACAAGTGGGGAAAAATGGTAAAATAAGAAAATCCAATATTGTTGATTCATAAACCTACTCCCCCCTTGATTTTCAAACGGCTATAACTTTTTCATACTTTAATATATTTTATAAAAATTACACCGTATTAACGAACATTTCATTCTCCTTAATTTGAGTAGCCTATTGCTATATTTTTCTTTATAAATTTGCAGCATTTTGAATACCTTTTACTTGATTACGTGATTTTGAATACGCAGTAAGTGACTACGTGATTTTGAATACCCAATACGTGATTACTTTATTTCATTATAGTATTTTATGTGAAACCCCACTAAGTGATTACATAACAATGGTTGACCATGTATTATTACATGACTACATGATTTTAAATACCCATTTTGTGATTTCATTATAGTATTAATGTGAAACCCTACTGAGTGATTACGTAATTACGTATAAACAAAACATGTAATACATAACATTTCATAAGGAATACCTAATATTTCAGGTATAATCACGTATTAAGGATAAATTATATACAAAACATTAACCATATCAACCTATAATAACAAGATAACGTCGTATATTAGAGATTTAACCACGTAATAAATATAAACAATCAAGCTCTTATTATTAAATGTGTAAGCACATAATAAACATAATTGTATCTACATTAGTTATAACAAATCATATTGAATGTGTAATCACGTATTGAATCTACATTGAATGCGTAATGATTTATGTTGAATGTTTAATCACGTAATGGGTATTCAAAAATCATGTACTCATGTACCAGGTATTAAAAATCACGTAATGGGTACTGGGCATTCAAAATCACGTAATCACGTAATGGGTGTTCAAAGTCTTGTAAATTATTTTCAAGAGCACTATAGCAATAGTATCTGCGCTTTAACTCGGGGGTTTAGAAATCATCACGTGTATTAGAAAGGTGGCACGCGCACATGTTGTCTCCCAGCTATGCGTCGCAGCTATCGAGCTTATCTGGGAAGTTTCATTTGCGTTATGCGCGGCAAAAACTTTGAAATTTGAAAAGAGCATATTCTGACGGGTTAGTGGCGAAAGCGATGGCTGATGTGATCACTGACACAGTGACAAGCATGTTGTCACTGTGTCAGGCGCGCCGTTTCGTCTTGTGTCAGGAGAGTGGAGTCCACGCGCTTGTGATAATTGTCGCTCCGGTTTCCCTGCCTGATTTGTCGATCCCTTAGTGGGCACGCTCTGCAAGTTACCGTCACAGTTACCCATCGCACTAAATGTGATGGGTATAAATAGGAGACAAACGCAAATGGTTCGGCACGTTTACTTGAATTCTCTCTCTATTCATCTTCCAAACTTCAAATCTTCAACCGATTCTTGAAGATCTTCCAGTTCTATTCATCCTTTTCCAGATTTTCTACTATCATTAAGTTCTGTCCATGGCAGAGGATGAAGAGAACATCGTCGAAGTAGAAGAAAGCGGTGGTGGTATGCCGTTGTTGAAGTGGGAGAAGGGTTTGTTTGAATAGACAGCCCGGGGCCATCAGTTTACCGGCGAGTGGGACGCCTGTTATCCGGCCAAGGGCCAGACTGCTCTCGATGCACCGCCAGGGTGTATCACCCTTTTCGCCGACTTTTTTGGAGATGGTAACTTCCGATTACTGGTTGTCACACCCCAACCGATGGCGGAATCATCGGGGCGCGACACTAGGCGAATCAGATTGCTCAGGAGAATCCATAACAACTATTAGCGACAATATTTAATGCGTTCATTATCCCATACTAATAAACAATTACAATCACATAAGTTATCACAGATTTTGTGTTCTCTCGAACAATACAAATCCGACAACCTAGATTTTTGTTAAGTTTCTAGACCTCCTAGCTTGATTTGATGTAGTCTGCGTCTAAACCTGCAACATACGTTAAAATAAAGTCAATACAAAAGTATTGGCGAGTATACATGTTTGATATGTAATAGCATAATAGATTTAAAAGTGCTGCGAATCTCCTACACACATAAACGAGATACACGACATACATACTCACAAAACTGATACTAGCAGCTAAGTCCTCGATGCTAGAATACGCGATGGCAAACTAGACCCCGTCGGGCGCAATAGTACTATACTAGTCATGGTGGGACGTCGCGAGTATAAGTCCTAGCACATATGTAACTAGCATCACGTATAACTATGCACGTAAGTCATTCGCAAGTGATAAGTAGTTTAAGCATTTGATATAATTCAATTTGATAGCAACGTATGTTACACCCAAAAGTGCAAAAGCAAAAAGGGTTCAAGTATACTCACAGTGCGTATTTAGCGAGAACATAACTTGATTGGATTAATTTAGAGTGCGCCTGAGTTAGCATAAACATGGAATAGTAGCGTAAGCGAGGCGCGGTGTAATTAAACGGTGGAAAGTTTGAATAGTAGGGCTAGTGGTAATCCGATTAGATGTCATGTTGTCCGGTCGGATGGCATGTTATCCGATCGGTTGACATGCTATCTGGTCGGTTGACATGTTGCCCGATCGGCTGACATGTTGTCCGATCGGCTGACATGTGGTCCGATCGGCTGACATGTTGCCCGATCGGCCCATCCGATCAGCTGGCCTAGCCGTTCGGCTGGCCCATCCATCCGGATGACCGATCCGTTCGGATATCCTTCGGCGAGCTGCGTTTAGGTGTTCCGTTTTGATTGTTTAATCGTTGCGATAGTTTGGTCACACATTCTCATCCACATTTTCATATATTTATTATAATTAGCTACGTTGGGTCGTATATACATATCCATATTTCAAATATTCAGTGCGATAATCGGGTTGCGCGTGGTAGCGGGTGCGCTTTCGAGTTTGCGATGTGTTGTGCCACAATGACTGACGGGGTACTACTTGTTCGTATTGCCATCATCGTCACGACGGCTGGAGGGATAGTTCTCGCCCGAAAGTCTTTGTTAGCGTTAATTGTTTGCGTTGCGACACATCACGGCCATCGAGGAGGGTAGAATAGGTCCTCACCCAATGTCATCGTGAGTGTTAGTATGTGCGAATGCGATGTGTTATAGCGATATAGTATGCGAAATATGCTAATATACTGCGAAATAGCGATGTATGCGATATAGTTACATTATGATCTGAATCTCTGGTGCTAGGCGTAACGAGTGTAGCGAGTAGTAACAATGCACGAAAGTGCGGGTTGTTACAGTCTCCCTTACTTTAGGAAATTTCGTCCCAAAATTAATCCAACAGGTAGACCTTTGAGAGTTGTTCTCGTATAGGTAGTGATACATCGAGTTAATCAGGTGAGAGTTGACAAGCGAGAGCGTTTCGAGTAAGAGAGATCGATTACAATAGCGAGAGGCGACGTAATGACAAAAGTAGCATCCCACGAGTTGGCGTTTCAAAAGTACCTCGAGTCGTGAAGAATTTGTAAGTTCGATACGATTGAAATTTTAAAGAACTTGAAAGGTTTCTCATAACGTAGGGTTAACTGAGTCGATTGTTAACCAACTTCGCAAGAAACGTTCGTTTTTAGATATTTAAAAGAAGTTTGGAAGGAAAATCTTGAAATTTTTTTCTTATAAGATAGGGCAACTGAGTCGGTGTTAACCAACGTTGCAAGAAAGTTTAGGTTTTAAACATTTTTAAGGAATTCGAAAATGAAAACTGGGGTTACGGAAACTCTCCTATGACATGGGTTCAAGCTGAACTCGATGTCGAACCAACGTCTTAAGGAAGAATTTGTTTTGATATTGCAATTTTTTTTTAGAAAAAGCTGGAGTTACGAACACTCTCCTATGACATGGGTTCAAGCTGAACTCGATGTCGAACCAATGTCTTAAGAAGGGTTTCGTTTTGTTGTTGCAAAAGTTTTTAAAGAAAACTGGACTTTTGAGACTTCCCTTGGGCATGGAGTTAAGCTGATTCGATGTTACCTCCACACTGTGAGGAAATTTCACTTGTCCAATGGTTTTAATAAAAATTTTATAAAAAATCAGTTTTTAACAATTTGAAAAGTTACTTAACATCGAGCCCCACTTGGCACTTTCTCACGAAAGTTCGTTAATATGGTTAAAACACTTATTTATAGGAAGTACCAGCGGCGTATCCACCATGTTTCTCCCATATTACTTCTGTTTCGTGAGGCGGTGTCATGTGTGCCGATATGACACAGATAGAATTGCGCTACCTCGGTCCAATCGATAGGAAGTCGGACCAAGTTGAAAATAGGATCGAATAGGTTAAACAGGCGAGTTGAATTGCAAACGTAGCTATAACAGCGTGTGCGAGTAGCCTGGTGACACGAAACATTGATGTGTCGTGTCTGGATAGGCGTCGAGCGATAAGCGATAAGCGAATAGCGCGATATCGATTAGATTCCACATTAAACCCACATGGCACGTTTCCATGAGAGTTTGCTAACATGGCGAAACACCACGTTTGACCAGGTTAGTTTTGTCCCGTGAAGCGATGTCATGCATACTAATACCACACAGACTGCGATGGATACCAAACGATGAGCGATGAGCGATAAGCGGTACACGATAAGCGAATAAGCGATAGGCGATACATGATAAGCGAGTAATGCGATTTGATTTATCCTTCATAACTTTACAATTTAATCAACGTTAACCCCACATGGCATCTGCCCACGAAGGTTTGCTAGTATGGCTGAATCACTTATACATATAGGAAGTACCAGCGATGTATTTACCGTGTTCCAGCCATACCAGATCTAGTTCATGAATCGATGTCAGGTGTGCTCACGTAACACAGGTAGCGATAAACGAATTTTGCAATAAGCGGTGAGCGGTAGCGACAACCGACGAACGATAAGCGACGGTTGTTGCGTTGTTAGTGATGGAGATACGCGCGATTTATGTGATTCGTTTGGATTGATCAACACCACAAATTTACTAACATTAGACCCCACATGGCCTTTTTCCACAAAAGTCTGCTGATATGGCTAAAACACTTATATATAGGAAGTACCATGCTTTAGCCATATGAGTTTCGTTTCGTGAAGCGAGGTCATGTGTGCTAACTTAACACAGATGACACAGATAACGGTAGGCGTTAGCGATGGTGATAGCGATAGAGATTGTGAGATACACATAATGAGCGATAGTGATTGCGAGATAGATTTTAGCTATAATGCGGTTGCGGGCGTGTTGTCTTACGAAAAGTCTAGCGATGACACGCTTTGAGTGGCGATACAGACTTATGACCAGTCTTGCGTTGATGCAATTGCCATGCGGGGTAGACTCTTCAGAGTCCATCGATGAGGCGATTGCACTGCGTTTGCAGACTTACGACAAGTCTCGCGGTGATGGATTTATTTGTTACGCCTTGCGATTGAGTGTAGTGTGTCAAAAAATAATCACAATAGTATAATAGGTCTAGTAACGTTCAACTCCGCATGGCACTTTCTTCACGAAACTTCGGTAGTATGATAAAGCACACCTTGCTTGACCCCTACTACTTACATCTCGTGAATAGGTGTCACCCTTTGTCGGCATGGTCAAGACGCTTATACATAGGAAGTACCAGCGACATATCCACCACGCTCGACCATGCTTTTAACGTTATGGCACTATTAGAATTCACTACGATCTCCGTGCACTGACCAAAATAATCCCGTGTGCACCCGTGATTACTCGTTCCTTGCACGTTTATCGTACCTCATCCTAAGAGTGTAGTGAGGGTAAAACACATTATATCATGATATAGTACATAGTATGTGTGTGATTCTAGGCTAAGTGCGAATGCGAGAGAGAGTGCGAATCAATGTTGCGCATAGCAACAACATCAATTAGTAGGGATAGTTTCACACATGAAATTACGTCGAAAATTTGTTTCATTACAACACTATCCTACGTCTGTCTGATGTCAAAAACTTTTGCTGGAGCTGCCATTGTTGTACTCAAGTTCTTGATCCGGTGCGGTAGTTGCGGGTGAAGTGGCCGTAACGGTTGCAGTTATTGCAATAGCGACAGTCAGCTCCGACCTGGTGATGGTAGGTACATGAGTAACACTGGGGATGAGCTCCAGTGTAAGCTCATTTTGGAAACACCGGAACTGCTTGAAGGGGCTTCGGTTGCAGCAGTTCTGCTGTTGATGAGTTCGGGCTTGAAATCTTTCATTTACGGCTGGGTTTGTCGGTGTCTTGCGATGAGGTGTCATTGTTGGATGATTCGTCTGAGGACTCACTTGCAGAATCTTCGGCCAAGTCGTCGGAAGAACCGTCAGCAGCTTCGTCAGAAGAATCGTCGACAGACTCGTCAGAAGAATCATCGGCAGACTCGTCAGAAGAATCGTCGACAGGATCGTCTGAAGAATTAATGACGATTGCTTGATAAGTTTGCTTGACATGATTCTTGGAGAAAAACCCTTCCATGAGTCGTTTGTTGTTGATTTCTGCTGCTAAGCGGTATGTTTCTTCGATAGTAGCAGGTCTTGCAGCTTCGACAAAGTCGCCCACATACTCAGGCAAGCCGCGAATATACTTCGCGATGGCTTTTCCTGAGGTGTCGACTTGACTTGGGCAAACAATACCCAACTATTTGAACCTTGCAGTGTAGCCAGCGTTGTCACCTTCGGCTTGTTTGATTTTCCAAAATTTGTTTTTAGTTTCTGGACTTCATGGGGAGGGCAATACTCGTTCTTCATGAGCTCTTTCAGCTCATCCCAAGAGAGAGCGTAAGCTGCGGAGATCCCACGTTTGTTGCGTTCGGCGGTCCACCAGTCGAGTGCTCGCGATTGAAATACTCCGGTCGCGCAAGTAGTACGGAAACTATCGGGACACCCACTTTGACGAAGGGTAACTTCGATAGAGTCGAACCACTGGAGTAGTTGAGAGACACCTCCTTCACCTGTGAACTCCATCGGATCACATGCTTTGAAGTGTTTGTAAAGAAAAGTAGATTGCGGCTCTTTTGTCTTGATGTCTTTCGAAGCTCGAGAGTTGCTAAGAGAGTGCACTTGAGCGATGATCTGAGGAATCATTTCGACCATTCCCTTGACCACAAGGGAGGCGATCCTCTTTTCGTCCCTTCGTTTGGCTCGTCTCCTTGCTGACATTCTCGAAGTAGAGTTGTTGGAAGGCATCTAGACAGAAAGAGACTTGGAGTGAGATTCGATCATAATGATTTTTGAGTATTGCGATGCGATTGAGCGCGTTCAAAACTTGATGCGATAATATAATAGTAATGCGAAATCACATAGGAGCCACAAAGGAGACACGAAATCCCTAAGTTCTCACACAATGACTTGTTTGTTTATACGTGTATATATATATATATATATATATTAATGTAATTTGTAATCATACAAGTACAGACCGATCTAGAATACGCGAGGACGCGTTGAGGTGAGAGAGCGAGAGTGAAGGCGAGAGATTATGCATTAGTTTTGTTGCGAACATTCGGTTTTCGTTTTAGATTGCGAGGGCTGTGCGAGTTGTGCGTTTTTCTAAACAGGGAGCGAAAATTGATAAATCGCGAAATTGATAAAGCGTAAAGCTTCAATTATAAACACGTAAGCGTAAATAGAGTCCATACAGCGTAAAGTCGGCGAGTTGTAAGCTAGAAAAGTAGATAGAGTCCCTCGGGTGTTTAGGCGTCGGCTACCCAAGGTAACCCAACTATACCCAACAAATTTGTGCGCGTGCGTTGACCTAGAAGACTTATTCTTCCACTGGGATGCAGCTCATGGCATTCGTCCTCCTAGTCATCGCGTGGCTCGAGTTATCATGATAGTCGAGTCCTTGGTGAGAGCTTTTTGAAAACCATCTTATAGAGAGTGGAACGGCTTATTAAGGTACGGGTTTCACCCCTGACTTAACAACTTCGTTCCTAATTGTGGTTATGCTCTTCGAATAGATTTGTGAGTTCCACTAGATTTTGAAATGGAGACTTTCATCGAGATGTGGATGTCACTCCTAACTCGATGAAAGGTTCTCGTGCTAGAAAAATGCGCTGAGTGAGCGATCTCATCGAGAGTTCTTGGTTTTCACACCAGGTCTTGAATGGATCACTCGGTTTTGTTATGGGAGTATTTTCAAAAACATGTGTATTGTGTTGGCCTTAGGAAAGGCTAAGTAATATTCAGGCCTTAGGAAAGGCTCTTCGCATGAAATTGTAGTATGCGGTGTTCACGCGAAGTAGTAGTTTTAGCGACTTCGAATGAGAGTATCAAGTAGGCCCGTGCAATTCCTACTAAGTTCGCACGAAGTCAGCCCTTTGGTACTTAGACTATAGACTAGGTCATTGCTAAGACTTCAACCCGGACTAGGTCGAATGTCTTACCTAATTCCCTATAGTTATGGCTCTGATACCAATCTGTCACACCCCAACCGATGGCGGAATCATCGGGGCGTGACACTAGGCGAATCAGATTGCTCAGGAGAATCCATAACAACTATTAGCGACAATATTTAATGCGTTCATTATCCCATACTAATAAACAATTACAGTCACATAAGTTATCACAGATTTTGTGTTCTCTCGAACAATACAAATCCGACAACCTAGATTTTTGTTAAGTTTCTAGACTTCCTAGCTTGATTTGATGTAGTCTGCGTCTAAACCTGCAACATACGTTAAAATAAAGTCAATACAAAAGTATTGGCGAGTATACAGGTTTGATATGTAATAGCATAATAGATTTAAAAGTGCTGCGAATCTCCAACATACATAAACGAGATACACGACATACATACTCACAAAACCGATACTACCAGCTAAGTCCTCGATGCTCGTATACGCGATGGCAAACTAGACCCCGTCGGGCGCAATAGTACTATACTAGTCATGGTGGGACGTCGCGAGTATAAGTCCTAGCACATATGTAACTAGCATCACGTATAACTATGCACGTAAGTCATTCGCAAGTGATAAGTAGTTTAAGCATTTGATATAATTCGATTTGATAGCAACGTATGTTACACCCAAAAGTGCAAATGCAAAAAGGGTTCAAGTATACTCACAGTGCGTATTTAGCGAGAACACAACTTGATTGGATTAATTTAGAGTGCGCCTGAGTTAGCATAAACATGGAATAGTAGCGTAAGCGAGGCGCGGTGTAATTAAACGGTGGAAAGTTTGAATAGTAGGGCTAGTGGTAATCCGATCAGATGTCATGTTGTCCGGTCGGATGACATGTTATCCAATCGGTTGACAAGCTATCCAGTCGGTTGACATGTTGCCCGATCGGCTGACATGTTGTCCGATCGGCTGACACGTGGTCCGATCGGCTGACATGTTGTCCGATCGGCTGACATGTTGTCCAATCGGCTGACATTTTGTCCGATCGACTGACATGTTGTCCGATCGGCTGACATGTTGTCCAATCGGCTGACATGTTGTTCGATCTGTTGACATGTTGTCCGATCGGTTGGTTTGAAGTTGTTTTGCCGTTCGATCGGACAGCGGTCCGATTGGACGGCAACTCATTTAAATTTTCTGATTACGTCACACTCAATTGTTTCTGGAAAGGATACCGGTGAATTGACTTAGACGATGTGTCGTCGTATTAAGCTACTGAAATTAAATCGAGTTCGGCCCGTTCTATCGGCCGGGAACCACCCCGTTCCATCAGATCTGGCCGCCCTTGATGGTTTTCCGTGTCTAATCCCGGAGTCACACATCACCTTGATTAGATACATAATACTCTAAGTGAGTTTGTTATAAAAAATGGGGAAAGCACTCAGATCTGAGTCGTTCATGGTAAAATGAGGTCATACTTTGAAGTTCGTATGAACTATTGATGACACCATCTTTGAACACCTCAAATCAGTAGATTTCACGGTTGAAAGTTGATTTTTAAAAGATAGAAAGGTGTAGAATCGAGTGTAGATCATAGAAGTACAAAGTTTAGGTTGAAAACTTACAAGAATCGCGAGAAATCGAGAGATGAAGGGGTTGGAGCCTCTGGTTGAACAGTAGCTGTCACATCAATTGTTCTTGATGTGACTGAGGGGTATTTATAGGCAAGGAGGAGGAAAGGATGGTGAGTGGGGGCCGTCCGTTTGGCTGGCCCATCCGATCAGCTGGCCTAGCCGTTCGGCTGGCCCATCCGTCCGGATGACCGATCCGTTCGGATGTCCTTCGGCGAGCTGTGTTTAGGTGTTCCGTTTCGATTGTTTAATCGTTGCGATACTTTGGTAACACATTCTCATCCACATTTTCATATATTTATTATAATTAGCTACGTTGGGTCGTATATACATATCCATATTTCAAATATTCGGTTGCGATGTGTTGTGCCACAATGACTGACGGGGTACTACTTGTTCGTATTTCCATCATCGTCAGGACACCTGGAGGGATAGTTCTCGCCCGAAAGTCTTTGTTAGCGTTAATTGTTTGCGTTGCGACACATCACGACCATCGAGGATGGTAGAATAGGTCCTCACCCAATGTCATCGTGAGTGTTAGTATGTGCGAATGTGATGTGTTATAGCGATATAATATGCGAAATATGCGAATAAACTGCAAAATAGCGATGCATGCGATATAGTTACATTATGATCCGAATCTCTGGTGCTAGGCGTAACGAGTGTAGCGAGTAGTAACAATGCACGAAAGTGCGGGTTGTTACACTGGTGACTGACTTCTTTGGAGCGATCTTATCTCACTACCGCTTCCAAGTTTCATAACTTAGCCTGTTGGTCATGGTGAGGATCAGGCATTTTGAGTTTGTATGTCGAACTCAAGGATTAGAGCCGAATATGCGTTTGAGGTCTTTTATTAGTTACAGTGTAACTTAGGGTTCTTCTCATTTTCTATGTGCATCGTGGCAAAAAGTTGTTCATTAACCCTCCCAAGCGCTACCACGACTAGAAGGGTAAGTTTTTCTACATACACGAGGAAGTGATCCCTATTGCAATGGAGTTTCGCGCACCGGAGCCTATGTCAAAGGAAAACCTTGTTGTACCCAAGGGCGTGGCCTGGTATGAGGGGTTGAAGGTGTTTCCTAACCAGGCATTCGGTGAGCAGGTGTTAGTCACGGCTGACATGAGCGATAAGTGGCCGCACAACAGCACGGAGGTCCGTGTTTTGCTCCTAGAAGGCGCTGGTAAGCTTTAACTTATTGCCTTATCTTATTTCTTGAACTTTTGATGGGAAAAGGACTGATGAGTCTGCTTACGCTTGTTTGCAGAAATTGATCTGTGTCACAAGGCTTTTCTTGCCTGTGTTGGAGTGATGGGCACGAGGCCCTTGCGCGAGCACGAAGACTTTTGGTCAAAACCTAAGAGGCCAAGTAAGAAGAAAGGCTTCTATATTGCTGAGTGGGTGCGAACAATGAAAACTGAGGTGAGTGTTGCGGTGTCTGATGCCGCCTCGCGCAAAAGTGTTGCTCGCCCTCAACAACGTAGCTTAGATGATTTTGTGATAGTTGATGACTCCATGGAAGAACTATGCTTGATAGGTGGAAATTTTAAGGCTGGTGGAGCGACCATCGCATAGAGTTCAGGAAGCCTGAGCTCCAAAGATCAATACTCCAGCGCCACTCCGACATCAGCTCCAGAAGTTGAAGAACCAGAAGCTGATCTAGTGTTGGAACTAAACAGGAAGAACACTTCAAAGCGCCAACGCGAGGAATTAGGTCCGACTCCTGCGCCGACGACCAAGAAGGTGGCTTTCCGCAAACCTTTAATTGGGAAGAAGGCCAATCTGGGGTCTCTGGTGTCACAGATTTCCCCTGGTAAGCCCTTAATGATGTTATGTTGTGTACCTTGGCTTGTTATCTACTTATGTACAATTGTATCAAACATGAAACAAATTGTATCAAACATGAAACAAAATTCAAACATTGTTTATTATCTAAGTGTGCTTCTAAGTCCACCCTAAACTTGTTTGTTTATCACCTCGTCTATCAACCTGCAACATGCATTAAAATAATGATCAACAAATATGTTGGCGAGTATACAAGTTTAAATACATAGCATAATATAAAAATGTTTTAACTGTGCTATATGTCAAACTAGAGTTTCACGCAATCGTGATTACCCAACATCGTCGAAATGAAGAGGGTGTAATGTGTTTTACTTAACAACACCTCAAGAATACGGGCGGGCCGTTAATCCTATAGCCCTATAATTGTTAAGGTAGGCTTGTAAATTTAATGAGCATATAGACACAATGCATACAGAGCATAAGAGTCTAACAAGTATAACATGTTTTCATGTTTAAATGTGGATAGAGTGTGATTGAATAAACAAGTATCATAGTGTTGCATGTTTTTGTATAATGTACATGTTGCACCAAAAGTGAATAAAATGAAAAAGGGATCGAGTATACTCACAGTTTTGCGTAGATGAACACTAAACCGCGAGTTGGTTTAATGAAGTTTGAAACACGGAAGTCACCCTGAAATGGGTAAACAATAGTGTAAGCATTCTGTTGTAGAAGAGGTTCGATCAGATTGTAGAATATAAGAAAATACGAAAAAACGGTTAACAGACCCTTTCGTACGAATGGGCACTTTCGTACGAATTGGCACTTTCATACGAATGGCACTTTCGTACAATTGGGCTATTTAAAACGCGTAAAACTTATTTTGTATAGTAGTTGATAATTGAATCGAAAACAGAAAGTAAAATGGTCAAACAAGATGAACTGGTGTAAAACAGAAATGAAATCGAAAACAGAATGTGCGTAAACTGCCTCATTCGTACGAATAGGACATGCTCATTCGTACGAATGTGACTGTTTGTAGAAAAACATATATATAATCCATCCAAAACAGATCATTTCTTGACGGAAGTTAACCCTAATGCGAACCCTTAAGTATGCGATGAGTTGAGGGTTTGATGGGTTCCAGATTCCATCAAGATCGTACAACAAAAACTCCATTGTCCTTTCACCTCAGAATTACACAAGTATTCGTTTGTAATAGATAATAATCTTACAATCACCTTGTAAACCATTTCGTTTCAAAGTGATATAAACTTGAAAATTCTCTAGTTCTTGATTCTTGAAAGTCTGATTTCTATTTTCGCACACTATTTTCACATTTGTTGAAATCACTTGCCATATTACGAGAAAAGAAAGCTTTTAAGTCCAACTGGGACCAACACTAATAGATTATATTGGTTGTGCTTCCTGGGTCTAAGAAGATGTAATTTGTTTTATAATGATCCAGGATTCCGTTAATTACCACGGGGCGTGTGGCGCGTGGCCCCCCGCAAACTACCGAAAAAATTACTTGTTGCTCGTGCCATGATTTATCCGTCGGAAGTTTTCCTTGGCTCTTTGAGCTTCTTCTTGGTCCGCCTCTGACTATGTGTGTTTCCAGCCTACGAATCTTTTTGTTAGACCCTTCGTCTGGAAACGCAAAGAGATTCGTATGCTTTTCACCAGATGCCCAAGCTTTCCACTCTTTAAGGCCTTCTTGATATCCAGGCGCAAGCTGATATAGTCATCTGTCAGATGCCTAATGCCTTTATGGAAATCACAATATAAGTTACGGTCCTGACCCTTTTTGTTTTTCATAGGCTTCGGACCCTTGAATTCATGATTCTCCATGGTAAGAAGCCCTAAGGGTGTCTTAGTCAGCGGAGTCCAATGCTTCTCACGATTCTCATTCTTTATCGCCTTCTTATAACCAATCTTGTCGATGCACTAGGAGTGCCACCCGATCAAACAGCCGTCCGATCAGGTGACACCCTTCTGAGAACTTGTCTTGCTAAAAATACCTAACCGATCGGGTTGCCGGCCGATCGAACAGCCGTCCGATCGACCGACCTGAAGGGTAAAGATACTTCAATGTTTTCAAAATACTACAACGAAAACTTCAAAAGGCAAGCCATCATATACAAACACATTCATCTCATTGGAAGAAACAATCCACTCGAATAGTCATCCGACCGGACTACCGTCCGACCGGATGACCATCCGAACGGATTGTTATCCGCACGATTAGCCGTCCGATCGGATTACCATCCGACCGAACTGCTATCCGAATCATTCACACTTTGTATCATTTTATGCGTCATGTATCGTTATGCTATCAAACTATTCAGGCTAACTTTACTCGCTAAGCGCTCCCTTCAATCCATCAACCGCTGTGAGCATACTCGATCCCTTTTTGCTTTATGCACTTTTGGGTGTTACATGCGTTACAACTATTCAAATCACATCAAACACACTACTCAATACTATTTGAACGCTAACTGTTAATGCAAGTTATACGTGGCTTATGAATGCTTGTTTGTTATGTTTACACACGGAATGTTGTCTACCTGTCTTAGCAACGATAGTACTATAGTTTGGACTCAGCACCCGTTCGCGGGGGTTGTTAAGGACAATTACTTGCGTGATTACGGTGGTAATCATGTATTGCGAACTGCATCTGGCAGTCAACCCGCAGTCATTGGTATCGATGGATCTATGTCGATAACTAACGTGCTTCATTTCACTATGTGTACGTGCTGGTTATGCGTAAACAAATTCGAACTTTATATGCTATTATCAAACTTGTATGCTCACCTTTACATTATATGTATTGACTTTATTTTAACGTATGTGACAGGTGTTTAGGATGCACATCTGGTAGGAAAATGAAGCTAGAATAAAGCTTTAGAGCCCAACAAATAGTTGTCTGTAGTAATTGAACCAAGGGTCTCTAGAAGCAGATAAACAATCGCTCTATTTAAATCTGAGTTGTCGGAACAGAATGATTTGCCTAGACTTTATCTGTAATAATTTGTTTACTGTTTGAGACATGGTATGGGACGTGTTATTTTAAATTAAATAGTAATGATAATTGTTATGGAAACTTCTGGACAATCTGTTTCGATCAGTGCCATGCCCCGATGATTCCGACATCGGTTGGGGTGTGACAGATTGGTATCAGAGCCATAACTATAGGGAATTAGGCAAGACACGACCTAGTCCGGGTCGATGTCTCAGAAACCTAGTCTATAGTTAGGAACCAACAGACCGACTTGTGCATATCCGGTAGGGGTTATGTACAAGCTTATCTCTCGAAATTCTCGCTTATGCTACACTATCACTGCACTCGAATTTTCAACTATGAAAGAGTAACTAAGTCAAGATTAGGTGTGAAAACCGCAAACTCTCGACTAAAGTTGCTCTGACAACCCGTATTCTAGTTACAAACAAGGAGAATTATGCCAAATCAGGAGTGAAATCCGTATTTTGATGAATAATCTCCTCTATTTTATAAAAAACAGGAACGGAGTTGTTAAGCTAGGGGTGAAACCCTAACCTTGACGACTTGTTTCGCTCATTTTACAAAACTCTCACCAAAGTCTCGACGGACTCCAATGACCTGAAGTCGCGATACGACTAACGGGATACATGCCCAACGCCCAAGAATCGAGGCAGGGGCACTGCCCTGAAGGTCGAACGTGTACAACAAGTCCTTGAGAATAGTCGAAACACTTTGGGTAGTCGATGTCTAATAGCCGCAGACGATCTATTTCTCGATTTTTATGTGTTTAGATTCTGAGCCCGCGACTGCTGACTCTGATGATTCGTCGATTTTATGTGCTTGTATGTATGTTTACCTGTTAGGTGTTAAAATTTTGGAGATTTACTCGATTTTTGCTTTCACTTCAATCGACACACACGACTCTCACTGCATCTCTATCAAAATACGCTAACAAATCGCTGAACTATAGACGACCTTATGCTATGATATACGCTAACACTACGCTACTCGACATACTAAAATGCGAACGCTATATTCGAACACTCGCGAACTGGGAATAATAGGTTTCTGTATTCTGACTACATCTTGTGACTAAATGTGTATGTGCTTCTGTGCTTATGTGTTCTACGTGCTTATGTGCTTCTGTGTTTTTGTGAATCGATAATTATGTGATTACGTCTTAACATGATGTATGTGTTCCTGAGCTTTAGTAAACGTTAGATGTGTGAGGTGAGATTCGAATACGTTGTGTTGAGTCCTGTGACAATGTCTATTGCAGACAATGTCATCTGGATCCCGTCACACACTTTCTCGTCAAGAGAAGAGAGACAAACGCCTTGCTGCTATCATCGCCAAGCAGGTAGCAAAGGTCGTAAGTGATGTCTACGAGAACGTCAACAAATCGTCTGAGGAGTCGAGAACCGAAGCTCCTAAAGCTGGTACCAAGACTACTTTCAATTTCAAGCAATTCAAGTCGTGTGGGACAAAAGAATTCACTGGCGAGGGAGGTCCTACTACACTATTCCAATGGTTTGATTCCATTGAGGTCACTCTACGACAGAGTGGTTGCTCCGATGACCTCCGAACTATGAATGCTACGGGCGTTTTCCAGTCTCGTGCACTAGACTGGTGGACGGCCGAGAGGAACAAGCGAGGGAACGATGCAGCCTACGGTCTGTCGTGGGACGAGCTCAAAGAAGTCATGCTAGAGGAATTATGCCCTCCTCACGAACGTCAAAAGCTAGAGGATGAATTTTGGCACATACATCATCATGAAGGTGACAATGCTGCGCTCACGGCTCGCTTCAAACAGCTCAGCATCATCTGTCCCGACCAAGTCAAGACTCCGGAGATCACAATCAAGAAGTACATCCGAGCTTTGCCCAACTGCGTCGCAGATTTCGTGCAAGCGGATAAGACTAAGATGATCGAAGAGACTTACCTACTGGCCGCCGAAATCAACGACAAGAGGGTCAAGGCTGGTGTCTGGGATAAAACTTCAAAGCACCTGCATCAAGCTACCACCGCCGCACCGACTGCTGAAACCACCACCTCGTCGAGCAACAAGAGGAAGAACAAGAGAAAGAACCGCTCCAGCAACAACAACTGTGCGATCACCGTTGCACCGATTCAAGCTGTACCAGCCCAGCAGTGTCAAGTAGCGGCGCCTGTGGCTAATGCACCGCCTGCCAAGCGTGCATACACTGTGCCACACCCGCTTTGCCCTACTTGTAGCTACCACTACCCGACTACCATCGCTTGCCGTTTCTGTGCTCATTGCAATATGTACGTCCATTTCACCACCAACTGTCGTGCTCGACAAGCTCCTGCTCATCAAGCTCTACTCACCGCCCATCAGGGTCAACAAGCTCCTCCGGCACCTGCGGTCAACGCCAGAGTCTGCTTCGCATGTGGCGATCCTAGCCATTTCGCCAACATGTGCCCAAACAGGGTTGTGAAACAATAGCCCCAGCAGCAGCAGCCACACCAGCAGCAACAGCAACAAGCAGCACGCACACGAACTTTCAACATCAACGTGCGTCAAGCCCAAGCCAACAACAACGTGGTCAATGGTACGTTCCTTGCGAATGGTATTTATGCTTCATGTTTGTTTGATACTAGAGCCGATAATTTCTTTGTGTCGTTCGAATTCGAGAAACTCCTTAGTCGTAAACGCTCCCAACTCTCCTCGACGTTCGAAGTTGAAGTCGCTACTGGAAGAACTGTCGTCATTAATTCTATACTTCGTGATTGTACTCTCGAGCTCAACAATCACATGTTTCCAATCGACCTTATTCTGATGCAACTCGGAAGTTTCGATGTCATAATAGGCATGGACTTTCTTCGTGAAAACCATGCTGAAGTTGTGTGCTTCGACAAGATGATTCGATTCTCGCTCTTGAATGGTCATTTATTATGTGTATATGGTGAAACTGCTTCGAAGGGTCTCAAGCTCATGTCATGTGTCCAAGCTAGCAAGTATCTCCGTAAGGAATACAGAGCTTTCTTGGCTAACATCATAGTAGCGGAGAAGGAAAAGAAAGAGAAGAAGGAAGTGAAAGACGTTCCTGTGGTTCGAGAATTCCCTAACGTTTTTCCAGAGGATCTTCCCGGACTACCACCAAGTCGTGATATCTACTTTCGTATCGACCTAATTCCTGGAGCCAACCCTATTGCCAAAGCTCCCTACCGACTCGCGCCGTCCGAAATGCGTGAACTTTCAACCCAACTCTAGGAATTACTTGAGAAAGACTTCATTCGCCCGAGCACCTCTCCTTGGGGCACCCCGGTCCTTTTCGTCAAAAAGAAGGATGGGTCGTTCAGGATGTGCATCGACTATCGGGAATTGAATAAGTTAACTATCAAGAACCGCTATCCTCTACCTCGCATCGATGATTTGTTTGACCAACTGCAAGGTGCTACATGCTTCTCGAAGATTGATCTACGCTCAGGATATCACAAACTACGCATTCAAGAGGAAGATATACCGAAAACCACGTTTTGCACTCGATACGGCCACTACAAGTTCGTTGTTATGCCTTTTGGTTTAACCAACGCACCCGCGGTTTTCATGGATCTGATGAATCGCGTGTGTAAGCCATATCTGGACCGTTTCGTCATCGTGTTTATCGACGATGTCTTGATCTATTCCAAGTCGAAAGCAGAACACGCGCAACATCTACGTTTGGTCCTCGAGTTACTCCAGGGGAAACAACTCTACGCCAAGTTCTCCAAGTGTGAATTCTGGCTGGAGGAGGTTCAGTTTCTGGGTCACATTGTTAATAGTCAAGGTATTCATGTCGATCCCGCGAAGATTGAAGCAGTTAAGAGTTGGGTTACGCCTAAGAACCCGTCCGAAGTCCGTTCTTTTCTCGGACTAGCGGGCTATTATCGACGATTTATCGAAGGATTCTCAAAAATCACTGTACCACTTACCGCTCTCACGCATAAAGACAAACCTTTTGTTTGGGGAACCAAACAGGAGTCTGCTTTCAAAACCCTTAAACACATGCTTTGCAATGCTCCCGTTCTCACATTGCCCGACGGAAACAATGATTTTATTGCCTATTGTGATGCTTCCAACCTTGGTCTTGGTTGTGTCCTTATGCAGCGGGACAAGGTTATAGCTTACGCATCTCGTCAGCTCAAAATCCACGAGAAGAACTATACAACCCATGACCTCGAGCTAGGCACAGTTGTTTTTGCGTTAAAGATTTGGCGACACTACCTGTACGGTACCAAGTGTACGATCTTCACCGATCATAGGAGCCTACAACATATCTTTAATCAGAAGGAACTTAATATGCGTCAACGCCGATGGGTAGAACTTCTCAACGATTATGACTGTGAGATTCGTTATCACCCAGGCAAAGCAAATGTTGTTGCCGACGCACTTAGCAGACGGAGCTATCTGCTTAGCACTCGTAATGTTCAAGCCCAATACGATCTCGAAACCCTCATCCACAAAGCTCAGCACGCGTGTTTCAACGAACGCACTCTGAAGAAAGAAATAATCTACCACGATGGAGCCCAGCTGGTGAGCAAGTCGAATGGGATATTCCATTTTCTGGACCGAATTTGGGTCCCTAAACGGACCAATTTGCGACAGATCCTGATGGACGAAGCCCACAAATCCCTGTACTCTATTCACCCCGGTGCCAACAAAATGTACCAGGACCTTCGTTACAAGTACTGGTGGCCGGGCATGAAAAGGGATATTGCTCTCTATGTTGGAAAATGCCTGACCTGTGCGAGAGTCAAGGCTTAACATCAACGACCCTCTGGCTTACTCGAACAACCACCAATCCCTATGTGGAAGTGGGAGAGTATAGCTATGGACTTCATAACAAAGCTACCACACACGTCATCAGGTCACGACAGCATTTGGGTTGTGGTTGACCGTTTGACTAAATCAGCCCACTTTTTGCCAATACGGGAAGACTACAAGGTAGAACGATTAGCCCGAATCTACACCGACGAGATCATTTGTAATCATGGGACGCCTCACGACATCATCTCTGATCGTGATGCTCGGTTTACCTCGCGACTGTGGGAAACGTTTCAAACAGCACTTGGTACATCGCTCAATCTAAGTACCGCTTTCCACCCCATACCGACGGTCAGACTGAAAGAACGATTCGTACTCTTGAAGACATGCTCCGTTCGTGTGTCATAGACTTCAGTGGTAATTGGGATAAATACCAGCCGTTATTCGAATTCTCGTATAACAACAGCTATCATTCCAGCATTCAAATGGCACCATTCGAGGCTTTATACGGAAGAAGATGTCGATCGCCTATTGTGTGGCACGAGATCGGTTATTCGCAATTAACCGGTCCTGAGCTATTACAAGAAACGACAAACATAATTTTCCAAATTCGAGACAACCTGGTAAAAGCTCGGAATCGACAGAAAAGTTATGCCGATAGACGACGCAAGCCTCTTGAATTTGACGTTGGTGACTACGTACTCCTAAAGGTATCACCTTGGAAGGGTGTGGTCCGATTCGGCAAGAAAGGGAAACTCGCGCCTCGATATGTTGGACCTTTTAAGATTCTGGAAAGGATCGGAAAAGTCGCCTACAGACTCGAACTACCGGAGGAACTTAGTAACGTCCACCCGACTTTCCACGTGTCAAACCTCCGAAAGTGCCTAGCCGACCACGACTTACATGTTTCTCTCGATGACCTTCAGGTGAACAAAACACTACAATTCGTGGAGAAGCCTGTCAAAATCATGGACCGCCAAACCAACCAACTCAGACGCTCTCGCATTCCTATCGTGAAAGTCCGATGGGAAGGCAAACGAGGCGCAGAGTTCACTTGGGGACTCGAGGGCGTCATGAAGGCGAAGTACCCGCAGTTATTTAAAGAGAAAGTCTAGAAAGAGAAAGTTCTCCAAGGTAATTCACGGTGTTGTACAACTTCCAGCCTAATTTCGGGACGAAATTCCCTAAACAAGGGGAGGCTGTAACACCCCGTGTTTTAGAGAAGTCAAAGTCAAGGCCAAAGTCAATGACCGATTTCGCGCAACCGACTAATAATAGATTTCTTTTATTTTAGCTATTATGTGGAGTAAGTGTCTATAATTACAATAAATCGACGTATGTTAATTGCTATTCAATCGACTTACGACTGTGAACTATAGGAAGTAACAATGCGATAAAGTTAACTAAATCAAATCGACATCGAATCAAATCTCCACTCGAAATACGCATTTGGAATATTGATTATACGCGTGTGTGTGCCTTACGCGTTACCTGCGCATGTTTAATTTTGTATGTTGTGGAAATCAATCGAAACTCGAAATGCAATCGAACTCAATCGATATCGAACTCGAATAATAATCAAACTATGATAATTAGTGGAGAAGGGATAGTGCGAGATATGAGTGGTTGGGATTAAAAGTAATTTGACTAGGAAACCCTATCGTATCGAACCGCTCGCAACCGAAATCGAAATATAAAAAATCGTCGCACCGAACACTCGAAACGTGCAGCTGATCGATCAGGCTACCAGCCGAACGAACGGCCAGCCAATCGATCAGGCTACCAGCCGATCCCATACTAATAAACAATTACAATCACATAAGTTATCACAAATTTTGTGTTCTCTCGAACAATACAAATCCGACAACCTAGATTTTTGTTAAGTTTCTAGACTTCCTAGCTTGATTTGATGTAGTCTGCGTCTAAACCTGCAACATACGTTAAAATAAAGTCAATACAAAAGTATTGGCGAGTATACAGGTTTGATATGTAATAGCATAATAGATTTAAAAGTGCTGCGAATCTCCTACACACATAAACGAGATACACGACATACATACTCACAAAACCGATACTACCAGCTAAGTCCTCGATGCTCGAATACGCGATGGCAAACTAGACCACGTCGGGCGCAATAGTACTATACTAGTCATGGTGGGACGTCGCGAGTATAAGTCCTAGCACATATGTAACTAGCATCACGTATAACTATGCACGTAAGTAATTCGCAAGTGATAAGTAGTTTAAGAATTTGATATAATTCAATTTGATAGCAACTGTCACACCCCAACCGATGGTGGAAACATCGGGATGAGACGAACAAATTGCTCAAAACAACATAGCACTAAATGTGACAATATGAATTAAATCATTTTATTAAAACTAAAGAATAATACATTGTTTCAAATAGTAAACATAAATTCAAACATTGTTTAATTGCTAAAATGGGTATCTAAAGCCATCCTAGCTTGTTTCTTGAGTCTTGTACCAAACAACCTGCAATATGTATTAAAATAGAATCAACAAAATATGTTGGCGAGTATACAAGTTTGATACATAGCATAATAAAATATTTGAAGTTGCTCATATCCAACGTGAATAACATGATTACACATTAACAGTATATACTCGAAACGATGTTACTCTATGTGTCCAAACCAAAGTTTAACGCAATTAACATGCCTATCCCAATGAATGAGATGGTTTTAACATAGATTAACCTAACAATACCCGCCAAAATAACGGGAGGGGCGTTTCTCAACCTATAGCGCTACCATTGTTAGGGGAGGCTTTCAAAGTTAATGAACACATAGTCATGAGAGTTTACAATAGCATAACATGTATAACATGAATCAAATGTATCACGTGCAATTTGGATAGAGTGTGCATAAAGCTGTTTGAAGTGAATAATGTGATTGATATAGAATACATATTGCACCCAAAAGTGTTAAAATGGAAAATGGGTCATGTATACTCACCTTTGTTTGCGTTGCGTTTTTCTTGTAACAAGAATGGAGATTTCCCAAGGTTGTAAGTGATTTACCCTAAATGATTTGAACATTGGTTAAAATGGATTGATACCTAGTGTAGGATTCGTATATGTCTACAACTCAAATAATTATCATCATATACATAATAAGGGTTCATATTAATAATGTGAATTTTGGTATTTATAACCAAAAAGATAATATTACTGATGATAGTTAAGAGTGATAAAAATAGTGCCAATGGTATTCTTAATAGAATTTGTAATATTAGTGGTAATGAATAGAAATATTAATTTGATCCATATTTGAAATTAACGATTTCATAAAATAGTTGGAATTTCTATTCATATATATGTAATAATAATGGTATTAATAGACATAATAATAATATTAAAAATAATAAAAAAATGTTAATAAGGTTAATGTTATTAATAATAATAATAATTATATTTTCAATAATATTAGTTATAATGATAATAATAATGATTTATAAACCTGATTTTATAGAAATAACTAAATATAATGATAATATTATTATTAATTAGTATAATAATATTTAAATAAGATTTTATATAATAAATCCAAATAATAATAAATCAGATTTTATTTTAGATATAATAATCCGAATAAATTAGATTTTATTTTATATGTAAATCTGAATAATAATTATAATATTACTAACTATAATAATAACAATACTTACAGTAATAATAAGAGTATAGTAATGTTAACTATAATGATAATAATAATACTAGTATTAAAAATAATAGCAGTAAATAATAACCGCAAGAATAGTCGAAACGAATTGTACCGATTCCGGGATCAAATCCGACGGTTCCGGCGACGCGGTTTATCTTCTCCGGCGATTCGGTTGAGCTCCGGCGGTTGGATTGTCTTCTCCGGCGACTGAAACAACACAGAAAGGTGTCGGTGTCGAGTGGGAGTGGTTGTGTCGAGAATAAGGTGCAGGTTCGAATGGAATGACAGGCTCGGTATTTATAAGGTTTCGAAAAGGTATTGCCAACATAGTAACAATCGATGATTTGTAATGGAAAAGGAAGGGTTTTGATTGATCGGAATTAATATGGGAAAAACGTGTAATCATCTAGTCAATCAGGTCAATTTACAGAAAGGAAAAGAAAAAGGAAAGTCAACTGTTTTGTTTTGGGCGGCAATTTTAAAAATGGAAGGTCTTGAAATCGCGTATAAGAATTAAACGATTCGACTAGTGAACAGCGATGACGGTGGCCCGTCTGGTTAGTGTGCGCTTGTGTGAAGTGAATGACTCGAGTTCGATTCCCGGCAGGGCCGGTCCGATACAGAAGGACCCCCTTTTTTTATGCTTTTGAGTTTACAGTTTGGTCCCTGAGGTTTCATTAAACTGTCTAACTGAATTAACTGTTATTTCTGACTGAGTTTACAAAATGATAACCGATCCTTTGATTAACTTAACTGATTTAGTTACTAAGTTAACTAGGT
The DNA here is from genome assembly GCA_030545235.1 of Helianthus tuberosus. Lineage (NCBI taxonomy): Eukaryota > Viridiplantae > Streptophyta > Magnoliopsida > Asterales > Asteraceae > Helianthus > Helianthus tuberosus. Next base: position 120,457,268 of record CM060390.1, on the reverse strand, counting down.
TAACTTAACTTTATTAGCTTAGTTAATTAGTTGGTTTAGTTAACTATTCTAACTTAATTAATTAACTTAACTTTTTAACCCTTTTTAACAAAATATATGGTTTGTCTATTTATTAAACAAACTTTACTTATAAATAATAAATTTCTTGTTTATTGATTTTAACTTGTTTTGGGAAATTCTCCGAATTTGTGTACGAATTCCTGATTCTTGTTTGGAATTAGAATATTTCTTCATTGTTTTCACATGTTTGACATAGTTTAACGTGTTCTCAATTGTGTCAAGTTGTGCATGCATAACATAGAATTATAACAAGAATATGATCAAAACAAATACGTTTCCATTATGATTTCAAGTCTCGGATTACAAACGAAGGTACAACTGATTAAAATAGAAAGTACAATAGGACTTGCTGAAAATAGAAGGGTACGAAAAAGCGAGGCGTTACAGCAACGTATGTTACACCCAAAAGTGCAAAAGCAAAAAGGGTTTAAGTATACTCATAGTGCGTATTTTGCGAGAACATAACTTGATTGGATTAATTTAGAGTGCGCCTGAGTTAGCATAAACATGGAATAGTAGCGTAAGCGAGGCGCGGTGTAATTAAACGGTGGAAAGTTTGAATAGTAGGGCTAGTGGTAATCCGATTAGATGTCATGTTGTCCCGTCGGATGGCATGTTATCCGATCGGTTGACATGCTATCCGGTCGGTTGACATGTTGCCCGATCGGCTGACATGTTGTCCGATCGGCTGACATGTGGTCCGATTGGCTGACATCTTGCCCGATCGGCCCATCCGATCAGTTGGCCTAGCCCTTCGGCTGGCCCATCCGTCCGGATGACCGATCCGTTCGGATGTCCTTCGGTGAGCTGCGTTTAGGTGTTCCGTTTCGATTGTTTAATCGTTGTGATAGTTTGGTCACACATTCTCATCCACATTTTCATATATTTATTATAATTAGCTACGTTGGGTCGTATATACATATCCATATTTCAAATATTCAGTGCGATAATCGGGTTGCGCGTGGTAGCGGGTGCGCTTTCGAGTTTGCGATGTGTTGTGCCACAATGACTGACGGGGTACTACTTGTTCGTATTGCCATCATCGTCACGACGGCTGGAGGGATAGTTCTCGCCCGAAAGTCTTTGTTAGCGTTAATTGTTTACGTTGCGACACATCACGGCCATCGAGGAGCGTAACGAGTGTAGCGAGTAGTAACAATGCACGAAAGTGCGGGTTGTTACAATCTCCCCTACTTTAGGAAATTTCATCCCGAAATTAATCCAACAGGTAGACCTTTGAGAGTTGTTCTCGTATAGGGAGTGATACAGCGAGTTAATCGGGTGAGATTTGACAAGCGAGAGCGTTTCGAGTAAGAGAGATCGATTACGATAGCGAGAGGCGACGTAATGACAAAAGTAGCATCCCACGAGTTGGCGTTTCAAAAGTACCTCGAGTCGCGAAGAATTTGTAAGTTCGATACGATTGAAATTTTAAAGAACTTGAAAGGTTTATCATAACGTAAGGTTAACTGAGTCGATTGTTAACCAACGTCGCAAGAAACGTTCGTTTTTAGATATTTAAAAGAAGTTTGGAAGGAAAATCTTGAAAATTTTTTCTTATAACGTAGGGTCAACTGAGTCGGTGTTAACCAACGTTGCAAGAAAGTTTAGGTTTTAAACATTCTTAAGGAATTCGAAAATGAAAAAGTTGGAGTTACGAACTTTTTGTTTTGATATTGCAAAAATTTTTAGAAAAAGTTGAACTCGATGTCGAACCAACGTCTTAAGGAAGATTTTGTTTTGATATTGCAAAAAATTTTAGAAAAAGTTGGAGTTACGAACACTCTCCTATGACATGGGTTCAAGCTGAACTCGATGTCGAACCAATGTCTTAAGAAGGGTTTCGTTTTGTTGTTGCAAAAGTTTTTAAAGAAAACTGGACTTTTGAGACTTCCCTTGGGCATGGAGTTAAGCTGATTCGATGTTACCTCCACACTGTGAGGAAATTTCACTTGTCCAATGGTTTTAATAAAAATTTTATAAAAAATCAGTTTTTAACAGTTTGAAAAGTTACTTAACATCGAGCCCCACTTGGCACTTTCTCACGAAAGTTTGTTAATATGGTTAAAACACTTATTTATAGGAAGTACCAGCGGCGTATCCACCATGTTTCTCCCATATTACTTCCGTTTCGTGAGGCAGTGTCATGTGTGCCGATATGACACAGATAGAATTGCGCTACCTCGGTCCAATCGATAGGAAGTCGGACCGAGTTGAAAATAGAATCGAATAGGTTAAACAGGCGAGTTGAATTGCAAACGTAGCTATAACAACGTGTGCGAGTAGCCTGGTGACACGAAACATCGATGTGTCGTGTCTGGATAGGCGTCGAGCGATAAGCGATAAGCGAATAGCGCGATATCGATTAGATTCCACATTAAACCCACATGGCACGTTTCCATGAGAGTTTGCTAACATGGCGAAACACCACGTTTGACCAGGTTAGTTTTGTCCCGTGAAGCGATGTCATGCATACTAATACCACACAGACTGCGATGGATACCAAACGATGAGCGATGAGCGATAAGCGGTACACGATAAGCGAATAAGCGATAGGCGATACACGATAAGCGAGTAATGTGATTCGATTTATCCTTCATAACTTTACAATTTAATCAATGTTAACCCCACATGGCATCTGCCCACGAAGGTTTGCTAGTATGGCTGAATCACTTATACATATAGGAAGTACCAGCGATGTATTTACCGTGTTCCAGCCATACCAGATCTAGTTCATGAATCGATGTCAGGTGTGCTCACGTAACACAGGTAGCGATAAACGAATTTTGCAATAAGCGGTGAGCGGTAGCGACAACCGACGAACGATAAGCGACGGTTGTTGCGTTGTTAGTGATGGAGATACGCGCGATTTATGTGATTCGTTTGGATTGATCAACACCACAAATTTACTAACATTAGACCCAACATGGCCTTTTTCCACAAAAGTCTGCTGATATGGCTAAAACACTTATATATAGGAAGTACCATGCTTTAGCCATATGAGTTTCGTTTTGTGAAGCGAGGTCATGTGTGCTAACTTAACACAGATAACACAGATAACGGTAGGCGTTAGCGATGGTGATAGCGATAGAGATTGCGAGATACACATAATAAGCGATAGTGATTGCGAGATAGATTTTAGCTATAATGCGGTTGCGGGCGTGTTGTCTTACGAAAAGTCTTGCGATGACACGCTTTGAGTGGCGATACAGACTTACGACCAGTCTTGCGTTGATGCAATTGCCCTGCGGGGTAGACTCTTCAGAGTCCATCGATGAGGCGATTGCACTGCGTTTGCAGACTTACGACAAGTCTCGCGGTGATGGATTTATGTGTTACGCCTTGCGATTGAGTGTAGTGAGTCGAAAAATAATCACAATAGTATAATAGGTCTAGTAACGTTCAACTCCGCATGGCACTTTCTTCACAAAACTTCGGTAGTATGATAAAGGACACCTTGCTTGACCCCTACTACTTACATCTCGTGAATAGGTGTCACCCTTTGTCGGCATGGTCAAGACGCTTATACATAGGAAGTACCAGCGACATATCCACCATGCTCGACCATGCTTTTAACGTTATGGCACTATTAGAATTCACTACGATCTCCGTGCACTGACCAAAATAATCCCGTGTGCACCCGTGATTACTCGTTCCTTGCACGTTTATCGTACCTCATCCTAAGAGTGTAGTGAGGGTAAAACACATTATATCGTGATATAGTACATAGTATGTGTGCGATTCTAGGCTAAGTGCGAATGCGAGAGAGAGTGCGAATCAATGTTGCGCATAGCGACAACATCAATTAGTAGGGATAGTTTCACACATGAAATTAAGTCGAAAATTTGTTTCATTACAACACTATCCTACATCTGTCTGATGTCGAAAAATTTTGCTGGAGCTGCCGTTATTGTACTCAAGTTCTTGATCTGGTGCGGCAGTTGCGGGTGAAGTGGCCGTAACGGTTGGAGTTATTGCAATAGCGACAGTCAGCTCCGACCTGGTGATGGTAGGTAGATGAGTAACACTGGGGATGAGCTCCAGTGTAAGCTCGTTTTGGAAACACCGGAACTGCTTGAAGGGGCTTCGGTTGCAGCAGTTCGGCTGTTTTTGAGTTCGGGCTTGAAATCTTTCGTTTACGGCTGGGTTTGTCGGTGTCTTGCGATGAGGTGTCATTGTTGGATGATTTGTCTGAGGACTCACTTGCAGAATCTTCGGCCGAGTCATCGAAAGAACCGTTATCAGCTTCGTCAGAAGAATCGTCGACAGATTCGTCAGAAGAATCATCGGCAGACTCGCCAGAAGAATTATCGACAGGACCGTCTGAAGAATTAATGACGATTGCTTGATAAGTTTTCTTGACAGGATTCTTGGAGAAAAACCCTTCCATGAGTCGTTTGTTGTTGATTTCTGCGGCTAAGCGGTATGTTTCTTCGATAGTAGCAGGTCTTGCAGCTTCGACAAAGTCGCTCACACACTCAGGCAAGCCGCGAATATACTTCTTGATGGCTTTTCCTGAGGTGTCGACTTGACTTGGACAAACAATACCCAGCTGTTTGAACCTTGCAGTGTAGCCAGCGTTGTCACCTTCGGCTTGTTTGATTTTCCAAAATTCGTTTTCTAGTTTCTGGACTTCATGGGGAGGGCAATACTCTTTCTTCATGAGCTCTTTCAGCTCATCCCAAGAGAGAGCGTAAGCTGCGGAGATCCCATGTTTGTTGCGTTCGGCGGTCCACTAGTCGAGTGCTCGCGATTGAAATACTCCGGTCGCGCAAGTAGTACGGAAACTATCGGGACACCCACTTTGACGAAGGGTAACTTCGATAGAGTCGAACCACTGGAGTAGTTGAGAGACACCTCCTTCACCTGTGAACTCCATCGGATCACATGCTTTGAAGTGTTTGTAAAGAAAAGTAGATTGCGGCTCTTTTGTCTTGATGTCTTCCGAAGCTCGAGAGTTGCTAAGAGAGTGCACTTGAGCGACGATCTGAGGAATCATTTCGGCCATTCCCTTGACCACAAGGGAGGCGATCCTCTTTTCGTCCCTTCGTTTGGCTCATCTCCTTGCTGACATTCTCGAAGTAGAGTTGTTGGAAGGCATCTAGATAGAAAGAGACTTGGAGTGAGATTCGATCATAATGATTTTTGAGTTTTGCGATGCGATTGAGCGCGTTCAAAACTTGATGCGATAATATAATAGTAATGCAAAATCACATAGGAGCCACATAGGAGACACGAAATCCCTAATTTCTCACACAATGACTTATTTGTTTATACGTGTATATATATATATATCTATATTAATGTAATTTGTAATCATACAAGTACAGGTCGATCTAGAATACGCGAGGACGCGTTGAGGTGAGAGAGTGAGAGTGAAGGAGAGAGATTATGCATTAGTTTTGTTGCGAACATTCGGTTTTCATTTTAGATTGCGATGGCTGTGCGAGTTGTGTGTTTTGCTAAACAGGGAGCGAAAATTGATAAATCGCGAAATTGATAAAGCGTAAAGCTTAAATTATAAACACGTAAGCATAAATAGAGTCCATACAGCGTAAAGTCGGCGAGTTGTAAGCTAGAAAAGTAGATAGAGTGCCTCGGGTGTTTAGGCGTCGGCTACCCAAGGTAACCCAACTATACCCAACAAATTCGTGCGCGCGCGTTGACCTAGAAGACTTATGCTTCCACTGGGATGCAGCTCATGGCATTCGTCCTCCTAGTCATCGCGTGGCTCGAGTTATCATGATAGTCGAGTCCTTGGTGAGAGCTTTTTGAAAACCATCTTATAGAGAGTGGAACAGCTTATTAAGGTACGGGTTTCACCCCTGACTTAACAACTTCGTTCCTAATTGTGGTTATGCTCTTCGAATAGATTTGTGAGTTCCACTAGATTTTGAAATGGAGACTCGTCGAGATGTGGATGTCACTCCTAACTCGATGAAAGGTTCTCGTGCTAGAAAAATGCGCTGAGTGAGCGATCTCATCGAGAGTTCTTGGTTTTCACACCTGGTCTCGAATGGATCACTCGGTTTCGTTATGGGAATATTTTCAAAAACATGTGTATTGTGTTGGCCTTAGGAAAGGCTAAGTAATATTCAGGCCTTAGGAAAGGCTCTTCGCATGAAATTGTAGTATGCGGTGTTCACGCGAAGTAGTAGTTTTAGCGACTTCGAATGAGAGTATCAAGTAGGCCCGTGCAATTCCTACTAAGTTCGCACGAAGTCAGCCCGTTGGTACTTAGACTATAGACTTGGTCATTGCTAAGATTTCAACCCGGACTAGGTCGAATGTCTTACCTAATTCCCTATAGTTATGGCTCTGATACCAATCTGTCACACCCCAACCGATGGCGGAATCATCAGGGCGCGGCACTAGGCGAATCAGATTGCTCAAGAGAATCCATAACAACTATTAGCGACAATATTTAATGCGTTCATTATCCCATACTAATAAACAATTACAGTCACATAAGTTATCACAGATTTTGTGTTCTCTCGAACAATACAAATCCGACAACCTAGATTTTTGTTAAGTTTCTAGACTTCCTAGCTTGATTTGATGTAGTCTGCGTCTAAACCTGCAACATACGTTAAAATAAAGTCAATACAAAAGTATTGGCGAGTATACAGGTTTGATATGTAATAGCATAATAGATTTAAAAGTGCTGCGAATCTCCTACATACATAAACGAGATACACGACATACATACTCACAAAACCGATACTACCAGCTAAGTCCTCGATGCTCGAATACGCGATTGCAAACTAGACCCCGTCGGGCGCAATAGTACTATACTAGTCATGGTGGGACGTCGCGAGTATAAGTCCTAGCACATATGTAACTAGCATCACGTATAACTATGCACGTAAGTCATTCGCAAGTGATAAGTAGTTTAAGCATTTGATATAATTCGATTTGATAGCAACGTATGTTACACCCAAAAGTGCAAATGCAAAAAGGGTTCAAGTATACTCACAGTGCGTATTTAGCGAGAACACAACTTGATTGGATTAATTTAGAGTGCGCCTGAGTTAGGATAAACATGGAATAGTAGCGTAAGCGAGGCGCGATGTAATTAAACGGTGGAAAGCTTGAATAGTAGGGCTAGTGGTAATCTGATCAGATGTTATGTTGTCCGGTCGGATGGCATGTTATCCGATCGGTTGACATGCTATCCGGTCGGTTGACATGTTGCCCGATCGGCTGACATGTTCTCCGATCGGCTAACATGTGGTCCGATCGGCTGACATGTTGTCCGATCGGCTGACATGTTGTCCGATCGGCTGACATGTTGTCCGATCGGCTGACATGTTGTTCGATCGGTTGACATGTTGTCCGATCGGTTGGTTTGAAGTTGTTTTGCCGTTTGATCGGACAGCGGTCCGATTGGACGGCAACTCGTTTAAATTTTCTTATTACGTCACACTCAATTGTTTCTGGAAAGGATACCGGTGAATTGACTGAGACGATGTGTCGTCGTGTTAACCTACTAAAATTCCATCGAGTTCGGCCCGTTCTATCGGCCGGGAACCACCCCGTTCCATCAGATCTAGCCGCCCTTGACGGTTTTCCGTGTCTAATCCTGGATTCACACATCACCTTGATTAGATACATAATACTCTAAGTGAGTTTGTTATAAAAACATGGGGAAAGCACTCAGATCTGAGTCGTTCATGGTAAAATGAGGTCATACTTTGAAGTTCGTATGAACTATTGATGACATCATCTTTGAACACCTCAAATCAGTAGATTTCACGGTTGAAAGTTGAGTTTTAAAAGATAGAAAGGTGTAGAATCGAGTGTAGATCATAGAAGTACAAAGTTTAGGTTGAAAACTTACAAGAATCGCGAGAAATCGAGAGATGAAGGGGTTGGAGCGTCTGGTCGAACAGTAGCAGTCACATCAAGTGTTCTTGATGTGACTGAGGGGTATTTATAGGCAATGAGGAGGAAAGGATGGTGAGTGGGGGCCGTCCGTTTGGCTGGCCCATCCGATCAGCTGGCCTAGCGTTCGGCTGGCCCATCCGTCCGGATGACCGATCCGTTCGGATGTCCTTCGGCGAGCTGCGTTTAGGTGTTCCGTTTCGATTGTTTAATCGTTGCGATAGTTTGGTCACACATTCTCATCCACATTTTCATATATTCATTATAATTAGCTACGTTGGGTCGTATATACATATCCATATTTCAAATATTCGGTGCGATAATCGGGTTGCGCGTGGTCGCGGGTGCGCTTTCGAGTTTGCGATGTGTTGTGCCACAATGACAGACGGGGTACTACTTGTTCGTATTTCCATCATCGTCACGATGGCTGGAGGGATAGTTCTCGCCCGAAAGTCTTTGTTAGCGTTAATTGTTTGCGTTGCGACACATCACGGCCATTGAGGAGGGTAGAATAGGTCCTCACCCAATGCCATCGTGAGTGTTAGTATGTGCAAATGTGATGTGTTATAGCGATATAGTATGCGAAATATGCGAATAAACTGCAAAATAGCGATGTATGCGATATAGTTACATTATGATCCGAATCTCTGGTGCTAGGCGTAACGAGTGTAGCAAGTAGTAACAATGCACGAAAGTGCGGGTTGTTACACTGGTGACTGACTTCTTTGGAGCGATCTTATCTCACTACTGCTTCCAAGTTTCACAACTTAGCCTGTTGGTCATGGTGAGGATCAGGCATTTTGAGTTTGTCTGTCGAACTCAAGGATTAGAGCCGAATATGCGTTTCAGGTCTTTTATTAGTTACAGTGTAACTTTGGGTTCTTCTCATTTTCTATGTGCATCGTGGCAAAGAAGTTGTTCATTAACCCTCCCAAGCGCTACCATGACTAGAAGGGTAAGTTTTTCTACATACACGAGGAAGTGATCCCTATTGCAATGGAGTATCGCTCACCGGAGCCTATGTCAAAGGAAAACCTTGTTGTACCCAAGGGCGTGGCCTGGTATGAGGGGTTGAAGGTGTTTCCTAACCAGGCATTCGGTGAGCAGGTGTTAGTCACGGCCGACATGAGCGATAAGTGGCCGCACAACAGCACGGAGGTCCGTGTTTTGCTCCTAGAAGGCGCTGGTAAGCTTTAACTTATTGCCTTATCTTATTTCTTGAACTTTTGATGGGAAAAGGACTGATGAGTCTCCTTACGCTTGTTTGCAGAAATTGATCTGTGTCACAAGGCTTTTCTTGCCTGTGTTGGAGTGATGGGCACGAGGCCCTTGCGCGAGCACGAAGACTTTTGGTCAAAACCTAAGAGGCCAAGTAAGAAGAAAGGCTTCTATATTGCTGAGTGGGTGCGAACAATGAAAACTGAGGTGAGTGTTGCGGTGTCTGATGCCACCTCGCGCAAAACTGTTGCTCGCCCTCAACAACGTAGCTTAGATGATTTTGTGATAGTTGATGACTCCATGGAAGAACTATGCTTGATAGGTGGAAATTTTAAGGCTGGTGGAGCGACCATCGCATAGAGTTCAGGAAGCGTGAGCTCCAAAGATCAATACTCCAGCGCCACTCCGACATCAGCTCCAGAAGTTGAAGAAGCGGAAGCTGATCTTATGCTGGAACTGAACAGGAAGAACACTTCAAAGCGCCAACGCGAGGAATTAGGTCCGAATCCTGCGCCGACGACCAAAAAGGTGGCTTTCCGCAAACCTTTAATTGGGAAGAAGGCCAATCTGGGGTCTCTGATGTCACAGATTTCCCCTGGTAAGTGCTTAATAATGTTATGTTGTGTACCTTGGCTTGTTATCTACTTATGTACAATTGTATTAAACATGAAACAAATTGTGTCAAACATGAAACAAAATTCAAACATTGTTTATTATCTAAGTGTGCTTCTAAGTCCACCCTAAACTTGTTTGTTCATCACCTCGTCTATCAACCTGCAACATGTATTAAAATAATGATCAGCAAATATGTTGGCGAGTATACAAGTTTAAATACATAGCATAATATAAAAATGTTTTAACTGTGTTATATGTCAAACTAGAGTTTCACGCAATCGTGATTACCCAACATCGTCGAAATGAAGAGGGTGTAATGTGTTTTACTTAACAACACCTCAAGAATACGGGCGGGCCGTTAATCCTATAGCCCTATAATTGTTAAGGTAGGCTTGTAAAGTTAATGAGCATATAGACACAATGCATACAGAGCATAAGAGTCTAACAAGTATAACATGTTTTCATGTTTAAATGTGGATAGAGTGTGATTGAATAAACAAGTATCATAGTGTTGCATGTTTTTGTATAATGTACATGTTGCACCAAAAGTGAATAAAATGAAAAAGGGATCGAGTATACTCACAGTTTTGCGTAGATGAACACTAAACCGCGAGTTGGTTTAATGAAGTTTGAAACACGGAAGTCACCCTGAAATGGGTAAACAATAGTGTAAGTATTCTGTTGTAGAAGAGGTTCGATCAGATTGTAGAATATAAGAAAATACGAAAAAACGGTTAACAGACCCTTTCGTACGAATGGGCACTTTCGTACGAATGGCACTTTCGTACAATTGGGCTGTTTAAAACGCGTAAAACTTATTTTGTATAGTAGTTGATAATTGAATCGAAAACAGAAAGTAAAATGGTCAAACATGATAAACTGATGTAAAACAGAAATGAAATAAAAAACAGAATGTGCGTAAACTGCCTCATTCGTACGAATAGGACATGCTCGTTCGTACGAATGTGACTGTTTGTAGAAAAACATATATATAATCCATCCAAAACAGATCATTTCTTGACGGAAGTTAACCCTAATGCAAACCCTTAAGTATGAGATGAGTTGAGGGTTTGATGGGTTACAGATTCCATCAAGATCGTACAACAAAAACTCCATTGTCCTTTCACCTCAGAATTACACAAGTATTCGTTTGTAATAGATAATAATCTTACAATCACCTTGTAAACCATTTTGTTACAAAGTGATATAAACTTGAAAATTCTGTAGTTCTTGTTTCTTGAAAGTCTGATTTCTCTTTTCGCACACTATTTTCACATTTGTTGAAATCACTTGCCATATTACGAGAAAAGAAAGTTTTTAAGTCCAACTGGGACCAACACTAATAGATTATATCGGTTGTGCTTCCTGGGTCTATGAAGATGTAATTTGTTTTATAATGATCCAGGATTCCGTTAATTAACACGGGGCGTGTGGCGCGTGGCCCCCCGCGAACTACCGAAAAATGACTTGTTGCTCGCGCCATGATTTATCCATCAGAAGTTTTCCTTGGCTCTTAATTACCACGATGATTCCGACATCGGTTGGGGTGTGACAGATTGGTATCAGAGCCATAACTATAGGGAATTAGGCAAGACACGACCTAGTCCGGGTCGATGTCTCCGAAACCTAGTCTATAGTTAGGAACCAACAGACCGACTTGTGCATATCCGATAGGGGTTATGTACGAGCTTATCTCTCGATATTCTCGCTTATGCTACACTTCACTGCACTCGAATTTTCAACTATGAAAGAGTAACTAAGTCAAGATTAGGTGTGAAAACCGCAAACTCTCGACTAAAGTTGCTCGGACAACCCGTATTCTAGTTACAAACAAGGAGAATTATGCCAAATCAGGAGTGAAATCCGTATTTTGATGAATAATCTCCTCTATTTTATTAAAAACAGGAACGAAGTTGTTAAGCTAGGGGTGAAACCCTAACCTTGACGACTTGTTTCGCTTATTTTACAAAACTCTCACCAAAGTCTCGACGGACTCCAATGACCTGAAGTCGCGATACAACTAACGGGATGCATGCCCAACGCCCAAGAATCGAGGCAGAGGCATGATATTCGTTAATTTACACATATTTTAGTCCCCCGTTTTACCCCTATTTTATGCATTTTTGGCCATAAAACTGTCATTCGGATACTTAATTATCTACACTTTTGTTTACAGGCCTAAAACAGCATACCAGACAAGATGATAGCAAAAACGAGGACTTTCCGGACAAAACGACGAAGCTGCGAACCTTCTGTTAGAAAACTGACCTGGGCGTGCGGAACCGTCGTGCTACCAGATACACGACCGTGCATCTCCGACAAAACCAACTTGGTCCGGCAATGAACGAGCAGTGCGACTAGGCGTGCAAGGCAAACAAGGCCAGACCGGTGACGCACGGTCGTTCCATGATTTGCACCCCGTGCGGATCCGATGATCAGCCAAACTCTCGGAACTGAACGACCGGTGCGACCAAGCGTGCAACAAGAACCCGGCGAAGAACGACCGTGCCACAGGAAGAACGGTCGTGCGATTTCGAATCTGGTCAACGATCTGATGACGTCATGCAGTATGGTGTGCCATACCCAATAATTGCTTAAAGTGCACGGTCGTGCCACAGGAAGAACGACCGTGCCACAGCGGAAAATATAAAAACAGAACAGAAACATTCTGTTCGACATTCTGGAATTTTGGGAGCTTCACAGGCGATTTTACAGGCTCCGGAGGCTATGCTTTTGACCCGGATTCAAGCCACATTGTGTCGTTTAGCTCCATTACTATCCGGATTCTTAGTCTAGTGCTTGTTTATGGTTTGGTTTTCTAATCTTTCCATGTTTTTGTTAATCTTTCAAGCATTTAGATTAATGTTTATGTATTATTGTAGCCTTTGGGAAAAAACACAACAATCCCTTGCTTGATTATAGCCATTAGTGTGTTAAGCTTTGTTTGTAATGACACTTTGAAGTATTTTCTATGTTAATCTTTGATGATTAGTTTGCAACCTTGTTATTGATATTGATTTCTTGATTATAAGTAATTATGTTGGATGATTGATGCTTGGTTAGTTAAGATAGTTGAAAAATGAAGCTTAATTAATCTTGTATTAGTAAACTTTGAACTTGGTTAACTAGTTTAGCTTGGTTTAAATGTGTGCATCATGATACTAGAAATGGTTAGTGATTTAATAAAATGTAATTATTGTTAATCAAGAGAGCTTGCCGTCACGTAAGGACCTTAACGGGTTAGATGGTGTCGTTATAAATTCTTGCCATGATTTGTTAGCTTAGTTAGTAGTTTAGGCCAAAATTGCTATCTTGGTGAATTATTATCAAGATTTGTAAAATGAACTCGGTTGTGATTTAATCTAGTTTATGCTTGTCTCGGTGGTTGCATTGTGTTTATCGGTGTTGCTTTCCTTGATTAAGTGCGGTTAGAAAACTCCTAACGGATGACTAACTCATTTTTAAGAGATTTTCATAGACATTTATCAATTGCACGTTAAAGAATAATTTTAGGTGGTTAAAGTGTGTTTATCGTTTTAGCTTTCCGAATGATTGTCATGTTAGGATTCCCGAAAGGGATACTAATTGTCTTAAATTGGAAAATTAACCGAATGCTTCTAGTGCCAAAACCGACTTAGTTGACATGCTTTGGTTGTGTATTAAGCAAGGCTTTTTATCTATTATCTATTATGTTTTTATTATGTATTTGTTTACGCTTACTTTAGTTTAATTAAAATCAAACAAAACTTATGTTTTTACCGGTAGTTTAGTGACAAAGGTCTAGTATTATTTCTCTGCCCATTTCCTTGGATCGATACTTGGTTCTTACCGATACTTTATTACATATGTGACGGGGTACACTTGCCTCTTTCGTGTGTGTTTTGATGTAAAAGTAATAATCACTTTTATAAATTTAAAACCAAATCGTGTGTAAATTCATTGCAAAATTATGTATATATACGCACACGTCAAGGCACTTCCCTGAAGGTCGAACGTGTACAACAAGTCCTTGAGAATAGTCGAAACACTTTGGGTAGTCGAAGTCTAATAGCCGCAGACGATCTATTTCTCGATTTTTATGTGTTTAGATACTGGACCGTTTCGTCATCGTGTTTATCGACGATGTCTTGATCTATTCCAAGTCGAAAGCCGAACACGCGCAACATCTACGTTTGGTTCTCGAGTTACTCCAGGGGAACCATCTCTACGCCAAGTTCTCCAAGTGTGAATTCTGGTTGGAGGAGGTTCAGTTTCTGGGTCACATCATTAATAGTCAAGGTATTCATGTCGATCCCGTGAAGATTAAAGCAGTTAAGAGTTGGGTTACGCCTAAGAACCCGTCCGAAATCCGTTCTTTTCTCGGACTAGCGGGCTATTATCGACGATTTATCGAAGGATTCTCAAAAATCGCCGTACCACTTACCGCTCTCACGCATAAAGACAAACCTTTTGTTTGGGGAACCAAACAGGAGTCTGCTTTCAAAACCCTTAAACACATGCTTTGCAATGCTCCCGTTCTCACATTGCCCGACGGAAACAATGATTTTATTGCCTATTGTGATGCTTCCAACCTTGGTCTTGGTTGTGTCCTTATGCAGCGGGACAAGGTTATAGCTTACGCATCTCGTCAGCTCAAAATCCACGAGAAGAACTATACAACCCATGACCTCGAGCTAGGCGCAGTTGTTTTTGAATTAAAGATTTGGCGACACTACCTGTACGGTACCAAGTGTACGATCTTCACCGATCATAGGAGCCTACAACATATCTTTAATCAGAAGGAACTTAATATGCGTCAACGCCGATGGGTAGAACTTCTCAACGATTATGACTGTGAGATTCGTTATCACCCAGGCAAAGCAAATGTTGTTGCCGACGCACTCTGCTTAGCACTCGTAATGTTCAAGCCCAATACGATCTCGAAACCCTCATCCGCGAAGCTCAGCACGCGTGTTTCAACGAACGCACTCTGAAGAAAGAAAGAATCTACCATGATGGAGACCAGCTGGTGAGCAAGTCGAATGGGATATTCCACTTTCTGGATCGAATTTGGGTCCCTAAACGAACCAATTTACGACAGATCCTGATGTACGAAGCCCACAAATCCCGGTACTCTATTCACCCCGGTGCCGACAAAATGTACCAGGACCTTCGTTACAAGTACTGGTGGCCGGGCATGAAAAGGGATATTGCTCTCTATGTTGGAAAATGCCTGACCTGTGCGAGAGTCAAGGCTTAACATCAACGACCCTCTGGCTTACTCGAACAACCACCAATCCCTATGTGGAAGTGGGAGAGTATAGCTATGGACTTCATAACAAAGCTACCACACGCGTCATCAGGTCACGACAACATTTGGGTTGTGATTGACCGTTTGACTAAATCAGCCCACTTTTTGCCAATACGGGAAGACTACAAGGTAGAACGATTAGCCCGAATCTACACCGACGAGATCATTTGTAATCATGGGACGCCTCGCGGCATCATCTCTGATCGTGATGCTCGGTTTACCTCGCGACTGTGGGAAACGTTTCAAACAGCACTTGGTACATCGCTCAATCTAAGTACCGTTTTCCACCCCAAACCGACGGTCAGACTGAAAGAACGATTCGTACTCTTGAAGACATGCTCCATTCGTGTGTCATAGACTTCAGTGGTAATTGGGATAAATACCTGCCGTTAGTCGAATTCTCGTATAACAACAGCTATCATTCCAGCATTCAAATGGCACCATTCGAGGCTTTATACGGAAGAAGATGTCGATCGCCTATTGTGTGGCACGAGATCGGTTATTCGCAATTAACCGGTCCTGAGCTATTACAAGAAATGACAAACATAATTTTCCAAATTCGAGACAACCTGGTAAAAGCTCGGAATCGACAGAAAAGTTATGCCGATAGACGACGCAAGCCTCTTGAATTTGACGTTGGTGACTACGTACTCCTAAAGGTATCACCTTGGAAGGGTGTGGTCCGATTCGGCAAGAAAGGGAAACTCGCGCCTCGATATGTTGGACCTTTTAAGATTCTGGAAAGGATCGGAAAAGTCACCTACAGACTCGAACTACCGGAGGAACTTAGTAACGTCCACCCGACTTTCCACGTGTCAAACCTCCGAAAGTGCCTAGCCGACCACGACTTACATGTTTCTCTCGATGACCTTCAGGTGAACGAAACACTACACTTCGTGGAGAAGCCTGTCAAAATCATGGACCGCCAAACCAAGCAACTCAGACGCTCTCGCATTCCTATCGTGAAAGTCCGATGGGAAGGCAAACGAGGCGCAAAGTTCACTTGGGAACTCGAAGGCGTCATGAAGGCGAAGTACCCGCAGTTATTTAAAGAGAAAGTCTAGAAAGAGAAAGTTCTCCAAGGTAATTCACGGTGTTGTACAACTTCCAGCCTAATTTCAGGACGAAATTCCCTAAACAAGGGGAAGCTGTAACACCCCGTGTTTTCGAGAAGTCAAAGGCATGGATTAGGCGGGCCATGGTGAGGATGATGATGATGAAGACGAAGGCATGGATTAGGCGGGTGGAGCGGAGGAAGAAGCGGTTGGTTGATGATTCCCCAGGTTAACTTTTTCTAATCTTGAACAATTTAAGGCCTGCGTGCCAAGTGTTGAACAATTTACTTTCCCTAACTTCTTTTATTTTCTGCATTTATTTTTCTTTTAACTTTGTTGACATGGATGTTGAACTTGGTAAAATTAGGATGTTTTGCTATGGTGTGGTATAGTGTTTGTTGATTAAGCAGGTACATACGAGGCTTAGAGTGCTAAGCATTAGTGCTACTAAAGCCGGGACATGAAAACCGAAGAAAGAAACCTGTTTTTCAATCTTGCAGATTGTCCAAACGGGGTCGTGTCCAGCCGACATGCCCCCGTGCCCACTCCCCAGACCTGCTGTTTGTTTTATTTCTGCAGACCTTGACAAACACGGGGTCGTGTCCAGCCAACACGCCCCCGTGTCCACCTTCTGTAAGTTTTCGTTACTGGCACCTGAACACGGGGTCGTGCCCACCAGGCACGGGGCCGTGTCCAGTGCCCAGTAACACAAAATTTTTGCTTTTTCACACCTTTTTACACATGCAATCAACCTAAAAACCTATTTTTAGGACACATTGAGGACAATGTGTAATTTAAGTGTGGGGGGATGCTAAAACCTTGAATCTTGCAAGTCCTAAATACAAGCCTTACACAAAACTCTATTGGAACCGCTAATCACCCCAAATTTTTCCAAAATTTTTTCATTTTTTTTACTTGTCTAGGTTTAACTTGGGAATTTCAAGTTCTAAAAAGGTTATATTTTTACGATTTTACAACCGATAGCGTCGTGATAAAAAGAAACAACATAAGAAAATTATGAAAAGGCATGACAAACTTAGTTAAAATTTGATTATATATACTTGATCACATAAAAAACCCATTCCCACAAAAGTGAGTTTTGAGCCTTTATTGAGCATACAATTACATATCATTAAACTAAATGCTCATTTTTCGTTTCTTGTGTGAATAGCCGCTTGGTTCTTACGACTCTAGAACTTGCCACAATGATACATTCCCGGTCCTTACCAACTTAAACCCGAGTAAGTAAATGATGGAGGCATTAGGACTAACACTTTTTATTTCTACACCATTATTTTTCTTTTTTTTACCACCTACCCAAAATCCCCCTAGTTAGCCCCTTTGAGCCAAAACCTTTTCATTTCATAACCCAAACCAAACACCCTTTTACCCACCAAAACCTTTTTCATTTTTAACCCTTTGTTTTAGTAACTAGCTCGGTTTTTCGTATGACCTTTCAAAAAAAAATTTATTTTTGTTGATGATGAAGCAAAAACAAATAAACAAATAAGTTTATCAAAAATGACTTTGTTTGAATAATAGCTTCATCAAAATAAAAGTTGCAAAAATAAAGTCTTACGAAAACCGACGCTTGTTACGCTTTTCGCCTTTTTCTACTAACCACTAACCACTAACCCAACCACCTACCTTTAACCCAAGCCTAACCCTTCACCCAAAAAATAGTCCTCTTGATATTTACAAAGGTACATAGTTAAAAAGGAGGAGGATTGATTGCTTGGCAAGCCTATGGTAGGAGTAAGTTCCATGCCGCTCTCGAGTGATCCACAAAAATACATTTTAAACCGAGTGTTGAGTGATCCCCGTGAGGTATGTGAACTTGTATATAAATAGAATTTTAAAGAGGCATGTTATGCCCTAATAAGTAATTTATCTTATGAAAGGTTCTAAATAAATCATGACGAATAGGATTGTAAATAAATAAAAATAAAACTAAATAAAGAATCTTGGAAATCCCAACACTCTGTGACAAGCCCAAAAACCTTCTTCTCTACCCATTCCATTTGGGTGTGTATAGCCACATTATAAAGAGTTTTGCTTGAGGACAAGCAAAGATTCAAGTGTGGGGGTATTTGATGTGTGCAAAATGCAACATATAAATTACATCAATTGTGGCATAAAACTAACCCTTTTTAGTACTAATGTTGGAAAAAGTGTGCTTTTGTCTTCCTTTTGTATTTTCAGGATTAAATGAGCTCAAATTAACAAAAGAAGCAAAAAGACAGCAAAATCTAACATAAATACAAGAAAAGGAACAAACGTGACATGCCCGACCCCACGATAGCATCTTCCCAAGCAAAACAAGAAGACAGAAGACTGAACACGCCCCGTGCTCAGCCAGCACGGGGGCGTGCCCAAGTGTCAGCAGAAAAGACAAAGTGGTAGAAGCTTCTATTGCCCACCACGGGGCCGTGCTCAGCGGACACGGGGCCGTGGTCAACTATAAGATTCGCACAATCCAGGCAATTCTTCATAGTACAAAGATTCTTCTGCACACGGGGTCGTGCTCAGCAGACACGGGGGCGTGGTCAACTAATAAAGACAAGCTGCATTAAATGAAGAAAGAGAGGATGTGGACACGGGGCCGTGCCCACTGGACACGGGGCCGTGCCCGAGCTTCTGTTCAACCTATAAATAGGAGTGCTTGGCTCAAGCTCAAACCATCCCTTGGCACACCACCTCTCTCACACTTCACCCACCACCCACCACCACCATAACACCATCATCCACCACCATCATCAATTGTCCATCATAGAGTGTGTGAGTCGTCTCGGGATCCAAGATTGATCGTAAGAGTTCTTGACAATCAAGGCCAAGTTTGCCTAAGTCTCTTACATCACTTGGTGAAGACAAGTGTCTAGTGTAATACTTTTTATTTCTAATCTTTTCGCACTTTTTACTTGGTTTTGTATTAATGACTTTAATAACTAGTTTCTTATGTTGAAGGTGATTCTTCCTTATCGTTTGTCCGTGGTGTCTTGACATTATTTTACTGTCTATATAAAATAAAAGATTTTCACCATTCATATCTCCACGGTCTATATGGAGATATGTTGGCTACCTGGTCGGGGGTTAAGGGAACGGTTTGGTAAGAGTCTTGCCATTGTTCAGCGTTTAGAGGTCCTGCAATGGACCTGGGTCAAATTTAGTAGGACCTCCTTCAGTACTTAACGGCATTGGATGGCGGGGGTCCAAACTCTTTGATCCCCTCATAAGTTAACTACTATTAATACTATAACCCGGCTATTTAGGACTGTATCCCTGCTGACTCAGACTACTTAGTCGAGGGTAACGTCACCTCCAAAAGAGGGGCCTACCATAATTTGCATTAATAACTTAATTAATTATCTTTCAATAATCTGACCCTTTAGGATTGTATCCTTGCTGACTCAAACTACTGGGTTGAGGGTAACGTCACCTCCAAAAGAGGGGCCTACTACAATAACTAAGATAATCTCTTAAATAAGTGCAAAAGTGCGGAAATAATCAAAGGTTACACTATACACGAGTCGGAACCAAGTGATTCATCTTGTCTATCTGTTTTTCTTTTATTTTTATTTTTCAGCATTTTTAGTTAGTTTTTATTTTTCTAAGTTTTAAACCATTTTTCTAAAATTTTTGATTTGATTAGACGTTGAGGATAAACCGGTACTAAAAGCTCTTGTGTCCTTGGATGACCTCGGTATCTTACCAACACTATACTACGCTCACGATGGGTGCACTTGCCCATATGTGTGTTTAGTGTTAGTAAATATCGTGTTTTATAAATTTAAAACTTGGCTAAAGAAAGTGTAAAGGGGCTTAAAATAAACATTAAAACCATAACACACTTCATGCACATCATCGCACCGAACACTCGAAACGTGCAGCTGATCGATCAGGCTACCAGCCGAACGAACGGCCAGCCGATCGGACTGCTGTCCGATCGGACAGGCTGTCCGATCGAGCTGCCTGGCCGATCGGCCATCACTTTCCTCATTTGGCATCCTATAAATACCCCTGTCATTGTTATCCTTTCCACTTTTGATAACCTCTGTCCGACCAGCACGCTTAACTCATCCTTTTCTCAGATTTCTCTCGATTCCGGTAAGATTTCGTCCAAAATCTTGTACTTTCTTGATCTACACGCACCCCTACACCTTTCTATCTTACAAATCTTAACTTTTAACCGTGAAATCATCAAGATTCAAGTGTTCTAGGATGATGTCATCATGGGTTCTTGAAGAACTTCATGTTTTGGCCTCAATCCACCAAGAATAACTTGGATCTAGCCGATTTCCACATAAACAAACAAAGATCTTTCATAGATCTAAACATATACACGGTGAAAAGGATTGAAAGATGGATTTTCCAACTTTCTTTCAACTCTTTTTCACTCAATGCCTTCAAACCGATAGAAACGGAGCCTGTGCCGGCTTACAAATCACTCCGGTGGTTGCATGGCTCAAGATCCGGATTCTATCCATGAGGTTAACCGATTTCGGGTTAAACGTTAAACTCCGTTCCGAACAGTTCACCGGCCGGATTTGGGTGAGTCCTGTCCGACCAGGGGAACCAAGTAAGGACGAGGAATCTATGGTTCGACCCGTTGTCAAAATACCTCAATAAAACGACAATAAATCAGAACAACCAAGTGTTA
Organism: Helianthus tuberosus; assembly: GCA_030545235.1. NCBI lineage: Eukaryota > Viridiplantae > Streptophyta > Magnoliopsida > Asterales > Asteraceae > Helianthus > Helianthus tuberosus. The sequence continues at coordinate 120,436,489 of CM060390.1, read as the reverse complement.
GGCGAATAGGCTGATCAGGTCAGGTTGCTGACCGATCGGACCGATCGGACTGCTGTCCGAACGGACAGCCAGCCGATCGAACAGTCAGCCGATCGACTGGCCAGCCGATTGGTTAACACATGGTCCCACACTTAATCAATTTATTTTAAAGACTAGTATTGGACGAACTGATGTTCGATCGGACTACTGTCCGATCGGATTACTCTTCGGATCATGAGATACTATACTTCAACACTTAATCAATTTTTCAACATGTTCGATGCACTAGGAGTGCCACCCGATCGAACAACCGTCCGATCAGGTGACATCCTGCTGAGAACTTGTCTTGCTAAAAATACCTAACCGATCGGGTTGACGGCCGATCGAACAGCCGTCCGATCGACCGACCTGAAGGGTAAAGATACTTCAATGTTTTCAAAATACTACAACGAAAACTTCAAAAGGCAAGCCATCATACACAAACACATTCATCTCATAGGAAGAAACAATCCACTTGAATAGTCATCCGACCGGACTACCGGACTACCGTCCGATCGGATTACCATCCGACCGAACTACTATCCAACCCATTCACACTTTGTATCGTTTTACGTGTCACTTATCGTTATGCTATCAAACTATTCAGGCTAACTTTACTCGCTAAGCGCTCCCTTCAATCCATCAACCGCTATGAGTATACTCGATCCCTTTTTACTTTATGCACTTTTGGGTGTTACATATGTTACAACTATTCAAATCACATCAAACACACTACTCAATACTATTTGAACGCTAACCGTTAATGCATGTTATACGTGGCTTATGAATGCGTGTTTGTTATGTTTACACATGGAATGTTGTCTACCTGCCTTAGCAACGATAGTACTATAGTTTGGACTCAGCACCCGTTCGTGGGGGTTGTTAAGGACAATTACTTGCGTGATTACGGTGGTAATCATGTATTGCGAACTGCATCTGGCAGTCAACCCGCAGTCATTGGTATCGATGGATCTATGTCGATAACTAACGTGCTTCATTTCACTATGTGTACGTGCTGGTTATGCGTAAACGAATTCGAACTTTATATGCTATTATCAAACTTGTATGCTCACCTTTACATTATATGTATTGACTTTATTTTAACGTATGTGACAGGTGTTTAGGATGCACATCTGGTAGGAAAATGAAGCTAGAATAAAGCTTTAGAGCCCAACAAATAGTTGTCTGTAGTAATTGAACCAAGGGTCTCTAGAAGCAGATAAACAATCGATCTATTTAAATCTGAGTTGTCGGAACAGAATGATTTGCCTAGACTTTATCTGTAATAATTTGTTTACTGTTTGAGACATAGTATGGGACGTGTTATTTTAAATTAAATAGTAATGATAATTGTTATGGAAACTTCTGGACAATCTGTTTCGCTCAGTGCCATGCCCCGATGATTCCGTCATCGGTTGGGGTGTGACAGTCTTGGCATCGGTGTTGCTGCTGGAATTTGTTGTGCTTGCACTGGGGTTTGACCTTGTTGCGCACACATCTGCGCGTATATAGCATTTAACGTAGCTTGACTTTTTATAAACCAAGAAGTGGGAGTCTCCCCTTCTGGAAATAATGATGCTAATCTCGCTGATGGTCCTGCGCCATGGCTTGTTGGGGTCATGTTGGGAGTAGGATGAGCCCCACTCGCGTGCATGCCACCAACCTCTGCGTACACCTTCGACGTACTCGTCAGTAGGGTGGTTTTGGACGTGCGGGTTGTCCGCAACCTGGACCCGTCTGAGAGCGTGGATCGAGAGGTGAGAACGGAATGCCTGATCTACCATGAGATCAAATAAAGACAGAAAGAAGATGAAAAGGTGATTGTAAAAATCGGTGGGCACCAATGAAGAAACGGGTAATCGACTAGTTATTGTTATATCGCATTACATTCTTTATTATTATTATTATTATTTTAAAGAGAAATTGTGGTCCCTTGCACATGCTTCATTTAGTTATCTATAATTATTGGTTCTAAACATGCTCATGGGTAAAAAATCATAAACAACAGTACAGCATGGGCCCCCATATTTTCATTTTTTTCTAAAATGTTTGGCATTGATTCACTTAGTATCAATACGCTACAGGCATAAAGGACGTGCGTTGAAAAGAATCAAAGGTATAGAAAAAATTGATTAAAGTGTGAGTGTGTAATTAACTTTATTAATGTTCAGGAGTTGTAGTGTAAATTGGTAAAATATAAAAAGAAAAAAGTAATTTTATTAAAGGTAAGGGACCGTATGATAAATTTCCCCTATATTAATTACCAAAATTACTTTGTGAGACAAATGTACTGTTCAATTTTAAGGAAATTGATTGGGCCATGTAGACTATATACATATTTTCTATTTTGTGGTAAATTTTACTCTTTCTCTCTTAAACACATGTCATTATAGTTTTATACAGAGGTTATCTTCTTTCTCTATCTATGGTATGGTTGGACATCTCAAACTCTACAAGAAATAATAGCTAATATAATATCTATGCAAAAAGTTAATATAATATCAATGCAAAACGCTAAAATAAAAAATAATTTTATTATAGAGTTTTTTATTTATGTTTTTACATGAATTTGTTTTCGTCGACTTTGTGACCTTTTATTGCGATAATGTTTTATGTTTCGGTCTGAGATTAGTGAGTTAAAATGCTTACTAAAGTTTTTTTATTTCTATTTTTACATGATTTTGTTCCCGTCGACTTTGTTATCTTTTACTACGATAATGTTTTACGTTTCAGTCTGAATTTAGTGAGTTAAAATGTCGCAAAGTGTGTTATTCAACGTTTTAATGTTTATTTTTAGTCGATTTAACGTTACCGCCGCAACGTGCATGTCCTAAATCCTAGTTTATTAAAAGTTACAAGATATAAGTAAAAATATCCACTCAAAGATAAAAAGTTATTGTAGCTAGAAGTTGTATTTTTGTATATAATATAATATAATATAATATAATTATAACTATTCTTTCGTGACATACTTATTTATGATTATTTTAATAATATTATTTCTACAAATTAAACTTCTTACATTGTCAGCGAGTCGCTGACTTCGTCCTGTCATAAACTCGATTGACCCTCGTTTCAACAAGCAAAGCACGATAAGTGCAAACACTTTAATTCGTCTAGTATACATCTTTAATTACTCGTGGAGACACTTCGAAAGGATATGCAAGATTGACCAAGAACAACGACGAACCGTCACAATAAGGTTACAATACAAAAATATACACAAGATTTGGAAATTCACTCAACCAAGTTGTTTTGACCATTATTAAGATGACATAAAATTGTTTCAAGTTACATAACAACAATACATCTCAACACATTGAACTTGACCAGAAATTAAACATTAAAAAAAAAACTGACACAAAATTCACTCAACCATTATGCAGTTTCTAAACTAGTAAACTAAACACACTGAGACTACTACCTATGTACACAATTCTCTATTTTGACAATGAGGTTGCTGCAAATGGTCTTTTGAGTGAATGAAAGTTGCGAACTTTTCTCGTTTCGTAGATTCTCGCTTCAAATTCTTGAAGACATTTGTATCACCGAACCCATTTCTGATGGCGTAGTTATTTTTTTTTCGATTTTTTTTTATATATTTCAAGCCTTCTGGAATGCGCGTGATGAGGCTCCATGCAGAAGCCGAACGAATCCTAAGAAACTGAGCTTACCGTCTGCATGTCTAATCCAGTCTTGAAGAACCACGTGAACTGGTATCGACGGGCTTAGCCCAAGTTCCTTCATTTATAGAATCAAACAAAATTAATCTGTTAAAATTTGATATCCGAAAAAAATATATGTGCAAAAACAGTGGCGTTCAGAGTTTATAATAAGGCGCAGTGATTTTTTAATTATTCTTATATTTAGACAAAAAATCGAACAAAGTGTATCGGACCAACCTAACCCATTTCAACTAGGGGTATTCAAAAAGCTCACGGCTCCCTCGAAGCTCGCTTGAAAAAAGCTCGACTAAAAAAAGGCCCGGTAAATCGGGCCGAGTTAGAGCTAGTCCTGGCTCGTCTCGTGAGCTCAAAAGCCAGCTCGAATTATTTTAATTTTAAATGTTTAAAAATAAAAATATATGTGGGAGGGCATTGAAGTGTTTAACATTTTAATTTAAATATTAAACTATCAGAAAATAAACAAAAATTATACAGTCTTTAAAATATTAGAAATTACAATAATACATATAGGTATGAGTATTTTTTTTTATGTTTATCAATATTTGTTAAAAAAAACAGAAAAGTTAACAAGTTGGCTCGAATATTTTACGAGCCGAGCTCGAGCTCGACTTTTCAGCTCGATAAAATAAACAAGTCGAGCAGAGCTGGCTCGTTTAAGTTCGAGCTCAAGCTCGAACTCAACCTGGCTCGGCTCGGCTCGATTACAGCCCTAGTTTCAACCCATACCAAGAATTACCCGTTAACCCCTTTTGACTTGTTATCCAAACTATCCGACCCACCCATTTTTCCACCTCGAACACTCATGGGTGGAGGTAGAGAAACATACCGAGGCAAGTTCTTCGATCATGATAGGGCGATTTCCGTCTTTCTCAAAGAGCTCATAAGCACGACGTGCAAGTTGCTCCCAGTTTTCCAATGCTTCTAACTGATGAATGCTAATGGCTGCTGCTCCAAATTCCTCAAAATCCATTTTTTTGTATTGAAGAGAACTCACCTACAAAAAAAATACCAAAATATTCGTACTTCATATTGAGTTTCTTTACAATTTCTTATTTATCTTGACCACTAAAAGGGTATTTTAGGAAATAACCATATGGACAAAATCTAGCACGCGCGAATCCTTTACAGCCTCGGTGCAATTCTTCAATAAAGCCTGAAAATTGTAAAGAATTAAATTACCACTTGTGACACAAACTTAAATAAATAAATAAATAAAGGCGTACCGATTTGAAGTTTTGCATGAATATAAATCCGCTTTTATTCGGCCCTAATGACACAAATTGGTCACGAATATAACCGAGATCTGTAACTGTCAAAGTCTTTGCAACAGCCTGCCAAGTAGGATACAAGTTTAACAATAATTTGACTTGCAATTTAAATTTGAGTTGACCGGAAAGTCAAAGGAGGTTTTATATATTTGGAGGGAAATATGAAAGTCGAAACATATAAAAAATGTATGTACCCCTAAAGCAGCTTTTCGTAGAGGAGATGAACATATATATGATTTTACAGTCTTGTAGATTATCATATCCAACGGTATTCTCACATCATGATAATTGGCCAACCATGGATGACCTAACAAAGAAAACACAAAAAATACATTAATATAATACTATGGAGTAAAGGTGGTCCCTGTCGCTAAACAAAATTTTGGATTTAGTCCCTAGGTTTTCAAAAGTACACAGATGGTCCCTATGGTTTGCACTTTGTTACGTATTTAGTCCCCAACTTTTGCCAAAAGTACACGGATGGTCCCTGTGGTATATTGGTATGCACTTTGTAACGCATTTAGTCACTAACGTTGAGTGACTAAATGCGTTACAAAGTGCATACCATAGGGACAATTCATGTACTTTTGGCAAACGTTGGGGACTAAACACGGTACAAAGTGCAAACCACAGGGACCATCCGTGTACTTTTGAAAAGCTGGGACTAAATCTAAAATTTTGGTTAACGACAGGGACCATTCGTGTACTTTACTCAATACTGTGCATACATGTTACTTTCCATTTTAAGAAAGTTCTTATTTCCCAATTACCACCATTCCGAATGAACTGATCTTTTTTGATTCTACATGTACTAAAGAGTATTATAGTCATTTGACATGTAAATTAGTATGGTTCCTAAGATTCTTTTATTCTATATCAAAGGGTATTTCGGACATTTTGCAAGTAGGTTGATAGCATCATTTGGTTTCACAAGAAACCTTTATTCTATAAAAAAAAAAACTTGACAAGTAGGTTGATAGCATTTGTTTGTTTCACAACCTTCCTTTATTCAATTTGGTTCTAAAGTGGTTTATAGATATATGCATGCATATTTATAGATATTTGAGACGCCGGAATTTACCAGATTTCGTTTATCTATAATATTTTACCATTTTATATACGTAACCTTATAACGTAGGTAAAATGATGACGTGTCACTATGTTTGATGTCATGGTGATACATCATGTCATCAGTTTACGTGTTGTAGAAGGTTACTTAGTAAAATCTACAGGATGCTACATACGATAAAAAAATGTTTTTTTCTTACATTATATACTATATACAGAAACAAGTTCAAATGAATATTGGGGTGGTTCTAAAGTGAGCCATATCCCTTTGCTAAAATGAGCCAAGTTTCAATTGTTTTTTTACCGCTTAAAAAGTGTTTCGTTTTTTGGGTTTTAAGTTTTCCTTTTCTTTTTCGTTGCATATTTTTATAATGTTTATCTTTGTTTGTTTTAATGGTATTTTAAATGTTTTATTGTTGAGGTTGTATTTACGTTACGACTTTATTTTTTGGGTTTTTTTTTCGTTTGCTGCATCATGTGTCGATACTAGACATGGACAAATCGAGTTTTATTAAAAACTGTTTGTTTTTTATAGGATTAAAAAAATCGGTTTTAAATAAACTGGTTTGAAACCCCTAACATTCGAACTGGTCCAGAGGTTTCAAACCTGGTTTTCCCAAACCAGTTGTAAAAAATGTTTTTTTTTTTTTATTAACAAACAAACAATTAACAAAAAAATACTTTATTTAAAGAAACGGTTTTTTTTCATTTTTTAAATCGGTTTGTTTTATGCCGGAAAAAACGGTTTTTTACAAACCGGTTTCAAATCAGTTTTTTTTATAAACCGGTAAATGAAAAAAAAGGACCCGTTTTTTTGGGGGGGAGGTTTTTTCCAAACCAATTTTTTTCCAAAGAGGTGTAATGAACAAAAAGAAACATTTTCCTAAATTGCATGTCAAGTCAAACGTCGCAATTTTAATGGAACAAAACAAGTATATATTTGCTTTTAAACACGTTGAAACTTACTTAGAGCTTGTGAAGCGGTAAGTCTTTTTCGGTAATCTTTGTTTAACAACCTTTTGACAAAGTCGACTGCTTCGGTTGACAAAGAAGGCCACGGGGCTTCATCAAAACTCGGGTCCGCCTTCAAAACGGCCCGGAAGATTCCGGACTCTGTGCGGGCCCAAAAGGGCCTACTTCCACATAAAAGAATATAAGCAATGACACCAATACTCCACATGTCAGCTTCTGTTCCATATGATCTATGTAAAACCTCGGGAGCTACATAGTATGCACTTCCGACAATATCGTTCAACCTCTCATCTGCACATGTTTAACGATCGGTCAAACCTAACTATAGTCGGTCAAATGTAATAAAGGCAAGATCGGTCAAACATGGTCAAACAAACCTGGCTTTACATAGTCGGAGAGTCCAAAGTCAATGGCTTTAAGGAGTGAATGCTCGTCCTTAGATATAAACAAAAAATTCTGAAATGAAACGAAATAAAGAAATTATTAGCAAATATTTTTGAATTTATAAGTCGATATTCCTTGTAATGTAGTAGTTCCAAAATGCACCGTATGTCTAAAATAAGCAATGTTTGACTTTGACCCTTAGTTTCATAAAAGCTTTGACTGATGACTAAAAATAGAGACGATAAATTGGTCAGTTCGGTAACGGGTTTGGGTCAAACTAGTAGTTTTATATTGGTTGAAAGGATAAAAGGTCGGGCAGGGTTGGGTGGACTTGAACACTTTTTTGATCCAAAATTTTCAAACTTTCCATATTTAGGGTGTCATATATGATATTTCAAATTATGTTGTATCAATGATAATCTAATTATTTTAAATAAAATGATTTGGAGTGTTTTATGCATTTCAATATAATACACGTTGTGCAACTTATTACCCATATCACTTTTTTCTTTATTAGTTATAGTTAATATTTTAAATTTATCCGTTTGGCCCATCAGAGATTTAAAAAAAATCCAAGTCTATCCATTCATAAGTAAATGGTTCGAAACTGCCACCGTAATTAAAACCGTAAAAATAACCCATAAATGAATTACGAATAGTTATGGAACACGATAACCTAACGAACATGTTGTAATGATTGCTTATGGTCAAATTAGTAAATTAGGATTAATTTTTTTTTTTCAAAAAAGGAAAACATTATGGCCAATTAAAAAAGGTCAAAAAGGCCTAATTTCACACTCAAAAGTCATATAAAGACTCCTTTTTAACTTTGTTAGGACCTAAAAGTTAAAATAAGGAACTATAAAAGTCAAAAATACAAAAAAAGTGAAATAATCAATCATTTACCTCAGGCTTGAGATCACGGTGAACCACACCTTGTAGATGACAATACGCAGTGACTCTTAATATTTGGACCATAACGGCCTTCGCATCTTCTTCGGAGTATTTACCACCCCTACAAAAACAAGTATTTACACATTGACCGGAAACGTTGACTATCATTGAATGTAAACAAGATTAATATGCATGTACCTTGCAAGTATCCTGTCTAATAGTTCACCACCTTTGCATAACCTACAGAAAGGTAAAACATATCATACAATAGTAAGCACAATGTCTTCAAAACAAAACAAAAAGAGTAAAGTACACGGATGGTCCCTCTGGTTTACAAAAAATTTGGATTTAGTCTTTAGCTTTTCAGAAGTACACAGATGGTCTCTGTGGTTTGCACTTCGTAACACATTTGGTCCCCAATTTTTTTCCAAAAGTACACGGATGGTCCTTGTGGTTTGCATTTTGTAACGCATTTAGTCCCTAACTTGGACATGCTAAAGACTTTAGATTTGTTGGTTGGGGACTAAATGTGTTACAAAGCGCAAACCACAGGTCTGTGTACTTTTGAAAAGATAGGGACCAAATCCATAGTTTTGGTAAAACACATGGACCAATCGTGTACTTTACTCAAACAAAAAATTTGTAATCTAAAAGGTCTAATATATCCTCCAATAGTGATAAATTATGGAGAGTCTATACACTTACTCCATAACAATATAGACATTATCTTCATCCTCATAAGCATCGTAAAATTGAACTAGATTGTCGTGACCCGTTAAAGCCCTTAATATTTTTACTTCTCTCCTAGCATCTTCAATGGCAATTGCCGTTGTCATCTAAACAATATAAAAAAAAAAAATTATTAGAAAAAAGAAAAAGAAAACAAAGATGACTTTAACAAAAGATTAAAACAAAGGGGTTTATTGTTTTAGTGGCTTTTATAAAGTTTAATGTAATACAAGTTTAAGTCTTTATATCAAACTACTAAGTCAACATGTAATCAGTTTGACCACAAAAGTCAACATAAATAGATACAATCATGGTTGTAAAAATCCTGACTAGCATCCTATTAGTTGCTAGTCGGAGGTTCACTGAGTAATTTTCCTCTAATCGGCCAATTAATCGCTAGACGGTCAACAACGGCCCTAGGCAGTCCTAGTCGGCCAAAAGGTGGAGGTTCTGGACAAATTCCGGCCATTTTCCAATCAAACCTTGTAAATTTCGGTGATGAATCTTGTATACTTAAAAAAATGAGCTGGTGAGGGGTTAAACCTTGTCTTGCTAAATAATGCACATAAAAATGTGTGCGTATATATCAATAAAACTGAAGCTTACATATAAAAAAAATCCCAATCCGAATAATCCCTATGAATCCCAATTAATCGCCTCCCGATTCTTCCAACACTGCTTATAAGTTAACATGTAACCAGTTTGACCAAAAAAGGTCAACATATATATATATGATCATAATACCAACGATAATAGATATTAGAAGGTCTAAGGGGTTTTTGGCATTAGGTTCTGAAAGTAATTATGTGATGTTGAATAATTAGAATCGGATAATCAGTGATTACACGAATAAATAATGGCAAATACAATCTACATAATATTCATAAACAAAAAAAAGAAAAAAAAATCAAACCTTTGATTTGGGGATGACTTTAACAGCAACATCTTGACCCTTCATACTCCCTTTCTTACCCTTTGCAACACAAGTATACCCAAAATGCCCCCGACCCACTTCTTCACCAAGATCATAATAACTCAACAACTGTTTCGAATACCCAAAATTCTTATCTAACCCAACCACAAACTCATTCCCTTCAGGAATCGAAGCCTCATTCGGCTTAACGGACCCGTGTCGTCTAGCAAGCAAAGCCCGTATATGTTTCGCAGGCGATGGCGGTGCGAAAGACCGTTTGAATACCCGTAAAGGCGTCGAACTTACACTAGAGTTTGCAGGTGAGTTCTTGAATGCAGAACTGTTGTGAAATGGGCTTGGGCTATAATATGGGAAATTTGATGTTTTTGATGTTTTGTTAGTGGAATTTAGTGTTGTTGGTTCGCTTTCGTTGAGGGAATTCGTGTTTTCGAGTTGATTTTCGAGGGTTTGATTGGGTTTTCCATGACAAAGTCCCATGGATTCACAAATAAGAGATTAAAGTAAGAAACTTTTTTTATAGAGATTCCAGAAAATTAACAAAAAACAGGCTAAATCATTGAAAAAAATGAGAAATTTAACTACTTTATATCAATTTGAACCATAATAGCCTCTAAATTCTTGAAATTTTATAAAAATAAATTCACAAACAAGGGATCAAAGCAAGAAACTTTTTTTATATAGATTCAAGAAAATTAAAAGCACAGGCTAAATCATTGAACAAAATGACAAAATTTAACTACTTTTTTTATCAATTTGAACCACATGAGCCTCTAAATTCTTGAAATTTATAAAACCCCCCCAACAAAAAAATAAAAATAAAAAAAAACTTGCAATGATTTTATCAGCACAAACCCACTAAGGACAAGAGCAGAATTCTTGAAAATAATTATGTTTTCCTGCAAAAAGAGGGGAAAAAGATTGATTGTTGAAAAAAGTAATGAACTTTAAGATCAAAGAAGCAATATAATTAATAATAATGTGTAAGACTTAGAAGAATTGAGATGTGGGTATACCTGAAGATTGTGAAGAAATGGTTGAGTGAGAATAACAAGAGGTTGAGAAGCACTAGAGGTTTAAGTTTAAGAAGGTAAAGTGTGGGTGTTGAGAGGTGAGAGTGGAAAGAAAGGAACCCATAAAAGTGGAAAGAAGAAAAGATGCTTGGCAGAGAGAAACAAGAAAAAGAAATGGGTAATGAAAACCATCCATTATTCTTTATATGCTTTTTCAAGCTTTTTATTTTTATTTTTTTCTTTTTCTTTTTAAGTTATGAAAAAAAAATGCAAGAATTTGAATTGGGTGGTAAGAAACCGTTGAAATCGACTAAAGTGTTTATCCGAAGCAAATCAGTATGTTTGAGATTTAAACGGTTTAGTTTTGAGAGTTTAACGGTCTGTTTAAAACTTGAAATTGGTCGTGTAAAAGTCGTTCATCATATATTATTTGTTTTATTTTTATTTTTTTAATTATGAGTTACGTCTATGTAGTCTAACGTATAGGTGTAGCCCTTTTTTTCTCGTTTTAGAAATTTTAATACGAGCTAATGGTTTTGATAAGAAAAACAACTTAAACTGTGAAACCGATTGGTTCACTTTGTCGTTTTCTAAAATCGTAACTAGCTATCTGACCCAAAACTTTTATTAAATTCGACTAAACCGGACTGTAAACGCCTCATATCATATTCAAAAATAAAATTCCAATTTTAGAACTTATCTTAGATAATTAACTGTAAGGGTTTTATATCACCGTCAAACTTCTTTAATGTTGACTATTAGAAATCAAAAGACATTTTTTACGGTAAAACACACACCCTCCATAATCTAGATATACACATTTTTTTAACTGTCACGCCATTCACTCTTTTATCAGTACTCTTAAGTGTATATATTTTTTTTTATAATAAATGTCATATTTTCCTTGACACGGACAAGACTTTCTTTTTTTATCCGCGAACAATTAAATAATCAACATGACATCTCTCATTGAAAAACTATGTGTTGCGGGTGCTACTAGTGTTTGAAAGTTTCTAATTAGTTACGAATTAAAAGTGTAATTTTTTTCATAATTCACATAATCAATTTTATTAAGTCCTAAATTCAACATAACAAGAGAAATGGGTGTACTATATAAAAATGATTAGCGGACCCTATTATTAATGAGGTGTATTTATTTTGAGTGTAATGGTGGTGAGTGGGGTTGGTTCTTTGGATGCTTCCAGGCTGTCCTTATTAGAGTGAAGGACTAAACATTTGCTATCCAACATTTTTAGACTTTGAGCTTTGACCATTTTCTACTTTTCACAAATTTATATCCACTTTTAACTATTATTTTATAATACATGTGTTGTTTTTTTTGTTATTTTACTATCTATTTTATGTTCACATATTACTTTATTAAAAGTTAAAAATGTTTTAAACTATACAAACTTGAACCACTTTTTGTTAGTCTTATTTGCACAAACTTTGAATATTTTAAACTATGTATTGTGGTTCAAATAAAAAAATAAACAAAAAGTATTGCTATGTAAGCATCATGTCAGCACCAATAAAAGCATTCACATTTTCTCATCTTCAAAGCCTATCATAGTTAACACACACCTTGGTGTCCCCTCTCCCTTGCAGCCATCGTTTAACCACCAATCAGCTTATCTCCTCCTTGCGCCACCCGCACAAGCCTAACCACGACCCTGCCCCCACACCCTCGTCCGGTCCAATGTATCCCATAGCGGCTAGCCTACGTGGCCACCCTTTAACGTCCATAACACACAACCTTATACAAGCATATCCCCACTATTGAGGAGGTTAAGAAAACACCAGAAAAACGAAAGTACAAACCGAAGAGTCAAAACAAAAAAGACCCAATAGATTTTTGACACCAGGTGTGCTTCCTCTCACGAGACTTAAAGTATGAGGATTTTGCGGTATGCCCCATTGAGAGCCAAGGCTTATAAATGTTCTCTAATCACATCAGTGATGAAACATCAAATACAATTACATAAAGCTTATGTTGAAATAAATAAAAAAAAGTTACCGATTTGATTATTTAACCTTTTTGTTTGTTAACTTTGAACACAAAAAATTATTTAACCTTTAAGTTTTTCATCATATGACACTTAACAAGGTGGGTTCCAATGTTTCTAGTGCACTTTCACACAACACGCATGCATCTGAAAGTGAGTCTATCTCATGATTTTATAGTTGATCACTTGACACTTGCAGCAATCACTCAAATACCGGTCTCTATAAACGTATGTATATATTTGTTGTCATCTATATGTTTTATCTGAAATTAACCTTATCAGCTGGTGTTTTTTTTTTTTTTTTTCTAATTAAACCATGTGCTTCAAAGTTAGCAATATTATACTATTACATTAATAGTTATTAATGAATAAAACATTAGTGATCATAAAACTTACTTAAAAAGGAAATTTCTACAAAATAAAAATCCAAGTATTTTATTGTCGAGTTTCAAAAAAAGAGAGTAATGTTTTAGCAAGTTAAGACCTTTTAGTCGGTACCTCACCTATTTTTACTTTTAGATTATAATCTTATATGCATGTCAAACAATAAGTACCACCTACATACTATATAAGATTTGACAATCCTTTATCCTAGTTTTTTTTTGGGTAAAGATCCTTTATCCTAGTTTTAATCTATTAAAAATTTTAACTACATACTATATAATATTTTATGTGACAATCCTTTATCCTAATTTTAAAATATTAAAATTTTTAATTTGTTTAAAACAAAGTTAGTTGTCAAAAACATGACTTGTTACTTATTACACTCATTAAATTTTTTTTTTTTTTTGTTCGCCCCAAGTTCTCAAGAACATGATGTGGATAACTTCTTTCGGTCACATACAAATGAGTTCACTTTAAAAAAAAAGAAGATATGAATTTATATTTAAAGGACATTAAATTAACGAGTTATTTCTTTAAAAAAATTAAGGTAGTTATTGTTTTAACGCAACTAATAATTTGTGTCAATAGACCTTTTGTTCAGTAGCATTGGTGAATTCCCTTTAACCAAATGCTGAGGTTTCAAACTAAGGGTTACAATTCCGACAAAATCCGAAACACAACACAAAAGAATATAGGTTTTAGGTTGGTTAATACGGCTTTTTTTATTATACAGGTAAACCCGAACACGACATATTCAATAAATAGGTTAACTCAAACACAACATGTTTAAAAAGTGGGTTCACGTATCAACTCGTTTAAAGGTTTTTAAAAATGTTTGAATTTAAACTTTAGAGATGAAAAGTGTTATATACAACTTTAAAAAATATTCTTTTTTGAACACATTCATCAACTACTCATCTCCAACATATTTATTTTATAAGGTATACGGATTCTCCAATTGTTCCATTCGCTTCTCCTAATATCAAAGTTTATATAAACTCAAGTTTGAAATTGGGAATGAGAGATAAATAAATAAATAAAAACAATTAATTAAACCACACAATCACAAAGATTTTGTTTTAGTCAAAGTAATCGATTATTGAAACTGTATGTTACAAATTCACTAGTTATCATTCATATTGTCAAACGAACATGAACCGGGCCGACACGAATTTAAATAGGTTCGACATGACGTTACATGAATAAATATATGAGCTGTGTTAGGGTTGTAGAATCCAACCCGCTAATCCTAAAACCCGTAAACCTAACAAAATTGACACTCCTAGACCCTAGTTCAAACCCTATTATAGATATTTAAGTGAATTTTAGGTGATGTTCACATCAATAGAAAAATCACTTGCATAATTTGTTAGATATTAATATACATAATTAGGTTACTGGATTTTTTTTTTTTTTTTTTACAAAATAAAAAACTATCTTCCTGCTATTATCGAAATATAAACAACAATTTATCTGAGTAAATTACTTTTTGAGTCCCTGTATTTTAGTGATTTTAACCACTTAAGTTCAAAATCAAAAAGTTTAACGCTTCGAGTCTCTAACCGCTCATCTTATAATGTATTGAGTCCTTATGTTTTAGTGGTTTTAACCACTTGAGTCTAAAATCAAAGTATAAGGGTTAAAAAATTGGACTCAAAATGTTATAAAATGAGCGGTACTTAGGATGTTAAACTTTTTAATTTTGCATTCAAGTGGTTAAAACCAGTAAAAAACACAGAGTAAATAAAGTTATTTACTCTTATCTAAAATTACGAATTAATATACTTGTACAAGTTTCATCAAACGCCTACTTGCAATAATTGTGACAATTGATGGTGGCATTAAATTTTCTGTTGAGTCAAATTTGGAAGTAACTAATTTCTTAGGCTAGAAAAAAAAAAGGGTTAAGCTAAATGTACCCCCTCTTATTACTTTTTATACCCCCTTTCCATAATAACATATTAAAACTTTTAGTATTTACCCCCTATACAAATCATCATTTTAAAAAAAAAAATATTCTTTTTGTTACAAAACAAATTCAAAAGTGTAAAATAAGATTACTAACGTTTTTTTAAATATTTATTTTTTATTTAAATCATATTTTTTACAAGTTTTCATATATTGTTTCTAAAGACACTTTCTCAAATAGTATTTTGATTATGTTTTTTATTGAACATCTCTACAAATAAATAATAACACCTTTTCTTATAAAAATAATAAAACAGGTTTTGAACTTTCTTTTTGAAAAAAGTCTATATTATGTTTTTTTTCTCGTCTAGTTTGTATTTTAAAGGTCTTACTTTTATATTTTTAATATTTTAGACGTGTTTATAAATAATTAACAATTTTTATTTATAAAAAAATTCTTTTAAAATAGCGTTTACAGCCCCAACACATATTAATCATTCAAATCATTTATGTATGTAAACATATAAACAATAGGTACTAAAATTATTTTATCAAACTATAAATTAACAATCTATATAAATTCAAATTTAATTAGTATAAAGAGTATGTTATAAACAAGTTAACCCCAGTTTAAAACTTGGATCGAAGTGAACACTTTTTTTAAAGCAAAACAAATGGATAGGGTTGATTCACAAATAATTTTTATCTTCTTCATTCAAAAAAATATATTAAACTGGTTGATTTCAAAAATATGTGTGGATTTTTTTGTAATCAAAAGTAGGTCATTCGAAACCAAAAGTCACGTAAAAGCATAAACTTAATTATGAATAATCATCGGTTTTCGACCACGCATCAGATACTCACTTCAAGTCGTTCCAAAATAAAAAAAAAACATTTTAAAATATTAAAAATATAAATATAAGACATTTAAAATACAAACTAGACGAGAAAAAAATTATAATGTAGACTTTTTTTCAAAAATAAAATTCAAAACTTTTTTATTATTGTTTTTATATGAAAAACGTTATTAGTAAGTTGTAAAGATATTCAATAAAAGAAAGCATAATCAAAATACTATTTGAGAAGTGTAAAAAATATCTGAAAACTTTTATAAAAATATGGTTTTTTAAATAAACATAAAAATAAACATTTAAAAAAAACGTCTATAATATATTTTTACACTTTTGAATTTGTTTTGTAACAAAAAAGAATACTTTTAAAAAAATATGACTTATTTAGGGTATAAATATGACAAGTTTAAATATGATTTTATGAAAATGGGGTATAAAAAGTAACAAGAGGGGGTACATTTAGTAGCCCCAAAAAAAAAACCTTATTTCTTAGACTTTCATTTAACAATAAATGAAACCAGATGTTAATACAATTCAAAATTTTTTTTGACAAAGGGCGAAATATTTCATTAAAAAAATTCAAGCTAGAGGCTCAAATACATAACAGTACACAAACAAAGAAAAGACCAAAGAACAAGCAAAATTACAATGGAAAGTCTGAAAATTTAAAACCCCTCCATTTCTCCCAGCTTATATCCGAGTGCCCGGCCCGAGATTTTATCCATAGAAAAGAGCATGCCTTTATGTCACCTATCGTTCTCGGAAATTGAGGAGGTTTAAGTTTGAAAATGAAATCATTTCTTGTTCTCCAGATGTTCCAGCACGTTGCAGCCTGAATTACGTGAATTGCTCTTATTAATTCTTTATGTATACTATAGGATGAGATATACTCCAGCATTTGAATGAAACTTAGCATGAAGCGGGGCATGGGTATATTGATCCATTGGAAAATGATGGTCCAAATCTGCTGGGCAAAGTCACAAGTGATTAAAAGGTGGTCAATTGATTCCGAATTACCATTGCAAAAAACACATTCAGATGAAGGAAGCGAAATTCTTCGCGCAAGTAATGCCTCTCTGGTAGGGATACGGTCTAAAACAATTCTCCAGAGAAAGCAGTTGACTTTTTTTGGAATCCAATGTAACCATACAAGTGCTTTTGTCTCCGGGATGGAGCTTATGTGGTCCAGTTCAGCCCTTAACATTTTTACCTTATATATCTCGCTAGTTGTATCCGTTTTCCATAGCCAAAGATCCAGACCAGGAGCTAATACTGCAGACTGCAAAAGTGTGACACAGGCAGCCCATTCTTCTTGCTGAGTTTCAAGAGTCAGCCCATTTGAACTGCCCCATATCCATTCGGTTCCTGCATTTGTAATTTTGTACCGTTGTTGGACCATACATCTTTTATCCGATTCTAATGCATAAAGACCGGGAAACATTTCACGTAGAGACCTGTTACCAACCCAAACATCCAGCCAAAACAGAGTTTTATCGCCCATACCCTTTTTCGGTATCATTCTTCCTTTGGCGTCTACAACCGGGTTTTGTGAAACTCTACCCATGTTAATGATAGACTTCCATACACCACCAATTGTGCTTTTTAGTGGAATACTGGAATGCCATCTGTCCCCACCGTGTATAGCTGTGATTATTTTTGCCCATAAAACCGAAATTTCGTTTTGTACCTCACTCTTCATTTGACCATTAAGGCTTTGTTTGTGGATGCAAGACTACCAATGCCTAAACCTCCGTCCTCCTTTGGAGCCACCACCTTAAACCAAGGAACCCAACTGATTTTATTTTTTTCCAAGCATCCACCCCATAAAAATTTTCTGCGTATCCATTCCAAGTGTTTGATAACTTGAGACGGTGCATTGAATAGTGAGAGGTAATAGGTGGGTAGATTACCAAGAACCACTTCAATGAGAGTTACCCTACCACCAAAAGAGAGCGTACGTGCCTTCCACAGGGTGAGTTTATTTTCGAACCTTTCTATTACCGGTTTCCAATTTTTAACCAATCCCATATTTGCACCAACCGGAGTCCAAGGTAGTTGAACGGAAATGACCCCGTTGTACAATGTAGAATGGAGGCCATGTTGGCAATATCTTCATTTGAGACACCCACACCATATAGATGACTCTTATTGAAATTAACTTTGAGGCCAGAGGACAAGTGGAAGCATCTAAGCAATCTTGCAAGATTGCTAAAAAAAAATTCCGACCAGTCTCCCACAAATAAGACGTCGTCCGCATATAGGAGGTGTGAGACTATCGGCCCATCATTTGGTGTTTTGACCCTGTCGAAGATACCAAGCGAGATTGCATTGACCGACGCTACGTGTAGTGCTTCCATAGCTAGTGTCACACCCCAACCGATGGCGGAAACATCGGGGCATGGCACTGAGCGAAACAGATTGTCCAGAAGTTTTCATAACAATTATCATTACCAATTAATTTAAAGTAACATGTCCCATACCATGTCTTAAAAGATAATACAATTATTACAGACAAAATCTAGGCAAATAGTTTTGTTCCGACAACTCAGATTTCATTTGTACAGACAACTATTTGTTGGCCTCTAAGACCTTATTCTAGCCTCGATTTCCTAGCAGATAAGCATCCTAAACACCTGTCACATTCGTTAAAATAAAGTCAATACACGTAGTGTAAAGGTGAGCATACAAGTTTGATATTAGCATATAGAGTTCGAAAGCGTTACGCATAACCATCACGTACACAGAGTGAAATGAGGCATGTTAGTTATCGACATAGACCTGTCGATACCAATGACTGCGGGTTGACTGCCAAAGGCAGTTCGTAATACATGATCACCACTGTAATCCATGCAAATATTTGTCCTTAACAACCCCTGAGTGAACGGGTGATGAGTCCAAACTAATAGTACTATCGTTGCTAAGGCAGGTAGACAGCATTCCATGTGTAAACATAACAAACAAGCATTCATTAAGTCACGTATAATATACGGTAACGGTTAGCGTTTAAAGTATTGCGTAGTGTGTTCGATGTGATTTAGAATAAGTAACGTATGTAACACCCAAAAGTGCATAAAGCAAAAAGGGATCGAGTATACTCACAGCGATTGATGGATTGAAGGGAGCGCTAGGGAGTAGGGTTAGCCTGATCAGAAAGATAGCATAAGGATAAGCGACTCGTAAAACGATGCAAGGTGTAAGTGGCTCGGACAGCAGTCCGGTCGGACGGTAGTCCGGTCGGATGACTATTCGAGTGGATTGTTTCTTTCTATGAGAAGAATGTGTTTGTGTATGATGGCTTGACCTTTGAAGTTTTCGTTGTAGCATTTAGAAAACATTGAAGTATCTCTACCTTTCAGGTCGGTCGATCGGACAGTCGTCCGATCGGACGGCAACCCGTTCGGTTGGGCACTTCAGTGAGAACAAGTTCACAACAGGGTGGTCACTCGGTCGGACGGTTGTCCGACCAGGTGGCATCCTTAGTGCGTTGAACATGTTGAAAATTGTTTAAGTGCTAAAGTCCAAATGTCTCATGATTCGGGTGGCTGCCCGTTCGGATGGTAGTCCGGTCGGACAACAACTCGTTCAACAATCAGACTTCAATCATTGGAAAATAGTTAAGTGTGGGACCCAAGGTGCAAGTCGTTCGGACAACCGGTCGCTCGGATGGCTGTCCGTTCGGATGGTAATCCGATCGGACGGCACTCCGTCCTGGTTGTTCCATTCGTCTTACACTTGTCCGTTTTGATTGTTTGTCGTATTATCGAGATATTTTGATAACGTGTTAAGCAACAGAAACCTCGTCCATACTTGGTGCTCCTGATCGGACAAGAATCACCCAAACCCGATCAGTGGACGTGTCACACCCCGACCGCGTAAAACAACAAATCGCGGCGGAATCGTCGGGGAGTGTTGTAATAGAATCATTGTTTCAAAACACACGGAAATTTGAAGTTTCATTTTATTAAACATTAAATATTTACATCGTCAGGAAATCTAAATAAACAATTTAAACATAGTCTATCATTGTTATTAAGTCACTAAGGCCTCGTCCAGTCCTATGTGAGCATGCATCCTAGCAATCAACATCATTCAACAACACCTGAAACACATGTGAAAACAAAGTCAGCAAAGAAATGCTAGCGAGTACATAGGTTTTTGAGAGTGTCGGATTCATGGCTAGTTTACATGTAGCAATACTTAATTAAAAACCTTGTTTTGAAAAGTATAGTATTGCGACATAATTAACCAACTCAAATCAAGTTGGTTATAATTTATAAAATCTCGTAGCCATGATTCTTAACCCAAAACATTTATTTAATTAAATCAAATTGTAAAACATTTCGTAAAAACATCTCATTAATAAAACTCGTTAATAAATCTCGTTAATAAAACTCGTATGGTTTATATCATTTCGAAAACCTCGTTTGTGTGACATCGTTTCAAAATCGTTTACCCAAGTGAACTAAATAACGCCACGATATGTAATACGATGAAAACACTTATATATAGGAAGTACCAGCGGTGTATCCACCATGCTTTCATCACATTACACCCGTCCCGTTATCTAAACACTAACCAAAAACCAATCGTTTGCCCAAATCGTTTAATTCGTTAAAAATCGCTTTAGTCGTTTAAATCATTCTCGTTTTAAATTGTGAAAACTACTTTTGATTGTCTCGCTAATAATATCCAAACCTTCGCAACTCGCCTATCGCTTCTCGCATTAATAAACCACCAAAGGGTAAATTAACAATCACAGATTCAGTCGTTACCCACCTAACCCACACATAACCATGGGTGCAGTCTGATAACGTGATTTGTCAGATCCTATGGTACCATAACCTAATACTGGTCGGTTCGGCCAAAACTAATGAATATTATTCGTTATGTAAATACAATCAACAAGTTTGTTTACTTTATCAAAATCGTTATAAATTTTGTATAAACCATATCATTTATTTTTGAAACTATCGTTAAAACCTCGAAATCCCAAAAAAATTGAAAACAGTAAAATAGGGGAACTATGTACTCACCTGAGAATGCTTAGAGGTCTTGAACAACAACCAAGCAAAGCTAGAGGGAGCACGGAATCAATCAGCAACCTAATAACTATATAATTAAATCGGACCTAAGTCGGAAGATCAGATAGGATGAGGTTTTGTAAACCAAATGAGTATTGGAACTCATATGACATGGTTTAACAAAGTCTACATTCTAAATCGAAACCTAACCTAAGTGCTTTTGACCCATTGCAACCCATTAAGGTAGCTTACGCTACTTTAACGTGTCGTCCGCGCAAAAGCGCGTTCGAGACGTCTAACTAGTCCTATGACAAGTATTATATGCCTAAACATGATTAAATATGTTGCATAATCAATTAAGTGACAACAGTTTGTGTTACATATGCTTAATTACCAATTGTGCATGAAAAGGGCATTTTGGTCATTTACCTAAGGCATATAAAATACCTATCATACAACTAATTAAACCTAAGTAACCATAAGGTATAACCTCGGAAGGTTATTCCCTATGCAACTATGGTCACTAAACATGTTTGGTTGGATACTAATGATCGACCAAACGGGTCGAGTTCGAAAGTCTAAGCGGGTGTTTAGTCCACTTGACTTACGACTCTACACAAACACTAAACTAAAAGTGACGAGTTAAACATGTTAAAACATGTTTAACGAATTTAGAAAACAGATTTGGTATCAAAACAAACGGTTTTGATACCCAAAAGTAGTTTGGTTACAAAATACGCGAGAATGCGCATTTTGGCCGAAACTATGACTCGTCACTGAGCCTAGACAACGTGGTAATCAGTAGGTATAGTCACTAGGGACTATAACCATCGTGATTACGCTCACGTTATGAAGTTCAAACGAACTTCACACTGACCATAAACTGATCAATGCAGAAAGTCAAACACAGTTTGACTTTTAAGCTAAAAACGCATAAAAGAACGAAAGAGGACTTACAACGGGTCCAAGAAAGGAGTCTTGATCCCAAGTATTCTCAGGTATGGAGTGCTAAAGCTCCAACTTAGAGAAATTTCAGGATCAAGTGTGGGTTTTGAGCAAAGGGGTGGGGGGTATTTATAGGAAATGGACCACCATTAGGATCGTTCATCGAATAACCTGCTTCGATCTCATCCGTACATGTGCACCCCTTGTTTTGTGAAACCTTGGGCACCCCTAGAATGGCCCATAGTAGTAAAAATACCATTTGCAACACTCACAAACAGCTGGAACAGCTGGAAACAGGCTGGAAACACATTTTTGCAGGTCTGATACACTCACACGGGATGCATAAGAGTAAGGGGGTCCTTACGCGGGCCGCCTGAGGTCCACAGTTCAACAACAGTTTCATAAATTGCAGTTTTGGTCCCTGCAAGTGTTTAAGCTCATTTCTAACACGTTTAAGGCCCGTTAAGCAAACTTTAAGGGCCTATAATGATGCCTAAACATAGTGGACATGAAACATGCTCAAAAATATGCCGGGTGTCGGTTTGTTTGGTCGTACGGTTGCGTTGTTCAGTTAATTACGACGAAAGTTGTAACGAACGCAAAAACGATCTAAATTAAGCGACAAATGGAATTTTATCAAGCCAATCACTAAAATAAAATATTTTAATGATTACATAAATTTTTGGATGTCCGGATATATTCAGAACGTAAGATATGCACGAAAATGCAAACTTATGCACTTTTTGACGCTTTTAGTCCCTATGGATCAATAAAGTTTATTTTAGCATACCGAACCCCTCAAAGCCTATTTCTAAGCTATGTAAAGGATATTTAGGGTATGTTTAACTTATGATCAAGTTCTGGAATGTTCGTTACTATACAAATCGATATAGTTTCACAGTTTGACACAACTAGTCCCTGCGATCGAACAAACTTGATTTCGACACACCAAACCCTCCAAAACTTATTTCTAAGTTATGTAAAGGTTATTTAAGGTATGTTAAGCCTATGTCACTATTCCATAGTATTCGTTGCATTAAACTGATTACGTTTATGCACCAGTTTGCGTATAACCTTCCAGAAAGCGATTTAGAGCTCGAAATCGAACAAGAATTGATATGTGCAAATGGCACACATATTTATACAAATCCCAAGTATAAAACACAACATTTCATTGATTTGGTATTTGTTCGATGGCCGTGGAGGCACAGATGTCACAGTCTCCCCTACTTCAGGAAATTTCGTCCCGAAATTTAATTAGAGGAAACTTGTGAGAGCTCGAAACATGAAGCCGAAAAGATAAAACAACACTGGTTAGGGTTCTGAACTTCTAGTAACTTTAAATAACATTATGCTTGCAATGTAAGAGGGACACTTATATACAAGTATATGAAGCGCCATTGGTGCGTCCACCGTACCTCCATTACATTGTTAACGTTTCGTTATTGTTGTCACTATTGGTTCTTACACATGATAAATCTTACTGTGGTTTCCGTGCACTAAATTTTTATAATTATGTACGCGTCCATAATTACGTAATTCCTTGCATAGTCCACACAGTGCATTTGATAATGTGTAGGGGAAAACCAAATGAATGAACCTGTGATGAGTGGTACTGGACCACCATAGGGTCCTTTCAGCTGTATCATCACATGCCATTCTTAACCAGATTCTGAATCAATCTTTAACTAGACCACTCAAGGGTCTCTTTTCGAATCATGGAATGGTACAATATAACCCAAGGGTCTTAACTACCACGTAGAAGCCCATTAAGGAGTTAAGGTAGTACCTTTTGAATATCCTACTATAAATCCCTCATATGAAGATATGGAAGATTCTTTGAGGATTTGGATAACGAAAATTGGATCACACAAAAACATAAAGGAGAACACATAAACACATAATCGCATAATTGTTTAATTTGACCTTTAATTTGTTATCTTTGGACACGGGTATTTAAAGCACACCAGGAATCTAATCCGTGGATTTCATTTGGCACTTTAAACATTATCAAGAATCTAACTATGAAGATAGGAAGATCTTAATAGGAATTCGGTTTTGTCCTTATTGAATCGTAATGTACGTATTAAAGCATACAATGAATTCAATTAAGGACTCCGATTTAAGCGATAATCATCCACAAGGATCCTTAAAATAGGGCAACCCATCACCTTTCGTTTCGAGTTTAAGCTCGAGTTGAAGTGGTAGCTCATATTTCAATAAGCCTTCGTTTACACAAGATCGTTGTGCTTGAATGACACGAGATTGAATATCAGATAGAGTTTGAACAAAATGAAGCTTGACTCGCTTTCGATTAAGCGCATCGGCTACGATATTCGCCTTACCAGGAAGGTAGCGAATCACACAATCGTAATCATTCAAGAGCTCAACCCACTGTCGTTGCCTCATGTTCAGCTCCTTTTGATTAATAATGTGCTGGAGACTTTTGTGGTTTTGTGAAAACCACACACTTCGTTCCATAGAGGTAGTGTCTCTAGATTTTGAGAGCTAATACCACAACACCTAACTCAAGATCATGAGTTGTGTAGTTCTTTTCGTGAACTTTCAACTGTCTTGACGTATATGCTATGACTTTACCTCATTGCATAAGAACATAACCAAGGCCTAGATTCGACGCGTCATAAAAGACAACGAAATCATCGTTTCCATTGGGCAAGGACAAAACAAGAGCATCACATAGCTTCCGTTTCAGCGTTTGGAACGCTTCTTCTTGTTTAGATCCCCACTCCAAAGGCTTATTCTTCTGAGTCAAAGCAGTGAGTGGCACTGCGATCTTCGAGAAGTTTGAAATAAAACGATGATAATAACCAGCGAGACCAAGAAAAGAACGAATTTCTGTAGGTGTCGTTGGTGTATTCCAATCCTTAATTGCAGTAAACTTGGATGGATCCATATGAATACCCTGCTCGTTGACTATATGACACAAAAACTGAACTTCTTTAAGCCAGAATTCACACTTGGAGAATTTAGCAAAAAGTTGTTCCTTCTTCAGGAGTTCCAGTGTCAAACGAGGGTGTTGCTCGTGATCGGCTCGAGACTTCGAATAAACAAGAATATCGTCTATGAACACGATGATGAATTTGTCTAAATAAGGTTTACAGACCCTATTCATTAAATCCATGAAAATGGCTGGAACAATTGTCATACCAAAAGGCATGACGGTGAACTCGTAGTGTCCATATCTTGTGCAGAATGCAGTTTTGGGAATATCTTCTTCAAGAACACAATGTTGATGATACCTAGAATGCAGATCGATCTTGGAAAAACAGGTAGCACCCTGCAGTTGATCAAAGAGATCATCGATTCGGGGTAGGGGATATCGATTCTTGATGGTAAGCTTATTAAGCTTACGATAATCGACACACATTCGGAAAGACCCATCTTTCTATTTCACAAAGGGGACAGGAGCTCCCCAGAGCGAAAAGCTCGGTCGGATGAATCCTTTATCAGATAACTCTTGAAGTTGAGGTGCTAGATATGCCAAGGCGACATATGAAGCAGAATTTGAAGGTTGGGTAATATGAGCAGAATGCTTTTCGAAAATTATGCATGGGGTTCTTTTCAAAAAATATGTTTAATGTTGTTGAAATCTTACATAATACTTTTGAAATCATAAAGTAGACGTATTAGGTAAGTATATTTATAAAATGTTTTAAAATCATGCGAGGTAAATTTTGAAATTATGCATAAGGATTTTGAAAATATGGATAAAGCCTTTGAAATTATGCATTTGATACATTAAGTAAATATACTGTGTTAAAAATTGTTTTCAAACTATATGAAATATTTTGAAATTATGAGGGTCGTTTTGAAAACCTATACTATGTATGTTGTTATGAAAAATCAGAATGAAATGATGTGAGATTAAAGAAAGGTATCCTTAGTTATCTAACCAAGGAATTAAAGTGATTACTCAAATTGTCACTTCGTTTCTTAGAATGAAACGAGCACTTAGAATTTTCGAGGATATCATGAGCGATCATATGAATGAGAGAACTACAAATACGGTTCTTTGGTGTAGGTATCGTAGGGGTATGCCATACACACATGCAACTATATTTGTACATCAGAATTGCAAAAAAAAATTATTTATAAACAAAATCGATTGTTTCTAAGTTCAAAGGAAAACACTAGAAACATAAACATAAGATTCGGATTATTCAAAGCAGCAGCTTCTTCTAATCGGCCAAATGCTCATCCGTGGGTCGGATTTGCATTGAAAATCTTTGGGTATCTGTCCCTGACATAACCCGTCTCGCCATAGGTGTAACAATTACCAGGAGGAAAATGAGCCTGTGCTGGATCTGCTTGAAATTGAACGGGGTTCTGAAAAGCTTGGTTTAGCACAGTGATTGAACGACAGTCTCGTGCCAGATGACCAATGAGCCCACAGTTGAAACATTTCCGACATTTGACACTGGCATAGTGGTGTAGGTTACACTGATTGCACAAAGGAACAGTTCCTAAGTACGACTTCTTGGCTGGTGGTGCTGCCACCTGGCTAGGTTTTGCTTGATTTGGTGTAACGGCTACGGGATCCTTTGGAGCTTTACGCTTCTTCGACTTTTTCGAAGGCTCGGCTTCTGCTTCTTTAGATGCTTCTTGGGTGGCTTCATTATTGAGACGAGACATGGCGATACCTAAATCCATAGTCTTCAGGATTACTTCGCCTATTCGCTGGGCAAATTTGGCAGTTTTCTCGGACATTTGAGTGTCGTTGCGATGAAGAGACATTCTAGAGGAAATGAAAGACATAGGAGAAAACAAGTGAAATGTTATCGGATAATTAAAACAGAACAACAACGCATAGAAATTGCGATCATTTGTTTGTTACCTAAGGCAAACAAATGTGATGGTGATTAGTCAAAGTAAACGGGTCATATTAATGTATCGCTGAAGACATGCTCGCCTATAAGTGAACACTCACCCCAAGAGTTCCCAGGTAAGAGTGACTGGTCCGATACTGCGGATTTGTACGAACACTCTAGCCTTAGACAGAAAACTCAGAGTACAGGCATTCACCCTTCCAGTTTGCACGTGTTCACATTATAAGACCCAAACTTGATGAGATTTTGAAAACTTAAAGGGTTCAAAACCTTACAATAAATCATCCTAGACCAGATGATTGGTTTTCAAAGCGGATTCGAAATTTGTGTTCTTGTTGTAGTTGTCGCCTAAGGATAGGTGACGGTATTGTTTTATGACTAAACGCAAGTAAACTTGCGTTAGGGTCCTAGGAAGGTTATAGACTAGGTCAAAGCATTACTAATAACCTAATTCCCTATAACCATGAGCTCTGATACCAACTTTTCTGTCACACCCCGACCGCATAAAACAACAAATCGCGGCGGAATCGTCGGGGAGTGTTGTAACAGAATCATTGTTTCAAAACACACGGAAATTTGAAGTTTCGTTTTATTAAACATTAAATATTTACATCGTCAGGAAATCTAAATAAACAATTTAAACATAGTCTATCATTGTTATTAAGTCACTAAGGCCTCGTCCAGTCCTATGTGAGCATGCATCCTAGCAATCAACATCATTCAACAACACCTGAAACACATGTGAAAACAAAGTCAGCAAAGAAATACTGGCGAGTACATAGGTTTTTGAGAGTGTCGGATTCATGGCTAGTTTACATGTAGAAATACTTAATTAAAAACCTTGTTTTGAAAAGTATAGTATTGCGACATAATTAACCAACTCAAATCAAGTTGGTTATAGTTTATAAAATCTCGTAGCCATGATTCTTAACCCAAAACATTTATTTAATTAAATCAAGTTGTAAAACATTTCGTAAAAACATCCCGTTAATAAAATTCGTTAATACAACTCGTTAATAAATCTCGTTAATAAAACTCGTAACGTGCATATCATTTCGAAAACCTCGTTTGTGTGACATCGTTTCAAAATCGTTTACCCAAGTGAACTAAATAACGCCACGATATGTAATACGATGAAAACACTTATATATAGGAAGTACCAGCGGCGTATCCACCATGCTTTCATCACATTACACCCGTCCCGTTATCTAAACACTAACCAAAAACCAATCGTTTGCCCAAATCGTTTAATTCGTTAAAAATCGCTTTAGTCGTTTAAATCATTCTCGTTTTAAATTGTGAAAACTACTTTTGATTGTCTCGCTAATAATATCCAAACCTTCGCAACTCGCCTATCGCTTCTCGCATTAATAAACCACCAAAGGGTAAATTTACAATCACAGATTCAGTCGTTACCCACCTAACCCACACATAACCATGGGTGCAGTCTGATAACGGGATTTGTCAGATCCTATGGTACCATAACCTAAAACTGGTCGGTTCGGCCAAAACTAATGAATATTATTCGTTATGTAAATACAATCAACAAGTTTGTTTACTTTATCAAAATCGTTATAAATTTTGTATAAACCATATCATTTATTTTTGAAACTATCGTTAAAACCTTGAAAACATTTAGCACATATGAATCACCCCAAAACAATTGAAAACAGTAAAATAGGGGAACTATGTAGCTCACCTGAGAATGCTTAGAGGTCTTGAACAACAACCAAGCAAAGCTAGAGGAAGCACGAAATCAATCGGCAACCTGATAACTATATAATTAAACCGGTCCTAAGTCGGAAGATCGGATAGGATGAGGTTTTGTAAACCAAATGAGTATTGGAACTCATATGACATGGTTTAACAAAGTCTACATTCTAAATCGAAACCTAACCTAAGTGCTTTCGACCCATTGCGACCCATTAAGGTAGCTTACGCTACTTTAACGTGTCGTCCACGCAAAAGCGCGTTCGAGACGTCTAACTAGTCCTATGACAAGTGTTATATGCCTAAACATGATTAAATATGTTGTATAATCAATTAAGTGACAATAGTTTGTGTTACATATGCTTAATTACCAATTGTGCATGAAAAGGGCATTTTGGTCATTTACCTAAGGCATATAAACTACCTATCATACAACTAATTAAACCTAAGTGACCATAAGGTATAACCTCGAATGGTTATTCCCTATGCAACTATGGTCACTAAACATGTTTGGTTGGATACTAATGATCGACCAAACGGGTCGAGTTCGAAAGTCTAAGCGGGTGTTTAGTCCGCTTGACTTACGACTCTACACAAACACTAAACTAAAAGTGACGAGTTAAACATGTTAAAACATGTTTAACGAATTCAGAAAACAGATTTGGTATCAAAACAAACGGTTTTGATACCCAAAAGTAGTTTGGTTACAAAATACGCGGGAATGCACATTTTGGCCGAAACTACGACTCGTCACTGAGCCTAGACAACGTGGTAATCAGTAGGTATAGTCACTAGGGACTATAACCATCATGATTACGCTCACGTTATGAAGTTCAAACGAACTTCGCATTAACCATAAACTGATCAATGCAGAAAGTCAAACGCAGTTTGACTTTTAAGCTAAAATCGCATAAAAGAACGAAAGAGGACTTACAACGGGTCCAAGAAAGGAGTCTTGATCCCAAGTATTCTCAGGTATGGAGTGCTAAAGCTCCAACTTAGAGAAATTTCAGGATCAAGTGTGGGTTTTGAGCAAAGGGGTGGGGGTATTTATAGGAAATGGACCACCATTAGGATCGTTCATCGAATAACGTGCTTTGATCTCATCCGTACATGTGCACCCCTTGTTTTGTGAAACCTTGGGCACCCCTAGAATGGCCCGTAGTACTGAAAATACCATTTGCAACACTCACAAACAGCTGGAACAGTTGGAAACATGCTGGAAACACATTTTTGCAGGTCTGATACACTCAAACGGGCCGCGTAAGAGTAAGGGGGTCCTTACGCGGGCCGCCTGAGGTCCACAGTTCAGCAACAGTTTGATAAATTGCAGTTTTGGTCCCTGCAAGTGTTTAAGCTCATTTCTGACACGTTTAAGGCCCGTTAAGCAAACTTTAAGGGCCTATAATGATGCCTAAACATAGTGGACATGAAACATGCTCAAAAATATGCCGGGTGTCGGTTTGTTTGGTCGTACGGTTCCGTTGTTCGGTTAATTACGACGGAAGTCGTAATGAACGCAAAAACGATCCAAATTAAGCGACGAATGGAATTTTATCAAGCCAATCACTAAAATAAAATATTTTAATGATTACATAAATTTTTTGATGTCCGGATATATTCAACACGTAAGATATGCGCGAAAATGCAAACTTATGCACTTTTTGACGCTTTTAGTCCCTATTGATCAATAAAGTTTGTTTTAGCCTACCGAACCCCTCAAAGCCTATTCCTAAGCTATGTAAAGGATATTTAGGGTATGTTTAACTTATGATCAAGTTACGGAATGTTCGTTACTATACAAATCGATATAGTTTCACAGTTTGACACAACTAGTCCCTACGATCGAACAAACTTGATTTCGACACACCAACCCCTCCAAAACTTATTTCTAAGTTATGTAAAGGTTATTTAAGGTATGTTAAGCCTATGGCACTATTCCGGAGTGTTTGTCGCATTAAACTGATTACGTTTACGCACCAGTTTGCGTATAACCTTCCAAAAAGCGATTTAGAACTCGAAATCGAACAAGAATCGATATGTGCAAATGACACACATATTTATAAAAATCCCAAGTATAAAACACAACATTTCATTGATTTGGTATTTGTTCGATGGCAGTGGAGGCACAGATGTCACAGGACGGTTCGTGACGATGTTCCACGTTTAACCCGGAATCGTTAATCTCGTGGATAGAATACGGATCTTGAACTAACACAACCACAAGATTGAGTAGTGAGTCGGCACAAGCTCCGATTCTACCGGTTTTGAACGCATTGAGTGTAAAAGAGTTGAAAGAAATTTGGAAACCTTCTCTCAATCCTTCTCACCATGAATATGTATGAAAGATCGTCGTTTGTTTATGTGGAAATCGGTTAGATCTAGTTGTCCTTTATGGATTGAGGCCAAAACATGAAGTTCTTCAAGAACACATGATGATGACATCCTAGAACACCGTGAATCTTGATGATTTCACGGTTAAAAGTTAAGATTCAAAAGATAGAAAGGTGTAGGAGTGCGTGTAGATTAAGGAAGTACAAGATTTAGGACGAGATCTTACCAAAATCGCGAGAAATCTGAAGAAAAGTGAGGAAAATGAGCCGGTCTGACGTCAGTTGCCAAAAGTGGAAAGAATGAAAGTGACAAGGGGTATTTATAGGGTTACCCAAAGAGGAAAGGGGCTGGTCGATCGGCTAGGCAGCCCGTGTGGACAGCCTGTCTGATCGGACAGCAGTCCGATCGATCGGCTGGTCATTCAGCTGGTAGCCTGGTCGATCGGTCTCCTCGTTCGAGTGTTCGGCGCGACGATTTTTTATGCGATAGATTTTTCCTAGTCAAATTACTTTTAATCCCAACTACTCATATCTTGCACTATCTCTTCTCCACTAATTATCATACCTTTTCGATTGCGACTAAGTTCGATTGCGTTTGAGTTTCGATTGCGATTCGATTGATTACCACACATAACATAATTTAAACATGCACAAGTAACACATAAGGCACACACACACGTATACATTAACCAAAACACGTAATTCGAGTTACGAGTGCGATTGCGATTCGATGTTGATTAAGCTAGATTGATTAGCGTTTAGTTGACTTTATCGCATTGTTACTTCCTATAGTTTAGAGTCGTACGTCGATTAAATAGCGAATAACACACGTCGATTATTGTGATTATTGACACTTACTCCACATAATACAACTAAAGCGAAAATAAAATAGACTAATTACAAGTCAAAGAAGTCAAACAGGAATTGAGCTAGAAGAGACAGATCGCAATTAGCAATCTTCTCTTCCTTTGACTTCAATCTTGACTTTGACTTTGACTTCAGAAACACGGGGTGTTACAGCCTCCCCTAGTTGAGGGAATTTCGTCCCGAAATTAGTCCGAAGCCGTAACAAACAACTGCGGGTACTTCGCCTTCATGTCGCTTTCGAGTTCCCAAGTGAACTCCGCGCCTCGTTTGCCTTCCCATCGGACTTTCACAATAGGAATGCGCGAGCGCCTGAGCTGCTTGGTTTGGCGATCCATGATTTCGATAGGCTTCTCCACGAAGTGTAGTGTTTCATTTACTTGGAGGTCATCGAGAAGTACAATTAAATCATGCTCAGCCAGGCACTTTCGGAGGTTTGACACATGGAAAGTCGGGTGGACGTTACTAAGTTCCTCCGGTAGTTCGAGTCTGTAGGCAACTTTTCCGATCCTTTCCAGAATCTTAAAAGGTCCAACATATCGAGGCGCTAGTTTCCCTTTCTTGCCGAATCTGACCACACCCTTCCTAGGTGATACCTTTAGGAGTACGTAGTCGCCAACGTCAAATTCAAGGGGCTTGCGTCGTCTATCGGCGTAACTTTTCTGACGATTCCGAGCTTTCGTTAGATTGTCTCGAATTTGGAAAATTTTGTCTGTCGTTTCTTGCAATAGCTCGGGACCGGTTAATTACGAGTGACCGATCTCGTGCCACACAATAGGCGATCGATATTTTCTTTCGTATAAAGCCTCGAATGGTGCCATTTGAATGCTTGAATGATAACTGTTGTTGTACGAGAATTCGACTAACGGCAGGTATGTATCCCAATTACCACCGAAATCTATGACACACGAACGGAGCATGTCTTCAAGAGTACGAATCGTTCTTTCAGTCTGTCCGTCGGTTTGAGGGTGGAATGCGGTACTTAGATTAAGCGATGTACCGAGAGCCATTTGAAACGTTTCCCACAGTCGCGAGGTAAACCGAGCATCACGGTCAGAGATGATGTCGCGAGGCGTCCCATGATTACAAATGATCTCGCTGGTGTAGATTCGGGCTACTCGTTCTACCTTGTAGTCTTCTCGTATTGGCAAAAAGTGAGCGGATTTGGTCAGACGGTCTACAACAACCCAGATGCTGTCGTGACCTGATGACGTGTGCGGAAGCTTTGTTATGAAGTCCATAGCTATACTCTCCCATTTCCACATAGGGATCGGCGGTTGTTCGAGCAAGCCAGAGGGTCTTTGGTGTTCAGCCTTAACCCTTGCACAAGTCAGGCACTTTCCAACGTAGAGAGCAATATCCTTTTCCATGCCCAGCCACCAGTACTTGTAGCGAAGGTCCTGGTACATTTTGTAGGCACCGGGATGAATAGAATACCGGGATTTGTGGGCTTCGTCCATCAAAATCTTTCGCAATTCGGTCCGTTTAGGGATCCAATTTCGGTCCAGATAGTGGAATATCCCATTCGGTTTATTCACAAGTTGAGCTCCATCGTGGTAGATTCGTTCCTTTTTCAGAGTGCGTTCATTAAAACATGCATGTTGGGCTTCGCGGATGAGGGTTTCGAGATCGTATTGGGCTTGGACATTGCGAATGCTGAGCAAGTAACTCCGTCTGCTGAGAGCGTCAGCAACGACATTTGCTTTGCCTGGGTTATAACGAATCTCACAGTCGTAATCGTTGAGAAGTTCTACCCATCGGCGTTGATGCATATTAAGTTCTTTCTGATCAAAGATATGTTGTAGGCTCCTATGATCGGTGAAGATCGTACACTTTGTACCACACAAGTAGTGTCGCCAAATCTTTAATGCAAAAACAACCGCGCCTAGCTCGAGATCATGGGTTGTATAGTTCTTCTCGTGGATTTTGAGCTGACGAGATGCGTAAGCTATAACCTTGTCTCGTTGCATAAGGACACAACCAAGACCCAGGTTGGAAGCATCACAATAGACAATGAAGCCATCATTTCCGTCAGGCAATGTGAGAACAGGAGCATTGCAAAGCACGCGTTTGAGTGTTTGGAAGGCAGACTCTTGTTCAGTTCCCCAAACAAAAGGCTTGTCTTTATGCGTGAGAGTGGTAAGCGGCACAGCGATCTTTGAGAATCCTTCGATAAATCGTTGATAATAGCCTGCTAGTCCGAGAAAAGGACGAACTTCAAACAGGTTCTTAGGTGTAATCCAACTCTTAATTGCTTCAATCTTCGTAGGATCGACGTGAATACCTTGACTATTGACAATGTGACCCAGAAACTGGACCTCCTCCAGCCAAAATTCGCACTTGGAGAACTTGGCATAGAGTCGGTTCGCCTGGAGTAGCTCGAGAACCAAACGTAGATGTTGCGCGTGTTCGGTCTTCGACTTGGAATAGATCAAGACATCGTCGATGAACACGATGACGAAACGTTTGAGATAAGGTTTACACACGCGATTCATCAGATCCATGAAAACCGCGGGTGCGTTGGTTAAACCAAAAGGCATAACAACGAATTCGTAGTGGCCTTATCGAGTGCGAAAAGCGGTTTTGGGTATATCATCCTCCTGAATGCGTAGTTGGTGATAGCCTGAGCGTAGATCTATCTTCGAGAAACACGTAGCACCTTGTAGTTGATCAAACAAATCGTCAATGCGAGGCAGGGGATAGCGGTTCTTGATAGTTAGCTTATTCAATTCCCGATAGTCGATGCACATCCTGAACGATCCATCCTTCTTTTTAACGAAAATGACTGGCACGCCCCAAGGAGAGGTGCTCGGGCGAATAAAGCCTTTCTCAAGTAATGTCTGGAGTTTATTTGAGAGTTCACGCATTTCTGACGGTGTGAGTCGATAAGGAGCTTTGGCAACGGGGTTGGCTCCAGGAATGAGGTCGGTACGAAAGTCGATATCGCGACTTGGCGGTAATCCTGGAAGATCGTCAGGGAACACATTAGGAAATTCACGAACCACAGGAACGTCTTCCACTTCTGTCTTTCCTTTCTTTTCCTTCTCCGCTACTACAATGTTAGCTAAGAAAGCTCTGTATTCCTTGCGGAGATACTTGCTAGCTTGGACACATGACATGAGCTTGAGACCTTTCGAAGCAGTTTCACCATAAACACACAACAAATCACCATTCGCAAGCGAGAATCGAATCATCTTATCGAAACACACAACTTCAGCATGGTTTTCGCGAAGAAAGCCCATGCCTACTATGACGTCAAAACTTCCGAGTTGCATCGGAATAAGGTCGATTGGGAAGATGTGATTGTTGAGCTCGAGAGTACAATCACGAAGAACAGAGTTAACGGCGACAGTTCTTCCAGTGGCGACTTCAACATCGAACGTCGAGGGGAGATGGGAGCGCTTACGACTAAGGAGTTTCTCAAATTCGAACGACACAAAGCAATTATCGGTTCCAGTATCAAACAAACACGATGCATAAATACCATTCACAAGGAACGTACCATTGACCACATTGTTGTCAGCCTGGGCTTGGCGCACATTGATGTTGAAGGTTCTGGCGCGTGCGGCTTGTTGTTCTTGCTGCTGGTGAGACTGCTGCTGCTGGGGCTCTTGTTTCACCACTTTGTTCGGGCACATGTTCGCAAAGTGGTTGGGATCACCACATGCGAAACAGACTCTGGCGTTGATCGCGGGTGCCGGAGCTGCTTGTTGGTCTTGCGGGGCTGGGAGTAGAGTTTGATGAGCAGTGGCTTGAGCTGGGGCTTGACGGGGACTAGTACGGCAGTTGATAGTGAAGTGGCCGTACATGTTGCAGTGAGCGCAGAAACGACAGGCGAGACCCACCGGGTGATGATAAAAGCATGTCGGGCAAGCCGGGTGGGGGCCTGTGTATGCGCGCTTTGCTGTCGGTGCATAAGTAAACTGGTGCTGGTCGGTGATGAGGCTGCTGCTGGGCCGGTACGGCTTGAAGTGGAGCAGTAGTGGTAGTGACAGCACAGTTCTTGTTGCTGGAGCTGCTGTTGTTGTTCTTCTTCTTGCGGCGTGAGGGCTTTGACGATTGAGCGGCGACGGTTTCAGCAGTTGGTGTGGCGGTGACTTGATGCAGGTGCTTCGAAATTTTATCCCAGACACCAGCCTTGACCCGCTTGTCGTTGATTTCAGCGGCCAGTAGGTAAGTCTCTTCGATCGTTGTAGTCTTGGCCGCTTGCACGAAATCTGCAACGCAGTCGGGCAAAGCTCGGATATACTTCTTGATTGCGATCTCCGGAGTCTTGACTTGATCAGGACAGATAATGCGGAGCTGCTTGAAGCGAGCAGTGAGTGCAGCGTTTTCTCTATCCTTCTGTTTATGTGCCAGAATTCATCTTCTAACTTTTGGCGTTCATGAGGAGGGCAAAATTCTTCCAGCATGACTTCCTTGAGCTCGTCCCACGACAGACCGTAGGCTGCATCATTCTCACGTTTGTTCCTCTCAGCCGTCCACCAGTCTCAAGCGCGGGTCTGGAAGACGCCTGTTGCGTTGAGGGTGCGTAGGTTATCTGGGCAACCGCTCTGTCGCAGTGTGACCTTGATGGATTCAAACCATTGGAACAAAGCTGTAGGACCTTCCTCTCCTGTGAACTCTTTCGGTCTACATACCTTGAACTGTTTGAAGCTAAAAGCAGCTTTGGGAGTCTTAGTTCGGGATTCCTCAGATGATTTGCTCATGTTTTCGTATATCTCGCTAACGACTTGGGGAACAACTTTCACCATTTGTTTAGTAATCATAGCGGCGAGACGTTTGTCAGCTTGCTTTTGACGAGCATCTCGGGAAGCGCGAGATCCAGATGACGACATTGTCTGCGTTAGACATCGCCACAGGACTCAACATGACATATTCGAATCTCACCTCACAATCCTATTACTACTGAATCTTAGGAACGTGTATCACATAATCACAAATTCACATAAGCACAGAGGCACATATACACATAATCACATAAGCACGTAGAGCATAGAAGCACATAATCATGTAATCACAAGAGGCAGTTTGAATACAGAAAACTATCATTCAAAGTTCGCGGGCGTTCGAGGTTAGCGATCGCGAATATTTGTCGAGTAGTATAGTAGTATAAGCGTATAACATAGCACAAGGTCGTCCATAATTTAGCGATTTGTCAGCGATGTGTAGTGTGTTGTGTTGTGTGACTAGCGGAAGCAAAAAGGCGTTAGATCAAAACCAGTAGTACCTCAAAACGCTGACAATTAAACACAAATCACACAAAACACATAAAATTGACGAGTTATCAGAGTCAGCAGTTGCG
Organism: Helianthus tuberosus; assembly: GCA_030545235.1. Lineage (NCBI taxonomy): Eukaryota > Viridiplantae > Streptophyta > Magnoliopsida > Asterales > Asteraceae > Helianthus > Helianthus tuberosus. The sequence goes on along the minus strand of CM060390.1, from coordinate 120,399,352 downwards.
GGCTCAGAATCGAAACACATAAAAATCGAGAAATAGATCGTCTGCGGCTATTTGACATCGACTAATCAAAGTGGTTCGACTATTCTCAAGGACTTGTTGTACACATTTTGACCTTCAGGACTGTGCTTCTGCCTCGATTGTTGGGCGTTTGGCACACATCCCGTTAGTCATGCCGTGACTTCAGGTCGTTGGAGTCCATCGAGACTTTGGTGAGAGTTTTGTAAAATCAAATAAAAGTCGGAATAAGTCGTCAAGGTTAGGGTTTCACCCCTAGCTTAACAACCTCGTTCCTATTTTTGATGAAATAAAAGAGAATTATGCGTCAAAGTATGGATTTCACTCCTGATCCGACGCAAATTCTTGTGTTTATAGATGAAATGCGGGTTGAACAAACAATTTAGTCGAGAGTTTGCAGTTTTCACACCAATTCTCAACTTAATCGCTTATTCATAGCTGAAGATTCGAGTGCAGTGATAGTGTAGTGTAGGCGAGAATAGCGAGAAATAGTAGTAAGCTCATACATAATCCCTCCTGGACATGCACGAGTCGGTCTGTTGGTTCCTAACTATAGACTAGGTCTCTAAGACTTTGACCCGGACTAGGTCAAGTCTTGCCTAATTCCCTATAGTTATGGCTCTGATACCAATCTGTCACACCCCAACCGATGACGGAAACATCGGGGCATGGCACTGAGCGAAACAGATTGTCCAGAAGTTTCCATAACAATTATCATTACCAATTAATTTAAAGTAACATGGCCATACCATGTCTTAAAAGATAATATAATTATTACAGAAAAAATCTAGGCAAATAGTTATGTTCCGACAACTCAGATTTCATTTGTACAGACAACTATTTGTTGGCCTCTAAGACCTTATTCTAGCCTCGATTTCCTAGCAGATAAGCATCCTAAGCACCTGTCACATACGTTAAATTAAAGTCAATACACATAGTGTAAAGGTGAGCATACAAGTTTGATATTAGCATATAGAGTTCGAAAGCGTTACGCATAACCAGCACGTACACAGAGTGAAATGAGGCATGTTAGTTATCGACATAGACCTATCGATACCAATGACTGCGGGTTGACTGCCCAAGGCAGTTCGTAATACATGATCACCATTGTAATCCATGCAAATATTTGTCCTTAACAACCCCCGAGTGAACGGGTGCTGAGTCCAAACTAATAGTACTATCGTTGCTAAGGCAGGTAGACAGCATTCCATGTGTAAACATAACAAACAAGCATTCATTAAGTCACATATAACATGCGGTAACGGTTAGCGTTTAAAGTATTGCGTAGTGTGTTCGATGTGATTTAGAATAAGTAACATATGTAACACCCAAAAGTGCATAAAGCAAAAAGGGATCGAGTATACTCACAACGATTGATGGATTGAAGGGAGCATTAGGGAGTAGGGTTAGCCTGATCAGAACGATAGCATAAGGATAAGCGACGCGTAAAACGATGCAACGTGTAGGTGGCTCGGACAGCAGTCCGGTCGGACGACTAGTTCATGCGGATGACAATCCGTTCGGATGGTTATCCGGTCGGACGGTAGTCTGGTCGGATGACTATTTGAGTGGATTGTTTCTTTCTATGAGAAGAATGTGTTTGTGTATGATGGTTTGACCTTTGAAGTTTTTGTTGTAGCATTTAGAAAACATTGAAGTATCTCTACCTTTCAGGTCGGTCGATCGGATGGTCGTCCGATCGGACGGCAACCCGTTCGGTTGGGCACTTCAGTGAGAACAAGTTCACAGCAGGGTGCTCACTCGGTCGGTCGGTTGTTCGACCGGGTGTCATCCTTAATGCGTTAAACATGTTGAAAATTGTTTAAGTGCTAAAGTCCAAATGTCTCATGATTCGGGTGGCTGCCTGTTCGGATGGTAGTCCGGTCGGACAACAACTCGTTCAACAATCAGACTTCAATCATTGGAAAATAGTTAAGTGTGGGACCCAAGGTGCAAGTCGTTCGGACAACCGGTCGCTCGGATGGCTGTCCGTTCGGATGGTAATCCGATCGGACGGCACTCCGTCCTGGTTGTTCCGTTCGTCTTACACTTGGCTGTTTTGATTGTTTGTCGTATTATCGAGATATTTTGATAACGTGTTAAGCAACTGAAACCTCGTCCATACTTGGTGCTCCTGATCGGACAGGAATCACCCAAACCCGATCAGTGGACGGTTCGAGACGATGTTCCACGTTTAACCCGGAATCGTTAATCTCGTGGATAGATTACGGATCTTGAACTAACACAACCACAAGATTGAGTAGTGAGTCGGCACAATCTCCGATTCTACCGGTTTTGAATGCACTGAGTGTAAAAGAGTTGAAAGAAAGTTGGAAACCTTCTCACAATCCTTCTCACCGTGAATATGTTTAGATCTATGAAAGATCATTGTTTGTTTATGTGGAAATCGGTTAGATCTAGTTGTCCTTTGTGGATTGAGGCCAAAACATGAAGTTCTTCAAGAACACATGATGACGTTATCCTAGAACACCTTGAATCTTGATGATTTCACGGTTAAAAGTTAAGATTCAAAAGATAGAAAGGTGTAGGAGTGCGTGTAGATTAAGGAAGTACAAGATTTAGGACGAGATCTTACCGAAATCGTGAGAAATCTGAAGAAAAGTGAGGAAAACGAACTGGTCGGACGTCAGTTGCCAAAAGTGGAAAGAATGAAAGTGACAAGGGGTATTTATAGGGTTACCCAAAGAGGAAATGGGATGGTCGATCGGCTAGGCAGCCCGTGCGGACAGCCTGTCCCATCGGACGACAGTCCGATCGATCGGCTGGTAGCCTGGTCGATCGGTCTCCTCGTTCAAGTGTTCGGCGCGACGATTTTTGATGTTTCGATTGCGATTGCGAGCGTTGCGATGCGATAGATTTTTCCTAGTCAAATTACTTTTAATCCCAACTACTCATATCTTGCACTATCTCTTCTCCACTAATTATCATTCCTTTTCGATTGCCATTAAGTTCGATTGCTTTTGAGTTTCGATTGCGATTCGATTGATTACCACACATAACATAATTTAAACATGCACAAGTAACACATAAGGCACACACACACGTATACATTAACCAAAACGCGTAATTCGAGTTGCGAGTGCGATTGCGATTCGATGTTGATTAAGCTAGATTGATTAGCGTTTAGTTGACTTTATCGCATTGTTACTTCCTATAGTTTACAGTCGTACGTCAATTAAATAGCGAATAACACACGTCGATTATTGTGATTATTGACACTTACTCCACATAATACAAACTAAAGCGAAAATAAAATAGACTAATTACAAGTCAAAGAAGTCAAACAGGAATTGAGCTAGAAGAGACAGATCGCAATTAGCAATCTTGTCTCCCTTTGACTTCAATCTTGACTTTGACTTTCACTTCAGAAACACGGGGTGTTACAGCTAGGATGAATAAAAGCGGAGACAGCGGGTCGCCTTGTCGAACACCCTTCTGAACGTTGAATTTCAAAGCCGGAGAACCGTTAACCAGAATGGAGGTTCTAGTGGACGATAGTATTCCAAGAATCCATTTTCTCCACAGAGCGGGGAAGCCCATTTGCGTGAGGACAGATAGGAGAAAGTTCCAGTTTAAGAAGTCAAAAGCTTTTTTAAAGTCCACTTTAAAAAATAGCATTTTCTTCTTGTATTTCCTACCCCATGCCACCAATTCATTAATGATGATCGGCCCATCCAAAATGCTCCTACCTTTAATAATACAATTCAAATGTTAATACAATTCAAATAAACATTTCTTCTACTAAACTAAAACAATAAATTTGATTAATTGCAATTTCAATAAGTATTTTTTTATGATGATGAAACAATTCTACTAGAAATTTGAATAGTTAAAAGCAGACAGCATAAATTCGTTTTAATTATGCTATTTCATTTTTTTCTTATGTTTTTAGAATAATATAAAAACTTTATTTTCAAGGTCATCCTTTTTCTAACCAAAGTTACTGTTTAGGTTGTCACTACGAGTGATTATATAATTGTTTTATATATAAGATTAGTAGGTGTTTTGATCCTAGTTTTGACGTATCCGTGCATGCATCACATTTAATTTTTAATAACAAATAAATCAAAGATGACGTTAATTGTCTAACTTATTGACCAAATTACTACTAATAATAATAATATGTGGTTTAACGACCATTAGATATAATGCAAGTGCATATTTTCACCCCCTCAATTATTTGTCACAGTACCATTAATGGGTCCTTAATCCAATAATTTTGAACATATGCCTTCTCATGCTATATTTTGTTAGCACTTTGGTCATTGTATTTGTTTTACTTTAATATTTTATGTTGTACTTTTCTTTGAAACTAAGCTTTAAAAAGTCGAACTTTTTTAATAACTAAACAACAAAGATACATGATAAATTTAAAGGGGGCGTCGATCTGATATAATATAATACATGTAACAATTTATGGAGTGATCCTGATGATCAGTTTCCTTCTAGTTAACAAGCGTTTGTTGAATGATTGTCTATTATATTTCAGATTTAAAAATAACAAAACTGATTAAATTAATTGATTTTGATAAAATGAGATATGAACAGTTTACAAGTACCTAAAAGTCATAGCTTTACTATATAGATGTGTAACCCATTAATTTTTTTAAAAAATGGTTTAGTTGTAACATAATAAGTATAATAAAGAGCACATGAATTCCTTTAATTTCAACGGTACACTCGGTTTGTACACTTGTACTCTGTAAATTAAAGCGAAAGTTGCAAAGGACTAAGTAGGACTTATTCTTTTATTTTAATAGCCATACGTTAGGCTACTCGGTATCGTGACGGCATGAAGAGCGCGACGGGATGAAGACGGTGGGGGCGGCGTGGGAGGACGGGCGTCGCCGAGGGGGGGGGGGGCACCTGTTTGCTCCGTCGCAAACGGCGAACAGAGGACGAAGAGGACGGGACGGAGGGGGGACGGAGGGGGGGCGGCGTGGAGGGACGATGACACGGTGGCGGCGCTGGGTGGAGGACGGGACGATACCGAGTAGCCTTATAGCCAAGTCATGCATACGAGGGACGTGGGTTCCAAAAGACATTAAATATAGTTTATTCACTATTGAATGAATAATAGAGACTATTTTTTTTTGCCATCTCGCGTTAGGGGAAAACGAGTAAATGATAATGTAAAATAGATGTTATTTAAAAATAAAATATTTTGTTTAGAAAGGCAAACCATTAGAACGGTTTAGTTTATCATCATACCGTCTTATGATACGAAATAAATACTTTATTTTAAGTACAATTTCGTTTTTAACAAAAATAAAGTACAATTTCGTTTTTAACAAAACTTATAACGGAATGTCAGGAAAGAAATAAAGCACAACTACTTACTTAAGTTTTTAGAAAAAAAGTTATAAACGTAAATTATTAAAGAAACATCAAATTAATCGATAAATTAATATATGTTCTAAAAAAGAAAAAAAGAATTATTAAAAAATGGTAAAGGAGATATACGGTTTTAAAAAAGGAAAAAAATTAAAAATATGTTATTAAAAGTAAATAAAATAATAAACTGTTATAATATATTAAATAAAAATAATAAAAAGCTATACATTATTATAAAAATAAAGTTAGTATTCATTGTCCTTATTAACAATAAAAAAAATCAAACACAACTACGTACTTAACTTTTTAGGAAAAAAAGTTATAAACGTAAATTGTTAAAGAAGTATCAAATTAATCGATAAATTAATATATGTTCTAAAAAAAGAAAAAAAGAATTATTAAAAAGTAACGGAAGTATATGGTTTTAAAAAAGGAAAAAAATTAAAAATGTGTTATTAAAAGTAAATATAATAATAAACTATTATAATATATTACATAAAAAATAGTAAAAAGCTATATATTATTATAAAAATAAAGTTACTATTCATCGTTCTTTATCAACTATATATATATATATATATATAGAGAGAGAGAGAGAGAGAGAGAGAGAAAGTATAATGTACAAAAGCCCTTATCATACTTCATGTACGCGACAAGCCTGTCCGTCAGATATATGTGATTATCACGCATGGAACTCATGTATCAGATTATCACGCATGGAATAAGCTGCTGAAAATAATCACGCATGTGTTAAATAATCACGCATACAATTAATCACGCTTTTAATCCACGGTCAGGATTGTCGCGTACGTGAAGTATGATAAGGGCTTTTGTATGTTAACCGCTCTCTCTCTCTCTCTCTCTCTATATATATATATATATATATATATATATGATAAGGATCATGTGAGAAGTAGTAGGCTAATTGAGAAACTTGAGAAACATTCTGGACCACACATTTTCCCTAAGCAAAAAATGCAAAAAAATGTAAAAAAATGCAATTTGTTTTTTTTGGAAAAATCGAAGCTTTTTCTTTAAGATTTTATTTATTTTTTATTTTTTTTTGGGATTTATACACATTTGTATATTGTTAATTTTTTAACTATACATATGTGTATATTGTCAAATATACATATATGTATATACATGTTTAAAATTGAAAACTAAGTGTTATTTAGGGTTTAGCATTAGTATTTAGGGCTTAGTATTAGGGTTTAGGGTTTAGCATTAATATTTAGGATTTAGCTTTAGGGTTTAGCAATAGTATTTAGGGTTTAGCATTAGGGTTTAGTTTTCGGGTTTAGATTTAGCTTTTGGGTTTAGCTTTAGCTTTAGGGTTTGCATTAGGCTTTAGCATTAAGGGTTTAGCTTTAGCTTTAGGGTTTAGCATTAGGGTTTAGCTTTAGGGTTTAGAATTAGCATAGGAGATCCTTTTACATTTGGCCAAGCCCATACCCCATAGAACACAAAACAACAAAACATGTCCACTATCCATATCGAACCCAACCCCTACAAAATAACCCAAGACAGACGCAAACCTACACTAGATAATGCCCTTACAATATCCCCCTAGGTTTGTGTTGACTTGGCGTCTTTGGCTTCACTGCTGCTTCCTCTTCTGCTTCTTAGCTTGTTCTTTCTGTTTCCTCTGCAACTCTGGTAAGATCGGTATATTTCTTCCAACATACGGACCAAATAGCCGTGTCTCCACCCTGGTACACTGCCCTGACCATAATTTAAAATTCATGATCTGGGCCACAGCTCCTGTCCAGCTTTTGGCACAAACTTCGTACTAAGGATCACTCTGAATTTGTGACTTTGCCAAGAGATTGATGTCGTTTTCGCCAAAGCACATCAAGTCTCGAGTGTCAATGAACCTGTATTCAGCATCGTCACACACAATCACAGCTTGACCAGAAATAGGGTCATACATCCAAAACTGGAAGTTCTTCAGAGTATTATCAGGAAGCTCCTTCAACAATGGCACTGTGTTTGTCTGTTTAGTTGTAGGCCACTTGACAATCTTATACGGCTTCCCTGTTGCAGGATCCAACACTTCTGCATCCTCTTCAATAGTAGACTCAGCCAATTTCATATCTCTAAAATTGACTCAAGCTTGTTGCTGCAGCTTGTTGAAGAAATTAACTCCAATTTTGCAATTTGGATTCTTGACTTGATCATGAAATCCTGCATTGCTCAATTCCCTCGAATCAACTGGAGTCCAGGATTTGAATGCTTCAGAGTTAGCATAATACTCCACCTCACCATTTTTCCTCAGCACAATGAACATTTCTTTTTCATCATTGTATGCCCAGCTTCTAATACCCGATCTGTTTCCCTTTTTGCTCTTCTCAGTGGTGATCACATATCTGTCAGGTTTATCACCAAACTTCAAGTTCCTTTCAGCCCCCACATTCCTCATTACAACCATTTTCTTTCTTGGCTTTTGGTTTGCTGTACGAGGAGTACTTTCATAATATCTATTCATGGTATCTTCATGCTCTTTCCTCTGCTCTCTCTCTTCAGCAGTGGATTCCTTTGGAGGATCAGCAAACTCCTCTGGAAATTTTCCTTCAAGCTTTTGCTTCATATCCATAACTATAGCACTGAGGGCTCCCAGATTTGTTTCCAACTTATTAATCTTCTGATTTTTAACCACTAATTCTTCCATGAGACTAGCAATCTGTGCATCCTTGAATATCTTGTCTTCTTCAAGAGTAGAGATTCTTCACATCAGGATTGTGGTCTCATTTTCTTCAAACAAACCTTCACTATCGGAACTTTCAGCAGTTGCAGCAGTCTCTGGGGTTTCAACTTGTTTTGACTTAGCTGCTGCTTCAACTTGAATAGTAGTAGCTTGCAGCAGCTCGGCATCCCTAATAACATCAGCATCAGATGGACCGCTGCTTGAACCTTCACCTGGCTTAGGAACTGGCATATACATAGCAGCTCTCTCATTAGCCATAAATTCAATTATTGCAGGGCTCAACTCAGTGGGTATGTAGTTGACTTTAGGCTGTGTGTCACCAATGGGGTTAGACGTCTCTGTGGTTGTCTGAACATCAGTATTCACCTCACCGCTGATCCTAGGATCTCTTCTGCTTCGTTTCCTAGGAGGAAGATCAGCGGTAGGATCTTCTTGAGAATGATCAAAAACAGCAGCTTCCGTTGTAGTAACAGGTTCAACATGAGAAGGGCTCACGTGAACTGTCTCTGTTTCATCAACATCATCGCTTTCATCTCCTTCTTCATCATCAACCATTCTATCGTCTGCATGTAAGACCCTAGTTCGTATTTGACAAAAAGTCGCAGCGGAAGTTCATGCCATAAAATTTCTTTCCTTATAAATATCTTGACTTACTTAAAATTTCATTTTGACACAACTTTTTCACAGGAAATCATCAATTGACTCATTTACAATTAAAAACGTAACATGGGTTTTCTATATTTCATACACCATCGTTCCCGTACATTCTGTCTTGTGACTTGATCCTCGATCTCTATTCCTTGATGATCCTCATGACTCATACTACCTGCGCTCACCACAAAAATTCATAACATTAGTACGCATTATAAACATATAAGATTTATTCACGTTCACTTTTCGTTCCGTTAACTCTTTACATCCCAGCTTTCCATCTGATCATACAATCTGTGGTGAGACTTCTTTGCTATTCCTGCGTTACACTTCATTCACTAGGCACGCTAATATTATCGTTAGTACTTATTTTCATTGGATACATGCATACCTACTTTCATACATACTTATATATATTCATACGTTCACACATAACCAATTACATACATACATACATCCCTACTTGCAACATACCTAACTCATACATGCCTACTCACATACATGCCTTCATATATCCGCGTATACTTGCACATATACTTATAAACATACATACGTACATACCCACATATAAACACATCTACATCATTACATACGTATCTACATACACACATACCTTCCTACCTTTCCTAAAACATGAAATAAATTAATCGTACTTAGTGTATAAGCGTTTAAAAACGGTTTAAACGGGTTCACTAAAAATTATGACCCTCTTGGTTTGAAAGCATTCAAATTTTACCAAAACTAAGATTTAATATCAAAGATCAATCCTTAAACCTCAAATCTGAGATCAAAAACAATATGTTTTTCACGAAAATTTTAACCAAAACAAATCACTCTTTCAGATTAAAAGCTTCGTTCTGTTTCACAATATCAGATTAATTTTTGAATAAGCATAGAAAAACACTTTCACAAAATGTGTTGAAGCTTTAACTAGGGACGATATTTAGATGTAAATAATCATCTTTTCAAGAAGAAAAATAGATGACTCACACCCTCTATATCCCAAGAAACAATCGACAGAAGTAAGAATCTAAAATAAACAGAAATAACGACGAAAATCAGACCTTTCTTTGTTGAAGTCGAACACAGATCAGCAGCAAAACAGTCTTCAATCTTCAAGATACCCGATCCAACCGAGCCTTCGCAAGACTACTTAGGCTCTGATACCAATTGTAAGTCCCAAAATCACTACAATCGGATATCAAACACCAAACAAGTAGCGGAATTACAAGTAAGATGTGAAAGATTGAAAAGCAAATGTATTGATTCAAACCCAAGAACACACGAATTCAGGATTCGTCTGGTATTCTTGGTCGCACAAGATTACAAAAGTTTGCTAGTGAATCAACAACCTAATTCGACTAAGGACTCCCCTATTTATACTAGCATAGGAGATCCTTTTACATTGGGCCAAGCCCATACCCCATAGAACACAAAACAACCAAACATGCCCACTATCCATATCGAACCCAACCCCTACAAAATAACCCAAGACATACGCAAACCTACACTAGAATATGCCCTTACAGACTTAAAACAGGATTGCCAGTACCAAAGATTAGGCACGGGGACGTGTTCAGCGGGCACGGCCACGTGCTGAGCTTCTTCAGAAACAGAAAAATCTAGAAAAATCAAAAAAAAAAAAAAAAAAAAACAGAAAAAAAAAACAATTAGGCCGCTGATTCCTAACTTTCTTAAAATCCTTGTGTCCCCGGCAACGGCGCCAAAAACTTGATGCGTGTTGTGTGTTATAAGTTTTTAAGTATATTTTAAGCCATTTTTAACACTTTAGTCAAGTTTTAAATTTATAAAACACGATATTTTACTAACACTAAACACACATATGGGCAAGTGCACCCATCGTGAGCATAGTATAGCGTTGGTAAGATACCGAGGTCGTCCAAGGACACAAGAGCTTTTAGTACCGGTTTATCCTCAACGTCTAATCAAATCAAAAGTTTAGAAAAAGTTTTAAACATGAAAATAAAAACTAAAAATGCTGAAAATAAAATAAAAACAAAAAGAGATAGACAAGATGAATCACTTGGATCCGACTCGCCTTTAGTGTAACCTTTGATGATTTCCGCACTTTTGCACTTTTTAAGAGATTATCTTAGTTATAGTAATAGACCCCTCTTTTGAAGGTGACGTTAACCTCAAACCAGTAGTTTGAGTCAACAAGGATACAATCCTAAAGGGTCAGAATATTGAAAGATAATTAATTAAGTTATTAATGCGTAATGTGGTAGGCCCCTCTTTTGAAGGTGACGTTACCCTCGGCTAAGTGGTTTGAGTCAGCAGGGATACAATCCCAAGTAGTGGGGTTAAAGTATTAATAGCAGTTTACATATGAGGGGATCAAGCCATTCGCACCCTCGCCATCCAATTAGTGGGTATCGAAGGAGGTCCTAGTAAGCTTGACCCAGGTCCTTGCAGGATCTATACACTGAACAAGTCAAGAACCTTACCAAACCATTCCCTTAACCCCCGACCAGGTAGCCAACATATCTCTATATAGACCTTAGAGATATGATTGGTGTAAATCTTTTATTTTATATAAGACAGTAAAATAATGCCAAGACACCACGGACAAATGATAAGGAAGTTTCACCTTCAACATAAGAAACTAGTTATTAAAGTCATTAATACAAATAAAAATAAAAATAAAGTGCGAAAAGATTAAAAATCAAAAGTATTACACTAAATGCTTGTTTTCACCAAGTGATGTAAGAGACTTAGGCAAACATGGCCTTTGATTGTCAAGAACTCTTACTATCAATCTTGGATCCTGAGACTACTACACACACTCTAGATGGATGATGGATGATGGTGGTGGATGTGGGTGTTGTGATGGTGGTGGAGTGTGGGTGAAGTGGTAGAGAGGTGGTTTGCCAAGGGATGCCTTTGAAGTGAACCACGCACCTCTATTTATAGCCTGCATAGAAGCCCGGACACGGCCCATGTCCATCCACTTTCTCTTTCTTCATTAATTGCAATTTGTCTACATTAGCTCCACAAGCCCCCGTGTCCGCTGGGCACGGCCCCATGTGCAGAAGCATATCTGTACTATCAAGATTTGCTTGGATTCTGCGAATCTTAGCGTTGACCACGGCCGTGTTGAGCTGGGCACCCCCCCGTATCGGGAATAGAAGCTTCTAAAGCTTTGTCCTTTCTGCAGACAACTGGCCACGCCCCCGTGTCCGCTGGACACGGGGCGTGTTCAGCCTTCTGTTTGCTTGTTTTTGCTTGGGAAGATGCTGTCGAGGAGTTGGGTATGCCACGTTTGTTCCTTTTCTTGTTTTTTGTGTTAGATTTTGCTGCATATTTGTTCCTTTTGTTCATTTACGCTCATTTAATCCTGAAAATACAAAAAGAAGACAAAAGCACACTTTTTCCAACATTAGTACTAAAAAAGGGTTAGTTTTATGCCTTATTTGATGTAATTTATATGTTGCATTTTACACACATCACAGAACCAGCCGCCGCCGCACCAGTAATGCCAACAGTCACAGCACCAGCACCACCAGTAGAAGCTCCAACAGCAACCACAGCCCAAACAGGAGTCTTCAACATCAACGCCAACCAGACGCGTAACGACGCTGTTGATGGTATGACTCCCAACCTTAGTTCTTGTATGTTATATTTGTTATGTTGCTCAATGTCGCCATAATATGCGACGTTGACTCTCTCCCGCTCTCTCTCTTTTCCTCGTCATCACACTTAGACTAATCTCACACACATATTATATTACTAGTGCTATATAGCTTATCACGATATAATATGTTTAGCCCTAACTACGCGTCCTTAGAATAAGTTACGATAAACGTGCAAGGATCAAACTAATCACTGGTGCACACGAGATTATTTTGGTAAGTGCATGGAGATCGTAGTAAGTTCCAATGATGCCATAACGTTAAAAGCATGGTTAAGCATAGTGGATACGCCGCTGGTACTTCCTATATATAAGTGTCTTAACCATGTTGACAAAGTGTGACATCTATTCACGGGACGGAGGTGGTGTGGTCGAAGCATGGTGGATAAGTCGCTGGTACTTCCTATATATAAGTGCTTTGCCATGCTAATAATCTTTCGTGAAGAAAATGCCATGCGGAGTTGAACGTTATCAGACCTCTTATATATTTAGACTACTTTCAACACACTAAACTCCTTCGCAAGGCATAACATCTTATCGCATCTCAAACGCGTCATCGCTAGACTTTTCGTAAGTCTACATGCACGCAATCGCACCTTCGCTGAAATCTATCTCGCTTCGCTAACACCTTACCTCTCAACGCTTCAACGATTATCGCACGTGTCAATATCAATGCTTCGATACTCGCATCGCTTCTCTCTCTCTCTTGTCGCTTATCGCTTACCGCTTATTGCTTGTCACACTCAACACTCACGCCTCCATGATGCTTCAATCGCTGAATCATTCACGCACACTCGTATCGCTAAACTAAGTTTGTAAACAACGTCATCACTCAGTTTACTCAATCTCCCTCTCGAACTTGGTCCAACCACTAATCGCTTGGACCGAGGACACAAAGTCTATCTGTACCATATCGACACACATGACATTACTCCACGGGAAAGAAACGATATGGCTAAAACATGGTGGATTCGCCGCTGGTACTTCCTATATAAAAGTGTTTTAGCCATATTGATAAAATTTCATGGAAAGATGCCATGTGGGGCTCGACGCTAATAAAAACTTTTTGTAGTTATCAAACTTATTTGTGTAAACAAAATTTTTCTTGCAAACTTTTAGGAATAAATGGAAGCCGTTCTGGAAAAAAATTTAAATTTTGACTAAAACTTTTGGATAAACAAAACTTTCTTACAACGATGGTTTAGCAATCGAATCAGGCTAAAACCACGTCATAAGAAATTTTTTCGTGAACCAAGTCATCTTTAAAATCTTTTAATAACTTAACAAAACTTCTCTTACAACGCTGATGTGAACATCGACTCAGTTCAACGCCACGCCGTAAGAAATTTTCATAAAACCGGTTTTCCTTAAAATCTCTTTCGATAAAACCTTTTGAGAACTTAAAACATTTTTGGATCGCTAACTCATGAATTACCCTCCTTTAGTCAAACGAATCACTTTACTCATCGTTTTCCCCATGTCACCGAGACGCTTTCACTCGTCAATCCTCGATCGATCGATCGCTCGCTCGCTCACTCTTTGCTTACCTTAACGCTTTATCGCTACTTACTCATGTCAATTCTCGCAGTCCTCCTTGCGAATAAATTTCGGGACGAAATTTCCTAAAGTAGTAGAGACTGTAACAACCCGCACTTTCGCGCTTGTTACTCTCGTTACACTCGTTATTCCTAGCACCCGAGATTCAGATCATAATGTAAACTATAGTGCAAACTATGCTACTTCGCGTATTTTCGCAAACGTATCGCTTATTACAACATGCTATATCACAACGCTTACGCTTTTCGCATATACTATTACACTATTGCTATGCTACTCGCAACGCAAACTCGAAACGCAGTTACTGATGCAATGACCTATTATATAATATTACTAGCTATATACAAATATCTAAGTACTAATACTTGGTTAAAACGCGCACACGCTGGCACACGCAACTCAGGTTATCGCACTAAAAGCACATCATAACACGATACTACTTATCTCACCAAAACGCTTAAAGTATCCACAATGATAAACACAACGCAACGCTTAACAAACAAATTAGAAGTTGGAAACTAACTCGCATAAGCTCGGCCGTCCGAATGGACATCCGATCAGATGACCATCCGCCCGGATGACCATCCGACCGGATGGCCATTCAACTAGACGAAGCAATCTGATCACAACCCATTCGATCACACCACCTTAACTATCATCCTCACCTATAAATAGGGCCATTGTGTCTTACTTCAACACTTTCATTCTTCCATCCGACCACACGCACTCAAGTCTCTCTCAGTCACTTTTGATCACGATTCAAGACTATTTCGTAAGTATTTCTCCTCAAATCTTGTACAATCTTCATCACTACACACTTCTACATCATCTTCTCCATCAAATTGCACACAAACACTTGCTTTTTCTCTGAAATCACTTATTTGGACCTCTTGAAAGTGGTTTCCACCTGTTTTGCTCTGGCAAATGGTTAAGGAACGCCATTTGATCTAGATTGGTCCAAATCTAAAGGATTTCCACACTTTTTAACTTAATCTCAGCAAGATTTCAACACTTTTCAAATGTTTTCAGTTTTTCTTCAACTTTTCTTCAACCTTCTACACAAGACCGATGGAATCTGGACTCATTCAGACTCTCTACTCACTTCCTAGTTGAGAGCCGGCTTGAAAACAGATTTCCACAGGAGAGATGACCGATTAACGGGTCAGACATGAAACTTCATCAAGAATAGTGAGCTTTATCGAATGGGCTGAGACCATTCAATCGAATGAGCTGGACTTGGTGTGTTCTTCTGTTGTTTGACACATCCACTACAAGAAATTGGGATGTTTACCCACACATAATTTACCTACACATGTTTGTATATGTGTGTGTAATAGTTGATGATATATTTTCATAATAATTAACACTTAATATGTGTTGGTAATACATTTTAGCCACACTTGGTGTTGGTGGGAAAATCCCCCCCCCCCCCTAAAATTGCCTACACATGTAGCAAATTTTCGTCATGTGTAGCTAAATTATCTACACATATGTAAAAAACTAATATATATGTAGGTAAATGATTATGTTTACCAACACAAAAGAATTAAAAAAAATATGTAGATAAACTAAGTTAATATATACTTTTTTATTTTTGAAAATGACGTGGCAAATTAAATACCTACACATGAGTAAAAATGTACAATATATGTAGATATTACATACCTATAAAGTAAGTAAATATATATTTTTAGATGATGTGACAAAACAAATATATACACATACTTAAAAATATACAATATGTGTAGATATTGAATACGTATAAAATAAATAATTAAATCTTTTTTAAGATGACGTGGCAAAAAATACCTACACATATTTAGAAATGTACAATATGTGTAGATATTGGACACATAAAAAATAGGGTAATTTACATATATCCCCTTATTAAAGTCACTTATTATATATTTACCCAATTCTTAAAATCAATTATATATTTTCCCCCTACCTATATATATTACATATATCCCGTCCTTAATCTATACTATATATATAATGCATATCCGAAGAGCAGAAATGGTCATTAGCCACTTTTTCAATATTTACAAGCTCAGCATTTTATGCACTCAACTTCAAAGGGTAGTACCAGCTGACCAATTTTGAGCGGCCAAAAATGTTGTTCCAATTTTTTCACTTCCCGCTCATCCCCACTTCCCGATACATCATTCTGTCTTTTCATTTGAAAACCCTTAAGCATTTTCAAACTAAAATATCTATTGTTCTCCTCACCCCCTCAATCTTTATTGCAGTAGGTAGGAAGAGAGAACACAACTCTGGTAATCTTTGCATACGATGGTGACGATGGTGGTCATTAGTGACCACGTCAACACCTTCAATGGTTGAACCGAGGAGAAAGACGATGACAGAAAACCCTAGCTGCCGCCTCCGGTGATGGCGGCTAGGGTTTCTCTGATGAAGCTCCGGTAAGTCCTCCTTCACTTACATGTTCCATTGGTTGTTAGATTGGTCCATGTAATGACTATTCTGACCATTTGTTACAGTAATTTTAGAGTGAGACGGATAGGTTTCGATTGGTGATCTCCGGTTGGATATTCTTCAAGATAGAGCGTTTGTCTCTACTGCACGACGCTTAATGGCGAGACATATGAGAGCCCTAACTACTACATGACGCTCCAGCAGGCGGAACATTTAGCGACTGAGGTGGCTCTGGATGCACTCGCGAATCGTGGTCCTTCGAATACTTTGGCTACCCGGATATTGGTGAGCTTCTAGGGTTTGTATGTCTAAATATGTGGAAGCTGGTGTTTTAACTTTTGATTTGGTTAAGTATTTCGTGTAAGGTAGTGTGTGTTGCTAAATTTAGTGTTTCTACGGTTTATCAGATGTGGATTGTGATCATCAATTCTGTAAATTGACTGTTTTTTTTTCTGTTTTCTTGAGCAGTCGGATTGGTGGTAAGTTCTCTGGGAAGATCCTTGAGTTCATCGGACAATGGATAAGTCTGGAATCCTTGTAAGGCATTTTCTTATTGTTTCATTTTATAGTTGTTGTATATATTTAATTGAAGCTTCTGAATAACAGAAGGATTCAGGCCAGTGGACTGGAGGGGCCAATACCTTCAACATTGCTCTATTGGAAAGCCTAACAAACTTGTTAGTAATTTTTTTATATATTCTTTATTTTGGTTGCAACATTGGTCAAATATATGTGTTGGCTGAGTCAAGAAATGCAGGAGAATCAGTGACTTGAGAGGACGAGACACCCTCATTCCACCCTTTAGTAGTACAACGCGTTTCAAGAACTTATAAGTTGATTCGCTTCTTTATAATTGAGTGTTATTGGTTTCTTCTCTTGTTACAGTTGTGTTAAGAAAAGACTATTCAATTTTTTTAGTTCTATAAATTACAAATTCACAAAACTTCATTCCATCGTTAATTCTATTGTTCTCTCAGAGACTTCAGCTTTAACAAGGTTAATGGATCCATTCCTATAGGGTTCGCTGAACTAAACCACACCGACTCCATGTAAGTATTTCACTCAAATTTATTGTTAACCCACACACATCTTAGTGGAAAATATTATGAACTTTTAGCTATCTTACTGGAAACTTGCTATATGGAAAAGTGCCTGATTGGATGCTCACTTTTGGAGATGATATGTAAGTTTATGGAATGTAAAAGACCAATACTTGGTTCTTTTGATAGTTTTGCATTCCATGTTATATGTGCATTGCGAATGTAAAAATTGCAACTCGGATAAGTCCCCTTGTTTGGTTGTTGAATAAAATGATGATTAACAAGGCGAATTTTCTTGCAGTGATTTGTCGTACAATAAGTTTGCATATAATAGCCCTCCCAACTGTCATGTGCGGGGTTTCTTTTATTTTATTGTAGAAACTTGTTTGCTTCATCTTGATACCATCTCGTAAGTTTCTTTGTATAAATATTCAGCAATGTTCATTTCCATGTGATCAGGTGGTTCTTCATATTTTGATTCAACTGGAAGTCGATGGGGATTCAGCAACACTAATTACTTTATGGATGACGATAACCGAGATAGTTATATTGTGGACAATACTTCTAGAGGTGACAAATTGAGCAAGCTGTAAAGGGTAAATGTTTTTTTTTTATGTTTTCTGAATCATCTAATGAGTGGGGTTGACATTAAACACTTTTCGTCCTAAATTTCTGATTATTAATAAACAATTAGTGTCATTTATGACCACAAAAATTGTATAATTTCAGTAATAATAATTTCGTTTTGAAAAAAAAAATATGAGGATTTTTGGCATTAAAACTAGACTTATGGGCAGTTTTTTTATTGTTCAGCACATGTCCTTTTTAGTTATTTGTGACCCGTTTGGGGTGCTAATAATAAATCATAAACCCGTGACCCATTTATAAAAAAATGGTTGTAAATTACCAACTCTAAATTGCTGAAGTATCCAAACACACCCTTATTCAATATCAAATTGCTGAAGTATATAAGATGTGCATCTAGTTTAAAAAAACATCAGATGTTGGTTTTATTGAATTTGTGTATCTGCTTTGAAAACCAAGTACTTTATTTATTTTGTCGTTTAATTTATAAAAATATTTTTGAAACCCAGGTGTTTGACCAGTTTGACACATAATGGGATTTTGGGCTTTGAATAGTTTGCTCATGTGCTCTCAGTGTTTCATCCAAATGCCCATCTTGATGATAAGATTGTATGTAAGTTGAACTTTTTACATTAATTCATGTGTTCTCTATTTCAGGTTTAGTGATCTTTTTAGGTCGTTAAGTTGTAAATGCCGCAAAATTGACAGTGTTAGTGATACGGTTAGTAGAAAGAGAGATCTGCTTTATAAAGATGGATTGTTTGCGAATGGGAACGAGACATTTAGCAGTTGGTTTCATATAGGCGGCTTAAATTCCATAGAGGAAGAAGCATGGGAATTGCATCAATGGTTTCTTATTGCTGCTAATGATCCAGTCTAGCATTCTCAATTATGATCATGTTTTCATTCTTGATTTCATACCATCTGGGTTCACTTTTCTTTTCAAAGGGGAGTATGGTATTGTTAGGAACTTTATCTTACACACTCTTCGGTTGTAGGTGATTTTTTACTCTTAATATAATCAGTCTGTGTGATTACACATCATTTTGTACCCTTATTAATTGGTAAATTGTTTAATAAAACTTATTGTATGTATTTTTTGTATTTATACAAATAGAGTTGGGAGGAAAGCATGGATTGTCATAGTCCTGGTCAAGGGTTGCAAGCTTCAAGGTGCGACTGTTCCTCTTGATGGTGATAAGTCTGCAACTAAAGATATTTTGGACCACTTGTGTTTCAACGCTCTTTAGAGGTAATTTAAAACTTAACCTTGTTAACATATGCGTTCCAACAATAAGTAATATAAATCATTTTTTGAATATATCACAGTGCTTGATTAAGTTGAACTACGTAAATATCAACCCACTTAATTAGAACCATTTGAATAATTTAAAATGTTCATGGCTTATACCAAACAAGTTTTAAGTAATCATACCCATGTCTGGAAGGCCAAATTTTCTCTTTTTTTTTTTCTATAAATGTGGCTTAATTTGTGTAATTTAAACGTGTAGGAGGTGATCCTATTGTTGTGTCTCGCATCGTTTCTGCATCCAAGGTACATATTTTCTAATGATTTTGTACTTTTCTTTTGTTGATTTTGAATGCCAACTTTGAGTGTTGACTTTCCTAAATCCTGGTTTATGCATTGGCCGTTCAAAAAAAAAAAAGGTACACCTTTCATGCATTTTGAGGTTTATACTTTCTTATTTATTTTTGGTGATAAATAGGTACACCTTTTGGTATGGGACTGCAAAAAGAAGATTGTTTTGTGAAATCAAACTTCAAAAAGAAGAGATTGCAAGCATCTCACATATATTGGGTATGTTTTTAATAATACTTTTCTCTGTTTTGGTACACCTTTCATGGGCTCTACATTTTTTACTTTTTGTTTTTTGAATCGATTTATTTTAATTGGAAAAGGATGGGGAAATACCCATGGACGAAATCAAGAAAGAGCTGAAGTTAGTTGATTTATCAAATGAAGCTATTGAGGATCTACTGCAAGTTCTTTCCATGAAGTCTTTAACGGAGTTGGAAGGTAACTTTTGTTTCTAATTGGCAAGTAGGGGTAAGCAAATTATCGAATTAACCAAATCGTAACTACCTAAACCGATTCGAACTTTTTACCGAAAGTTCTGGTTCGGTTATGGTTTTGGTGTATGTCATAGCCGCATGGCTAAATTAACCGAACTGAACCAGTTATACATATTGCCCAACTGTACGACTTATTACTTAAGAGTTAAGATAATTATATTGCCCATACATTTCTGTTTCTGATGGTTTATTTGATAATCCATTTGACCAGTAATTAATCTTGACTAAACCCATACAATCTGTTTTATAAATCTAACAGGCCAACTCTATAGGATTTGCAAGATAAAGGAATAGAGGATACTTACATAGGCAAACAAATAGAGGATAAACTGACAATGTAAGTGAATTTTCAAATTGGAATGTGACTGCAGGATATTCATCATCAAGAACTCAATAATGGCATCATTTATATATTTAGCCATCTACTTCTAACTTTTTAAAGATAAAAAGTGGAAACCACCACATAGCACACGGAAAAGAAGGTTAAAATGCAGTTCATGAAGAAAGAAAGTTAGATGAAAACAATTGGGTCTATACAGGTTGCGATGAACAAGTAATCTCATATGAGATTACTTTGCTGCTATCTAAAGAAAAAGAAAAAAATAACATTTAAAAGATATAACTTCTGAATAAACTACACAAAACACAAAGCATAAATTTTAGCTATCCCACATCGGAGGTTGGAACAAACATTAGATTGAAAAGCCTAGAGAAAAGTTGAGGATTTTTTGAAAAGCCTGAACTCAAAGTTTTTTTTTCTTTTTTCTTAAATGAAATGGTTATATATAATTCATTTGAGTTCTTATATTGTTTCAGACTGGGTGGCAGATTTAGCAATGGATTTATCATTGCTTTTGACAGAAGATTTAGCCAAGCCTTTTGGAAATCGTATGGTTAGTTCTTTTTAGTTCGTTTGTTGGATTTTTCATCATTTTAATGTAACGTAAAGGAACCACTTCCTTCAATGTAGCCAAATAGGTAGCCTTAAAGATATCTCATTTTTGGAAAACTACCTGTAATATCAAAGGACAAAATACATCACTTACGTTAAGCTCTCAGTATTTAAATGATTATGAGGAGCTTCAACCTATTGGTGAGTGCTTATTATCCTATATATGCAATATGCTGAAATACATATTTTGCTTATATACTTATGAGTTTAACACCATATACCATATAAAAGCATTACTCTATTTTGATGCCTTTTGCAGGCCATGGTGGACTTGGAGATGTCGTTTTATGCATGAATAAGTTGGATGGAAGACAATATGATGTTAAGAAGATTCAATTAAAGGGCGGAAGTCATCCTTTAGCTGATAAAATCAAGTATTTAGTTGGAATTGCTAACAACCTCGCTCTTCTAGTTCTGTACCCGTCTGGTGGACGGGCATATTAATGGTATAATGACATACGTTATACCCTGATTATGTTTTAACCTCTCTTCTAGTTTTGTTTTGTTTGTTTTACTATTTAAATTTCTATAACTAGTACTTTTATTTAATTGTTTGTAAGATTAATGTTTATTAGTTTAATTAAGAATCTTAATTTGTTCACGTATGTTTCCATAATACTTTGGTATTTGTTTGTACATATTGAACATTTTTATCTACATATAGTGTGGTTAATGTCTACACTTTAAAATATATTTACCAACACATCAATGTTTTTTTCAACACAAATTAAGATCAATACCTACACATCTTCAACATTTACCAACACATAATATTAGTTTTACCTACACATAAGATTACTTTTACCCACACATATATTCATGCCACGTCAACTGCCACGTCGAATTCCACGTTAGCTGCCACGTCAGATGTCTTCTAAACAAATTGTTGTACTTTTAACCACACATATAAATGGCTTTTAGCCACACATATATGTGTAGGTATAGCTTGCTATATGTCTACATATAACTTATGTGTGGATAATGACCTATATCCACAGTCATGAGCCTACACATCATTACATTTATTTTATACGTAGGTAAAGAAAACTAACAACGCATTATATGCTTTTTCCCACATATACTTTGTGTTGGTAAAGAACCAAATTTCTTGTAGTGATCGTCACGACGTCTCTGTTAAGCTCAAAACTTTTACTTAGAAAGTTTTACGAAATTTCAAACTACAGATCAGCCACTCGAATGGCCATCCGATCGGATGACCATCTGAGCGAATGACCATCCGACCAGGTGACCTATCCCTTTTAATTTTCAATGTTTAAAACGATTTGATTAAACTTCGAACTTTAGCAATTTTCCAAACACCACACACTCATTCGAATGGCCATCTGTTCGAATGGTCGTCCGCTCGGATGACCATCCGTTCGAATCAGGGTGGTAAATGGCCGTCCGCTCGAATGGAGACTCATCCGTTCGAATCACCATTCGAACACTCACCTATTCGACACCCTGTTTACGCACCGTTCAACACTCTACTCAACGACTTACGCTGCTATCCTATGCTCGCGCTCCCTTCAATCCAACACAGTGTGTGTTTAGCAACTAGGAACTCACTGTGAGTATACTCGAACCCTTTTTCGCTTAATGCACTTTTGGGTGTAACATACGCTCTCTATAAAAAACACAACACTTAAACGCATTTGCAAACACTAACCACACTCAAATGTTATACGTGATTAGTTGAATTATTTGTTGCTATGCTCATACAGTGTTACACGATACCGCCTCTAGCAACGATAGTACTATAGTTTGGACTCAGCACCTGTCGTGGACAGGGGTTGTTAGGGATCACATCACTTTACTTCATGTGTTCGCTGAACATGTGTTGCGCATACTCTCAAACGCAGTCTCGTGGTTAGGTTGTAGCATTGTTGATAGCTTACTTGATTCGCTTATTATGTGTTACATGTTGGTTATGCGTAAACGCTTTCTATACTATATCTATGCAAACGTGTATACTCGTCAATACTTTTGTATTGACTATATTTTAACGTATGTTGCAGGATAATCGCAGTTTATCTCGAATCAAGACTAGGAAGTCTAGAAACCCACATAAAAATCTATGTTGTCGGATTTGTATTGTTTGAGAGACACGAAATCTGTATAACTGTTTGCTGATGTATTGTTTATTAGTATGGGATAATGAACACATTAAATATTGTCACTAAATAGTTGTTATGGTTTCTCTTGAGCAATCTGATTCGCCTAGTGTCGCGCCCCGATGATTCCGCCATCGGTTGGGGTGTGACAAGGGGCGTAGTGGGGCTGAATGTGACACCTGTGCTTGTGTAATCATTATTTGAACTCCGAACAGTTCAATTAACAATGAAACAACGTATTTTGATCCCTATATTTGTTTATTTATGTCTAACAATCTCTCATTTCAATTCTTGTTCGATTTCAAACTCTAAATCGCTTTCTGGAAAAGTTATACGCAAACTGATGAGGAAACGTAGTCAGTTTAACGCGACAAACACTCCAGAACATCAACATAAGCTTAACATACCTTAAATAACCTTTACATAACTTAAAAATAAGTTTTAAAAGGATTGGTATGGCAAAATCAAGTTTATTCGCTCTCAGGGCCTATTTTCGTCAAACTACGAAAGTATGCCGATACATATTGTAACGTACCTTCCTGAATATGATCATAAGTTAAACATACCATAAATATCCTTTACATAGCTTAGAAATAGGCTTTGAGGGGTTCGGTATGCTAAAATAAACTTATTGGTCAATCAGGGACTAAAAGCGTCAAAAAGTGCATAAGTTTGCATTTACGCGCATATCTTACGTTCTGAACATATCCGGACATCCAAAATTTTTTATAATCATTAAAATATTTTATTTTAGTGATTGGCATGATAAATTTCCATTTGTCGTGTAATTTGGATCGTTTTTCGCGTCCGTTCGAGTTTCGTCGTAATTAACCGAACAATGCAACCGTACGACCAAACGAACCGACATCCGAGATGTTTTCAAGCATGTTTCAAGTTCCCTATACTTAAACTTCATTATTGAGCTTTGAAAATTGGTTAAAGGGGTTTAAACGCGTCAAAAATGGCTTAAACATGCTGCAGGGACCATTTCTACCATTTTTCAAAAGTTTCTGGAACTGGGGACTGGTGGCGTCGCGCCACAGCAATATGGTGGTGCCGTGGCGGCACGCGATGGCTTCATGTTGACATAAATTCCATTTTTAGCAACTAGCTTGAACTTGGGGGTCTTTTATGCCACTTTTTCAATACTATGAACTAGTTTTGGAGCTCCCATTGTTTACTAAACCATGTTCCACAAGTGTATGGATGGATTTGAGCCTTGATTCTTGCAAAAACACTTGTCAAGATCCTAAGAGCTCAAGACTTTCTATAAATACCCACTTGCTTCATTTGCTTTCTTCACACCATTTGATCTCAATTCTTCTCTAAGTTGAAGCTCTCACTTGTGAAGCTTCATACCTGAGAATTTTGAGTTCAAATCTTCCTTGCTTGGACCCTTTGTAAGCTTCTTTCATGCTATTATTTCTTTTCAAGCATGAAATTCAAACAGTGTTTGACTTTCTGCTTTGACCTTGAAATTGGTCAACACAAAGTTCGTTTGAACTTTGCAACGTGAGCATAATCACAATGGTTATAGTCCCTTGTGACTATACCTACTGATTACCACGTTGATTAGTTGAATTGACGAGTCAAAGTTTCGGTCAAAATACCTGTTTATGCGTATTTTGCAACGAAGCTATTTTTGGGTATCAAAACACTTTGTTTTGATATCAAACTTGTTTTCTAACCTAGTTAAACATGTTTTAACATGTTTAACTCATCACTTTTAGTCTGGTGCTTGTTTAGGGTGATAAGTCAAGCGGTCTTAACAACCGCTTAGACTATCGAACCCGACCCATTTGGTCAATCATTAGGATCCGACCAAAAACATTATGTGACCATAGTTTTATAGGGAATAACCTTTCGAGGTTATACCTTATGGTCACTTAGTTTAATTAGTTGTATGATAGGTAGTTTATATGCCTTAGGTAAATGACCAAAATGCCCTTTTTGCGCATAAATTCATCTTAAGCATAAGTAACCTAAATTTTGACATCTAAACTGATTAGGTAACATTATTAGACATGTTAAGGCATATAATACTTGTCATAGGACTAGTTAGGCGGTCCGAACGCGTTTTACGCGAACGACGTGTTAAAGTAGCGTAGACTACCTTAACGAGTCGTAACGGGTCATAAGCACTTAGGATAGGTTCCGATTTAGAATGTAGGCTTTGTTAAACCATTTTACATGAGTTCCTATACTCATTTGGTTTACGAAGCCTCATTTTATCCGATCTTCCGATTTAGGTCCGGTTTATTAACGTAGTTACCTATATTAGGTGCCGATTGATTCTGTGATCCTTCTAGCGTTGTTTGATTGTTATCTCAAGACTACTAAGAAATATCAAGTGAGTACATAGTCCCCTCTAGTGTTTTCAAATATTTTGGGGTGATTCACATGTTCCTACTTGTTATTTTCATGCTTTTCGTGCTTTCATAACACATACTTGCTATGTTCATTAGTACACATATAGTACATGATTTCATTTATGATTTGCTATGTATGTATACTTGGCATGCTAGCACATTGATTTTCATAAACATTTTTGTTGCATATGTTCACTCAAAATATGGACACATTGATTTACATTAAACATTTCTACTTTGTATGTTCACTTAGCATATTTAGTACATTATTTTCTCATAACTGTAAGACCCTTAGTCCATTTTAATCGGTTAACCAATAAATTTCGATTATAATAGTGTATTAAGATTTAATATACACTTAAAAATATGAGTTTGTTAAAACATTTTACTAAATAAAACATTCCAACATTTTGTAATTTAATTCGCCGTTTAAAATGTGACAACGAAACTATTCGCGGAAGCTTTAATCTCGTGTGTTCGGTTCTTCGTCGGGCTCAGTCGTCATCCGGTGCTGCTAGGCAACCTACATTCCATAAACATGAAATGATTTTAGTCATAAGTGGTTTAAAACTTGTTTAAACGGATTCGCGAAACAAAACTTAACAAAAATAACTGGGCGCCACCGTAACTTACGGTAGCCACCGTAAGTTACGGTAGCCACTGGGTTTTCTGGGGCTGCCATAAGGCAGTACAATTCCACCGTAACACTTCAGCCTCTACCGTAAGTTACGGTAGCCACCGTAACTTACGGTAGCTCCCTGGACAGAATGTTTTGCAGCTTATGCTGCATTTTCCAGCTCCAATTCTTTTTACGAAAACGTGCATAACTTTTAATCTACACATCCGTTTTGCGCGATTCTTTTTCCTACGCGTTCTTAATTTGATTCTCCATCTTATGGAGTTAACATCCGACATCCGGATTGACAAATTTATAGAGTTTTAAGCTTTAGGCTCAAGTTAAAATTCACCTATTTTGACCCATTCATGTATTTATCAAACAAACTTGTTTGTTTGATTCCAAATCCTCGTGAATATCCTAATTTCTATATTGTCTATCATATTTAGCTCAAACCACGGGTTTCCTACGCACTTTAAACCCGCTTATACTCAAGTGCTTATTTTGACCCGTTAAGGGCATTTATGTCCTTTTAAGCATAATTTCGCTCATTGCCCTTATGCCTCATAATTCCACTCGTTCAATTTGGTTAGTCTTCCACCACAACCTTGAACGTGGTGGATTTAATGTAATAGACTATTTATTCTGAGTTTTATCCCTCAAATATATTATTTTTGCGGCAATACACATTTTTAGGCATTTAACCCTTGATAGTTTATGCCTACAATTTTCATACGCATCTAAAGGTTACAAAATCATAATATAAGTTCCTAACCAATCTTTATGGGTCGTTTGCCCAATTTACCCTTCAAGGGCGTTTTAGTCAACATTAGCCCCTTACTTACTATGAAGGGCTTTTGCTACATATTTGGGCATGAAGTATGTTATCCACAACCATATTTACACGTACCTGGCTCGGGTCAACTTATTGACCCGTTTCGATACCTTGCCTCTATAATATGATAATTCGTAGCACTTTAATCCATAAACCATTATTATCCTGTAAGCATAAGACTTGACACGTACTTATTAGTCGTCATTTGTCAACTGGCACTAAAAGTCACCCCTTGACCCGTTTGGTCTAAACGACCAAACATTTTGCATTTGAATTTAGAATGGTATATATATATACCATCTCGTTATTTAACCCATTTCGGCTTACGCCGTAGGGTATCTTATAACTTTTATTTATATTTATCGGCAACCGACTAAATTACCATTTTATCCCTATCCTTATTATGAGTTACCCCATACGGTAACATCTCAAGATTCATTGTATGCTTGTCATTTACGGCTATATTACCATTTACCCATATTTACCATTCATCTTGGTTTTTATTAATTTTGTGTATGTCTCGACTCGTATCATTTGCGTCGGAAATCCATATTTTCCAATATTGTTTTTATCGAGTTTAAAAGTTATAGAATAAATAAGTATTCTACAAAATGGTGTAAGTTTCACTTACCTTGCATCCGGTTATTGCTCTTTTCGCGTACCCGATCCGTTTAACCCGCTTCTTTCCCAAGCCTCCATCTAGCTTGTCAAGAGTCAAACTATCATCATAATTCATAAGACGGTTAGATTAGTCATCATTATTATGACTATTTCATCTTACGGATTTTATGTCAAAACTTCTATTCTACTTCATCATTGGTTAGTTTGACTTTCTAAAATCAACTACCTTTAATCATATAATATGCACAATCAAGGCAAATCAATATTATGATTAGAAATCGTTTTATCCCATATCTTATGTAATTAGTCAAGTTAACTATGATGATTTTAAACATGTGTATATCATCATCTTCACTACATAATCAAAACCCACTTGTCTAAAAGTGGTAAATCATCAAATTACTCAAATCATAGCAATTTTACTTAAATTTTCTACTTAGGGTTTGTTCCTAAGCAATCACACTTCATAAATTCGGCCATAGCCTCTACGATTCATGCACAGATCGCATCATGCAAAGTTAACTAATTTTTCACAACTTCATGAATGTTAGAAATTCGACATACCTTACGATCCCCTTGACTTGGTGATCGTTTCTATGTATTCAAATCTGGATTTGGCCTTCGATTGATCCTTCAATTTGAAGGTTTTATTGAGTTTTAGGGTTAGCTCCCATGGAGCTTGTCTCCTGATCATCTCACGCACGCACACACACAAGAGTGTGTGTGTTATGTTTTGTTTTTAAGTTTATAATTCCATTTTCAAGATACCTGGCTTTGGTCCCTCATGTTTGGTTAGTTATTAATTAGGTCACAACCTAATTATTTTCAACAATATTCCCACTTATTAACTAGGTTTAATATTCCTAGTTAATTTAGCGGGTTCGGGAATATTTATGACTAAGTTTATTTTAGGTCTCGTAAACTCGGGCATTTTATAAACTTTATTTTCCTTAGAAGCATTTATTCACGTTTTATTAAATATTAGGTTTATCTATTTAAATCCTAATATTTACCGGGTTACTTTTACCGCTAACGGTATTTTACCCGTCTTTTAGTATTTACGGGGTTTGATTACCAAACCCGTTTTCGGGGTGTTACAAGTCTACCCCCCTTAAAGAGGTTTCGTCCCCGAAACCTTTCTCACATACTTTACTAGATTAGATCATTCGAACCTTAGCTTTGGTGATCACTTGAGCATTGCTCGCACATAATACTCTTACCAGGGAAGTAGGGTAATGTGCTTTTGGTTTCAAAGCGTATACGCCTTTTATGTGTATGGCCTCGCAGGCCGATACTTTCATTTTGTATTTCTTATTCTGGTCCTTTATTTGACCAAGCTATCATCTGATCACTCGGTTATATTTATTTTCAACATGCTTACTTCAAGCTAATCTTATACCGACAAGTGCTCGTATAAGTCGTAACACTAATCTGACTTTGAAAGGTTTTACCGGCTAGACTGATTAGTCGCCGTCATTTTACTCCCCGTCATTAGGGTATATCTTATTGCCAACCCGGCCTTTTACGATCTCTTCGCTTTTAACCCATTTAGTTAACTTAGCGAAACCCATCGCTTTTATACGAACTTTATCTCCCGTTATTATTTTACGCCGGAGGTAACAACCAGTTTCCTCGTCTTATACTATTGACCCGTAGGTTATTTCACTTAGCCTCGTAGGCTATTTCTTTAAATTTTCACCTTTTTGCCTTTTTAAGGTGAAACCCCGACAATTCGTTTCTTTCTATCTGTGACCCAAAGGTCTTCTTGGTCTCGCGGACCTTAGCCTCGTTTATAATCTCGTAGGTTATGATAATCCCGTAGATCATCTTTTATTCAAGTCTTTATTCAAATGTATATATATACATATATAGCTCCAAGGCACCCCTTGTTATATTTGGAATCATTTATTTTCGCTTTTGATTTTTAGTTGACCTTGACCGTGTTCTAAAGCTTCATTCGTTTACTTTCGAACTAATCTTCCGACTTTATGACTCCTTACTTTATTTACACATCGATTTGTTTTACGCTCATCGTTTCCCGGTTCATAATTATACTTCTTTACAACCCATTAATCGGGTTCTTTTATCTTAATGTTTTTAACGCCTATAATCCTTTGCATAGGTTTATTAATATTTCTCACTTTCATTTACTCGGTTCGTGATTACTTATTTTAGCAAGCGTTGTCCTTTATTAAATTCGTTTGACTTGTCGCGTGAAAATTCATCACTTATGAATGTCAAACTTCATTCTTTGTTCGACCAGTTCAACTTTAAAATAGTTGAACGTAAACTTATCAAAATTTCTATTTGCAGTGTCTTATCGTCTTTTATTCATAACTCGAAACCCGAGTCTTTTTACTTTCCATCCGAATTCCCGTTTCTCGGTCTACTCATGTGTTTAACTCCTTACCCATCAACCAGGTGTTTTACCGAAGTTGTTATTATTGCAACTCTTCCGGTATGCATTAAGACTTCGTTTCACTTTTATATTCCGACTTTGTCCTCAGGTTTGGCGTTTTACAAAAACGACCCGTTAAGAGTCATATTTGCATTCTCCGGGTTCGAGTGTAAGTACACCCCCTCCCAATGCATATCTTACTCATTTTACATATTTGCATTTTTTGGGTTCGAGTATAAGTACACTCTCTCCCAATATATATCTTAGTTATTTTACATTAATCTTTGTCCCCTTCTCTCGGGCTCATTATCCTAATGTAATACGTTTCCGTCACCCGGCTGTGCGCTTACATTATTATCAAGTATTTTGCTCTTTTGATTCATTTGGGTACTTTTAATTTGTCCCATTCACCCCGTCCTTACTACATCAGATGTAAATGTGTCCGCTATAAGAAGCTCATGATATCATATGCCACTACACACATGACCCTTTTATAGTTTTCACATTACGCCCTATGTAAGTAACGCCTCTATTTAGTTTTCTTGGAAATAATATCCTGGATTGGTATTCTATTCAGGTTTTCCAAGTTTCTAATTTACATATGCAACAATCATTCTCTACATGTTTGTTGCATATTGCTATTTGTGCGATTATATTTAAAAGCGCGCACCTGGTAATGCTTGCCCCGACGGGCGTTCCTCGCCATTAACCTTGTTCACGGTCGTTACGCGATTTAGTCCTTGGTGAGCATGCTCCTCTTGTCATACTTCGGACCATTCCTCTATCATATCTGTAATTTGTTTAACCCTTGTCATCTTTAAATGCAAGTGTCCTTTTAATTAAAACATTCACAAAAGTTAGCCATGTCAACTTTACTAAACGGCCGTATCATAATACAAGGCTTTTCTACCATATGTGTCAATGCACGAAATTTTGTAAGCTATATCTATCATTTGATTGGGGTAACGTGTATTACACGGTTACCCTATGTGTTGTTTACAACACTTTAATACGCTAAACCATTAACATACATGCACTTACCGGATTTGCGATCAAGCCTCGAATCGAACACATTTGTCAACAACCTTGAGCTCTGATTACCAACTTGTAAGACCCTTAGTCCATTTTAATCGGTTAACCAATAAATTTCGATTATAATAGTGTATTAAGATTTAATATACACTTAATAATACGAGTTTGTTAAAACATTTTACTAAATAAAACATTCCAACATTTTGTAATTTAATTCGCCGTTTTAAAACGTGACAACAAAACTATTAGCGGAAGCTTTAATCTCGTGTGTTCGGTTCTTCGTCGGGTTCAGTCGTCATCCGGTGCTGCTAGGCAACCTACATTCCATAAACATGAAATGATTTTAGTCATACGTGGTTTAAAACTTGTTTAAACGGATTCGCGAAACAAAACTTAACAAAAATAACAGGGCGCCATCGTAACTTACGGTAGCCACCGTAAGTTACGGTAGCCACTGGGTTTTCTGGGGCTGCCGTAAGGCAGTACAATTCCACCGTAACACTTCAGCCTCTACTGTAAGTTACGGTAGCCACCGTAACTTACGGTAGCTCCCTGGACAGAATGTTTTGCAGCTTATGCTGAATTTTCCAGCTCCAATTCTTTTTACGAAAATGTGCATAACTTTTAATCTACACATCCGTTTTGCGCGATTCTTTTTCCTACGCGTTCTTAATTTGATTCTCCATCTTATGGAGTTAACATCCGACATCCGGATTGACAAATTTATAGAGTTTTAAGCTTTAGGATTAAGTTAAAATTCACCTATTTTGACCCATTCATGTATTTATCAAACAAACTTGTTTGTTTGATTCCAAATCCTCATGAATCTCCTAATTTATATATTGTCTATCATATTTAGCTCAAACCACGGGTCTCCTACGCACTTTAAACCCGCTTATACTCAAGTGCTTATTTTGACCCGTTAAGGGCATTTATGTCCTTTTAAGCATAATTTCGCTCATTTCCCTTATGCCTCATAATTCCACTCGTTCATTTTGGTTAGTCTTCCACCACAACCTTGAACGTGGTGGATTTAATGTAATAGACTATTTATTCTGAGTTTTATCCCTCAAATATGTTATTTTTGCGGCAATACACATTTTAAGGCATTTAACCCTTGATAGTTTATGCCTACAATTTTCATACGCATCTAAAGGTTACAAAATCATAATATAAGTTCCTAACCAACCTTTATGGGTCGTTTGCCCAGTTTACCCTTCAAGGGCGTTTTAGTGAACATTAGCCCCTCACTTACTATGAAGGGCTTTTGCTACATATTTGGGCATGAAGTATGTTATCCACAACCATATTTACACGTACCTGGCTCGGGTCAACTTATTGACCCGTTTCGATACCTTGCCTCTATAATATGCTAATTCGTAGCACTTTAATCCATAAACCATTATTATCCTGTAAGCATAAGACTTGACACGTACTTATTAGTCGTCATTTGTCAACTGGCACTAAAAGTCACCCCTTGAACCGTTTGGTCTAAACGACCAAACATTTTGCATTTGAATTTAGAATGGTATATATATATACCATCTCGTTATTTAACCCATTTCGGCTTACGCCGTAGGGTATCTTATAACTTTTATTTATATTTATCGGCAACCGACTAAATTACCATTTTATCCCTATCCTTATTATGAGTTACCCCATACGGTAACATCTCAAGATTCATTGTATGCTTGTCATTTACGGCTATATTACCATTTACCCATATTTACCATTCATCATGGTTTTTATCAATTTTTGTGTATGTCTCGACTCGTATCATTTGTGTCAGAAATCCATATTTTCCAATATTATTTTTATCGAGTTTAAAACTTATAGAATAAATAAGTATTCTACAAAATGGTGTAAGTTTCACTTACCTTCACGAAGATCAAGGAAGCGTAAAGCTTCAAAGAATCTTTCAGCGGTTGCTCCTGTAACATCTGTGCTTGTAATCATTGTGAACAGTTCAGTTATCAATAAAACAATGTTATTTGATCCCAATGTTTGTTTGGTTGTGTTTTACATTTTTCATGTTTTGACTTTTGTCCAATTTCAAACTTTACATCACTTTCTGGAGAGTTATACGCAAACTGGTGCGTAAACGTAATCAGTTTAATGTGACAAATACTCTGGAACATCAACATATGCTTAACATACCTTAAATAACCTTTACATAACTTAGAAATAAGTTTTGAAGGCTTTGGTATGGCAAAAACAAGTTAATTCGCCTACAGGGACTAAACTTGACAAACTGCGAAAGTATGCCAATTTGAACTGTAACAGACATTCCGGAACATGACCATAAGTTAAACATACCATAAATATCCTTTACATAGCTTAGAAATAGGCTTTGAGGGGTTCGGTATGCTAAAATAAACTTTTGGGTCATTCAGGGACTAAAAGTGTCAAAAAGTGCACAAGTTTGCATTTTCGCGCATAACTTACGTTCTGAATACATCCGGACATCCAAAAATTTATGTAAGAATGACTATATTATGCTTTAGTGTTTGGCTTGCCAAAAATCCATTCGTTGCGTCATTTGGATCGTTTTTCGCGCTTATGCGCATTCCGTCGTAATTAAGCGAACATCGCGTTCGTACGACCAAACGAACCAACACCCGGCATATTTTTGAGCATGTTTCATGTCCACAATGTTTAGGCATCATTTTAGGGCCTTAAAGTTGGCTTTAAGGGCCTTAGAAGTGTCGGAAATGGCCTTAAACACGTGCAGGGACCAAAACTGTAATTTCAGCAAATTTGTGCTGATCAGACAAGGCCATGCGGCCCGCCTGAGCTTTGTCTGATCCTGAAGCGGGCCGCATCAGACTAACAGACAGCAAAAACATGCAGAAACTTTGAATCTGGTCCATTTCACTTATGCACATGGTATTTTTCAATACTATGGGCTCAAATGGTTTTGTAATACCATGTTCTTGATGTGTATGGCCAAGATCGAATCACGTTTTCCAAGAAACGATCCTAACGGTTTGGGAAACACTATAAATACCCCATGCCATCCATTGCTAAACTCACTAGAATTTTGATTTGAGAAACTCTAAGTTGAAACCATTGTTTCATACCTGAGATTCTTGAATCGAGATTAGCATTCGGGGACCCTTCGTAAGTATTCTTTCGTTCTTTTATTGCTTTTCGAGTCTTTTCGAGTCTTTTCGAGTCTGAAAGTCAAACTTTGTTTGACTTTCTGCGTTGACCAGTTTATGGTCAATGCGAAGTTCGTTTGAACTTCGCAACGTGAGTGTAATCACGTTGGTTATAGTCCCTTGGGACTATGCCTACTGATTACCACGTTATCTAGGGTCGTAGGGTAAGCGATCTAATAAATCGCTTATACCTTCGAACCCGACCCATTTGGTCGATCATTAGGATCCGACCAAACACATTAGGTGACCATAGTAGGTAGGGAATAACCTTCCGAGGTTATACCCTATGGTCACATCGTTTGAGTAGTTGTATGATAGGTAGTTTATATGCCTTAGGTAAATTACCAGAATACCCTTTTCATGTATAATTGGTAATTAAGCATATGTAACCTAAACCTTTGTCACATAACTGATTATGTAACATGTTTAGGCATATTCTACTTGTCATAGGACTAGTTAGGCGGTCCGAACGCGTTTCACGCGAACGACGCGTTAAAGTAGCATAAGCTACCTAAACGGGTCGTAATGGGTCGTAAACAATTATGTTAGGTTTCAATTAGTATGTAGGCTTTGTTAAACCATATTACACGAGTCTCCATACTCGTTTGGTTTACGAACCCTCATGCTACCCGATCTTCCGATTTAGGTCCGGTTTATTAACATAGTTACCTATATTAGGTGCCGTTTGATTCCGTGATCTCTATCATTGTTTGGTTGTCACTCCAGGACTACTGAGTAATCTCAAGTGAGTACATAGAACCCCTCTTTTACTGTTTTCCAAACATTTTGGGGTGGAACACATGTGCCTACTTGTTACTTTCATGCTTTCCTGTTTTCACATCATATACCTGCTATGTTCGTTAGTACATTATAGTACATGATTTCATTACATTTCATACTATGTATGCCCATTGTGTGCGTACTTAGTACATTGCTTTACATTACATTTCATGCTATGTATGCCCATTGTGTGCGTACTTAGTACATTGCTTTACATTACATTTCATGCTATGTATGCCCATTGTGTGCATACTTAGTACATTACTTTACATTACATTTCATGCTATGTATGCCCATTGTGTGCGTACTTAGTACATTTGTTTCACGTCACACGCTATGTATGTCCATTTGTTACATACTTAGTACAGTTTTTTTCATAACATGTTTACATTTTGGTATGACATTTGGGTTGTTTACAATGGAACAATACATTCATTAACATTAGCTACGCCGTTCGTTAGTAGGTAGTGGTACCATAGGAATTGACAACTCCCGTTCCTGAAATCCTGGGTTTGTTTGGATTGGAAGGAATGCCCGAATTCGATATACATAACTTAGATAAACCTTTAATTTGTTTAAGGGTTTATCGCCACAGTCTCAAGGCTTGGATGTATGCATTTTCATAATACCGCATAGATGTTTGTATCAGTATAGCATGCATTTGTTACACAAAACATAACTTTGATTTAAACTGTGTTTTACTTCAATACCTTGTTTTTGTGCATTATACATATGGTTTAGTTGATATATTTCACTTACCATACATGACATTTTTGGTTACACATTACATGATCTACATTAAACATAAACATTTTGACATTGATATACATAGTTGGTGGTTTACATTGGACATAGACATTTCGACATGGTTTACACATTAACACATAACAATTCATTTATACATGAACAATTTACATTGATGGTTGGTTTGAGTAAGCGATTTGAGTAACGAGGCGTGTGTAATATGATACAAACATGGTGGATACGCCGCTGGTACTTCTTATAAACAAGTGTTTGTATGATATTACATGTCGTAGCGTTACTTAAATCATTTCAATATTTAACATATTACGTTTTACATAAACAACTTATCTTCACAAGACATTGATTTATAAAACAACTTATTTTATGCAAACTCATTTTTCTTGATTATTCATTTAACCTTACATTTATTTATACATATCATCTGATCTTATCGTTTTTCAAATGATTTACAAGACAAAGCAAAGTACGAGGTTCATGACTAAACATTTTCTTAAACATAAGTCATGAACCTTATTTTCGTAAACCTATGTATCTCACAAGCATTTTTATGCTGACGTACCTATTTTCATATGTGTTTTCAGGAGCTTTTCCGTAGGATGATGATCGTGACACTAGGGCGGACCTGTGCCTTAGAGACTAAAAATGGAGATAGACTTGTTTAATTATGTTATAAACTATTTGTTTCCTGTTTAAGACAATGTAACACTCTTGTTTAATAAATAAAATATAACTTTGTATGCCATGGTTGTGAAACAATTAATTCTGTTACAACACTCCCCGACGTTTCCGCCACGTTTTGTATGTTACACGTGGTCGGGGTGTGACAGAAGAGTTGGTATCAGAGCCAATGGTTATAGGGAATTAGGTTATTAGCAATGCTTTGACCTAGACTATAACCTTTCTAGGACCCTAACACAAGTTATCTGGTGTTTAGATCTTAAAACATGTACATCACCTATCCTTAGGTGATTATCAAAACAAGAACCAAATTTTCCGAAACGATTTTTGAAAAAACAATCATCTGTTTTTGAATGATTTATTACAAGGTTTTGAACCCTCTATTGTAAGGTTTTGAACCCTATGTTATATGGTTTTGAACCCCTTTGAATTTTCAAAATCTCGTCAAGGTTTTGGGTTTTAAATAATGTGAACACGTGCAAACTGGAAGGGTGAATGCCTGTATTCTGGGTTTTCTGTCTAGGCAAGCACTTCGTATATATCTCATCAGACGCGAGACCAGTTGTGCTTACCTGGGAATTCTTGGGATGAGTGTTCACTTATAGGCGAGCATGTCTTCGCGATACATTATTTTTGACCCATTTACTTTGATTAGTCACTGTGTGTCATTTGTTTGCTTGGTAATGCGGACGAATGACCACCATCTTTGCTTTTGTTGATTTTGTTTCATCTCATTCTCTTCATCCAATCATCTCATTCGTTTCCTTTCATGTTTTCCTCTTTTAGAATGCCTCCTCGACGCGAGAACCAGATAGCGACTGCCGAACTGGCAGAAATCATTGCGCAGCAGATGGCTGCTCAATTCCCAAATCTCTTTGCTCAATGGAACCAAGCCAACAACAACAACAATGGTCCATGCAATTTCAAGACTTTTAACTCGGCTAAACCACTCAAGTTTAGTGGTTCTGAAGGAGCGACTGGGCTTCTTCAGTGGTTCGAGAGCATTGAGAATACTTTTCGCCACGTGCAGTGTGCTGGCAATCGCAAGGTCGAGTTTTCTTCAAGTGTGTTTCAGAAGAGGGCTCTCACATGGTGGAACGGGGTTATGAGGGACCGTGGTGCAGAAATTGCTCTCGCACAGACATGGGCTGAACTTAGAGCCCTTATGATGAGGGAATTCTGTCCTTGTCATGAGCAGCGAGCTTTGGAGAAGGAATTTGATGTTTTGAAGCAAGATAGTGGTGAGCACAGGGCGTATACTGATAGGTTTGAGGAGCTGAGTTTGTTATGCCCAATGATGGTCACCCCACTCGACAAGGCTATCGAAAGGTACATCGACGGCCTACCTGACTCAGTGCAAGACATCATTACTGGTAGTAACCTTGCCACCCTCCGTTAGGCGATCGAGTTATCAGCGACATTGACTGAGTCGCAGATTCGGAAGAATAAGTTACACAGGAAGGGTGACAAGGGCAAGAAGCAGTCGGCTGACAATGAAGATAGCAAGAAAGGTCAAAACAAGAATGGAAAGAATTTTGGTTCTTCGAGAGGGTCAAGGAAGCGTAAGGCTTCCCAAAACTATGCTGTCACTGCCCAAGCTAACCAGGCAGCTCCCAACCAACCCGCACAACCTCCAGCAAAGAAACCCTATTCAGGGAATGCACCTTTGTGCAATTGATGCAACAGTCACCATCAGCCGCAACATCAGTGTCGCTTCTGTAATAACTGTGGGAAGTCGGGTCATCTTGCCAATGTTTGTCGGTTTGCTCAGAATCAGGCAGTTCAGAACCCGGCTCAACAAGTTGCTCATCCTCCTGCTCAGCAACAGGGTCAAGCTGCACGACCACAATACCCACCAGGTGCTTGTTATAACTGTGGGGATCTGACCCACTACAGAAACCGATGCCCAAGGCTAGCCAACCAGAATCAGAATCAGAATCCAAACCAAAATCAGGCTCCGGCTCGAGGTCGAGTCTTCAACATGAATGCTCAAGAGGCGCAGGCAGACAATGAAGTGGTGAACGGTACGTTCTTTATTAATAATCAGCCTGCATCTGTTCTCTTTGATTCGGGTGCCGATAAGAGTTTTGTGTCATTGTCTTTTGAGCAAATGCTTCGCGTGTCTAGAACGAAACTAGGTAAACCTTTGACAGTAGAAGTTGCTAGTGGTGAACCCATTGTTCTTGATTCTGTTCTTCGCAACTGCCAGTTGAACCTTAACGACCATCTTTTTCCTATCGACCTCACGCCAATGCAACTTGGAAGCTTCGACGTCATTGTAGGTATGGATTGGTTATCCAAGCATCGCGCAGAGATAGTTTGTTCTGAGAAGATTGTTCGTGTGCCGCTTTCGACAGGTGAGATCATACAGGTTCAAGGTGAGAAACCGTCTGGTGGCCTCAAACTCATGTCTTGTTTTAAAGCTCGGAAATATCTGCGGAAGAACTATGTGGCTTTCTTAGCACATGTTACAGCAGATAAAGGCAAGGGTAAGTCTATTTCAGATATTCCTGTCGTTCGGGATTATTCTGAAGTATTCCCTGAAGAGTTACCTGGTCTACCCCCAGCATGCCAAGTCGAGTTCCGCATTGATCTCATACCTGGTGCAAATCCCATTGCCAGAGCTCCATATCGTCTTGCACCGTCTGAGATGCAAGAGTTATCTAAGCAGCTTCAGGAACTCTCCGACAAAGGTTTTATCCGTCCTAGCTTTTCACCTTGGGGTGCTCCCGTTCTTTTTGTCAAGAAGAAGGATGGATCCTTTAGGATGTGTATCGATTATCGTGAGCTTAACAAGCTTACCATCAAGAATCGATATCCCCTACCGCGCATAGACGATCTCTTTGATCAGCTACAGGGCGCTTCTTATTTTTTGAAGATTGATCTACGTTCCGGATATCATCAACTTCGTGTGCATGAAGAAGATATTCCCAAGACAGCGTTCCGTACTCGTTATGGGCATTATGAATTCATAGTCATGCCATTCGGTTTGACTAATGCTCCTGCTGTTTTCATGGACTTAATGAATAGGGTCTGCAAGCCTTATTTGGATCAGTTCGTCATTGTTTTTATTGACGACATCTTGATTTACTCTAAGACGCGAGCTGATCACGAGCAACATCTTCGTCTTACTTTGGAACTCCTAAAGAAAGAGCAACTTTTCGACAAATTTTCCAAGTGTGAATTTTGGCTTAAAGAAGTTCAATTTTTGGGGCACATTATCAACGAACGAGGTATTCAGGTAGATCCCTCCAAGATCAGTGCGATTAAGGATTGGGATACACCTTCTACTCCTACTGAAGTTCGTTCTTTTCTTGGTCTAGCGGGTTATTACCGCCGCTTCATTGAAAACTTCTCAAAGATTGCAGTTCCTCTAACTGCTCTAACTCAGAAGAACAAACCCTTTGATTGGGGATTCAAACAAGAGGAAGCTTTTCAACACTTGAAGCAGAAGCTTTGCGATGCGCCTGTTCTATCATTTCCTGAGGGTGATGATGATTTTGTCGTGTATTGTGATGCATCGAAATTGGGTCTTGGTTGTGTTCTGATGCAAAGGAACAAAGTCATAGCCTACGCATCGAGGCAGTTGAAGATACATGAGAAAAACTACACCACTCATGACCTTGAGTTGGGTGCAGTTGTTTTCGCTCTCAAGATCTGGAGACACTATTTGTACGGTACAAAATGTGTGGTTTTCACTGACCACAAAAGTCTTCAGCATATCTTCAATCAGAAAGAACTTAACATGAGGCAAGGACGTTGGGTTGAGCTTTTAAACGACTATGACTGCGAAATTCGCTACCATCCTGGTAAGGCGAATGTCGTAGCTGATGCATTGAGTCGTAAGGAACGTACTAAGCTTCATTGTGTACGTGTTCAATCTGTTATTCAAGCTCGATCCGATATCCAAGCACGCATTTCTCAGGCTCAACAATCTTGTGTTTCACAAGGTTTGATGGATAAGGAATTTCCCTATCACATAACACCTGCTCTGGAACTGAAGGACAATGGATCGTATTACTTCATGGACCGTTTGTGGGTCCCAAGCCAGGATGATCTTCGTACCTTGCTTATGGATGAAGCCCATAAGTCTCGTTATTCTATTCATCCGGGCTCAGATAAGATGTATAAGGATCTTCGTATTCAGTATTGGTGGCCTGGTATGAAGAAAGACATTGCCTTATACGTATCAAAATGCCTTACTTGTCTTAAGGTTAAGGCTGAACATCAGCGTCCTTCGGGTTTATTGGTGCAATCGGAGATCCCAGTTTGGAAATGGGAAAACATTACTATGGATCTCATTACTAAACTTCCGCGTACAAAGAAAGGTCATGATGCCATCTGGGTAGTCGTTGATCGTCTTACTAAGTCAGCACATTTCTTGCCAATCCGTGAGGACTTTCCTGCTGACAGACTTACAAAAATCTATGTGGATGAAATTGTAGCCCGACATGGTGTTCCTTTGAACATCATTTCTGACAGAGATGCTCGTTTCACTTCTCATTTTTGGAGAACCATGCAATCTGCTATGGGGACCCAACTTAATCTGAGCACAGCTTATCATCCGCAAACGGATGGTCAATCTGAGAGAACAATCCAGACTCTGGAGGATATGCTTAGAGCTTGTGTGATCGATTTTGGTGGTAGTTGGGATTCACATCTTCAGTTGATTGAATTCTCCTACAACAACAGTTATCACACCAGCATCAAAATGGCTCCTTTCGAGGCTCTATATGGTCGAAAATGTCGTTCACCAGTCTGCTGGAATGAGATCGGCGAGGCTCAGATTACTGGACCTGCCCTCATTTTAGAGACAACTTATAAGGTCAAGAAAGTTCGTGATAACCTTCAGACAGCTAGAAGCCGTCAAAAGAGTTACGCGGATCCAAAACGCAAACCCTTGGAATTTCAAGTCGGTGATCGAGTATTACTTAAGGTCTCACCTTGGAAAGGTGTGATCAGATTTGGAAAGAAAGGAAAACTTGCACCTAGATACGTTGGACCATTCAAGATCGTCGAAAGAATCGGAAAGGTAGCCTACAGACTTGAGTTACCTCCTGAACTTGGAAATGTTCATCCAATTTTTCACGTATCCAATCTTAAGGGGTGTTTAGCTGATGAGAACCTCCACATACCGCTTGACGAAATTCGTGTGGGCAAAACACTGAAATTTGTTGAGAAGCCAGTGGAAATCATGGAACGTGAATCAAGTGGCTCAAACGCAAGCGCATTCCTTTGGTCAAAGTTCGCTGGGAAGCTAAACGTGGACCCGAGTTTACTTGGGAACGCGAAGATCATATGAAGGCGAAATATCCGCATCTTTTCCCACGAGTTTCCTCTAAATAAATTTCGGGACGAAATTTCCACAAGTAGGGGAGACTGTAACATCTGTGCTTGTAATCATTGTGAACAGTTCAGTTATCAATAAAACAATGTTATTTGATCCCAATGTTTGTTTGGTTGTGTTTTACATTTTTCATGTTTTGACTTTTGTCCAATTTCAAACTTTACATCACTTTCTAGAGAGTTATACGCAAACTGGTGCGTAAACGTAATCAGTTTAATGCGAAAAATACTCCGGAACATCAACATATGCTTAACATACCTTAAATAACCTTTACATAACTTAGAAATAAGTTTTGAAGGCTTTGGTATGGCAAAAACAAGTTAATTCGCCTACAGGGACTAAACTTGACAAACTGCGAAAGTATGCCAATTTGAACTGTAACAGACATTCCGGAACATGACCATAAGTTAAACATACCATAAATATCCTTTACATAGCGTAGAAATAGGCTTTGAGGGGTTCGGTATGCTAAAATAAACTTTTGGGTCATTCAGGGACTAAAAGTGTCAAAAAGTGCACAAGTTTGCATTTTCGCGCATAACTTACGTTCTGAATACATCCGGACATCCAAAAATTTATGTAAGAATGACTATATTATGCTTTAGTGTTTGGCTTGCCAAAAATCCATTCGTTGCGTCATTTGGATCGTTTTTCGCGCTTATGCGCATTCCGTCGTAATTAAGCGAACATCGCGTTCGTACGACCAAACGAACCAACACCCGGCATATTTTTGAGCATGTTTCATGTCCACAATGTTTAGGCATCATTTTAGGGCCTTAAAGTTGGCTTTACGGGCCTTAGAAGTGTCGGAAATGGCCTTAAACACGTGCAGGGACCAAAACTGTAATTTCAGCAAATTTGTGCTGATCAGACAAGGCCATGCGGCCCGCCTGAGCTTTGTCTGATCCTGAAGCGGGCCGCATCAGACTAACAGACAGCAAAAACATGCAGAAACTTTGAATCTGGTCCATTTCACTTATGCACATGGTATTTTTCAATACTATGGGCTCAAATGGTTTTGTAATACCATGTTCTTGATGTGTATGGCCAAGATCGAATCACGTTTTCCAAGAAACGATCCTAACGGTTCGGGAAACACTATAAATACCCCATGCCATCCATTGCTAAACTCATTAGAATTTTGATTTGAGAAACTCTAAGTTGAAACCATTGTTTTATACCTGAGATTCTTGAATCGAGATTAGCATTCGGGGACCCTTCGTAAGTATTCTTTCATTCTTTTATTGCTATTCGAGTCTTTTCGAGTCTGAAAGTCAAACTTTGTTTGACTTTCTGCGTTGACCAGTTTATGGTCAATGCGAAGTTCGTTTGAACTTCGCAACGTGAGTGTAATCACGTTGGTTATAGTCCCTTGGGACTATGCCTACTGATTACCACGTTATCTAGGGTCGTAGGGTAAGCGATCTAATAAATCGCTTATACCTTCGAACCCGACCCATTTGGTCGATCATTAGGATCCGACCAAACACATTAGGTGACCATAGTAGGTAGGGAATAACCTTCCGAGGTTATACCCTATGGTCACATCGTTTGAGTAGTTGTATGATAGGTAGTTTATATGCCTTAGGTAAATTACCAGAATACCCTTTTCATGTATAATTGGTAATTAAGCATATGTAACCTAAACCTTTGTCACATAACTGATTATGTAACATGTTTAGGCATATTCTACTTGTCATAGGACTAGTTAGGCGATCTGAACGCGTTTCACGCGAACGACGCGTTAAAGTAGCATAAGCTACCTAAACGGGTCGTAATGGGTCGTAAACAATTATGTTAGGTTTCAATTAGTATGTAGGCTTTGTTAAACCATATTACACGAGTCTCCATACTCGTTTGGTTTACGAACCCTCATGCTACCCGATCTTTCGATTTAGGTCCGGTTTATTAACATAGTTACCTATATTAGGTTCCGTTTGATTCCGTGATCTCTATCATTGTTTGGTTGTCACTCCAGGACTACTGAGTAATCTCAAGTGAGTACATAGAACCCCTCTTTTACTGTTTTCCAAACATTTTGGGGTGGAACACATGTGCCTACTTGTTACTTTCATGCTTTCCTGTTTTCACATCATATACCTGCTATGTTCGTTAGTACATTATAGTACATGATTTCATTACATTTCATACTATGTATGCCCATTGTGTGTGTACTTAGTACATTGCTTTACATTACATTTCATGCTATGTATGCCCATTGTGTGCATACTTAGTACATTGCTTTACATTACATTTCATGCTATGTATGCCCATTGTGTGCGTACTTAGTACATTGCTTTACATTACATTTCATGCTATGTATGCCCATTGTGTGCGTACTTAGTACATTTGTTTCACGTCACATGCTATGTATGTCCATTTGTTACATACTTAGTACAGTTGTTTTCATCACATGTTTACATTTTGGTATGACATTTGGGTTGTTTACAATGGAACAATACATTCATTAACATTAGCTACGCCGTTCGTTAGTAGGTAGTGGTACCATAGGAATT
Organism: Helianthus tuberosus; assembly: GCA_030545235.1. NCBI lineage: Eukaryota > Viridiplantae > Streptophyta > Magnoliopsida > Asterales > Asteraceae > Helianthus > Helianthus tuberosus. The sequence goes on along the minus strand of CM060390.1, from coordinate 120,355,076 downwards.
GACAACTCCCGTTCCTGAAATCCTGGGTTTGTTTGGATTGGAAGGAATGACCGAATTCGATATACATAACTTAGATAAACCTTTAATTTGTTTAAGGGTTTATCGCCACAGTCTCAAGGTTGGATGTATGCATTTTCACAATACCGCATAGATGTTTGTATCAGTATAGCATGCATTGTTACACAAAACATAACTTTGATTTAAACTGTGTTTTACTTCAATACCTTGTTTTTGTGCATTATACATATGGTTTAGTTGATATATTTCACTTACCATACATGACATTTTTGGTTACACATTACATGATCTACATTAAACATAAACATTTTGACATTGATATACATAGTTGGTGGTTTACATTGGACATAGACATTTCGACATGGTTTACACATTAACACATAACAATTCATTTATACATGAACAATTTACATTGATGGTTGGTTTGAGTAAGCGATTTGAGTAACGAGGCGTGTGTAATATGATACAAACATGGTGGATACGCCGCTGGTACTTCTTATAAACAAGTGTTTGTATGATATTACATGTCGTAGCGTTACTTAAATCATTTCAATATTTAACATATTACGTTTTACATAAACAACTTATCTTCACAAGACATTGATTTATAAAACAACTTATTTTATGCAAACTCATTTTTCTTGATTATTCATTTAACCTTACATTTATTTATACATATCATCTGATCTTATCGTTTTTCAAATGATTTACAAGACAAAGCAAAGTACGAGGTTCATGACTAAACATTTTCTTAAACATAAGTCATGAACCTTATTTTCATAAACCTATGTATCTCACAGGCATTTTTATGCTGACGTACCTATTTTCACATGTGTTTTCAGGAGCTTTTCCGTAGGATGATGATCGTGACACTAGGGCGGACCTGTGCCTTAGAGACTAAAAATGGAGATAGACTTGTTTAATTATGTTATAAACTATTTGTTTCCTGTTTAAGACAATGTAACACTCTTGTTTAATAAATAAAATATAACTTTGTATGCCATGGTTGTGAAACAATTAATTCTGTTACAACACTCCCCGACGTTTCCGCCACGTTTTGTATGTTACACGTGGTTGGGGTGTGACAGCTCCAAATCAATCGGGGCCTAGCCAGGTGGCAACGCCACCAGCTAAGAAGCCGTACAAAGGAACTGATCCTTTGTGCAATCAATGCAACGGTCATCATCTGAATCAAACGCCATGTTTTAAATGTACCCACTGTGGAAGATGGGGACATTTGGTTAACGCATGCCGTTTTGCTATCCAAGACAAAGGTGTTGCAAATCCTACTGCTGCTCAACCCAACCAAAACACTCCCATCCAACCAGCTCAACCTCCTGCAAGGAAACCTTATGCTGGTACTGCACCGATGTGCAACAAATGTAATGCACACCACCCAGCTCACCTACAGTGTCGTCTGTGTGCATCATGTGGGCGACTCGGTCACCTGGAAAAATGCTTGTCGACTCAACCCAAACCAAGGTGGTCCAAACCAACCTCAAAACAGCCCTGCTCAAGCTCGTTTTCCGCCTGGTACTTGTTACAACTGTGGCGAGATGGTTCATTTCAGGAACAAATGCCCAAATCTTGTCAGTGCAAATCAGACCCATGAATGAGCAGTTGGCTGACCGGAAGATAATGTTGCTTTGAAATAGCTAAAATCTTATGTTTTGTTGTTTTTGTTTTTCTTAAACTCTGAAACAATGTGGTTGGTTTATAAATAAATCGTTGTTCACAATTAGGATGTACAAAAATAAATGTAGTTACATATGTGTTTGGCATACCCCTACGATACCGACACCAAGGAACTGTGTTCTTTGCAAAACAAACTACTCTTATAGTTTTCCCTTTCATGTGATCGCTTACGATTTCCATGAAAATCCTAAGTACTCGTTTCATTCTAAGAAACGAAGTACAAGATACAAGTTACAGTTTTAGACGATTACTCAAAATATCACTTAAAATCTTTGATTGGATAACTAAGGGTATTTTTCATAAGTCCTTCAATAATCTCATATGTCTATGTACATAATATTCTGGTTTGCATAACAGTATACGTAGTATATGTTTTCAAAACATCCTTCATGATTTCAAAAACACTTCATACAGTTTGAAAACATTTTAACAAAATACATTTACTTAATATACCAAGTGCGTGATTTCAAAAGCATCATCCATGTTTTCGAAAACCTTATACATAGTTTCAAAATCCATCTCACATAGTTTTAAAACATTTTATAAACATATTTACCTAATATACCTACCATATAATTTCAAAAGTATTATGTAAGGTTTCAAAAACATTAAACACACTTTCAAGGAACCCCATGAATAGTTTTCAAAAACACTCTGCCGTATGTTGACTTAACGTATGTAGCACACGACCTCCAAATTCTGCTTCATATGTCGCCTTGGCATATCTAGCACCTTAACTTCATGAACACTTTACCTCATATGTTGACCCAAGCATGTCTAGTGCAAGGTTTCGAAACATCTCTCGCTTCGCAAGTTCCGACATCCATATAGGATCTTCCTATCTTCATAATTAGATCCTTGTGGATGTTTAACACTCAAAATCGGAGTCCTTAATTGGATTCTTTGTATGCTTTAATACGTACATTACGATTCAATAAGGACAAAGCCGAATTCCTATTAAGATCTTCCTACCTTCATAGTTAGATTCTTAAAGATGTTTAAAGTACCAATTGAAGTCCATGGATTGGATTCCTGGTATACTTTAAATACACATGCACAAATCAACAACAAATTAACAAACAAATTTATAACAAGATGATAACAAATTAATGACCAAGTTAAGCAATTATGTGATTACATGATTATGTGTTTGTGTGTTTATGTGTTTTTGTATAATTCAAATATTCGTTATCCAAATCCTCGTAGGATCATCCATATCTTCATATGAGGGATTCATAGTAGGATATCCAAAGGTACTACCTTAAACCCATAATGGGCTTCTACATAATAGCTAAGACCCTTGGGTTATAAAGTACTATTCCATAATTCAATAGAGACCCCTTGGGTGGTCTAGATAAAAAGATTGATTCGTTAACCTGGTTAATGATATCACGAGATGATGTAGCTGAAAGGACCCTTTAGTGGTCTATTTTGAAAGATCAGTCGTTGATCTAACTAAAAAGGAACCTTTGGCAGTCTAGCCACAGTCATCGCAGGTTTATTCGTTTGATTTTTCTTCCCCTACACATTATAAAATACACTGTGTGGACTATGCAAGGAATTATGTAATTATGGATGCATACATAATTATGGAATTCAGTGCACAAAAACCACAATAAGAATTGTCATGTCTAAGAACCTATAGTGGCAAAAATATCGAAACGTGAACAATATAATGGAGGTACGGTGGACGCACCGATGACGCTTCATATATTTATATAAGTGTTCCTCTTACGTTGCAAGCATGACGGTATTTAAGTTACTAGAAGTTTAGAACCTTAACCAATGTTGTTTTATCTTTTCGAATTCAAGTTTCTAGCTCACACAAAGTTTCCTATAATAACCTTCACGAGAAACATTCTCTCTATCCATTGTTAGAAACTCCAACTCCTCGTCGAATTCACACGCTCTCTCCATTTCACTACAACAAGGAAGTCATTTCAACAAATTCCATGGCACTCTTGAGGTTTGGTACAACCATACATAAACTTATCACAAAGGAGTTTAAATCTTCGGATCTAAATCTTTCCTTATAAACAGTAGACTAATTCAAATAACAAAAGCTTGCTGGAAATCCGATTATGAACTAGAGATTCTACTTTGGGAACGGAGGATTTATTTAAAAGCAAAACATCCACATCTACCCTCACAAGTTTCCTCTAAATAAATTTCGGGGCGAAATTTCCTAAAGTAGGGGAGACTGTGACACCTGTGCTTGCGTAATCATTATTTGAACTCCGAAAAGTTCAATTATCAATGAAACAATTTATTTTGATCCCTATATTTGTTTATTTATGTCTAACAATCTTTCATTTCAATTCTTGTTCGATTTCAAACTCTAAATCGCTTTCTGGAAAGTTATACGCAAACTGATGTGTAAACGTAGTCAGTTTAACGCGACAAACACTACGGAACATCAACATAAGCTTAACATAACTTAAATAACCTTTACATAACTTAAAAATAAGTTTTAAAAGGATTGGTATGGCAAAATTAAGTTTATTCGCTCTCAGGGACTATTTTCATCAAACTGCGAAAGTATGCCGATACAAATCGTAATGTAGCTTCCGGAATATGATCATAAGTTAAAAATACCATAAATATCCTTTACATAGCTTAGAAATAGGCTTTGAGGGGTTCGGTATGCTAAAATAAACTTATTGGTCAATCAGGGACTAAAAGCGTTAAAAAGTGCATAAGTTTGCATTTACGCGCATATCTTACGTTCTGAACATATCTGGACATCCAAAATTTTTTGTAATCATTAAAATATTTTATTTTAGTGATTGGCATGATAAATTTCCATTCGTCGTGTAATTTGGATCGTTTTTCGCGTCCGTTCGAGTTTCGTCGTAATTAACCGAACAACGCAACCGTACGACCAAACGAACCAACATCCGAGATGTTTTCAAGCATTTTTCAAGTCCCCTATACTTAAACTTCATTATCGAGCTTTGAAAATGGTTTAATGGGGTTTAAACGCGTCGAAAATGGCTTAAACATGTTACAGGGACCATTTCTGCCATTTTTCAAAAGTTTCTGGAACTGGGGACTGGTGGCATCGCGCCACAGCAATATGGTGGTGCCGTGGCGGCACGCGACGGCTTCATGTTGACATAAATTCCATTTTTAGCAACTAGCTTGAACTTGGGGGTCTTTTATGCAACTTTTTCAATACTATGAACTAGTTTTGGAGCTCCCATTGTTTACTAAACCATGTTCCACAAGTGTATGGTTGGATTTGAGCCTTGATTCTTGCAAAAACACTTGTCAAGATCCTAAGAGCTCAAGACTTTCTATAAATACCCACTTGCTTCATTTGCTTTCTTCACACCAATTGATCTCAATTCTTCTCTAAGTTGAAGCTCTCACTTGTGAAGCTTCATACCTGAGAATTTTGAGTTCAAATCTTCCTTGCTTGGACCCTTTGTAAGCTTCTTTCATGCTATTATTGCTTTTCAAGCATAAAACTCAAACAATGTTTGACTTTCTGCTTTGACCATGAAATTGGTCAACACAAAGTTCGTTTGAACTTTGCAACGTGAGCATAATCACAATGGTTATAGTCCCTTGTGACTATACCCACTGATTACCATGTTGATTAGTTGAAGTGACGAGTCAAAGTTTCGGTCAAAATACGTGTTTATGCGTATTTTGCAACGATGCTATTTTTGGGTATCAAAACACTTTGTTTTGATATCAAACTTATTTTCTAACCTAGTTAAACATGTTTTAACATGTTTAACTCGTCACTTTTAGTCTAGTGCTTGTTTAGGGTCGTAAGTCAAGCGGTCTTAACAACCGCTTAGACTATCGAACCCGACCCATTTGGTCGATCATTAGGATCCGATCAAACACATTATGTGACCATAGTTGTATGATAGGTAGTTTATATGCCCTAGGTAAATGACCAAAATGCCCTTTTTGTGCATAAATTCATCTTAAGCATAAGTAACCTAAATTTTGACATCTAAATTGATTAGGTAACATTATTAGACATGTTAAGGCATATAATACTTGTCATAGGTCTAGTTAGGCGGTCCGAACGCGTTTTACACGAACGGCGCGTAAAAGTAGCGTAGACTACATTAACGAGTTGTAACGGGTCATAAGCACTTAGGATAGGTTCCGATTTAGAATGTAGGGTTTGTTAAACCATATTACATGAGTTCCTACACTCATTTGGTCTACGAAACCTCATTTTATCCGATTTTCCGATTTAGGTCCGGTTTATTAACGTAATGACCTATATTAGCAGCCGATTGTGACAACTGTGCTCTGTAATCGTTGTACAATGTAAAACAATGATAATTATTAATAAAACAATGTGTTTTGGTGTTATTATATGTGTAATTGTGTTTGATGATTTTACGATTCGATTCGATTCCGATTTCAAGCTTTAAATCGCTTTCTGGAAACTTATACGCAAAATGGTGCGTAAACGCAGTTAGTTTAACGCGAAAAACACTCTGGAATAGTGAAATAGGCTTAACAAACCTTAAATAACCTTTACAGAACTTAGAAATAAGTTTTGGATGGTTTGGTGTGTTGAAATCAAGTTTGTTCGATCGTAAGGACTATTTGTGTCAAACTGTGAAACTATACCGATTTGTATAGTAACGAACATTCCAAAACTTGATCATAAGTTAAACATACCCTAAATATCCTTTACATAGCTTAGAAATAGGCTTTGAGGGGTTCGGTATGCTAAAATAAACTTTATTGATCAAAAGGGACTAAAAGTGTCAAAAAGTGCATAAGTTTGCATTTTCGCGCATATCTTACGTTCTGAATACATCCGGACATCCAAAAATTTATGTAACCACTAAAATATTTTATTTTAGTGATTGGCATGATATAAATCCATTCGTCGCGTAATTTGGATCGTTTCTCACGTTCATTCGTGTTTCGTCGTAATTAACCGAATAAGGTGATCGTACGGCCAAACGAACCGACATCTGACATATTTTGAGCATGTTTCATGTTCCCTATATGTAAACTTCATTATTGAGCCTTGAAAATGGGTTAACGGGGTTTAAACGCATCGAAAAAGGCCTTAAACATGTGCAGGGACCATTTCTACCATTTTGGCAAACTTTCTGGGAACTGGCACATGGTGGCGCTGCGCCACCACCATAAGGCTTTGCCGTGGCACGACGCCACGGCCTGATCTGGACATAAATCTCATTTTTGTGCAGCAGATTGAAGTTCAGGGGCCATTCTTGCAATTTCTTTGTGTGGTAGCCAAGTTAGCACCTCCACAAGTAAATTAGCTGGCCTCTAACACTTGTATGGCTAGGATTTAATGCTTGATGGTCACACAAACACTAGTTTTGATCTTGTGAGTTCACTACAAGTATAAATAGCCTAGCATTTCATTTGTTGTAACTCACACTTGATCTAAATTCTCTAAGTTGAGGTTTTATAACTTCATACCTGAGAATTATAAGATCAAGCTCTAGCAAGGACCCTTTGTAAGCTTCCTTCATTCTTTTATCGCTTTCCTAGCGAGAAAGTCAAACAGTGTTTGACTTTCAGCTTTGACCACGAGTTGGTCAACACAAAGTTCTTTTGAACTTTGCAACGTGAGCGTGATCACGATGGTTATAGTCCCTTGTGACTATACCTACTGATTACCACGTTGACTAGGCGTAGTGACGAGTTGTAGTTTCGGTCAAAATGCGCATTTAAGCGTATTTTGCAACCAAACTACTCTTGGTATCAAAACACTTTGTTTTGATATCAAAACCTGTTTTCTAACTTAGTTAAGCATGTTTTAACATGCTTAGCTCGTCACTTTTAGTTTAGTGCTTGTTTAGAGTCGTAAGTCAAGCGGTCTAACCCACCGCTTAGACTTTTGAACTCAACCAGTTTGGTCGATCATTAGGATCCGACCAAGCATGACTAGTGACCATAGTTGCATAGGGAATAACCTTCCGAGGTTATACCTTATGGTTACCTAGTTTAAGTAGTGGTATGATAGGTAGTTTATATGCCTTAAGTAATTTACTAAAATGCCCTTTTCATGCATAATTGGATTTTAAGCATATGTAACCTAAACATTTGTCACATAACTGATTATGCAACATAATTAAACATGTTAGGGCATATAATACTTGTCATAGGACTAGTTAGACGTCTCGAACGTGCTTTTGCACGAACGACACGTTAAAGTAGCATAAGCTACCTTAATGGGTCGTAACGGGTCGAAAGCACTTAGGTTAGGTTCCGATCTAGAATGTAGGCTTTATTAAACCATATCACATGAGTTCCAATACTCATTTGGTTTACAAGACCTCATTCTGTCCGATCTTCCGATTTAGGTGTCGATTTATTTACTAGTGATCCGATTACTAGGTACTACTTGAATTTCCTTGGTTTACCTGAGCTTCGCTAAGTTCTTTAGATCAAGGATACCCTTCTATTCAAAGTGAGTACATAGTTCCCCTATTTTACTGTTTTCGATTGTTTTGGGGTGATTCATATGTATTAAACGATTTCGATATTTAAACGATGATTTCAAAAACGATTAAGATGGTTTATATTAAACTAATAACGATTTTGATAATGTGAACGAACTTGTTGGTTGTAATTACATAACGAATGACATTCATTAGCTTTGGCCGAGTTGACCAGTATTAGGTTATGGTACCATAGGATCTGACAAATCTCGTTATAAGACTACACCCATGGTTATGTGTGGGGGTTATGTAGGTAACGACCGAATCTGATGATTGTTAACTTACCCTTTGGTGGTTTGTTAATGCGAGTTTCGAGATAGAAGAGTCACGAAGGTTTGAATGTTATTAGCGAGATGACCAAAAGTAGTTTCACAATTAAAACGAGAACAATTTTGGAAACGAGTTAAACGATTTGAAACGACTTAAACGAGATAAACGAATTGGATAAATGATTGGTTTTGGGTAGTGATTAGATAATGGGATGGGCGTAGCATGATAAAAGCATGGTAGATACGCCGCTGGTACATCTTATATATAAGTGCTTTTATCATATTACATTTCATGTCATTATTTAGTTCAATTGGGAAACGATTTTGAAACGATGTCACACAACGAGGTTTTCGAAATGATATAAACCATACGAGTTTTATTAACAAGTTTTTTTACGAGATGTTTATGAATTGGTTTACTAAAACAAATGTTTTTGGGTTAAGAATCATGGCTATGAGATTTTATAAACTATAACCAACTTGATTAGAGTTGGTTAATTATGTTGCAATACTCTTTTCAAAACGAGGTTTGTACTTTTGACTCTTGTAGTCTAATAAGTTACTGCAACATATAAACGAGCCATGAATCCGATACTCTTATAAAACCTATGTGCTCACCAGCATTTCTTTGCTGACTTTATTTTTACATATGTTTCAGGTGGTGTTGCTTGATGTTGATTGTTAGGATGCTTGAGTCACATAGGATCTGGATGAGGCCTTAGTGACATAAAAACAATGATAGACGATGTGTAGCTTGTCTGTTTTGGTTTAAAGACAATGTACATTATTTAAATAAATCAATAAAACGAAACTTATTGTATCCATGGTTGTGAATCAATAATTTTGTTACAACACTCCCCGACGTTTCCGTCACGATTTGTTGTTTTACTTAGTCGGGGTGTGACAGAAGAGTTGGTATCAGAGCCAATGGTTATAGGGAATTAGGTTATTAGTAATGCTTTGACATAGACTATAACTTTCTAGGACCCCAACGCAAGTGTTCTTGCGTTCAGATTTTAAAACAATACCGTCACCTATCCTTAGGTGATAACCACAACGAGAACACAAATTCCGAATCCGCTTCGAAAATTAATCATCTATCCTTGGATGATTAATTATAAGGTTTTGATCCCTCTTAGTTTTCAAAATCTCATCAAAGTTTGGGTTTAAATAATGTGAACATGTGCCAACTGGAAGAGTGAATGCCTGTACCCTGAGTTTTCTGTCTAAGGCTAGAGTGTTCGTACAAATCCGCAGTATCGGACCAGTCACTCTTACCTGGGAACTCTTGGGGTGAGTGTTCACTTATAGGCGAGCATGTCTTCAGTGATACATTATATTGACCCATTTACTTTGATTAGTCACTGTGTGTCGTTTGTTTGTTCGAGGTAACGAATGAATGATCGCCTTCCTTGTGTTTTGTCGATGTTTTCAATACCTCTTTTTGTTTTTTTTCCAATTGTCGACCTCACTCGTTTCTCATGTTTCCTTGTTAGACGATGCCTCCTCGATGTGATGCTCAACCTTTTACTGCTGAAGAAGTCACAGCCCTTGTCGCTCAGCAAATGGCTGCAATACTTCCTGGCGTAGTAACCCAAATCCATGAGTTATATAACAACAATAACAACAATAATGCACAATGTAGTTTCAAGAACTTCAATTCGGCTAAACTGTAACACCTGTGCCTCCACGACCATCAAACAAATACCAAACCAATGAAATATTATATTTCATACTTGGGATTTGTAAAAATATGTGTATCATTTGCACATATCAATTCTCGTTCAATTTCAAGCTTTAAATCGCTTTCTAGAGGGTTATACGCGCTCTGATGAGTAGATATAACCAGTTTAATCCAACGAACACTCAGGAATAGTGATATAGGCTTAACATACCTTAAATAACCTTTACATAACTTAGATATAAGTTTTGGAAGGTTTGGTGTGGTGAAATCAAAGTTTAATCGCTTACAGGGACTAAAGTTGACAAACTGCGAAAGTATGCCAATTTGAACTGTAACAGACATTCCGGAACATGACCATAAGTTAAACATACCATAAATATCCTTTACATAGCTTAGAAATAGGCTTTGAGGTGTTCGGTATGCTAAAATAAACTTTTGTGTCACTCAGGGACTAAAAGCGTCAAAAAGTGCACAAGTTTGCATTTTTACGCATAACTTACGTTCTGAATACATCCGGACATCCAAAAATTTATGTAAGCATGACTATATTATGCTTTAGTGTTTGGCTTGCCAAAAATCCATTCGTCGCGTCATTTGGATCGTTTTTCGCGCTTATGCGCATTCCGTCGTAATTAACCGAACATCGCAACCGTACGGTTAAACGAACCGACATCCGAGATATTTTTGAGCACATTTTAAGTTCCCTATACTTTAACTTCATTTTAGAGCTTTGAAATGGGGTTAACGGGCCTTAAACGTGTCGAAAATGGGCTGAATGCATGACAGGGACCAAAAGTGTAAATCTGCCAAACTTAAGCCTAGCGGTGCGCTACACTTTTAGCGTAGCGGTGCGCTAGGGGTCTGCTGACCAGATTCAGAGTTTCTAAACAGCAGGCTGCAGCTGTTTTAACCTCACCCACATGTTCCCAATTGTCTAGTCATGTGATAAGGATGGAATTTTAGTTACCATAAGGTCCCGACACTTGTACGGGTTGGATTAAGGCACGGTTTCCTTGAAACGATCCTAACGGTTACCCGAAAACTATATATACCCCATCACCCCAATGCAAAACTTACAAGAATTCTGATTTGAGAAACTCTAAGTTGAAACCATTGTTTCATACCTGAGATTCTTGGATCGGGATTAGCATTCGGGGACCCTGGGTAAGTATTCTTTCGTTCTTTTCCTTATTTTATTGCTTTTCGAGTCCGAAAGTCAAACTTTGTTTGACTTTCAGCGTTGACCAGTAATGGTCAATGCGAAGTTCGTTTGAACTTCGCAACGTGAGTGTAATCACGTTGGTTATAGTCCCTTGGGACTATGCCTACTGATTACCACGTTGTCTAGGGTCGTAGGGTAAGCGATCTAATAAATCGCTTATACCTCGAACCCGACCCAGTTTGGTCGATCATTAGGATCCGACCAAATACATTAGGTGACCATAGTATAGGGCATAACCTTCCGAGGTTATACCTTATGGTCACATCGTTTAAGTAGTTGTATGATAGGTAGTTTATATGCCTTAGGTAAATTACCAGAATACCCTTTTCATGTAGAATTGGTAATTAAGCATATGTAACCTAAACTTTTGTCACATAACTGATTATGTAACATGTTTAGGCATATAACACTTGTCATAGGACTAGTTAGGCGGTCCGAACGTGTTTCACGCGCACGACGCGTTAAAGTAGCATAAGCTACCTAAACGGGTCGTGATGGGTCGTAAGCAATTATGTTAGGTCTCATTTAGTATGTAGGCTTTGTTAAACCATATGACACGAGTCTCTACACTCGTTTGGTTTACAAACCCTCATTCTATCCGATCCTCCGATTTAGGTCCGGTTTATTAATGTAGTTACCTATATTAGGTGCCGTTTGATATTCCGAGATCTCTAGTATTACTTGGTGATTATCTTTAGACATCTGAGCAATCTCAGGCGAGTACATTATTCCCCTATTTTACTGTTTTCCAAACTGTTTTGGGGTGAAGCATGTGTACCTATCTGTTACTTTCATGTTTTCCAAAAGTATAATTGATTATACATGTTATTACTTATCTATTGACAAATTGAATGACTATCTATGATTTAAGCATTGATTTCTCAAAGAACATAAAATAAATTGTTGAATTGTACTTATTTTATGTTCACCAGACCGATTGTTAGTATGATATAGCGCTATAGGATTTGACACCCCATTCCTGTTGGCATGGAATGTCTGAAACCAATTTGTTGCTCCATCCAAATAGGAATTGCCTTTGTGGTATTTCTATAGTCTCAAAGGTGTATCTTGATGCACTAGGTCTGATTGAATTCTTAAATCACACTATTAAAGTATATTTTGATATACTCTCATGTGTGGTATTGTACAAACCAACATATATTTTGTTAATCATCCAAAGCATATTTTGATATGTTATCTACTGAACAAAAACATAGTTTAATATGTTATTTATCACATCCAAAGCATATTTTGATATGTTATCTACTGAACAAAAACATAGTTTAATATGTTATTTATCACATCCAAAGCGTATTTTGATATGTTATCTATAAATCCGAAGTATACTTGTACTATACTATCTAAATCTATTCTTTTGAACAACGAAGGTATATTTAATGTACTATCTATCTATCGATTTGGTTTAGTTTGATTAAGTGATTAAGTAACGATGCGTGTGTAATATGATGCAAGCATGGTGGATACGCCGCTGGTACTTCCTATATATAAGTGCTTGTATGGTATTACATACTGTAACGTTATTTGAATCATTTCAGTTTGAGATATATAACATTTATACAAATAACATACTTTTCACAAGACATTGTTTTACAAACAACATATATTATACAAACTCATTTACATGGTTATTAATTTAATCATGCATTATCCTCTTATTTATACATATCATCAGAACTTATCATTGATTTTCAAATAATTTACTAAAACAAATGTTTTTGGGTTAAGAGTCATGGCTACGAGGTTTTACAAATTATAACCCGCTTGATTTGAGTTGGTTAATTAAGTTGCAATATTATACTCTTTTCAAAACAAGGTTTTTAAATAAAGTATTGCAACGTCTAAACTAGCCATGATTTCGACACTCCTACAAAACCAATGTATTCGCCAGCATTTCTTTGCTGACCTCGTTTTTACACATGTTTCAGGTACTGCTTTGCAATGATTGTTGATACATGCTACATTTAGGATGGACTCGTGCCTTAGCGACTTAAAACGAGACAATAACTAGTTAACTTATGTTATGTACCCTTTGTTTCTTGTTTAAACAATGTAAACTCTCATAATTGATTATTAAAACGAAACTTTAATTGCCATGGATTTGAAACGATTAATTCTGTTACAACACTCCCCGACATTTCCGCCACGTTTTGTATGTTCTACGTGGTCGGGGTGTGACATAAACCATTGAAATTTTCTGGGTCTCAAGGAGCAACCGCGCTCCTGCAATGGTTCGAAAGTTTAGAAAGCACATTCAGACATGTGCAATGTTCGAATGAGCGTAAGGTTGAGTTTGCATCCAGTGTGTTCGAGAAGCGTGCTCTTACATGGTGGAACGGAGTGATGCGCGATAAGGGTGCCGATGTGGTGATAACACAAACTTGGGAAGAGCTCCGAGCTCTCATGATGAGAGAGTTCTGTCCCCATCATGAAATTCGAGCTTTAGAACGAGTATTCGATGATTTGAAACAAGACGGGGGAGAACACCATGCTTATATGGATTGATATGAGGAGCTCAGTTTGTTGTGTCCTATGATGGTTACCCCGTTGGAGAAAGCGATTGAGAGGTATATCGATGGGTTACCCGATTATGTGCAAGATATTATGACTGGCAGTAATCCTACTATTGTCCATCAAGCGATTGAATTGGCTGCTACTCTGACCGAGTCTCTGGACTTTGCAGTCACTGCGCAGAACCCTCAGAACCCACCAGCCCTACCTCCTGTGAAGAAGCAATATGCTGGTACTGCACCTCACTGTGCTTGATGCAATGGTCATCATGGTGCTCAACAAGCCTGTAAACAGTGCACTACGTGTGGTAGACTTGGGCATTTGCCAACATTTGTCGTTTGGGCTAGAATCAGGCTGCTCAGGTTCCAGCACAAGTTCAGGGAAATGCTGCGAGATTTCCACCTGGTTCATGTTTCAATTGCGGAGAAATGGGTTCCGCAACAACTGCCAGAGGTTGGTAAATGCAAATGCGAATCAGAACGCAATCGCGAATGTGAATCCCGCTCGTGGACGAGCATTCAATCTGAATGCGAATGAGGCAAGGGCGGACAACGAGGCTGTTAACGGTACGTTCCTTGTTAACAATCAACTTGCATCTGTTCTTTTCGATTCTGGTGCCGATAGGAGTTTTGTTTCGTTATCCTTTGAGCCTTTACTTGCGATACCTAGAACTAAACTGAGGAAACCCTTATCTGTTGAAGTTGCTACTGGTAAACCACTCGTACTCGATTCTGTTCTTCATGATTGTCAATTGAACCTCGATAACCATCTTTTTTCCTATTGACCTCACACCGATGCAACTTGGGAGTTTCGATATTATCGTGGGGATGGATTGGTTAACCAAACATCATGCTGAGGTGATTTGTTTCGACAAGATCGTTCGTATTCCTCTTTCGTCTGGTGAAGTTTTAGAGGTTCGTGGCGAGAAACCTTCAGTTGGTTTGAAACTTATGTCGTGTATGAAAGCCCGAAGTTATTTATGAAAATGATATGTTGCTTTTCTGGCACATGTCACCGAGGAGAAAGGCAAGAACAAGAGTATTTAGGATATTCCGATTGTTCGGGATTATCCAGAGGTGTTTCCTGATGAACTGCCTGGTATGCCTCCAGTTCGTCAAGTCGAGTTTCATATTGACCTTGTACCCAATCCCAACCCGATTGCGAAATCACCTTATTGTCTTGCACCGTCTGAGATGCAAGAGTTATCGAAACAGCTTCAAGAGTTATCTGATAAAGGATTCATCCGACCAAGTTATTCACCTTGGGGTGCTCCTGTCCTCTTTGTGAAAAAGAAAGATGGATCTTTTCGAATGTGTATCGATTATCGTGAGCTTAATAAGCTTACCATCAAGAATCGATATCCCCTACTTTGAATCGATGATCTCTTTGATCAGTTGCAAGGTGCTACGTGTTTTTCCAAGATCGATCTGCGTTCTGGGTATCATAAACTTCGTGTTCTCGAAGAAGATATTCCCAAAACTGCATTCCGCACGAGATATGGACACTACGAGTTCACTATCTGTAACACCCCAAAACCCGAATATTCATATTCGTTAAAATGCTATAATATGGCACCTCAAGAAATAAATGACTAGGCTCTTTAACCTAGTTAAGTGTGTGTTTAGAAGTATGAAAAGACAAGAGTTTTGCCAATATTATGAGTAAGTAATAAACATGAGGGGCCAATGTTGAAAAAGGGGGAAAGTTGTGTTTTAATAACAAAACAAACACACACACAACACACACATCGTGTGTGTTCTAAAACGATCAGGGGAAACACCCCCATGAGCCAAACCCTAGTTCTAACATAATCATCAAATTAAGGAGTCAAACGAAGCTCAAATTCATAACCGAGCATAGATTAATGATCACCTTCTCAAGGGGATCGTAAGGTATGTCTTAGACTCTAGATTGGTGATGGTGCACGAAATGGGTTTTGTTGTAAATCACGAATTTGTATGAAATTGAGCATGAGAATGGGTTAGATTCATCATTTGGAACATGGATTATGCATGAATTAGGTTAATTTAATGTTTAAGGGTGAAACCCATTTGTTATGATGAAGAAGATAACATGGGTAAATCATATATGTTAAAGTTCTTGCTTAATATTGATGTATTTTGAGTTGTATGATGTATTCTTGTTAGAAGAATTGAAAGAAATGTGATACTAGTATGTTTGATGTTATGCATGTATGAATCATGTTGATTAGGAAGAAGAAATTGATGAATTATGTATGAGATTAGAATAATATGCATGAACTAGTTGTACACTATGCTTACAAGGTAGTACATATATCAAAAGTATGATGAGTTATGAAGAACTTAAGATTAGATCACTTGTAAGTGATTAACAAGTAGTTATGAAGTGGGTTTTTGATGATGTAATGTAAATTGATGATTACATGTTTGATGTTTAATTTAAGTACTCCATGTTGGATTGTAGAAGCATTTGATGAACTATATATGAATTTAGAAGATTGTGTATGAATTGGTTGTACGTTATGCTTAAAAGGTGGTACGCACACCAAGTGAATGATTAAATGTATATAATGTCGTCCGTATAGTCAATTATGATGTTACGGGTGTATGTTGATAAGTCGATAGTTATGTATGGGTAATAGTTGACTTTTGAAAGTCAACTAAGTATAAGAAACATGAATTGACTCGTTGTAGTAAATGTAGGTTGATGAGAAGTCGTATGGTACATGTAATAGCAATCCGTGTTAAATGTAATGACATGGTGAGTTACATGAGTTAAACGTATACGGACATGATTATATGAGTTATGTTTGCTAGATATGATTAATGAAAGTTAAGTGTGAAATATGGGATTGATACGATTGTCATCATGTACAAATGAGTATGCTAATGATAGCGTGATTTCGATGACATGGAAGTATAGGAATCATGTCGAGACGGAATCAAGCACGGAAGGCTAACGGATCAAGAAGTGGCGAGGAACGAATGGGAACACGTATGCATAAGGTAAGTGATTCCGTAATCACTTTTTAGTTGTTCATGTAAAGTTATATGCAACTTAGTTAAATATGATAATTGAGGTAAATTAGGAATGAATTGTATGATGTCGATGAGTATTAAACGGATTCTTAGCTTTTATCCGAGTAATGTATATGTGATTATGTAGTTTAGCTAAGTAGAAGGATTCGTGGTTTATGTAAAGGATTCTATTGATGTTAAGCATAGAGCGAAATGGACAAAAACGCCCTTGATAGGTATATCGGGCAAACGACTTTAAATGTCTATCGGAAACAAGTGAATCGATTAGAATAATGTTTTGGTCATGTGTGAAAGCGAAGAGTATGATATTGGTATGTCAACAACCAAATAATGCGCAATTACCCATAACGGGTCAAATAACTATAATATGATAATAAGTCGAATGCATGTAAGTTAAGAATTTCCTTGATCCGGAGATGGGATTATAAGTTTATATGATAGAATGTGAATTTACAAGTATGTAGGAAGAAACGGGAGGTTAAACGGATAAACGGTTCAAAAGTTACGCGCGTTTTAGTGCGTACGGACGTCGAAACGTATCTGCAGAAAAATGCAAAAAGTAGAGGCCGTCGCCGACGGGTAGGGGACCCGTCGCCGACGGGCAAGGGAAAACCATTATTTTTCAGACGGGTTAACTCACTGCCGACGGGTTATATGGCCCGACGGGCATTTCTACAACCCGTCGCCGACGGCTTGGAGCCCGTCGGCGACGGGCACTTGTTTGTAAGTTTTATTTTTCGCGTCTGGTGTGTCTGGTTGACCCGTAACGTGTCCTGATGCTCCGGTTTTCGACCCGGTGGCATGTAAGGCTTCCGAAAAGCTCCCTAACCTGGTCATATGTATGTATGAAGATACGCGTGACAGTATGCATGTATGGAAAGCTGTAGGAAAGGTATGTTTGTGCGTAGATGTGTATGTAGGTATGCCTAGGGGTATGTATAAGTGTATGCATGTATGAAAAGTTGTAGGAAAGGTATGTTTGTGCGTAGATGTGTATGTAGGTATGCCTAGGGGTATGTATAAGTGTATGCATGTATGAAAAGTTGTAGGAAGGGTATGTTTGTGCGTAGATGTGTATGTATGTATGCATAAGGGTATGTACGAGTGTATGTATGTATGTAAAGTTGTAGGCAAGGTATGCTTGTAAGTAGATGTGTATGTATGTATAAATAAGGGTATGTATGAGTGTATGCATGTATGCGATGATGTAGGAAAGGTATGTACGCATGTGGAAGTTTATGTATGTATGTATAAAGATATGTACGAGTGTATGCATGAATGTAAAGATGTAGGAAAGATAAGTACGTATGTAGTTGAATATGTATGTATGTAGGTATGTATAAGGACATGTATGAGTGTATGTACGTATGTAAGCATTAGGAAAGGTATGAATGGATGCAGATGTGTATATATGTTGGTATGTAAGTACGTATGAATGCATGATTTAGACACGTTAATTGTTAATGTTATTAATGGTGTACTTGGAAGATGAGAAGTAATGCAGGTACATTACTGAAGCCTCACCAGGATATGGATACGAAGAGGAAATGCTTATAGTTTTGAAAAACATTGATACGTGAAGTGTACGTGTATAAATCTTATTTATATAATGTGTGCTAATGTATGAATGAATGTGGTGAATGCAGGTTGTACGAAGCACGGATTAACCTTACAAAGAGTAGCGATTGAAGACCGAGTCACGGGATAGATTGTACGGGAATGTTTACATATGTAATTTAGTGATGATAAGTGATGTTTTTATATTTTAAATTGGACCTTCAAGTAATCTAAGTTGTTTATAATGAAAGAAATTTTATGACACGAATTTCCGCTGCGACTTTTTGTCAAATATGATTTAGGGCGTAACAAGTTGGTATCAGAGCCCTGGTTTGAGAGAATCAAGTGTAAGAAGGTAAGTGCTTGAACTCAAACCTGTGTGCTCTTGTGATAAGAAACCCGTACAATCCAAGACTCGGTCAAGATCCAAAGGTAAAAGAGAATGTAAGTATGTACTATTGTATACGCATAAGGAAACTGACGGTTTTGTTTATGCAAGGCATGTGTATAAGCGTTTGAAGAGGATGATCCGTGAGTGCGGTCAAGTACCGACACCAAGGCATGAAATAAGATAAAGTTGAACCCAGGTACGTAAATATAATATGTCGGTATATGAAATGGTAAAATGCATTAAGGGAAGAAAAATGCTAAATGAAGGATCATGATGGTATAGTAAACATGTTTTGAAAAATGATACACGTACCGAAACCAAATTCTTCGGACATAAGGTGACAATTACACGAAGACACGAAACTAGTATGTGGATTGTGTACCTGGCCAGTACACGTGAAGCATATGACGTTCGTGGGACCGTGATAATTGATACAGGTATGTCCGTTAGAATTAAGTAGTAGGTGGACGTGAGGGTGAAGAGGAATGTAAGACTCTCAAGAATGAGAGTATGATATGCTATGCTAGAATCCGCGAGACGGATTCGAAATATGATATGCTATGCTAGAATCCGCGAGACGGATTCGAAATATGATATGCTATGCTAGAATCCGCGAGACGGATTCGAAATATGATATGCTATGCTAGAATCTGCGAGACGGATTCGAAACATGAAATGCTAAGCTAGAATCCGCGGGACGGATTCGAAACATGAAAGAGGTTAAGGTATAAATGAAATGTCTGAAACCGTTAGATGGATTCAAACATAGGAGGTATGAAAGGTATGAATGATGTGTTCGAATCCGCGAAACAGATTTAAGATATAAAAGACGGAACTAGTCTATATAAGAAGAAGTTGATAGCTTGACCATGTGTGCGTCAAATAAGTCACATAAGTAAATGTAAAGCAAATGAACAAAAGAATGATGGGAATGAAAATATCCGAATGCGTAAGTAACGAAGGGATATGTGTGGTACAAATAACTAAAGAATTGTGGGACGATGTTAACTCTGAAGGTAAGCACGTAGGTGTGACTATAAAAAGGTAGTTTTGTTGTGATAACAAAACAAGGGTTAAATGTTATGCAATGCGTCTATAGAATGAAATCTTAAGGGATGAGATGAAGGTATTTAAGCTGTCATAAAATGATCATATGAAGGTAAGCATTATTATAAGTTTGAATAAGTGTGTATATTAACCTGTTATTAACGGGTCAAAGGAAATAAGAATTGTTATATGAAAGTATGCCATGGAAAGTACAGCCTTGTTTAGAAGAAGCAGCCAATTGCATGAATGATTATGAGATGAGTTAGGATGATTACTTATGAATGTGATGAGGGTGTTAAGTCAAACATCAATGTGTGTGTGTGTGTAGAAGAAATGAGAAAGGTTTCGGGGACGAAACCCTATTTAAGGGGGGTAGACTTGTAACACCCCAAAACCCGAATATTCATATTCGTTAAAATGCTATAATATGGCACCTCAAGAAATAAATGACTAGGCTCTTTAACCTAGTTAAGTGTGTGTTTAGAAGTATGAAAAGACAAGAGTTTTGCCAATATTATGAGTAAGTAATAAACATGAGGGGCCAATGTTGAAAAAGGGGGAAAGTTGTGTTTTAATAACAAAACAAACACACACACAACACACACATCGTGTGTGTTCTAAAACGATCAGGGGAAACACCCCCATGAGCCAAACCCTAGTTCTAACATAATCATCAAATTAAGGAGTCAAACGAAGCTCAAATTCATAACCGAGCATAGATTAATGATCACCTTCTCAAGGGGATCGTAAGGTATGTCTTAGACTCTAGATTGGTGATGGTGCACGAAATGGGTTTTGTTGTAAATCACGAATTTGTATGAAATTGAGCATGAGAATGGGTTAGATTCATCATTTGGAACATGGATTATGCATGAATTAGGTTAATTTAATGTTTAAGGGTGAAACCCATTTGTTATGATGAAGAAGATAACATGGGTAAATCATATATGTTAAAGTTCTTGCTTAATATTGATGTATTTTGAGTTGTATGATGTATTCTTGTTAGAAGAATTGAAAGAAATGTGATACTAGTATGTTTGATGTTATGCATGTATGAATCATGTTGATTAGGAAGAAGAAATTGATGAATTATGTATGAGATTAGAATAATATGCATGAACTAGTTGTACACTATGCTTACAAGGTAGTACATATATCAAAAGTATGATGAGTTATGAAGAACTTAAGATTAGATCACTTGTAAGTGATTAACAAGTAGTTATGAAGTGGGTTTTTGATGATGTAATGTAAATTGATGATTACATGTTTGATGTTTAATTTAAGTACTCCATGTTGGATTGTAGAAGCATTTGATGAACTATATATGAATTTAGAAGATTGTGTATGAATTGGTTGTACGTTATGCTTAAAAGGTGGTACGCACACCAAGTGAATGATTAAATGTATATAATGTCGTCCGTATAGTCAATTATGATGTTACGGGTGTATGTTGATAAGTCGATAGTTATGTATGGGTAATAGTTGACTTTTGAAAGTCAACTAAGTATAAGAAACATGAATTGACTCGTTGTAGTAAATGTAGGTTGATGAGAAGTCGTATGGTACATGTAATAGCAATCCGTGTTAAATGTAATGACATGGTGAGTTACATGAGTTAAACGTATACGGACATGATTATATGAGTTATGTTTGCTAGATATGATTAATGAAAGTTAAGTGTGAAATATGGGATTGATACGATTGTCATCATGTACAAATGAGTATGCTAATGATAGCGTGATTTCGATGACATGGAAGTATAGGAATCATGTCGAGACGGAATCAAGCACGGAAGGCTAACGGATCAAGAAGTGGCGAGGAACGAATGGGAACACGTATGCATAAGGTAAGTGATTCCGTAATCACTTTTTAGTTGTTCATGTAAAGTTATATGCAACTTAGTTAAATATGATAATTGAGGTAAATTAGGAATGAATTGTATGATGTCGATGAGTATTAAACGGATTCTTAGCTTTTATCCGAGTAATGTATATGTGATTATGTAGTTTAGCTAAGTAGAAGGATTCGTGGTTTATGTAAAGGATTCTATTGATGTTAAGCATAGAGCGAAATGGACAAAAACGCCCTTGATAGGTATATCGGGCAAACGACTTTAAATGTCTATCGGAAACAAGTGAATCGATTAGAATAATGTTTTGGTCATGTGTG
Organism: Helianthus tuberosus; assembly: GCA_030545235.1. NCBI lineage: Eukaryota > Viridiplantae > Streptophyta > Magnoliopsida > Asterales > Asteraceae > Helianthus > Helianthus tuberosus. The sequence goes on along the minus strand of CM060390.1, from coordinate 120,333,014 downwards.
AAAGCGAAGAGTATGATATTGGTATGTCAACAACCAAATAATGCGCAATTACCCATAACGGGTCAAATAACTATAATATGATAATAAGTCGAATGCATGTAAGTTAAGAATTTCCTTGATCCGGAGATGGGATTATAAGTTTATATGATAGAATGTGAATTTACAAGTATGTAGGAAGAAACGGGAGGTTAAACGGATAAACGGTTCAAAAGTTACGCGCGTTTTAGTGCGTACGGACGTCGAAACGTATCTGCAGAAAAATGCAAAAAGTAGAGGCCGTCGCCGACGGGTAGGGGACCCGTCGCCGACGGGCAAGGGAAAACCATTATTTTTCAGACGGGTTAACTCACTGCCGACGGGTTATATGGCCCGACGGGCATTTCTACAACCCGTCGCCGACGGCTTGGAGCCCGTCGGCGACGGGCACTTGTTTGTAAGTTTTATTTTTCGCGTCTGGTGTGTCTGGTTGACCCGTAACGTGTCCTGATGCTCCGGTTTTCGACCCGGTGGCATGTAAGGCTTCCGAAAAGCTCCCTAACCTGGTCATATGTATGTATGAAGATACGCGTGACAGTATGCATGTATGGAAAGCTGTAGGAAAGGTATGTTTGTGCGTAGATGTGTATGTAGGTATGCCTAGGGGTATGTATAAGTGTATGCATGTATGAAAAGTTGTAGGAAAGGTATGTTTGTGCGTAGATGTGTATGTAGGTATGCCTAGGGGTATGTATAAGTGTATGCATGTATGAAAAGTTGTAGGAAGGGTATGTTTGTGCGTAGATGTGTATGTATGTATGCATAAGGGTATGTACGAGTGTATGTATGTATGTAAAGTTGTAGGCAAGGTATGCTTGTAAGTAGATGTGTATGTATGTATAAATAAGGGTATGTATGAGTGTATGCATGTATGCGATGATGTAGGAAAGGTATGTACGCATGTGGAAGTTTATGTATGTATGTATAAAGATATGTACGAGTGTATGCATGAATGTAAAGATGTAGGAAAGATAAGTACGTATGTAGTTGAATATGTATGTATGTAGGTATGTATAAGGACATGTATGAGTGTATGTACGTATGTAAGCATTAGGAAAGGTATGAATGGATGCAGATGTGTATATATGTTGGTATGTAAGTACGTATGAATGCATGATTTAGACACATTAATTGTTAATGTTATTAATGGTGTACTTGGAAGATGAGAAGTAATGCAGGTACATTACTGAAGCCTCACCAGGATATGGATACGAAGAGGAAATGCTTATAGTTTTGAAAAACATTGATACGTGAAGTGTACGTGTATAAATCTTATTTATATAATGTGTGCTAATGTATGAATGAATGTGGTGAATGCAGGTTGTACGAAGCACGGATTAACCTTACAAAGAGTAGCGATTGAAGACCGAGTCACGGGATAGATTGTACGGGAATGTTTACATATGTAATTTAGTGATGATAAGTGATGTTTTTATATTTTAAATTGGACCTTCAAGTAATCTAAGTTGTTTATAATGAAAGAAATTTTATGACACGAATTTCCGCTGCGACTTTTTGTCAAATATGATTTAGGGCGTAACACTATCATGCTTTTGGTTTGACAAATGCTCCAGCCATTTTCATGGACTTAATGAATAGGGTCTGTAAACCTTATTTAGACAAGTTCATCATTGTGTTCATCGACGATATTCTCATTTATTCGAAGTCTCGAGCTGATCACGAGCAACACCTTCGTTTGACATTGGAACTCCTGAAGAAGGAACAACTTTTTGCTAAATTCTCCAAGTGTGAATTTTGGCTTAAAGAAGTTCAATTTTTGGGACATATAGTCAACGAGTAGGGTATTCATGTGGATCCTTGCAAAATAGCAGCTATTAAGGATTGGAATCACCTACGACACCCACAGAGATTCGTTCTTTTCTTGGTCTTGCTGGATATTATCGTCGGTTTATTTCGAACTTCTCGAAGATTGTGATTCCACTCATTGCTTTGACTCAGAAGAATAAGCCTTTTGAGTGGGGACCCAAGCAAGAAGAAGCGTTCCAAACGCTGAAGCAGAAGCTGTGTGATGCTCCTGTTCTATCTTTGCTCGATGGAAACAACGATTTCGTTGTCTATTGCGATGCGTTCAACTTAGGCTTTGGTTGCATTCTCATGCAATGAGGTAAAGTTATTGGATATGCATCTAGACAATTGAAAGTTCACGAGAAGAACTACACAACTCATGATCTTGAGTTGGGAGCTGTGGTTTTTGCTTTAAAAATCTGGAGACATTATCTTTATGGCACGAAGTGTGTGGTTTTCACAGACCACAAAAGTCTCCAGCACATTCTTAATCTGAAGGAGCTGAACATGAGGCAACGACGTTGGGTTGAACTCTTAAACGACTATGATTGCGAGATTCGCTACCATCCTAGTAAGGCGAATGTCGTAGCCGATGCACTTAGTCGAAAGGAGCGAGTCAATCTTCATTCTGTTCGAACTCTATCTGATATCTAAACTCGTGTTCTTCAAGCTCAACAATTTTGTGTTTCACAAAGTTTGATGGGTAAGGAATTACCACGTCAACTTGAGCTTAAGCTCGAAGCGAAGGACGATGGTTTACTCTATTTCAAGGATCGTTTGTGGATTCCGAAACAAGACGATCTTCGCACTTTAATGATGGACGAATCTCACAAATCTCGATATTCTATCCATCCTAGTGCTGATAAAATGTACAAGGATCTTCGTACTCAGTATTGGTGGCCTGGTATGAAGAAGGATATTGCCTTGTATGTATCTAAATGCCTAACTTGTCTCAAAGTCAAGGCTGAACATCAACGACCTTCTGGTTTGCTGGTACAACCAGAGATACCGGTTTGGAAGTGGGAGAACATTGCTATGGATCTCATCACTAAATTACCGCGTACATCTAAAGGTCATGATGCTATATGGGTTGTTATCGATCGATTAACGAAGTCAGCTCATTTTATTCTGATTCGCGAGGATCTATCTGTTGATAAACTTGCAAAGATTTATGTTGATGAGATTGTATCTCGACATGGTGTTCCTTTGGACATCATTTCCGATCGTGATGCTCGATTTTCATCTCATTTTTGGAAGACCATGCAATCTGCTATAGGAACCTAACTAAATCTAAGCACTGCTTATCATCCCCAAACAGATGGACAATCTGAAAGGACGATTCAAACTTTGGAGGATATGATGCGTGATAGACTTTGGTGGTAATTGGGATTCTCATCTGCCATTGATCGAGTTCTCTTACAACAGTAGTTATCATACTAGCATCAATATGGCACCATTCAAAGCTGTCTACGGTCGAAAATGTCGTTCACTTGTCTGTTGGAATGAGATCGGTGAAGCTCAGCTTACTGGACCTGAGCTCATTCTGGAAACAACAGACAAAATCAAGAAGATCCGCGATAATCTTGTGACAGCTAGAAGCCGTCAAAAGAGTTATGCAGATATGCGACGCAAGCCCCTAGAATTTCAAGTCAGAGACCATGTCCTACTCAAGGTGTCACCTTGGAAGGGAGTGGTGAGATTTGGAAAGAAAGGAAAACTTGCACCTCGATATGTTGGACCATTTAAGATTGTTGAAAGAGTTGGAAAGGTTGCCTATAGACTAGAGCTACCTCCAGAGCTTGGAAATATTCATCCGACTTTTCACGTGTCCAATTTGCAAAAGTGTTTAGCTAACGCTAATCTTCACATTCCACTCGACGAAATCCAAGTCGATGAAACGATGCACTTTGTCGAGAAACATGTGGAGATAGTGGACCGTACAGTCAAACAGTTGAAGAACAAACGAATTCGATTGGTCAAGGTTCGCTGGGAATCCAAAAGTGGCCCAGAGTTTACTTGGGAACGTGAGGACCAAATGAAGGTGAAATATCCGCAATTGTTCTCACAAGTTTCCTCTAGCTAAAATTTCGGGATGAAATTTCCTAAAGTAGGGGAAACTGTGACAACTGTGCTCTGTAATCATTGTACAATGTAAAACAATGATAATTATTAATAAAACAATGTTTTTTGGTGTTATTATATGTGTAATTGTGTTTGATGATTTTACGATTTGATTCGATTCCGATTTCAAGCTTTAACTCGCTTTCTAGAAAGTTATACGCAAACTGGTGCGTAAACGCAGTCAGTTTAACGCGACAAATACTTCAGAATAGTGAAATAGTCTTAACATACCTTAAATAACCTTTACATAACTTAGAAATAAGTTTTGGATGCTTTGGTGTGTTGAAATCAAGTTTTTTCGATCGTAGGGACTATTTGTGTCAAAGTGCGAAACTATACCGATTTGTATAGTAACGAACATTCTGGAACTTGATCATAAGTTAAACATACCCTAAATATCCTTTACATAGCTTAGAAATAGGCTTTGAGGGGTTCGGTATGCTAAAATAAACTTTATTGATCTAAAGGGACTAAAAGCGTCAAAAAGTGCATAAGTTTGCATTTTCGCGCATATCTTACATTCTGAATACATCCGGACATCCAAAAATTTATGTAACCACTAAAATATTTCATTTTAGTGATTGGCATGATAAAAATCCATTCGTCGCGTAATTTGGATCGTTTTTCACGTTCATTCGTGTTTCGTCGTAATTAACCGAATAACGTGATCGTACGGCCAAACGAACCGACATCCGACATATTTTTGAGCATGTTTCATGTGCCCTATACTTAAACTTCATTATTGATCCTTGAAAATGGGTTAAGGGGGGTTTAAACGCATCGAAAAATGCCTTAAACATGTGCAGGGACCATTTCTGCCATTTTGGCAAACTTTCTGGGAACTGGCACATGGTGGCGCTGCGCCACCACCATAAGGCTCTGCCGTGGCATGACGCCACGGCCTGATCTGGACAAAAATCTCTTTTTTGTGCAGCAGATTGAAGTTCAAGGGCCATTCTTGCAATTTCTTTGTGTGGTAGCCAAGTTAGCACCTCCCCAAGTAAATTAGCTCGCCTCTAACACTTGTATGGCTAGGATTTAATGCTTGATGGCCACACAAACACTTGTTTTGATCTTGTGTGTTCACTACAAGTATAAATAGCTGAGCATTTCATTTGTTGTAACTCACACTTGATCTAAATTCTCTAAGTTGAGGTTTTATAACTTCATACCTGAGAATTATAAGATCAAGCTCTAGCAAGGACCCTTTGTAAGCTTCCTTCATTCTTTTATCGCTTTCCTAGCGAGAAAGTCAAACAGTGTTTGACTTTTAGCTTTGACCACGAGTTGGTCAACACAAAGTTCTTTTGAACTTTGCAACGTGAGCTTGATCACGATGGTTATAGTCCCTTGTGACTATACCTACTGATTACCACGTTGACTAGGCGTAGTGACGAGTCGTAGTTTCGGTCAAAATGCGCATTTAAGTATATTTTGCAACCAAACTACTCTTGGTATCAAAACGCTTTGTTTTGATATCAAAACCTGTTTTCTAATTTAGTTAAGCATGTTTTAACATTCTTAGCTCGTCACTTTTAGTTTAGTGCTTGTTTAGAGTCGTAAGTAAAGCGGTCTAACCCACCGCTTAGACTTTCGAACTCGACCCGTTTGGTCGATCATTAGGATCCGACCAAGCATGACTAGTGACCATAGTTGCATAGGGAATAGCCTTCTGAGGTTATACCTTATGGTCGCCTAGTTTAAGTAGTTGTATGATAGGTAGTTTATATGCCTTAACTAATTTACCAAAATGCCATTTTCATGCATAATTTGATTTTAAGCATATGTAACCTAAACATTTGTCACATAACTGATTATGCAACATAATTAAACATGTTAGGGCATATAATATTTGTCATAGGACTATTTAGACCTCTCGAACGCGCTTTTGCGCGAACGACGCGTTAAAGTAGCATAAGCTACCTTACTGGGTCGTAACGGGTCAAAATCACTTAGGTTAGGTTCCGATCTAGAATGTAGGCTTTGTTAAACCATATCACATGAGTTCCAATACTCATTTGGTTTACAAGACCTCATTCTGTCCGATCTTCCGATTTAGGTGTCGATTTATTTTTCTAGTGATCCGATTACTAGGTACTACTTGAATTTCCTTGGTTTACCGGAGCTTCGCTAAGTTCTTTAGATCAAGGATACCCTTCTATTCAAAGTGAGTACATAGTTCCCCTATTTTACTGTTTTCGATTGTTTTAGGGTGATTCATATGTATTAAACGATTTCGATATTTAAACGATGATTTCAAAAACGATTAAGATGGTTTATATTAAACTAATAATGATTTCGATAATGTGAACGAACTTGTTGGTTGTAATTACATAACGAATGACATTCATTAGCTTTGGTTGAGACGACCAGTATTAGGTTATGGTACCATAGGATCTGACAAATCCCGTTATCAGACTACACCCATGGTTATATGTGCGGGTTATGTAGGTAACGACCAAATCTGATGATTGTTAACTTACCCTTTGGTGGTTTGTTAATGTGAGTTTTGAGATAGATGAGTCACGAAGGTTTGAATGTTATTAGCGAGACGACCAAAAGTGGTTTCACAATCAAAACGAGAACAATTTTGGAAACGAGTTAAACGATTTGAAACGACTTAAACGATTGGTTTTGGTTAGTGATTAGATAATGGGATGGGTGTAGCATGATAAAAGCATGGTAGATACACCGCTGGTACATCTTATATATAAGTGCTTTTATCATATTACATTTCATGTCATTATTTAGTTCACTTGGGAAACGATTTTGAAACGATGTCACACAACGAGGTTTTCGAAATGATATAAACCATACGAGTTTTATTAACGAGTTTTTTTTTACGAGATGTTTATGAATTGGTTTACTAAAATAAATGTTTTTGGGTTAAGAATTATGGCTACGAGATTTTATAAACTATAACCAACTTGATTAGAGTTGGTTAATTATGTTGCGATACTCTTTTCAAAACGAGGTTTGTACTTTTGACTCTTGTAGTCTAATAAGGTACTGCAACATATAAACGAGCCATGAATCCGATACTCTTATAAAACCTATGTGCTCGCCAACATTTCTTTGCTGACTTTATTTTTACATATGTTTCAGGTGGTGTTGCTTGATGTTGATTGTTAGGATGCTTGAGTTACATAGGATCTGGACGAGGCCTTAGTGACATAAAAACAATGATAGACGATGTGTAGCTTGTCTGTTTTGGTTTAAAGACAATGTACATTATTTAAATAAATCAATAAAACGAAACTTATTGTATCCATGGTTGTGAAATAATAATTCTGTTACAACACTCCCCGACGTTTCCGCCACGATTTGTTGTTTTATGTGGTCGGGGTGTGACACCGATTGACTCCGTGATCCTTCTAACGTTGTTTGATTGTTATCTCAAGACTACTAAGCAATATCAAGTGAGTACATAGTCCCCTCTTTTACTGTTTTCAAATATTTTGGGGGTGATTCACATGTGCCTACTTGTTATTTTCATGCTTTTCGTGCTTTCATAACACATACTTGCTATGTTCATTAGTACACATATAGTACATGATTTCATTTATGATTTGCTATGTATGTTTACTTGGCATGCTAGCACATTGATTTTCATAAACAGTTTTGTTGCATATGTTCACTCAGCATATGGACACATTGATTTACATTAAACGTTTCTACTTTGTATGTTCACTTAGCATATTTAGTACATTATTTTCTCATAACATGCTTACATTTGGTATAACATTTGGTTTGTTTAACGAAACTAATACGTTCATTAACATCGATTATGCTGCTCGGTAGTATGTAGTGGTACCATAGGAATTGATTATCTCAAGACTACTAAGCAATATCAAGTGAGTACATAGTACCCTCTTTTACTGTTTTCAAATATTTTGGGGTGATTCACATGTGCCTACTTGTTATTTTCATGCTTTCCGTACTTTCATAACACATACTTGCTATGTTCATTAGTACACATATAGTACATGATTTCATTTATGATTTGCTATGTATGTTTACTTGGCATGCTAGCACATTGATTTTCATAAACAGTTTTGTTGCATATGTTCACTCAGCATATGGACACATTGATTTACATTAAACGTTTCTACTTTGTATGTTCACTTAGCATATTTAGTACATTATTTTCTCATAACATGCTTACATTTGGTATAACATTTGGTTTGTTTAACGAAACTAATACGTTCATTAACATCGATCATGCTGCTCGGTAGTATGTAGTGGTACCATAGGAATTGATTATCTCAAGACTACTAAGCAATATCAAGTGAGTACATAGTCCCCTCTTTTACTGTTTTCAAATATTTTGGGGTGATTCACATGTGCCTACTTGTTATTTTCATGCTTTTCGTGCTTTCTTAACACATACTTGCTATGTTCATTAGTACACATATAGTACATGATTTCATTTATGATTTGCTAGGTATGTTTACTTGGCATGCTAGCACATTGATTTTCATAAACAGTTTTGTTGCATATGTTCACTCAGCATATGGACACATTGATTTACATTAAACGTTTCTACTTTGTATGTTCACTTAGCATATTTAGTACATTATTTTCTCATAACATGCTTACATTTGGTATAACATTTGGTTTGTTTAACGAAACTAATACGTTCATTAACATCGATCATGCTGCTCGGTAGTATGTAGTGGTACCATAGGAATTGATTATCTCAAGACTACTAAGCAATATCAAGTGAGTACATAGTACCCTCTTTTACTGTTTTCAAATATTTTGGGGTGATTCACATGTGCCTACTTGTTATTTTCATGCTTTCCGTGCTTTCATAACACATACTTGCTATGTTCATTAGTACACATATAGTACATGATTTCATTTATGATTTGCTATGTATGTTTACTTGGCATGCTAGCACATTGATTTTCATAAACAGTTTTGTTGCATATGTTCACTCAGCATATGGACACATTGATTTACATTAAACGTTTCTACTTTGTATGTTCACTTAGCATATTTAGTACATTATTTTCTCATAACATGCTTACATTTGGTATAACATTTGGTTTGTTTAACGAAACTAATACGTTCATTAACATCGATCATGCTGCTCGGTAGTATGTAGTGGTACCATAGGAATTGATTATCTCAAGACTACTAAGCAATATCAAGTGAGTACATAGTCCCCTCTTTTACTGTTTTCAAATATTTTGGGGTGATTCACATGTGCCTACTTGTTATTTTCATGCTTTTCGTGCTTTCTTAACACATACTTGCTATGTTCATTAGTACACATATAGTACATGATTTCATTTATGATTTGCTATGTATGTTTACTTGGCATGCTAGCACATTGATTTTCATAAACAGTTTTGTTGCATATGTTCACTCAGCATATGGACACATTGATTTACATTAAACATTTCTACTTTGTATGTTCACTTAGCATATTTAGTACATTATTTCCTCATAACATGCTTACATTTGGTATAACATTTGGTTTGTTTAATGAAACTAATACGTTCATTAACATCGATCATGCTGCTCGGTAGTAAGTAGTGGTACCATAGGAATTGATAACTCCCATTCCTGGAATCATAGGTTTGTTTGGATAAAAGGAATGACAGAATCCGATATACATAATTTTGATAAGCCTTTAACTTGTTATGGGTTTGTCTCCTCAGTCGCAAGGTTTGAATGTAGACGTTAAACATTACCGTATAAATGTCTGTATCAGTAAAGCTAAAATTTTGCAAAACATATCTTTTGACTTAAATTATGATTTATATCAAATACATTGTTTTGTACATTTTTACTTATAGGGTTGAGTAAATACTTTTATTCACCATACATTACATTTGTTTACACATAAACATTTTGACATTGGTTTAAACAAGGTATTTTGGTGGTTTGTTTGGGTAAGTGATTTAAATAACATTGCGTGTATAATATGATAAAAGCATGGTGGGTATGCCGCTGGTACTTCCTATATATAAGTTCTTTTACGATATTACATATCGTAGCATTATTTAAACCATTTCAATTTAGACATATTACATTTTACGCAAATAACATATTTTCACAAAACATTGTTTTACAAACAACATATTTTATACAAACTCATTTTACTTGGTTATTCATTTAACCATACATCCTTCTTTTATATCATCTGATTTCTTATCGATTTTCGTATGATTTATAAAAGAAAACACTTTACAAGATTCATGACTAACTTTTGTTAAACATTTCTTTAAACTTACAAGTCATGAATCCTACATCAACAAAACCTATGTATCTCACAGGCATTTTTATGCTGACGTACCTATTTTCACATGTGTTTCAGGTACTGTTGTTAGATGATCATGATGCAAACATAGGACTGGACGAGGCCTTAGTGACTTAAAACTATGAAAGACAGTTTAATTCATATTATGCTTCCGTAATTTCCTAAACAATGTAAACATTTTAATTCAATAAAACAAAACTTCAATTACCATGTGTTGTGAAACAATGATTCTGTTACTCCACTCCCCGACTTTTCCGCCGCGATTTGTTGTTTCACGCGGTCGGGGTGTGACACTGAAGATATCGAGAAAATGGATTTTGTCCTTTAAGGGTTGGATAAAGATCCAATATTTTTATCATTATCTTTGATTGTTTTTTATTGATTCATTTTCTATTTTTGATGTGTTATGGTTGAACTATATAATGGGTTTTAGGGTTTCATACATTGGTCTCATACTTAATTATTTATTTGATTTGAAAAACTATCGACCAAAGCATTCGACTTTGGAGCTTTCGATTGAATTCGTTTGGTTATCGTTATTTCGTTCTTGATTTACCATTTGTCCATGTTTCCATTTGCATCAGTTTGTGTAGATTTACAAAAATTCTTTATGAAACTTTAAATGCATTAATTTCTTCTTATGGTTACATATCTATAAACAATTAGACATGCCCAACCTCTAAAAATTTAAACCAGTGCATTTAAAAACTAGCTCAGCCAGCTTAACTGCTTAAACCAGAGCATTGATGTTGTTGGTTAACCATAACACGATATACAATGTACATGTCATTATCTCCAAAAATTTCCACAAACATCCTCGTTGCTTAGCTTGTTTAAAGTGCTTTAGCTTTATATTTGCAACCAAAAAATGTAGGACAATCATTCAAGAAACAAAATTAGAATAATAATTTTATTATGCAATATTCAGATTACAATTCATAAATAGGAAATGAACCAACTGGAAACAAAACACAATACTAAATCTAGACAAAGACTAATAACATATTACAACGAAATAAAGAAAATGCATAAACAAAGGCGACTGCGGAAAGTGAAGAACATGCTTCCTTTAAAAGAGATTTCAGGCCACCTAGGCGAACCTGTCTGTTTCCTAGGGTTCAACAGCCAAAGTGTATTGTACCGTGTGGTATAGCCAAGCACCTGAAAAACTACCTAAAACAAGAGCACGAAACGAGGCAAAATTAGGGAATTCATTAGTGTTTGTGGGTGGTGTCTGGACCATATGTAATCTCTGGTTTTTTCTTTGTGTTTTAACAAGACACAAAATCTTGTATATAAAACCAGAATGGTTATAGAAAAAATTATATTCAGAACTAATTTCATAATTCAATTGCATAATTATTACTAGAAGTTGATCAGACTCAACAAGTAAGAAACTGAAGGGTCTTGAACACACCAATTAACCAAGCCAAGCCACATAGCTCGAGCCGCACTCGAAAAGAGTAAAGGCGGCTATAAGCGGCTCACGGTGATACGAGCGTGCGAAGTGCAAAGTGCGCCATCAAAACGCCACATTACGCCCATCGCCCTCATCCCGGTCACGTGCCTGGGCTCGTGCGCGTGTCGGGTGCTTTGCACCCTCCTGGCTGCCACTTGGTGTGACTTGTCGCATAGGAATGCATTCTTGTAGAGAATTCTAATTATAAATCTACAAAATATTTATCTCTCTACCTATGTGGGACAAGCACAATTTTCTATACATTTACGGTTCCAACACATACACTTAATGCTAAAGATCTCTCATTCATCTTGGCTTAATTATTAAACAACAATTATATTAACCTATAATATAATATTGTTTATAGAATTTCCAACAATCCCCCACTTGAATGTAGATCGTCCCATACACTCAAGTGTCACGATAAGATTTCAGCGATTAAGAAATACAGGATAGGTAGGTTTCCCTTTGAACACTCCTTTGTGACGTGTACTTAGTCTCCTAGAGGTTAGTAGAAGCGATGACCTTGAACCAACCCCTTTTTATGTAGACGTTATTACACATCACACATTACTCTTCCTGGTCTGGTTAACCCCTAATAGTTGTGTCTGTTATGGTCATGGAACACTATCCTGGTTCTGTGAGAGCTCTAGGAATTGTGCCCCACTTCTTTTCGAAGCGACCCCACTTCTCTGTAACATAGGTGAATTACAAATCATTAAAAGCCACATGCTTAACCTCTCTTGATATCACTGATTTTAAGTAGGAATGGACTCGGAAGTTTGTAACTCCCTTTGTATGTTGAGGTACTGCCCCACAGTGACCTTAGTACGTATAGTTAGGTGGTCCTATTGAGCCTAGATCATGGGATCTCCAATATTTTTGGATAGGTTTTCGTTGTACAAACGTACTCCAATGGGTTTAGTCCCATTCCCATCGATGACTTATGTACTACCTCTCTGCTTAAACCTTTTGTAAGCAGATCCGCAATGTTATCATTTGATTTCACATAGTCAATCGTGATAACTTTAGTTGAGGGAAGTTGTTGTATCGTGTTAGGCCGACGTCGTATGTGCCTTGATTTGCCATTTTACATTGCACTTTGAGCTCTACCAATAGCTGTTTGGCAATCACAATGTATGCAAATAGCCGTTACAGGCTTAGGCCATCTTGGAACATATTCCAAGAATTGACGTAACCATTTTGCCTCTTCTCTAGCTTTATATAACGCGATAAACTCATATTCCATCTTAGATCTAGCTATAAGAGTTTGTTTTGATGAGTTCCAATATATAACTGCTCCTCCAAGGGTAAAGACATAACCACTTATAGATCTAGAATCTTTCATATCAAATATCCAGTTGGCATCACGGAATCCTTCCACAACAGCTGGATTTTGGCCGTAATGCAGTCCATAATCCCTCGTGTATCTCAAATACCTTAGTAATCTTGTTATGCTCTTCCAGTGCTCAGAGCTAGGACTACTAATATATCTACTTAGCCTACTTACAACATATGCTAAGTCTGGCCGAGTACATGACATGAGATACATGAGACTGCCAATGATCCTTGAGTATTCCATTTGAGCAACATTCTCGCCTCTATTCTTTGACAAATTTGAAGAGATATCAATTGGAGTTTGAGCCACACTCATGTCCTCTGGATTAAAATTTTCAAGGATTTTATCCACAAAATGAGATTCACTTAACACCAAACCAGTTTGGGTTCTAATGATATTCACTCCAAGGATCACATCAGCTAGACCCATATCTTTCATGTGAAATCTCACTTTCAACATGTCTTTAGTAGATCTGATCATCTAATCATCACTCCCAATGATAAGCATATCATCTACATAAAGGCATAAGATCACATAACCTTTAGAAGTGTCTTTCATATAGACACATTTGTCGCACTAATTTATTTTTAGACCACTGTTAAGCATAACTTGGTCAAACTTTTGATGCCACTGTTTTGGACCTTGCTTCAAGTGATACAATGACTTAACGAGTTTACATACTTTGCCCTCTTGGCCAGGAGTAGAGAAACCCTCTAGTTGCTCCATGTAAATCTCTTCATCCAATTCCCCTTGAGAAATGCAGTTTTTACATCCATTTGATGTATTTCCAAATTTCTCAAAGCTGCAATTGCAAGCACCAATCTAATAGAAGTTATTCTAGTCACAAGTGAGTATGCGTCAAAGTAGTCAAGACATTTCCTTTGTCTAAACCCTTTGAGCACAAGCCTTGCCTTATACTTGTCAATAGAGCCACCAGCTTTCATCTTTTTCTTGAATATCCACCGATATCCAAGTGGCTTGCACCCTGGTGGAAGGTTTACTAGCTCCCAAGTATGATTATGCAAGATAGAATCAATTTCACTCTTGATGGCTTCTTCCCATTGAGGTCCATCTGAAGAGGTGGCTGCTTCTCGATAAGTTTGAGGCTCACTCTCAACCATGTATATAAGAAAGTCAGGCCCAAAGGATTTCTCTGTCCTTTGCCTTTCGCTGCTTCTTAGCTCACCCTCAGCAGCCTCTGATTGTTCTTGAGTTTCCTCTTGAGCGATCTCATCAACCGTTGCAGATGAACTTGCATAATTCATTGTTGATGAACTTGCATGAGTTTGTACTAACATTGGAAACTCTTCTTCAAAGTAAGTCACATTTCCTAGCCTTGTCTCTATGATAGAGTCCTTGTGCACATCAGGATTCTTGGATTCATATACAAGAAAACAATGTGAACTACCATTTTTGGCATATCCAATGAAAATACATTCAACTGTTTTAGGCCCTATTCTAAGTGCCTTGGGAGGTGTAACAATCACTTTAGCCAGACACCCCCATACTTTCAAGTATTTATGGGATGATTTATGTCCCACCATAACTTATGAGGTGGTACATCCTTATTCTTGAAATGTATTTTATTTAACAAAAAATTGGCCAACAAAATTGCCTCCCCCATATGTCCCGGCTCATCCCAGAACTTATCAACACGACATTCATCATTTCTTTTAGTGAACGATTCTTTCGCTCCACAATGCCATTTTATTGGTGTGTATAAGGAGTGGTACACTCGTATGTTATGCCACTTTTTGCACATACATCCCCAAAACATATTCTCCTCCTCCATCACTTCTCACACGTTTTATTTTCTTGTTAAGTTGATTCTTAACTTCAACTTTATACAAGATAAACTTGTCAATTGCTTCATCCTTACTCTTAAGTAAGTAAACATAACAATATCTTATATTGCCATCAATAAAGGTAATTGTCGCAACCCCCGACCCCTACCCCGAGAGCGGGAGCCGCGAGCACGAGCCGGTGGTATCGGTATTTATTAATTTGGCAGCTGAAATGAGACATCAGGATCCTAGTTAGGAAATAAATTTCAGAGTTTCAAAACACCAAACTTTTATATTAAACAAATGGGATAAAAACCATATTTCATTCATAATATTTTTATAGGGAAAAACCCTAGTTGCTGAAAACATGAACTTTTTATTTAGGTAGCTTTATAGCCACTATCTCTAAGCCTTCAGTGCTCCTTAACTGGATTTTAATATCTTTCACATCAAGTTACCTGAAACGCGTTTTAAAAATATTTTATCAGCAAGAAATACTGGCGAGTACATTCCAGTTTACAAAAATAAGCTTTTATAACTTTACCGTATTAAGAGCGATTACAATGTTTATATCTACCCAATTACTCATTCAGTATTTGTCACGTTGGCAGTTACAATGACCGTGGTCATATTACTATTGGCTAACTCTTTGTCCAATAGTAATGCTTGATTAGTAGTGTATACAAAACCCCACATACCAGCAGTAGATATAATCACTGTAAGTATAACTTGAAAACATTTAGGGTTTTGGTAAAGCATTTTAAATAATTAGCTCACAAGCTGTGAGAAAAAGATAATGAACTCACATTACAAACTTAGGTATTTCTACGGGCTTCCTGGTGATATATCTTGATTATTTTCTTGAGTTTCTATTGAAAACATACAATGCACGCGTGTTGGTAAAATAACCCAAATCACATTAGCCATACAACACGATAAAGAACCCCAACGGACTTAGTCAGACAGAGCCTTGACATGCGTTGTTGGGTCCCAGATCAATTGGGTAGGGTAACGAATTAGTGATCGGGGGTTAAAATACTTACAACGGGGCAGAGCTTCATGTTTTAGGGGGTATTTTGGCTATAAATTTCGGATTATAGAGACTAAGAGAGAAATAAACATGAACGAATTGCGACTGCTGCTGCACTGCTCTATTTATAGGATTTCAGGGGGTCTCTCGCGCCCCGCGACCCACCCAATTGATCCTCACGCGCCCCGCGAGGGCACCCTAGCTACAGCTAGGGTTGCCGGGTCAGTAACCAAGGCTCGACACGTGTCGTTATGGGTGTCTGTCAAGAAATGGTTTTGTCGTGCCCCGCGACCGGGTATAAAATTCTAAATTTTTATTTTTTGTTAAACATTAACGCTATACAGGACCGGTTTTGTGATTTCAAAGCGGTTTAAGGGGTTTTCGAGGGTTGTTATATCCTCCCTACCTTGTTTTAAATCTCATCCTAGAGATTCACTAGAATAGGTATGGATACTTCCGTTGCATTTCTGACTCGAGCTCCGATGTGTATTCTGGCCCTCTCTTCGAATCCCAATTTACTTTGACCAGAACTAATCTCTTGTGCTTAAGGTTCTTGACCTTTCTATCTTCAATCTGAATTGGTTTTTCTACAAACATAATCTTTCATTTACCTCTATGTCCTGAAGAGGTATTACCAATGATTCATCTGCTAAGCACTTCTTGAGCTTACATACATGAAATACATCATGTATTCCTGCCATTTCTTATGGCAATTGTAGCTGATATGCTACTGGTCCTATTCTTTTGATAATTTTAAAAGGTCCAACATACCGTGGGCTTAGCTTTCCTCTTTTAATGAATCTGACAACTCCTTTCCATGGAGAAACTTTTAACAATACCTTGTCTCCAACTTGAAATTCCAACGGTTTTCATTTTTTATCTGCATAATTTTGCCAGTTGTTTCTTGCACAATCTCAGGACCTGACAATTGCTTTTCTCCAATTTCTGCCCAACATACTGGTGTTCGGCATTTTCGTCCATAGAGTGCTTCAAATGGTGCAACATTGATGCTGGTATGATAGCTGTTATTGTAGGAAAATTCTATTAAAGGTAAGTGATCATCCCAATTTCCTCCAAAATCTATCACACAAGCTCTAAGCATATCTTCCATTGTTTGGATTGTCCTTTCACTTTGACCGTCTGTTTGAGGATGATAGGTTGTGCTTAGATTTAATCTAGTTCCCATTGCTTTTTGAAAACTTGTCCAAAATTGAGAAGTGAAACGGCTGTCTATGTCAGACATAATAGATAAAGGAATTCCATGTAATGAAACTATTTCACTTACATATAGCTTGGCTAGCTATACCATACTGAAAGTCTCTTTCATTGGTAAGAAATGGGCAGATTTGGTCAATATGTCTACAATCACCCAGATTGTATCATTACCTTTTTGTGTCCTGGGTAATTTGGTAACAAAGTCCACTGTTATCAATTCCGATTTCCAAATTGGCATTTCTAATTGTTGAAGTAATCCTGAAGGTTTCTGATGTTCAGCTTTAACCTATGAACAGGTTAGACATTTAGCAACATATTTTGTTATATCCTTTTTCATTCCTATCCACCAGAAACTTTTTCTTAAGTCTTGATACATCTTGTCACTACCGGGATGTATCATGTACTTAGACTTATGGGCTTCTTCTAAAATTTGATTTCGTAGGTCTCCTTGGATAGGTATCCAGATTTTATTCTTATGGAATCTCCAAATTCCATTTGCTCCTTTCTCTAATTCCTTAATCATTCCTTTCAATCGTTCAGCATCGTCCTTGATTGTTGTTTCCTGTATCTGTTTACTTGTTCATTTAAATCTACCTGCAGATGTAGTCTGAGGGCGCGTACTCCTTTTGGCTTTTCATGATATTTTCGACTTAAAGCATCAGCTACTACATTAACTTTTCCTGCATGATACTGGATATCCCAATCATAATCACAAAGAATTTCCATCTAACGTCTTTGCCTCATGTTTAATTCCTTTTTTCCGAAGACATATCCTAAACTCTTATGATCCGTGAATACAATGAACTTACTACCATAGAGATAGTGTCTCCAAATCTTAAGGGAAACAAATATTGCTCCTAACTCTAGATCATGGGTTGTATAATTCTCTTCATGCTTCTTAAGCTGTCTAGAGGCATAAGCAATTACCTTTTGACGTTGCATCAGCACACATCCAAATCCTAACTTAGACGCATCACAATAGACTACGAAGTCTTCAGTTGTAACGCCCCAAAAACCAAAATGTCTAATTCTCTAGTATGTTCCCATATTACATGGTATAAGGCGGTTTGACTAACTTTTATTAAATATTATATTTAAAAATAGATAAAGTATAAGTTATGTAGTAGGGGTTTAGTTGTGCAAAAGGGGGAGTATTAGTAAACATGAGGGACTAATTTGGGAGAATGGGCTTAAGTTTATATAAAAAATAAAATAAAAATCTCACACACACTAAGTGTGCGTGTGGTGAGATCGACCAGGAGAAGGAGCAGAGGGGTGAAAACCCTAGCTCTCAAGAACAACAATACAATTAAGCCAAATCAAAGCCAAAATCGAATGGAAAGCATTGCATGGATGAAGATCTCTCACCATCTAGTCCTAACAAACATATGGTAAGTTATAATTTTGAAGTTGATGATCATTATATGAAGTGGTTTATGATCAATCCACGAAATTTTGTGAAATTGAGCATGAATAGGTGTTAGTATTATCTTACGAAGCATGTGTAAGCATAATTTCAGTTAAAATAATGTTCAAGAATGAAAACCCACTAGTGGAATGGTGAACATGACAAGGATATTTCACCGTGTTATGTATGTTATAAACTTGTTAGATGAATTGAAGAAAATGTAATGTTTGTTGTGTTTGATGAACATATGCGAATGATATTTGTCGGTTGGTAGAAAGGTTGGATGAATTATGTATGAACTTGGGAAAATGATGCATAAATTAGTTGTATAATGTGCTCTATTAATGCGAAACCTGCCAAGTTTTCGATGAAACACTTAAGAGAACAAGTATGTGGATTTCTAGTAAAAATATATGTCAGGTTCATGAATAGTGTTTAATTAGTTAATCTTGAATGATGATGTTGTTTGTTGTGGAATTATGAGATAAGTAGTATTGAAAGAATTAATTATGCTATGTGTGCATATGTGACCTTACGGTTGTATATGTGTTTTACTATGTGAGTAGGGAATGAAAAGATGCGATTCTAGCTTATACTTTGTGATGTTGGAAATTTACGAGTAAAGTTAAAATAAAATACGAATGTGAAATAAATGAAATATTAGAATGTGCGTTTATACTACTGAAGTAGTAACCTTGATGGTATGAAAGTATAGGATCATGTTTAAATGGGAAAGCATGGAAGGCAAGCGGAAAGGATATGAAGAAGCATGTACAAAACAGGCACTCAAGGTAAGTGATTCCCGGAATCACTTCTTATTTTGTTTAAGTAAGGTAGCGTTTAGTTAATTAAGCATGATGATGATTGAAGTTAAAAATGGTTTTGGTTGTATGAAATCGGTGATTTTAGCTAAGTAGACCGAACGAGACAATATGAGGTCGTATTGATATGACGGGTTGATGTCTAAGTAATGGTTACAGTATTGCAACCGGGTATTGGGTAGAATTGCTTATAAGCATGCTAATCAAGAATGAGAACTTAGGTTAATAGTCAAAAGACTTAGCTTTTGACCTTTAACAAAAGAGTTGTTTGACAATAATACGAACGGGTCGAATAAATGTGCATAAGTTGTAATGATAATGAAGCACGTAAAGATTAAGCACCCGGGGTAAAGATTTTTAGTTAATAATGTAAAGCCATGTTTTATGGACAATAGAAATAAGTTTGGAGTCAATTGGTTGTGGAATGTCCAAGTTATGCGAGTTTTAGCAATAGAAATGTGTATGGGTTACTTAGTTGAAGAGAAGTATGTAAAGCCGAAGGCTTTAAGTTAAGATTTACTATTAGTCTAAATGTTATATTACAAGCTCTTATGAAAGAAAATCAATTTAATGTCGCATAGGAAAAAGAAACGTGTAGAACGGATTAATATCGAAAGAGTTATGCTCGTTACGGTGAAATCAAGAAATTCTGAAATATGTAGCTTTACAGCTGCAACTCGCTGGAAAAAGGGGGGTGTCGCGCCACGCGACAGCAAGGAGTAGGGGTCGTCGCGCGACGCGACGGTGACCTGTTTCATCGAAAATCGTTTATTTGTTCGGTTTTGTCACATAAACTTGTTTAAATACGTTTTAAACTACGAATGACTATTCCAACTTATGTTTTTATGAGTTGTAGGTGTAACCACCCTGTTTCGATTGTGAATGCTTATATACATTCTGAATGATTGTTTTATTTCATTGTCTATAATGATGGTTCGTTTATGAACGAATGTCATGGTTCTCCTAATATTATAAATTTGGATTGCTTACGTGCTAGAGAAGGAAAGTTGAGGGCAAATGTGTTTAGGAACGAGTAAGTACATATGACAATGTGTTTAAGGTATATATTATGGTAGGCCGCGATTTCTGACGTGCTAGTATAAGTTTAATAAAAATAAAAGTGGAGGACAAGAACTCGTAAGTATATATATATATATATATATATATATATATATTAATGTAGAGATGCATGTATGTATGTTGTAAGTTGCTATGAATGCAAGTAGGAAAGGTTTCATTACGTTTTGAGTATTGACGTATACTAATGATTGTCTTGAGATTGGAATGTAATGCAGGTATGATAACGTCGGGTTCATGAAGAATGGAAGCCGAACTCGGAACAAGAGAATTTAAGAGGATAATCAAATGAATTAAGTTTACATTATTGAATGTTTTACGTTTTTATTTATATGATAATAAAGTTGTATGATGTTGTCGATGACTAATGGTTAAGTTGTAAATGATGTCCACAGGAATTACACGGACTTTCTCTATTATGAACGAAGTTAAACGGGCGCAGATCGAGTCAAGGAGCAAGGATTGTACAGGAAGAATGGTCACCTAGTTTGGTTTATGTATCACATGTAGTATTGTTTATCATGAAAGTAGTTAATTCTTTTAGTAAATGTTAAACATTTTGTATTCAAGTCTTTATGGAAGCAATGTATTTAGTAAAGAAAGAATTTTTTTAGCTCGTTTTCTGCTGCATCGTTAATAAGAATAAACGTAAGTTAGGGTCTTACATTAGTTCCTTCTGACAAAGCGAGTATTGGTGCGTTGGTTAACTTTTGCTTAAAAATATTAAATGCTTCCTTTTGTTTTGGTCCCATTCAAACTTAACTGATTTGCAAGTTAGTTTGGTTAATGGAATGGCTATCCTAGAAAAATCTTGAATAAAACGTCTATAATATCCTGCCAGTCCAAGAAAACTTCTTACTTCCGTAGGTTACTGATGGACTTTCCATTTGGTAATTGCCTCAATCTTTGTGGGATCCACATGAATTCCTTCATGATTAACTAAATGTCCAAGGAATTGCACTTCTTGCAACTAGAATTCACATTTTTAGAATTTGGCATAAAGCTTTTCTTTTCTCAACAATGTCAGAAGTATATGCAAATGTTCTGCATGATCTTCCTTACTCTTAGAGTAAATTAGAATATCATCTATAAAGACAATTATGAATTTATCCAATTATGGTTTACATATCATGTTCATCATATCCATAAATGCGGCTGGGCATTGGTTAATGTCACACCCCGACCGCGTAAAACAACAAACCGCGGCGGAAACGTAGGGGAGAGGAGCGACAAAATTATTGTTTCAACAACCATGGTAATTAAAGTTTTGTATTATTAAGTAAAGAGTTCATATTGTCTTGGAAATTAACAGAAACATAACATAATTAACTGTCTTTTAAGTCACTAAGGCCCAAGTCCGCCTAAGTGTAGCACAAACATCATCATGCATTAGCACCTAAAACACATGCGAAAATAGGTACGTCAGCATAAAAATGCCTGTGAGATACATAGGTTTTGTTTATGCAGGATTCATGACTTGTAGTTAAAAGAAGTGTTTAACAAAAAGTAGTCATGAACCTTGTAAAATGTTTTCTTTTATAAAATCATGTGAAAATCGATAAGAAAATCATATGATGTAAAAGAAATATGCACGGTTAAATAATTAACCAAGTGGAAATGAATTTGTAAAAAAATATGTGATTTGTAAAACAATGTCGTGTTTTTGTATAAAATGTATCATGTCTTTGTTCCTGTCAAAGTGGCTTAGATAACGCTACAATATGTAATATGATAAAAGCACTTATATATAGGAAGTACCAGCGGCGTATCCACCATGCTTTTACCATATAACACATGGCCTCGTTAAATAAGTCACTTATCAATAATCAACCAAAATGTCTTGTTTAAAACCGATGTCAAAATGTTTATGTGTAAACCATGTTCAATGCCATATGTAACCTGTGCCATGTATACCCAAATGTAATGTATAGCAAGTAGAAAGTATCTACTCAAACTATATGATAATGTCTATGTGAAAAACGAATGTCATGTATGGTGAATAAATAATATTTACTCAACCCCATAGGAAAATGTACAAAACAATGTTTTTTGGATAAACCTAAGTTTAAATCAAATGTTATGTTTTGCAGAAAACAATGCCTTATGATTACAAACATTTATGCAGTAATGTTTATTCGCATACATTTAAGCCTTGCGAATGTGGCGACAAACCCTTAAACAAATTAAAGGTTTATCTCAATTATGTATATCGGATTCTGTCATTTCCAACTTCCAAACAAACCTAGGAAGTCGGAAACGGGATTTGTCAAGTTCTATGGTACCATTACATACTACCGAGCGGCGTGATCAATGTTAATGAATGTATTATTGTCCCGATTAAACATACCAAATGTCATAACCAATGTAGCATGTGAAAACCATGTACTAAGTATGCTAAGTAAACATACATAGTAGAAATGTTCATGAAATCAATGTGCTAGCATGCTAAGTAAACATACATAGAAGAAATGTTTATGAAATCAATGTGCTAGCATGCTAAGTAAACATACATAGCAAAAATGTTTATGAAATCAATGTGCTAGCATGCTAAGCAAACATACATAGCAAAACATAAAGGGGAAATCATGTACTATATGTGTACTAGGTGAAACTAGCATGATTATGTCATAAAAGCAATGAAAAGGACGAAAGTAACAAGTATACACATGTGTATCACCCCAAAGTATTTGAAAGCGGTAAAAGAGGGGACTATGTACTCATTTGGGATTGCTTATTAGTCTTGGGATTAAGACCAATTAAGCTCCAAGGATCACGGAATCAACAAGGCACCTAATATGGGTAACTATGTTAATAATCGGATCCTAAAGCGGGAGATAGGATAGAATGATGTTCTATAAATCAAATGAGTATTTGAACTCATATCGCATGATTTATTAGAGCTAACATTCTGATTTGGAAGTCTACTTAAGTGCTTTTGACCCGTTTCGACCCGTTATGGTAGTATAAGTTACTATAACGCGTCGGTTGTGTAAAACTATGGTCGGATGGTTAACTATGTGCTATGTCAAGTCTTACGTGCCCAATTATGCCTAAATATGTTACCATATCAGTTTAGAGGTCAAAAGCATGTTCACATATGCAAAATATGGATTTATGTTCAAAAAGGGCGTTTTGATCATTTTCTATGGGCATATAATCTACTTAACAAATGACTAACCAATCCTATGTGATCATAAGGTATAACCTCAGAGGTTATTCCCTATGCAACTATGATCACTAAACATGCTTGGTCGGATCCTAATGATCGACCAAACGGGTCGGGTTCGAAAGTCTAAATGGTTGTTTAGACCGCTTAACTTACGACCCTAAACAAGCACTAAACTAGTAGTGACGAGTTAAACATGTTTAACTAACTTAGAAAACTGATTTGGTATCAAAACAAAGTGTTTTGATACCTAAAAGTAGTTCCGTTGCAAAATGCGCGTAAATACGCATTTTGACCGAAACTTTGACTCGTCACTACACCTAGTCAACGTGGTAATCAGTAGGTATAATTGCTAAGGATTATAACCATCGTGATTACAATCACGTTTCAAAGTTCAATTGAACTTTTACTTGACCAATTAATGGTCAAAACCGAAAGTCAAACTGTTGGTCAAACAGTTTGACTTTCAGCTCTAAATAGCTGAAAATCACTACTAAGCCATGAAAGAACACTTACAAGGTGTTCAAAGGCTAGAAGGATGATCTTAGAACTCAGGTAGGTGGTTCCTTTGCAGGGATTCCTCCACTTAGAGTTTCAAAATGAGAAATGAGCAATGAATCAAGAGAATGGCCAAGCTACTTATACTTGTGGTGATGAAACAAGATCATGCCATGTGTTTGTTTGGCCCCCAAGCAAGAAATCCTAGCCATACATGTGTTAAGGGCCAGCTAACATACTTGGGAAGGTGTTAACTTGCTCCCCAAAACAAGAAAAATTGCATACAAGGGCCTGATTTGCAAAACAGCAGCTGAAAAACAAGTTTCTGATACTGGGCATGCTCTCGTGCCCCGCGTAAGAAATGGGCTCAGCTTACGCGGCCCGCGACCTCAGATCAGTTCAGCATAAGTTTCAGATTTGACAGTTTTGGTCCCTGCACGTGTTAGAGCTGATTTTTGGCACTTTTAACCCCCGTTAAGCTATTTTCAAGGCTCTACAAGGTTGTCAAAGTATAGGGGACTCAAAATATGCTTGGAAATATCATGGATGTCTGTTCGTTTGATCGTACGGTCACGTTGTTCGGTTAATTACGACGAAACTCAAACGGACGCGAAAACAATCCAAATTAAGCGATGAATGGTATTTTTGCATTCCGATCACTAAAATAAAATATTTTAGTGTCTACAAAAATTTTTGGATGTCCGGATGTGGTCAGAACGTAAGATATGCGCGTAAATGCAAACCTATGCCGTTTTTGACACTTTTAGTCCCTGTATGATCAAATAAGCATATTTTCGCACACCGAACCACTCAAAGATTATTTATAAGCTTTGTTAAGGTTATATATGGTATGTTTAGCTTATGATGATGTTCCGGACTGTACGTTTTCTTACGAAACGACAGACTTTTGCAGTTTGACGCAAATAGTCCCTGTGAGCGAATAAACTTGTTTTTGCCACACCAAACCCTTTAAAACGTATTTCTAAGTTATGTAAGGGTTATTTAAGGTATGTTAAGCTTATGTTGATGTTCCGGAGTGTTTGTTGCATTAAACTGATTACGTTTACGCATCAGTTTGCGTATAACTTTCTAGAAAGCGATATAGAGTTTAAAATCGATCAAAAATCAAAACGTGCAAAATGTCAAACATAAATAACAAACATTGGGATCAAAACACATTGTTTTATTGATATTGAATTGTTCAGAGTTTGTACGATGATTACACAAGCACAGATGTCATAGTCTCCCCTACTTTAGGAAATTTCGTCCCGAAATTTATTTAGAGGAAACTTGTGAGAATAGATGTGGATATTTCACTTTCATCTGATCTTCATATTCCCAAGTAAATTCTGGGCCACGTTTAGATTCCTAGCGAACTTTGACAATAGGTATGCGCTTGCGTTTGAGCTTTTTGACTTCACGGTCCATGATTTCCACAGGTTTCTCAACGAAGTGCATCGTGTTATCAACACGAATTTCATCATGTGGTTTGTGGAGGTTCTCATTAGCTAAACACTTTTTGAGATTGGACACGTGGAAAGTTGGATGAATATTTCCAAGTTCAGGAGGTAGCTCAAGTCTGTAGGCTACTTTTCCGATTCTTTCAACGATCTTGAATGGTCCAACATAGCGTGGTGCAAGTTTTCCTTTCTTTCCAAATCTAATTACACCTTTCCAAGGGGATACCTTGAGTAGGACGTGATCACCGACTTGAAATTCTAGGGGCTTGCGTCATCGATCCGCGTAACTCTTTTGACGGCTTCTAGCTGTCTAAAGGTTATCTCGAATCTTCTTGACCTTATCTGTAGTCTCTAGAATGAGTTCAGGTCCAGTAAGCTGAGCTTCACCTATCTCATTCCAGCAGACCGGTGAACGACATTTTCGACCGTATAAAGCTTTGAAAGGAGCCATGTTGATGATGGAGTGATAACTATTGTTGTAGGAGAATTCGATCAATGGTAGATGCGAATCCAAACTACCACCAAAATCAATCACACAAGCTCTAAGCATATCCTCCAGTGTCAGGATTGTTCTCTCAGATTGACCATCCGTTTGAGGATGATATGTTGTGCTCAAATTGAGTTGGGTTCCCATGGCAGATTGCATTGTTCTCCAAAAGCGAGACGAGAATCGAGCATCTCTGTCAGATATAATGTTCAAAGGAACACTATGTCGAGATACAATCTCATCCACATAAATTTTAGCAAGCTTGTCAGCAGATAGATCCTCAGGAATCGGCAAGAAATGTGCTGACTTTGTAAGACGATCAACAATTACCCAAATGGCATCATGACCTCTTTTAGTTCGTGGCAACTTGGTAATGAGATCCATAGCAATGTTTTCCCATTTCCAAACTGGAATCTCTGGTTGCTCCAGTAATCCAGAGGGATGTTGATGTTCAGCCTTAACCTTAAGACAAGTAAGGCATTTGGAAACATAAAAGGCAATGTCTTTCTTCATACCCGGCCACCAGTACTGGGTTCGAAGATCCTTATACATTTTATCTGCACTAGGATGAATAGAATAACGAGACTTATGAGCTTCATCCATTAGCAAGGTGCGAAGATTTTCTTGACTTGGGACCCACAAACGGCCCATGAAATAAAATAACCCAAAGTCTTTCAGTTCAAGCTCAGGTTTAAGATGATATGGTAATTCTTTACCCATCAAACCTTGTGTAACACAAGTATGTTGAGCCTGAGAAATGCGGGTTTGAATATCAGATCGAACCTGAACACAGTGAAGCTTGACACGTTCCTTACGACTCAATGCGTCAGCCATGACATTCGCCTTACCAGGATGGTAACGAATTTTGCAATCGTAGTCGTTTAGAAGTTCAACCCAACGTCGTTGCCTCATGTTTAGTTCTTTCTGATTGAAAATATGCTGGAGACTTTTGTGGTCAGTAAACACTACACACTTTGTACCATACAGGTAGTGTCTCCAGATTTTGAGAGCGAAAACTACTGCACCTAACTCAAGATCATGAGTCGTGTAGTTTTTCTGGTGTTCCTTCAGCTGTCTTGATGCATAAGCTATGACTTTGTTTCTTTGCATAAGAACACAACCAAGGCCTAAGTTAGACGCATCACAGTATACGAAAAAATCGTCGTTACCCTCAGGTAAAGATAGAATAGGCGCATTGCAAAGTTTCTATTTCAAGGTCTGAAAAGCTTCTTCCTGTTTGGATCCCCACTCAAAAGGTTTATTCTTTTGAGTTAAAGCTGTGAGAGGAACCGCAATCTTGGAGAAGTTTTTAATGAAATGGCGGTAATAACCCGCTAGACCAAGATATGAACGAACCTCGGTAGGAGTAGTAGGTGTATCCCAATCCTTAATCGTACTGATTTAGGCGGGATCTACATGTATACCTTGTTCGTTGACGATGTGCCCCAAAAATTGAACTTCCTTAAGCCAGAATTCGCACTTGGAGAATTTGGCAAAAAGTTGTTCTTTCTTTAGGAGCTCCATTGTAAGGCGGAGATGTTGTTCATGATTAGCTCGCGTCTTAGAATAGATCAGAATGTCATCAATGAATACAATGATGAACTTGTCCAAATAAGGCTTGCAGACCCTATTCATCAAGTCCATGAAAACAGCAGGAGCATTTGTTAAACCGAAAGGCATAACAGTAAACTCATAATGACCATATCTTGTGCGAAAAGCTGTCTTGGGAATATCTTCTTCAAGCACTCGAAGTTGATGATACCCAGAACGTAGATCAATCTTTCAAAAGCAAGTAGCACCATGTAGCTGATCAAAGAGATCATCAATACGAGGTAGGGGATTTCGATTCTTGATAGTAAGCTTCTTAAGCTCACGATAATCGATACACATTCGGAAAGATCCATCTTTCTTTTTCACAAATAGGACAAGAGCGCCCCAAGGTGAAAAGCTCAGACGAATGAATCCTTTGTCAGAAAGCTCTTGAAGCTGCTTAGATAACTCTTGCATCTCAGACGGTGCAAGACGGTAAGGTGACTTAGCAATAGGATTTGCACCAGGTACAAGATCGATACGGTACTCAACTTGGCGTACAAGGGGTAAACCAGGTAATTCTTCAGGAAATACCTCAGGATAATCCCGAACAACAGGGATATCTTGGATAGTCTTACCTTTGCCTTTCTCCTCTACGACATGTGCCAAGAAAGCAACATAGTTCTTTCGTAGGTATTTTTGGGCTTGGGTACAAGACATGAGTTTAAGGCTCCTATCGGGTTTCTCCCCACGAACTTCTAAGATTTCACCAGTCGAAAGCGGTATACGGACAATCTTCTCAAAGCAACCCACCTCAGCATGGTACTTAGCTAACCAATCCATTCCTACTATAACATACAAGCTCCCGAGTTGCATCGGTGTGAGGTTGATAGGAAAATATTAAGGTTCAACTTGCAATTTTGAAGGACAGAGTCGAGTACAACAGGTTAACCACTAGCTACTTCTACTGTCAAGGGCTTTCCTAGTTTTGTTCTAGTCATCGAAAGCAAAGGATCAAAAGCTAACGACACAAAACTCTTATCGGCACCCGAATCAAATAGAACAGACGCAGGTTGGTTGTTAACAAAGAACGTATCATTCACCACCTCGTTATCTGTGCGTGCCTCATTTGCATTCAGATTAAAAGCTCTACCACGAGCCTGTGCCTGATTTGTGTTTGCCAACCTCGGGAAGTTGTTCCTGTAGTGGGTTAGGTCCCCACAGTTGAAACATGAACCAGGCGGATTATAACAACCCTAAATTAAATCGACACTCTCCTGAATATTTTTCCGACACCCTAAAAATATTTTAAATACCCCTATATGTCTTAAAATACACCCCGTATGTGAAAACCGAGCCCAAAATACGTTATGCCATTAAAAATAAATTAAAAATAAAAATTTTGAGGTTTAGGCGGACCGCGTAAGCCACCCCTTAAGCTTACGCAGGCCGCGACAAGGTGATGCCTGGCACGACCATAGGCCGCCACGTGGCCCAACACACGGGAACCCTATGCAATGACCCGGACAAGCTATGTCGTTGACTCCCTTTGACACGGGCTGTGTAGGCCCTTGTCTTGTTTTACGCGGGCCGCGAGAAACCCGAACTCAGCCCCTATAAAGCTGGAGCTGGGGCCTTCAGTCGGCTCAAAATTTTTAATTCTCTCTCAATTTCTACGTAGTATACATTATACTCGGGCATAATACCCCCTAAATAACGAAGTTCTGCTCCGCTGTAAGTATCATAACCCCTGGATACGTATTAGATACTCTGCCCGATTGATCTAGGGTTCCGTAACGGCTGTCGTGGTTCTGCCCGACATAGTCGTTGGAATGCCGTCTCGGGGAGGGTATTACTAATGTTAAAATGGGTTATTATACTAACACGTGTGCATTTTTGTAATTTATAGATAATTCCCAGGGAACCCTTACTGAAAACCTAAGACAGCAATGTGAGTAATCTCCTTTTTGTAAACAGTTTTTACAAAACTTGAACTATTTTACAATACAATTTAGCAGTGATTGAGTCTTTGTAATTCTACGATTACTGCCGGTATGTTGGGGTTTTATATACAAAATGTGAGACACGTTACCATTGGACGACGAGTTAGCCAATGTGTAATATGACCCACCAGTCAGGATTGACAGTACTGAATGAGTAATTGGGTAGATATAAACATTGTAATCGCTCTCAATAATGTTTAAATTAAATTAATGTTTCTTGATTAAACAGGGATTCACTCACCAGTATTTTCCACTAACAAATGTTTTTAAAATGCGTTTCAGGTAACACAATGTGAAAGCCAATTAGAAGCCAGCTAGATAGCACTGAAGGCTTGGAAAAGTGGCTATAAAAGTTACCTAAATAAAGAAGGCGTTTTATTTCAATAAATTGGGATTTATCCCTACAAATCAGTTTGTAATAAAAACTTGGATTTTATCCCACTGTGATTATTTATATAAAATGTGGTGTTTTACTCTGATAAAATATTTCCTAACTACGATCCTGATGTAAATTCCGCTGCCAAATTAATAAACACTGATACCACCGACACTGAGTTCGCGGCCGCCCGTTCCCGGGATAGATAGGGGGCGGGGGTTGCAACAGAAGGTGGTATCAGAGCTAAGCCACTGATTCAGCCACAGAAGCGTTCTGCTGACATCAAAATTTAAATTGTTAGGAAATAAATTACAGGAATACGTGCACAATTGTATTTCTTGTTGTAACAACTCTCATAAAAAGTCATAATTATTAAATTAATTAGTCCAAAAGGAAACCCTAATTGAGACACCCAAGTGATTCTGAACAAACCCTAAAATTTTCATAATTTTCAGAATCAGGATTAGGGCCCCTAAAACTCAGGGGGGGGGGGTTAAACCCTATTGACGATTATCCACTTAAAACGTTGGCAGCAAGGAATTTTCGAAAATTGTCAACTCAGCAAGGCTAGTCCCAACCGTGGCAACCCTAGGCCTAAAAGTAGGTATTACGTGGGCCACGTAAGGATTAGCTTACATCTCACGCGGGCCGCGTAAGGGTTAAATTTTACCTATAAATAGAGGACAGTGGGACTTGAATTCTGGAAGAACAACAACGTAAAAATTCGCAATATACACTGAGATACGAACAGTATACTCTAAATCCACACACTAATCTCGAAATTCTGCCGCAAAACAGGGTATTAGCACGATCGCTGTTACGATTCATTTTCCGATCGATCAATGTACTCAACGGGTGTTTAAGTGCTGCCCACATTAGGGTGATGCTTTGTCATTAGTCGTTAATTCGACAGATGTTAAGCATAGCACTTTGTCATTCGTTGTGATGGTTGATCTCGTGAGTTATCGTAAATGCTGTATTGATTACTAACCCAGTTTTGTGTGCATTGTTATCTAAATTAGGTTAATCAGGCTAATTCATAGACTAGACTCTGTCCGTATTAAATCAGCAATGTGAGTCATTCTCTCTTTTTATCAAATCTATTTACAAAAGCATGTTATTTTCAAAGTTATAATTACGGGGATTAAGTCTTTGTAATCACCAAGTTACAGCCGGTATGTGGGGTTTTGTATACATTACTTGATAATCATCACCATTGGGGCAGCCAATTGGGGGATATGACCATAGTCACAGATTCGGTCGAGTGACAAATACCGTGGGTAGTTGGTTTGATAATAGAAACATTGTAATCGCTCTTAATACTGTAAATTATAACAAATGTGTCATTTTATTAAATAGAATGATTCACTCAGTATTTCCCGCTGACAAAACCTTTTTCAAACATGTTTCAGGTGATCTGTTGTAATTCAGGAAAAGTGCTGGGAAGCATTTCAAGCTTGAGAAAGTGGCTCATTATAAAATAAAGAAATAAGTTTTGTAATATCACGATTTCATATTAAAATCATAATATTGTAAATTATCGGGGTTTGATCTCGAATTGTGAAATAAAATAAAATCGGGAAAATTTTAGCTTTAAACGATCCTGTTAAATAAACTTCCGCTGTTAAACTCAATTAAATAAATACCACGGGATTTCTGTCCCGCGGCTCCTGAAACGGGTCAAACCGGGTCGGGGGCCGTGACACTTGTTATGTGTTATTTGACTATTTGTTAGTTTACAGTATGAGCGACCAAGGACCATCTGACGCGTACCATCAATTGTCTGGTTCGCCTAGAAGCAAAGGTGCCTCTTCTCAGCCTGCCCTCTCAGGGTACTCTGCTGATACAGAAGAAGGAATATTCGTGTTTAAAGCTCAGTCCGAGGAGCCATTCCCTCAGAAAAAGAAAGGATGGTTCAGTCGAGGGGCACATGAGCGTAGGAAGCGTATGAAAAAGTTACAAGACCAGAGAGCACTAGCAGCAGCCAAAAGAGAAACCGATGCCTATGCCCAGGATATGATTAATAGGGGTATAGCCAATATCCACATCCTAGCAACCACTGTAGCTGACCCTAACCTGGAACAAATGATAGCACCCCAACCACAACCACCAATTCCTGACCAACCGATGGAGATAGAAAACCCTGAAAATCAAGTAGAAATGCATGATTTCAACCCGGAGGAGATACCTAGGGTACCAGCACCAAATCCCTTAGACCCAAATTATGACCCCTGGTGGGATGACGTTAGGGACTATGTGCAGCGCTACCCGATACACGAAGACATGCCCATGCCAAACTTAGGAGCCTACCCAGGTTTGGACCCTCTAGATCCCTATTACGATAACGATGTATACATTAGGGAGATTTTAGAGAATCCTTACCAATTCCAGGCACCTACACCTCCATACCAGGAACCCGCACCCCAGATTCTGAACCCAGTCCTAGAACCTGCACCCCCAATGAGTGCAGACAATGTACAAGAACTTAGGACATTTGGTGAGGAAATTTTAGAGAGTAGTGAAAGAATGCGACAGGTGGGAGAGCGACTCGTCTGGAAGTACGACGAGCGCAATATGGATTTCTGGATGAATCCATATCCATGAATGTGATGGTGGAAACGGTAGTAACAATAATATTTATAATAAAATAATATAATATGTGTGTATGTGTATGAAAAAAAAAACACTATGGATGCCTATTACTTGTAGCGTAACTTTAAATTTCAGTTGGTATTGTAATTTTAATTTCAGTACTGGTGTGTAATAGATGCATATTATATGAATAGAGTAAAGTCGCAATGATCGACGCTTTTGACCAAAGTGCGTGTCATGTGATTGACTATATTAAATATTATTTTGTGGTATTAATACATGGTAACTGTTTAAAAATTCAGATGGCCGACGAAGGAAATCAAGAAAATCTGAATAACGATAACCAGAGTAACATTAACTTGGTTAACGAGAATTCGAGCATCAATAACAATGGAAACCAAGTGGATAATAGTGTCATCCAACACATAGTGGCACAAGGAATTATAGATGCAATGCCATATATTCTTCAAACTGTTAAGGAAGCGGAAAATAAAAGTAAGCATAGCAGTAAACGACCAACTGAACCAGAACACAGCGTAAACAATGGACCCATACTTCAAGTGCCCATTCCCAAAAGAAGAAGAACCATGCGTTATGGTTGTTCTTATAAAGAATTCTTGTCCTGCAAACCAATAGAATTCTCGGGCAATGAAGGACCCATTGCAGCTCTACGCTGGATAGAAAAGACTGAGGCAATTTTAAAAATAAGCAAGTGTGCGGAAGAAGACAAGATTATGTTTGCTTCTAATCTATTTAAAAATCCAGTCTTAGAATGGTGGAACACTATCCTCTAGTCAAGAGGAAGTGATAAGGTATACAACATGGAATGGGAGGAATTTAAGAATATGGTAGAAAGGAAATTTTTCCCTCCCAATGAAAAGGAACATATAGCAAATAAGTTTCTGAACCTTAGGATGACTGGGGTAGATAGTAAGGGTTATACTACTACATTCTTTGAATATGCTAGAATAGTACCAACCCTTGCATCACCTAAACCAGTATTAATCTCTCGTTATATCTGGGGATTAATTGGAGAAATTAGACATGTAGTCAAGGCAGTTAGATCTCAAACTATAGAAGAAGCTGTAGAACTAGCAAACACCTTAACAGATGAATCAATCCGTACTAGAGAAGAAGATCAGAGAAGAAACCTAGCTCAAGGACTTATCCAGGAATTCCGATCTGGAAATTCCCACCGTGGGAAAAATGTAGGTTCCACATCTGCACCTTATTGCAAGTATTGCAAAAGGAAGCATTCTGGAAAATGCTCCATATATTGCAATTTCTGCAAAATATCAGGACACAAGGAAGAAAACTGCAGGAGGAAAGCCAACAACAGGATATGCTACAACTGTGGGGAACAAGGTCATATTAAACCAAACTGTCCGAAATTAGCTCCAGCTACAAACAACAAGAACACTAAAAATGCTAGAGCATTTATTCTGACAGCAGATGAAGCTAAAATGATTCCAGATGCCATAGCCGGTACGTTTTTAGTTAATGATGTTTTTGCTAAAGTATTATTTGACTCTGGTGTAAACCAAAGTTTTATTAATACTTTATTTTGCAAACTTCTAAATCAGTCATTAACTAAACTACAACAAGAATGTCTAGTAGAGACAGCAAATGCAGAAACGATTAGGATTTCTGAAATCTTGAGTGGAGCAAGAATAGAATTTTTAAATCAAAATTTTATTGCAAACCTTTACCCAATGAATCTGGTAGGATTTGATGTCGTTTTAGGAATGGATTGGTTAATAGCCAATAAAGCCAGTATTTTATGTGATCAAAAGTCAATCCAAGAAAATTCACCAAAAGGTGAAAAGATCACAATTAAAGGAAATAAACCCTCTAGATCCACGAAATTCATCTCTGTGATGAAAACTGCAAGCTATATAGGAAAAGGGTCAATAGTGTATTTGATTTCTATAATCACTAACACTAAAGGAAAAGAACTAAAAGATATTCCAGTAGTGTCTCAGTTTTAAGATGTTTTTCCAGAAGAATTGCCAGGACTACCGCCAGACAGGGAAGTTGAATTTAGAATTCACCTATTACCAAGAACAGCACCAATTGCCAAAGCACCTTATCGTTTGGCACCCGCAGAAATGCAGGAATTAAAGAAACAATTAGACATTGTTGGAGAAATGATTCATACAGCCAAGCTCATCGCCATGGGGAGCACCAATTTTAATCGTCAAAAAGAAAGATGGATCAATGCTAGAGCCAACCCGCTACTCTAAACTCACGCCGTTCGAATTTTAGCGTGCGGGTTGCGGGATAGAAGTATCAATTACATTCAAACACTCACGCCGTTCGGAGTGTTTAATTATATTATATAATTCTATAACAATATGGGTTCATAGACAAACTCAAATTATTATTTTGTTCCTAGTCTCAAAAATTAAAACTTTGTTAGGGTTCTAAAAGTTGATTGAACTTTATTAGAAAAATTAATAAGTTGATCAGGTTTATTAACAATCTAATATTTTCCGGATCAAATCCGTATTAAAAACAAGAATCATATAAACAAACCACTAAAATAATTGAATCAAACGTGATCGTTTCACATAAGTTCATGAACCAAAACAAAGAAAATACGCCCCGATGTTGAAACTATAAAAGTCTAGCCAGACATGATGGCTATATCAATCAATTCAAATATGAAATAAAACATCCAATATTTAAAACTTACGAAAAAGAAACTAAAACAAACAAGTGTTTTAGGTTCTTTAAATCACCCCCCAAAAGAATTCCTTTTTCTCCAACAACCTGTTGCAGCAGCCGTCCAAGATGGATTTCCTTCCAATTAAGAATCGGTGTCCATTACCAAGAATTGATGATCTGTTTGATCAACTGCAAGGAGCTCGATTACCGTGAATTGAACAAGGTCACGATTAAGAATCGGTGTCCATTACCAAGAATTGATGATCTGTTTGATCAACTGCAAGGAGCTCGATTTTTCTCTAAAATCGATTTAAGATCAGGATATCATCAATTAAAGGTACAGGAAGAGGATATTCCTAAGACCGCTTTCAGAACAAGGTATGGCCATTATGAATTTACTGTCATGCCATTTGGTTTAACCAATGCCCTAGCCGCATTTATGGACATGATGAACCGAATATGTAAACCATATTTGGATAAATTCATAATTGTCTTTATAGATGATATTCTTATCTATTCTAAAAGTAAAGAGGAACATGCAAAGCATTTGCACGCACTTCTAAGTCTACTAAGAAAAGAAAAGCTTTATGCTAAGTTTTCAGAATGCGAGTTTTGGTTAGAACAGGTACAGTTTCTTGGACACTTAGTCAATCATGAAGGAATTCAGGTGGATCCCACCAAGATCGAGGCAATTACCAAATGGAAAACCCCTGAATCACCAACCGAGGTTAGAAGTTTCTTAGGATTGGCTGGTTATTATAGAAGATTTATTCAAGATTTTTCTAGAATAGCCATTCCCTTAACTAAGTTAACCTATAAATCCATTAAGTTTGAATGGGGGCCAAAACAAGAAGAAGCATTTAGAATTCTTAAGCAAAGACTAACCCATACACCCATACTAGCGTTACCAGAAGGAACTGAAGACTTTGTAGTCTATTGCGATGCTTCTAAATTAGGTTATGGATGTGTATTAATGCAACGTTAAAAGGTTATAGCTTACGCCTCTAGACAACTTAAGAATCATGAAGAGAATTATTCAACCCATGATCTAGAATTAGGAGCCATAATTTTTGCCCTTAAGATTTGGAGACATTACCTTTATGGTAGTAAGTTTACCATATTCACTAATCATAAAAGTTTAAGGTATGTTTTCGGGCAAAAGGAGTTAAATATGAGACAAAGACGCTGGATGGAGATGTTTAGTGATTATGATTGTGATATCCAGTATCATGAAGGAAAAGCAAATGTAGTAGCAGATGCTTTAAGCCAAAAGTATCACGAAAAGCCAAAAAGGGTACGTTCCCTTAAGTTAAATCTAAAGGTAGATTTAAATGAACAAATTAAAAAGGTACAAGAATCAGTAATCAAAGATGATACTGAAAAGCTAAAAGGTATGATTAAGGAATTACAACAAGGAACAGATGGAATTTGGAGATTCCATAAAAAGAGAATGTGGATACCTAAATTAGGAAATCTACGTCACCGTATATTAGAAGAAACCCATAAGTCTAAGTATACGATGCACCCAGGAAATGATAAGATGTATCAGGATTTAAGAAAGAATTTTTGGTGGATAGGAATGAAAAAGGACATAGCAACCTGTGAGGACCGGTTTGACTCAGAACGATTGCGAACCGACTCGTACGACGTGCGGAATCCGTGCACGAGCAAGACCGAAACACACGAGACGTACAATGAACGTGATTCTATTGAAAGATCTGAAATCGTTACAGGAACCGTGAATCACCTAGACACTTTCTCTCTCTAGTTTCTCTCTCTAGAACTAGAGCTCTCAAATGTAGCAAATGAGCAAAAGTGTCAAAAGTCTTCCAAAAGTCCTAAATGAGAACCCTAAGTTCTCTATTTATTGGCCAAGGGACATAATGAGATATCTCATTATTTACACAAATACCACCTTGCCTTTTACTAAAATATAACACTATAAGCACTAAACTTAATATATTTCTGCTACAGTCTTGAGATGACGGAGGCGATAGACATACTGTACTAACAGACTCCCCCTTGGATATTGCCGCAGTCAATCTCAAACATTCAGACTCGTAGCTTCTTTTCTTTCTCTCTCTTTAGCTCGAACAGAATCCCGGTGGATCTGTATTCAGCTTCAGCTCCCCCTTTCGGTAAACTCTTCAGGCTCCCCCTTTCATCAAGCTTACGTGCTTTTGGGATCGACCCCTGGCTTTCCGATTACAAGCTCTTCCGGGAAAGAATCCTGGCTCCTATGCACGCTTCCCTTTGCGTTGAGCTCGTCTTCAGACTCCCCATTAGACTCGGCTATAGGGATCGTAGTCTGGAATCTGCAACACTCATACATTTATAAGTAACAATGTTTTCAGTTATCCAGGTATCGTAACCTGGCTCTATTAAACTTTCTAAATCAAGATCCT
Organism: Helianthus tuberosus; assembly: GCA_030545235.1. Classification (NCBI taxonomy): domain Eukaryota; kingdom Viridiplantae; phylum Streptophyta; class Magnoliopsida; order Asterales; family Asteraceae; genus Helianthus; species Helianthus tuberosus. The sequence continues at coordinate 120,295,463 of CM060390.1, read as the reverse complement.
GGGACTAAGATATAATAATATGAAATTAATCCAGGATTACTTGATATTCTCCCCCTATCAACAATCTTCAAAGATTTGGCAGTTTCAACGAACCGGATCGGAAACTAGCTCTTTTACAGATTTTAACAAAATGAGCATCCAAATCCCTCACAGTTAATCATCCAAGTCTAACTTAATGACCTTGGAGATATCACAAACTGTTTTTGATTTTTGATTTTTAAAACATCAAGTTTCAAATTAATGAACTTGTTTTATTTTCAGAAACACAATCAGCATACTTAGATTTTGACACTCAGCTCTCAGACATCGGTTGTCGAAAATAAAGCAGAAATCAAAATCTTTTTGTATTTTTCTGAAAATATAAAGTAGTAAAGTAATATGTACAAACATATTTACAGACAATATTTTTGTTTGAGTTTGCGTCAGAGGATCATATCAGTTTTTGACAAATCACAAGTACCGTTGAGCTTAGTTACACAATAAGAATTAAACAATTCACTTAGATTGTCGATATACTTGTCCACTTTAAATTTTCATACAAATTTCAACTGATTCAGGATACGAATTAGGTATTTTAAAAACTTAAACCCATTCATGTGTCCCACCTCTTGAATATACTCCCGTATCCAGAATCCCAATAATCAGTCATACAGGTGAGTATACTACAATGATATCTGTACATAAATTAGGTATGCGAGGGCCGAGGGATCTCAGATCGATACTTCCGTATACCCAGAGAGATATCAGCTTCGACTTTTCGGAATGTCCCCTTTAGAGGAACTTTTAGCTACAACAGCAGCGACTATCAATTTTATTGTTTCATCGGCATGCTGAGGGTTTATGCTATGTTTCAAGCATTTGCAGAAAGTATTATCCAAGGACTAGGTCAGAACTACCGTTCAGCAGAAGTCCCGGAATAATACCCCAGACATCATTGAGTATAAAGACCTAGTATATCAGATTATGAGACCTTTCAAACAAGATTTCAGGGGTTACCTATATATCCAAGTAGTGTTCCCCACGAAATAAGCAAGTTTGAATTTATGTTTATATCCCGAAAAAGTTTACTAAATGTATAAAAACCTATCGGCATATCATCAGTGAGACTGTTTAACGCTATTTAATCATTACATTTCTTTAGCATACTGTAACCGTCTACTGATGTACTATCATTTCCTCTTTTTACACAAAAACTCAATTTTGAATTTTATCATGTTTTTGGCTTTTTCAAATTTTATAATGTTTTTGGATTTTCTGACAATTTCTTACTCCCCCTAAAATGCAAAACCATTTAAAGAAAATTTGACAACCAATACTGATAGCTTTGTCTCGCCATCCATTTTCTGCTTCTCATGCACTGATTTGCAGAAAAAATAACGTACGGGAGATGTTGTACGCACGGGTGGTGATACGCACGGGTGGGGATCCGGGAGATGTACGCACGGGTGGGGATCCGTGTGACTAAGGTTATGCGTGCGGGTGGAGTTGACTTCTTTGACCTCAAAATGATACCAACTGTTATGAATCACGTGTAAACCTGAGATATCAATTAAAGTTGGCCAACAATCACATGTATACTGACATGATGTCAAGACTTTAAACAATATCACATGCAACTTGACTTATATCACATGTACAACCAACAATTCAATTAAATGTCATGTGCTTTGACACTGATTGTTCTGACGTGTAATGATATCCGAGTGAGTAATGTATCCGTGCAGACACGTTAGCCGTATGAAGATGTTATCCGCACTTAGTTGTGTATCCGTCCGTATGGTCAAATAATCAGTCAACGCGTATTGTTATCCGTGTGGATGGGGATCCGGATGATGTTATCCGCACGGGTGGTGATACGCACGAGTGGGAATGTTATCCGCCCGGACAAGTTGTCCGTGCGTGTGGCAAGTCAACAAGTCAACACGTATGGCTGAAAGTAATCCGTGCGGGTGGGAATGATGCTATACGCACGGGTGGGCTATCCGTGCGTATGAAGTTGACCTTTTGACCACAATTAATAACCGACAATCTCACTTACAACCTGTTATCTATCACATGCACTCACTATGATCACGTGCAAACTTATTGAAAAAGACAAATTCACATGGAATGATCACCGAATGCACAAGTTCACCAAATGCAATTAATGAATCACATGTACTGCTGACAAGTTGCTTGATCGAGTGATGTTGAGACACGTATTGTTATCCGTGCGGGCGACCTATGCGTACGGATAGGTCAACAAATAGTCAAAGCGGATAGTTTATCCGTGCGGGCGACTTATGCGTACGGTTAGGTCAACAATCAGTCAACGCGGATGGTCATCCGCACGGATTGCCATCCGCGCGGAGAACAACAAACGTAACAGCAGCAACTTTTATCATTTTTCGATCAAAAAATCTCAAATTTCTCACAAAATACTTTGAATTAAAGTCTGAAATTTTATAGGCTTATTGATTAGTTGTTTTCGCACATCATATCAGAAAATTATCAATTTTTAACCGTAAAATCCTTGTTAATTTTGCGTTTTTCTGTTTAAAACGTGACAGAAAAGAAAAATGAAGAACTTTAACGAATCTTATGCGAATTGAGATCTGAATCTGATGAAATCCTGTGCGAAATCGTGTGAATGATCTGAGCAATCGAACTCCTTGCTTTGATACCACTTGTGAGGACCGGTTTGACTCAGAACGATTGCGAACCGACTCGTACGACGTGCGGAATCCGTGCACGAGCAAGACCGAAACACACGAGACGTACAATGAACGTGATTCTATTCAAAGATCTGAAATCATTACAGGAACCGTGAATCACCTAGACACTTTCTCTCTCTAGTTTCTCTCTCTAGAACTAGAGCTCTCAAATGTAGCAAATGAGCAAAAGTGTCAAAAGTCTTCCAAAAGTCCTAAATGAGAACCCTAAGTTCTCTATTTATAGGCCAAGGGACATAATGAGATATCTCATTATTTACACAAATGCCACCTTGCCTTTTACTAAAATATAACACTATAAGCACTAAACTTAATCTATTTCTGCTACAGTCTTGAGATGACGGAGGCGATAGACATACTGTACTAACACAACCTATGTTTCTAAATGTTTAACTTGCTCACAAGTTAAAGCTGAACATCAGAAATCCTCAGGTTTGTTACAACAGTTAGAAATGCCAGTGTAGAAATGGGAATTGATAACAATGGATTTTGTTACTAAATTACCCAAAACAAAGAAAGGTAATGATACAATCTGGGTGATTGTAGATAGACTAACTAAATCAGCTCACTTCCTACCAATGAAGGAAACTTGTAGTATGGAATAGCTAGCTAAACTATATGTAAATGAAATTGTTTCTTTACATGGAATTCCTTTATCAATTGTTTCTGATAGGGATAACTGTTTTACCTCTCATTTTTGGACAAGTTTCCAAAAAGCCATGGGAACCAAGTTAAATCTAAGCACAGCCTATCATCCTCAAATGGACGGACAAAGCGAAAGGACAATTCAGACGATGGAAGACATGCTTAGAGCTTGTGTAATTGATTTCGGAGGTAATTGGGACGATCACTTGCCTTTAATAGAATTTTCTTATAATAACAGTTATCACACAAGTATCAACGCTGCACCATTCGAAGCACTTTATGGACGAAAGTGCCGAACCCCAGTCTGTTGGGCAGAAATTGGGGAAAAGCAACTATCTGGACCTGAGATAGTGCAAGAAACAACCGACAAGATTATTCAAGTCAAGGAACGACTGAAAGCAGCACGTGATCGACAGAAAAGCTATGCGGACAAGAAGCGAAAACCATTGGAATTTCAAGTAGGAGACCGAGTATTGTTAAAAGTCTCTCCTTGGAAAGGAGTGGTAAGATTCATCAAAAGGGGAAAGCTAAGTCCCAGGTATGTTGGACCTTTTGAAATTATTAGAAGAATAGGACCTGTAGCCTATCAGTTACAACTGCCAGAGGAAATGGCAGGAATACATGATATATTTCATGTATCTAATCTTAAGAAATGCCTAGCCGATGAATCACTTGTAGTACCTCTTAAGGATATAGAGGTAAATGAACAACTCAAGTTTGTAGAAAGGCCTTTACAGATTGAAGACAGGAAAGTCAAGAACCTCAAGCACAAGAGATTAGTTCTGGTCAAAGTAAAATGGGACTCCAAAAGAGGACCAGAGTACACATGGGAGCTTGAATCAGAAATGCAAAAGAAATACCCACACTTGTTCCAGTAGACCTCGAGGACGAGCTCTAAAACAAGGTGGGGAGGATATAACAACCCTAAATTAAACCGACACTCTCCTGAATATTTTTCCGACACCCTAAAAATATTTTAAATACCCCTATATGTCTTAAAATACACCCCGTATGTGAAAACCGAGCCCAAAATACGTTATGCCATTAAAAATAAATTTAAAATCAAAATTTTGGGGTTTAGGCGGGCCGCGTAAGCCACCCCTTAAGCTTACGCGGGCCGCGACAAGGTGATGGCTGGCACGACCCTAGGCTGCCACGTGGCCCAACACATGGTAACCCTATGCAATGACCCGGACAAGCTATGTCGTTGACTCCCTTTGACGCAGGCCGCGTAGGCCCTTGTCTTGTTTTACGAGGGCCGCGAGAAACCCGAACTCAGCCCCTATAAAGCTGGAGCTCAGGCCTTCAGTTGAATTCGCTCAAACTTTTCAATTCTCTCTCAATTTCTACGTAGTATACATTATACTCGGGCATAATACCCCCCTAAATAACGAAGTTCTGCTCTGCTGTAAGTATCATAACCCCTGGATACGTATTAGATACTCTGCCCGATTGATCTAGGGTTCCGTAACGGATGTCGTGGTTCTGCCCGACGTCGTTGGAATGCTGTCTCGAGGAGGGTATTACTAATGTTAAAATGGGTTATTATACTAACACGTGTGCATTTTTGTAATTTATAGATAATTCCCAGGGAACCCTTACTGAAAACCTAAGACAGCAATGTGAGTAATCTCCTTTTTGTAAACAGTTTTTACAAAACTTGAACTATTTTACAATACAATTTAGCAGTGATTGAGTCTTTGTAATTCTACGATTACTGCCGGTATGTTGGGGTTTTGTATCCAAAATGTGAGACACGTTACCATTGGACGAAGAGTTAGCCAATGTGTAATATGTGTCACACCCCGACCACGTGTAACATACAAAACGTGGCGGAAACGTCGGGGAGTGTTGTAACAGAATTATTGTTTCACAACCATGGCATACAAAGTTATATTTTATTTATTAAACAAGAGTGTTACATTATCTTAAACAGGAAACAAATAGTTTATAACATAATTAAACAAGTCTATCTCCATTTTTAGTCTCTAAGGCACAGGTCCGCCCTAGTGTCACGATCATCATCCTACGGAAAAGCTCCTGAAAACACATGTGAAAATAGGTACGTCAGCATAAAAATGCCTGTGAATTGTCATGTGTTAATGTGAAAATAGGTACGTCAGCATAAAAATGCCTGAAAACACATATTACACACGCCTCGTTACTCAAATCACTTACTCAAACCAACCATCAATGTAAATTGTTTATGTATAAATGAATTGTCATGTGTTAATGTGTAAACCATATCGAAATGTTTATGTCCAATGTAAACCACTAAATGTATATATCAATGTCAAAATGTTTATGTTTAATGTAGATCATGTAATGTGTAACCAAAAATGTCATGTATGGTAAGTGAAATATATCAACTAAACCATATGTATAATGCACAAAAACAAGGTATTGAAGTAAAACACAGTTTAAATCAAAGTTATGTTTTGTGTAACAAATGCATGCTTTACTGATACAAACATCTATGCGGTATTGTGAAAATGCATACATCCAAGCCTTGAGACTGTGGCGATAAACCCTTAAACAAATTAAAGGTTTATCTAAGTTATGTATATCGAATTCGGTCATTCCTTCCAATCCAAACAAACCCAGGATTTCAGGAACGGGAGTTGTCAATTCCTATGGTACCACTACCTACTAACGAACGGCGTGATCAATGTTAATGAATGTATTGTTCCATGTTAAACAAACCAAATGTCATACCAAAATGTAAGCATGTTATGAAAACAACTGTACTAAGTATGCACACAATGGGCGTACCTAACATGAAATGTAATGTGAAACGATGTACTAAGTATGCACACAATGGACATACATAGCATGAAATGTAATGTAAAACAATGTACTAAGTACGCACACAATGGGCATACATAGCATAAAATGTAATGAAAAATGATGTACTAAATACGCACACAATGGGCATACATAGCATGAAATGTAATGTAAAACAATGTACTAAGTACGCACACAATGGGCATACATAGCATAAAATGTAATGAAAAATGATGTACTAAATACGCACACAATGGGCATACATAGCATGAAATGTAATGAAATCATGTACTATAATGTACTAACGAACATAGCAGGTATATGATGTCAAAGCAGGAAAGCATGAAAGTAACAAGTAGGCACATGTGTTCCACCCCAAAATGTTTGGAAAACAGTAAAAGAGGGGTTCTATGTACTCACTTGAGATTACTCAGTAGTCCTGGAGTGACAATCAAATAATGATAGAGATCTCGGAATCAAACGGCACCTAATATAGGTAACTATGTTAATAAACCGGACCTAAATCAGAAGATCGGGTAGCATGAGGGTTCGTAAACCAAACGAGTATGGATACTCGTGTAATATGGTTTAACAAAGCCTACATACTAATTGAAACCTAACATAATTGTTTACGACCCATTACGACCCGTTTAGGTAGCTTATGCTACTTTAACGCGTCGTTCGCGTGAAACGCGTTCGGACCGCCTAACTAGTCATATGACAAGTGTTATATGCCTAAACATGTTACATAATCAGTTATGTGACAAAGTTTTAGGTTACATATGCTTAATTACCAATTATACATGAAAAGGGTATTCTGGTAATTTACCTAAGGCATATAAACTACCTATCATACAACTATTCAAACGAAGCGACCATAGGGTATAACCTCGGAAGGTTATTCCCTATATACTATGGTCACCTAATGTATTTGGTCAGATCCTAATGATCGACCAAATTGGTCGGGTTCGAAGGTATAAGCGATTTATTAGATCGCTTACCCTACGACCCTAGACAACGTGGTAATCAGTAGGCATAGTCCCAAGAGACTATAACCATCGTGATTACAATCACGTTGCAAAGTTCAAACGAACTTCGCATTGACCATAAACTGGTCAACACAGAAAGTCAAACAAAGTTTGACTTTCAGACTCGAAAAGACTCGAAAAGAAATAAAAGAACGAAAGAATACTTACGAAGGGTCCCCGAATGCTAATCTCGATTCAAGAATCTCAGGTATGAAACAATGGTTTCAACTTAGAGTTTCTCAAATCAAAATTCTAGTGAGTTTTGCAATGGGGGTGGATGGGTATTTATAGTTTTCGGTTCACCGTTAGGATTGTTTCTTGGAAAAGGTGGCACGATCTAAGCCGTACACTTGCACCCATGGTATTGTAATACCATGGGCACATCAAACCAACCCATAGATTCAAGGAATACAATGTGCAAGTGTGGAAATGACCAGATCCAATGTTTCTGCAATTCTGCTGATCTGCAGACTGCTTGCGCACCATAACAATTAATTGTTGCGGTGCGCAAGGACCTAATTTGGCAGAATGTCAGATTTGGTCCCTGCAGCCCGTTTAAGCTATTTTCGATGCGTTTGAACCCCGTTAACCTCATTTCAAAACTCTAAAATGAAGTTAAAGTACAGGGAACTCAAAACATGCTCAAAAATATCTTGGATGTCGGTTCGTTTGGTCGTACGATCGCGATGTTCGGTTAATTACGACGGAATGCGCATAAGCGCGAAAAACGATCCAAATGACGCGACGAATGGATTTTTCTTATGCCAAACATTAAAACAAAATGTTTTAGTGCTTACATAAATTTTTGGATGTCCGGATGTATTCAGAACGTGAGTTATGCGCGAAAATGCAAACTTGTGCACTTTTTGACGCTTTTAGTCCCTGAATGACCCAAAAGTTTATTTTAGCACACCGAACCCCTCAAAGCCTATTCCTAAGCTATATAAAGGATATTTAAGGTGTGTTTAACTTATGGTCATGTTCCGGAATGTTCGTTACTGTTCAAGTTGGCATACTTTCGCAGTTTGTCAAGTTTAGTCCCTGTAGGCGAATAAACTTGTTTTTGCCATACCAAAGCCTTCAAAACTTATTTATAAGTTATTTAAAGGTTATTTAAGGTATGTTAAGTATATGTTGATGTTCCAGAGTATTTGTCGCATTAAACTAATTACGTTTACGCATCAGTTTGCGTATAACTCTCCAGAAAGCGATATAGAGTTTGAAATTGAACAAAAGTAAAAAACATGGAAAATGTAAAACACAACCAAACAAACATTGGGATCAAATAACATTGTTTTATTGATAATTGAACTGTTCATAAAGATTACAAGCACAGATGTTACAGTCTCCCCTACTTGTGGAAATTTCGTCCCGAAATTTATTTAGAGGAAACTCGTGGGAAAAGATGTGGATATTTCGCCTTCATTTGATCTTTGCGTTCCCAAGTAAACTCGGGTCCACGTTTAGCTTCCCAGCGAACTTTGACCAAAGGAATGCGCTTGCGTTTAAGCCACTTGACTTCACGTTCCATGATTTCCACAGGTTTCTCAACGAATTTCAGTGTTTTACCAACCCGAATTTCGTCAAGCGGTATGTGGAGGTTCTCATCAGCTAAACACCTCTTGAGATTGGACACGTGAAAAGTTGGATGAACATTTCCAAGTTCAGGAGGTAACTCAAGTCTGTAGGCTACCTTTCCGATTCTTTCGACGATCTTGAATGGTCCAACGTATCTAGGTGCAAGTTTTCCTTTCTTTCCAAATCTGATCACACCTGTCGAAGGTGAGACCTTAAGTAATACTCGATCACCGACTTGAAATTCCAAAGGTTTGCGTTTAGGGTCCGCGTAACTCTTTTGACGGCTTCTAGCTGTCTGAAGGTTATCACGAACTTTCTTAACCTTATCTGTTGTCTCCAAAATGAGGGCAGGTCCAGTAAGTTGAGCCTCGCCGATCTCATTCCAGCAGACTGGTGAACGACATTTTCGACCATAGAGAGCCTCGAAAGGAGCCATTTTGATGCTAGTTTGATAACTGTTGTTGTAGGAGAATTCAATCAACTGAATATGTGAATCCCAACTACCACCAAAATCGATCACACAAGCTCTAAGCATATCCTCCAGAGTCTGGATTGTTCTTTTAGATTGACCATCCGTTTGCGGATGATAAGCTGTGCTCAGATTAAGTTGAGTCCCCATAGCAGATTGCATGGTTCTCCAAAAATGAGAAGTGAAACGAGCATCTCTGTCAGAAATGATGTTCAAAGGAACACCATGTCGAGCTACAATTTCATCCACATAGATTTTAGCAAGTTTGTCAGCAGAAAAATCCTCACGGATTGGCAAGAAATGCGCTGACTTAGTAAGACGATCAACAACTACCTAGATGGCATCATGACCTTTCTTTGTGCGTGGAAGTTTGGTAACGAGATCCATAGTAATGTTTTCCCATTTCCAAACTGGGATCTCTGGTTGCACCAATAAACCAGAAGGACGCTGATGTTCAGCCTTAACCTTAAGACAAGTAAGGCATTTTGATACATATAAGGCAATGTCTTTCTTCATACCAGGCCACCAATAATGAGTACGAAGATCCTTATACATCTTATCTGAGCCCGGATGAATAGAATAACGAGACTTATGGGCTTCATCCATAAGCAAGGTACGAAGATCATCCTGGCTTGGGACCCACAAATGGTCCATGAAGTAATACGATCCACTGTCCTTCAGTTCCAGAGCAGGTGTTATGTGATAGGGAAATTCCTTATCCATCAAACCTTGTGCAACACAAGATTGTTGAGCCTGAGAAATGCGTGCTTGGATATCGGATCGAGCTTGAATAACAGATTGAACACGTACACAATGAAGCTTAGTACGTTCCTTACGACTCAATGCATCTGCTACGACATTCGCCTTACCAGGATGGTAGCGAATTTCGCAGTCATAGTCGTTTAAAAGCTCCACCCAACGTCGTTGTCTCGTGTTGAGTTCTTTCTGGTTGAAGATATGCTGAAGACTTTTGTGGTCCGTGAAAACCACACATTTTGTACCATACAAATAATGTCTCCGGATCTTTAGAGCGAAAACAACTGCACCCAACTCAAGATCATGAGTGGTGTAGTTCTTCTCATGTATCTTCAGCTGCCTCGATGCATAGGCTATGACTTTGTTCCTTTGCATCAGGACACAGCCAAGACCCAATTTAGATGCATCGCAATAAACGACGAAATCATCATTGCCCTCAGGCAAAGTTAGAACAGGCGCGTTGCAAAGCTTCTGCTTCAAGTGTTGAAAAGCTTCCTCTTGTTTGAATCCCCAATCAAAGGGCTTGTTCTTCTGAGTTAGAGCAGTTAGAGGAACTGCAATCTTTGAGAAGTTCTCAATGAAGCGGCGGTAATAACCTGCTAGACCAAGAAAAGAACGAACTTCAGTAGGAGTAGAAGGTGTATCCCAATCCTTAATCGTACTGATCTTGGAGGGATCTACATGAATACCTCATTCGTTGATAATATGCCCCAAAAATTGAACTTCTTTAAGCCAAAATTCGCACTTGGAGAATTTGGCGAAAAGTTGCTCTTTCTTTAGGAGTTCTAGGGTAAGACGAAGATGTTGCTCGTGGTCAGCTTGCGTCTTAGAGTATATCAAGATGTCATCAATAAAAACAATGACGAACTGATCCAAATAAGGTTTGCAGACCCTATTCATTAAGTCCATGAAAACAGCAGGAGCATTAGTCAAACCGAATGGCATGACTGTGAACTCGTAATGCCCATACCGAGTGCGGAACGCCGTCTTGGGAATATCTTCTTCATGCACACGAAGTTGATGATATCCGGAACGTAGATCAATCTTCGAAAAATAAGAAGCGCCCTGTAACTGATCAAAGAGGTCGTCTATGCGCGTAGGGGATATCGATTCTTGATGGTAAGCTTGTTAAGCTCACGATAATCGATACACATCCTAAAGGATCCATCCTTCTTCTTGACAAAAAGAACGGGAACACCCCAAGATGAAAAGCTAGGACGTATAAAACCTTTGTCAGAGAGCTCCTGAAGCTGCTTAGACAACTCTTGCATCTCAGATGGTGCAAGATGATATGGAGCTCTGGCAATGGGATTTGCACCAGGTACGAGATCAATGCGGAACTCGACTTGGCGTGCTGGGGGTAGACCAGGTAACTCTTCAGGGAATACTTCAGAATAATCCCGAACGACAAGAATATCTGAAATAGACTTACCCTCGCCTTTATCTGCGGTAACATGTGCTAAGAAAGCCACATAGTTCTTCCGCAGATATTTCCGAGCTTTAAAACAAGACATGAGCTTGAGGCCACCAGACGGTTTCTCACCTTTAACCTGTATGATCTCGCCTGTCGAAAGCGGCACACGAACAATCTTCTCAGAACAAACTATCTCTGCGCGATGCTTGGATAACCAATCCATACCTACAATGACGTCGAAGCTTCCAAGTTGCATTGGCGTGAGGTCGATAGGAAAAAGATGGTCGTTAAGGTTCAACTGGCAGTTGTGAAGAACAGAATCAAGAACAATGGGTTCACCGCTAGCAACTTCTACTGTCAAAGGTTTTCCTAGTTTCGTTCTAGACACGCGAAGCATTGGCTCAAAAGACAATGACACAAAACTCTTGTCGGCACCAGAATCGAAAAGAACAGATGCAGGCTGATTATTAATAAAGAACGTACCGTTCACCACGTTATCGTCCGCCTGCGCCTCTTGGGCATTCATGTTAAAGGCTCGGCCTCGAGCCGGAGCCTGATTCTGGTTTGGATTCTGATTCTGGTTGGCTAGCCTTGGGCATCGGTTTCTGTAGTGGGTCAGATCCCCACAGTTATAACAAGCACCTGGTGGGTATTGTGGTCGTGCAGCTTGACCCTGTTGTTGAGCAGGAGGATGAGCAACTTGTTGAGCCGGGTTCTGAACTGCCTGATTCTGAGCAAACCGAAAAACATTGGCAAGATGACCCGACTTCCCACAGTTATTACAGAAGCGGCACTGATGTTGCGGCTGATGGTGACTGTTGCATCTATTGCACAAAGGTGCATTCCCTGAATAGGGTTTCTTTGCTGGAGGCTGTGCGGGTTGGTTGGGAGCTGCCTGGTTAGCTTGGGCAGTGACAGCATAGTTTTGGGAAGCCTTACGCTTCCTTGACCCTCTCGAAGAACCAGAATTCTTTCCATTCTTGTTTTGACCTTTCTTGCTATCTTCATTGTCAGCCGACTGCTTCTTGCCCTTGTCACCCTTCCTGTGTAACTTATTCTTCCGAATCTGCGACTCAGTCAATGTCGCTGATAACTCAATCGCCTGACGGAGGGTGGCAGGGTTACTACCAGTAATGATGTCTTGCACTGAGTCAGGTAGGCCGTCGATGTACCTTTCGATAGCCTTGTCGAGTGGGGTAACCATAGTCGGGCAAAGCAGACTCAACTCCTCAAACCTATCAGTATACGCCCTGTGCTCACCACTATCTTGCTTCAAAACATCAAACTCTTTCTCCAACGCTCGCTGTTCATGACGAGGACAAAACTCCCTCATCATAAGAGCTCTAAGTTCAGCCCAAGTTTGAGCTAGAGCAACTTCTGCACCACGGTCTCTCATAACCCCATTCCACCATGTAAGAGCCCTCTTCTGAAACACACTCGAAGAAAACTCGACTTTGCGATTGTCAGCACACTGCACGTGGCGAAAAGTATTCTCAATGCTCTCGAACCACTGAAGAAGCCCAGTCGCTCCTTCAGAACCGCTAAACTTGAGTGGTTTAGCCGAGTTAAAATCCTTGAATTTGCATGGAGCATTGTTGTTGTTGTTGGCTTGGTGCCATTGAGCAAAGAGATTTGGGAATTGAGCAGCCATCTGCTGCGCAATAATTTCTGCCAGTTCGGCAGTCGCTATCTGGTTTTCGCGTCGAGGAGGCATTCTAAAAGAGGAAAATCATGAAAGGAAACGAGTGAGATGATTGGATGAAGAGAATGAGATGAAACAAAATCAAAAAAAAGAAAAGTTGGTGGTCATTTGTCCGCATTACCAAGCAAACAAACGACACACAGTGACTAATCAAAGTAAATGGGTCAAAAATAATGTATCGCGAAGACATGCTCGCCTATAAGTGAACACTCATCCCAAGAATTCCCAGGTAAGCACAACTGGTCTCGCGTCTGATGAGATATATACGAAGTGCTTGCCTAGACAGAAAACCCAGAATACAGGCATTCACTCTTCCAGTTTGCACGTGTTCACATTATTTAAAACCCAAAACCTTGATGAGATTTTGGAAATTTGAAGGCACAAGGCCAAAAATTTTAGTTAAACTGGAAGGGTTCAAAACCTTACAACAGAGGGTTCAAAACCTTGTAATAAATCATCCAAAAACAGATGATTGTTTTTCAAAAATCGTTTCGGAAAATTTGGTTCTTGTTTTGATAATCACCTAAGGATAGGTGATGTACATGTTTTAAGATCTAAACACAAGATAACTTGTGTTAGGGTCCTAGAAAGGTTATAGTCTAGGTCAAAGCATTACTAATAACCTAATTCCCTATAACCATTGGCTCTGATACCAACTCTTCTGTCACACCCCGACCACGTGTAACATACAAAACGTGGCGGAAACGTCAGGGAGTGTTGTAACAGAATTATTGTTTCACAACCATGGCATACAAAGTTATATTTTATTTATTAAACAAGAGTGTTACATTGTCTTAAACAGGAAACAAATAGTTTATAACATAATTAAACAAGTCTATCTCCATTTTTAGTCTCTAAGGCACAGGTCCGCCCTAGTGTCACGATCATCATCCTACGGAAAAGCTCGTGAAAACACATGTGAAAATAGGTACGTCAGCATAAAAATGCCTGTGAGATACATAGGTTTATGAAAAATAAGGTTCATGACTTATGTTTAAGAAAATGTTTAGTCATGAACCCCGTACTTTGCTTTGTCTTGTAAATCATTTGAAAAACGATAAGATCAGATGATATGTATAAATAAATGTAAGGTTAAATGAATAACCAAAAAAAATGAGTTTGTATAAGATAAGTTGTTTTATAAATCAATGTCTTGTGAAGATAAGTTGTTTATGTAAAACGTAATATGTCAAATATTGAAATGATTTAAGTAACGCTACGACATGTAATATCATACAAACACTTGTTTATAGGAAGTACCAGCGGCGTATCCACCATGTTTGTATCATATTACACACGCCTCGTTACTCAAATCACTTACTCAAACCAACCATCAATGTAAATTGTTTATGTATAAATGAATTGTCATGTGTTAATGTGTAAACCATATCGAAATGTTTATGTCCAATGTAAACCACTAAATGTATATATCAATGTCAAAATGTTTATGTTTAATGTAGATCATGTAATGTGTAACCAAAAATGTCATGTATGGTAAGTGAAATATATCAACTAAACCATATGTATAATGCACAAAAACAAGGTATTGAAGTAAAACACAGTTTAAATCAAAGTTATGTTTTGTGTAACAAATGCATGCTTTACTGATACAAACATCTGTGCGGTATTGTGAAAATGCATACATCCAAGCCTTGAGACTGTGGCGATAAACCCTTAAACAAATTAAAGGTTTATCTAAGTTATGTATATCGAATTCGGTCATTCCTTCCAATCCAAACAAACCCAGGATTTCAGGAACGGGAGTTGTCAATTCCTATGGTACCACTACCTACTAACGAACGGCGTGATCAATGTTAATGAATGTATTGTTCCATGTTAAACAAACCAAATGTCATACCAAAATGTAAGCATGTTATGAAAACAACTGTACTAAGTATGCACACAATGGGCGTACCTAACATGAAATGTAATGTGAAACGATGTACTAAGTATGCACACAATGGACATACATAGCATGAAATGTAATGTAAAACAATGTACTAAGTACACACACAATGGGCATACATAGCATAAAATGTAATGAAAAATGATGTACTAAATACGCACACAATGGGCATACATAGCATGAAATGTAATGTAAAACAATGTACTAAGTACGCACACAATGGGCATACATAGCATAAAATGTAATGAAAAATGATGTACTAAATACGCACACAATGGGCATACATAGCATGAAATGTAATGAAATCATGTACTATAATGTACTAACGAACATAGCAGGTATATGATGTCAAAGCAGGAAAGCATGAAAGTAACAAGTAGGCACATGTGTTCCACCCCAAAATGTTTGGAAAACAGTAAAATAGGGGTTCTATGTACTCTCTTGAGATTACTCAGTAGTCCTGGAGTGACAATCAAATAATGATAGAGATCTCGGAATCAAACGGCACCTAATATAGGTAACTATGTTAATAAACCGGACCTAAATCGGAAGATCGGGTAGCATGAGGGTTCGTAAACCAAACGAGTATGGATACTCGTGTAATATGGTTTAACAAAGCCTACATACTAATTGAAACCTAACATAATTGTTTACGACCCATTACGACCCGTTTAGGTAGCTTATGCTACTTTAACGCGTCGTTCGCGTGAAACGCGTTCGGACCGCCTAACTAGTCCTATGACAAGTGTTATATGCCTAAACATGTTACATAATCAGTTATGTGACAAAGTTTTAGGTTACATATGCTTAATTACCAATTATACATGAAAAGGGTATTCTGGTAATTTACCTAAGGCATATAAACTACCTATCATACAACTATTCAAACGAAGCGACCATAGGGTATAACCTCGGAAGGTTATTCCCTATATACTATGGTCACCTAATGTATTTGGTCAGATCCTAATGATCGACCAAATTGGTCGGGTTCGAAGGTATAAGCGATTTATTAGATCGCTTACCCTACGGCCCTAGACAACGTGGTAATCAGTAGGATAGTCCCAAGAGACTATAACCATCGTGATTACAATCACGTTGCGAAGTTCAAACGAACTTCGCATTGACCATAAACTGGTCAACGCAGAAAGTCAAACAAAGTTTGACTTTCAGACTCGAAAAGCAATAAAAGAACGAAAGAATACTTACGAAGGGTCCCCGAATGCTAATCTCGATTCAAGAATCTCAGGTATGAAACAATGGTTTCAACTTAGAGTTTCTCAAATCAAAATTCTAGTGAGTTTTGCAATGGGGGTGGATGGGTATTTATAGTTTTCGGTTCACCGTTAGGATTGTTTCTTGGAAAAGGGGGCACGATCTAAGCCGTACACTTGCACCCATGGTATTGTAATACCATGGGCACATCAAACCAGCCCATAGATTCAAGGAATACCATGTGCAAGTGTGGAAATGACCAGATCCAATGTTTCTGCAATTCTACTGATCTGCAGACTGCTTGCGCACCGTAACAATTAATTTGGCAAAATGTCAGATTTGGTCCCTGCAGCCCGTTTAAGCTATTTTCGATGCGTTTGAACCCCGTTAACCTCATTTCAAAGCTCTAAAATGAAGTTAAAGTATAGGGAACTCAAAAAATGCTCAAAAATATCTCGGATGTCGGTTCGTTTGGTCATACGATCGCGATGTTCGGTTAATTACGACGGAATGCGCATAAGCGCGAAAAACGAACCAAATGACGCGACGAATGGATTTTTCTTATGCCAAACACTAAAAAAAAATGTTTTAGTGCTTACATAAATTTTTGGATGTCTGGATGTATTCAGAACGTGAGTTATGCGCGAAAATGCAAACTTGTGCACTTTTTGACGCTTTTAGTCCCTGAATGACCCAAAAGTTTATTTTAGCACACCGAACCCCTCAAAGCCTATTCCTTAGCTATATAAAGGATATTTAAGGTGTGTTTAACTTATGGTCATGTTCCGGAATGTTCGTTACTGTTCAAGTTGGCATACTTTCGCAGTTTGTCAAGTTTAGTCCCTGTAGGCGAATAAACTTGTTTTTGCCATACCAAAGCCTTCAAAACTTATTTCTAAGTTATGTAAAGGTTATTTAAGGTATGTTAAGTATATGTTGATGTTACAGAGTATTTTTTGCATTAAACTGATTACGTTTACGCATCAGTTTGCGTATAACTCTCCAGAAAGCGATATAGAGTTTGAAATTGAACAAAAGTAAAAAACATGGAAAATGTAAAACACAACCAAACAAACATTGGGATCAAATAACATTGTTTTATTGATAATTGAACTGTTCATAAAGATTACAAGCACAGATGTTACAATATGACCCACCAGTCAAGATTGACAGTACTGAATGAGTAATTGGGTAGATATAAACATTGTAATCGCTCTCAATACTGTTTAAATTAAATTAATGTTTCTTGATTAAACTGGGATTCACTCACTAGTATTTCCCACTGAAAAATGTTTTTAAAACGCGTTTCAGGTAACACAATGTGAAAGCCAATTAGAAGCCAGCTAGATATCACTGAAGGCTTGGAAAAGTGGCTATAAAAGTTACCTAAATAAAGAAGGCGTTTTATTTCAATAAAATGGGATTTATCCCTACAAACCAGTTTGTAATAAAAACTTGGATTTTATCCCACTGTGATTATTTATATAAAATGTGGTGTTTTACGCTGATAAAATATTTCCTAACTACGATCCTGATGTAAATTCCGCTGCCAAATTAATAAACACCGATACCACCAACACTGAGTTCGCGGCCACCAGTTCCCGGGACAGATAGGGGGCGGGGGTTGCGACACGGATAGTGAGGTCAAGCAGGATTCTGGGCAGGGTTTTGTGCTGCCTGATTTTGGTTCGGAGCGAAAATGGTAGGTGTTTGCAAGATGAACAGACTTGCCACAGTTTGTGCAGATGCGGCATTGCACTTGTGGTTGATGATAGCTATTACATCTGTTGCACAAAGGCGCATTGCCAGCATACTGCCTCTTGGCCGCGGGTTGTGCAGGCTGATTAGGAGCAGCCTGATTTGCCTGAGCGGTAACAGCATAGTTCTTGGAAGCTTTACGCTTCCTTGATTTCTTTGAAGACTCAGCTGCCTTCTTACCCTTCTGTTTCTCACTCTTATCAGTCTGTTTCTTATCACCTTTCCTGTGGAGTTTAGCCTTTTTGACTTGAGAGTCTGTTAGGGTTGCAGCTAGCTTAATGGCATGTCGGACGGTAGTGGGGTTGCTGCCAGTGAGAATATCCTGAATAGGATCTGGCAAACCGTCTATGTATTTCTCAATAACCTTATCCAAAGGCGTGACCATTTTTGGACAGAGCAAGCTTAACTCCTCATATCTATCAGTGTAAGCCCGGTGTTCACCATAATCTTTTTTCAGGTCATGGAACTCATTTTCAAGTGCCCTCTGCTTGTGAGGAGGGCAGAACTCTCTCATCATAAGAGCTCTAAGTTCCTCCCATGTTTGACCCAAAGCAACCTTAGCACCTCGATCTCTCATTACCCCATTCCACCAGGTGAGAGCCCTCTTTTGGAATACACTCGAAGCAAACTTGACCTTACGATTATTAGGACACTGAACATGGCGAAAGGTGCTCTCAAGACTCTCAAACCACTGTAGGAGTCCAGTTGCTCCTTCAGAACCACTAAACTTGAGTGGTTTAGCCGAGTTAAAACTTTTGAAATTGCACGGAGCAGGTGCATTATTGTTATTGTTGGCTTGGTTTATTTGAGTGATGAGATTCGGTAGCATAGCAACCATCTGCTGTGCTATAATAGCCGCCAGTTCGGCATTGGGTTGCTGAACGTTACGTCGAGGAGGCATTCTAAAAGAGGAACCATGAAAGAAAACGAGTGAGATGATGTGATGAAAGAAATAAGATGTCATAAATATCGACAAAATGTAAGGATGGTGATCATTTGTTCGTTACCACAAAGCAAACAAACGACACACAGTGACAAATCAAAGTAAATAGGTCATAATAATGTATCGCCGAAGACATGCTTGCCTATAAGTGGACACTCAGCCCAAGAGTTCCAAGGTAAGAGTGACTGGTCCGATACTGCGGATTTATACGAACACTCTAGCCTTAGACAGAAAACTCAGGGTACAGGCATCCACCCTTCCAGTTTGCATGTGTTCACATTATTTAGACCCAAACTTTGACGAGATTTTGAAAATTTGGAAGTTACAAGACCAAAAGAAATCATCCAAGGATAGATGATTGGTTTCAAAATCATTTTGGGAATTTGTGTTCATGTTTTGGTAATCACCTAAGGATAGGTGACGTGTATTGTTTTAAAATCTAAATACAAGAAAACTTGTGTTAGGGTCCTAGAAAGTTATAGTCTACGTCAAAGCATTACTAATAACCTAATACCTATAACCATTGGCTCTGATACCAACTCTTCTGTCACACCCCGACCGCGTAAAACAACAAACCACGGCGGAAACGTCAGGGAGTGGAACGACAGAATTATTGTTTCAACAACCATGGTAATTAAAGTTTTGTATTATTAAGTAAAGAGTTCATATTGTCTTGGAAATTAACAGAAACATAACATAATTAACTGTCTTTTAAGTCACTAAGGCCCAAGTCCGCCTAAGTGTAGCAAAAACTTCATCATGCATTAGCACCTGAAACACATGCGAAAATAGGTACGTCAGCATAAAAATGCCTGTGAGATACATAGGTTTTGTTTATGCAGGATTCATGACTTGTAGTTAAAAGAAGTGTTTAACAAAAAGTAGTCATGAACCATGTAAAATGTTTTCTTTTATAAAATCATGTGAAAATCGATAAGAAAATCATATGATGTAAAAGAAATATGCACGGTTAAATAATTAACCAAGTGGAAATGAAATTGTAAAAAAATATGTGATTTGTATAACAATGTCGTGTTTTTGTGTAAAATGTTTCATGACTTTGTTCCTGTCAAAGTGGCTTAGATAACGCTACAATATGTAATATGATAAAAGCACTTATATATAGGAAGTACCAGCGGCGTATCCACCATGTTTTTATCATATAACACATGGCCTCGTTATATAAGTCACTTATCAATAATCAACCAAAATGTCTTGTTTAAAACCGATGTCAAAATGTTTATGTGTAAACCATGTTCAATGCCATATGTAACCTGTGCCATGTATACCCAAATGTAATGTATAGCAAGTAGAAAGTATCTACTCAAACTATATGATAATGTCTATGTGAAAAACGAATGTCATGTATGGTGAATAAATAATATTTACTCAACCCCATAGGAAAATATACAAAAAAAGTTTTTTGGATAAACCTAAGTTTAAATCAAATGTTATGTTTTGCAGAAAACAATGCCTTATGATTACAAACATTTATGCAGTAATGTTTATTCGCATACATTCAAGCCTTGCGACTGTGGCGACAAACCCTTAAACAAATTAAAGGTTTATCTCAATTATGTATATCGGATTCTGTCATTTCCAACTTCCAAACAAACCTAGGAAGTCGGAAACAGGATTTGTCAAGTCCTATGGTACCATTACATACTACCGAGCGGCGTGATCAATTTTAATGAATGTATTATTGTCCCGATTAAACATACCAAATGTCACAACCAATGTAGCATGTGAAAACCATGTACTAAGTATGCTAAGTAAACATACATAGTAGAAATGTTCATGAAATCAATGTGCTAGCATGCTAAGTAAACATACATAGCAGAAATGTTTATGAAATCAATGTGCTAGCATGCTAAGTAAACATACATAGCAAAAATGTTTATGAAATCAATGTGCTAGCATGCTAAGTAAACATACATAGCAAAACACAAAGGGGAAATCATGTACTATATGTGTACTAGGTGAAACTAGCATGATTATGTTATAAAAGCAATGAAAAGCACGAAAGTAACAAGTATGCACATGTGTATCACCCCAAAGTATTTTAAAGCGGTAAAAGAGGGGACTATGTACTCACTTGGGATTGCTTATTAGTCTTGGGATTAAGACCAATTTAAGCTCCAAGGATCACGGAATCAACAAGGCACCTAATATGGGTAACTATGTTAATAATCGGATCCTAAAGCGGGAGATAGAATAGAATGATGTTCTATAAATCAAATGAGTATTTGAACTCATATGGCATGATTTATTAGAGTTAACATTCTGATTTGGAAGTCTACTTAAGTGCTTTTGACCCGTTTCGACCCGTTATGGTAGTATAAGTTACTATAACGCGTCGGTTGCGTAAAACTATTGTCGGATGGTTAACTATGTGCTATGTCAAGTCTTACATGCCCAATTATGCTTAAATATGTTACCATATCAGTTTATATGTCAAAAGCATGTTCACATATGCAAAATATGGATTTATGTTCAAAAAGGGCATTTTGGTCATTTTCTATGGGCATATAATCTACTTAACAAATGACTAACCAAACCTATGTGATCAAAAGGTATAACCTCAGAGGTTATTCCCTATGCAACTATGATCACTAAACATGCTTGGTCGGATCCTAATGATCGACCAAACGGGTCGGGTTCGAAAGTCTAAGCGGTTGTTTAGACCGCTTAACTTACGACCCTAAACAAGCACTAAACTAGTAGTGACGACTTAAACATGTTTAACTAACTTAGAAAACTAATTTGGTATCAAAACAAAGTGTTTTGATACCTAAAAGTAGTTCCGTTGCAAAATGCGCGTAAATACGCATTTTTGACCGAAACTTTGACTCGTCACTACACCTAGTGTCAAAAACGGGCGTAAGTTTGCATTTACGTGCATATCTTATGTTCTGACCACATCCGGACATCCAAAATTTTTTGTAAACACTAAAATATTTTATTTTAGTGATCGGAATGCATATTTACGCGCAAAACTTTGACCGAAACTTTGACACGTTGCAAAGTTCAATTGAACTTTGACTTGACCAATTGATGGTCAAAACCGAAAGTCAAACTGTTGGGCAAACAGTTTGACTTTCAGCTCTAAATAGCTAAAAATCACTACTAAGCCATGAAAGAACACTTACAAGGTGTTCAAAGGCTAGAAGGATGATCTTAGAACTCAGGTAGGTGATTCCTTTACAGGGATTCCTCCACTTAGAGTTCCAAAATGAGAAATGAGCAACGAATCAAGAGAATGGCCAAGCTATTTATACTTGTGGTGATGAAACAAGATCATGCCATGTGTTTGTTTGGCCACCAAGCAAGAAATCCTAGCCATACATGTTTTAAGGGCCAACTAACATACTTGGGAAGGTGTTAACTTGCTCCCTAAAACAAGAAAAATTGCATACAAGGGCCTGATTTGCAAAACAGCAGCTGAAAAACAAGTTTATGATACTGGGCATGCTCTCGCACCCCGTGTAAGAAATGGGGTTCAGCTTATGCGGCCCGCGACCTCAGATCAGTTCTGCATAAGTTTCTGATTTGACAGTTTTGGTCCCTGCACGTGTTAGAGCTGATTTTTGGCACTTTTAACCCCCGTTAAGCCATTTTCAAGGCTCTACAAGGTTGTTAAATTATAGGGGACTCAAAATATGCTTGGAAATATCACGGATGTCGGTTCGTTTGATCGTACGGTCACGTTGTTCGGTTAATTACGACGAAACTCGAACGGACACGAAAACGATCCAAATTAAGCGATGAATGGTATTTTTGCATTCCGCTCACTAAAATAAAATATTTTAGTGTTTAGAAAAATTTTTGGATCTCCGGATGTGGTCAGAACGTAAGATATGCGCGTAAATGCAAACGTACGCCATTTTTTACACTTTTAGTCACTGTATGATCAAATAAGCATATTTTCGCACACCGAACCACTCAAAGCTTATTTCTAAGCTATGTTAAGGTTATATATGGTATGTTTAGCTTATGATCATGTTCCAGACTGTACGTTGCCTTACAAAACGACAGACTTTTGCAGTTTGACGCAAATAGTCCCTGTGAGCGAATAAACTTGTTTTTGCCATACCAAACCCTTTAAAACTTATTTCTAAGTTATGTAAGGGTTATTTAAGGTATGTTAAGCTTTCCAGAGTGTTTGTCATGTTAAACTGATTACGTTTACGCATCAGTTTGCGTATAACTTTCTAGAAAGCGATATAGAGTTTAAAATCGATCAAAAATCAAAACGTGCAAAATGTCAAACATAAATAACAAACATTGGGAATAAAACACATTTTTTTATTGATATTGAATTGTTCAGAGTTTGTACGATGATTACACAAGCACAGATGTCACAGTTAAACCAAATGGCATGACTGTAAATTCATAATGACCGTACATCATTCCGAAAGCAGTTTTAGGAATGTCCTCTTCCTGTACTTTCAATTGATGATATCCTGAGCGTAAATCGATCTTGGAAAAGAATCGGGCTCCTTGAAGTTGATCGAACAGATCATCGATTCTTAGTAGTGGGTACCGTTTTTTATTGTAACCTTATTCAGTTCTCGGTAATCAATGCACATACGCATCGATCCGTCTTTCTTCTTGACAATAACACTAGTTTTCCCCATGGCGATGAACTATGATGTATGAAACCTTTTTCAAGTAGTTCGTTTAACTGTTTCTTTAGTTCCTGTATTACTGTTGGTGCGAGTCGATAAGGTGCTTTGGCAATCGGTGCTGTTCCTAGTATTAGGTGAATTCTAAATTCAACCTCTCGATCTGGCGGTAATCCAAGTAACTCTTCTGGTAAGACATCGGATAATTTAGATACCACAGGAATATCTTTTAATTCTTTTCCTCTAGTGTTAATGATTACTGAAATCATATACACCATTCCTCCTTTCCGTGCGTAACTTGTAGCTTTCATCACAGAGATGAAATTTGTTGACCTTGTTGGCTTGTCTCCTTTAATTGTGATCCTTTCGCCAATTGGCGTACTTATTTCTACAGACTTTTGATCACATAAAATACGCACCTGATTGGCTACCAACCAACCCATTCCTAGTATGACGTCGAATCCAGCTAGATCCATTGGTAAAAGATTAGTGGTAAAGTTATGGTTTAAAATTTCTATCATTCCTTCCTGAAGGATTTCACTTATCTTGATAGAGCTTCCATTTGCCGTCTCCACCAGACAGTCTTGGTGAAGTTTAGTTAATGGTTGATTGAGAAGTTT
This sequence comes from Helianthus tuberosus, assembly GCA_030545235.1. Lineage (NCBI taxonomy): Eukaryota > Viridiplantae > Streptophyta > Magnoliopsida > Asterales > Asteraceae > Helianthus > Helianthus tuberosus. Next base: position 120,271,312 of record CM060390.1, on the reverse strand, counting down.
GCAGAAAGAAGTATTTATGAAACTTTGGTTTTCACCAGAGTCAAATAATACTTTAGCATAAACATCATTAACTAAAAACGTACCGGCAATCACATTCGGAATCATCTTGGCTTCTTCAACTGTCAGAACAAATGCTCTGGCATTCTTCTTGGGTCCGTTTATTGCCTTTGCTTTATTGGTTGCCACTAGAGCTAGTTTCTAACAGTTCGGCTTAATATAACCAGCTTCTCCACAATTATAGCATATTCTAATGTTAGCTTTCTTCCTGCTGTCTTCTTCCTTATGTCCTGGTATTTTGTAGAAGTTGCAGTATATTAAGCATTTCCCTGAGTGTTTCCTTTTACAGTACTTGCAGTGGGGTGAGAGGAAGAACCTTTTCCTAAAATAGGAATTACCATAACGTAGTTCCTGGGTAATCTTTTGAGCTAGGTTCTTTTTCTGGTTTTCCTCTTGCGTACGTTCCAATTCATCTGTTAGAGTGTTAGCAAGTTCCACTGCTTCTTCCATTATTTGTGGTCTAGCTGCCTTGACTACATGTCTGATCTCACTGATTAATCCCCAAATGTACCAGGAGATTAACACTGGTTTTAGTGTGGCTAATGTTGGTACTATCCTAGCTTATTCAAAGAATATGGTAGTATAGTCCCTGCAATCTACCCCAATCATTCTATGATTTAGGAAATTATTAGAAATCTATTCCTTTTCACGAGGAGGACAGAACTTCCTTTTAACTATCTCCTTAAAGTTGGTCCATTTCGTCTTATAAACCCTGTCACTTCTTCTGGACTGAAGAATGGTATTCCACCACTCTAAGGCTGCAATCTTAAAGAGATTAGAAGCATACATGATCTTATCTTCATCTACACATTTACTTATCTTTAAAACGGCTTCTGTCTTTTCTATCCAGTGCAAGGCTGAAATGGCTCTTTCATTGTCTAAGAATTCTATCGGTTTGCAGGATAAGAATTCTTTATAAGAACAACCATAAGGGATGGTCCTTCTTCTTTTTGGAATCGGAGCTTGGATAAGTAGTCTGTGATTTCCATTTACACTATGACTTGGTTCATTGGGTGTACGTTTACTTCCGATTATAGAATTATTTTCTGCCTTTTTATTAATAGTATCGATAATATAAGGCATGACATCTATGATTCCTTGAGCTACTATGTGTTCGATAACACTTTTATCCACTTGGTTTCCGTTATTATTGTTATTCTGGATTTCCTGATTTACTTTGTTTGACATCTGAATTGTGAACATTATCAGGTATTAATATCACAGAATAATTTAAACAAACAATTACTCAAACACATTGAACCAAAAGCGTCGATCATTGCGACTTTTACTCTTTTCATATATATATATATATATATATATATGAAAAGAGTAAACTATAACTGGAATTTAAATGTTAGTAATTATGCATCGATATATATATATGTTGGGATTGAACCCTACCAGAGGAACAGATAATGTAAAGCCAAAACCTGATCACAACAAGTGGATTCACAATAAGCAGCTGTTTACACTAAGTCTTCTCCCTTGAAAGTGATTACAACAGCTGATGGTCTCATATCCACTGCCCAGATACAACTGCTGCTCCGCATAACTACTGATGAAGCCTAGAAGACTGCTGGAAACTAAGCACTGCTGGAACAAACTGCTGATGACAAAGCACTGCCAAATCAAGGACTGATCAACCTTGATGAAAGCACTGATGAATAGAGAGAGCAGTAGTTTAGTATATCATATGTCTTATGAATTGTCAGTTGTTAGGTTTAGCAGTGTTTGTATAAGAACAGTAGATACAGGTTCTTAGGCTGTTAGACGTCGCTTTCATGGTGACGTCAGCTGAGATGCCTCAGCGGTTTGGTTTGTTTATAAATGGAGCAGTACTCTGTACTGTTACATTTGATTCGTTTTGAGAGAGTTCTTCTCCTCAATTCAATCCTTTCATCTTGTACAATCCAACCTTGGGGCATCTGGCTGAGGGGGAGCTTAGTATGTAAGCATATCTGTAATCATTTGATTCTTATTGTAAATCTTTTGACTAAATGAATTGCATATGCTTTCTCAAAACTATTTTCTCCTTGATTGTGTTTACAAAGTTTGTTATTCATTTCCGCTGCACTTAAACTTTGTTCATCTCTATTGATTATACAATTTACACAAACAAACACTATCATAAGGGCCTCCGATCCTAACAATTGGTATCAGAGCTTGGACAGTCAAAATTCGATCTAACAATCAATTTGACATAACAGTTCTGCTCAAAATTCATTGATACTTAAGTTGGTTGTATTTAGTTGAAAAACAGAGTATCGAGTAAATCATGTTCAAAGTGGTTATTCAAAAACTCTGTATATCAACCAAGATATCATATGACATACAAATTTCACACAACAAGTGAATTCATGCACAAGACACTCATGGTTTCTAGATCTGAAAACAATATCTGTTAAACTATGAGATGATTTCTTATTTCCTAAATTGATTTCAATTGTTGATGTATAATCTGTGTTGTTTTCATTAAATACTAAAGTATGAACCTCAGATTAACAAAACCTATGTTCATAAAAACATTGATGTTTTGCTAACATAAAAAGAGGGAAATTAAAACTTTAGTCATTCGATCTTATGTGTTGAAAAACAGGTTGAGATCCTCAAAAGGAACAAGTCAACTTTGTTAAAAATACATTAAGAAAATTCATAAAAACTCAGAAGTGTGTTTATCTCAAAACTTTTGAAGTCAAAAGAAAAGAGCATAAACATAAAACACTGTTGAGTCAAAGGTTAGAGTAATAATGGTCATTAAGAAACTGTGTGCATTCATCTGTTCAGGAAAGGGTTTTGATTCCGGTGAATGAATTCCAAAGAGGACTAGACAAATGTTCAAAAATCATCCATGTGTCCTCATGTTTGCAATCAACCGACAAGAAAATGGTTCCTAATAATGGTCAAAAATGTATTCAAAATTTTCTATCACTGACCATTTTCATAAACTTGAGAATGATATGATTACGTCTTCTACTGAAAATATACCAGATCCTTTTTGATGCTGTTCTCAGAAAATCCTTTAACCATTTTTTATATAAATAATTTTCTCGAATAACCAGGATATATTGTTCATTTTTTTTAATAATATATTTTGAACTTTTACTGGTTTTTGATAGTAAAAGTTTCAATCTCCTGTCAGGATAAATAACCTTTATTTTTTGTTGGTTAATTTATCCTTAAGCAGATCAAAAGGAAATGGTATAATTGTCATGGTCATGTCAAACTCAAGTTTGCTCTTAATTTTTGAAAAGGATTGATTGTCAACAGATCTTAAAATACCTAGGTACTAATGTTTTTAATTCAAATATTATTACAAAAATGAGTATCGTTGGTAAAAAGTTCACATTATCTGGGGTACTAAACCACTGTCAGAAATTTGGAAAAGCTTCAAAATGTGTAATTGACTTGTGGCAAAACCTTGAATGGAAATTTCTTTAAAAAGGTTGCTGAAAATGAACTTTCAAATCATTGCCATTATTTTAAACCCTAACCACTGCTTTGTTCAAACGTCTGTTTCCTAATTACTATCCACTGCTGAAAGTCAACCACAGATCCTTCATTTTACTTGGCAAGCACTGATGCTCAAAATCAGTGTCTTATCCACTGATATACTATCTACTGATAGTAAAAATCTTCCACTGCTGTCACTTTATTACCGTTGTAACTACTGATGTTGGGTACATCAGTGGGTCTCAAAACAACCATCCTCCATTCTTCATCCATATCATCGGTGTTTGACACATGGTCAGTTTTTAGCCTTCAGATCAAAATAACCGCTGCCACATCAGCGATCACTTTTTCCCTAAATAAAACCCTGATCAAAACCCCCAAACAGGGTTTTATACTGTCGAATTGAATTCCAAAGTTCTCTTCTCAAAGCAGTTTCCAACCTTTCTTCCCAAAATCACTCTCCGATTCTTCTTCATCAAAATGACGAAGTCAAAATCAAAATCAAAATCTACACCAAAATCACCATCATCTTCAAAAGATGTCGCTCAAACGGCCGAAGAATCCATCGAGATACCATACAAATCTCCTCATAATTATCTGGGTTTGCTCACAAAACCTACCGATAACCATACCTTCGACCCCATCATTGATACACTTTCTGCATCAAAGTACAAAACTTTGTTGACAGCAGATGCTCCCATTTATCTACAAACCCAGAGAGAGTTCTGGAAAAAGGCGACGCTTGAAAAACAAGATGATAAAGTCATTGCCATCAACTCCTCGATACAGGGTAAAGTGATTCAAATTACTCCGCAAACAATCTCAGAAGTCTTCAAACTCGATGATCAGAATGGTAAAACTTCCTTTGACAAAAACGAGTTAAAAGCTGATTTTCTGAAAAGGGGATATGCAGAACAATCAAAGGTAGATACCTTACAAAAAGGTTATTTTCCATCTGCACCCAGATTTTTATTCCACACACTTTTAAGTCGTGTTTCAAATAAAACAACAGCGTTTAACGAAATACCATTGAAGATTCAATGCCTGGGCTACGCTATTTTAAACAATAAAGATTACAACTACTCCCAGGAGATCTTCAATGACATGGTAAAGAATGTTGATAGCAAATCATTTCTTCTTTTTCCAAGATTTCTGAGCTATTACTTTAAACAAAAATTTGAAAAAGAGGATGAAAATTTGCCCAAACAAGGTGTCCATTTTCAAATAAAAGCCTTAACAAAAGAAACATTTTCAAGAATGATGGCACCAATAAAAACAAAAGCAGAGGTGTCTGAGCAGATTTCAGCAGTTACCACTGCTCCTCAGACATCTGCTGCTGAGCCCACTGCTCCAGGTGATCATAGCAGCACTACCACTGCTTTGAAACCCACACCTGAAATTACTAAAAAGACCAAGAGAAAATCATACAAAAAGCCCACCAAATCCAAGAAAAGGGCAACTCTGGAAGATGAGATCCCAGAGCAACTGCCTGTGACAACACAAATGTCACCACAAACCACTGCTGCTACTTCCTCACAGCAGTTGGTAGAAAGATCTCAACCATTGCCTAAAACTCCTCCTGCATCCTCACAAAAGGATCAGGTTGTAACCACAGGGACCCCACAATATGAAGCTCTGGATTCAATCGGATCCATCTTCCTCAGTCCTGATCCCAAGGACATGTCTCTTTCAACTCCCATACCCTCACCAATAATATTACCACAATCAATAATACCCCTGTTGCATGCAGTTGATATTGCACAGACACAAACCAGTTCCTCTCTATCACCTATCACTGAGAGTATACCACCACAAGTGACTGGGTCTGATGCTTATACCTCTGCTATCCCAGCAACAGTTGAGGAGGTTACACTGCAGGAGTTCCAAGTAACTCTTGTCAGTAGTTCAAGTGGAGCAGCAACTACAACTGATGGATCAACAGATCTTCAGTTGGACAGTTGTTTCATCAGTCAGACTCCCTTGAAGGCAATTTCTTCCATAGCACCATCGGTAACCACCAGTGAGTTAATTCTAACCACTGGTACCATCAAAGGTTTATCAAGTGTTGAAGAAAGAAGTCCCCAGTACCAAGAACAAGGGGCATCAATGGGTGATTTTTGGGACTCTATTCCTAAGTCACACATTGATACAACCACTGCTGGTGGGGATTCAGATGATCCTACTAACGTAGGTGATGATTCAAAATATCAGGAATTGACGGGCAGAGTTGAAAAACTTGAAGATTCAGTTGCTGAAATAAAGGATATGGTGCAAGAGATTTTAAAAGCTCAAAAAGCACAAGCCACTGCTGTTCCACCTCAAGCACCTGCTCCACCACAAGCATTTGCTGCAAATGAGCTCTAGAATATCTTTCAACCTTTACTTGAACACCAAAAGCAGATGGCTGATCAGCAGCATGAAGCACATGTAAAAATGCTGACAAATATGGTGGAGTCAAGATTCAAAGATACTCAAGCAGATATCAAGGCTATAAAGGCCAGCATTCAAAAGACTGCCCATGGTGAAAAAGTTCCCTCCACTATCCTTTTTATGGATAACCCCCTTGCAGATAATGCCAAAAAGGGGGAGAATGTTAAGAAGATGAAGAAAAAGGGAATTGAAGATGGTCTGTATGTTGAACCAGAGCAAGAAAAACATCCATCCAAACCACCTCAAATCACAACATCTGAAACTTCCATCCAAACAGCTGATACAGTAGTGGTTACAAAAACTATTGTCAGTAGCCAAACAGCTGCCATTTCTTCAACACACACCACTCCATCACACACCACCAAAACCACTGCCCTCACATCATCATCATTACCTCCTGTTATAAAACAGAAGACAACAGATGTTACAACATCTGCTGTAATGACAACAGTAGTTGGAACACCAGTTGTTTCAACCACTGTTAGTCAATCACAATCACAAACCACTGTCATTCATATCACAACCACTGAGCCACATAAGACATCATCAGCCTCTCCTACAATAAAAAGGAGAAGGATTGTCATATCTGATGATTCACCACCACCATCACCATCATCAAAAACTACCTCACCACCTCCATCTCCTGCTCAAAAGCAGAAGACATCTGCTGACATATCAGCAGTTGTAATGACAACAGCAGTTGAAACACCAGTTGTTTCAACAGCTGTTAGTCAGTCATCTTCCACTGTTTCCACCAGTCTCACATCACAACCAGCAAAGCTCTACACCAGAAAAAGAAAACTTACTCAACCAGATGAGGACAAACATGATCCCACTGCTGCAAAATATCCATTGGAACTAGAAGCTATAAAAAATGAGATGAGGCAGTTCTACACTGATGATGATCCTTCAAACAGAAGACTTCCTTCACTCGTTGGCTTCATGATTCCAGAGGATATGGATGAGTATCTTCAGCTCAAAACAAGACAGGCTAAGATAACAGCAAAAGTTGAGTGTAAAGGTCAAAGTGATGAAGCCATTGCTGAAAGATTGGAACTTCTGCTCACAAAAGTTAATCTAATAAAAGATTTTGCACATGAGCTGAGCAAAGAAAAGGCAGAACAACGAAAAGAGATGAGAAGAAAACTTCTTGCATACATAATGCAAGAAAAATTTTATCCTGCTAAAGAAAACCAATTTGATGAATGGCCAATAATGCTTTTAAAGCATGAAGCTGATAGGATTGATAGAATCAAGAAAGATCCTAAAAAGAAGATAAATGCTCCAAATTGGAGCAAATACAAAAAGTTCATCACTGACCTAACAACTGAGTATAAAAGGAAGAAACAGGAGTTGGTGGATGCAAAAGTGGACACTGCAAATGCCATATCAAAATGGTCAAAGCAGCAAACTGATGAAGCCTATGAAAGGCTGAAGAAAAGGAAGATAACTGTTTCAGGCACTTCAAAGAAGCATGAACAAATGATGAAGCTTGAACAGAAGATAGGAAACCTCAAAACACTGTTCCGGTCTACTTTTGTGACAAACCAAGAAGAAGGAGAACAGTTGACCAGTGAAGAGGTAAAGGAAAAGGAAGTTGAGTACTTCAAAGAAACCATCATGAAAATGGGTCTAAAAGAAGAGAACTCGGAAAAACTTCAAAACCTTTTTAAGAAGGTGTTAACTAAACCTGCATCACCATCTGCTTCAGAAGTTTCAGACATTGAGCCAGATCAACAAAAGAGACAGGAGCAGATAGAAAAAGAAACTGCAGAAGACATAGCTGCAGCTAACAATGTTATTGAAATGGCCTTCAAAAGAATGTCTGAAAGTCTGCAAGTTTTCTCAAGGCCAATATCTCAAAGCTCATCATCAAATAAATCTCTCCTAAGAAACCCATTGGGTTTAAAAGTACTAACGTGGATGTCTGATCAAAAGACCCACGTATTGAACCTGGTCAGATCCAATGGCGAAGTGAAGTACATATCAAGGAAAGAAGCACTAGGCCTTAGTGTTGAAGATTTGCAGGATCTCCTTGAACTTACACTGTGCCGGGATGAAGATGACACAAGTTCCAAAGAATTTGAAGAAGAATTCAAAAGAAAAGCAAGGGAACTTCTGATGAGTAATAAAGATCCAGAATAATGACAGGTTTTGGCATTATCTGTTCCATGGGGGAGATTGTTGGGATTGAACCCTACTAGAGGAACAGATAATGTAAAGCCAAAACATGATCACAGCAAGTGGATTCACAATAAGCAGCTGTTTACACTAAGTCTTCTCCCTTGAAAGTGATTACAACAGCTGATGGTCTCATATCCACTGCCCATATACAACTGCTGCTCCGCATAACTACTGATGAAGCCTAGAAGACTGCTAGAAACTAAGCACTGTTGGAACAAACTGCTGATGACAAAGCACTGCCAAATCAAGGACTGATCAACCTTGATGAAAGCACTGATGAATAGAGAGAGCAGTAGTTTAGTATATCATCTGTCTTATGAATTGTCAGTTGTTAGGTTTAGCAGTGTTTGTATAAGAATAGTAAATACAGGTTGTTAGGCTGTTAGACGTCGCTTTCATGGTGACGTCAGCTGAAATGCCTCAGCGGTTTGGTTTGTCTATAAATGGAGCAGTACTCTGTACTGTTACATTTGATTCGTTTTGAGAGAGTTCTTCTCCTCAATTCAATCCTTTCATCTTGTACAATCCAACCTTGGGGCATCTGGCTGAGGGGGAGCTTAGTATGTAAGCATATCTGTAATCATTTGATTCTTATTGTAAATCTTTTGACTAAATGAATTGCATATGCTTTCTCAAAACTATTTTCTCCTTGATTGTGTTTACAAAGTTTGTTATTCATTTCCGCTGCACTTAAACTCTGTTCATCTCTATTGATTATACAATTTACACAAACAAACACTATCATAAGGGCCTCCGATCCTAACTATATATATATATTAATTTATACCTATTTTAGTTGATTTTTTTATCAAAGTAACATAAAATACACACACACACACACACACACACATATATATATATATATATATATACTATATATAAAAGCATATAGGAAGGATTACTTAAAGTAATTTGCCATTCCCTTAAAACACCCTTAATGCAAATGTACAACCCTCTAAAGCACAATATTAATTTACCTTTCCAATTATACCCTCACTCACACAAGAGAAAAAAACACGGATACAAGATTAGGGTTTCAGGGTTTCTCACTTCTTATCCGCCCCCATCTACTCTCTCCTTCTCTAGCGATTCAAGAAGACCAGATCTGCGATTCCTCATTAGATTAGAGTTTGTTTCTCTTCAGGTCTTCGATTCCTCTTTAGATCTATGTTTGTTTCTTCTTCAGATCTATGATTCCTCTTCAGATCTGTGCAATTATCTGGCTTGGGTTTTTATCAGAAATCCGGTAACCCCTTCGAGCTGTGTGTTTCATTTTAAAGCTAGGAACTACGAGGTACATGTAAATCCAATTACCTATCTCACCCACCTCTGGTACAACTTCAAGGTACGTGTAAATTAAAGAATGTTATACAATCGTTATAAATTTTCAATCCTTTCCCCACTCATGTTTTTGTATGATGAGAAGAAGTTTCATTAATGTTGTTTTAGTTACTATAACTTTAAACAACAGATGCACATCTATAAGTGTTTCCTACAACCTATTTTATCGTAGGTGAATATTTGATCTTGATTATTAAATATCACATAATCACTTTTAAAACGCACATCCAAATGCTCCCCTAATCAGACGTTCGGTGAAGATACTTTGTAAAGTTGTTACGGTCCAGTTGAAGGTACGGTTGTTGATGATGTAAACTTGACTTAAAATTGACTTTGATTTTGTGTTATGTTGGTTAGTTTAATTAATTATTTTTTTTATTTTGTGTGTGTGTGTAGGCGGAACCAGATACGGATGAGGTTTTTGCCCAAATTACTCAGATACCTGTATCTGATGTGAGTATCATGGGCTTGATGGTGTGTGACAAATCGTATTTTAGAACCTTTCGTTGTACATTGATGTAACTTGTTTGGACTATATGTGATTACGTGATATGTGGTTTTAATGGAATGTTTGTTATGTTATATGATTATGTGTGTAATGTATGTATATAATGTAGTCGCACAACACATGTCCAATCGCACAAGCCTTTGGGCGTTTGTTCCACACCCTTCTCGGCCCACACTGCTTGTACTCGAAACCAAAAGGGCAGCCCATGTAAAGGGTTCGGCCCACTCCTTTTATGCGCATACAATCACCTCTTGCGGGATTTTGTTCCTCATTACTTGCAAAACACAACACACACCAAACCCTAGTTCTCTCCTCCCTCTCTCTCGAAGCCGACGGCATCACATCCCCTTCTCTCGAAGCATTCTTGATTCGGATCGACCCCTCATCCTATCTTCTAACCGGTTAGTGTTTCACGATCATTGTTTTGTTAGATGATATTATGATTCCATGATTTGATGTGATAGCTAGGGATGTTTGTATGATGAATGATTCTTGATGTTGTGGTAATGTATGAACAAGTGATATATATAATTGGTTGATGCCTTTAAATGATCGAACCGAACCTATATGATGATTGTGAAACTGGTGTTGATTTGGAATTAGGGTTTATGTGATGATGTTATATGAATTGGATTGCATGTTATTGATCTAAGAACTGAATGGATGCAATGTAATCGGCTGTATGTATGTGTGTTCGGATTAAATGCATGATCGAGTATGAGGTGTTGTATGATGATTTAAATCCAATGATCTGATAGTTTAGTGTATAAGATTGCCGTTTATGTTTTGTACATGATTAGGGTTCATAAGAATGTGATGTTGAAACTCAAATTGGATCGATTTTGGTATGATTGGAAAATGTTAATTTGATCAAGCAAATTAATTGAAATTAGTAACTGACTTGCATGATCTAAGGAGATGTATTACGAGTCGCACAAGTATGTCGGTCGCACAAGATCAGATCGCACAAGATCTCATCTGATCGTACAAGCGATGGTCGCACAAGTGTAGTCGCACAAGCTAGGTACAACCAATAAAGCACAGTGTACAACCTAGAGCTGCATGATCGCATAAGACAAGTGGATCGCACAAGGTGGTGCCGATCGCACAAGTCTTGGGCCACACACATCTGTTGAACCTTATTATGCTGTTGGGCTTTAAAGCCCAAAACTCAATCGCATAAGATAAATGGACCGCACAAGTTGATTTCTTTTTATTTGTTTGGGTCGTGTACATGTTGGGTTGCTTATGTTATTTGGGCCGGGTTGTTTCAATTATTTGGGCCGGGTTGTTTCAATCGCACAACCCGTTGTGAGTCGCACAAGTTGTGCTGGACGCACAACAAGTTGGGCCTAATATTGTTGGGCTTCAATTAGTGAATCGCACAAGGCTGTTGGGCCATTAAACTTGTGCGAGCCCAATCATTTGAGTCGCATAAGTTCGGATATGATATATATTTGACTGTTAACGTGTTGAATATGTTTGCCATGATTATTACGTGTTGTACCCTGTTAGTTATGTGTGAACCTATGTGCACTACTTGAACCTAGACCTGACTTGTATGGTAACCATGTTAGGATGTGGTTGACCACTAGCAGCTCGATTGACCTTTCTGTGTATCTGCCGAGCTAACCTAAGGTGAGTTCACACTTCTACAAGGCATGGGATTCCCGGTGGTTTGGGAATGGGTTAAGAAACTAAAATGGAACCTGCATATTCTCTTTGGGTAGGATATGTATCTCCATCCTCCATAGGAAGGATGACAACATTTAACCTGCGTATTCTCCTTGAGTAGATTACGTACCTCCATCCTCTATAGGAAGGATGACAACATATAACTTACTAGACAAAACTCTATCATGAAGTCCCTCATTTTTTTTATATCGACTTAATCGTCGGGCCAATGGCGAGTGGGTCATTAGTTAAATAGCGCTATTAGGTTTGACAAGCCTCACACCGTGCCGTAGAGGACGGGAGTGGACTAATGGATCTGGGCACTTAGTCAATGATGGTAGACATTGACGCAGGGCACGTAAACATGACTCCAGTCAGTTGTAGATATTGTAACGGGTCTAGTTGTTAACATGGGGTAGCCCCCACCAGTTAAGGTTTGGGAAACAAGGAATTGGTTAACTCTAGGTTTTCGAATGAACTTATGGTTTTTGGAACAACTTTAAAATGGACAACCAACTGTGAACTCGCTCATCTTTGTTGTTGATTCGTTACTATATGCCTTGCAGGTCGTTAGGTGTTTACTTGGAGCTTGCACGCGAAGGAGAGGTCGTTGGGGGACATGGACTGTTGAGTTCCATGTTAAACATTTAATCTTTGAAACTTATATTTTGGTTTTATTCGTTATGCTTTCGCTGATAACTTGAATTTGGTTAAATTGTTTTGGACACCAATTATATTGTGGTTGGTTTCATCTTTATTATTTTACATTGTTCAATATGATTGGTGGCTTGATCCTGGTCATGTCACGCCTCCTGTGGTGATACTCCGCTTGTGGATTTTGGGGGTGTGACAGATTGGTATCAGAGCCATTGGTTATAGTGAACTCGGTTTTAAAAACGGGGAAAGCTTTTAACAAAACCAGACTATAACCTGTATAGTGCTCAACGATCCACAACGACACTTCGCTCCACGTGCAAGACAAAAACTATAGGTAATATGGTTTATGTTTGTATTGCCTGCCTGTTAGTTTAAGTAGTGCATTTGATCATGGTATGCTTAGTTAGTGTAACAAAATGTTGCTTGAAACCATGTGTGCCTGTTCTCTTCTGTCATACCACACTTACGCATTTTCGCGACACCTTTCTTACTTGTGTTTCCTTTGATGTGAAGATCATGAGTGGACGTCTGAACTTGACTCAAGCCCAGCTGACGGCTCTAATCAACGAACGTGTTGCTGAGACACTCGCAGCAGCCCCTGCAGGAGGTCAGCATGCTCAACCTCCCATGTGTACGTTCAAGACCTTTATGGACTGTCGACCTAGTACCTTTAGTGGTACAGAAGGAGCTGTAGGACTCCTCCACTGGTTTGAGAAGCTCGAGTCTGTCTTCAAAATGTGTGAATGCCCTGTTGCTAGTAGGGTGAAGTTTGCCACGGGAACTCTTGAAGGAGTTGCACTCACTTGGTGGAACGCTCAGGTTCAAATGCTAGGGTTGGCAGCTGCTAATGCCACCCCATGGAACGATCTCAAAGATTTGATTAAGGAAGAGTAGTGTCATTATGATGACATTCATAAGCTAGAAGTGGAGTTCTACAATTTGAAGATGACGGGGTCTAAGATTGAGGCGTATACGAAGAGGTCTAACGAACTAGCTGCTTTGTGTCCTACTATGGTGGACCCTCCCTGCAAACGTATCGAGCTTTATATCAAGGGTTTAGTGCCAGAGATTCAGAGTATGGTGACGTCAGCTAACCTCCTCACGATTCAGCAGGTCATTCGACTATCCTACCGTCTCACTGATCAGGCAGTTGAGCAGAACAGGCTGCCAAAGCGTATTAGTGCTACCACTACTTCTGATGCTCCTAGTGACAACAAGCATAAATGGGATGGAAATTCAAGCAAGGGTTCAGCCTCTGGTCAGTCCCAGTCTCAGCAGCGAAAGACTGACGACTACAAGAGCCCTGGTCAACAAGGAGGGTACAAGGGAAATCAACCCAAATGCAATCGCTGTAACTTGCACCACAGCGGACCGTGTAGCAAGGGCCGCTGTCATAGATGCAACAAGCTTGGTCACGCAGCAAAGGATTGCAGGAGCCCATATCCTACGAATCAGAATCGTCAGCAACAGCAACAAGCTCCATAGAACCAGCAGCAGCAGCAGCAACAACAGGGTACTAATAAAGGGTGCTTTCAGTGTGGTGCTGAAGGCCACTTCAAAAGGAACTGTCCCCAGCTGAACCAGAATCAGAACAACAACCAAGGAAATGGGAACAATAATGGGGGTAACAATGATGGCAACGGTGCCAGGGGACGTGCTTTCGTGATTGGTCAAGGTGATGCAAGGAACGATCCCAACGTCGTGACGGGTAAGTTCCTACTGGATGACTTCTATGTTTCTATTTTATTCGATTCGGGTGCCGATACTAGTTATGTGTCCTTAAAAGTTAGTCAGATGATTAAGCGTGCCCCAATTCCCTTAAACACCAAGCATGTTGTAGAACTAGCAAACGATAAAAGTCTTGAAGCCACGCACATAGTTAAGGGTTGTAATCTTGTTCTTGCTGGTCAGACCTTCTCTATCGACCTTATTCCTATCGTTCTTGGTAGCTTCGACATCGTCATTGGGATGGATTTGTTATCCCAACATCGAGCAGAGATCCTTTGTAAGGAGAAAATCGCCCGCATTCCTCGTTCTGGTGAAGAACCTCTCGTTATTCGTGGCGACAAGAGTGGTGCTGTTGTGAGCATCATATCTTTCCTTAAGGCCCAGAAGTGTTTGCGAAAGGGCCACACTGTTATCCTATCTCTTGTTACTGACACTTCAACGAAGGAAAAGAAGATAGAAGATATCCCAATTGTACGCGACTTCCCTAAGGTATTCCCTGAGGAATTACCTGGTCTTCCGCCTCATCATCAGGTCGAGTTTCAAATCGAGCTAGCTCCTGGAGCAGCACCTATAGCTCATGCACCTTATCGCTTAGCCCCATCAGAACTAGAAGAGTTGTCTACGCAACTACAAGAGCTTTTGGACAAGGGTTTCATTCATCCTAGCTCTTCGCCTTGGGGAGCACCCGTTCTGTTTGTGAAGAAGAAGAAATACGGTACCTTTCGAATGTGTATAGACTATCGTGAACTCAACAAGGTGACCGTGAAGAATCGTTATCCTCTTCCTTGTATTGATGACATGTTTGACCAGCTGCAAAGGTCGAGCTTCTACTCAAAGATTGATCTGAGATCGGGCTATCACCAGCTGAGAGTCCGAGACGAGGACATCTCTAAGACAGCGTTCAGGACTCGTTATGGACACTACGAGTTTCTGGTTATGCATTTTGGGTTGACGAACGCACCTGCGGTCTTCATGGATCTTATGAACCGAGTGTGCAAACCCTACTTGGATAAGTTTGTTATTGTGTTTATCGACGACATCCTGATCTATTCCAAGAGTCAGGAGGAACATGAGCGTCATCTGCAACTCATTTCGGAACTTCTTCGAACAGAACAGCTGTATGCTAAGTTCTCTAAATGTGACTTCCGGCTTCGTGAAGTCCATTTTCTAGGCCACGTGGTTAATGAGGATGGGATTCATGTTGATCCATCCAAGGTTGACTCAATCAGGAATTGGCCTGCACCTCGAACACCAACTGAAATCCGTCAATTCTTGGGTTTGGCAGGTTACTACAGAAAGTTCATCAAGGACTTCTCAAAGATTGCGCAGCCTCTCACTGTTCTCACTCAGAAGGGTGTCACCTACCGTTGGGGTGATGCTCAGGAATCCGCATTTCAGCAGCTGAAGTTGAAGCTTTGTAGCGCACCTATTCTCTCATTGCCTGAGGGCACAGACGATTTCGTGGTTTATTGTAACGCGTCAATCCAGGGACTAGGTTGTGTGTTGATGCAACGTGAAAAAGTCATTGCTTACGCATCACGACAACTTAAAGTTCATGAAAAGAACTACACTACTCACGACTTGGAGTTGGGAGCAGTGGTGTTTGCTCTTAAGATATGGAGACATTACTTGTACGGTACCAAGTGCACCATTTACACCGATCACAAGAGTCTCCAGCATATCTTCGATCAGAAGGAGCTGAACATGCGACAGCGTTGATGGGTCGAACTCCTTAACGACTACGAATGCGCCATCAAGTACCATCCAGGCAAAGCCAATGTTGTGGCTGACACCCTCAGTCGAAAAGAAACGAAACCTAAGCGTGTATGTGCGTTACAGCTTACCATTCACTCCAATCTTCCCGCCCAAATTCGTGATGCTCAGGTCGAAGCATTGAAAGAAGAAAACATCAGGGCTGAGTCCCTGCGGGGATCGAAGAAACGATTTGAGCTAAGGGAAGACGGTGCTTACTACGTGGCGGGGCGCATCTGGGTCCCATTTTATGGTAATTTACATGAGCTTGTGATGGATGAAGCTCATAAGTCTCGTTACTCAGTACACCCTGGTTCAGATAAGATGTACCATGATCTCAAGAATACGTACTGGTGGCCTCACATGAAAGCTAACATAGCGACCTATGTTAGTAAATGTTTGACATGTGCTAGGGTCAAGGTTGAATACCAGAAGCCATTAGGCCTACTTCAGCAACCAGAGATATCGACCTGGAAATGGGAGCAAATTTCCATGGACTTCGTTACTTGCTTACCTAGATCTCAACAAGGAAACGATACCATTTGGGTGATAGTGGATCGATTAACCAAGTCTGCACACTTCCTGGCTATTAAGGAAACAGATAAGTTCTCCACTCTAGCAGACGTCTACCTGAAGGAAGTAGTTTCGAGGCACGGGGTGCCAACCTCCATCATTTCCGATCGTGATTCACGTTTTACCTCTAAGCTGTGGCAAGCAATGCACAAATCCTTTGGCTCACATTTAGACATGAGCACAGCATATCATCCTCAGACGGATGGGCAGTCTGAACGCACCATCCAAACCCTCGAAGACATGCTTTGAGCATGGGTAATTGACTTTGGTAACGGCTGGGAAAGGCACCTACCTTTGGTAGAGTTTTCGTATAACAACAGTTACCACACCAGCATCCAGGCCGCTCCGTTCGAGGCATTGTATGGACGAAAATGCCGATCACCTTTATGCTGGGCAGAAGTTGGCGACAGTCAAATCACTGGCCCAGAACTCGTCGTCGACACGACAGAAAATATTGCCCAAATACGACAACGAATGGCGGCAGCTCGTGACCGTCAGAAAAGCTATGCCGATAAGCGCAGGAAACCACTCGAGTTCCAGGTTGGGGATCGAGTGCTACTCAAAGTCTGGCCTTGTAAAGGTGTGATTCGTTTTGGTAAACGAGGCAAGCTAAATCCACGTTATGTTGGACCTTTCGAAATCACAGAGAAAATAGGCAAGGTGGCCTACAAACTGAACCTACCTGAAGAACTCAGTGTAGTTCACAATGTATTCCATGTGTCGAATCTGAAGAAGTGCCTGTCATATGAGACCCTCATAGTTCCTCTCAAAGAACTCACCATCGACGATCAGCTGCGATTCATAGAGGAACCAGTAGAGATTACTGACCGAGACGTTAAGGTTCTCAAACGTACCAGAATACCCCTTGTTCTAGTTCATTGGAACTCCCATCGTGGCCCAGAGTTCACCTGGGAATGAGAAGACCAAATGAAACACAAGTATCCCCAGTTGTTCAAGAAAAGTGAAACCACTACTGAGGCTGAAGCTACTGCGGAATTTCGGGACGAAATTCCAAACAAACGGGGGAAGGATGTGACACCCCAAGAAAACCAGGAAACCATGCAACTTAACTAGCTTCCTCAGTAGCAACGTGCTAAATTTCGGGATGAAATTTCTTTCAACTTAGGGATGATGTGACAAGCCGTATTTCAGAACCTTTCGTTGTACTTTGATGTAACTTGTTTGGACTATATGTGATTACGTGATATGTGGTTTTAATGGAATGTTTGTTATGTTATATGATTATGTGTGTAATGTATGTATATAATGTAGTCGTACAACACATGTCCAATCGCACAAGCCTTTGGGCGTTTGTTCCACACCCTTCTCGGCCCACACTGCTTGTACTCGAAACCAAAAAGGCAGCCCATGTAAAGGGTTCGGCCCACTCCTTTTATGCGCATACAATCACTTCTTGCGGGATTTTGTTCCTCATTACTTGCAAAACACAACACACACCAAACCCTAGTTCTCTCATCCCTCTCTCTCGAAGCCGACGGCTTCACATCCCCTTCTCTCGAAGCATTCTTGATTCGGATCGACACCTCATCCTATCTTCTAACCGGTTAGTGCTTCACGATCATTGTTTTGTTAGATGATATTATGATTCCATGATTTGATGTGATAGCTAGGGTTGTTGTATGATGAATGATTCTTGATATTGTGGTAATGTATGAACAAGTGATATATATAATTGATTGATGCCTTTAAATGATCGAACCGAACCTATATCATGATTGTGAAACTGGTGTTGATTTGGAATTAGGGTTTATGTGATGATGTTATATGAATCGGATTGCATGTTATTGATCTAAGAACCGAATGGATGCAATGTAATCGGCTGTATGTATGTGTGTTCGGATTAAATGCATGATTGAGTATGAGGTGTTGTATGATGATTTGAATCTAATGATCTGATAGTTTAGTGTATAAGATTGTCGTTTATGTTTTGTACATGATTAGGGTTCATAAGAATGTGATGTTGAAACTCAAATTTGATCGATTTTGGTATGATTGGAAACTGTTAATTTGATCAAGCGAATTAATTGCAATTAGTAACTGACTTGCATGATCTAAGGAGATGTATTACAAGTCGCACAAGTATGTCGGTCACACAAGATCAGATCGCACAAGATCTGATCTGATCGTACAAGCTCTGGTCACACAAGTGTAGTCGCACAAGCTAGGTACAACCAATAAAGCACAATGTACAACCTAGAGCTGCATGATCGCACAAGACAAGTGGATCGCACAAGGTGGTGCTGATCGCACAAGTCTTGGGCCACACACATCTGTTGAACCTTATTATGCTGTTGGGCCTTAAAGCCCAAAACTCAATCGCACAAGATAAATGGACCGCACAAGTTGATTTCTGTTTATTTATGTGGGCCCTGTACATGTTGGGTTGCTTATGTTATTTGGGTCAGGTTGTTTCAGTCGCACAATCCGTTGTGAGTCGCACAAGTTGTGCTGGACGCATAACAGGTTGGGCCTAATATTGTTGGGCTTCAATTAGTGAATCGCACAAGGCTGTTGGGCCATTAAACTTGTGTGAGCCCAATCATTTGAGTCGCATAAGTTCGGATATGATATATATTTGACTGTTAACGTGTTGAATATGTTTGCCATGATCATTACGTGTTGTAACCTGTTAGTTATGTGTAAACCTATGTGCACTACTTGAACCTAGACCTGACTTGTATGGTAACCATGTTAGGACGTGGTTGACCACTAGCAGCTCGATTGACCTTTCTGTGTATTTGCCAAGCTAACCTAAGGTGAGTTCACACTTCTACAAGGCATGGGATTCCCGGTGGTTTGGGAATGGGTTAAGAAACTAAAATGGAACCTGCATATTCTCCTTGGGTAGGATATGTACCTCCATCCTCCATAGGAAGGATGACAACATTTAACCTGTGTATTCTCCTTGGGTAGATTACGTACCTCCATCCTCCATATGAAGGATGACAACATATAACTTACTAGACAAAACTCTATCATGAAGTCCCTCATTTTTTTTATATCGACTTAATCGTCGGGCCAATGGCTAGCGGGTCATTAGTTAAATAGCGCTATTAGGTTTGACAAGCCTCACACCGTGTCGCAGAGGACGGAGTGGACTAATGGATCTGGGCACTTAGTCAATGATGAAAGACAATGACGCAGGGCACGTAAACATGACTCCAGTCAGTTGTCGATATGGTAACGGGTCTAGTGGTTAACATGGGGTAGCCCCCACTAGTTAAGGTTTGGGAAACAAGGAACTGGTTAACTCTGGGTTTTCGAATAAACTTATGGTTTCTGGAACAACTTTAAAATGGACAACCAACTGTGAACTCGCTCAACTTTGTTGTTGATTCGTTACTATATGCCTTGCAGGTCGTTAGGTGTTTACTTGGAGCTTGCACGCGAAGGAGAGGTCGTTGGGGGACATGGACTGTTGAGTTCCATGTTAAACATTTAATCTTTGAAACTTAAGTTTTGGTTTTATACGTTATGCTTCCGCTGATAACTTGAACTTGGTTAAATTGTTTTGGACACCAATTATATTGTGGTTGGTTTTATCTTTATTATTTTACATTGTTCAATATGATTGGTGGCTTGATCCTGGTCAAGTCACACCTCCTGCGGTGATACTCCGCTTGTGGATTTTGGGGGTGTGACATGGTGTCAGCTGATCGTTTTTTCTGGTGTTTTTAATGTTGATAGTTTTAACATGATAACATCATTTTTGTTGTGACAGCAAGATGTAACTGCTTTAAGGACTCTACACCACCTCCAGAACCACAGTTTTGAGTGCATTCTTTTTGCAAGACGTTGGCTGCTTCAGATACTAGCACACATGGTGGATTTTCGGTTTTAAGAAGACATGCTGATGAGTGCCTTCCTCCATTGATTAGTAGCTTACTTGAGAGGATTGCATTTCTTTCCTAAGTTTAAGTTTTAAAGCATGAGCATGGGTTTGATCGGCTCGGTTATGGGCTAAATTGAACCTAAAGCTGATTAACCGATGATTCAGTTTCATTTTTTTATGTCGACAATTTCAGTTATAAATGGCTTGGTTAATTCGATTCACCATCGGTTACAGTCGTCGACGCTAATATCTATACTATATATATAATGCATATTCAAAGGGCAGAAATGGTCATTTGCCACTTTTACAACATGTACAAATTTTAAAGTACTATGTACAACTCAATAAAGCAATAATTCTTGAAACCATTTTGAAATTTGATTTAGTTGGTGGTTCATTAATTTTGAAATTTGAATAACTCTGCACATGTCTGAAACAACTTTCTCGATTGAAAGCTGAGCCCAAGTTGATTCCCATTATCATCATTTTGAAATTTGAATAACTCATTCGTTTCTCTCTCTATCCCTTGCATTAGTCAAGAACATCATCTGGAAGATTGAAGCCATTGTTTGGTAAGCTTGACTAGATCATAACATGTCTGGTATACCTCTAATGCATTCGCATCTGTAAAAGATTCAATGGGTCTAATGAAACCTGATTCCTTGTATTGTTTCGAATGTATGAATTTTTTTAATTATTTAATTATTATCTATAAAGCTCATGATGCACGAATGCTACGAATAAAAAAGCCAATAGAAATAGTAAGCAATATATCACAAGAGGATTGATAAACTAACAGAAAACGAGTACCGCGTCATGAATTGTAACCCCGCCGGTTTTGAAGTACCTTAACCGGAAATTTAGATTTTAGTTATGACCCAACTGAACTGAATCTTCTTACGCACACCCTTAGAATTACTAACAAGTGTTGTGTTTTCCGTTGCATCGCGAATTTGGTTTTGGTTATGGCTCAAAACCAAACCGCCCCTTACATAGCCCTAAACTCACCAACCTAAGTGATATGTTTCCCGTCGCATCGCACGGGTAAACGACTAGTATATATATGTATATATATTAGGCGTTGACTTTCTAATATTGCATCTTGTTCTCGTCGTATTTCTAGACGAGTCTTTCCCGATTTGGCAAATTCAGTTTCCTTCCTCAACCAACTCTTCACCGTACTGGCAAAGTTTTGCTACATTCTCATGGCTCATTGGTGACATTGGGGCTGGCACAAGTTCAGGGTAAAGTGGTTCTGGTTCTCCGTAGGGATTTGGGTTATTCAGTAATTCCTGAACTGCCCAGTCGTTGGCCCACCACTGATCTAAAGGGTTCGGTGCTGGAATCCTAGGTATCTCATTTGGATCAAAGGCTGGGATTGGAAGTTGGTTTTCCTGGTTTTGTTCTAGATTCTTGGGTTGGTAAGGGTATAATGGTAGTAATAGCGGTTCTGGTACTGCTACTTGGTTGAGATCAAATTCTCCTTTTACATTTCCAAACATATGAAAGTTGGCTAGTTGCTTATCCAATTCTTCTTCCCATGAAGGTCTAGCTTTTGGATTTTGGGTATTTCTCTCAGCTCTATTCACTATTGCTTGTTGTTGGGCTTTTCTCATTCCTTTTCTCCTTTCTACTTTTGCTCTACTAAACCACCCTCTCTTCTTAGGGGGGAAAAGGTTCTTCAGATTTGGCTTTAAAAACGAAGATTCCCTCGGAATCGGCTGTGTATCCTAAGGTTGGCTGGGATGTTCCTTCATCCATTGGAGAATGAGGTAGATGACGATAAGCGTCAGAAGTACCCTGATCACTCATGCTGTAAACTAAGAAAATTGTCAAAATAACATAAAATAATAATATACATATTTACACAGAATAACATATAAGTTATTTCCTAACATAATTGGTTAAAATTTAGGTATTTAAAAGAACACCTAAATGGCTTAAACCAGTGGCTCTGATACCACCTTCTATCGCAACCCCCGACCCCTACCCCGAAAGCAGGAGCCGCGAGCACGAGCTGGTGGTATCGGTGTTTATTAATTTGGCATCGGAAATGAGACATCAGGATCGTAGTTAGGAAATAAATTTCAAAGTTTCAAAACACCAAACTTTTATATTAAACAAATGGGATAAAACCCATATTTCATTCATAATCGTTTTATAAGGATAAACCCTAGTTGCTGAAAACATGAACTTTTTATTTAGGTAACTTTATAGCCACTATCTCTAAGCCTTCAGTGCTCCTTAGCTGGCTCTTAATATCTTTCACATCAAGTTACCTGAAACGCGTTTTAAAAATATTTTATCAGCAAGAAATACTGGCGAGTACATTCCAGTTTACAAAAATAAGCTTTTATAACTTTACAGTATTAAGAGCGATTACAATGTTTATATCTACTCAATTACTCATTCAGTATTTGTCACGTTGGCAGTTACAATGACCGTGGTCATATTACTATTGGCTAACTCTTTGTCCAATAGTAATGCTTGATTAGTAGTGTATACAAAACCCCACATATCGGCAGTAATTGTAGAATACAAAGACTTAATCACTGTAAGTATAACTTGAAAATATTTAGGGTTTTGGTAAAGCATTTTAAATAATTGGCTCACAAACTTTGAGAAAAAGATAATGAACTCACATTGCAAACTTAGGTATTTCTTGAGTTTCTATTAAAAACATACAATGCACGCGTGTGTAAAATAACCCAAATCACATTAGCCATACAACACGAGACAGAACCCCAACGGACTTAGTCAGGCAGAGCCTTGACATGCGTTGTTGGGTCCCAGATCAATCGGGTAGGATAACGAATTAGTGATCGGGGTTAAAATACTTACAACGGGGCTGAGCTTCGTGTTTTAGGGGGTATTTTGGCTATAAATTTCGGATTATAGAGACTGAGAGAGAAAGAAACATGAACGAATTGCAACTGCTGCTGCACTGCTCTATATATAGGATTTTAGGGGGTCTCTCGCACCCCGCGACCCACCCAAGTGATCCTCTCGCGCCCCGCGAGGGCACCCTAGCTACGGCTAGGGTTGCTGGGTCACTAACCTAGGCTCGACACATGTCCTTATGGGTGTCCGACAAGAAATGGTCCTGTCGCGCCCCGCGACCGGGTATAAAATTCTGAATTTTTATTTTTTGTTAAAAATTAACGCTATACAGGTCCGGTTTTGTGATTTTAAAATTGTTTAGGGGTTTTCGAGGGTTGTTATATTAATAAATTATTTATTACCACCTCTGGTGAGAATTGATTTGAAGTCACACACATCATTGTGAATCAGATCAAGGAGTTCGGTTATTCTTTCAACCGATTTGAAGGATGATCTTGTTGGTTTAGCTTCGACACATATTTTACCTTTTGTTTTAGAGTCAATGGAAAAAGTTGGTATGTAATCTAATTTAATTAAACGAAGAATTGAAATAAAATTTACATGCCTAAGACGTCTATTGGATGATTGGGTCCACATTTGGATTTGCATTGTTCGATCCAAATTTTCTGATTAATCATCGTATAACCGTCTGTGTTTTCTCACAGAGGTTATCAAGAGGAACGCCAAGTGCTAGGATCCCCCTCTGTACTTCTTCGTCCAAGTTCATTATGCCTTTGATGGTTTTCACAAACACTCTTCTTCTGTTGTCAAAGATGATTACGAATCTATTGATTCTAGTTTTGAATATCTATGGAACGATGTTTGCCATTTGTCCTCTTTCAAAGGTTTTTTTTTTTTTTTTTTTTTGAAATTTGGCGTTTTGGTAGGAATGGCGTTTTGGTTAAAGATGACGTTTTTTAGTATGATCAATGGAGGGGATGGTAACGTCATTTATATAATGATGTGTTTGGCGCGTAGTTTAAGAGAGAATTTTTTTATAATAAATGTTAGTAATAAAGTTTCAGTTACTGTTTGTTTACCTTTATTTGTTAAAGCTGCAACACATTTCATCATTAAGTTTGGCGTTTTGTATGAACGGCGTTTCATCTGGAAGGGACGGATGTGTATGGCCTGTAGTTTAAGGCGGGAATTTTAATGGCGTTTTACTCATGGATTTGCCGTTTTGTATTAGAGCAGTAAAAAGACCATTTTACCCTTAATGAAGCGTGTCTTCTTAATAAAGTTGATGTTATTTATGAAATCGCCACCGCACCAATCTAATGCATAGATTGTTTTGATCAAACGGATGAGAGGCGTTCTCACTTTTTTCACACTTATAGGTGTTTTGCCTAAATCCTGCCCATATATATACACACACTATATACTTTTACAAAAGAAACACAAATATAACTTGAACTTTATGAACAAAATTTACAAATTTGTAAACTTTTAATTTATGAATGTATATACTATAAAAGAAAACAATAATATAATACAGAAATTTACACAACTTTTATATATATATATATATATATAATGTAATGTAATGTAAGTATCTATAGAAAACCCACTTTTATTTAGAAAACTTGGGAAACTCTAACCTCCCGAATTTTTTTTTTTTTTTTTAAATTACACATTTTATATACATGTTTTTAAGGGTTTTGGGCAAAAAAAAAAATCAAAAAAGCGCCGAGTAGATATTTAAAAAAAAAAATAAACAAGTTTTGGTGTAACACGTGTTACAAATATGTCAGATGAATGTAACACATGTTACACCAAAACTTGTTTATTTTTTTTTTTTAAATATCTACTCGGCGCTTTTTTGCCCAAAACCCTTAAAAACATGCATATAACATGTATAAATTTTTTCAAAAAAAAAACATCGAGAGATTTGAGTTTCCCGGGTTTTCTAAATTAAAATGGGTTTTCTATACATCATTCCCATATATACATATATATATAGGGAGCCGCTAGAATGAGAACCACCACGAGTTATGAGAACCGCGAGAACCACACCCCACGGGGGGGCGTTGACCACGATTTTTTTTTTACAACTAGATGCGTATATTTTAAAAACATTCGTAAAAAAAAAATTTTAACGGCGCGGCCGAGGGGGTAGTTTATTACACCCCAAGTTTGGTGTTTTTATTTTTTTTTGTTTTTTTTTTTACACCAAACTTGGGGTGTAAAAAACTACCCCCTCGGCCGCGCCGTTTAAAATTTTTTTTTACGAATGTTTTTAAAATATACGCATCTAGTTGTAAAAAAAAATCGTGGTCAACGCCCCCCCGTGGGGTGTGGTTCTCGCGGTTCTCATAACTCGGGGTGGTTCTCATTCTAGCGGTCCCCTATATATATATATATATATATATATATATATATATATATATATATATATATTATAGAATCTTCAAAAATATAATGTCGGTGTGATTTTCATATTTACCTTCAAGTTTTGTCATTTTTATTTTTACCTCTAAATTTGTAAAATCTTATTTTTACTCATGTTATTCCCTTAAGTTTAGTAATTGTCATTTTCAATCCTTAATTTTATGAACTTTGTAAATATCATTGACTCCCTTAAAAGTATATATAATCTGATTTTCCCTTTATATATTAGTTCGTCAACTTAAAAAAATAATTTGTTGCATGCATATTTTTATGTACGCGTTGGTATAAATTTGAGTTGGTCTACGTTTCGACGAAAATTTTGTTTGTAATGAGTAGGGTCAAATATAATACGTTTTCATGATTACTTTTTATGCATGTTTTGACATTCATTTTTTTTTTCGTTTGTGATATATTTTCATGCTTACTTTTTATGTATGTTTCAACATTAGTTTTGTTTAAAAACGAGTCGGGTAAAATAAAATACATTTTGATTCGTTGTTTAAATTCTAGTTGGTCTACCTTTTAATGTAAATGGTTGATAATAATCTTTACATAATAACGCCGCATTTGCAGTATAAAATTCGAGTTTCTCTACATTTCGACATAATTTGGTATACTTTTTCGTTTAAATTCGAGTTTGTCAGTGTTTCCACGTAAATTGGGTGTATGCTTTCGTATTTTGTACGTTTCTTGCGTATGAGTCAGGTCGCATATATCACGCTTTGACTTGACAGTACAAATTCGAGTTAGTCTATGTTTTAACTTACCACTAATGCGTTTCGACAGTATTAATTCGAGTTACCATATGCTTTGACGTCGCTAAGTCTTGATTCAAATATAATTAAACGTTGTGTAGTGGTTAGGTGAAACCCAACTAAACAAACCAACATGGGTTCGACTTTGTTTCTTTTGTACGGTATAAATTCAATTTACTTTACTCTTTGATCAAATCGCAATGCTTATAAAGGTTCCAACCCACGTTTCATACGGTTAACGCATCACATAACGCCTGGATTAATCCATTCAATGTTTGCAACGGGCCTACAACGCATTATACGTGGGTCATATTACTAGTTACCATATAAATCTTTTATGGTATCAATTTATATAAAGTTTTAATATATTGTAAAAACTGAAACGATTGTATATAATAAATATATTAATTTGTCAAACTTTCAAATACATCATATTTTCATTACGTAATATTTAAAACGTTATGTTACTATATTTAGTTTTACAATATTAAAAACTAAATAGTTTATTATAAGTTTATAACAAATAATTTAGCTGTGAAAATAAATGCAAAAGGTGACGATGACGTAGGAATTGAATATTTTTTTTAAAGAATGATGCATTGTAGAGAAAATGAGAGCTTTCTAAGAATAAATATTTTATTGATATGGCTGATGACTGCAAACGTTTGTACGAATCGGTATTTCAGATAATCTACTTGATTCGTACAAACAAATAGATCGATATTAGTTGAATCAAACGGAATCGATTAAAAATAAACAAAGTAAAAACGCTAAACTGCTCCCCATGATTACCTTATTTCATTGTTTGCCAATTTTTTTTAAAGGGGAACGACTAGTTCCATAAATGGTTTTTGAGGCATTATGATTTACGACACCGAATAAATTCTCCCAATAAAGGCGTGTAAAAGGCAAATCTTTATATCTCGATATAACATATTCTCTTACAAAGCAAATGATTTCTAGGTAAAAGAATAAAACAACTTTTCCCTGAATTGGATTTTGTGACTACCCTTTTGAAGTGGTTGAATTTCTAAACACGATATTTTTGTTTAAAGAAAGTAAAATAAGTATAGTTGTTAGGATAAACTAGTAATTAGACCCGCGCGCGTAGCGGCGCGGGTACATTGCAAATATCGAACGATTTTGTCCAAGCCTTGTGTGATGCGTACACCATATGAATACGCGCGTTTTGACATATTCGAGCTAGTACAATCACCATTATCTATATACAGAGAATGGGATAGATTCATTAAGTGTACAACCCCTTTTTCAAGAAGTAAACGTAGTTAACAAAGAAGTTGCCTAATAAACTAACACAATAGCGAATGGACAACTAAACAGAACAACAAAGCAAATACAAAACACATTTCGGACTAACCTAAGTGGATGATAGCAGCTAAAAACCTGAAATGTCAATGCAAAAAACCATTAGTATAGAGCGTTCACCAGATGTTTATACCCAGAATCGTAAGACAAGTATAAAATGACGAAATGAAAGACAGAGACTCAACTGCTGTATTAATGATCAGATTATGGTAGGACCCGAAGTTGTATCCCATGTTGGATTTCAGTTAAGAGTTATGTTATACTTTGGATGATCGATGCGGTAATAGCAACAGTGTTAAGCAGATCAAAACACCATAACCAAGTTATTAAATTAATACTACAATGACAAAGTTTTTTAATCAGTTTACACCATCAAGCAAAATATGTATTTCACCATGTTCTTGATACACATGTAACATATCACTCAATAGCAGGGGAGGGGCGGACTTACTTGAGAGCCTGGGTGGGCGGGCGAATAAACGAAAAATGGCTTAAACGGGTCAACCCGTAAACCCGTCGGATTGAAACAAACAGGACCCGTTTGAACTAAAAGTGTTACGGATCCGACTGGAAACTCAAACCGGTAAAAACTAAACCCAAACTCACGAATTCCATACATAATAACATCTTCTATCAGATCAGTGATGTGTGTAAAATGCAACATATAAATTACATCAAATGAGGCATAAAACTAACCCTTTTTAAGTACTAATGTTGGAAAAAAGAGTGTTTTTGTCTCCCTTTTGTATTTTCAGGATTAAATGAGCTCAAATTCACAAAAGAAGCAAAAAGACAGCTAAATCCAACATAAATACAAGAAAAGGAACATAAGTGGACTGCCCGATCCCTCAACGGCATCTTCCCAAGCAAAATAGAGAAGGCAGAAGACTGAACACGCCCCGTGCTCAGCCAGCACGGGGCCGTGCCCAAGAGGCAGCAGAAAAGACAAACCTATAGAAGCTTCTATTGCCCACCACGGGGCCGTGTCCAGTGAACACGGGGGCGTGGCGAAAGTACAGCAGGCGCATTAATTGTAATTGCGAATTACAATTAATGAAGAGAGAGAGTGTCAGACAGGCACGGGGGCTTGTCCAGCGGACACGGGGCCGTGCCCAGCCTTCTGTTCAGCCTATAAATAGGAGTGCTTGGTTTCATTTCAACTCATCCCTTGGCACACCACCTCTCTCACACTTCATCCACCACCCACCACCATCACAACACCATCATCCACCACCATCATCCATTGTCCATCGTAGAGTGTGTGAGTTAGTTTTTATTTTTATTAGATACGAGTCAGAACCAAGTGATTCATCTTGTCTATCTGTTTTTCTTTTTATTTTCATTTTCAGCATTTTAGTTAGTTTTTATTTTTTTAGTTTAAAACATTTTTCTAAACTTTTTATTTTGATTAGACGTTGAGGATAAACCGGTACTAAAAGCTCTTGTGTCCTTGGACGACCTCGGTATCTTACCAACGCTATACTATGCTCACGATGGGTGCACTTGCCCATATGTGTGTTTAGTGTTAGTAAAATATCGTGTTTTATAAATTTAAAACTTGGCTAAAAAAGTGTTAAAAGGGCTTAAAATATACACCTAATATATATAACACTTCACACGCATCAAGTTTTTGGCGCCGCTGCCGGGGACACAAGGATTTTAAGAAAGTTAGGAATCAACGGCCTAATCATATTTTTATTTTTCTTTTTAATTTTTTAGGATTTTCTTAGTTTTTCAGTTTTTGCAGAGCTCAGCACGGGCCGTGCCTGGTCAGACACGGGCCGTGCCCAGCATCATCACTGGCAGTTTTTATTTTCTGAGTTACAGAGAGCTGAACACGGGGCCGTGTCGGGGCAACATGGGGTCGTGTCCAACTCCCAGTAACAGGGATCCAGAAGACAATCACTGTACCTCTGACCACGGGCCGTGTTCGCTGAGCACGGGGCCGTGGTGAACATTCTGACCAACGTTCTTTTCTGTTTTTATTGCAGGACTTGGAACCTAGGCGCCACATTTGAACCTCCTACGTAGTGCATGAGCTCCAGTTCTAGTAGAGACATAAAAGAACCTCTAGAAGAACCCGAACGCTTTCTCAGAAAAAGATTTAAAGCTAAAAATCAAGAGAAAGTTTCGGGGGACCCACTTCCAATGGCGGATCAACGTACCCTCATGGATTACCTACGGCCCACCGTAGGCAATCTCGGCGCCGCTATCAATGCACCAAATGTCGAAGCCAATAACTTCGAACTTCGGCCGCATTTGATACAAATGCTCCAAAACTCCGCAACCTTCCATGGGCTTGCGGACGAGGATCCCCATCTGCATATTACTAATTTCTTAGAAATATGTGATACCTTTCGGATCAATGGAGCATCAAATGACGCCATCCGCCTTCGAATGTTTCCATTTTCGCTAAAAGACCGAGCTAAGGCTTGGCTTAACACCCTCCCAGTTGGCTCGGTAAACACCTGGGATGAACTTGCCCAAAAGTTTTTATATAAGTATTTCCCTCCTGCTAAAACGACTAAATTAATGACTGAAATTAATACATACTCACAAGAGGATGGGGAATCCTTATATGAAACTTGGGAAAGGTTCAAGGAGCTTCTAAGAAAGTGTCCTCATCACAGTCTAGCGGTGTGGCAACAAGTATCCACTTTCTACAATGGGTTGTTGCCACACACAAGACAAACACTTGATTCAAGCTCCGGGGGACTTTTAGGTAATCGTCGCCCAAATGAAATATATAATCAAATTGAGGAAATTGCTCAAACCAATTTTCAATGGCACACTCCCCGATGTAATAAATCTATTGCCCCGGGCGCCCATAAGGTTGATGAAAGCACCTCTTTACAAGCCCAAATCGAGGCCCTCTCTTCGAAAATCAAAAAGCTAGAAATGACAAAAACAGCCTCGGTTATGGCTTGTGAAGGGTGTGGTGGGTCACATGAAAATTGGAGTTGTATGAAAGAATTAGATGAACAAACAGAAACGGTAAACTACATTGATAATAGACCTAGGCCGTCAGGTCCTCCAACGGGTACCTACAACCAAGGATGGCGTAACCACCCAAATCTTGGTTGGAGAGATCCCAGCAATAGTAGTAACCAACAAAACCAACGAACTAATTTTCAGCAACCACAAAATTTCTCTCAACAACAAGGTGGAAGAGAAAGGCTTGAAGATACTGTATCTCGCCTCATCTCTGACACTGAAAAGAAAAACTCGGATCGATTTCAACAATTGGAATCGAATTTTAGAAATCAACAAGCTAGCATTCAAAACGTTGAAAAACAATTAAATCAACTAGCTCAAAATTTCTCCGAGAGACCACAAGGCGCGTTACCTAGCAATACCGAAACCAACCCGAAAGCACAAGTACATCTCATCACATTAAGAAATCGAACCGTGGGTCCCGAGGATGCTCCATTGCCGCCAAATGAAAGAAGCCAATCTAGCCAACCTGTGACTCCTCCTGCATCAGAAAAGGCTTCTCTACCAACTCAAGCGCCCACCAAGAATCCTCCAATTCCGTACCCCGGTAGGTTAAATCGTCAAAAGACCGATGAGCAATTCGCAAAATTTGAAAATTTACTAAAACAATTGCATGTTAATATTCCTTTTATCGAGGTCCTAACCCAAGTGCCTAAATACACAAAATTTATGAGGGATTTCCTCACAAACAAAAGGAAAATTGAATCATTGCAATTAGTTAACTTAGGCGAAGAATGCTCCGCCTTAGTACTCAACAAACTTCCACAAAAGAAAATCGATCCCGGAAGCTTCACAATTCCTTGCTCGATTGGGGAGTCCCCCGTTCGTAATGCATTAGCCGATCTTGGGGCTAGCATTAACCTCATGCCCACATCAATGTTCAAACGACTTGGCCTAGGAACAACAAGCCCTACAAAGATGAGCATACAACTCGCCGACAGATCCGTCAAATTTCCACAAGGTGTCGCTGAGAATCTATTGGTAAAAGTTGACAACTTCGTTTTCCCAACCGACTTTGTCATCCTAGACATGGAAGAAGACACCGATGTCCCTCTCATCCTCGGGAGGCCATTTCTAGCCACCGCCCAAGCGGTGGTGGACATGAATGACGGAACATTAACATTGAAGTTTGGGGATAAGGAGGTAAAGTTTGAATGTGGAAAAAGAATTGAGGACGAAGACCCGGTCAACTACATGAAGGTCATAGACTCAAGCTTGGATGACGCTCTCCGACGGTGTAACATGGGATGCAATATATCCCACTTGGGTGACATATGACCGGCTTTGGGTCTAGCCAAGGACCCTTATAAACGTGGCGCACCACGGAGGCATTCCGCGAAACTATCCTTAGTTTAATTTAGATTAATTTTTATGTTTTCTAGTTAGTTTTAATTTTCAGGAATAAAACACACTCATGGTGGCAAGGGATGAAAAAGGGAACGAGAAAAATGACCCCATGCACAAGAACAAGGCAACCCGACATCAATCTCTCCATTACAGTAAGCTCGGCACGGGCCGTGTCCAACCAACACGGCCCCGTGCTGAACCACCTGCAGAAAAATGCCCAGTTCAGGTAACTGGACACGGGCCGTGTTCACCAGACACGCCCCCGTGTCCAGGCTTCTGTTTCTTTTCTTTAATTTCTGTTACTGGCACCTGAACACGGGGCCGTGTCCGGTCCCCACGGGGCCGTGTCCAGACTACCAGTAACATAAATCTTTGCTTTTAACACCATTTTACACATCTAATCAACCTAAAAATTTATTTTTGGGACACATTGAGGACAATGTGTAATTTAAGTGGGGGGGGGGGGGGGGGGTGCTAAAACCTTGAATCTTGCAAGTCCTAAATACAAGCCTTACACAAAACTCTATTGGAACCGCTAATCACCCCAAATTTTTTTTCAAAAATTTCATTTTTTTTTTACTTGTCTAGGTTTAATTCGGGAAATTCAAGTTCTCAAAAAGGTTATATTTTTACGAATTTACAACCGATAGCGTAGTGATAAAAAGAACCAACATAAGAAAATTATGAAAAGGCATGGCAAACTTAGTTAAAATTTGATTATATATACTTGATCACATAAAAACCCATTCCCACAAAAGTGAGTTTTGAGCCTTTATTGAGCATACAATTACATATCATTAAACTAAATGCTCATTTTTCGTTTCTTGTGTGAATAGCTGTTTGGTTCTTACAACTCTAGAACTTGCCATGACGATACATTCCCGGTCCTTATCAACTTAAACCCGAGTAAGTAAATGATGGAGGCATTAGGACTAACCCTTTTTATTTCTACACCATTATTTTTCTTTTTCTTTTACCACCTACCCAAAAATCCCCCTAGTTAGCCCCTTTGAGCCTAAACCTTTTCATTTCATAACCCAAACCAAACACCCTTTTACCCACCAAAACCTTTTTTTATTTTTAACCCTTTGTTTTAGTAACAAGTTCGGTTTTTTCGTATGATCGTTGAAAAAAAAAATGTGTTGATGATAAAGCAAAAGATAAACAAACAAGTTCATCAAAAATAACTTTGTTTGAATTAGCTTCATCAAAATAAAAGTTACAAAAATAGAAAGTCCTACGAAAACCGACACTTGTTATGCTTTTTCACTTTTTTTTCTACTAACCACTAACCACTAACCCAACCACCTACCTTTAACCCAAGCCTAACCCTTAACCCACGAAGTCCTCTTGATATTTACAAAGGTATATAAGTTAAAAAGGAGGAGGATTGATTGCTTGGCAAGCTTATGGTAGGAGTAAGTTCCATGCCGCTCTCGAGTGATTCACTAAAAATACACCTTCGGCCGAGTGTGAGTGATTTCTCCCGTGAGGTATGTGAACTTGTATATAAATGGAATTTTAAAAAGGTATGTTATGCCCAAATAAGTAATTTCTCCTATGAAACGTTCTAAACAAATCATAACGAATAGGATTGTAAATAGATAAAAATAAAACCCAAAAAGATCTTGGATTCCCAACACTCTATGACAAGCCAAAACCTTCTCTTCTACCCATTCCATTTGGGAGTGTAAGCCACATATTAAAGAGTTTTGCTTGAGGACAAGCAAAAGTTCAAGTGTGGGGGTATTTGATGTGTGTAAAATGCAACATATAAATTACATCAAATGAGACATAAAACTAACCCTTTTTAAGTACTAATGTTGGAAAAAGAGTGTTTTTGTCTTCCTTTTGTATTTTCAGGATTAAATGAGCTCAAAATCACAAAAGAAGCTAAAAGACAGCTAAATCCAACATAAATACAAGAAAAGGAACATCAGTGGACTGCCCGATCCCTCAACGGCATCTTCCCAAGCAAAATAGAGAAGGCAGAAGACTGAACACGCCCCGTGCTCAGCCAGCACGGGGCCGTGCCCAAGAAGCAGCAGAAAAGACAAACCTATAGAAGCTTCTATTGCCCACCACGGGGCCGTGTCCAGTGAACACGAGGGCGTGGCGAAAGTACAGCAGGCGCATTAATTGTAATTGCGAATTACAATTAATGAAGAGAGAGAGTGTCAGACAGGCACGGGGGCGTGTCCAGCGGACACGGGGCCGTGCCCAGCCTTCTGTTCAGCCTATAAATATGAGTGCTTGGTTTCATTTCAACTCATCCCTTGGCACACCACCTCTCTCACACTTCATCCACCACCCACCACCATCACAACACCATCATCCACCACCATCATCCATTGTCCATCGTAGAGTGTGTGAGTCGTCTCGGGATCCAAGATTGATCGTAAGAGTTCTTGACAATCAAGGCCATGTTTGCCTAAGTCTCTTACATCACTTGGTGAAGACAAAGTGTCTAGTATAATACTTTTTATTTCTAATCTTTTGCACTTTTTATTTGGTTTTGTATTAATGACTTTAATAACTAGTTACTTATGTTGAAAGTGATCTTTCCTTATCGTTTGTCCGTGGTGTCTTGGCATTATTTTACTGTCTATATAAAATAAAAGATTTTCACCATTCATATCTCCACGGTCTATATGGAGGTATGTTGGCTACCTGGTCGGGGGTTAAGGGAACGGTTTGGTAAAGGTCTTGCCATTGTTCAGCGTTTAGAGGTCCTGCAATGGACCTGAGTCAAATTTAGTAGGACCTCCTTCAATGCTTCACGGTATTGGATGGCGGGGGTCCAAACTCTTTGATCCCCTCATAAGTTAACTACTATTAATACTATAACCCGGCTATTTAGGACTGTATCCCTGCTGACTCAGACTACTTAGTCGAGGGTAACGTCACCTCCAAAAGAGGGGCCTACCATAATTTGCATTAATAACTTAATTAATTATCTTCTAATAATCCACCATTTTAGGATTGTATCCTTGCTGACTCAAACTACTGGGGTGAGGGTAACGTCACCTTCAAAAGAGGGGCCTACTACAATAACTAAGATAATCTCTTAAATATGTGCAAAAGTGCGGAAATAATCAAAGGTTATACTAGATACGAGTTGGAACCAAGTGATTCATCTTGTCTATCTGTTTTTCTTTTTATTTTCATTTTCAGCATTTTAGTTACTTTTTATTTTTTTAGTTTAAAACATTTTTCTAAACTTTTTATTTTGATTAGACGTTGAGGATAAACCGGTACTAAAAGCTCTTGTGTCCTTGGACGACCTCGGTATCTTACCAACGCTATACTACGCTCACGATGGGTGCACTTGCCCATATGTGTGTTTAGTGTTAGTAAAATATCGTGTTTTATAAATTTAAAACTTGGCTAAAAAAGTGTTAAAATGGCTTAAAATATACACCTAATATATATAACACTTCACACGCATCAGCGCCATTACACTACCTACACTCGGCCTAAGAAGTATACAAAGCAAATCCAGTCACTAATGTAACTAAATGAATATTATTTATAAATTTAATTTAATTCAAAGAAAAGATTGTAATTAGTAGAAAGTTATGCGTATGTCTCGAGTGACTAAATAACAAACGTAAATATAAACAGTTACATGCATTTACTTTCTTTTAAATTTGAACACATTACAGTTTGCATTATAATTTTTACCCTAAAATATATTAGTATACTTCAAATTCGAAGAAAAATAGCTAGCCGCTTAGCACTAGTATCTAAGGACATTGCCTGTATGCATGGTGCATCAAACTTTGCACATTTGATGAACGAACATCAACAAGAAATTTCGTTTGATTAGTTAA
Organism: Helianthus tuberosus; assembly: GCA_030545235.1. NCBI lineage: Eukaryota > Viridiplantae > Streptophyta > Magnoliopsida > Asterales > Asteraceae > Helianthus > Helianthus tuberosus. The sequence goes on along the minus strand of CM060390.1, from coordinate 120,235,579 downwards.
ATGAACAAACACGAACAACTGTCTCGTTCGTTTAATTGCGTTCGTGAACGTTCGGTAATGTGTTCGTGAACATTCGTTCATGTTCATTTGTTTATGTTGTTCGTTAAATTTTTTTAGCGTTTATTTAATTTATCCAAACTTTTTATATTCCTTAATTATTATTTATCTTATTACCCAAACAAATAAAATAGGAAACCCTACCTCCACTTTGTTTATCCACCGTTCCCCTTTCTTTCTTATTGTTCACATTGAAAAATACTATCGGACTTCGTCGATTTTATTTGTGTTCGTGAACCGTTCATGAACACATTCATTTTCTTAATGAACGAACACGAACACAAAATCTCGTTCGGTAAGTGTTCATGAACCATTCGTGAACACATAATATCCTTAACGAACGAACAAGAACAACGCCTTGTTCGTGTTCGTTCGATTCATTTACATCCCTAGTTTTAATTAGTATTGCGCACAAATACATCAGACACAAATAACATACTACAGCGGCGTGTCTAACTTCTTTGGTTGTAATTAGTTTTGACACCGATCTATATAAATATCCAACTTCAAAGGTGTGAGTAACTGTTATAATGAGTTATGATTCATTGCAATGATGTGTCTATATATGTAATTTTGATTCAGATAACTCAAGTTAGTTATTTAGAGTTATTTATGTAAAGTAAGGAAAAAACATTATTAAACAATTTAACAAAGGTGTGGGACGTCTGAGTAAGGAATTAGTTTAGAGTTATTTATGTAAAGTAGAATATGAAGAACATTTGCTATTAAAAAAAAAAACTCTCCTTTATCAAACCTTATTGTTTTATTTTTAAACACTTTGCAGATTGCAGACTACAATTCAAACAGTATAATTGTTAAGTGATCTAACAAATTAAGAACCCTATTTAGGGAGTGCAATAGAGAACCTGAAATCCGATGCGAACAATCAGTCGAAGGAAAGTACATATGAATATGTAGAAGAGAAATGTGTTTGACTATAAATCTGTGTTATGTTTCCTAAAAAAAACTTGTTTATATTTGTTCATATAATTATGTTTGTGAGAGAGATAACAATAAAACATAAATATTTCATGTAAGCTGATGAAATTCTAATATTTTAAATCAATAAATTCTCAAGGTTCATAAATTTTGTATCTTCATTAAATTGTTTAATAATGTTTTTTTTTTTTTAAATTGTGTATAAAAATCATATAAAGTACTACAAACTATGAGCTCAGTTCAGTTTCTGGTTAGACGGGCTTTACAGTTGTTTCTATCAGTGATTACAATAACTTACCGTAAATGTAAAAATATACAAAAGGTCAAAAGGTGATATTTGGACTGAATAAGAACGTTGGGTCAAGCCCAACTGAACGAATCTGAGGTGGCCATAGGCCCAGAGCCCAATATGAGCCCAGATATACGGTACTCTATATTCTGGAGACGTCGATTTTTTATAATTCTGTAAAAAATACGTGGAGTTGTTATACTCAAATAAAAGTATATCTCTTTATGGTCTTACGTAATTAAAATTTCCCATTGTATTCTCCGATCATAAACTCAGTCAGAAGTTGACTTGGATAGACTATGGGGTGTGGGTTAGGGCAGCGGATTGGGTTTAATGCTGGCTACACCACATTGGCTAAGTGTTGGGTATGGCGTCGCCCCTTTGGCGTGGAGATTGTGCTTGGCGTGGGACGCGGGGGGGGGGGGGGGGGGGGGGGGTTGGGTGACATGGCGGGCCATGATTGGCTAGTATTTGATGACCGTTTGGCTAGCCGTTGGCCAACGGCTATTTAAAAAAAAGTCTTTTAATTATTTCTTATATAAACCTTTCATTTCTTACTCATTTTTACCATCCAAAAGATGAAAAACCACTATCAAGCTCCAAAAAAATATATAGCCAACATAATAGACGACTATTTAAAAATGTTGACACGAGTGGTTAGGGAAAGTCTTCACAATTTTTGTGCGTATATCATTGAACTATATATGAAAAGATACTTGAGAAAACATATTTCGACACTTTCTAGATTCGACTCCAATGAAGATGAAGATCATTGATATTTTTTGGTGATGTAATGTATTTTTTATTGTAGTTATTTAATATAAATAAAATGTGTTTTTAAAATTAGTTTATTAAATTCTATGATTAATATAAAAAAAAAAAAAATTAGGTGCCACATGACACCCCAATGATACCTGGCCACACCCCTTCCACACCCCACTTTTTTTGGTGTGGACTGGTGGCTACACCTGCCACGTGTCAAGCAATGCCCCAACCTAAGCCTCTCCATACCACATAATCTTAATGTACAACAATTCCATATCAACCCTGGGCTTATAGCTCAGTGGTTATGGAAATGAGGGAAGACTCCTGACCGAAAGGTCTTGAGTTCGATTCCTGATTCATCCGGGTTTTACCGGCTTTGCATTGTCGTGCCCTCGAGCGGGTAGGGTCGGGTTTTCCCCGGAACTGGTGGCATGGTGGGCTAGGGGCTCCGTGCGTGCAGGTTGGGCTGCCGCGGGCTACCTTTCGGCCAATGGGTGCCGCGTACGGAGTACCCGACGAATTCTTTTGTTGGACGTTCAAAAAAAAAACAACAATTCCATATCTTTTAAATAATTTCAAATTTCTAACAATTTAAAAGATTTTTTATTATAATTTTTAAGATTATATAATATATATTAATATATTCGCTTCTAATACGGGTAAACGGATAAAAAGACAGTGTGAAGTAAGTGGATGTGTATCACCTTATACAAATTTAGAATATTCGCGTAGTATAACAATTTTATATCTTTCTAATAATTTCAAGTTTCTAACAATTTAAAAGATTGTTTTTATAATTTTTAAGATTATATAATATATTAGTATATTCGGTTCTAATACGCATAAACTGGTAAAAAGATAGTGTCAAGTAAGTGGATGGGTATCACCTTATACAATTTTTAGAATATTCACGTATCTGGCTTGATACCCAAATAACCATCTAAATGTTTGAAGATTCGAGTTATTCTATTAGTTTGTGTTTTATTGTCCATCATAAAAGCTGAATAAGTAGAATCAGTTCTCAACCATAATCGTTTCATGTGACCTGCAATCAACTTATACATTTAAACTTTTACAAGTTTTCTTGACCAAAATGGTACGGTTTAGTTGTTTTTTTTATAACTATAAACTAGTGGGATTACCCCGCTAAAGATTCAAAAACTAGAATGATGTCTGGTCTGGTGTGATTAGATCTCGAAAACTTGTGAACAAGATAACCCTGCACAAGCAACAGACTGTTAGGCTCGTCGCAGAGATGAGAGGGCCCCTCTGCGACCACCCTCCGATTTGAGGTTAAGTATTTGTTTAGAGAGAGAAAGATAGGACGAGGGTTTAGAGAAATCATACTTGAAGTGTACTTGGATGAGGGTATTTATACTTGTTAATGTGGATGACATCACCCAGCCTAGACGCACCTTCTGACGTGTGTCCTTGAGTAAAGACCGGATACACTTTAGACTAAGCGGTATGGGGACCGGCTTAGGCCCGGCGATGCCCGGCGCCGGTCCCCCACACCGCCCCCTCGCCCGTTTCCGTCCTACCCGGCGACCCACGCTCGAACTCGACAGGCCCATTTTCAAATACTAGCCGTTAATAACGGCTATTTTCTAAATTAAAAAAAAAATTACTTTTTCAATTTAAATAAATACCACTTTCATCCATTTTTCATACAATTCTCATCCATTTCTCCCCATTCTCATCCATTTTTATAAAAAACACTCTCATTTTTTATACCAATGGCATCTAATTCTTGGTGGTCCTCGTCTTCTTCGGACGAAGAGGAGATGTTTTTCGCAAACGCTGTGGTAAAGGCGGCGCAGATTCTTTTGGAAGAGGAAGAGGAAGATGACTCGTCTGAAAACGTTATTACCAGACGAATACGGGTTAACAGAGACCGCGAAGGAGCGCACGAGAAATTGGTTAACGATTATTTTTCGGATGCACCACTTTACAACGCCGACACTTTCAAACGAAGGTTCCGAATGAGTCGCCGTTTATTCACACGGATTGCTGATGATTTGGCGGGGCTAGACCCGTTTTTCACTCAACGACCCGATGCTCGGAATTATGAAGGGTTCACCACATTACAAAAGTGTACTGCGGCCATTCGCCAACTGGCGTACGGGACAGTGGCCGACGCTTTGGACGAGTACTTACAGATGTCGGCAAGAACTGCGCGAGAATGTTTGTATCGGTTTTGCCATAATGTGGTGAAACTGTATAGCAAAAAATATTTGCGGAAACCAAACGCGTATGATGTTCAACAGTTGTACCAAGCTCATGAAGCAAGGCACGGGTTTCCGGGAATGCTTGGTAGCATTGATTGTATGCATTGGGCGTGGCATAACTGCCCGACTGCGTGGCGAGGCCAATACATGCGAGGTGATCACGGCTATCCAACCTTAATACTTGAGGCCGTGGCGTCACAAGATTTGTGGATTTGGCATTCTTTCTTTGGGCTCCCTGGTTCACTCAACGACCTCAACGTGCTATACCAATCGACGACCTTTAGCGATGTCATTAATGGAATCGGTCCGGACACCCGTTTTACAGTTTCAGGGGTTGAGTATAGACGCGGGTATTATCTTGCTGACGGAATATATCCATCTTGGTCTACAATTGTCAAAACTGTTTCATTTCCCGAGGACGAAAAAAGGAAAAAATTCGCCAAGCGTCAAGAAGCTGCAAGAAAAGACATTGAACGTTGTTTTGGTGTTTTACAAAAAAAATGGGCCATCCTTGAACAACCGGCACGTGCGTTCACACCGAAGAGGTTGCGTCTTTGTATGTACGCTTGCATTTTGCTCCATAACATGATTATTGAAGACGAAGGTCGGGCGATTTGTGAGTATGATGAGAATGCATCTTATGGGAATACTGTCCCGGTAGATTCGGCGCAACAGGATTTAAACTCCTTCGCACTAACCAACGACTTCACGCATGCAAACCTTCAACAGGATTTGGTAGAACATATATGGAACAACGTAAACGTAGGGGACGGTGACGGAGACGAAGACGAGTAGTGTAATTTTTTATTTTTAGGAAATGTATTTTTATTTTTCGGAAATGTTTTTTTTTTTAGAAAATGTAATTTGTTTTTATGTTATGAAATGAATTTATTTATGTTGTTTTATGTTGTATTTTTTAATTTTTATAAAGTTTTTATTAAGTTAATAAATAAAAACTTAGAAAATTATAAAATAATGAGGTGGGGTAGCCCCATCCTCCATCCCCTCAAATATGAAGGAGGCCCATCCCCCACGAGCCGGTGATGTGGCACCTACGTGGCGGCCCATCCTCGTGGGGATGGGCCTCACCATACCTAGTCTTATGTGACTTGTCCGGATGTCTGGCGATCGTAAATGTACGTTCGGTGTATCTGTCGTGGCCGATGGTCTGAATCGGCCATGTAGCTACAAGTCCCTCGGTCTGCTAAGTTCGGATGCTAGACTTGGTGAGACTTTTTGTGGTAGACGGTCTGTCACCCAATGGGTGATGTGGCATATATTTGTGAGTTACCTACTGGTGTCCGTAACTTTCCCTCCTCGGGAATCGTAACCGTCTTGGCGAAATGACTTTTGATAGGACAGTTATGACAACTGTAAACCACCCTCCTTTATATAAAGGTGTTTTGGTAATTTTTATTTTTACTTCATAGTTCAGCGTTCGTTCATTCCGGATCTTTTAGAAGCTTTTTAAGGAGAGGTACGCTTATTTCTCTATCTCTTACCTCTCTTTTTAACCATGATTCCGGGCAAGGAGAATCTGTCCGTTAGTTTTAGTGTCCTAACACAAAAGCAGTTAGACAAATTTGTAAAACTTACCAGATCCCGGCCTTCTTAAACCCTGAAGTTTCAGATCCGGATCGGGCTATCTGTCCCTTTCTCGCCGGTAAATTTGCATTTTACACTCGCGTGTGTAATTTTGCAAATTACCGTGTGCCTTTTACGTTTTTTGATAAAGGTACTTCATTTCTTTCGGGTACACCTCTCCCATGTGAACCCATTCGAACTCAGTCGGATAAACCACTTTGAGATTTCTTGCCGAGCTTTAAACCATATGCTGGATTTAAACGTATTTAGTTATTTTTATGAGTTTATTATGGCCGGAGATTGGGTTACGTTTGCCCATCGTAAGTCTGTTCCTAGTATTTCATCTGAAGAGAAGTCCAGTCTGAAACACTGGAAAGATCACTTTTTTTGGCTGAATGATCTATGCTTACCTTCGGACCTACCTTGGAGGTTTAAAGATCAGACCATGAATTTTGAACTCAAAGAAGGCTTTATTTTTTATGAAGTTTTGGCCCAAGGTTTAGTTGACAACCAGAGTCTTATTCGCCCTCTACCGGAGCATCTTTTGTTGCTACGCCAGGTTAGTAGGATCTGGACACAAGGGGATAGGGACTGGCCTCTAGTTGTTAATAAGGGAGATGGTGAGTAGTGTTGCTCCAGTTAACCAGAGTCAATTATTTTTGCTTTATATTGAAGATTTATCTTTTATTTTGTAGGTACTACGATGTTTCTTAGGGATGCACTGAAGGTCCCTCAATTCTCAGAGCTGGAGTTTAACTTCTTGCAAACTACCGAGGAGACCGAGAGTTTTTACAACACACTGCCCCTGCAGCTTATAGTATCAGGGTCCGCGGGTGATCCGGAGGTTCCTCAGGCAAGTGCTGCTACATCTGATTAGACAACTATTGTTGCTCGTATCTATAGTGGCCCTTTGGTCGTGCTAGCAGAGCCGGTGTTGATTGGTGATGAGGATAGTGACCCGACGTGGGACACTCCTCAGGGACGTTTTCAACTAGGAAGAATGTGAAATGTCAAAATGAATTTTTTTTGATATATTCTTGTGTTTTTGGTGGTTCTTTTAGAAATGTCAAAATGAAAAATTATGTTTTGTTTTGATACTTCAGAACATTCTTATATTCGTGGTTGTAGGATCTTATGTTTTTCAACCATGATTGTTTGTTTGACCATGCCTCATTGTCACGATTATCTCATTTTGTATTGTCGTTGGACTGTGTGGTTCGTGTATATGACCAGGTGTTGGTTTAAGATTGTTCTTGAAAGTTATGACAGTTGTATGTGTTAATTCTTTATGAGATTTTTTAGTTGAAAATTCTTGCGGTTTTTTACTTCAACTATGATGAGGATACGTCCCTGACCGGACCGAATCATCGCCATAAATAGAACCGAACCATGGCACACCAAGGTCGGACCGCACCTCGCACCATAAACTAAACGGACAGATACGCTGGTGCGGCATAACTAACTGGGCCCCACCACCATAACTGCCATGATAGCGACTGGTCCGACCCTAACTAACTTTCCACATCAGCACACCCAAAAGCTATAAATACCCCGCCAAGGCTTCCAGCAGGGGGTAATCGCTATTTTCTCTCTCTAAACTCTCCTCTCACTCTCTCCCTGACCTATTTCCTACTCACAAATACTTATTCTCACGCCCGAGCTTGGTCACAGAGAGGCCCCCCTCCCTGTGACGAGGCTAACGGTGTGTTTGTTCTCTTGTGATCTTGCAGGTTCCTTGCTAGGTCATCTGAAGCTATACTCTGACCAGATCGTAGCAACTGGTTCTTGAGTCTTCAGTGGCGCCATCCCCTCGAATTCACATAATTCGTTTCCTTGTTTCCGTTCATTTGAAATCATGGCAGAATCAACGACAGCAGTCTCCACCAGCACTTTCCCATCTTACAATGATATATGGGAAGGAAGTGCTGCCTCCACAACTGCTTCAGCAGCCGTTGCCGCCTCAGCAGCTTCAATAGGATCCGCGTCGGCTCCTCCAGCTGCAAACTCTGTAGGTGGAAGTTCTATCACCACGCTGTCTGTTACTGCCCCGGTCGCCACGCCATTACCTACCTTCGATAACGCTTCCCTTTTGCGAAATGCCGATCTATTGCGTCAGTTACAGCAACAACAACAACGAGACGAGATGCTGCAAAGTCTCCGAGCAAACCTGTTCAACAACGTCTATCCAGGGGGAAACCCCGTCTCCGTTGGACCCTTCTCTTCCAGATCTCTGGTAAGTTCTATGATCTCCACTCCTATAACACACGTTACACAATTTTCTTCGGTTACAAGTGCTCCGATGAATAACGGTCTAAACGACCTGTTTCTCCAGGGATCTATGGGTTTAAACCCCCAAGATCAAGAGCTGCTCATGCCATACCACCCCACGTCTATGACTTCCCAATCAAAGTTTACGTTACGGATCGTCAATGCCCCACTCCCAGCTAAGCTGAAGATGCCTCCCACACTGAAGTTTTACGATGGTACGTCTGATCCGGACGACCATATGTTTGCGTTTTCCGGAGCGGCTAAGGTCGAGCAGTGGCCTATGCCGGCTTGGTGCCTAATGTTCGCCCAAACTCTCACCGGATCGGCAAGGGTTTGGTTTGATGGGTTGCCAGAGGGGTCGATCGACCACTTTGAGGATTTCCGATGTATTTTCTTGCAAAATTTCTGTCAACAGCGACGTTGCAAGAAAGACATTACCGAGGTTCACCATATAAAGCGCCGCGACGGAGAGTCTGTAGAAGATTTTATCGATCGCTTCAATCGAGAAAGCATGCAGATAAGTGGAGCGGTTGATCAGCTACGAGTCTCTGGGTTCTGCCACGGAGTTCGGAACAATCAGCTTGTGGAGAAACTCCATGAAGATCTCCCAAAAACTATGGAGACGCTTATGGAGAGAGCTCGAGCCTTCGTTCGGGGAAAGAGTGCCTGCGGTCAACCGAATGAAACTACAGCAAGAAACGCCAAGGCTCGGACCACTTCATGGAAACTCAATGCGTCGCCACCAAAAGATAGAAGCAGCAGTTGGAACAGAAATCGTAGCCCGTATCAGAAGTCAGATCGAAGCAGTTTCCGAACAGGAAACGTGCGTTTCAACACCTTTTCCGAGCTCACTAAATCACCAAGCGAAATTCTTAGTACGGAGACCACTCGGTTCCCTACGCCGTCGAAGCAACGACCCACCTCGGATAGGCACTCCAAGAAATATTGTGAATATCACCGAGACAAGGGTCATACAACTGATGAATGTTGGGCTCTGAAGCAAGAAATAGAAAAGGCCGTACGATCCGGTAAACTTTCGCACCTTGTAAAAGAAGTGATAGATGGGAAGAAGTCAGCAACAGCAATTGATAATCCGAACACCGAGCCCGGAATCAATATGATCCGATCAACCGAACCAAGAGGGGTAAAGCGGTCGAACCAACATATGGCAGCATGGATGCATCAACCAACGTACTTCCCTCAGATCGATCCCGATGATGCTCGGGACGGACCAATTACAGTTTCGGTTGTCATCGCCGGACACCTGGTCCGACGAATTTACGTGGACGGAGGAAGCGCCTTTGAGATCATGTATATACATTGTTTCCAGCAGCTGAATCCCCAAGTAAAGAAGAGGTTGATTGAAGTCTCCACCCCTCTGATCAGTTTCTCCGGGGAGGTGGTCCGTCCGATAGGACAGATTACCCTTCCGACCACATTCAAAGAGGGTGATAAAAGTAGGACTGTCCAACTAACCTTCCTGGTTGTTGGCACTCATTCATCGCATAACATAATACTCGGACGACCTGGGTTGAGAGCCCTTGGGGCGATCAGTTCGACAATATATGGAGCTATTAAGTTCCCTACCGAGGCCGGAGTTGCCACGATTTTCTCAAAATCAAACTCGTTTGTTGCCGAAGTAAGACATGCAGCGGAAACGAGCTCCAAAAAGTCCGAAGTACCTACCGAACTTTGGGCGATCAATCCAGATTTTCCCGAACAACAAGTAGCTATCGGTGCTCAGCTCCCAAAACGAACAAAGAAGCTCCTGTGGGAATTGTTAAGCAACTCGATAGACGTTTTCGCGTGGAAGCACTCCGATATGCAAGGAGTCCCCAGATCAATGGCACAACATCACCTGAACGTAAAAGAATCAATCAAACCAATAGCACAAAGGAAAAGGCACATGGCGCCGGATCAGGCAAAAGCCATTGCAAAAGATGTTAAGAGCCTCTTAGACGCTGGAATCATTCGAGAAATCTGGTATCAAACATGGGTGTCAAATCCCGTTTTGGTGCGGAAAAAAGATAATTCATGGAGAATGTGCATTGATTTCACCGATTTAAATGATGCGTGCCCAAAAGATTGTTTTCCTCTACCGGAGATTGATGAGAAGATTGACTCCGTCGCCACGTTCAGGTTGAAATGTTTTTTGGATGCCTACAAGGGATACCATCAGATACAAATGGCGGTCGAAGATGAGGATAAGACAGCCTTTGTCACCAATGAAGGAGTGTATTGTTTTACTAAGATGTCGTTCGGTTTGAAAAACGCCGGTGCTACATACCAGCGTTTGATGAGCAAAGCCTTTAAAGATCAGATTGAGCGAAATGTAGAAGTATATGTTGATGATATCGTGATCAAAAGTCACGATGAGGCCACCATGCTAAAAGACATACTTGAAACATTTACCCGACTCCGAAGCATCAACATGAAGCTAAACCCCAAAAAATGTACGTTTGGGGTAGAAGAAGGTAAGTTTTTGGGAGTCATGGTTGGGTCCAAAGGTTTGCGGGCCAACCCAGACAAGATTGACGCTGTTCTTACAATGAAGCCTCCGACGTCGGTTAAAGAGATCCAGTCCTTAAATGGACGGTTGGCTGCTCTCCATCGATTCTTGTCTAAAGCAGCAGACAGGTCACTCCCGTTTATGGATGTTCTCATAAAAAGCTTTAGATCGGAGTTTAAATGGACGGAAGAAGCCGCACGAGCTTTCGAAGAGCTTAAAACCTGTCTGGGCACTTTGCCAACTCTCACCGTACCGGAAGAAGATGAGGTACTAACGGTATACTTAGCCGCGTCGTTTGGAGCTATCAGTGCAGTATTAGTTGCTCACCGTACTGGGAAGCAAATTCCCATTTATTACGTAAGCCGAACGTTAAAAGATTACTAAACAAGATACTCAAACTTGGAAAAATTGGCCCTGGCATTAGTCCATGCTTCGAGAAGACTTCGCCGATACTTTCAAGCCCACCCAATCGAGGTACGAACAGACCAGAGAATCCAGCACGTTCTCCGACGACCTGAAGTTTCGGGTCGAATGGCAAAATGGGCGATCGAATTGGGCGCATTCAACATCACCTTCCGAACTAAAGGTCCGTTGAAAGGGCAGGTAATAGCAGATTTCCTAGTTGAAATTCCGGAAGATAAAGGAATGGAAGAAGTTGAAAAAGCTCCAGAGAAGCCGTGGTCCCTGTATACCGACGGAGCTTCTAGTGCCGAAGGAGCAGGGGCGGGCCTAATTCTCACCGATCCAGACGGAACGGATATGACGTATGCGCTCCGGCTAGAATTCAAGAGTTCAAACAACGAAGCTGAATACGAGGCCCTCTTAGCCGGCCTACGTCTAGCGCTGAGAGTCGGAGCAAAAAATGTCATAGCCCATGTAGATTCGTTGCTCGTAGCGAATCAGGTAAACGGAGAATATGAGGCGAGGGAAGCAAACATGGTCGAGTATCTCGAACAGGTGAAGCAAGCTATGGCATCATTTGAAGCCTGTAAGGTCGAGCATATTCCCCGTAGCAAGAACAAGAAGGCTGATGCTTTGAGCAAGTTGGCATCGGTATCGTTCAGTCACCTAGCCAAAGAAGTGAGAGTGGAAGTTTTAACTACACCTTCAATTGCAGCTCCGCAGGTTATGCAGGTCGAAGCACCGTCGCAAACGTGGATGACGCCAATAATTAACTACTTGGTGCATGACGTTTTGCCGACCGACAAAGCGGAAGCAAGAAAGGTCCAAATCAACTCTCTTCAATACCAAATGCAAGAAGGAGGCTTATACCGAAAGACTTTTCTCGGACCTCTGCTAAAGTGTCTGGACCCAGAGCAAGCCAGTTATATCATCAGGGAAATACACTATGGCATCTGTGGCATCCATGCCGGACCTAAGATGATTGTGACGAAGGTAAAAAACACAGGGTATTACTGGCCCGGGATGCATGAAAGTGCAGTAAAAGAGCTCCAACAGTGTGATGAGTGCCAAAAGCACGCACCAATCAGCCTCCGAGCCAAGAATGAAATGATACCGGTAACCGCTGCATGGCCCTTCCAAAAGTGGGGCGTTGATATCGTCGGGCCTTTTCCAAGATCAAGCGGAAGCGCTCAGTACCTGCTAGTCGCGGTGGATTATTTCACCAAATGGGTGGAAGCTCGACCATTTACAGTCATCTCCGGCTACAACGTGACGCGTTTCTTCTGGGAACAAATCGTATGCCGATTCGGTCTTCCACTCTACATTATAAGCGACAATGCAAAGCAGTTTGCAGAAAACCCATTTAAGCGCTGGTGTGAAAATCTAAAAATTAACCAAGTCTTTTCCTCGGTTGCCCACCCCCAGGGTAACGGGCAGGTCGAACAGATAAATTGACGAATCGTCGATGGGATAAAGAGGAGGCTCGGTTACGAGGGAAAAGGCTAGGCGGACGAGTTGCCGAACGTTTTATGGGCGCACCGAACACTGCACAAGACTAGCAACGGAGAAACACCGTTTAGTCTTACTTACGGTACCGAGGCAGTGATTCCCGCTGAGATCGGACTCCCAAACCAGAGGTGCAAGAATTGGGAGGAAAATGAGCATGAACTCCGGTCCAACCTTGACCTGTTAGAAGAGCGCCGGAACATCACGGCAATCAAAGAAGCCCGATACAAAAAGAAGATTGAGAAATACTATAACGCCCGGGCTAAACTCTACAAGTTCAAGGTCGGAGATTACGTGCTCCGAAACAACGATGCGAGCCGCATCGAAGCTCCCGGCAAGCTAACCCCTAAGTGGGAGGGACCGTACCGAGTCAAAGAAGCTAGCGATAAGGGCTCGTATGTGTTGGAGAAGATTGATGGAACTCCTGTACCCCGGACGTGGAACGGGGTGCATTTAAAGAAATGCTTCATGTGAATAGCCTGCTACGGCTAAAAAAGATCGCTATCTTTTGTTTCTTATTTCCAATTTCCGTGTGTAATTCGGGAAGGTAATGCCCCGACATTTTTCCATTTTCTTTGTAACCGGGAGGGTTTTTCCCCGGACCAATGATTAGCAAATCAATGAATAAAGCGGTCTGTACTTTTACAAGTATAAAAATAGCATATGTATAAGTTCGAACAATTTCTTAAATGTGCACAAACGGGTCTCGACCCATGCCTCGCGCCGATTGAGAAGGCTTAAATAGTTCAAAAATAACAAAATCTATTAAGCAAAACGGTCCGTACTTAAAACGGTCCGATTACAATCAATCAGTTAGTTAAAAAAAAAGAGAAATCAAAGGATTTCCTATTATGCTCCGGTCACCTAAGATGACCGAACCAAAAACCTGGTCGAACAGTGAAGTTTGGACGCAAACAGAAAACTAAGTAGCCAGGAAGGTCTGATTCCATACAAAACATGTTAGTTGAATATTTCAAATAAAATTGTACTGGTTACATGCCAAAGGACAGATATTTAAAACTTGACGTGACCGTGTCGTCCCGATCAGTCAAAAACCCAATTAAACCTAGGTAGCTAGGGTAAGTCGGGTATCGTATCCACGAAGAGCAGGTGGTCAGTATCGCACGACCCGTTCGATTAGTTAGACTATTTACAAACAATGTACAACGTGATTATGAAGCTTGCTAATTTTATTTCTTTGTTTGGTTTTTTTTAAATAAATCGGAATGAACCGACAAATTGATGTTATCGAAATCAATTAAATATTAACTAAACTTGTAAACTAAACTACTTAATTGAAAATAGGAATTAAGAATACGGATCACACCCGGTTTCGGTAATTGTAAGTCCTAGGGTTCCTACATGTTTTAACTCAACTCAATTGCATACGATTAGCGGATTTAGTGTACCGTGACTTAGGTGCCAATAACTATCAACGTCCCGAAGAACGGACAAGAATGCACTTTGTAATCAACACAAGTAAATCCTAACCACGACAATGCATAACTACACATAACCATTTCGTAAAGTCATAACTTTTAACATCGTTCGACAATTTACGAATACGAAACAAATGTAACACTATTATCAATGGTTTCAAAAATCAATACAAGTTGTCACAAAGTCGAATTAAAGAACAAATGCATAAACCCTATAAAATACAACTACCTACACCGGGGTGAAACCGAAGAGACTAGCCGCTCATTATACTCGTCCGATCATAAGCTTGATATGAAGTTGAAGGCATATGATTGATTCGGTTGAGTGGTGTTCGAATTATGATGATGAATGATAATGAGTTCGATCCCCCCACAAGATGTTATATGGCTGCCTCCTGTTTCGTTTTACGTAACCGTCCCCCTAAAGAGTTGTTCGTAATCATCCCTATGGCTGCTTCCAATCGATGTTATTTCAGTTGCACAAGAGCCCAAAAGTGATGTATGCTGATGATGATATTATATGAATAATGTATGCTATCTTTTTATTGTGTTAATGGACAAATTTTTACTATGCAAATATAATGGTCCACACAAGTCTCAAAGTCTGCCATCACGTGATGTGCTGTTGACTTGTTTGTTTTGAAGTCCTAGATCCCCACAAAGTTAATGTTGTTGCTCCTCACGTGAATCCCAAAAAGACCACAATTATCATTCCTATCCTCCACTTGATGCCTTTAGGTTTTTAAAACCCAATCAATCTTTTCAAAATAAAAGCACATGTGTGATGATCTCCTTCAACCGTAGCCTACGGTATATCGACCGTAGGTTACGGTCCCAACTTGCTGGAATGCTTGTATTTCCCACCGTAGGTTACGTTTTGGAGCTTCACTTACGGACCAGGCTCGCTGTTTCTTTTGTTTCAGCATCGTATAAACTTTTGACTCGTAACGGTTCCCGAATAATATAGTGTGTTTTGACTATTATCATAGTAGTTCCGCTTCATCACAAAACACTCCAACTTTACCGGTTTAAGCCGATTAACCTGTAACACCACAAACTTTCGTAGTTACTATATTCAACGTACATAATCGATTAAAACACAATAACACGCCTGCTATAAGCACTTTAAAACCCGGGTTTCATACACTCCATCAAAACTGTACGGTCACAATGACAAATAAAAGCCAAAAGTTATATGGCAAGAAAGATCGAATCTCAAGCTTCAAAGTCTTCCTTCACTATGGGGAGTTCACTTTGTTGCTTAATAACGGACAAAGGTTTGTCCACCAAATCGGCAACCTTCCCAAGTACGGAGATGTTAAAATCTTCAAAAGCCTTTATCGCAGCATTTAACTTGTCTTGAGCACCTCCATCATACCCTGGGACTTCCTCAAAGGATCGAACAGGGCCCTTAGCGGCTTCGAAGCCGTACTTGATACCTTCGTTCGCCCCAACCGCATTAACACTGTTCACCAAATCCGCAACAACCTTCTCCAGTTCCGGGCTTTGATGCACCAGTTTGACTACCCACGCGATCCCGTCTGATAAGAACCATTGCTTGGTGAGCTTAAGCTCCGACAGTTGGGCATACGACTCGACCATATCACGCTCACAACGAATCAACATCTCCTTTGCTTCATCGATCGTTGTTTTATGTGACTCAACCTCCCTGTCACGAGCTCTCTCTAATTTGTCTTTAACTAAGGAAAAACAAGGTTCAATGAACAGGAAAGGAAGTGATAAAAAAGAAAAAGAAAAAAATGGATTACGAACATACCATCAACTAAGCGATGATAATCGGCCAGAAGCTGATCATGAGATGTCTGCATTTCCTTCAGCTCAGCCGCATGCTTCTTCTCCACACTAGATAATTTTTTCTCCAAGTCAGTGAATATCGACTTGAAAATTTCCAAGTCTTGAAGAGCTTTGTCTCGAGCCTCATAAGCGGCTGCAGCCGAAGCCTGGGTAGATTTGTTAACTTCTTTTGCCTCTAAGTTTTGCTCCTTTAAACGATCAATCTGAGATCGAAGAGAGCTCAACTCTTGTTTCGTCTTCGATCAGACATTATCTTCATTTTTCAAATTAGCAATTTCGCGTCGGAGCTTGTTACAGGTTGACTCCGACTCGATCCAACGCTTATACGATTCCACCACCAATGAGTTAGATTGAGCTTGATTTATCATAAGGGCATTCCCAAGCTCCGGGCCGCTCATCTTCCGATAATGAGAGTGCTCAGCTGGAGTCCCCAAATGAAATAATGCCATTTTCGCCGACAGAGCATCCACTATCCGATCCTTGTTCGTCAACGACCACTCCGGAACGTACTTCTCCAATGCTCGAGTTGAATCCATATCCTCAATGCCGCCCGAACCTAACTCCCGTGATAAGAAAACAGCTTCAGTGTTATACCATAAAGGGGACGAAGAGGCACTGTCCCCACCATCAACTGGCTTGGGGCTTGGCCTTGACACGTTAGAAGCAACCCCCGTGGTAAACTTACCCGAAGGAGAAGGTTCGGTTTTCTTGAGAGATAAAGGATCGGACATATGGACGTCTGTGATAACTTTGGTAGTTCCTCCCCCAAAAGACAAAGGGCTCAATGGAATGTTCACCGGACGGTCCCTAGGGGTTCGGCCCCCATGAAGATGGGCATCTAAGTTCGCCAAAATACCTCCAGCAGCGGAAAATTCGGTAACTTGGTCATCATCGTCATCTAAAGTAATAGTATTAAGGTCCGTCTTCGTCTTCTTTTGCTTAGGTTTCGGACCGGATTTAGCTGGAACAGCCCTCTTCCTTTTCAAGCTAACTTGAGGATGCTCCTCTTCGTCCGTTCCTTCCTCGTCCCCATCGTCGCCGCTATCTTTTACATCCTCATCACGCACTCCTTCGTCGTCAACAGATAGGTGGACTCCTTCATCTTCGATCACAAACTTGGAACCGGACCCTTTTGACCCGATCGAACCAGTTTCCTTACCCTTACCACTGCCGGTCACCATCACAGTCTGAGCCGGAGCAACATCCGCTGTTTGTGCCGCAGGAGTTGAGCCTGAACCTCCTTGACCGGCTGAACCTCCCTGGTCATCCGGAACTTCCGGTTCCCGGATCTGATAAAGATTCTCTTGCACCACGTTTAGGTACGGAAGGTCACCCTTCGGTGTCCTTGTGGCTCGGATCTCAAGCTCCTTGGAATCGAAGGACTTCAGTCTTAAAGCTTCTCTCAAGCCCATAGCTGCAAAAAAGCAAGCAAGTAATATCCGAAGTCCGATATAATGAAAAGAAAGATAAAAATAAAAATAATATAATTATACGAGCGACACGACGAGCACCATATCAAAAGTAAAGGCATGACTAACCCTTTCCGTTTCACCTAAGGGTAGGATACCACTCCGGTTCGGCCCAAATCGTGATGATCCGTCCCATAACAAGAATGTGTTCCGGATAACTTTGTATGCGGCCTGCTTCTTTAATCAAGTTTGCGTATAAGTCCCTATTAAATTCAAAGTCTTCAGGAAGAGAAGACGGGAGCTTCGTCTTTTTGATCCTCCATACCATAAACTCCGGAACGCACCGATCATCAACATAGAAAAATCGTTCCTTCCAATCCTTTATGCTAGTAGTAATCCATGTATAGCAGCAGGAGTTTTTATCTCTGACCTCAAAGGTGTACCAGTTACCGGACCGATTCAATTTGTAAAAAGCCCGGAACACATCCAAGTCCGGGTCGGATCCCAAACTACGACAAGCCAACTCAAAATGACACACCTTGGCAAGGCCGAAGGGGTTCATTTGAGAAATATGAACCTCGTGAAACGTAAGAACTCCGATCAAGAACTTCGTCAGAGGAAGACGGTAGTTACAATAATCGAATAAACGAGTGTAAACCCCTATCTTCCCCGGAGGAAACGGATAAATAGGCGTGTTCTTTTTGGGGAGAACGGGGTGCAGAGATGCAGGAATTGCATATCTTTTGACGTACCAGGCTAAACCATTTTTATTCAAAATGTTAAAGCAACCGGACAAGTTGTTTTTCGCCATTATGTAAAGAAGAAACTAACCTGTGTCGCAAACCGGCTGTCTCAGAGAAAAGGGGTGAAGAAGATGAGGTAAGAAGTGAAAGCGGAAAGTTACCTTTTCTCCTTTTTTATAGAGATATGAAACCGCCTTAAAGTTGCCAATCAGGTGGTGACACGTCATGACAGCTGACGCACACCAAACGTCACATCAAGCGGGAAATATAAAGTGACCGTCGGTTACCCAACTAAGGTCACCGCCTTAGAAATTTAAAATTCAAAAAACTTAACAAAAACGACAAATCAGGGATTTAGACCGCCAAAATTACGCCGTTATAGTTCGAAGCTTTTGTCTAAGAAACGCTACGAACTAGGGGGGCTTGATGAGGATACGTCCCTGACCGGACCGAATCATCGCCATAAATAGAACCGAACCATGGCACACCAAGGTCGGACCGCACCTCGCACCATAGACTAAACGGACAGATACGCTGGTGCGGCATAACTAACTGGGCCCCACCACCATAACTGCCATGATAGCGACTGGTCCGACCCTAACTAACTTGCCACATCAGCACACCCAAAAGCTATAAATACCCCGCCAAGGCTTCCAGCAGGGGGTAATCGCTACTTTCTCTCTCTAAACTCTCCTCCCTCTCTCCCTGACCTATTTCCTCCTCACAAATACTTATTCTCACGCCCGAGCTTGGTCACGGATAGTCCCCCCTCCCTGTGACGAGGCTAACGGTGTGTTTGTTCTCTTGTGATCTTGCAGGTTCCTTGCTAGGTCATCTGAAGCTATACTCTGACCAGATCGTAGCAACTGGTTCTTGAGTCTTCAAACTAAAAGCTTTTTGGCTGTATAATTGATGTCTGATGTAGAATTGTGTAATTCTTGTTTCATCAGATTAGTTTTTGAATCATGTGATTCAGTATATTATGATTCATGGATTTGGGAAGTTATAATTTTTTTTTGAGTTAATCAAATGAATTTTTTAAGTTCTGACATGAATCTAATATTTTTTTTAATATGGTTGTTCAGAAAATATTTCTGGTACTTGAGAAAGTGTTATCTGATATTTTTTTCGTTTTGTTCAGAATCTTGTTATATGTCATGTGACAGTTGGAAATAATTTTTTTTATAAACCAGGATGCCTGCATGTTGAGTTGTTTAACAGTCATAATATTCTTGATGTTTTCGGATATTGTTCATGGGGGTGTTGACGTTGGGCATGAAAATTGTGTGTTCAATTCAATTTCTCTAGTAATAGTTGTTAATACATGTGCTTTCTTGTATTTGTTAATTTTGCATAATACTCTTCAATGGAGATGTGCTAAATGCTTGATTCAAATTGATAGAATATAATTCTCCTTGCCCTTATTCATTGATAACATCCCTATAAATACAAGAGACTCTCCACTATTTTGGGAACAGATAACACTAAATTAATTACAAGATATATCTCTATATTTACAAAATAACAGAATAATCTATTACACCCCCGCAGTCGAAGCAAGAGGAGGCCGAATGCTGAGACTGGATCTGAAATCATCAAATAATACCCGAGGGAGACCTTTGGTGAATATGTCTGCTATCTGGTAACGAGAAGGAATGTGAAGAACCCGAACTGTGCCGCGTTGTACCAAGTCACGAACAAAATGAATATCTAATTCAATGTGTTTGGTACGTTGATGTTGAACAGGATTCCCGGAGTGATAGACGGCACTAATATTATCACAATAAACAATGCTTGCAGTCCGTAAGGGCCGGTGTAGTTCCAAAAGCAAATTTAGAAGCCAACACAGTTCAGCAACTACATTAGCGACACCTCTGTATTCAGCCTCCGCACTGGACCGAGAAACAACTGCCTGGCGTTTTGAGGACCATGATAAGAGATTGGTGCCTAAATAGACACAATAACCAGATGTTGAACGTCTTGTGTGACAACTCGTAATTTAGAACCCTTCATTGTATCTCGATGTAACATGGTTGAACGTTATGTGTTTATATATTAGTAAATGAAAGTTCGTGACTATCTTAATGTGCTATGTGTTATTAAGGTGTACGTATAAAGTATAGTTTTTATACAAGTATGTATGTAGTGAACCGGAACCAAAACACAAGGACCCGACTCGAGACCGCTTGGTCTCGAGTGAACAGTAAAACAGTTGGCCCGGTTGGGCCATTTAATCCATCCGGAACCCATTAGGGTGCACCAACTTGAAGCTAGTATATAACCCTTGTTGATAGCCAACCTTGCCATTTTTGGGCAACCTACACACACTCTCCTACACACACCCTCCTACATTCTCTCTCACTAAAACCCTAGAACCACAAACCTCCTCTCCTCTCTTTCGGATTCAATCGGTAGCACCAAGACTCTCGGCTCAAGCTTTAGATCATCACTCGGTATTTGGTTCGTTGATTCGTCAAACCCGAACACCATCCGGTTAGTGTTTTATGTTTCTAGATGTTACAATACTTGGTTGGTTAATGACATACATGATAAAAGTGTTAATGTGTGATGATATAGGTTAGTGATTCATGTTATGTGTCTTTATTTCGGTTGATGATGTATGATGATGTTACATGATAATGTAGATGCTTGATTTCCAAATAATGTTCATGATTAGGAAAAATAGAGTGAATTATTGATTATCATGCTAGCTCGATGTATGAATAAGTGGAAGAATGTATGAATACGGCTCTATCATGTTCTCGGATGTGTTTGGATGATGAGGATTGATAGTACATTAAACTAGGTATATTATGCTAGTATAAATCGGTTTAAAGGAACATGTGTGTTATGATGGTGTACAAAGATTGTTTTCGAATTTAGAATGAATGCACGCATGATTATTGGTACACAAAGTTGTATGATATGAAAACCCTAAAGGTTGAACAATATGAATATGATATGAACATGTTATGAACATTTGAAAAATGCTTGTTTGATCCGTTTTATTTGAGTATTAGACAAGAAAACATGTTTGTGTGGATAGTACACACTTTTACATGAAATCGGAATTCTATTGGCTAGTACAAATGCTGGCAATCAGCAGGTGTGCCTCCGGTCTCGACTCGAGACCTCCGGTCTCGACTCGAGACCATTAGGTCACAACTCGAAACCGCAGTGATTGCGACTCGAGACCGTTCAGCCATCACTCGAGACAACAGTGTTTGCGACTCGATACCATCCCATGACAACTCGAGACAAGCCTCAAGGACTCGAGACCAGCAAGGTCTCGACTCGAGACCTCAGGGGTTGCGACTTATGCTTGACAACCCGATACCACTAGGTTGCGACTCGAGACGACCACTAGGTTGCGACTCGAGACCGCATAGTCTCGAGTCGAAACCGCTTAGTCTCGATCGGGATGTTCGATTAGGTTATTGGGCCGCATTTAATGTTTGGACTGCATGACTTCCTGTTACTGTTTATCTGGACTAAGTGCTACTGATTTAACTGTTCGAGTATTAGGGCGGGCCCAATAACCTTGTATGTTTTGTATACTATGGGTTAGATATGTGTACCATATACGTGATTACTTGCACCCAAACCTGACCTATACTGGTAACCATATTAGGACGCGGTGACCAGCATACTTAACCAAGTAAATTAAACTGTCGAGCAAACCAAGGTGAGTTCACACCCTCTACAAAGCATGGGATTCCCAGGGGTTGGGAGTGGGATTAAGGAACATGGGTTACTCGTCCTTTATTGGGTAGGACAGTGCTGGTTCAGGAATGTAATTCCTCGTCCTCTTGGACAGATAACTCTCACTAGACCAAAACTCTATCACGAAGTCCCTCCTTTTTATATCGACTTAATCGCCGGGCCAATGGCGAGCGGGTCATTAGTTAGATAGCGCTATTTAGGTTTGACAAACCTCACACCGTGCCGTAGAGGACGGGCGTGAACTAATGGATCTGGGCACGTCAATGATGATAGACATTGACAGTTCAGGGCACATAAACATGACTAGAGTCAGCAGTCGATATGGTAACGAGTCTAGTAACATACATGGGGTAGCCCCCACGGCCGTAGAGCCAGATAATTAAACATGGGGTAGCCCCCACGGCTGGATAGCCAGAGTAATTGGGTTAAACAAATCACGTTTTCAACTATGGGGTAACCCCCACGGCAGGATGCCAGATAAAGGAAACTGTATTCAGAACAACTTAAAACAAACACCCAACTGTGAACTCGCTCAACATTATTGTTGACTCGTTACTACATGCTTTGCAGGTCAATAGGTACTTAGCTGGAGCTTGCATGGAAGAGAGTCGTTGTGGGACATGGACAGCTGTGTGCCATGTTAAACTTTGAAACAATTAAACTTCTGTTTTGGTTTTAAACGTTATGCTTCCGCTTGCAACTTAAACTATGTTTTGTTTGGACACCAATTGTATTGGTTGGATTTTATAATCACTTACATGCTTGTTCAATATGATTGGTGGTTGGATCCTGGTCAGTCACGCCTCCAAGCGGTGGTAATCCGCAGGTGGATTTTGGGGGTGTGACATCTTGTGTCAGGACATCCGGCCCAGTCAGCATCAGTATAAGCTCGTAACGAAAAATCTGTGAATGATCCCAACGTCAGTCCATAAGAAGAGGTGCCCTGAAGATACCGAATGATTCGTTTAAGAGCATTCCAATGATCAACGCGAGGAGAATGCATATGCATGCAGACCTGCTGAACTGCATAACTAATATCAGGTCTGGTGAACGTAAGATATTGAAAGGCGCCGGCTAGACTACGATAAAGTGTAGGATCATCAAAGAGGGAACTCGAGGTTGCACCTAATTTGGATTTGGTGTCAACAGGAGTAGCCACTGACTTACAAGAAGACATACCCGCACGGTCAATAATATCCATAGCATATGACTGTTGGGATAAAAACATGTGATTTTCCTGTCTGTTGACATTAATTCCTAAAAAATGACTCAAAGGGCCAGATCCTTCATATCAAATTCAGCCGCTAGTTGTTGCATGAGATGAACACGTAACACATCATGAGATGTAGTGAGGATAATATCATCAACATAAATCAATAAATAAGCAATGTCATGGCCATGGTGATATATGAATAGCGAGTTGTCACACTTGCTCTGTTGAAAACCAATAGTTAACACAAAATCAGTAAACCGTTGGTACCATGCTCATGGTGCCTGTTTTAATCCATACAACGATTTCTTCAAACGGCACACGTGATTAGGATACCGTTGATGACGAAACCCCATAGGTTGATACATGTATACTGTTTCACGAAGATTCCCATGCAAAAACGCATTAGTAACGTCCAACTGATGTATAGACCAGGACTGCGATAAAGCTAGAGTTAACACAGTTCTAATAGTAGCCGGTTTGACAACCGGACTGAAAGTCTCCCCACAATCAATACCCACCTGTTGGGTACTGCCATCACAAACCAATCGTGCTTTATACCTCTCCAAAGTGCCATCAGAACGGAATTTGTGACGGAATAACCACATACTGCGTATAACATGCATATCTGATGTACGCGGGACTAATTCCCACGTCTTATTTTTAATAAGAGCATTGAACTCAGTAGTCATGGCATTATACCAATCTGGTTTGGACAAGGCCTCGGTTGGTGTTTTAGGTAGTGGGGTGATAACAGAGGTGTGTAGGTTTAATGGGTGCCTTGGTTTGGAAATACCATTCATGGAGCGGGTTCGTATGGTACGGACGGGTGGAGAAGGGGGCTGAGGTGTAACAGAATAATCTATTACAAATATTGGGTTCACGTCTGGGCCAGCACACGACCAAACGTATTCATCAAGTGGACTTGGTTCAACTTTACAAAACCATGCCAACTGCTAAAGAAGTTTGGATACCAAGTTTTTCTAGTTGGATAGTTATCATTGTGCAAATTCATGTTTTCTGTTGGTGGATGTGTTCACAAAGGTTTTTTTTTTTTTGCCTAAAGATCATTCATACATGTGTAAGTGTTTCAGTTAATTAATGATATTAAAACTGAGGGGGATGTTAAAAGTGAAAACTTTTATGCTTCAGTTTTAATATCTCTAGTATTGCTTTATAAATGTAGTTAATATTTTATTTGTTATATTCGAGGTCTAGACTATTAAATGATTGCGTTGTTGGCTGATGGAGCTGAGTTGTGGGCTGATTGAATAGGAGATCAAGCTTGTCGCAGCTGTTCTCATGGGTTGTTTATGTGCATGGGCTACTAATTGATGTTGATTCTTCACATGGGCCCAAGGCTTTATTAATCCGTGTATATATAAGTGTGTTTCACATAGGGTAGAAGAGATCACCTTCAGATATTTCTCACACAAACATACACTTCTTCTGGATGATTCTTCTAGCGTTTATCTCAGTTTCGTTGTCTCGCAGATTATCAACTACTACGATTTGAGCGTTGATCGTTCGTTTATTCGTCAGGTTGAGAGTTAGTGAATATAGGCCATCATGTTAGTGATCTAATTGATTAGTTGTGTGTTTTTTGTTGAGAGTTTTTTTATGTTTAGATTGGATTGGATTCATTCTTGTAACTCGGTTACATGTGTTTTGTTTCTATAAAGATATCATGGTTTTGAAAGTTTCAGCCGGTTATTTTTGAAAAGTGGATTAGTCATAGGGTAATTTCATTATTTTCCCTTATTATAATGTGGTATAGAAAAATGCCAACATATTGTCAAGGTTGGGAAGTTAAAGTAAACTAATTATATCTACAATAACAAAAACCATGAAATTCAATAGTACTTTCATTCGATTGGTAAAGTTGGGCGGTCACATGCCAATTTTTTTTTTTTTTTAAATTACGATTTTACCACGTTTATATTTATAGTCATGCATGGCACTCCCTTACTGGCCCAACAAATTTACGATTTTATCCTGTTTTAAAATTACGATTTTACCATCAGTTCAAAATTATGTTTTTACCCTCACTTAAAATTAACTTTACGCTTTTGATCCCAGCTAAAAATTTTCAATTTTGCCCTCGGTTCAACATTACGATTTTGCCCCGTTTAAATTTACAGTTTTGCCATTAAGTTTTTTTTCTTATAATAACGATTTTGTCATCTGTTCAAAATTATGTTTTTACCCCATTTAAAAATAAATTTACGCTTTTGCTCCCAGCTAAAATTTTCAATTTTGCCATCGGTTCAAAATTATGATTTTGCGCCGTTTAAATTTACAGTTTTGCCATTTGTTTTTTCCCTCACACAGCCAAGTTACGATTTTGGCCTCAACCCCATTGGTCCATTTAATTTACGATTTTATCCCCGAAACAAAATTATGATTTCCCCCTCAGTTCAAAGTTATGTTTTCCCCATCGTTTTAATTTTTGTAGCAAAACTATAAAAGTTTTTTGTTTTAATTGGTTGACTCAATTTAATTTTTTTTCCGTTTAAAGGAACTGCATAACACTCGCTCATTAGTCCTAAAAAATTACAGTTTTGCCATGAGACCAAAATTACGGTTTTATCATCGTTTTAGTTTTTTTCCTACAAAAATTATAGTAGTGTTTTTTTAAATGATTGAGAACTATTCGGCCATCGCCCCGCAACGCGGGCGGCGGGACATCAACTAGTATATATATAAAATGTATAGGAGGGAATAGTGCAGCTGGCAATTATAGAGGGAGTCGGCTGCTCACTAAAGTAATTTTTTTCTTTCCCGATTGCAGCGTTACTATCTATAGATGGGGAAATAGATTATAAGGCCGGAGGGTGTGGAGGTGTCACCCCTGCCAACTCAGCGTCGATAGCGCCTGATGGCGCCACCACACCCACACCGAGCGGCTTACCGAGGTGCGCGGCTTCAGCATAGTAACAAGCTCCATTGGCATGATCGAGGTTGATTATTTCAAAATAGAGTTAAATGCCTGGTTGGTTCATGTGGTTTGCGAAAATTGCAGACTTGGTCCCAATGGTTCACTAATTACAGAGTTGGTCCTAATAGTTGTAATTTTTGCACTCGGGTGATCCTTATCACTAACCTATGTTAAGTTTTCTAGTTAAGTGTATGTGAAATGACCAGATTACCTATAAACAATAAAAAATTAAAAGAGGTAACCTTATAAAACAATTAAGTGCATGTTTGGGGTTCCTTCTCAAAACAACTTATTACTTATATTTCACTGTTCAAGAAGTTAATAAGTCAGGATTTCCTGATTTATTGACTTCTACACTCACATCAAAAGAAATCCCAAACACTCAAAAAGTCTTTTTTCACTATTCAATAAGTTAATAAGTCAATAAGTTGAAAGAATAAAGAATCCCAAACACCCACTAAAGGACATTTTTTTTCTCTCTAAACCATCTTCTTTCTCTTTCTCTCTACCATCCAAAATCACCTCCACTCCTATGGCCACCACCACCATCACCAGCCGGCCACCATAACCCTTATCTGACCACCTCGCCTGAAAAACAAACATAACCTTGTGTACGTCATCGATTCCGGCTGCTACATCAAAAATATCTTCAGATTGTTGTCACCGGATACATTTAATCTGGAAACAGGTGCCGTTTTCTTATTCTAGATCGAGCTCTGGTCGGATCTAATCTGAATACACGATGACCGACAGTCAGATCTGATCTGAACTGAATCCGAAACGTCCGTTTGTTAATGAAGTGAATCTGAATAGGAATTATTTCTTGCGTATATGGAGATGCGATTATTGCAATTTGATTGTTTGATTTGTTTTCTGTTGTGTATGCAGTGTGTGGTTATATTGGACTAGATTTCATGGAGTAGTTTGAGTTAAGTTAGGATAAACATCTGATGGAAAAGCAAAACAATCTGGCATGAAAGCAACATCATATTTATGGAACATAACCAAGGAAAGATACTTGCAGAGTGTTTTAAAGACCAAAATTATGTTATTATTAGGATAGAGGGGATGCAGGTAATGTGTTTTGGGGTTTCCGCAAATGGAGTAAAATTGAGTTTAAGAATTGCAGTGGTGTAGTGCTTGCGTGTGGTGGTCAGAATGTTTGTGATGGAGTTGGGGTTGTGTAGTGGTGGGTGGTAGGGATAGTGGTGATTTGAGGTTGAAGAAGAAGTAGTTTGGGCCCACAAAAATTTAAATATTGTTTTAATATAACTATTTTTTAACAAATAAGGGTATTTTGGTCATTCAACATAGACTTAAGGGTGCAGGGAGTGGTTAAACACTTTGAAGTGACAAACCAAAAAACCGACCAATCAGAGCGCATCATGTCAATCAGTCAAAAGTGTTTAAACATTGCTGAAAAGTGTTGGCAATGGTTTAAACACTTGCTGAAGTGGTAAACTTTTATTATTTTTTTTTGTGCACTATTTTATTTAATATTAATAAATGTAGAATAAATACATTAAATTAAAAAACAATAAACTTTCATAAATTAAATTAAAAACATCAAAATTACACTAAATTAAAAAACAATAAAATTACATTAACTTGAAACAATTTAAACTAGTCTTCGTCGGAATCGACCAAAAGGTGGGGTAAATCTTGACTTGCGAGATGATCTATGAGATCGTGTTTTAGTCTCCAATGCGTGTCTTCATCCATCAACTCGCCCAACACCGTATCGTCTAGAGCGGGCTCGACCGGAGGATCCCGAATGTGCACCAGTGCTATCGCCTTTCCTTCATCTTTCAAAATCATATTGTGTAAAATAATACACGTGTACACGACACTTCTAATTTTTTTAACGGATTTTACTCGCATCGGTCGACTCAATACACCCCATTTCGCCTTCAAAACACCAAAAGCCCGTTCGACGTCTTTTCTTGCCGCCTCATGTTGCCTCTTGAATTTCTTTTGGTCTACTTCGTGAGGGTAAGGGATCGACTGCACAAACACGGACCACGAAGGGTAGATTCTGGCAAAAGCATGCCAAAACCATAAGTCTTGAGAAGCAACCGCTTCGAGCATAACAGTCGGGTATCGATGATCTCCTCGCATATATTGGCCTCGATACTCTGTCGGACAAAATCGCCAAACGGAATGGGTGCAATCAAGGCTACCGAACATACCTGGAAGGTGATGTTTTTCCTCATGAGCTTGGTATAAAAGTGCCAAGTCGTGGCTTATCGGTCTACGTAAGAACTCTGGACCGTATATTTTGCAAACCGTGTCGCAAAAATATTCTAGGCACTCGCGGGAAGTTATTTCGGCCATATGCAAGTACTCGTCGTTCTCGTCTGGAGTGTTACCAGTTGCGAGCTGTTTAATAGCCGATCTCACCTTTTGCAATGGCGTAAAGCCCTTCTTACCTCGCGCATCGGAATCCCCTTCAAACCACGGGTCGTTCTCTTCCACGTCGGCCACAATTTTTAGAAACAAACGTTTCGACATACGGAATCTATGCCGAAAGATATCTTCGTTGTACTTCAGGTCTTCGACAAAATAATCCGCCATGAGTGTCTCATGCCCCTCCTCACGTTGACGTTCAATATATCTCCTTCGGTTAGATGTGCCCATGTCTTGAAGTTCGGCTTCTTCGATGAGATTTTGAAAAAAAAGAATACTACTATCAGATTAGTCGTCGCTACTCATGGGTGGGAACCATAACGGGAGTTCATCCGCCATTTTGTTTTGTAAATGTTTGGGAAGAATTTGTGGTATTTTTTGGTTTGGTTGGGTATATATTTGAAGGTATTTGGTTTGATATTTATAGTTTAATATTTTAAAGAAAAAATAATTTTTTTTTTATTTGAACGGTAATATTACCGTTAATACCTGGCCCACCTTCCAAATTCCTTCTTTCCCGACTCGGTAACCTGTCCCCGATTCGTTTGCTTTGCCGCGTCGGCATTGGGTCGGCGCCGGTGTTTGCCGATCGGCAAACAGGTTTGCCGCCCTTTGCCGACTCCCACACCGTATACCCTAACTGAGAAATCTAACACAGATTAGTGATAGGGACCACCCGAATGCAAAAATTACAATTATTAGGACCAACCCTGTAATTAGTGAACCATTAGGACCAAATCTGTAATTTTCGCAAACCACATGGACCAACCAGGCATTTAACTCTTCAAAATATTACCGTTTAACGGTAACAATTTAAAAAAAATAATTTCCTGTTTTATAAATTTAACCTATAAATACCCCACATCCTCTACACTTTTTTATACCATTCTACCTCAATCTTTATACAGATTCTCTATACTTTTTTATACACTTCTACGACAATTTTTCCCAACAACCAAAACCCGTGGGATCCGACCAATCCGTTTTCGCAAAGTTTGCAAAACAATGAGCAAGAGGACCGTTATCGAAGAGATCCGCGTACGGGTGAGCTTTGATATTATCCGATGCCACCTAGCACCCCAACTTCTCCTCATCCAACCACTCCACCGATGCCTGGTTTTTACCGGTATTATTCTCAACCTTCAGTTTTCCCCAAAACATACCCCAAACCCAAAACACAACCCAAACCGAATCCGTACCCGAAACCCAACCCGAACCCACTTCCTCAAAAAAACGAAGTCATCGAAAGAAGGACGATTCCGGAAAATGTGCTACTAAGAAGATCGAATTTTGGTCGGAAGAATTCGAGTTGACAAAAGCATGACTCGACGTATCGGAAGACGAGATTGTTGGTAAATTTTATCTCCATATATATTGTTTACATACTTTTATAAACATATAGTTTTGTAAATATATTTTTTAAATTAAACATATACTTTTGTAAATATATTTTTTTATAGAAAAGGACCAAGACTTAAAGGTATTTTGGGTTCGTATACGTGAGAAGTTTTTCACCGCAATGGGTCATGACGAATATTGAACGCACGACTCTTTTTCGGGAAAGTGGGGCGCTATGAGGACGGAGGTTAGCAATTTCAACAATATATATACTAATCTCGTCAACCATAATCGAAGAAAAAATTGTTCGAGCGACGTGGACGTTATGACCCAAGCCCAAACCGACTATAGATTGTACCATGAGCATTACTTTACGATGGTAATTACACATGGGAGCTTCTTCGCAAATCTCCCAAGTGGTATCTTGTACCACCGTTCGACCCAAACCGCCCTAGATCTAAACGGTTCAAATCGACATCCACTACCGAACTATCCGGGTCCGATGCTCAACAATTAATCTAAATGACGATGTTGACGAATTTGAAAAACCAGAAGAGCTGCCTCGACCAAAAGGTAGTTTTTTATTTTCTAGTACCTTATGTTTTTTTAATGACTTTGTAATGTTTTTATTTTTTTTAATGAAATTATGTTTTTTTTTTTAATTTTATAGTTATTAAAATTGGCATTTAATTTAAAAAAATAAAATATATAAATAAAAAAAATAATTAGGTAATGATGACAGGGCTTTATCCCACACCATGCAAGTTAAGGGATGACGTTATAAGGCCCCCTGGCTGACGTGGATCCTAGGTGGCGCTGACTTGTCCTGATAAAGCCCATAGGGGCTTTATCCCGCACCCCAGAGCCTAAGACGAATGATGAAAGTGGTGTGGTGGAGAACACTCTAGCCTTTGAATGGTCAGACTTGAGTTTGAATCATGTCTAAAAGTCACAACCAACTAACTTTTCAAAACACTTCTTTTCAAGGCACAAATACTCCTTTTTAAACTATTAGCAAAACATTATTTTCTAAAAAACTCATTTTGAAAAGAGTTATAAGGAGTTAAGAAAATGGAATCCCAAACACCCCTTAAGTAAATCTTTTTATTTTTTGGTAAATTAGAAGCCTCTAATTAGAATCTTGAACTTTAATAATTTAAGTTACTGCCATCCAACTTTAAAATTTACTATATAGTCCTCAAAATATAATAAAGTTAATTTGTTTTCGTTTTCCCTTTCGGTTTTTTTTACATTATCCAAACTTTAATAAAATTATTGTTGTTTTTTTAGTTTCTTTTGCATTCTTTTAGGGTTTTTTTTCTTCCTTTAATGATTTCGTAAGCTGAGTTGTTAGACCGAGTGTCCGAGTGTATGTACTGTAATATAATACTTTAATAAACCAATTTGATAATGAAAACTGCAGAATTCATACGTAAAATAGGACGTCGGGTAAAAACTAGTTTCATTTAAATGGACACGTTCTATTTGAATAATCAACAATTCCGACCAGTATCTATTTACATACTTTGCTTTGAGCAGGGGCGGATCCACATGCTACGGGTCGGGGTCCATGGACCCCAATGTTTTTTAAAAAAAATGGTAGAACCGGTATATTAAATTTTTTAAGGACCACATAATATAAATTAGTTGGACCCCATAGTATTGAAAATAAAGATGGTGTGGTGGTAAATCCTCTTTTGTTCCAACAAATAGATCTCAAGTTCAAGTCTGCCATCTCATCTTTTTAGTGTTTTTAGTGTATTTTTTTTCATCAAAATTAAACTGGTGCTTTAAAACAAACCATCCATTGACCCTCTAATTTGCTTCTTTAATATGAAAAATTTAATATCTCTAAATGATTTTATTTCACATTTGATTACCAAATAAGACTTCCAACATATAGTAACTTTCATACAAAAAACTTAAACAAAAAAAAAAAATAATAAACAAAATTTTGAAGTTATGCTTAAAAATAGTTCTTAATAACGTAGTGGTTTCATGTCCACTAAAGACGTTTACATTATTTCCTAGCTCCAACCCAACCTGACTACGATGACCGACCTGAAAATTTTAATGTTTGTTTGTGAATAATATTTTATACAAAAAAATGGACCCCAATGAAAAAAAATCATGGGTCTGCCACTGGCTTTGAGCATCATATCTCATTAATCTATGATTAATCTTCACTTATAATTGATTTATACAAAGTGAATTGAATACTAAAAAAACATATTGTATTATTATAATTGATTTATACTAAAAAACATTATTGTATTATTATAATTGATTTATGCATAATTTGTTTTTTTACTCATATAACTGTCGAAATTTATATAACATTAAAAAATATATGATATTTTTATAAAATTTTGAATATGCAATTACGATATGCCTATCTGTATCTATGTCTTGATATAAATTCATTTTGAAACCGAGTTGTGAGTACTAATCTACTAATCGAAGCACAAACATAACGTTATCAAAGCTACTTTGCATTTAGTTCTTTTATATAACTTTTAAGTTACTCTAATTCCAAATATTACGTCGTGCTTAGTTTTATCCATATGTCACTGTAATTTACTTTAGAACCGAGTTATGGATGGTAACATTTTTCAAAAGAGAATAAAAATACTTTAGTTTTCTGGGAATCAAAAGTGAGGGAAGTGAATACCGAGTACAATCACCCAACAAACTAGAGAGACAAAATATTAATTTACTTGCAGCCAAAATATTTTAACTTACTTGTCACTTAGTTAACACTATAATAATTTCAAGTGTCATCATGCCCCCCCCCCCCCCCCCCCCCCCCCCCCCCCCACACACACACACACACCAAAACAAAACTTCTTCAAACAGGACAAGGGTCAAAAACCCATTCACTTAAAGCCCCAACACAATGTAGTACACCAGAGTGATTGGTAGAGCTATCAACATTCCAAAAATAACCCTGCAAGACAAAACATGTAACCCATGCATTATAACTTGTACATTTTCACATCAAGAATTGTCAATTTTGTGTTTTACACAGGGGGTGTAAATGGGCCGAGCTACTCGCAAGCTACTCGAGCCCGGCTCGAAAGAAGCTCGAAACGAGGCGAGCTTAAACAAGCTCGACCCTAAAAATAAATTTGTTTAGTAAACGAGCCCGAGCCCTAACCCGAGCTTCGCTTATCAAGCTCGAGCCAACTCGCGTGTCTAAACGAGCCCACTATTTGTATAAAGTGTAATTAATATATCAAATATATATTTTAATAATAATAAATATCTTTTATAAATATATGAGAAAATAATTAAATTATATATAAATAATAATTATAATTAATATATATAAATTAATTAATAAATAATTATAATTTATATAAATTAATTAATAAATAATAAACTACCTACGACATGAACCTTGAATCGAGCCGAGCTAAGCTCAAGCATTCATAAAGAGCTCGAGCTCGAGGTTCGGCTAATTTGCACCCCCTAGTTTTATCTAACATTTTCACATACATGAACTTTGACAAGTCAAGTAAGCTCATAACAATTTGGTGTCACATTTTTTGTGTACAACTTTTATGTGCAAGTCATTATTAATGCATGAAAGTAGAACAAAAACTAACCCTGTGCTAAGTATATCTGGATGGACATTATATTCTTTAGCAAACACAAAGGGGACAATTCCTTGAGGGAGAGCAGCCTGTTATTTCATTAACAATCACAAATATATTAGTCAAAATAAAAGTCAATAATTTGACTTCCAATGGTCAAAATTAGTACCTGAACTATGGCCACATGTAGCAATGTTCCTTGTAGTCCAACCGCGACTGATGCAGCCGCCATGACCGCCGGACCAGTCAAGAAACGAACCACCATGGCAAAGGCTGCAACCGAGTTTCCACAAGCTATAATTTTTGGCTGCAACGCCATGAACAACCCTGCGATAGTGCGGAAGCTTTGAAGTTTAGGGGTGGTATATTTGTTATTCTACAACTTTTTGTTAAACTATGAGAACCAGTTACCGGAAAGCACATAAGCTTTGAAGTTAAGGGTGTTTTACTTCAAACATAAAAAGTCAACCTACCGAGACTAAACATGGCCATGCCAAGACCGGCATCAGATAAAATCGCGATGGATTTTGCAACTATCGCAGGCATTTGAACGTGCCACCTACAAAAAAAACAATAATTTACGCTCGGAAAAGACAAAATAACCTTGTGAAAGCCAAAAAAACTTGTGACATACTTGAATGAGACTAGGGACCATGTGAGTCCAATTAAGCTCGAATACGTGTTTGGATTTCTGATAAGCTTGCGCCACACCATGATCAAAATGAGTCGGGTCATGACACTAGCTGGTGGCATAGAAGCGGGTTTCGTCTCACCAAGTGGGCTAGCCTTTGGGTGGAGCTCAGCGGTTGAGCTAGACCCAAGTTTAGATAGAACCGGGCCCACTCCATTTTGGCCGGGTTGGTTCCCAAAACTAAACTCTTTTTGTCCAAATTCATCATAATCTAGTGTTTAAGTCACAGAAAATAGATATTAATTAATTAAAAAAACACACAAATATTAAAAATATTTGGAAAAGAAAGGGACAAATAGTTGCAATATTTAGGGATACTTGTTAATGTGCAAAAGGGAATGTAACATGTGCAAAGGGTAGAAACATGAGGCCCATGTTTTTAGGGTTTCATTAATATTAAAAAGGAACAAAACAAGAATTTACAAGAAACAAGACCAATAATAAGGTATAAATGAAACAAAAACACCAATATCTTGGAAGGTATTTTCTTAATGATGGTAACCATTGTTTTGAAAACCACCCCCACCTCGAGTTCGGTTAGCTAATGGACCACGCACAAGTAAATATGTTGGTTTTAAGCGAACCCCACCTCGATTTCAGTTAGCGAATGGACCACGCACAAGTAAACATGTTGGTTTTAAGCAAACAAGACAAAACCGATGGAAAACTGTAGATGACGCCTCTTTCCATTGTTTGCGGCCGGTTGAACAAATGAATCGTCGCGCGGTGTCCGAAATATGGACGCCGACGAAAATAAGAAAAAAATACAAGAACTTTTTACTTGAACTAGTTTGCAAAATCAAATTCTAAACAAATTGTTTTCACTTTAAGGTTATTTCTACTATGCCATTGGATCAAATATTGTAGATCAATGAGATGTAAGATTACTAATTTGACTATAAAAGTCAAACCTTGACCTTTTGGGACCAAATAAATGAGTAAAATGCATCATGTAACAACAAAAGAAAGGACTCAAATGAAGCATATATCCATCACAAGAAGACATGCATGGCCAAGATTTGAGGAGTATTTCAACATAATTGTCATCAAAAGCAAACAAACAAATTACAAAATCTCAAAACTTTGTGGACCATACCCAAAATTGTGGGAATTGTTATACTCATATGAATCTCATAATATATACACCTCGAAATTAAGCAATTCATCTGAGATTATCTCATTCTAAGGGTGAAGGGAGTGGTTAAACAGGTGAAAGTGGCAAACTTCAAAATGGACCAATCAGAGTGTGCCATGTCAGCAAGTGTGAAGAGTTTAAACTTTGGTGAAAAGTGTTGGCATTGGTTAAACACTTGAAAGTGGTAAACTTTTTTTTTTTCATTTAAAAAAAATATATATAAAGTCAACATTACACACATCACCTTTGTCCCCCCAAGTTTGTCGATCGGCATGAGGTTACCGACTTCCATGGTTTACCGCGCGGCAAAGAAGGACGGCGCCGGTGTTGCCGCTCGGCAAACCGGTTTGCCGACCCCTTCACCGCCCCACTCCCTTCACCCTAACAAGTAACAAAAACTTATAACACTTTATCCCATCAATTTGATTAGTTGGTTAAAGAAAAAAAAGTATCTAAAACCATTAAAAGTAGTTTCACTGCAAAATAATAATTATAAAAGTAGTTTCACTGCAAAATAATAATTAAAAACCATTAAAAATATCTAAAACCATCAAAAGTTAAAAGTTCTATCTTTAGTTCCCTTAAAACATGAACCATTAGAATAGTATCTTGAATACTCATGGTATAAAAAGCCCATATTAAAACATGGACCAATAGAATAGTATCTTGAATACCCATGGTATAAAAAACCCCATTAAATACATTGAAAAAAAACCTCAAAATAAGTAGCTGGTGGCAAATCCGCCTCCCGTGGCCCAGTGGGTTATTCCCATGGGGTTAAGTCGGCCGGCTTCCTCCTTGGAGGTCGCCGGTTCGACTCCCACTTGTGGTCTTAGGGGGGGACGTCCCAATGATGGATCGTATCCTACCGAGGCATGGTGCGGTCTTGAGGGCAACCCGGTTTTACCCAGCTGTTACCCCAGCGAGTCTCTCGTGTGGGGGCAGTATGGTTTCCGGGCGGAAGTCAGCTTGCGCAACGGCCAGGGCCCGATCGAACATCGCGTCCGGAAGAGCAGGGCTGACGGGGGATTGTTTTCGACATGAACCCGGTGACCGATAGGTCCTGTACATTGAAAGTCACCTTCCAAAAAAAAAAAAAAAGTAGCTGGTGGCAAAATAATGAATAATATTTTTTTTTACTGTGAGAATCATTACCAACTATTTTTTAACCGCGAGAACCATTAACCATTAAGAAAAACTCGCAGTAACTATCAATATTACGCTAACCAATAGATTAGAATTTAGATATGACCAATATAAAAGGACCCAAACGCTTATCACTATGTCAAAAAAACATATTGTATATATAAATTGCCACATTAAATGTAAAAAAAGTTCTAACCTTTAGTATGTGGCACCACTCCAAGATCATTCCCATACTCCCCACCTCTAAACACATGAATCCCACCTTCAGAAACCGGTGAAGCATTAGAACTCCATACAAACATATGAAGATCTTTTCCACCACCACCCTTCTTCGCACCCACCGGAGACAAGATTCCGGCACCATTCACCTTCCCATTATTCCCACATTCCTCGTCACACCCCACAAAACCAGACCCACGGGGACCCACAAAATCCCCGTGGTTAAAACTCGAACCTCTCGGGGTTGGGTTTCTCGACGACTGCAGAGAATAAATCTCTGCATTCGTCAAGTTCGAAACCCGAGGGGTTAAAGTAACACCACCACATTGTGACCTGGACAAAATCTCAGACTTTGAACTTGTAGACTTCCTAACCACTACATGTAGCTTCCCATCATCCCCAACCTCAGCTTCAGTCACCAACTCTTCTTTCCCATCTAAACTCAAAACATCTGAGTCAACTCTAAAGGAAACAATGGACCCACCATTGTCAGGAAACTGTTCCCCAATCAACAACCTTGCCCCCCTAAACTCAAACAAAAAGAGCATCAAAGTGTACCATATTATGCACTGGAGCACCACAATCTGAACCATCAAATCACCTGAAAACTCACCATACATCCCTTTCAAAAGTGGGATTCCCATCACAAGTGTGTTGGGAAGTGTGGATAAAGAAAAGATTGTGATTGACCAATCTAAAGACAATCTTTTACTCAATCTTGACCACAATGCTAACACCACAAGAACCATGAGTTTTTGAATAGTGTCAGCAGCTATGAACCTTGTGTTCATGGTGTAAGGATTGTTGGTTGAGATGAAGTGGAACGAGAGTAATGGGACAGCAAATAGAGCTACAAATCTGTTGATTCCTGAACATTGGTCTGGTGTGAAAATCTTCCACCATTTGACTGAACCATAGGCTAGAACCATGGCTACATAGAGTGGAACCACTGCTGTTAAAACATGATAAAGGTCTGAACTTGTGATCATGGTTATGAAATGGAAGGTGACCCAGATGAGATAAAGTTGTGAAGATGAAAACCCAGGTGGGGTTTGGGGAGATTGTGGGTGAATCTTGGTTAAAAGGAATGATGAAATCTTTTGGGTTTGGTTTGAAGGGGAGTGTAAAGATGAGGAGGATAGTAGAGAAGTGATGTGTTGTATTTATGGGGGTTAATGGGGGACAGGAGAGTAAAAGATTATGTCTTTTGAGGAGGATCTAAACCCATAGGACAAATATTATGTGAAAGATATTGACCATGCAGGAACCAAGCATGTCACACTATATTATATTTTATGTGAGATGTGTAAATTATATTTATTATTAATCTATGAGCTATATATTTTTAAAATTTTACATCACATATTCACTTCATTGTTTAATTTCAACTGTTCATGGGCCGATCCTTGTGTATGATAAATAAATCATATGTTTTAGTTATGCAATCAATGCCAATAGGCATGGCATATTCACTGTATTTTTTGGTGTACCTTACATTATTTAATACATGAAGTTTACACAAATACTATTTTCTGAATCGTATAAAACACAATGGATGAAGAATTTGATAGGAATGTATAGGTATACTATCGATGGCGTTAAACCAAACATATTGAAAAGATGCACGCTCACAAATCAATCATGCGAGTGTGTTGTGTAACGCTTAACTTCCAGCTAATCAAAAGTTCAAAAGAGTGGAAGAAAATTATTGGTGCAGTTCTAATGGTAGCAGCTTGGGAGATTTGGAAGGCGAGAAACGAAAGCACTTTCAACAATCATCACACTCACTTCAATAGCACGGCGGAGCTTATCAAAGAGAACTCGTATCGGCTGTGGATAACGAGTAGATCTAAATTTTGTAATATTGATTGGAGTAGATGGTCCGACTTTAACATTCGTGATGTAATTGTATAACTTTCGGGTTTCAATTTCTCGCTGGCTCGGTTTCTATTTTTTTAATAGAAGTTTCATCGCCTTTTCGAGATTTACATGCCACCCTTTACCATTGAGATAGCATATTAATATTGAGAATGATGGTCAAACATCATATTATACTCTTAATAGTGTCTTACATGCTGATATATTTTCATTGTCTTATATAGCTACCCATGTAAAGAGTAACTAGATATTAATATATACTTAAAACTATTTATTTTTCAAATCTTTATTGTAAAAAGATAGCAGTTTGTTCTAACCAGTTTGCTAGCAAATGATGATAGTCTTACTTACATGGCTCTCTTAGGACATAACAAATTAGGGGCCATTGTACCATGTAGACTTTACTCTGATAAGTTGCTTTCCTCCATTATTTTATTTGCAATGAATTAGGGGGCCATTGTAGCTGTAAAATATTCTACTTTCTTCAACTTTAGGAAATGATAAATGAGCAATAAATTGATTATAAAAGTTTTCTTTTAGACCGGAGGGTATGGAGAGCCTCATCCCCAAGGGGATGGGCCGCTACGTCACCGTCACATAACCGGGGCTTGAAGGGGATGGATCTAGGGGGTGGGGGATGAACCCCTTTATATATATATATATATGTATGTATGTATAGCTCTGTGTGTGTGAGGAGAGAGAATTTAGCCCCGTCGAGAACGGCTTGTGGGAGACGGATGGGACGAGCCGGCCCTATGGGGGGCTGTGTGGGGGTCCGGCGCCGGGCCAGGCCGGACCTAAACCGGCCCCCATACCTTCCAGCCTTAGTGGAAATCTTTTAGTTAAATACCCAATTTTAAAGCACAACATAGATAGAGAAAAATAGCACTATAATAATTTAGTGACTTGTTAAATCATAAATTGTATTGACCGTTATGGTAATAATGGTGTACAATGTGGACCGGGGAAGCTGAAAATCCTTGATGCTTCGAATTTTTGTTTGGTTATACCACTCTTTTACTTTTCGTATCAGGGTTCGCTCCACTAATAATGAAATTTCATCACTCACAACATCCAATCAAGTTCTGCCACGTCATCGAGCTTTATTCCATTACTAGTAATGAATTTTACTAGGGGTGCCCATCACGTTTAATATACGACTCGTCACGTTTAAGTTTTGAAGCCGCGAGTTTTTCTCTTCTTTCTTTGGATTCGGCCATTTCCACCAATTTAGCCGCTTTATATTCGGTGATGGACTCCGCCACCGCTTCCTTTCCTCTACTTGACGAATCACCACTTTTCCTGTGGCGCGGCCTTGTGGGTGTATCATCTTGATCGGGTTCGTCATCGGGTTGATCGTTCAAATTCATTTCGGGCATGTTGCCGGACTCGGAAGTAGTGTACTTCCCGGATTCGGAAGTTTTTGATCTTTTGAGACCTCCTCTTCTCCTTGGAGCCATTGGCACATCCATGTTGACCAACGCAACCGGTACCCACTTCGGGTGATGTCTCGGAACCTCCCATGCCGCCATGTGTGGAAAAGTTTTATATAGTTGTATGTCCGGCCATACTCTTCTAAGGCATTTTTTATGATAGTTGCCTCGCTCGCTCCGCTTTTTGGATTTCAGGTCTACAAAAAATACCAAAAAAAAAACTATTTTATAAAAATTATAAAAAAATTGTTTTCTGTTTTAAAAATACAAACAACTATTTTCTTTTTAAAAATTATAAAAAAACTGTTTTCTGTTTTAAAAAATATAAAAAAAAAACTGTTTTCTGTTAAAAAAGATAAAAACAGTTTTCTGTTTAAAAAAAAATAAAAAAAACTGTTTTCTGTTTTAAAAATATAAAAAAAATGTCTTCTATTTAAAAATTAAAAAAATTGTTTTCTGTTTTAAAAATATAAAAAAACAGTTGTCTGTTTAAAAATTATAAAAAAACGGTTTTCTGTTTAAAAAAAAAAAAAAAAAACAGTTTCGGTTTTAAAAAATAAAAAAAAAAACTTATAGAGATAAGTTAAAAAAAACGTACCAATTGAATGAAGAAAGCGTTAAATTTACTCATTTTTCGGTTCAAATCTCCCCACTTCGAAGTCATTTGATCTATGTTTCGTTCGGTCGAACCATAAAGTTTGGCAAAATGAGATATAACTCGTCTCCAAAACAAGTCTCTTCGTTGATCATTCGAATGTTTTTTTTTTGTTTTCAGAGGTGTGCAGGTATGCCTTGACCAAGACGACATCCTCCTCGCTCCTACAAGCTCT
Source organism: Helianthus tuberosus (assembly GCA_030545235.1). Lineage (NCBI taxonomy): Eukaryota > Viridiplantae > Streptophyta > Magnoliopsida > Asterales > Asteraceae > Helianthus > Helianthus tuberosus. Next base: position 120,195,083 of record CM060390.1, on the reverse strand, counting down.
CCGAGTGGATGTTGGGACGATTTCAACTTCTTGATCGTCTTCTTCTTCTTCTTCTTGAACCGGTTCACTATCGTCATCGTCATCAAGTTGTTGTTGTGGTTCGCGGTATGCACGGGCGAATTGGTGGATGAGATTGTTATCTTCTAGTAGGTCGAGGTTGAAATGGTGGGTTTTAAACGGTTGTGTTTAGGTTGAAATGGTGGATGAAATGTTGGTTTTGATATGGTTGGATTTGAAATGGTGGAAATTGTTGGGTTTGAAAGGGTTGGTTGGGAAATGGTTGGGTTTGAAATGGTGGGATTTGTTGATACACTTTCTACTTACGACACGTGAAGACTTTGAAGATCCTCCGACGTGGAAGACATCGAAGTTGAACCTCACGAGTAGCGTCCAAGGGGGAGTTTGTTGATACATATTTTGTGGACACGACTCGGCTCGGTTCAACTCAGCTCAGTTCGACTTGGTTTCGACTCGAAGACACGAAGATCGAGACAAAGCTACAGTGTTGTTGCACTTGTGTCTGTACTTTGTCTGTATTTTGTCATGATACCAAACGATGTCTTATGTTAGGTTTGTTTATATGTGCGTTCGATGTAAGTTTGACCAAGTCAACTATCCTCCGGTTTGACTTGGCCAAACAGTTAGCACATATGTTGTAACATGTTTGTGTCGAAGGATGTCATCGAAGGATGGTTTGTATCCTTCGATGACCTCGAAAGATCAACCTTCGATGGATAGACCTCGAAGGATATCATCCTTCGAGGTATGTATGGATCTTTCGGTAGGTTTCTGTTCGACAGATGATCTTTCGATCAGTCTGCCTGATCCTTCGACCAGATTACCTTATCCTTCGACCATAGCTGCTGTGTTGAGTATATATACTCATGTAGTGTGTTGTGTTCATAGAGAGAACATTGAGAGACACAAGTGAGGAAAGGAGAACATACAGAACGCTGAGAGCATTCTGTTAACAGCACACACACACTCACGAGAGTTTGAGAGAGTTTATAGAGTACATCTGTAAACATTGAGCTTGTAACTGTACCTTTCATTCGTATTAATACAAGTGGTGTTAATCGGTGAATCTTGTGTGTCGTGCATTTGCGTGTTCTTGTTCATCTCCTTCTCTCGATCTCGGTTTGCATGCTAGCTTGGATTCCGCACTCGCTAGTGTGTTAGACATAACAAGGATAAGGTTTGACCTCATCCGAGAGGGACCTACAAGTGGTATCAGAGCCGTGGCTCTTTTCCTTGTTAAAAACCGGGTTTGTACAAGACTTTGGAAGTGTTTGGACAAAACTCACTTGGTTTAGCACCCGTTTTTAGTGTGTTTCTTGCATTTTTAGCCTTAAAAACGTGTTCTATACTAACCGGGTGTGTTAAGGGAAGGTTTGGGTAACTTAAAATCTTGTTCTAAAAAGGTTTGGTAATTTCCGGCCATAATTCCGGTTAACTCCGGTATCGGTTTCTGGATAAGGAACTTTCTTTTTGGGCAATATTTCAAAAGTCAAATCTGAGTTGGTGAAAAGTTGGGTCTGAACATACCTTCTGCCGAAAGTTGTGCACCAACCCATCACCTTTCTCACCAACCTGTCAACTTTGTGTCAGTGTGTCAGAGCTCATCGAAAGATATCCTTCGAAGTCGAAAGATCATCTTTCGATCAAGGAGGTTTGACAGATACTCATCCTTCGAACATCTTTCGAAGTCAGTGAGTTATCTTTCGAGCCAAGGAATCTTTTCGAAGGATATATTGTTCGAGCTACTGTTACATTTCGAAAGATAAGGATCCTTCGTCTTGGAGAATCTTTCGAAGTCATTGTTCGAAATTCAACAGTGATCTTTCGAACACTGTTGATCCTTCGAACAAGTGTCTATCTTTCGAACAAGTGTTTATCTTTCGATCCTTATTTGTTTAAGATTAACAGTTGTGTTTTTCAGTTGTGTTTTTCAGGTCTTTCGATCCTTGATCTTTCGGCTGTTTGTTTCTCTTCAACATTTTAACATAGTTTGTGAAAATTAATTTTTCAAATTTTAAATCAATTTTCACTTAATATATTAATTTTTATAAAATGGGAACAAACGGTCAGTGGGATCCATCCGCGTGGACTACAACAACTTTGACTCCACAATCATCAGCTACGCAATCATCAGTCACGCAATCTGCGTCAGAGTTCAACAAAACTGCATGGATGCAGGCTATTGCCCCACCTCAAGCTGCAATGATAACTGCAAATCAATGGGCATTGGTCACAAATCAAAGCAGCAGCATTCAAGCAATGATGCAGAACGACAGTGAAACTGGTACAAGCACAAAACCGCCAAAGCTAAATCACATCAATGATTGGGGATGGTGGAAAGAAAGGCTGAGAACTTATGTTCAGGGGCAAGGTCAAGATCTATGGATGTGTTTCTTCACTCCATTTGAAAACGAGTTGGAAGTTGCAGGATCAAATCCAGAAACTTACAGCACAATGTCTGATGATGATAAGAAGAAATTTGAGTTGGAAAAGAAAGCATTCATGATTCTCACGCAAGCTCTTCACAGAGACATATACCACCAGTTTGTTTACTGCATGACTACTAAAAGCTTGTGGGATATGCTCACGTTACGATGTGAAGGAAATGCTCAGTCTAGGAAGATCAAGCAAGAATTGCTGAAGAAAGAGTTTGAAGGTTTCACGTGTATGGAGAACGAGGGTTTGGCAGAATTATCTACAAGATTCCATCATCTGTTGAGTGAAATGTTTGCCTTCAGAGTCACTGCCACTCCACAAGAAATGGTGAAGAGATTTGCTGATAGCTTACCAGCAAAATGGAGCGGTTATCTTGAGATTCTCAAAGAAAACGGTGTTCTGGACACAATCACCGTTTATGAGCTAATCCAGAAATTGGAGAACAAAGATGTAGAAGAAAAGCTAAAGGCAAAAAGAACAATAACTCCTCAGAATCCAGAGATGTATTTTGGGATTGCAGGTGGCATTAGTGGAGAAAAGCCAGCCTCTCAGCATGCTAAGCTTCAAACAGCTTTCATCTCTAACACCGGACCTTCCACAACGAATCAGTTTGATCCTTCAGCATACACGATGATGTATTCAAGACCAGATTCTTCTTCTCAACAACAACAGACAGCTCAGCAATTCGCACCACCGCCTTTCTTAGATCCAAGCAGAGCTCAGCAGCAACAACCGCAACAACAAGGGTTTTATGGAAGTTCTTCAAGCTTTCAAGCTACTTCTAATCCGAACACTGTCAGATTGGACACTTCCAACTTTTCAAAAGTCAGTGTTGAGATAGCCAAGGAGCATATGGAGATGTTGAACACCTTGGTTAGTGCTTACTGTGGGTTGGTTGCAGGTCAGATTGGAAATATCAATCTAACCAATGAAGATTATCAGCAAGTTGATAAAGAAGAGTTTGAGATGATGGATATCAAATGGGCTCTTGCTAGTGCTATTCGAAGAACAAAAGAGTTCATGGAAAGGACGGGGAGAACCAACTTGGAAAGCAACAACAACACCAAGTATGGTTTTGATAAGAATGCTGTCACCTGCTTCAACTGTGGTGAAAAGGGTCATTTCAAGCGGGAATGTCAGAAGCCATCTAAGCAAGGCAATCAGAATCCTTTCAGGAATCAAAGACAGCCTCAACAACAACAGAACAACAATTCTGACAGATCAATAGTACCCGTTGGAGGAAATGCATCTGGATCCACAAACACTAATCCCCACAGAGGATTGGTTGTTCAAGCTGATGAAATTTGCAACTGGAATATTCAGCTTGGAGAAGGAGGAAATGGTGGAACAGCATGTTATGCTAAAGTGGTTGAGAAGGTTGTAGAACCCGCGTCTGCTGGTGAATCTTCAGAAGATGAAGATAGTTCGGGTTATAGTGGGAGCATGGATGGAGAATCACTTGATGCTGGTGATTTATCAAGTGATGCTTTAGACTTGGAGGTTGATGAGCTCATGGCTGACGCTGAAGCATTATGCAAGAGGAGATCTATTCTTTGCCAGAAATCTGCTGGAACTTCCGAGAAGCTTTCTCAATTTTTCTCTGAAGATGGATCTTTTTCTTTTCATACAGCCTTTATGGCTCACGTAGAAGGTCAAACCTCTCAGGTATGTGATACTAACTCTGACTCTAATTCTGCTTCCACTGAATGTGCAAAGTGTTTAGAATATGCAGAAAAGGAAATTCAGTTTGAAATCACACACAAACACAATCAAGAATTGATTGTAGATCTTTCTAAAGCAACCGAAGCTAACTTGTTTTTAACCAGAAATGAAAAGGAGTTTAAAGCAACAATTGCGTCATTAAAACATGATGTTTCTGAATTACAAAAGGCTGTTTTGAGAAAACAACATGCTAACAATAATCTAATTGACACAATTGAAAAGCAAATGGTAGAGTTAGCAACAGCTCGATGTGAATGTGAGACAATTAAGCAGAAATTGGAAAGCTATTCCAATTCCCGCTATGTTTTGGATCACATTATTGATGTTCAAAAGAAAAAGGGGGATAAGAAGTGTATGGGATTCAAATCATATCCTCCTCCAATGAATCACAATTACTCCAAATTGCCTGATGACGAGGATATGCCCCGTTTTGAACCCACTGTGCCACTCGGTCTAGATGACTTTGCAGCAGGCCTCGGGTTCACAACTGGTACATCATCCTCGGGTCAATCAGAGTCTGAGAATGTGACAGATTCATCGTGTGTTAAGGAACAGAGTCCTCCCATTGTTGAGGATACTGATTCTTCGGATGATGAATCTGATTCATCGGATGATGAATCTAAAGAAATTGTGAAACAGCAGTCTAACTCGGTTACAACAGATATTCCAATCGAGAATCACATCTTGTGTGATCCACCAGTAAAACCGAGTAAGACTGAAATGTCAAAAGCAATGGAGTCCCTTGTATCTAGCTGTGAAGGGAATAACTTGTTGTACACGCTCAAAGGAGATAGCAAAATCTACTCTAACAAAGATTTTCCAATTAAAAATGTAAATCAAGATTTAATTGAGCAAATTTTTGAAGGATGTATTGATAAGTTTTTGGGGAACAAAAGTGACAAAGTTACCGTCACTCAATGTGATCCAATTCCGTGTAAACAAATTAGAAAACAATACGGAAACCAAAAACTACCAATTGAGCGAACACAACAAGTTAATTCCGGAAAAGGTAAGGTACAGGGAAAGAAGGCTCAGAACAAGAATGTTCAAGCACCTAAAGTTCAGCAGCCTAAGACTGAACAACCAAAGGTTCAACAACCTAAAATTGAACAGTCTAAGGCTACTCAACCTAAGGCTGCACAACCTAAAATTCAACAATCAAAGGTTGAGCAACCTAAGGTTCAACAACGAAAGGTGCAAAACAAAAGAGCTCCTGTTAAGAAACGAGAACCGAAATGAACTTTGTTGGATCCACGGGTTCTGACAAACTTGAAACATTTCAGGATAAATCTAACATTGATTTTATAAAACAAGTTAGAATTTTAAAACGAAATGATCAGAATAATTACACCCAACACACCAACGGATGTGATTTAGGTCCAAGCACGTCTACATCACAAAGTTCATGGTCTGGTTCTCAGTCTGGTCATCAACATGTTTCTCCGAAGTTTGTAGAGCGGAGAACATGTTTTGAATGTGGGACAGTTGGGCATATTGTAAGATATTGCCCACACGTGCAAAAGCTGAAGTCAACAATGAGTGCTCCCCAAGAAATCGATTACCGAAAACGATCAGTTTCCCCGAAACAAGACCCACGTGTCTTGAAAGAAAGGGAAAAGAAGTTAAAGCAAAAGAATCAAAAGGTAATTGAAAAGGCCTTAAAATCAGAGGTCAAAGAAGAAAAACCTGTACAAGCAAAATCTGAAACTGTAAAACCAGTAAATGCTAAAACAAGAAATTCAAATACTGGTAAAGGACAAACAGCTTGGAAGCAAAAACAGGTAATTCAATCAGGGGGAGCACCACAGGTTCTGTTTCCTAATCATCAAGTGATTGAAATCACTTTCCTTGATGATCAAGGATGACCCAAGTCCACAAAGGCTTGGGTCCCCCTCTCAAACTGATAAGTTAATTGCATGTGCAGGCAGCTCCAGGAGGAACTATTAATAGTCATTGGATTGTTGATAGTGGGGCTTCCAGGCACATGACGGGCGACTATCGTCTTCTTTTCGATGTGCGAAGTATAAGAGGAGGATATGTTGCGTTTGCTGGAGACAAAGGAGGGTATATCACCGGCGAGGGAATGATCTCAAATGGAATTGTGAATTTCGACAAAATCAATTATGTGCAACAGTTGGATCACAATCTCCTGAGTGTTTCTCAGATCTGCGACAAGAAGTTCACCGTGCATTTTGATGATGCCGGTTGTTATGTGCTGAAGCCAGGATTCAAGATTCCCGCAGAATGGATTCTCTTATCAGCACCAAGAGTTAATGATTTGTATGTCCTTGATATGAGCCAAGCAATAACCCAGTCCAAACAAGTTACTTGCTTTATTTCAAAAGCCACTGAAAAGGAGACGATCTCTTGGCACAGACGGATGGGTCATATTCACCTCAGAAAAATGAATCACCTTGTCAAAAACAATCTGGTGAGAGGTGTCAATGTGAAGAATTTTCAACTTCAAGATGTCTGTGTGCCGTGTCAGAAAGGGAAGCAAATCAAGAAATCACATCCATTGAAAAAGGTTAACACTGTAAACATGCCACTCGAACGTCTGCATATGGACCTTTTCGGCCCAGTCAAACACAAGAGTGTGCACGGGGAGGTTTTCTGCTTGGTAGTTACTGATGACTATTCAAGATTTTCATGGGTTGACTTCATGGTTCACAAGAGTGAGACTTCAGAAATTCTAAAGAATTTGATCACCTTGTTGGAAAATCTTTATAATCTAAAGGTGAGGCGAATTCGAAGCGACAACGGAACCGAGTTCAAAAACAGGGTTATGGATGAATTTTGCGCTGCAAAAGGAATCCTTCATGAATACAGCTCTCGGTACACGCCACAACAAAATGGAGTCGCTGAAAGAAAGAACAGAACCTTAATTGAGACTGCAAGAACCATGTTGGTTGAGTCTCAGCTTCCAGTTCGATTCTGGACTGAAGCTGTTGCCTCGGCCTGCTACACGTTAAACAGGGTTCTCACAGTGAAAAGACATGGCAAAACATGCTTCGAACTCCTACACAAGAAGACTCCTGACTTGGAATATCTAGAGCCTTTTGGTGCACCATGTACCATGATTGAGCCTGACGGGAAGTTTGGTGCCAAAGCTATCGAAGGTTACTTCCTTGGGTATGCTACTCCTAATCTGCGAGTATGGAACCTGACTACCAAGAAGATTGAAGAATGGGGTGAAGTAAGAGTTCAAAGATATTCTAATCCACCGAAGCCTTTTGGAGATCCATGGATGTTCGATTATGATGGTCTTTTCGACTCATTCAATCTGCCGACATTTGATGATGACAATGCAATTGCTCAAATGTTGTCTGAAAGCGAGAATGCGACTGGCTCTCAGTTAGCTCGCCCAATCATTGTTGACTCACAAGCATCTTCTTCTGTCAACAATCTCGCTTCAAATGAGGTGTTTAATGATGCTGTTGACTACAATTTGTCATCGGAAGATGAGGAGTATGTTGATGCAAATGATGGTGAAGCCCGGGGTCCGGTTCAAGGTACTTCAGAAGCAACGGATCCAGTGTCTGCGCCAATTGTCCAAGAAGAAAATGCATCATCTTCTACAACTCAACAGCTTCAGAATGATATCGGGAATTTAAATATCAATAACTTGAGGACCAATGTTGACATTCCTCTAGTACCTGAAACCCGAATTCATAACATTCATCCTCAGCAGAATATTATAGGTGATGTTCTCAGTGGTGTAAGGACAAGAAATCAAATCAGAAATAACGAAAATGCTGGCTTGTATGCTGAGATACGAGAATCGGGACAACAAAATGATTGGTCTTTCGCCTGCTATGTTAGCCAAGAAGAGCCTAGATCTTGGAAGGATGCATTGAAAGATGATTCCTGGGTGGAAGCCATGCAAGAAGAACTTCAGCAGTTCGAGAAGTTGGGCGTATGGAAATTGGTTGATAGGCCCGACAACTACAAGAAGATCGGAACTCGTTGGGTGTTTAAGTGCAAGAAGGACGACCGTGGAATTGTTGTCCGAAACAAAGCAAGGTTAGTTGTTCAAGGCTTCAGTCAGATCGAAGGTATTGACTACAATGAAGTGTATGCACCTGTTGCTCGTCTGGAGGCTATTAGAATCTTTCTAGCCTACGCATCCTTCAAGAAATTCAAGGTGTACCAGATGGATGTTAAAAGTGCTTTTCTACACGGAGTAGTCGAAGAGGAAGTATATGTCGAGCAACCACCGGGGTTTGAAGATCCATTACATCCTGACAGAGTTTTATTACTTAACAAAGCGTTATATGGTCTTCATCAAGCACCTCGGGCCTGGTATGAGACACTGTCTACCTACCTGCTGAGCAATGGGTTTAGACGGGGTTTGATCGATTGTACCCTCTTCATCAAGGAAAAAGGTGAAGATCTTCTGTTGGTACAGGTGTATGTCGATGACATTATCTTTGGTTCTACCGATGATAAGTTATGCAAGGAATTTGAAAAGGTGATGCAAGATCGATTCGAGATGAGTGTGATGGGTGAAATGACGTTCTTCTTGGGTTTGCAAGTTAATCAATCCGAATCTGGAATCTTTATCCATCAAACCAAGTACGTCGGAGACATCTTGAGCCGGTTCCAGATGTCCGATTCGAAGCCAATTTCTACTCCTCTTCCGCAGAATCACGGGATTACTCCGGATGAAAAAGGGGATGCTGTGGATTCTTCACTTTATCGTGCTATGATTGGATCCTTAATGTATCTCACCGCATCAAGACCCGACATTATGTATCCAACTTGTCTTCTCGCTAGGTACCAAGCGAATCCGAAGGTCTCTCACTATGCTGCTGTCAAAAGGATTTTTCGTTATCTGAAGGGTTGCCCTGACACCGGGTTATGGTACCCTAAGGATGATAACTTCGATCTCAAGGCTTACAGTGATTCTGATTTCGGCGGCTGCAAGAAAGATGGCAAATCAACTACAGCAGGATGTCAGTTCTTAGGTAATCGCCTAGTCACTTGGCAGTGCAAGAAGCAGACATGTGTGGCTACGTCTACATGTGAAGCGGAATACATTGCTGCGTCTAGTTGCTGCTCCCAGGTTCTATGGATCCAACAACAGATGCGGGACTACGGTTTTGAATTCCTAACTACTCCTATTTATGTTGATAATGAAGCTGCTTTACAGATCACTAGAAATCCTGTACAGCACTAAAAAACGAAGCACATCGATATTAAATATCACTTCATACGTGATTGCTTTGAAAAGAGACTTATCGATGTGGTTCACATTCATACCGATCACCAACGTGCCGACCTTTTTACCAAAGCATTTGATAAATCAAGATTTGATTATTTACTTTTGGTAAACGGCATAAAGGTGAAGCAAGAGTAACCGACATCAGGAAATCATTTTTGTAAATATTTTTCTAAAACCAAAAATCCAAAAATATGTTCTTACTTTATTTTATTTTTGAATTTTAGGGGGAGAAAGTTTCAAGAAAAATACAAAAACATTGAAAAACCACAAAAATACAAAAATATGTCTTTACTTTATTTACTTTCTGCATTTAAGGGGGAGAAAATTCAGAAAAACACAAAAACAATAGAAAAACAAAAATGAGTTTCCTGGCGAGAAAAAGAGAAAATGATAGTACATCAGTGGTCTGTCTAAACCTCTTTAAACCTTAAATGAAAAAGCGATAAGCAGCTCTATATAAGATGTATCGGTAGGCTCACAATCATTTTAAAGTGTGCAGGGTGATATAAACTTAAATCCGACTGAAGACCAGGTGGGAACCATTCATTGGCATATGGTCTTAGTACCGAAATTTCGTTTGAGAGATTGCCGAGGTTCTGAGATATTCGGTCTTTATGCTGCTTATCATCTGGGTATCATGGTTGTATCTTTTACCGAAAAATAACGGGGACGCAAGTCTAGATCTTCCATGATGCCATACATACGTGTACATACTGCATACGACCTCAATAAGTGATCAACAATCACATGTCCCTCAAAATAAGTGATAATATATCACATTTATCCGGGAGTCAAGTTCGTCTCTCTGCTGTACGAAAGTACTGACCTGTTCACGGACTTGCTCCTGTGCCCTCATGCATCGAAAATCAAGTTCCTCATCAATAAGTGATTCTATCACATAGGGCTTGTTTTCAATCAAAATAAGTGAGAATCTCACATCATATACGGTCAAACAGATGATAATCGGTATACTCACCGGTAAGATGAACCCTCGTGCATACCTTGATACGGGAATGTGTCGTGATGTGGATGAACACCGGTCGGTAAGTATAAATCATACCTTAACGTATCCCCTCGCCATGATTACAAATGATAAGTTGAGTTTATGTGGACAACAATACCGATAATCGTTATAGGATGCTTATCTTAATGTTAACTAATAGAACAACAAGAGCGTTTTGACATGACCGTACACTGATATGATTCTCTTACCCTCGAAACTCGCAAAAAGAATGTCTGTAGATATTTATTTACTATTTTCAGTTTATGATTCTTGTGTATATTTATTTATTGTTTTCCGTCTTTACAAATGAAAAATTCCAAAAAGATTTTAGGTGTGTTTTAATATAAACTTTATAAAATCCAAAAAGATTTTGCTTCTAGTTTATTTTTGATTGACTGATGTTGGAACTCGAGTCTATCCTACCCAAAATCCTGATCGTAAGCCGGAAAACAATTGCATCTTCATAAACTGTCGAAGTTAACAAGTTTTGAAAGTTAAAGGATTAAAATTGAATATTTTTCTAAACTTTCAAAATGTTGTCGGATGGTGTTTGATTGAGATTTGATCTCATATGTGTCTTTTGTTTAAATGTTAACTATATTCCAAGCGGTTGTTCTCATTATGCGTTTAGCTTTCTTGCATGTGCAGATGCTAAAGGCGAGGAGAACATGTTCAATGACAAGCTTTGGAATGAAGACACGAAGTGGAGGCACTCAAAGGATAAAATGATCGAGTTGCCGCTGACCCTTCATCAACACCACAAGGATCTGAAGATTTGACAAGTCAAAATATTCACGAACATGACTCAATGGAGAGTTCAATCTAAGGGGGAGTTTATTGACACACTTCCTAAATGAAAAGGGGAGTTTGTTGATACACTTTCTACTTACGACACGTGAAGACTTTGAAGATCCTCCGACGTGGAAGACATCGAAGTTGAACCTCACGAGTAGCGTCCAATGGGGAGTTTGTTGATACACTTTCTACTTACGACACGTGAAGACTTTGAAGATCCTCCGACGTGGAAGACATCGAAGTTGAACCTCACGAGTAGCGTCCAAGGGGGAGTTTGTTGATACATATTTTGTGGACACGACTCGGCTCGGTTCAACTCAGCTCAGTTCGACTTGGTTTCGACTCGAAGACACGAAGATCGAGACAAAGCTACAGTGTTGTTGCACTTGTGTCTGTACTTTGTCTGTATTTTGTCATGATACCAAACGATGTCTTATGTTAGGTTTGTTTATATGTGCGTTCGATGTAAGTTTGACCAAGTCAACCATCCTCCGGTTTGACTTGGCCAAACAGTTAGCACATATGTTGTAACATGTTTGTGTCGAAGGATGTCATCGAAGGATGGTTTGTATCCTTCGATGACCTCGAAAGATCAACCTTCGATGGATAGACCTCGAAGGATATCATCCTTCGAGGTATGTATGGATCTTTCGGTAGGTTTCTGTTCGACAGATGATCTTTCGATCAGTCTGCCTGATCCTTCGACCAGATTACCTTATCCTTCGACCATAGCTGCTGTGTTGAGTATATATACTCATGTAGTGTGTTGTGTTCATAGAGAGAACATTGAGAGACACAAGTGAGGAAAGGAGAACATACAGAACGCTGAGAGCATTCTGTTAACAGCACACACACACTCACGAGAGTTTGAGAGAGTTTATAGAGTACATCTGTAAACATTGAGCTTGTAACTGTACCTTTCATTCGTATTAATACAAGTGGTGTTAATCGGTGAATCTTGTGTGTCGTGCATTTGCGTGTTCTTGTTCATCTCCTTCTCTCGATCTCGGTTTGCATGCTAGCTTGGATTCCGCACTCGCTAGTGTGTTAGACATAACAAGGATAAGGTTTGACCTCATCCGAGAGGGACCTACAGGATTAGGTCGGGTTCGTCTTGCAACCGAAATCTCGCCGGCTCGCCAAGATTAGCTTGAACCTTTGGCCTTACGAGTTTTTTCTTCGAATCCGAACCTCGTTAGCTTGAACCTTCCATTTTGGGTTGAAATGAATTTTTTTGTAGTTTGAAAGATTGTATTTTTTGTGTTTGAATGATTGTATTTTTTGATATTTTGAAAGATTATATTGTGTGTATATATATAGCAGAATACTTCCCAAACGGTCATATCCTCAAACCAGCGGTCATATTCAACGTTCAAAAGTTGGAATTTAACGCGTGATGATGAGCACGCGTCATCAGTTCAACGCGTGGAACAAAGGGATGGCGGCGGTGTATAACGGGTGACCATGCGTGGTGGGCTGGCCATCACGTGGCTCCCCGACCAATGTTGTAGAAGGCGCTAGGCGCTAGTCGGGCGGTGAGGTACCGCCTAGGGATTAATCGGGATTAATCAGGATTAATCGGGATTAATTGGAATGGGATTTTTATATGTATTTTTTCAAAATTATATATATATATATATACCCAATAATATAAAAATAATACTTCAAAATTCACATAAATACTTCAAGTTTCAGATAGTATGGTTCGATTTTGACCAATTTTGACCGCCTAGGACCGATTTTGACCGATTAATCCGATTTTTGACCGCCTAGGACCGCCTGGTACCGCCTTTGACCGACTTTGACCATGGCCGATTAATTGACCGACTAGCTCAAAATTAGGCAGTAAGTGGCCGCCTAGCGCCTAGGCGCCGATTAATCGGCCGCCTAGGCCGATTTCTGCAACACTGGCCCCGACCGTCCTTAGGCTTTCTTAGTATTCTTATACGAGTGATTAAAAAAGAGTTATTGGAATAAAATAACCTTAATTTTCACCATTTGGTCGAAAGCATTCATAACATACGAATTGTACCACGCCACTTCTAACTTTCAACTTATTTTTCTATGACACTCCTAAATTAATTGAACCCTAACCAAGTTAGCTGACGTTAGATGACACGTCACTAAACAAGTGCCACATCATCAAAAGTTACGCCAGACGCCACGTCAGATGTCACGTCACTAAATAATTGTCACATCAGATGCCATATCATTAAATAAAGGCCATGTTAGATGCCACATCACTAAACAAATGTCACATCAGCAAAAAAACTAATTGGGTTAGGGTTCAGTTAGTTTGGTAGTGCAAAAGGAAAATAAGTATAAAGTTGGGAATGACATTGTACAATTCGTAAGTTAAAAGTGCTATCAGCCAAATAATGAAAATTGAGGTTATTTAAATCCAATAATCAATTAAAAGATTAAAACTGCTTACAATAATGTAATGAAATACCGAATGATCGATATCTTCTATTGTCACAACTTAAATAGCGGCCTGCTTGAAAATCCCACTTTTATTTCATATTTTGACAAAAAAAAAAAATAAACAAAAGAGTAAACTGCCATTTTGGTCCCTAAGATTTGGTCACTTTTGTCATTTTAGTCCAAAACTCAAATCTTTTGCATCTGGGTCCCTGTGGTTTCAGTTTTATTGCCATTTTGGTCCAAAAGCAAAGTCAGCTCAGATTTCTAAAAAAAACATGGTTTTTGTCCTTTTCCTCAGTTTAGCGAAGGGCTCTGTTATCAAACACCTGCAAAACACCATGTCAACCAAGATACGTATCCACCACGCACCGCAGGGATCGGAGTATCGTATCATAACCGTCGTGGCGGATTCTTTAATAACCAAAACGATGTCGTTTGATGAAGAATGTGATGAGGAAACTAATAATGATAATAATGAGTATACTGAGGTTTCGGATGCACAAGAGGCGTTGGTTAGGGTTTTTGAGAGGATTTTAAGTGTTGCTGCTGAAACAGATGGGTTGTTGATGAATAAGATGGTTGTTGGGTGTGTGATTGGGAAAGGTGGGAAAGTTGTGGAGAAGATTAAGAGGGATACTGGCTGTAATATTAGGGTTTTAAGTCTAGAAAGATTGCCCGGTTGCGTGAAATCGGTCGATGAAATGATTGTATGTTAGTATGTTGAAATTGTTTTCATCTGTTTGAGTTTTATGTTTTTAACTGTTATTTTTTTTTCATTCCAAGTGTTTGATTAAATGTCACAACCAGTAGGGAGGGTTAGTTTGAGGGTGTTTAGAGAGAGAGAGAGAGTGTGTGTGGAGAGTTTGAGGGGTGTTTATATAATTTTTTTATATAATGACCATTTTGTCCCTGAGGAAAAAGACAAAATAGCATAATTTAATTTGAGAAAGAGTAAACTGTCAAAATGGTCCCTGAGCTTTGGTCACTTTTGCCACTTTAGTCCAAAACTCAAACTTTTTGAATCTGAGTCCCTGTGGTTTCAATTTTGTTGCCATTTTCATCCAAAATAAAAAACTGGTCAGATATTTAAGTTAACATCCAGTTTTTTTTGTCTTTTTCCTTTCTTTTAATGAAAGGCAAAATGGTTTTTTAACGTTTTATTATAACAAATTAAAAAAATCTGACCATTTTTTCCTTCATTAAAAGGGAAGAAAAGGACAAAACAAAACTGGATGTTAACTGAAAATTTTGACAAGATTTTGATTTTGGATGAAAATGGCAACAAAATTGAAACCACACGGACCCGAATTCAAAAGGTTTGAGTTTTGGACTAAAGTGGCAAGAGTGATCAAACCTCAGGGACCATTTTGGCAGTTTACTCTTTGAGAAATATGACCTGATTTCACTTTTGGACCAAAATGGCAAAAAATGAAACCACAAGGAACCGGATGCAAAAGGTTTGACTTTTGGACTAAAGTGGCAAAAGTGACCAAAACTCAAGGACCAAAATGGTAGTTTACTCTAAACAAAATGAATGAATTTGCCGTCGTTGTTTAACCCTAAATGTGTCATGCCTAGATACACTACTTGCTAAGGCTATTTGGTGAAATTGGGAAATTGTGAGTTTATAACATTAACTACTAAGTATTAAATTGTAGACATATAAGTAATTATATTCTTAATCGTCCATGGCTTTATAGCCTAGTGGCATTTTAGGGGTGGGATAAGGCTTTGGGACCAATAGGTCCTGGGTTCGATTCCCACAATGGGGGTTTTCCCATATTTATTGGGTTTCCTCCTGAATTGGTGTATAGGCATTATGCCTAGTGGAGATGGATATGATCGGGTGGTTCCACTGGTGGCACAATGATACTCTAATGGTCCGTCAGTGATCCAAATTTGCCGTTAAAAAAAATTATATTCTTAATCAAAGTTTCAAAATGACGACACACACTCTATGATTCTATGACATCTAAAACCTATCTAAACACCCACAATGAAATTTCAACCCTCATTAGTTGGTTTAGATGAATTCACCAATACATTGGACCAAAGGCCTCTTGATAAATTCATAGTTAAGTGTCTAATTGGTGGAGGCTGATAATAAATGGGAGTGTGATTGTTTAAATGATAATGATGTTTCGTTTAAAAAATCCATCATTGTATTGATCAGATGTCACACCCCAACCGATGACGGAAATATCGGGGCATGGCACTGAGCGAAACAGATTGTCCAAGAGTTTCCATAACAACTACGATTACCAATTATTTAAGCATCACATCCCATACCATGACATAATAAGTAGCATAGTTATTACAGACAAGTAGTTCTCAAAGACAAGTAAAATACTGTTCCGACAACTCAGATTTAAATTGTTTGTTTCTAGACTCTCACTCCTACTTGATTCCACAAAAGCAGGTAAAGCATAGCATCCTAAACACCTGTCACATACGTTAAAATAGAGTCAATACACATAGTGTAAAGGTGAGCATACAAGTTTAGTAGTAATAGTAGAGTTCGAAAGCGTTTACGCATAACCAGCATGTAACATGTACAATGCGAAGCTAGTAGGTTATCGACAATGAAATATGCACAGACTAGACTGCGAGTTGTAGAATGCGCAAAACATATCACCAATGTGACATGTGAAGAGGTAACCTTAACAACCCCTGTTCACGACAGGTGCTGAGTCCAAACAAATAGTACTATCGTTGCTAAGGCGTCAGGCAACAATCACTGTGTTAACATAACATACAAGCATTCATCGAGTATGTGACACCTGGGTCACTGCGACCATCAAACAAATATCCAAATCAATACAATAATGATATTTGATCCCAATGTTTGTTTATTTATGTTTGAGATTTTGCATGTTTTGATTTTTGTTCAATTTCAAACTCTACATCGCTTTCTGGAGAGTTATACGCAAACTGGTGCGTAAACATAACCAGTTTAATGCGAAAAACACTCCGGAACATCAACATATGCTTAACATACGTTAAATAACCTCTACATAACTTAGAAATAAGTTTTGAAGGCTTTGGTATGGCAAAATCAAGTTTAATCGCTTACAGGGACTAAATTCGACAAACTGCGAAAGTATGATGATTCGTACTGAAATAGACATTTCGGAACATGACCATAAGTTAAACATACCATAAATATCCTTTACATAGCTTAGAAATAGGCTTTGAGGGGTTCGGTGTGCTAAAATAAACTTTTGGGTCATTCAGGGACTAAAAGCGTCAAAAAGTGCACAAGTTTGTATTTTCGCGCATAACTTACATTCTGAATACATCCGGACATCCAAAAATTTATGTAAGCATTAAAATATTTTATTTTAGTGTTTGGCATAAGAAAAATCCATTCGTCGCGCAATTTGTACCGTTTTTGCGTCCGTTACGACTTCCGTCGTAATTAACCGAACAACACAATCGTACGACCAAACGAACCGACATCCGATATATTTTTGAGCATATTTTAAGTTCCCCATACTTTAACTTCATATTAGAGCCTTAAAATGAGGTTAACGGGGCTTAAATACGTCAAAACGCATCAAAAATCAAGTTCGGAGTCACATGGGCCTGTTCTACCATTTTTAAAACTTTGCTGGTCTGCACAAGGCTTACGGACCGTAAGCACTTATCCATACGGTCCGTAAGGACCTCCCAGATCAGCAAAACCAGTTTAACAGCCTGTTAACAGCTGTTAAGCACTCATAACCCACTTGCTAATGGTATTTCCTGATACTAGGGGCTCAAATGGTTTTGTAAAACCATGGGCTTGAGGTGTATGGATGAGATTGAAGCACGGTTTTTTGAGGAACGATCTTAACATGCTTAGCTCGTCACTTTTAGTTTAGTGCTTATATAGGGTCGTAAGGTAATCGATCTAATCAATCGCTTATACTTTCGAACCCGACCCGTTTGGTCGATCTTTAGGATCCGACCAAATGCATTAGGTGACCATAGTGTATAGGGAATAACCTTCCGAGGTTATACCTTATGGTCACGACGTTTAGTTAGTTGTATGATAGGTAGTTTATATGCCTTAGGTAAATGACCAAAATGCCCTTTTTACGCCAAAATTCATTTTAAAGCATATGTAACATAACTTTTGACATCTAAACTGATTTGGAAACAATATTAGACATGTTAAGGCATATATTACTTGTCATAGGACTAGTTAGGCGTTCCGAACGCGTTTTACGCGAACAACGCGTTAAAGTAGCAAAAGCTACCTAAACGGGTCGTAATGGGTCGTAAGCACTTAGGTTAGGTTTCATTTTAGTATGTAGGCTTTGTTAAACCATATTACATGAGTTTCCATACTCGTTTGGTTTACGAACCCTCATTCTATCCGATCCTTCGAATAGGTCCGGTGTATTAACATAGTTACCTATATTAGGTGCCGTTTGATTTCCGTGATCTCTAGCATTGTTTGGTTGTTACGCAAGGACTTCTAGGCAATCTGAAGTGAGTACATAGACCCCTCTTTTACTGTTTTCAAACTGTTTTGGGGTGAAACACATGTCCCTACTTGTTACTTTCGTGCTTTCCTGTTTTCACATCATGTACTTGCTATGCTCATTAGTACATTTATAGTACATGATTTACATTACATTGTTTCGCTATGTATGTTTACTTAGCATACTTAGTACATTGTTTTACTTTACATTTCTGCTATGTGTGTTGACTGAGCATGCTAGCACAATGATTTACATTACATTAGTTGCATATGTTTACTCAACATATGGACACATTGTTTTACATTGCATTTTGTTGCATATGCTCATCCAGCATATGAACACATTATATTACATTTTGAACCGTTTATAACTATTTGACTATGTGAACCGTTGTAACCATTTGACTATGTGGACTGTCGTAACCATTTGACTATGTGAACCGTTATAACCATTTGATTATGTGAACCGTTTGTAACTGCTGAACCGTGTGAACCGTATTTGACCATACATAAACATTTCTACAATTGTTAAACATTACATTTTGGTGGTTGTTTGGGTAAGTGATTTAAGTAACGAGGCGATGTGGTAATACGATAAAAACATGGTGGATACGCCGCTGGTACTTCCTATATATAAGTGCTTTTATGGTATTACATATCGTAGCGTTATTTAAACCATTTCAGTTTAGACATATTACATCTACAACTCATTTTCACATAAACATCGTTTTACAAATAACTTAACTTATACAAACTCATTTTTACTTGGTTATTCGCTTAACCATACATTATTCTTTTATACAAATTATATCATTTGGTTTATTCATCACTTTTCAAATGATTTATGAAAGGAAATACTCAACAAGATTCATGGCTACTTTTTTATTAAACAGTTTCTTTAAACTCAAGTCATGAATCCTATTTTCACAAAACCTATGTATCTCACAGGCATTTTTATGCTGACGTACCTATTTTCACATGTGTTTTCAGGAGCTGTTGCATAGGATGATCGTGACACACATAGGCGGACCTGTGCCTTAGTGACTTAAAACGAAGCAAGAACTAGTTAATTTATGTTATGTACTCTTTGTTTCTTGTTTAAGACAATGTAACTCTCTTGATTGATATATAAAACGTAACTTTAATTTTCATGGTTGTGAAACAATTAATTCTGTTACAACACTCCCCGACGTTTCCGCCACGTTTCGTTGTTTTACGTGGTCGGGGTGTGACATAAAAGTTGGTATCAGAGCCAATGGTTATAGGGAATTATGTTATTAGTAATGCTTTGACCTAGACTATAACCTTCCTAGGACCCTAACGCGAGTTTACTTGCATTTAGTCATAAAACAATACCGTTGCCTATCTTTAGGCAGCAACCACAACGAGAACATCAATTCCGAATCCGCTTTGAAAATTAATCATCTATTTTTGGATAATTGATTACTAGGTTTTGAACCCTCTGTTATAAGGTTTTGAACCCCTTTGAGTTTTCAAAATCTCGTCAAAAGTTTTGGGTCCTAAATAGTGTGAACACGTGCAAACTGGAAGAGTGAATGCCTGTACCCTGGGTTTTCTGTCTAAGGCTAGAGTGTTCGTACAAATCCACATAATCGGACCAGTCACTCTTACCTGGGAACTCTTGGGGTGAGTGTCCACTTATAGGCGAGCATGTCTTCGCGATACATTATGAGGACCTACTTGCTTTGATTCAGCCTTTGTGTGTCGTTTGTTTGCTTCGTGGTTCAAACAAATGACCATCACCCATGATTTTGGTCGGTAGTTATAACATCGTATTCTTACCCAATGCCATTTCATTTGTTTTCTCTCTTATTTCCCCCTTTTTAGAATGCCTCCTCGACGCGACAATCAGATAGCGAATGCCGAACTGGCAGAAATCATCGCGCAGCAAATGGCTGCTGCTTTCCCAAATCTTATTGCTCAACTGAACCAAGCCAACAACAACAATAATGCTCCGTGCAATTTCAAGAGTTTCAATTCAGCTAAGCCACTCAAGTTTAGTGGTTCTGAAGGAGCAACTAGGCTCCTACAATGGTTCGAGAGCACTGAGAGTACGTTTCGTCACGTTCAGTGTCCTGATAATCACAAGGTCGAGTTTGCTTCCAGTGTATTTTAGAAGAGGGCTCTTACATGGTGGAACGGGGTTATGAGAGACCGTGGTGCTGAGGTTGCTTTAGCACAGACTTGGGCCGAGCTTAGGGCTCTTATGATGAAGGAATTCTGTCCTCGTCATGAGCTAAGGGCTCTAGAAAGGGAATTTGATGATCTTAAGCAAGATAGCGGTGAGCATCGAGCCTACACGGACCGTTATGAGGAGTTAAGTCTGTTATGCCCAAACATGGTCACGCCTTTGGATAAGGCAATCGAAAAGTACATTGATGGCCTCCCTGACTCAGTATAAGACATTATAACTGGTAGTAAATCCACTACAGTTAGACAGACCATTGAGCTATCCGCTACCTTGACTGAATCTCAGATCAGGAAAGGTAAACTTTTCCGAAAAAGTGACAAGAAACTAATCGAGGAATCAAAGACCATGGATGAACAGACTGGATCCCCTAAGAAGTCAAAGAAGCGAAAGGCTTCTCAGAACTTCACCATGGTCGCTCACAATGGTCAAGCCGTCCCTAACCAACCAGCTCAACCCCCTGCTAGAAAGCCATACAACGGAACTGCACCCTTGTGCAATCAATGTAACCTTCATCATCATGCTGGTGTGAAGTGCCGCAAATGCCAAATTTGTGAACTTATAGGTCATACAACAAGGGTTTGCCCAACCGCAACTGCACCAAATCAAGTTAACAACAATCCTGCTCAAGGTCGTTTTCCACCAGGTTCTTGCTTCAACTGTGGCGAGATGGGCCATTTCCGAAGAAACTGCCCAAAGCTTGCTAATGCGAATCCAGTGCAGGGATGAGCATCTGACCGAATGGAAGACAACGCTGTTTAGAAATAATCACGTCTTATGTATTATTTTCTTTTGTTGTCAAGGTCCATGAAACAGTTGTTATCGTTGTTTATAAATAAAGCTTTTATTTTACAATGCAATATACAAATATTGATGTGGTTGCATGTGTAAACAACATATCCCCTACAATACCGACAATCAAGGAACCGTATCCCTTGAAGAACAGACTACCCCCAAAATTCTTCCACTTTATGATCTCTTGCGTTTTCCACGAAAATCCTAAGTACCCGTTTCTTCCAAGGAAAACGAAGTACAAGGCGCAAGTTACAACTCTGGACGAATACCCACTCCTTAATGGGGTACCTAAGGATATTCCCGTAAGTCCTTAATTGTTGTATACCTTAATTGGAATGTGGTGATTCCTTGTAATCAAAAATCGAATTTTTAGAAGATCATCCTATCTTTTCAGATAGATGCTTGAGGACGTTGAAGTCCATCAACTGAGTTCCTGGTATGCCTTGAATACCCATGTTCAAATCAACGCCAAGTTAATAACAATTAATAACCAAGAAAACAATTATGTGATTATGTGCTTATGTGTTCCCTTTTATGTTTTTGTGTGATCCAAATTATGTTATCCAAATCCTCGTAGAATCTTCCATATCTTCGTATAAGGGATTCATAGAAGGATACCCAAAGGTACTACCTAAAATCCTTAATGGACTTCTACGTTGTAGTTAAGTCCCTTAGATTATAAAGTACTACTCCATAATTAGACCCCTTTAGTGGTCTAGTTAAACAGATTGATCCAAAAATCTGGTTACGAATATCATGTGATGATATAGCTAAAAGGACTCCTTGGTGGCCTAATTAAAAAGATCATATGTCGATCTAATTAAAAGGACCCTATGGTAGTCTAGTCACCCTCATCACAGGTTTGATTTTCTTCCCCTAAACAATTACAAAACAAACTGTGCGGACTGTGCAAGGAATTACGTAATTATGGATGCATACATAATTATGGAATTTAGTGCACAGAAATCACAGCAAGTTCTGTCATATGTCTAGAGTTATCCCTATTCATTTCCATTTCTGATGAAGCATCCGTTGAGGAAAAATGAACTAGCTATTCATTTTTCACTTTTGAAAGAATATCCGTTGAGGGAAATGAATATCCGTTTGTTTAATCCTTCATTTCCAATTCTGAAGAATACCCGTTGAGGAAAATGACTCCGTTTGTTCATTTTCGTTCTGAAGAGTATCCGTCGAGGGAAATGAATATCCGTTTGTTTAAATCCTTCATTTCCAATTCTGAAGAATACCCGTTAAGGAAAATGACTCCGTTTGTTCATTTTCGTTCTGAAGAGTATCCGTCGAGGGAAATGAATATCCGTTTGTTTAATCCTTTGTTTCCAATTATGAAGAATACCCGCTGAGGAAAATGACTCCGTTTGTTCATTTTCGTTCTGAAGAGTATCCGTCGAGGGAAATGAATATCCATTGATTATTCCTTCATTCCCGTTTCCGACGAAGAACCCATTGAGGAAAATGAATGATCCATTCATTTTCGCTTCTGAAGAATATCCGTTGAGGGAAATGAATATCCGTTTGTTTAAATCCTTCATTTCCAATTCTGAAGAATACCCGTTGAGGAAAATGACTCCGTTTGTTTATTTTCGTTCTGAAGAGTATCCGTCAAGGGAAATGAATATCCGTTTGTTTAATCCTTCGTTTCCAATTCTGAAGAATACCCGCTGAGGAAAATGACTCCGTTTGTTCATTTTCGTTCTGAAGAGTATCCGTCGAGGGAAATGAATATCCATTGATTATTCCTTCATTCCCGTTTCCGATGAACAACCCGTTGAGGAAAATGAATCATCCATTCATTTTCGCTTCTGAAGAATATCCGTTGAGGGAAATGAATATCCGTTTGTTAAATCCTTCATTTTCCATTTCCGAAGAACCCGTTGAGGAAAATGACTCCGTTCGTTCATTTTCACTTCTGAAGAATATCCGTTGAGGAAAATGACAAGATTATGCCTAGCATATCTTTGATGATCACTTAACACAAAGTCACAGACAGACTCCTACTAATAAATTTCAGGACGAAATTTCCTAATGTAGGGGAGACTGTGTCACCTGGGTCACTGCGACCATCAAAAAAATATCCAAATCAATACAATAATGATATTTTATCCCAATGTTTGTTTATTTATGTTTGACATTTTGCATGTTTTGATTTTTGTTCAATTTCAAACTCTACATCGCTTTCTGGAGAGTTATACGCAAACTGGTGCGTAAACATAACCAGTTTAACGCGAAAAACACTCCAGAACATCAACATATGCTTAACATACGTTAAATAACCTCTACATAACTTAGAAACAAGTTTTGATGGCTTTGGTATGGCAAAATCAAGTTTAATCGCTTACAGGGACTAAATTCGACAAACTGCGAAAGTATGATGATTCGTACTGAAACAGACATTTCGGAACATGACCATAAGTTAAACGTACCATAAATATCCTTTATATAGCTTAGAAATAGGCTTTGAGGGGTTCGGTGTGCTAAAATAAACTTTTGGGTCATTCAGAGACTAAAAGCGTCAAAAAGTGCACAAGTTTGCATTTTCGCGCATAACTTACATTCTGAATACATCCGGACATCCAAAAATTTATGTAAGCATTAAAATATTTTATTTTAGTGTTTGGCATAAGAAAAATCCATTCGTCGCGCAATTTGTACCGTTTTTGCGTCCGTTACGACTTCCGTCGTAATTAACCGAACAACGCAATCGTACGGCCAAACGAACCGACATCCGATATATTTTTGAGCAAATTTTAAGTTCCCCATACTTTAACTTCATATTAGAGCCTTAAAATGAGGTTAACGGGGCTTAAACACGTCAAAACGCATCAAAAATCAAGTTCGGAGTCACAGGGGCCTGTTCTGCCATTTTTGAAACTTTGCTGGTCTGCACAAGGCTTACGGACCGTAAGCACTTATCCATACGGTCCGTAAGGACCTCCCAGATCAGCAAAACCAGTTTAACAGCCTGTTAACAGCTGTTAAGCACTCATAACCCACTTGCTAATGGTATTTCCTGATACTAGGGGCTCAAATGGTTTTGTAAAACCATGGGCTTGAGGTGTATGGATGAGATTGAAGCACGATTTTCGAGGAACGATCTTAACGGTCCTAGAAATCCTATAAATACCCCTCAAGTTCACAACTCAAAACCCACACCTTTGAATCTGAATTTGTTCTCTAAGTTGATGTGTTTATCACTTCATACCTGAGAATATTCGGATCAAAACTTCCGTTCTTGGACCCGTTGTAAGTCCTCTTTCGTTCTTTTAGCGTTTCTGCATTTTTAGCGTTTCTGCGTTGACCAGGTTATGGTCAACATGAAGTTCGGTTGAACTTCGCAACGTGAGCGTAATCACGATGGCTATAGTCCCTTGTGACTATGCCTACTGATTACCACGTTATCTAGGCTCAGTGACGAGTCGTAGTTTCGGCCAAAATGCGTATTCTTGCGTATTTTGTAACCAAACTACTTTTAGGTATCAAAACCGTTTGTTTTGATACCAAACTTGTTTTCTAACTTAGTTAAGCATGTTTTAACATGCTTAGCTCGTCACTTTTAGTTTAGTGCTTATATAGGGTCGTAAGGTAATCGATCTAATCAATCGCTTATACTTTCGAACCCGACCCGTTTGGTCGATCTTTAGGATCCGACCAAATGCATTAGGTGACCATAGTGTATAGGGAAAAACCTTCCGAGGTTATACCTTATGGTCACGACGTTTAGTTAGTTGTATGATAGGTAGTTTATATGCCTTAGGTAAATGACCAAAATGCCCTTTTTACGCCAAAATTCATTTTAAAGCATATGTAACATAAATTTTGACATCTAAACTGATTTGGCAACAATATTAGACATGTTAAGGCATATATTACTTTTCATAGGACTAGTTAGGCGTTCCGAACGCGTTTTACGTGAACGACGCGTTAAAGTAGCATAAGCTACCTAAACGGGTCGTAATGGGTCGTAAGCACTTAGGTTAGGTTTCATTTTAGTATGTAGGCTTTGTTAAACCATATTACATGAGATTCCATACTCGTTTGGTTTACGAACCCTCATTCTATCCGATCCTCCGAATAGGTCCGGTGTATTAACATAGTTACCTATATTAGGTGCCGTTTGATTTCCGTGATATCTAGCATTGTTTGGTTGTTACGCAAGGACTTCTAGGAAATCTCAAGTGAGTACATAGAGCCCTCTTTTACTGTTTTCAAACTGTTTTGGGGTGAAACACATGTGCCTACTTGTTACTTTCGTGCTTTCCTGTTTTCACATCATATACTTGCTATGCTCATTAGTACATTTATAGTACATGATTTACATTACATTGTTTCGCTATGTATGTTTACTTAGCATACTTAGTACATTGTTTTACTTTACATTTCTGCTATGTGTGTTGACTGAGCATGCTAGCACAATGATTTACATTACATTAGTTGCATATGTTTACTCAACATATGGACACATTGTTTTACATTGCATTTTGTTGCATATGCTCATCCAGCATATGAACACATTATATTACATTTTGAACCGTTTATAACTATTTGACTATGTGAACCGTTGTAACCATTTGACTATGTGGACTGTCGTAACCATTTGACTATGTGAACTGTTATAACCATTTGATTATGTGAACCGTTTGTAACTACTGAACCGTGTGAACCGTATTTCACCATACATAAACATTTCTACAATTGTTAAACATTACATTTTGGTGGTTGTTTGGGTAAGTGATTTAAGTAATGAGGCGACGTGTAATACGATAAAAACATGGTGGATACGCCGCTGGTATTTCCTATATATAAGTGCTTTTATGGTATTACATATCGTAGCGTTATTTAAACCATTTCAGTTTAGACATATTACATCTACAACTCATTTTCACATAAACATCGTTTTACAAATAACTTAACTTATACAAACTCATTTTTACTTGGTTATTCGCTTAACCATACATTATTCTTTTATACATATATATCATTTGGTTTATTCATCACTTTTCAAATGATTTATGAAAGGAAACACTCAACAAGATTCATGGCTACTTTTTTCTTAAACAGTTTCTTTAAACTCAAGTCATGAATCCTATTTTCACAAAACCTATGTATCTCACAGGCATTTTTATGCTGACGTACCTATTTTCACATGTGTTTTCAGGAGCTGTTGCATAGGATGATCGTGACACACTTAGGCGGACCTGTGCCTTAGTGACTTAAAACGAAGCAAGAACTAGTTAATTTATGTTATGTACTATTTGTTTCTTGTTTAAGACAATGTAACTCTCTTGATTGATATATAAAACGTAACTTTAATTTTCATGGTTGTGAAACAATTAATTCTGTTACAACACTCCCCGACGTTTCCGCCACGTTTCGTTGTTTTACGTGGTCGGGGTGTGACAGAAAAGTTGGTATCAGAGCCAATGGTTATAGGGAATTATGTTATTAGTAATGCTTTGACCTAGACTATAACCTTCCTAGGACCCTAACGCGAGTTTACTTGCGTTTAGTCATAAAACAATACCGTTGCCTATCTTTAGGCAGCAACCACAACGAGAACATCAATTCCGAATCCGCTTTGAAAATTAATCATCTATTTTTGGATAATTGATTACTAGGTTTTGAACCCTCTGTTATAAGGTTTTGAACCCCTTTGAGTTTTCAAAATCTCGTCAAAAGTTTTGGGTCCTAAATAGTGTGAACACGTGCAAACTGGAAGAGTGAATGCCTGTACCCTGGGTTTTCTGTCTAAGGCTAGAGTCTTCGTACAAATCCACATAATCGGACCAGTCACTCTTACTTGGGAACTCTTGGGGCGAGTGTCCACTTACAGGCGAGCATGTCTTCGCGTTACATTATGAGGACCTACTTGCTTTGATTCAGCCTTTGTGTGTCGTTTGTTTGCTTCGTGGTTCAAACAAATGACCATCACCCATGATTTTGGTCGGTAGTTATAACATCCTATTCTTACCCAATGCCATTTCATTTGTTTTCTCTCTTATTTCCCCCCTTTTAGAATGCCTCCTCGATGCGACAATCAGATAGCGAATGCCGAACTGGCAGAAATCATCGCGCAGCAAATGGCTGCTGCTTTCCCAAATCTTATTGCTCAACTGAACCAAGCCAACAACAACAATAATGCTCCGTGCAATTTCAAGAGTTTCAATTCAGCTAAGCCACTCAAGTTTAGTGGTTATGATGGAGCAACTAGGCTCCTACAATGGTTCGAGAGCACTGAGAGTATGTTTCGTCACGTTCAGTGTCCTGATAATCGCAAGGTCGAGTTTGCTTCCAGTGTGTTTCAGAAGAGGGCTCTTACATGGTGGAACGGGGTTATGAGAGACCGTGGTGCTGAGGTTGCTTTAGCACAGACTTGGGCCGAGCTTAGGGCTCTTATGATGAAGGAATTCTGTCCTCGTCATGAGCTAAGGGCTCTAGAAAGGGAATTTGATGATCTTAAGCAAGATAGCGGTGAGCATCGAGTCTACACGGACCGTTATGAGGAGTTAAGTCTGTTATGCCCAAACATGGTCACGCCTTTGGATAAGGCAATCGATAAGTACATTGATGGCCTCCCTAACTCAGTACAAGACATTATAACTGGTAGTAAACCCACTACAGTTAGACAGGCCATTGAGCTATCCGCTACCTTGACTGAATCTCAGATCAGGAAAGGTAAACTTTTCCGAAAAAGTGACAAGAAACCAATCGAGGAATCAAAGACCATGGATGAACAGACTGGATCCCCTAAGAAGTCAAAGAAGCGAAAGGCTTCTCAGAACTTCGCCATGGTCGCTCACAATGGTCAAGCCGTCCCCAACCAACCAGCTCAACCCCAGGCTAGAAAGCCATACAACGGAACTGCACCCTTGTGCAATCAATGTAACCTTCATCATCATGCTGGTGTGAAGTGCCGCAAATGCCAAATTTGTGAACTTATAGGTCATACAGCAAGGGTTTGCCCAACCGCAGCTGCACCAAATCAAGTTAACAACAATCCTGCTCAAGGTCGTTTTCCACCAGGTTCTTGCTTCAACTGTGGCGAGATGGGCCATTTCCGAAGAAACTGCCCAAAGCTTGCTAATGCGAATCCAGTGCAGGGATGAGCATCTGACCGAATGGAAGACAACGCTGTTTAGAAATAATCACGTCTTATGTATTATTTTCTTTTGTTGTCAAGGTCCATGAAACAGTTGTTATCGTTGTTTATAAATAAAGCTTTTATTTTACAATGCAATATACAAATATTGATGTGGTTGCATGTGTAAACAACATATCCCCTACAATACCGACAATCAAGGAACCGTATCCCTTGAAGAACAGACTACCCCCAAAATTCTTCCACTTTATGATCTCTTGCGTTTTCCACGAAAATCCTAAGTACCCGTTTCTTCCAAGGAAAACGAAGTACAAGGCGCAAGTTACAACTCTGGACGAATACCCACTCCTTAATGGGGTACCTAAGGATATTCCCGTAAGTCCTTAATTGTTGTATACCTTAATTGGAATGTGGTGATTCCTTGTAATCAAAAATCGAATTTTTAGAAGATCATCCTATCTTTTCAGATAGATGCTTGAGGACGTTGAAGTCCATCAACTGAGTTCCTGGTATGCCTTGAATACCCATGTTCAAATCAACGCCAAGTTAATAACAATTAATAACCAAGAAAACAATTATGTGATTATGTGCTTATGTGTTCCCTTTTATGTTTTTGTGTGATCCAAATTATGTTATCCAAATCCTCGTAGAATCTTCCATATCTTCGTATAAGGGATTCATAGTAGGATACCCAAAGGTACTACCTAAAATCCTTAATGGACTTCTACGTTGTAGTTAAGTCCTTAGATTATAAAGTACTACTCCATAATTAGACCCCTTTAGTGGTCTAGTTAAACAGATTGATCCAAAAATCTGGTTAGGAATATCATGTGATGATATAGCTGAAAGGACTCCTTGGTGGCCTAATTAAAAAGATCATATGTCGATCTAATTAAAAGGACCCTATGGTAGTCTAGTCACCCTCATCACAGGTTTGATTTTCTTCCCCTAAACAATTACAAAACAAACTGTGAGGACTGTGCAAGGAATTACGTAATTATGGATGCATACATAATTATGGAATTTAGTGCACAGAAATCACAGCAAGTTCTGTCATGTGTCTAGAGTTATCCCTATTCATTTCCATTTCTGATGAAGCATCCGTTGAGGAAAAAATGAACTAGCTATTCATTTTTCACTTTTGAAAGAATATCCGTTGAGGGAAATGAATATCCGTTTGTTTAATCCTTCATTTCCAATTCTGAAGAATACCCGTTGAGGAAAATGACTCCGTTTGTTCATTTTCGTTCTGAAGAGTATCCGTCGAGGGAAATGAATATCCGTTTGTTTAAATCCTTCATTTCCAATTCTGAAGAATACCCGTTGAGGAAAATGACTCCGTTTGTTCATATTCTTTCTGAAGAGTATCCGTCGAGGGAAATGAATATCCGTTTGTTTAATCCTTCGTTTCCAATTCTAAAGAATACCCGCTGAGGAAAATGACTCCGTTTGTTCATTTTCATTCTGAAGAGTATCCGTCGAGGGAAATGAATATCCATTGATTCTTCATTCCCGTTTCCGACGAAGAACCCATTGAGGAAAATGAATCATCCATTCATTTTCGCTTCTGAAGAATATCCGTTGAGGGAAATGAATATCCGTTTGTTTAATTCCTTCATTTCCAATTCTGAAGAATACCCGTTGAGGAAAATGACTCCGTTTGTTTATTTTCGTTCTGAAGAGTATCCGTCAAGGGAAATGAATATCCGTTTGTTTAATCCTTCGTTTCCAATTCTGAAGAATACCCGCTGAGGAAAATGACTCCATTTGTTCATTTTCGTTCTGAAGAGTATCCGTCGAGGGAAATGAATATCCATTGATTATTCCTTCATTCCCGTTTCCGATGAACAACCCGTTGAGGAAAATGAATCATCCATTCATTTTCGCTTCTGAAGAATATCCGTTGAGGGAAATGAATATCCGTTTGTTAAATCCTTCATTTTCCATTTCCGAAGAACCCGTTGAGGAAAATGACTCCGTTCGTTCATTTTCACTTCTGAAGAATATCCGTTGAGGAAAATGACAAGATTATGCCTTGCATATCTTTGATTGTCACTTAACACAAAGTCACAGACAGACTCCTACTAATAAATTTCGGGACGAAATTTCTTAAAGTAGGGGAGACTGTGACACCTGGGTCACTGCAACCATCAAAAAATTATCCAAATCAATACAATAATGATATTTTATCCCAATGTTTGTTTATTTATGTTTGACATTTTGCATGTTTTGATTTTTGTTCAATTTCAAACTCTACATCGCTTTTTAGAGAGTTATACGTAAACTGGTGTGTAAAAATAACCAGTTTAATGTGAAAAACACTCCAGAACATCAACATATGCTTAACATACGTTAAATAACCTCTACATAACTTAGAAATAAGTTTTGATGGCTTTGGTATGGCAAAATCAAGTTTAATCGCTTACAGGGACTAAATTCGACAAACTGCGAAAGTATGATGATTCGTACTGAAACAGAGATTTCGGAACATGACCATAAGTTAAAAGTACCATAAATATCCTTTACATAGCTTAGAAATAGGCTTTGAGGGGTTCGGTGTGCTAAAATAAACTTTTGGGTCATTCAGGGACTAAAAGCGTCAAAAAGTGCACAAGTTTGCATTTTCGCGCATAACTTACATTCTGAATACATCCGGACATTCAAAAATTTATGTAAGCATTAAAATATTTTATTTTAGTGTTTGGCATAAGAAAAATCCATTCGTCGCGCAATTTGTACCATTTTTGCGTCCGTTACGACTTCCGTCGTAATTAACCGAACAACGCAATCGTACGGCCAAACGAACCGACATCCGATATATTTTTGAGAAAATTTTAAGTTCCCCATACTTTAACTTCATATTAGAGCCTTAAAATGAGGTTAACGGGGCTTAAACACGTCAAAACGCATCAAAAATCAAGTTCGGAGTCACAGGGCCTGTTCTGCCATTTTTGAAACTTTGCTGGTCTGCACAAGGCTTACGGACCGTAAGCACTTATCCATATGGTCCATAAGGACCTCCCAGATCAGCAAAACCAGTTTAACAGCCTGTTAACAGCTGTTAAGCACTCATAACCCACTTGCTAATGGTATTTCCTGATACTAGGGGCTCAAATGGTTTTGTAAAACCATGGGCTTGAGGTGTATGGATGAGATTGAAGCACGGTTTTCGAGGAATGATCTTAACGGTCCTAGAAATCCTATAAATACCCCTCAAGTTCACAACTCAAAACCCACACCTTTGAATCTGAATTTGTTCTCTAAGTTGATGTGTTTATCACTTCATACCTGAGAATATTCGGATCAAAACTTCCGTTCTTGGACCCGTTATAAGTCCTCTTTCGTTCTTTTAGCGTTTCTGCATTTTTAGCGTTTCTGCGTTGACCAGGTTATGGTCAACATGAAGTTCGGTTGAACTTCGCAACGTGAGCGTAATCACGATGGCTATAGTCCCTTGTGACTATGCCTACTGATTACCACGTTATCTAGGCTCAGTGACGAGTCGTAGTTTCGGCCAAAATGCGTATTCTTGCGTATTTTGTAACCAAACTACTTTTAGGTATCCAAACCGTTTGTTTTGATACAAAACTTGTTTTCTAACTTAGTTAAGCATGTTTTAACATGCTTAGCTCGTCACTTTTAGTTTAGTGCTTATATAGGGTCGTAAGGTAATCGATCTAATCAATCGCTTATACTTTCGAACCCGACCCGTTTGGTCGATCTTTAGGATCCGACCAAATGCATTAGGTGACCATAGTGTATAGGGAATAACCTTCCGAGGTTATACCTTATGGTCACGACGTTTAGTTAGTTGTATGATAGGTAGTTTATATGCCTTAGGTAAATGACCAAAATGCCCTTTTTACGCCAAAATTCATTTTAAAGCATATGTAACATAACTTTTGACATCTAAACTGATTTGGCAACAATATTAGACATGTTAAGGCATATATTACTTGTCATAGGACTAGTTAGGCGTTCCGAACGCGTTTTACGTGAACGACGCGTTAAAGTAGCATAAGCTACCTAAACGGGTCGTAATGGGTCGTAAGCACTTAGGTTAGGTTTCATTTTAGTATGTAGGCTTTGTTAAACCATATTACATGAGTTTCCATACTCGTTTGGTTTATGAACCCTCATTCTATCCGATCCTCCGAATAGGTCCGGTGTATTAACATAGTTACCTATATTAGGTGCCGTTTGATTTCCGTGATATCTAGCATTGTTTGGTTGTTACGCAAGGACTTCTAGGAAATCTCAAGTGAGTACATAGAGCCCTCTTTTACTGTTTTCAAACTGTTTTGGGGTGAAACACATGTGCCTACTTGTTACTTTCGTGCTTTCCTGTTTTCACATCATATACTTGCTATGCTCATTAGTACATTTATAATACATGATTTACATTACATTGTTTCGCTATGTATGTTTACTTAGCATACTTAGTACATTGTTTTACTTGTTTTACTTTACATTTCTGCTATGTGTGTTGACTGAGCATGCTAGCACAATGATTTACATTACATTAGTTGCATATGTTTACTCAACATATGGACACATTGTTTTACATTGCATTTTGTTGCATATGCTCATCCAGCATATGAACACATTATATTACATTTTGAACCGTTTATAACTATTTGACTATGTGAACCGTTGTAACCATTTGACTATGTGAACCGTTATAACCATTTGATTATGTGAACCGTTTGTAACTGCTGAACCGTGTGAACCGTATTTGACCATACATAAACATTTCTACAATTGTTAAACATTACATTTTGGTGGTTGTTTGGGTAAGTGATTTAGGTAACGAGGCGATGTGGTAATACGATAAAAACATGGTGGATACGCCGCTGGTACTTCCTATATATAAGTGCTTTTATGGTATTACATATCGTAGCGTTATTTAAACCATTTCAGTTTAGACATATTACATCTACAACTCATTTTCACATAAACATCGTTTTACAAATAACTTAACTTATACAAACTCATTTTTACTTGGTTATTCGCTTAACCATACATTATTCTTTTATACATATATATCATTTGGTTTATTCATCACTTTTCAAATGATTTATGAAAGGAAACACTCAACAAGATTCATGGCTACTTTTTTATTAAACAGTTTCTTTAAACTCAAGTCATGAATCCTATTTTCACAAAACCTATGTATCTCACAGGCATTTTTATGCTGACGTACCTATTTTCACATGTGTTTTCAGGAGCTTTTGCATAGGATGATCGTGACACACTTAGGCGGACCTGTGCCTTAGTGACTTAAAACGAAGCAAGAACTAGTTAATTTATGTTATGTACTATTTGTTTCTTGTTTAAGACAATGTAACTCTCTTGATTGATATATAAAACGTAACTTTAATTTTCATGGTTGTGAAACAATTAATTCTGTTACAACACTCCCCGACGTTTCCGTCATGTTTCGTTGTTTTACGTGGTCGGGGTGTGACAGAAAAGTTGTTATCAGAGCCAATGGTTATAGGGAATTATGTTATTAGTAATGCTTTGACCTAGACTATAACCTTCCTAGGACCCTAACGCGAGTTTACTTGCGTTTAGTCATAAAACAATACCGTTGCCTATCTTTAGGCAGCAACCACAACGAGAACATCAATTCCGAATCCGCTTTGAAAATTAATCATCTATTTTTGGATAATTGATTACTAGGTTTTGAACCCTCTGTTATAAGGTTTTGAACCCCTTTGAGTTTTCAAAATCTCGTCAAAATTTTTGGGTCCTAAATAGTGTGAACACGTGCAAACTGGAAGAGTGAATGCCTGTACCCTGGGTTTTCTGTCTAAGGCTAGAGTGTTCGTACAAATCCACATAATCGGACCAGTCACTCTTACCTGGGAACTCTTGGGGTGAGTGTCCACTTATAGGCGAGCATGTCTTCGCGATACATTATGAGGACCTACTTGCTTTGATTCAGCCTTTGTGTGTCGTTTGTTTGCTTCGTGGTTCAAACAAATGACCATCACCCATGATTTTGGTCGGTAGTTATAACATCCTATTCTTACCCAATGCCATTTCATTTGTTTTCTCTCTTATTTCCCCCTTTTTAGAATGCCTCCTCGACGCGACAATCAGATAGCGAATGCCGAACTGGCAGAAATCATCGCGCAGCAAATGGCTGCTGCTTTCCCAAATCTTATTGCTCAACTGAACCAAGCCAACAACAACAATAATGCTCCGTGCAATTTCAAGAGTTTCAATTCAGCTAAGCCACTCAAGTTTAGTGGTTCTGAAGGAGCAACTGGGCTCCTACAATGGTTCGAGAGCACTGAGAGTACGTTTCGTCACGTTCAGTGTCCTGATAATCACAAGGTCGAGTTTGCTTCCAGTGTGTTTCAGAAGAGGGCTCTTACATGGTGGAACGGGGTTATGAGAGACCGTGGTGCTGAGGTTGCTTTAGCACAGACTTGGGCCGAGCTTAGGGCTCTTATGATGAAGGAATTCTGTCCTCGTCATGAGCTAAGGGCTCTAGAAAGGGAATTTGATGATCTTAAGCAAGATAGCGGTGAGCATCGAGCCTACACGAACCGTTATGAGGAGTTAATTCTGTTATGCCCAAACATGGTCACGCCTTTGGATAAGGCAATCGAAAAGTACATTGATGGCCTCCCTGACTCAGTACAAGACATTATAACTGGTAGTAAACCCACTACAGTTAGACAGACCATTGAGCTATCCGCTACCTTGACTGAATCTCAGATCAGGAAAGGTAAACTTTTCCGAAAAAGTGACAAGAAACCAATCGAGGAATCAAAGACCATGGATGAACAGACTGGATCCCCTAAGAAGTCAAAGAAGTGAAAGGCTTCTTAGAACTTCGCCATGGTCGCTCACAATGGTCAAGCCGTCCCCAACCAACCAGCTCAACCCCCTGCTAGAAAGTCATACAACGGAACTGCACCCTTGTGCAATCAATGTAACCTTCATCATCATGCTGGTGTGAAGTGCCGCAAATGCCAAATTTGTGAACTTATAGGTCATACAGCAAGGGTTTGCCCAACCGCAGCTGCACCAAATCAAGTTAACAACAATCCTGCTCAAGGTCGTTTTCCACCAGGTTCTTGCTTCAACTGTGGCGAGATGGGCCATTTCCGAAGAAACTGCCCAAAGCTTGCTAATGCGAATCCAGTGCAGGGATGAGCATCTGACCAAATGGAAGACAACGCTGTTTAGAAATAATCACGTCTTATGTATTATTTTCTTTTGTTGTCAAGGTCCATGAAACAGTTGTTATCGTTGTTTATAAATAAAGCTTTTATTTTACAATGCAATATACAAATATTGATGTGGTTGCATGTGTAAACAACATATCCCCTACAATACCGACAATCAAGGAACCGTATCCCTTGAAGAACAGACTACCCCCAAAATTCTTCCACTTTATGATCTCTTGCGTTTTCCACGAAAATCCTAAGTACCCGTTTCTTCCAAGGAAAACGAAGTACAAGGCGCAAGTTACAACTCTAGACGAATACCCACTCCTTAATGGGGTACCTAAGGATATTCCCGTAAGTCCTTAATTGTTGTATACCTTAATTGGAATGTGGTGATTCCTTGTAATCAAAAATCGAATTTTTAGAAGATCACCCTATCTTTTCAGATAGATGCTTGAGGACGTTGAAGTCCATCAACTGAGTTCCTGGTATGCCTTGAATACCCATGTTCAAATCAACACCAAGTTAATAACAATTAATAACCAAGAAAACAATTATGTGATCATGTGCTTATGTGTTCCCTTTTATGTTTTTGTGTGATCCAAATTATGTTATCCAAATCCTCGTAGAATCTTCCATATCTTCGTATAAGGGATTCATAGTAGGATACCCAAAGGTACTACCTAAAATCCTTAATGGACTTCTACGTTGTAGTTAAGTCCCTTAGATTATAAAGTACTACTCCATAATTAGACCCCTTTAGTGGTCTAGTTAAACAGATTGATCCAAAAATCTGGTTAGGAATATCATGTGATGATATAGCTGAAAGGACTCCTTGGTGGCCTAATTAAAAAGATCATATGTCGATCT
Organism: Helianthus tuberosus; assembly: GCA_030545235.1. Classification (NCBI taxonomy): domain Eukaryota; kingdom Viridiplantae; phylum Streptophyta; class Magnoliopsida; order Asterales; family Asteraceae; genus Helianthus; species Helianthus tuberosus. The sequence continues at coordinate 120,158,818 of CM060390.1, read as the reverse complement.
AATTAAAAGGACCCTATGGTCGTCTAGTCACCCTCATCACATGTTTGATTTTCTTCCCCTAAACAATTACAAAACAAACTGTGCGGACTGTGCAAGGAATTACGTAATTATGGATGCATACATAATTATGGAATTTAGTGCACAGAAATCACAGCAAGTTCTGTCATGTGTCTAGAGTTATCCCTATTCATTTCCATTTTTGATGAAGCATCCGTTGAGGAAAAATGAACTAGCTATTCATTTTTCACTTTTGAAAGAATATCCGTTGAGGGAAATGAATATCCGTTTGTTTAATCCTTCATTTCCAATTCTGAAGAATACCCGTTGAGGAAAATGACTCCGTTTGTTCATTTTCGTTCTGAAGAGTATCCGTCGAGGGAAATGAATATCCGTTTGTTTAAATCCTTCATTTCCAATTCTGAAGAATACCCGTTGGGGAAAATGACTCCGTTTGTTCATTTTCGTTCTGAAGAGTATCCGTCGAGGGAAATGAATATCCATTGATTATTCTTTCATTCCCGTTTCCGACGAAGAACCCGTTGAGGAAAATGAATCATCCATTCATTTTCGCTTCTGAAGAATATCCGTTGAGGGAAATGAATATCCGTTTGTTTAAATCCTTCATTTCCAATTATGAAGAATACCCGTTGAGGAAAATGACTCCGTTTGTTTATTTTCGTTCTGAAGAGTATCCGTCAAGGGAAATGAATATCCGTTTGTTTAATCCTTCGTTTCCAATTCTGAAGAATACCCGCTGAGGAAAATGACTCCGTTTGTTCATTTTCGTTCTGAAGAGTATCCGTCGAGGGATATGAATATCCATTGATTATTCCTTCATTCCCGTTTCTGATGAACAACCCGTTGAGGAAAATGAATCATCCATTCATTTTCGCTTCTGAAGAATATCCGTTGAGGGAAATGAATATCCGTTTGTTAAATCCTTCATTTTCCATTTCCGAAGAACCCGTTGAGGAAAATGACTCCGTTCGTTCATTTTCACTTCTGAAGAATATCCGTTGAGGAAAATTACAAGATTATGCCTTGCATATCTTTGATGATCACTTAACACAAAGTCACAGACAGACTCCTACTAATAAATTTCGGGACGAAATTTCCTAAAGTAGGGGAGACTGTGACACCTGGGTCACTGCGACCATCAAAAAAATATCCAAATCAATACAATAATGATATTTTATCCCAATTTTTGTTTATTTATGTTTGACATTTTGCATGTTTTGATTTTTGTTCAATTTCAAACTCTACATCGCTTTCTGGAGAGTTATACGCAAACTGGTGTGTAAACATAACCAGTTTAACGCGAAAAATACTCCAGAACATCAAAATATGCTTAACATACATTAAATAACCTCTACATAACTCAGAAATAAGTTTTGATGGCTTTGGTATGGCAAAATCAAGTTTAATCGCTTACAGGGACTAAATTCGACAAACTGCGAAAGTATGATGATTCGTACTGAAACAGACATTTCGGAACATGACCATAAGTTAAACATACCATAAATATCCTTTACATAGCTTAGAAATAGGCTTTGAGTGGTTCGGTGTGCTAAAATAAACTTTTGGGTTATTCAGGGACTAAAAGCGTCAAAAAGTGCACAAGTTTGCATTTTCGCGCATAACTTACATTCTGAATACATCCGGGCATCCAAAAATTTATGTAAGCACTAAAATATTTTATTTTAGTGTTTGGCATAAGAAAAATCCATTCGTCGCGCAATTTGTACCGTTTTTGCGTCCGTTACGACTTCCGTCGTAATTAACCGAAAAACGCAATCGTACGGCCAAACGAACCGACATCCGATATATTTTTGAGCATATTTTAAGTTCCCCATACTTTAACTTCATATTAGAGCCTTAAAATGAGGTTAACGGGGCTTAAACACGTCAAAACGCATCAAAAATCAAGTTCGGAGTCACAGGGGCCTGTTCTGCCATTTTTGAAACTTTGCTGGTCTGCACAAGGCTTACGGACCGTAAGCACTTCTCCATACGGTCCGTAAGGACCTCCCAGATCCGCAAAACCAGTTTTGCAGCCTGTTAACAGTTGTTAAGCACTCATAACCCACTTGCTAATGGTATTTCCTGATACTAGGGGATCAAATGGTTTTGTAAAACCATGGGCTTGAGGTGTATGGATGAGATTGAAGCACGGTTTTCGAGGAACGATCTTAACGGTCCTAGAAATCATATAAATACCCCTCAAGTTCACAACTCAAAACCCACACCTTTGAATCTGAATTTGTTCTCTAAGTTGATGTGTTTATCACTTCATACCTGAGAATATTCGGATCAAAACTTCCGTTCTTTGACCCGTTGTAAGTCCTCTTTCATTCTTTTAGCGTTTATGCATTTTTAACGTTTCTGCGTTGACCAGGTTATGGTCAACATGAAGTTCGGTTGAACTTCGCAACGTGAGCGTAATCACGATGGCTATAGTCCCTTGTGGCTATGCCTACTGATTACCACGTTATCTAGGCTCAGTGACGAGTCGTAGTTTCGGCCAAAATGCGTATTCTGGCGTATTTTGTAACCAAACTACTTTTAGGTATCAAAACCGTTTGTTTTGATACTAAACTTGTTTTCTAACTTAGTTAAGCATGTTTTAACATGCTTAGCTCGTCACTTTTAGTTTAGTGCTTATATAGGGTCGTAAAGTAAGCGATCTAATCAATCGCTTATACTTTCGAACCCGGCCCGTTTGGTCGATCTTTAGGATCCGACCAAATGCATTAGGTGACCATAGTGTATAGGGAATAACCTTCCAAGGTTATACCTTATGGTCACGACGTTTAGTTAGTTGTATGATAGGTAGTTTATATGCCTTAGGTAAATGACCAAAATGCCCTTTTTACGCCAAAATTCATTTTAAAGCATATGTAACATAACTTTGACATCTAAACTGATTTGGCAACAATATTAGACATGTTAAGGCATATATTACTTGTCATAGGACTAGTTAGGCGTTCCGAACGCGTTTTACGCTAACGACGCGTTAAAGTAGCATAACCTACCTAAACGGGTCGTAATGGGTCGTAAGCACTTAGGTTAGGTTTCATTTTAGTATGTAGGATTTGTTAAACCATATTACATGAGTTTCCATACTCGTTTGGTTTACGAACCCTCATTCTATCCGATCCTCCGAATAGGTCTGGTGTATTAACATAGTTACCTATATCAGGTGCCGTATGATTTCCGTGATCTCTAGCATTGTTTGGTTGTTACGCAAGGACTTCTAGGCAATCTCAAGTGAGTACATATACCCCTCTTTTACTGTTTTCAAACTGTTTTGGGGTGAAACACATGTGCCTACTTGTACTTTCGTGCTTTCCTGTTTTCACATCATATACTTGCTATGCTAATTAGTACATTTATAGTACATGATTTACATTACATTGTTTCGCTATGTATGTTTACTTAGCATACTTAGTACATTGTTTTACTTTACATTTCTGCTATGTGTGTTGACTGAGCATGCTAGCACAATGATTTACATTACATTAGTTGCATATGTTTACTCAACATATGGACACATTGTTTTACATTGCATTTTGTTGCATATGCTCATCCAGCATATGAACACATTATATTACATTTTGAATCGTTTATAACTATTTGACTATGTGAACCGTTGTAACCATTTGACTATGTGGACCATCGTAACCATTTGACTATGTGAACCGTTATAACCATTTGATTATGTGAACCGTTTGTAACTGCTGAACCGTGTGAACCGTATTTGACCATACATAAACATTTCTACAATTGTTAAACATTACATTTTGGTGGTTGTTTGGGTAAGTGATTTAAGTAATGAGGCGACGTGTAATACGATAAAAACATGGTGGATACGCCGCTGGTACTTCCTATATATAAGTGCTTTTATGGTATTACATATCGTAGCGTTATTTAAACCATTTCAGTTTAGACATATTACATCTACAACTCATTTTCACATAAACATCGTTTTACAAATAACTTAACTTATAGAAACTCATTTTTACTTGGTTATTCGCTTAACCATACATTATTCTTTTATACATATATATCATTTGGTTTATTCATCACTTTTCAAATGATTTATGAAAGGAAACACTCAACAAGATTCATGGCTACTTTTTTATTAAACAGTTTCTTTAAAATCAAGTCATGAATCCTATTTTCACAAAACCTATGTATCTCACAGACATTTTTATGCTGACGTACCTATTTTCACATGTGTTTTCAGGAGCTGTTGCATAGGATGATCGTGACACACTTAGGCGGACCTGTGCCTTAGTGACTTAAAACGAAGCAAGAACTAGTTAAATTATGTTATGTACTCTTTGTTTCTTGTTTAAGACAATGTAACTCTCTTGATTGATATATAAAACGTAACTTTAATTTCCATGGTTGTGAAACAATTAATTCTGTTACAACACTCCCCGACGTTTCCGCCACGTTTCGTTGTTTTACGTGGTCGGGGTGTGACAGAGTAACAAGTAACATGCAATAACGGTCAGCGTATAAGTAGTGTTTGCGTTGTGTGTCGATGTGATTTAGAATAAGTAACGTATGTAACACCCAAAAGTGCATAAAGCAAAAAGGGATCGAGTATACTCACAGCGATGGAAGTTAATGGATTGAATGGAGCGCTAGAGTGAGATTAGCCTGATTAGAATGATAGCATAAGCGATAAGCGTCACGTAAAACGATGCGTGGGGAACAAGTGACGAGTGGTCATCCGGTCGGATGGCAATCCGAACGGATGGCCATTCGATCGGATGTCAATCCGTTCGGATGGTCATTCGTTCGGATGGCCATTCGGTCGGATTGACACTCATTTGGGTTGGATGGGTTTGTGTATGATGGCTTTGAAGTTTTCGTTGTAGCATTTTGTAATCAGAGAAGTATCTCTACCCTTCAGGTCGATCGATCGAATGGCAGTTCGATCGGTTGGCGATCCGTCGGTTAGACATTCTCAGAGAACAAGTTTAGAGCAGGATTGTCACTCGACCGGATGGTCTACCGATCGGGTGGCAACCCGTTAGAAACTAATGATCTTTGAAAATTATAGAAATTTAAGTGTTGAAGTTCAATTGCAATCCGATCGGATTGCGGTTCGATCGGATGGTAATCTGATCGGACGGCAATCCGTCCCACAATCTGGCCGTTTTGCAAACTTGAAATTTTGTTAAGTTTTGCGGTTTGCTTGAGACGGTATGACAACGTGTTAAACAACGGAACCTCATCAAGCCCTAGGTCGTCCGATCGAACAGGCATCACCCAAATCCAATCAGTTAACTGCCCTTGACGGTGGTTCATTTTCAATCCGGAATCGGTTGTCTCTTTGATAGAAATCGGATCTCAGACCGACACTTCACTAAGAATTGAGTAGAAGGCCTGAATGAGCTCCGATTCTATCTGTTTTGAGAGCATTGATTGTAAAGGAGTTGAAAGAAATTTAGAAACCAACTTTCAATCCTTCACATCTCGAAAATGCTTAGATCTAGATGCAAATAGTGTTGATTCATATGGAAATCATGTAGATCTGAGTTGTTCTTGGTGGAATAATGCCAAAACTTGAAGTTCATAAGAAACTCCATGATGACATCATCCTAGAACACCTCAAATCCGTTGATTTCATGGTTAAAAGTTAAGATTCAGAGGTGAAAATGATGAAGAAGTGCGTGTAGATGATAGATGTACAAGATTTGGGTTGAAAACTTACAAGAATCGCAAGAAATCAAGAGAAAAGAAGGCTTGAACGTGCTGGTCAACTGAAGAGGAGCTATCACATCACAAGTGATGTGACAGAGGGGTATTTATAGGTTGCCAAAAAGGGAAAGGAGGAGCACATGCCACGGATCGGATGTGTCACACCACCAAATTCCACACGCGGAGTATCACCACAGAAGGCGTGACATGACCAGGATCCAGCCACCAATCATATTGAACAATGTATTAAAGTAAATATAAAACCAGCCAACAATATAATTGGTGTCCAAAACAAATTAACTAAGTTCAAGTTATCAGCGGAATCATAAAGTTTAAAACCAAAACATAAGTTATGAGTTCATAGGGTTTAACATGGGACACAATAGTCCATGTCCCATAACGACCTCGACCTCCTATGCAAGCTCCACCTAAGCACCTAACGACCTGCAAGGCATATAGTAACGAATCAACAACAAAGTTGAGCGAGTTCACAGTTGGGGTGTTCGTTTTAAGTTGTTTCAAAAACATAAGTTCCTTTTAGCTGGCTTACTTGCCGTGGGGGTTACCCCATAGTTTAAAAACATGATTAATCATTTCCTTTTACTCTGGCTCCCAGCCGTGGGGGCTACCCCATGAATATCCCACTAGACCCGTTACCATATCGACTACTGACTGAGAAAGTTGGGTGCCCTAAGTCAATGTCTATCATTATTTACGTGCCCAGATCCATTAGTCCACTCCTGTCCTCTGCGACATGGTGTGAGGCTTGTCAAACCTAATAACGCTACTTAACTAATGACCCGTTCACCATTGGCCCGGCGATTAAGTGGATATAAAATGAGGGACTTAATGATAGAGTTTTTGGTCTAGCATCAATGTTGTCACCCTTCAGATAAGAGGGTGGAGGTACGTGTCCCATACAAGGAGATCACGCAGGTTCCAATGTTGTCACCCTTCAACTAAGAGGGTGGAGGTACGTATTCTAACCAAGGAGAATACGCAGGTTCCCTTTCAATCAATTACCCATTCATTCCCAACCACCGGGAATCCCATGCCTTGTAGAAAGTGTGAACTCACCTTAGGTTAGCTCGGCAGATAAACAAAAGGTCAATCGAGTTGCTAGTGGTCAACCACGTCCTAACATGGTTACCATACAAGTCAGGTCTAGGTTCAAGTAGTGCACGTAAGTTTACACATAAGCTAACAAGTTACGAACACATAATGATCATGGGAAACACGTAGATCACGTTAACAGTAGCAGTCAAATACATATAAGGCCCAAACTTGTGCGACTCAGATGATTGGGTCCGTTGAGCTTGTGCGAGCCTAATCATCTTGTGTGAGTCAGTGAATAAAACCCAATAAACATCCGGCCCAAGCTGTTGTGCGTCCAGCACAATCTTGTGCGACTCACAACGGGTTGTGCGATTGAAAACAAACCCGACCCATTACATCCTAAGCCCAACAGCTTGTGCGGCTCAAATAATTAAACAAACACTTAACTTGTGCGATCCAAATATACTTGTGCGATTCTGTGTAACTTGTGCGATTGGGTTTTGGGCTGTTCAGCCCAACAACATGACTTAGCTTAATAAAATGTGCAGCCCAACATCTTGTGCGATCAGCACAACCTTGTGCGATTCACAAGATGTTGTGCGCTTATGCTTAAAAGAGTTGTACAGTGAGCTTAAACAGTTGCACCAAGCTTGTGCGACTGTCTTGTGCGATTGGCTTGTGCGATCGGTTTTGTGTTTCCTTAAATCATGTAATCAGTTACCCAGTTTCCATTTAATTTACAAGATCCAATTAACAGTTTCCAATCATGCAATAATCGATCAAACTAAGGCTTTATCATCTAATTCCTATGAACCCTAATCATATTTAAAACATAACAACAACTTATAACATTAAACTATCAGATTAAAGCTTTCAAAATCATCATACAATACTTCATGCCAAGATATACGAATCAATTGAACATCTAAACACATCACAGCTGATTAACTTATGTTCGATTCAGTTACAATATACATGTGAGCCGATTATCATAAATACCACATCTTGTATCCACATACAACCTTAATCATTATTGCTAATCGTTTGTATCGATCTCATAATCATATATCATCAATGATTCTACTAACAAGAACCCTAAGTCATCATACAAGATTATTACAACCACAATATCGATTAACAACAATCATAGGGACCGTAACATCATGTATTATGCAAACCATAGAGGAACAATAACCGGATTTGATGTTTGGAATGAAGAAGACTTTGAATGATGAGGAGGGGCTGCCGTCGGACTCAAAGGAGAGAAGGGAGAGAGTAGGGTTTGGTGTGTTTGAGTGTTTTGCAAATAATGAGAAACAAAACCCCACAATAGGTGCTTGTAAGCGTATAAAAGGAGTAGGCCGAACCCATACACGGGTTGCCCTTGGTTTCGAGTACAAGGAGTGTGGCCCAACAGGGCTTGTGCGATTCAACTTAGATAATATACATACACATTTACAATACAATTACATACAGATAACATTCAAATTCATAATATCTCATTAGAATCAATATATCAAGTAATCACATAACGTTCAAAACAAGTTACATCCAACACAAAGATAGGTTCTTAAATGCGAGTTGTCACATCATCCCCAAGTTCAAAGAAATTTCGTCCCAAAATTTAGCACGTAGTTACTGAGGAAGCTAGTTAAGTTGTGTGGTTTCCTGGTTTTCCTGGGGTGTCATATCCTTCCCCCGTTGGTTTCCCGAAATTCCGCAGTAGTTTCAGCCTCAGTAGTGGTTTCACTTTTCTCGAACAACTGGGGATACTTTTGTTTCATTTGGTCTTCTCGTTCCCAGGTAAACTCTGGGCCATGACGGGAGTTCCAACGAACTCGAACAATGGGTATCCTGGTGCGTTTGAGAACCTTAACTTCTCGGTCCGTAATCTCTACTGGTTCCTCGATGAATCGCAACTGATCGTCGATAGTGAGTTCCTTGAGAGGAACTATGAGGGTCTCATTTGACAGACACTTCTTCAGATTCGACACATGGAATACGTTGTGAATTCCACTGAGTTCTTCAGGTAGATTCAATCTATACGCCACTTTGCCAATTCTCTCAGTGATTTCAAAAGGTCCGACATAACGTGGATTTAGCTCACCCCGCTTACCAAAGCGAACCACACCTTTCCAAGGTGAGACTTTAAGTAGCACTCGATCCCCAACCTGGAACTCGAGTGGTTTCCTGCGCTTATCAGCGTAGCTTTTCTGACGGTCACGAGCTGCCGCCATTCGTTTTCGCATTTGGGAAATCTTTTCTGTCGTGTCGACGACGAGTTCTGGGCCAGTGATTTGGCTGTCACCAACTTCTTCCCAGCATAAGGGTGATCGGCATTTTCGTCCATACAATGCCTCGAACGGAGCAGCCTGGATGCTAGTGTGGTAGCTGTTGTTATACGAAAACTCCACCAGAGGTAGATGCCTTTCCCAACCGTGACCAAAGTCGATTACGCATGATCGAAGCATGTCTTTGAGAGTTTGGATGGTGCATTCAGACAGCCCATCCATCTGTGGATGATACGCTATGCTCATGTCTAGACGCGAGCCAAAGGATTTGTGCATCGCTTTCCACAAATCAGAGGTAAAACGTGGATCACGATCAGAAATGATGGAAGCTAGCACCCCGTGCCTCGAGACCAGATATTGTATGAAATTAAACTGGGTTTCTTCAAAAAAGTTGAAGAACATGTTGATTGGGTGTTTGAATCATTGATTGGTGACGAACTGCTAGAGTAGAGAACTTATTCGTTTCTTTGATAGCCAGGAAGTGTGCAGACTTTGTCAGTCGATCCACTATCACCCAAATGGTATTGTTTCCTCGTTAAGATCTAGGTAAGCCGGTAACGAAGTCCATGGAAATTTGCTCCCATTTCCATGTCGGGGTCTCTGGTTGTTGCAGTAGGCCTGATGGCTTCTGGTATTCAACCTTGACCCTAGCACAGGTCAGACATTTACTAACATAGGTTGCTATGTTAGCTTTCATGTGGGGCCACCAGTACATAGCTTTGAGATCGTGGTACATCTTATCAGAACTAGGATGTACTGAGTAACGAGACTTGTGTGATTCATCCATCACAAGCTTATGCAGATTACCATGTAATGGAACAACACCTACGTCTTATTATCGAACTCCTTCGCAATGAACAACTGTACGCCAAGTTCTCGAAATGTGACTTCTGGCTTCGAGAAGTTCACTTCCTTGGGCACGTGGTCAATAAGGACGGAATTCACATCGATCCAGCTAAGATCGACTCTATAAAGAATTGGCCTACCCCTAAGACTCCGACCAAAGTTCGCCAATTCTTGGGACTGGCAGGATACTATCGTAGATTCATCAAGGGATTTTCGAAGATCGCTCAACCTCTCACGACTCTCACTCAGAAGGGTATTGCTTACAAATGGAACGAGGCTCAGGAGTCTGCCTTTCAGAAGCTAAAGGATAACCTTTGTAGTGCTCCTATTCTCTCGTTACCTGAAGGTACCGACGACTTTGTAGTTTACTGCGACGCGTCTATTCATGGGCTCGGTTGCGTGTTGATGCAACGCGAGAAAGTTATCGCTTACGCTTCTCAACAACTCAAGATTCACGAAAGGAACTACACGACGCACGACTTGGAACTCGGAGCGGTCGTTTTTGCACTCAAAATTTGGAGGCATTACTTGTACGGTACCAAGTGCACAATTTACACCGATCACAAGAGTCTCCAACACATTTTGGAACAGAAGGATTTGAACATGAGGCAACGTAGATGGGTAGAACTCCTTAACGACTACGAATGCGCAATCAAGTATCATCCAGGCAAGGCCAATGTTGTGGCTGACGCCCTCAGCCGTAAAGAAACTAAACCTAAGCGTGTACGTGCGTTACAACTTACCATTCACTCTAATCTTCCTATTCAGATACGAAATGCTCAGGTTGAAGCATTGAAAACGGAGAACATCAGGGCCGAATCCCTGCGAGGATCGAGGAAACGGTTAGAACAAAAGGAAGACGGCGCTTACTACGTGACAGGGCGCATTTGGGTCCCAGTCTATGGAAATCTATGTGAGCTTGTGATGGATGAAGCACACAAGTCTTGTTACTCAGTACATCCGGGTTCGGATAAGATGTACCACGACCTCAAGAGTCAAGACTACATATTGGTGGCCTAGTATCAAAGCCAACATAGCAACCTACGTTAGCAAATGCTTGACCTGTGCTAGAGTCAAGGTCGAATACCAGAAGCCGTCGGGCTTGTTGCAACAACCAGAGCTACCAACATGGAAATGGGAGCAGATCTCCATGGATTTCGTCACAGGCTTACCAAGATCTCAAAATGGGAACGATACCATTTGGGTCATCGTGGACTGCTTAACCAAGTCCGCACATTTCCTCGCGATCAAGGAAACCGATAAGTATTCGAAGCTCGCTGCAATCTACTTGAAGGAAATAGTTGCTAGGCACGGGGTGCCAATCTCTATCATTTCTGACCGTGACCCACGTTTTACATCTGAGTTACGGCAAGCTACGCATAGATCTTTTGGCTCACGTCTGGATATGAGCACTGCTTACCACCCGCAGACCGATGGTCAAACAGAACGTACCATCCAAACGCTTGAAGACATGCTGAGAGCATGTGTTATTGATTTTGGAAACGGGTGGGAACGACACTTACCGTTGGTAGAGTTCTCCTACAACAACAGCTTCCACACCAGCATTCAGGCAGCACCCTTTGAGGCATTGTACGGTCGTAAATGCCGATCACCTCTGTGTTGGGCGGAAGTTGGCGAAAGCCAAATTACTGGCCCAGAACTTGTAGTCGAGACTACGGAAAAGATTGCCCAGATCAAACAACGCATGGCGGCAGCTCGTGACCGTCAGAAAAGCTACGCTGATAAGCGTAGGAAACCGCTAGAATTCCAGGTAGGTGACCGGGTTCTACTTAAAGTCTCACCCTGGAAGGGTGTGGTTCGTTTTGGTAAACGGTGCAAGCTTAATCCGCGATATGTTGGACCATTCGAAATTACCGAGAAGATCGGTAAGGTTGCTTACAGATTGAAACTGCCTGAAGAACTGAGTGCAGTGCACAATGTCTTTCACGTGTCTAATCTGAAGAAGTGTCTGTCAGATGAGACACTCATCATTCCTTTCAAGGAACTCACTTTTGACGATTAGCTGCACTTCACTGAGGAAACGATTGAGATCACGGATCGAGAGATCAAGACCCTCAAACGTAGCCAGATACCTATCGTACAAGTTCGTTGGAACTCGCGCCGTGGCCCAGAGTTTACCTGGGAATGGGAAGACCAGATGAAGCGCAAATATTCCCAGTTGTTCCCTGACAAAACTCCCAGCACTGAAGCTACAACTGAATTTCGGGACGAAATTCCAAACTAACGGGGGGATGATGTGACACCCCATTGAAACGTTCTCACTCATACTAGCTTGACAGTGGCTGCCTTAACTTTCGGGACGAAAGTTCTTAAAACTTGGGGATAATGTGACACTCTAGGTTTTCCGGAACACCTTTCTTGTATTAGCATTTGGTGTACGTATATTATTAAATGAAAGTTTGTGAATTATCTTGGCGTGCTACGTGATCCTTGTACTAAGATATGTGTATGTGGTATATAGTTATGAAAATGTTTGTAAGGGTGAACCGAGACCACAAGGACCCGACTCGAGACCACCCGGTCTCGAGTAACCCACATCAGTTGGGCTGCAACCCCTATAGCCCATTCGAGAACCCATTAGGGTGCACCGACTTGGGGCTAGTATATAACCCATGTTGGTAGCCAACCTTGCCACTTTTCAATCATCATTCCCTCACACTCACTGATGCGTGTGAAGTGTGTATATAAGTTTAAGTATATTTTAAGCCCTTTTACACTTTCTTTAGCCAAGTTTTAAATTTATAAAACACGATATTTACTAACACTAAACACACATATGGGCAAGTGCACCCATCGTGAGCGTAGTATAGTGTTGGTAAGATACCGAGGTCATCCAAGGACACAAGAGCTTTTAGTACCGGTTTATCCTCAAAGTCTAATCAAATCAAAAGTTTAGAAAAAGGGTTTTTAAACTAAGAAAATAAAAACTAACTAAAATGCTGAAAAATGAAAATAAAAGTAAAAACAGATAGACAAGATGAATCACTTGGCTCCGACTCGTGTTTAGTGTAACCTTTGATTATTTCCACACTTTTGCACTATTTAAGAGATTATCTTAGTTATTGTAGTAGGTCCCTCTTTTGGAGGTGACGTTACCCTCAACCCAGTAGTTTGAGTAAGCAAGGATACAATCCTAAAGGGTCGGATTATTGAAAGATAATTAATTAAGTTATTAATGCATATTGTGGTAGGCTCCTCTTTTGAAGGCGATGTTACCCTCGGCTAAGTAGTCTGAGTCAGCAGGGATACAGTCCTAAGTAGCCGGGTTAAAGTTTTAATAGTAGTTTAACTTATGAGGGGGTCAAAGAGTTTGGACCCCCGCCATCCAATACCGTTAAATATTGAAGGAGGTCCTACTAAATTTGACCCAGGTCCTTTGCAGGATCCATACACTGAACAATGGCAAGACTCTTACCAAACCGTTCCCTTAACCCCCGACCAGGTAGCCAACATACCTCCATATAGACCGTGGAGATATGAATGGTGAAAATGTTTTATTTTATATAGACAGTAAAATAATGCCAAGACACCACGGACAAACGATAAGGAAGAATCACCTTCAACATAAGAAACTAGTTATTAAAGTCATTAATACATAACCAATTAAAAAGTTCGAAAATATTAAAAATAAAAAGTATTACACTAGACACTTTGTCTTCACCAAGTGATGTAAGAGACTTAGGCAAACATGGCCTTGATTGTCAAAAACTCTTACGATCAATCTTGGATCCCGAGACGACTCACACACTCTATGATGGACAATGGATGATGGTGTTATGGTGGTGGTGGGTGGTGGGTGAAGTGTGAGAGAGGTGGTGTGCCAAGGGATGGTTTGAGCTTGAGCCAAGCACTCCTATTTATAGGATGAACAGAAGCTCGGGCACGGCCCCGTGTCCAGTGGGCACGACCCCGTGTCCACATCCTTAGCTGTCTTCATTAATTGCTCTTGTCTTTATTAGTTGACCACGGCCCCGTATCCGCTGGGCACGGACCCGTGTGCAGAAGCATATCTGTACTATCAAGATTTGCCTGGATTCTGCGAATCTTATAGTTGACCACGACCCCGTGTCCACTGAGCACGGCCCCGTGGTGGGCGATGGAAGCTTCTACAACTTTGTCTTTTATGCTGACACTTGGGCACGCCCCCGTGCTCACTGAGCACGGGGCGTGTTCAGCCTTCTGTTTTCTTGTTTTGCTTGGGAAGATGCTGTCGTGGGGTCGGGAATGCCACGTTTGTTCCTTTTCTTGTATTTATGTTAGATTTAGCTGCCTTTTTGCTTCTTTTGTTAATTTGAGCTCATTTAATCCTGAAAATACAAAAGGAAGACAAAAGCACACTTTTTCCAACATTAGTACTAAAAAAGGGTTAGTTTTATGCCACAATTGATGTAATTTATATGTTGCATTTTGCACACATCAAATACCCCCACACTTGAATCTTTGCTTGTCCTCAAGCAAAACTCTTTATAATGTGGCTTTACACTCCCAAATGGAATTGGTTGAAAAGAAGGTTTTTGGGCTTGTCATAGAGTGTCGGGATTTCCAAGATTCTTTATTTAGTTTTATTTCTATTTATTTACAATCCTATTCGTCATGATTTATTTAAAACTTTTCATAAGATAAATTACTTATTAGGGCATAACATGCCTTTTTAAAATTCTATTTATATACAAGTTCACATACCTCACGGGGGATCACTCAACACTCGGCCGAAGACGTATTTTAGTGAATCACTCGAGAGCGGCATGGAACTTACTCCTACCATAGGCTTGCCAAGCAATCAATCCTCTTCCTTTTTAACTATATACCTTTGCAAATATCAAGAGGACTTTTGGGTGAAGGGTTAGGCTTGGGTTAAAGGTAGGCGGTTGGGTTAGTGGTTAGTAAAAAAAAAGGCTAAAAAGCGTAAAAAGCGTCGGTTTTCGAAAGACTTTTATTTTTGCAAAATTTTTTTTATTTTGATGAAGCTATTATTCAAACAAAGTTATTTTTGATGAACTTGTTTGTTTATTTCTTTTGCTTCATCAACAAAACAAAATTTATTTATTTATTTAATTTTTTTTTTCAAAGTCAAACGAAAAACTGAGCTTGTTACTAAAACAAAGGGTTAAAAAATAAAATAAAAAGTTTTGGTGGGTGAAAAGGTGTTTGGTTTGGGTTAAGAAAGGAAAATGTTTAGGCTCAAAGGGGTTAACTAGGGGGATTTTGGGTAGGTGGTAAAAAAAAAAGAAAAATAATGGTGTAGAAATAAAAAGGGTTAGTCCTAATGCCTCCATCATTTACTTACTCGGGTTTAAGTTAGTAAGGACCGGGAATGTATCGTCGTGGCAAGTTCTAGAGTTGTAAGAACCAAGCGGCTATTCACACAAGAAACGAAAAATGAGCATTTAATTTAAAGATATACATTTGTATGCTCAATAAAGGCTCAAAACTCACTTTTGTGGGAATGGGTTTTTATGTGATCAAGTATATATATTTAAATTTTAACTAAGCTTGTCATGTCCTTTCATAATTTTCTTATGTTGGTTCTTTTTATCATGACGCTATCGGTTGTAAATTCGTAAAAATATAACCTTTTTAGAATTTTGAAATTCCCAAATTAAACCTAGACAAGTAAAAAAATAGAAAATTTTTGAAAAAAATTTGGGGTGATTAGCGGTTCCAATAGAGTTTTGTGTAAGGCTTGTAGTTAGGACTTGCAAGATTCAAGGTTTTAGCATCCCCCCCACACTTAAATTACACATTGTCCTCAATGTGTCCCAAAAATAAGTTTTTAGGTGTAAAAAGGTGTGAAAAAGCAAAAAATTGTGTTACTGGGCGCTGGACACGGCCCCGTGCCTGGTGGACACGACCCCGTGTTCAGGTGCCAGTAACGAAAACTTACAGAAGGTGGACACGGGGGCGTGTTGGCTGGACACGACCCCGTGTCTGGCAAAAGTCTGCAGATTTAGACAAACAGCCGGTCTGGGGAAGTGGGCACGGGGGCGTGTCGGCTGGACACGACCCCGTGTAGACAATCTGCAGGGTTGAAAAACAGGTTTCTGGTTCTGGTTTTCCTGTCCCGGCTTTAGTAGCACTACGGTTTAGTGCTCTAAGCCTCGTATGTACCTGTTTTAGCAATAAACACTACACCAAAACATAGCAAACATCCTAGATTACCAATGTTCAACATCCCATCCATCACAAAGTTAGAAAAAAAATGCAGAAAATAAAAAAAAATTAAAGGAAAGCAAATTGTTCGACACACGGCACGCAGGCCGGAAATTGTTCAAGATAAAAGGGGGTTAACCTATAAGATCACCAACCAACCGCTTCTTCCTCCGCTCCTCCCGCCTAGTCCATGTCCTCGTCCTCATCATCATCATCTCCACCGTGCCCCGCAATGTACTCCCGGATATTTCCAATATCATCTTGGATATCGGATGTGTTTCTCTCGATTGCTCCAACCCAGTTGTACGTGTTGCTCGCCATATTATAGGTGTTCCTGGTGCACATGAGGTTTTCCTGCAATAGATCATGTAAACTTTGGAAGTTAGGAAAACCGCCTCCTGAGGAGGATTGGCCTGGATCACCATGGGGCTGGTACTGGTACTGATGATGTTGTGGAGCGTGAAGGACAAATGCCTCTTGCGGGTTCCATGCATGCCCTTGCATCCTTTGGAAGCTGACCGTCCCGTCTTCAGCCTCATAAATTAGGTTCATTGAGCGGCAAATGTGTATATCTACCCTTCCCGGCCATGGGCTCCTTCCGAATGACCTAGGTATGTTGGTGAAGTGCTTGAAGAGACGGTATACCCATCCTCCAAAGAAGATAGGGGTTGGTGAAGTAGCAAGCCGGTTCAGATGCATGTTACGGAGCATGAGGAACGGAACATCGAGGTGTCTGCGGTTATGGATGCAGTGGAGGATAACCAAATCTCTTAACCCAACAACGCCACCGCTATCATGCCTTTGGCTAAGAGAGTAGCCGAGGAGCCTATGGATGTATCGGTAGAGCGGATCCCTCAACTTAGTGCTCTTAGCGCTGCTCGGATTGTAGTGCCCTTCACCAATCTGAGCCCACGTGGCTTGGCGATCGTTTTCATCGATTTCTCGCATCCCTCCGGTATTTTCCTCGTTACCCGCATCTTCCTCCGCATACAACCCGACGATTGACCCAAATTGTGCCATTGAAATCGAGTACCTAGTTCCACCACATCGGAATGCTACCCCATCATTGTCAAATGGGTCGCACCTTGAATTGAATGTGAAGGTGCTATAGAATTCCAAAGTGCATTCGTGGACGAGCGAAGTCGAGTTGTTAAAGCGACTCTTAGTGGGCATGTGACAAGGTTGTTGAAGCGGTCGAGTTGGTTCACCAATGCTAACAAATCCATGCATGCTTGCGTCGGGTATTCTTCCGGTCTTGTTTGAAGTACTTCGTATCTAGCCCTAGCATCGAGCTCATTTGCGTTAAACCTCGTGAACTTCCTAGACATTTGAAAGAATACACCAAAAGTTAGAACGAAACAGTAGAATTTTCGGACAAAACTGCAAACAGCGTGCTGGACACGACCCCGTGTTCAGCGGACACGGCCCCGTGTCCAGGCGTCTGTTACTCAAAAACATCATTTTTCGACCTGGTTTCGAAAACTTGAAAATTTATGGTCCAATAGGTGCGGTTTCCCCCAAAAATGAAACCCCAAGTGCCGTTTTTCCCAAAACAACCCGTTTACCCATTCAATTTTATCTTTTTCGGTTCAAAAACAAGGGTTTGAGGTTTTTGTGAGAAATCGGGCGAATCTTTGAACAATACAAGTGGATTTACTTCCTTTAACACTAATCTAACTAAATGCTAACAGATTAAAGCAAAAATTTGAGGTTCGATCCGGGTGTAGTTCAAGAACCCTAGATTTTTTCCCAAATTTTTGATGTTTTAACTGCATGCAAATGCTTAATCTAACTAATAATAGTGATAGAATCATAGCTTGATGTTGTTAGAATGATAGGAGACGTCGAAAATCTGCGGAAAATCGCCTGGAACCAGAGCGTTTTCGGGGAAACGGGGCGTGTGTAATGGTGTAACTGTTATGAAAAGGGGAATATATCCCGACAGTTGCGCGGACACGGCCCCGTGCCGAGCAAAGTTTTTTTTTTTTGTGCTCGTGTGAGTGCCCTTGTTTCCCAAAAACCTTGGTTAGAAAACTTACCGATTAAGATGTCATCCCGTTGGTTCGTAACTTACCAGGTATGATGTTGTTGCCTTTACTCATCGACCGTTTGAAGCGAGATCTCCTCCTCTTCATCCTCAATGAATCCTTGATAGAGTTTCAGCCGTTGGACATTGACTTTGAATGGAGGTCCATTCCGAGATTTAATTTCTACTGCACCGTGTGGGAAAATGTGGGTGATGGAAAAAGGTCCTGACCACCTAGACTTTAATTTACCGGGAAACAATCGAAGTCGTGAATTAAACAAAAGAACTAGATCTCCCACTCGAAATTCATTAGGTTTAATATGTTTGACATGCAAGTTTTTCATTCTTTCCTTGTAAATTTCTGAGTTTGAGTATGCATAATTCCTAAGCTTGTCTAATTCATTTAATTGACAAAATCGATTTTTACCAGCAATTTCTAAATCTAAGTTTACATTTTTAATTGCCCAGTAGGCTTTGTGTGCAATTTCTACTGGTAAGTGACAACTTTTTCCATAGACTAGCTTATATGGGGTTGTACCTATTGTTGTTTTATAAGCAGTTCGAAAAGCCCATAAAGCATCATCTAATTTATCTGCCCATTCTTTTCTATTTAACCCTACGGTTTTTTCGAGTATTCGTTTTAAACCTCTATTAGTCACTTCGGCTTGTCCATTTGTTTGAGGGTGATATGCTGTTGAGACCCGATGATAGACCCCGTATCTTGTTAAAAAATTTTTAAGTTGATGGTTGCAAAAATGGGTACCTCTATCACTTATTAATGCTTTAGGTGTGCCAAAACGAGAGAATAATTTCTTCAGAAATCTTACCACGACTCTTCCATCATTTGTTGGAAGTGCCTCGGCCTCGGCCCATTTAGACAAGTAGTCTACTGCCACAAGTATATATTTGTTTCCTTTCGACGGTGGGAAAGGTCCCATAAAGTCGAGTCCCCACACATCAAAAATTTCACAAACAAGAATGCCATTTTGTGGCATTTCGTTTTTGGAAGAAATATTACCTGTTCTTTGGCAAGCATCACATGTCTTGACAAGACTTTGGGCGTCTTTATAAATGGTTGGCCAATAAAATCCTGAATCAAATACCTTTCATGCGGTACTAGCGGCACCATGATGCCCTCCGTATGGACCTTCATGACAATGGCGGAGAATTCTTCACGCTTCGCTACCGTGTACGCATCGTCGGATGAGTTGGTCGGCACACATTTTGAAAAGATATGGATCTTCCCAAAAATAGTGTTTCACATTGGCAAAGAATTTTTTTCTTTGATGATGTGGCCAACCTTTTGCGACTATACCACTAGCTAGGTAGTTAGCATAGTCGGCGTACCATGGTTTTTCCTTGTATTCCACCATTTCTAGGGACTCCGATGGAAATTTTTCGTTGATTTGCTCGTCCCTGGTTACCTCCAAAGCTGGGTCTTCTAAGCGTGAAAGATGATCTGCTGCGGTATTTTCTGCTCCTCTTTTGTCTTTGATTTCAATATCAAATTCTTGGAGGAGTAGAATCCACCGAATCAAACGTGGTTTTGCGTCCTGCTTTTTGAAAAGATATCGAATGGCTGGATGATTTGTATAGACTATAGTTTTAGAAAGAACAAGATAAGAATGAAATTTATCAAAAGCAAATACCACAGCTAGTAATTCTTTTTCAGTTGTTGTGTAATTTTCTTGTGCATCGTTAAGTGTTTTACTAGCATAATAAATTGGGTGAAAATGATTTTCTTTTCTTTGTCCCAAGACAGCTCCAACTGCAAAGTCACTAGCATCACACATGATTTCGAAATGAAATTTCCAATCAGGCGCTATCATGATAGGTGCATTGACTAGCATTTCCTTTAAGGTTAGAAATGCTTGATTGCAATCCTTGTCAAAGATGAAAGGAGCATCTTTTTCAAGTAACTTTGTTAGAGGCCTTGAAATTTTAGAAAAGTCTTTGATAAACCGCCTATAAAATCCGGCATGCCCTAGGAAACTTCTGATAGCTCTAACGGAGGATGGGGGTGGTAGTCGAGAAATGGTATCTATTTTGGCTCGATCCACCTCCATTCCTTCGCTTGAGATTTTGTGATCGAGTACTATTCCCTCCGTTACCATGAAATGGCACTTTTCCCAGTTAAGGGCGAGGTTAGTTTCCTCATATCGGGATAGCATTCGTTCAAGGTTATCGAGGCATTGGTCGTATGAATCCCCAAAGATAGAAAAGTCGTCCATGAAGACTTCCATTGTCTTTTCTATCATGTCGTGGAAGATGGCTACCTTGCAACGTTGGAATGTTGCGGGGGCATTACATAGACCAAACGGCATGCGTCGATAAGCAAAAGTTCTATAGGGACATGTGAAGGTTGTCTTTTCTTGGTCTTCGGGTGCTATCGGGATTTGAAAGTAACCTGAAAAACCATCCAAGAAACAGTAAAATTTATGACCGGATAATCTTTCTAACATTTGATCAATGAAGGGCAAGGGAAAGTGATCTTTCCTTGTTGCTTCATTTAATCGTCTATAATCTATACACACTCTCCATCTTGTGACGGTTCTCGTTGGTATTAGTTCATTCTTTTCATTAGTTATTACCGTCATACCTCCTTTCTTTGGAACAACTTGGACGGGACTTACCCACGGACTATCGGAGATAGGATAAATAAGTCCGGCGTCAAGCAATTTGATGACTTCGTTTTTAATCACTTCTTGAACATTTAGATTTACTCGACGTTGTGGTTGTATTACCGATTTGTAGTCATCATTCATTAAAATTTTGTGCGTACACATGGAAGGACTTATTCCTTTTATGTCTACAAGTTTCCAAGCGATTGCATTTTATGTTTTTTTTCAAAAGACTAATTAATTTTTCTTTTTCTAAACTATCTAATTTAGATGAAATAATTACAGGTAATTTACCATCTTTGTCTAGAAAAGCATATTCCAAACCTTTTGGAAGTTCTTTGAGCTCAAGAGGTGGGTCTTTAGGAGACTCCTTATTTGGTTGCTCATTTTGATCAAGAACCTTAAAAGTTTGTTCTATGGCGACCTCTTCTTCAACAAAGTGGTCAAACTTTTCACTTGTATCGGGTGGTTCATCTTCATCTTCAATTAGGGGATCATTATTGCCGAATGGATATTTCATTGACCGCTCAAGATCGACACTCTTTTTAAATGCCCCTAATTGAAGAGGTAGATTGTTATACTTCCGGTATTTCAATGCTTCGTGAGTTTTTACAAATGGTCGTCCCAACACTAGAGGAGCGTCATCGAGGATGACAAAGTCGGTGAGGACTACCATTTGATTTGTTTGAACCAAGACATCCTCAACTACACCGATTGATTTTATTACCTTCCGATTGGATAGAAAAATGGGTATTTGAAGTGGATAAAAATCACTAATACTTAATTTTTCGAAAATGTAGTTAGGCATTATGTTAACACAAAGATCTTTATCAATTGTGACATTACTAATAAATGAATTTTGAAAGAAACATGGAACCGGTGTAATGTTAATTTCAAATGGGTCTTCTTTTATTAGTGAGGTTTGATCAATAGTTAACTTAACACTTACCGTTTCGTCAATTTTAGTGTTAGTGTTTAACTCTTTTAAAAACTTACCATGAGTGGGTACCAAACAATGATTTTCAAAAGAAGGTGACAAGAGATTAATTTTTTCAAAATTAGACTCTTCTTGTATTTTAGCGTTGTCGGACTCACCTTTTTCGTTATTTAATTCTTCTCTTGCGCAGGACTCCTCTTCCCTTGTGCGAGATTCTTTTATATAGTGATCGATAACTCTAAGGTGTTCTAATATCCTTTCGGTTCACACCATTGTTCTTCATTGTAAGCATATGATGGATAAGGGTCGTAATTTTGTTCTTCATAATACTCATATGAGGTGGTTTGTTCATGCCATGGTTCCTCATAGTAAGCATACGAAGATGGTGGCTCATATCTTGGTTCCTTAAAGTATGAGTAAGAAGGCTCATACCTTGGTTCATCAAAATATGAGTATGAGGGAGGAGGTTCATACCTTTGGTCTTCATAGGATGTGTATGAAGTTGATGGCTCGTACCTGGGCTCCTCATAGTAGGTGTATGAAGTGGACGGTTGATATAAGTTACAATATTGAACCGAGTGCAGGCCACCACAATTAGTGAAATAATTATTCCTACAATCATCCTCCTCATAGGTGTAGTTGTAACCTCCTGAGTATTGATCCATAAGAATCACTCAGCAGACCACAACCAAGTCTCGAGATCAGAAAACAAAAATAAAAACGAAAACAGAGGCTGGACACGGCCCCGTGTACAGAATCTGTATTTGGGCGTTTTAATTAAAGTTACTGATTTCGTTGAGCACGGGGCGTGTTCAGTGAGCACGGCCCGTGTTCAAACTACTGTTACTGGGTGTTTTATGAAAATTATGCAGCACGGCCCCGTGTTCAGTGAGCACGACCCGTGTTCAGGTTACTGTAAATGCAAAACTAAACTAAAATGCAGAAAAATGTGCGCGCGTTTTGAAAAGGTTTTGAAAAACTGATTAGGCCGTCGATTTTAAGCTTTCTTAAAATCCTTGTGTCCCCGGCAACGGCGCCAAAAATCTTTTGGAGGTGACGTTACCCTCAACCCAGTAGTTTGAGTCAGCAAGGATACAATCCTAAAGGGTCGGATTATTGAAAGATAATTAATTAAGTTATTAATGCATATTGTAGTAGGCCCCTCTTTTGAAGGGGACGTTACCCTCGGCTAAGTAGTCTGAGTCAGCAGGGATACAGTCCTAAGTAGCCGGGTTAAAGTTTTAATAGTAGTTTAACTTATGAGGGGGTCAAAGAGTTTGGACCCCCGCCATCCAATACCGTTAAGTATTGAAGGAGGTCCTACTAAATTTGACCCAGGTCCTTTGCAGGATCTATACACTGAACAATGGCAAGACTCTTACCAAACCGTTTCCTTAACCCCCGACCAGGTAGCCAACATACCTCCATATAGACCGTGGAGATATGAATGGTGAAAATGTTTTATTTTATATAGACAGTAAAATAATGCCAAGACACCACGGACAAACGATAAGGAAGAATCACCTTCAACATAAGAAACTAGTTATTAAAGTCATTAATACATAACCAATTAAAAAGTGCGAAAAGATTAAAAATAAAAAGTATTACACTAGACACTTTGTCTTCACCAAGTGATGTAAGAGACTTAGGCAAACCTGGCCTTGATTGTCAAGAACTCTTGCGATCAATCTTGGATC
This sequence comes from Helianthus tuberosus, assembly GCA_030545235.1. Classification (NCBI taxonomy): domain Eukaryota; kingdom Viridiplantae; phylum Streptophyta; class Magnoliopsida; order Asterales; family Asteraceae; genus Helianthus; species Helianthus tuberosus. The sequence goes on along the minus strand of CM060390.1, from coordinate 120,135,458 downwards.
CCGAGACGACTCACACACTCTATGATGGACAATGGATGATGGTGGTGGATGATGGTGTTATGGTGGTGGTGGGTGGTGGGTGTGAGAGAAGTGGTGTGCCAAGGGATGGTTTGAGCTTGAGCCAAGCACTCCTATTTATAGGCTGAACAGAAGCTCGGGCACGGCCCCGTGTCCAGTGGGCACGGCCCCATGTCCACATCCTTCTCTGTCTTCATTAATTGCTCTTGTCTTTATTAGTTGACCACGGCCCCGTATCCGCTGGGCACGACCCCGTGTGCAGAAGCATATCTGTACTATCAAGATTTGCCTGGATTCTGCGAATCTTATAGTTGACCACGACCCCGTGTCCGCTGAGCACGGCCCCGTGGCGGGCGATGGAAGCTTCTACAACTTTGTCTTTTATGCTGACACTTGGGCACGCCCCCGTGCTCACTAAGCACGGGGCGTGTTCAGCCTTCTGTTTTCTTGTTTTGCTTGGGAAGATGCTGTCGTGGGGTCGGGCATGCCACGTTTGTTCCTTTTCTTGTATTTATGTTAGATTTAGCTGCCTTTTTGCTTCTTTTGTTAATTTGAGCTCATTTAATCCTGAAAATACAAAAGGAAGACAAAAGCACACTTTTTCCAACATTAGTACTAAGAAGTGTTAGTTTTATGCCACAATTGATGTAATTTATATGTTGCATTTTGCACACATCACACACTCTCCTTCACTCTCTCAACAAAACCCTAGCAATATCACTCTCCCCTCTTGTCTCGGATCAATTGTAGCAAATCAAGCTCTTGTTTTAGCTCGTATTCTAAGCTAGGAGGCCCCTTTTCGGCTGATTTCACAACACTCTCACACTCGAACACCATCCGGTTAGTGTTTCACACTATTTGATATTGTGATGCTTGTTTGATGAATGATACACATGCTTAGTTTAAATGTCTCCTTGCATGATTTTGTATGATAAAGATGCTAACTTGGTGAATAAATTGCATGATATTGTATTTCTATGAAACAATGTAGATGATGATGTTGTACTATGAGTTATAGGCTGAAATTGTTTACAAGAATGGTGTCCAAATGATTCTAGGATAAAACGATTTTTGGCATGATCATATTGATTTAAATGAAACAGTGATGTATGTTAGAGTTGTTTTGATAAGATGATGAAAAACCCTAGTGATGAACTATTTGAATATGTTATGAATATTTAAAATTGCTATGTTTTGATACGTTTGATTTGAGAATTAGACAAGAAAACATGTTAGTGCAATTGCATTGGGCAGTACACAAAATCATGAATACGGAATTCTATTGGATAGTACAAATGCTGGCAGAAGGTTCTAGAAGGATTTCATGTGCTCAAATCCGTGGTTGCGAGTCGAGACCGCAGTGTTGCGGCTCGAGACCATGGATCAACAACTCGGAACCCAGAACACTTTACATAAGGGACTCGAGACTAGCCTGGTTGCGACCCGAGATCTCAGGATCTCGACTCGAGACTGAACTCTAGACCTCCGAGGATTGCGACTCCTGCATGCACCACTCGAGACTACCTATCCACAACTCGAGACATCTTGGTTGTGACTCGAGACCTCGTGTTCTCGAGTCGAGACCGCGTGGTCTCGACTGGGCTGCTTGTCTCCGTTATTGGGCCACAGTGTGTATGACTATATGTTTGGGCTGCAAGATCGTATGTAGGCCTTGTGTAAACTGTTACTGTTTGACTGTTTAAGAATTAGGACTGGCCCGATAACGAAATGGATGACTATGTGATATGTATGCTATGTGTTAGATATGTGTAGGATATACGAGACTTATTTGTACCTAAACCTGACCCATACTGGTAACCATGTTAGGATGTGGTAACCAGCGTGCTTGACCAAGTAAACTGATCTGCCGAGCAACCCAAGGTGAGTTCACAGCTTTTAAAGCATGCGTTCCCGGTGGTTTGCGAAACGGAACTTAAAACAACGTTATCCCCTTGTGAGGGATACTAACCTACTTTTCTCCCCATATGCGGGACCCTTAGTTAATTACTATTTATACTAGATGCAACAAGCAAAACTAAACGAAACTCTATCACTCAAGTCCCTACTACTTAATACCGATTAGTCGTCGGGGCCTGGCGAACGGGTTATTAGTTGATAGCGCTATTTAGGTCTCACCAGCCTCACACCGTGCCTGTGTATGTGATCAGGAGTGAACTAATAGACTCTGGCAAAACCGTCAATGATGATAGAAAATTGACAAACGGGGCACTACAGAAACGTACGGATGAAAAGTATTCGCTATTGTAAAAACAGTTTAGAAGCTTACTTATGGGGTAGCTCCCCATGGCATGTATAAATGAGTAAATTAACTGATGAAACAAGTTTTTGGAATTAAAAACTGGACAAACTCGTGAACTCGCAAACATTATGTTGATACCCTACTGCATGCTTTGCAGGTACCCAGTGACTCAGGAGCTCGCAGCTTGGGAAGCGTAGTGCTCGTCTTAACCCGTGTGTCGGGTTCTATAATAAACTTAATCCCTGAACTTTGTTGGAACTGTTTTGCCTATGCTACCGCTATTTACTTAAACTACTATTTGAAATTAAAACTTTTGAACTTTAACTATGGTATTTACTAACCATTATGGTTGGTGGACATTCCTATTATTATCTAAATGTTCAGTATAATTGGTGGCTGGATCCTGGTCATGTCATGCGCCTCGCGGTGGTATTCCGCAAGTGGATTTTGTGGGTGTGACAGATTGGTAATAGAGCCATTGGTTATAGTGAACTCGGTTTAAAAAAAAGTCTTTTTGAGAAAAACCAGACTATAACCCGTGACTCGTGACGACACTACACTCCAAGTGCAAGACTCAACGCATTAGACCTCATAGCTCAGACTTGTGTTTACTTGCTTGTGTACTTTATGCTTTATGCTCTACTATACGTAATAGTATGTCTATTTAGACAGATACACCCCCCTTCTATCTCATTCTCGCTACATTACGACATCGCACTCATATTTTGTTTACTGGTTATGAAGACAATGAGTGGACGCGGAAGAGGAAACGTTAACATGACTCAGGCTCAGTTCACTAACCTGATCAACACGGTGGCCGCAGCTTTCGTAGCTTACCCTGGAGGTAAACTCGTTATTTTAGGGTGTTTAGATCCTACCCCCGCATCGCCTCTTCACCCCTAAACCTATTCGCTTCACTTCTCACAACCGGTCAGCATGCGCCTGCGCAACCACGTGTTTGTACTTTCAAAACCTTCATGGATTGCAAGCCTCTCCCTTTCAATGGCACTGAGGGTGCCATAGGCCTTCTACACTGGATTGAGAAGGCTGAAGCTGTCTTTGCTGTCTGCGAGTGTCCCCCTGCTACTTGGGTGAAGTTTGCTACTGGTACGCTTGAAGGAAACACACTTTCATGGTGGAAAGCGCAGATTCAGATGCTTGGTTTGGAAACCGCTAATGCCACTGCTTGGGAGGATTTCAAGAACATGATCAAAGAAGAGTACTGTCACAGGGATGACATCCACAAGCTCGAAAACGAGTACTTTGAGCTTAAGATGGTTGGATCAGAGATTGAGACTTACACCAAGCAGTCCAACGATTACGCTGCTCTCTGCCCAAACATGTCCCGACCTGCTTATCGAAGGATCGAGTTGTACATCAAAGGTTTGGCTCCAGAAATCCAGAGCTTGGTCACTTCAGCTAACTTCGCTACCATTCAGCCAGTCATCCGTCTTGCTCACAAACTCACTGATCAGGCTGTGGAACAGGGCAAGCTGCCCAAAAGGATCAGTGCTACTGCTGGAGCTTCTGGTGATAACAAGCGTAAGTGGGAAGGAAACCAGAGCAGGATGCTAACCCCACTCAGCTGAGGGAAACTGAAAGCAACAAGGGCTCTCAGCAACAGGGTGGCTATCGAGGAAACCACCCCAAGTGTATCAAGTGTAACCGACACCACAGTGGGCCATGTGGCAAAGGTTAGTGTCAGCGATGCAACAAGATGGGGCATGAAGCCAAAGACTGCAGGAGCCAGCTTCCAGCTAGGCAGAATCAGCAACAACCACAACAGCAGCAAGGAAACAACCGTGGATGCTTCGAGTGTGGAGCAACGGGGCACATGCGAAGGGATTGCCCTGAACTGAATCAGAACAACAACAATCAGGGTTCTGGGAACAATAACAACAATGCTGGAAATGGTGCAAGAGGAAGGGCTTTTGTGATTGGAGCTGGAGAAGCTAGGAATGATCCCAACGTCGTAGCGGGTAAGTTCCTACTTGATGATCGTTACGTTATTGTATTGTTTGATTCTGGAGCCGATGCTAGCTATGTATCCCTACGTATTAGTAAGAAGCTTAGGTGTATGCCTACATTATTAAGTTCTAAGCATATCGTCGAGTTAGCTAATGGTAGAAACATTGAGGCCTCACACGTTATCAGTAACTGCAAACTAGTATTGTCTGGTCAGACCTTTAGCATCGATCTTTTCCCTATTGTTCTTGGAAGCTTCGACGTTGTCATTGGTATGGATTGGTTATCCAAATATCGGGCTGAAATCCTTTGTCAAGAGAAAATGGTTCGTATTCCCCGTCCTTCTGGCAAACCCCTCCTCGTTCAAGGCGACAAAGGCGGAGAAGTCACAGGCATCATCTCGTTCTTAAAAGCCCAGAAGTGTTTACGAAAGGGGCGCACCGCTATCTTAGCACTTGTCACCGATACACAGGAAAAGGAAAAGAGGATCAAAGATTTTCCAGTCGTACGCGACTATCCCGAGGTATTCCCTGAGGAATTACCTGGACTCCCTCCTCACCGTCAGGTCGAATTTCAAATCGAGCTAACTCCTAGAGCGGCACCTATAGCTCGTGCGCCTTTTCGATTAGCCCCCGCTGAACTGAAGGAACTTTCTACACAACTACAAGAGCTATTGGATAAAGGATTTATCCGTCCTAGCTCGTCACCCTGGGGAGCACCAGTATTCTTTGTCAAGAAGAATGATGGCAAATTCCGTATGTGCATCGACTATTGTGAGCTAAACAAGGTTACCATCAAGAATCATTACCCACTCCCCCGTATCGACGACCTATTCGATCAGTTGCAAGGATCGAGCTACTACTCTAAGATTGATTTGCGATCAGGTTATCATCAGCTAAGAGTCCGCGATGAAGACATCTCCAAAACTGTGTTCAGAACTCGTTATGGTCATTACGAGTTTCTTGTCATGCCTTTTGGAATGACTAACGCGCCTACGATTTTTATGGATCTTATGAACCGAGTGTGCAAGCCTTACCTCGATAAGTTTGTGATTGTGTTTATCGACGACATCCTGATCTACTCGAAAAGTCAAGAGGAGCATGAACAACACCTGCGTCTTATTCTCGAACTCCTTCGCAATGAACAACTGTACGCCAAGTTCTCGAAATGTGACTTCTGGCTTTGAGAAGTTCACTTCCTTGGGCACGTGGTCAATAAGGACGGAATTCACGTCGATCCAGCTAAGATCGACTCTATAAAGAATTGGCCTACCCCTAAGACTCCGACCGAATTTCGCCAATTCTTGGGACTGGCAGGATACTATCGTAGATTCATCAAGGGATTTTCGAAGATTGCTCAACCTCTTACGACTCTCACTCAGAAGGGTATTGCTTATAAATGGAATGAGGCTTAGGAGTCTGCCTTTCAGAAGCTAAAGGATAACCTTTGTAGTGCTCCTATTCTCTCGTTACCTGAAGGTACCGACGACTTTGTAGTTTACTGCGACGCGTCTATTCATGGGCTCGGTTGCGTGTTGATGAAATGCGAGAAAGTTATCGCTTACGCTTCTCGACAACTCAAGATTCACGAAAGGAACTACACGACGCACGACTTGGAACTTGGAGCGGTCGTTTTTGCACTCAAAATTTGGAGGCATTACTTGTACGGTACCAAGTGCACAATTTACACCGATCACAAGAGTCTCCAACACATTTTGGAACAGAAGGATTTGAACATGAGGCAACGTAGATGGGTAGAACTCCTTAACGACTACGAATGCGCAATCAAGTATCATCCAGGCAAGGCCAATGTTGTGGCCGACGCCCTCAGCCGTAAAGAAACTAAACCTAAGCGTGTACGTGCGTTACAACTTACCATTCACTCTAATCTTCCTATTCAGATACGAAATGCTCAGGTTGAAGCATTGAAAACGGAGAACATCAGGGCCGAATCCCTGCGAGGATCGAGGAAACGGTTAGAACAAAAGGAAGACGGCGCTTACTACGTGACAGGGCGCATTTGGGTCCCAGTCTATGTAAATCTATGTGAGCTTGTGATGGATGAAGCACACAAGTCTTGTTACTCGGTACATCCTGGTTCGGATAAGATGTACCACGACCTCAAGACTACATATTGGTGGCCTAATATAAAAGCCAACATAGCAACCTACGTTAGCAAATGCTTGACCTGTGCTAGAGTCAAGGTCGAATACCAGAAGCCGTCAGGCTTGTTGCAACAACCAGAGCTACCAACATGGAAATGGGAGCAGATCTCCATGGATTTCGTCACAGGCTTACCAAGATCTCAAAACGGGAATGATACCATTTGGGTCATTGTGGACCGCCTAACCAAGTCTGCACATTTCCTCGTGATCAAGGAAACCGATAAGTATTCGAAGCTCGCCGCAATCTACTTGAAGGAAATAGTTGCTAGGCACGGGGTGCCAATCTCTATCATTTCTGATCGTGACCCACGTTTTACATCTGAGTTATGGCAAGCTACGCATAGATCTTTTGGCTCACGTCTGGATATGAGCACTGCTTACCACCCGCAGACCGATGGTCAAATGGAACATACCATCCAAACGCTTGAAGACATGCTGAGAGCATGTGTTATTGATTTTGGAAACGGGTGGGAACGACACTTACCGTTGGTAGAGTTCTCCTACAACAACAGCTTCCACACCAGCATTCAGGCAGCACCCTTTGAGGCATTGTACGGTCGTAAATGCCGATCACCTCTGTGTTGGGCGGAAGTTGGCGAAAGCCAAATTACTGGCCCAGAACTTGTAGTCGAGACTACGGAAAAGATTGCCCAGATCAAACAACGCATGGCGGCAGCTCGTGACCGTCAGAAAAGCTACGCTGATAAGCGTAGGAAACCGCTAGAATTCCAGGTAGGTGACCAGGTTCTACTTAAAGTTTCACCCTGGAAAGGTGTGGTTCGTTTTGGTAAACGGTGCAAGCTTAATCCGCGATATGTTGGACCATTCGAAATTACCGAGAAGATCGGTAAGGTTGCTTACAGATTGAAACTGCCTGAAGAACTGAGTGCAGTGCACAACGTCTTTCACGTGTCTAATCTGAAGAAGTGCTGTCAGATGAGACACTCATCATTCCTTTCAAGGAACTCACTTTTGACGATCAGCTGCACTTCACTGAGGAACCGATTGAGATCACGGATCGAGAGATCAAGACCCTCAAACGTAGCCAGATACATATCGTACGAGTTCGTTGGAACTCGCGCCGTGGCCCAGAGTTTACCTGGGAACGGGAAGACCAGATGAAGCACAAATATCCCCAGTTGTTCCCTGACAAAACTCCCAGCACTGAAGCTACAACCGAATTTCGGGACGAAATTCCAAACTAACGGGGGGATGATGTGACACCCCGTTGAAACGTTCTCACTCATACTAGCTTGACAGTGGCTGCCTTAACTTTTGGGACGAAAGTTCTTAAAACTTGGGGATAATGTGACACTCTAGGTTTTTCGGAACACCTTTCTTGTATTAGCATTTGGTGTACGTATATTATTAAATGAAAGTTTGTGAATTATCTTGGCGTGCTACGTGATCCTTGTACAAAGATATGTGTATGTGGTATATAGTTATGAAAATGTTTGTAAGGGTGAACCGAGACCACAAGGACTCGAGTCGAGACCACCCGGTCTCGAGTAACCCACATCAGTTGGGCTGCAACCCTTACAGCCCATTCGAGAACCCATTAGGGTGCACCGACTTAGGGCTAGTATATAACCCATGTTGATAGCCAACCTTGCCACTTTTCAATCATCATTCCCTCACACTCACTGATGCGTGTGAAGTGTGTATATAACACTCTCGTATTCTAAGCTAGGAGGACCCCTTTCGGCTGATTTCACAACACTCTCACACTCGAACACCATCCGGTTAGTGTTTCACACTATTTGATATTATGATGCTTGTTTGATGAATGATACACATGCTTAGTTTAAATGTCTCCTTGCATGATTTTGTATGATAAAGATGCTAACTTGGTGAATAAATTGCATGATATTGTATTTCTATGAAACAGTGTAGATGATGATGTTGTACTATGAGTTATAGGCTGAAATTGTTTACAAGAATGGTGTCCAAATGATTCTAGGATAAAACGATTTTTGGCATGATCATATTGATTTAAATGAAATAGTGATGTATGTTAGAGTTGTTTTGATAAGATGATGAAAAACCCTAGTGATGAACTATTTGAATATGTTATGAATATTTAAAATTGCTATGTTTTGATCCGTTTGATTTGAGAATTAGACAAGAAAACATGTTAGTGCAATTGTATTGGGCAGTACACAAAATCATGAATATGGAATTCTATTGGATAGTACAAATGCTGGCAGAAGGTTCTAGAAGGATTTCATGTGCTCACATCTGTGGTTGCGAGTCGAGACCGCAGTGTTGCGACTCGAGACCATGGATCAACAACTCGGAACCCAGAACACTTTACATAAGGGACTCGAGACTAGCCTGGTTGCGACCCGAGATCTCATGATCTCGACTCGAGACTGAACTCGAGACCTCTGAGGATTGTGACTCCTGCATGCACCACTCGAGACTACCTATCCACAACTCGAGACATCTTGGTTGCGACTCGAGACCTCGTGTTCTCGAGTCGAGACCGCGTGGTCTCGATTGGGCTGCTTTTCTCCGTTATTGGGCCACAGTGTGTATGACTATATGTTTGGGCTGCAAGATCGTATGTGGGCCTTGTGTAAACTGTTACTGTTTGACTGTTTAAGAATTAGGACTGGCCCGATAACGAAATGGATGACTATGTGATATGTATGCTATGTGTAGATACGTGTAGGATATACGTGACTTATTTGTACCTAAACCTGACCCATACTGGTAACCATGTTAGGACGTGGTAACCAACGTGCTTGACCAAGTAAACTGATCTGCCGAGCAACCCAAGGTAAGTTCACAACTTTTAAAGCATGCGTTCCCGGTGGTTTGGGAAACGGAACTTAAAACAACGCTATCCCCTTGTGAGGGATACTAACCTACTTTTCTCCCCTTATGCGAGACCCTTAGTTAATTACTATTTATACTAGATGCAACAAGCAAAACTAAACGAAACTCTATCACTCAAGTCCCTACTACTTAATACCGATTAGTCGCCGGGGCCTGGCGAACGGGTTATTAGTTGATAGCGCTATTTAGGTCTCTCCAGCCTCACACCGTGCCCGTGTATGGGATCGGGAGTGAACTAATAGACTCTGGAAAAACCGTCAATGATGATAGAACATTGACAAACGGGGCACTACGGAAACGTACGGATGAAAAGTATTCGGTATTGTAAAAACAGTTTAGTAGCTAACTTATGGGGTAGCTCCCCATGGCATGTATAAATGAGTAAATTAACTAATGAAACAAGTTTTTGGAATTAAAAACTGGACAAACTCGTGAACTCGCCAACATTATGTTGATACCCTACTGCATGCTTTGCAAGTACCCACTGACTCAGGAGCTCGCAGCTTGGGAAGCGTAGTGGTCGTCTTAACCCGTGTGTCGGGTTCTATAATAAACTTAAACCATGAACTTTGTTGGAACTGTTTTGCCTATGCTACCGCTATTTACTTAAACTACTATTTGAAATTAAAACTTTTGAACTTTAACTATGGTATTTACTAACCATTATGGTTGGTGGACATTCCTATTATTATCTAAATGCTCAGTATAATTGGTGCCTGGATCCTGGTCATGTCACACGCCTCATGGTGGTACTCCGCAAGTGGATTTTGAGGGTGTGACAGCGTCAGCCAAAACATTGGCTTTTCCTGGATGGTACTTGATTGCGATTCGTTGTCGTTAAAGAGTTCGACCCACCGACGCTGTCGCATGTTCAACTCCTTCTGATCGAAGATATGCTGGAGACTCTTGTGATCGGTGTAAATGGTGCACTTGGAACCGTACAAGTAATGTCTCCATATCTTAAGATCAAACACCACTGCTCCCAACTCCAAGTCGTGAGTAGTGTAGTTCTTTTCGTGAACTTTAAGTTGGCGTGATTCGTAAGCAATGACTTTCTCACGTTGCATCAACACACAACCTAGTCCTTGGATTGACGCGTCACAATAAACCACAAAATCGCCTGTGCCTTCAGGCAATGAGAGAATAGGTGCTCTACAAAGCTTTAACTTCAGCTGCTGAAATGCGGATTCCTAAGCATCACCCCAACGGTAGGTGACACCCTTCTGAGTAAGAACAGTAAGAGGCTGCGTCATCTTTGAGAAATCCTTGATAAACCTTCTGTAGTAACCCGCCAACCCAAGAATTGGCAGATTTCAGTTGGTGTTCGAGGTGTAGGCCAATTCTTGATCGAGTCAACCATGGATGGATCAACGTGAATCCCATCCTTATTAACCACGTGGCCTAAGAAATGGACTTCACGAAGCCAGAAGTCACATTTCGAGAACTTAGCGTAAAGCTGTTATGTTCGAAGGAGTTCCAAAATGAGTCGCAGATGATGCTCATGTTCCTCCTGACTCTTGGAATAGATCAGGATGTCGTCGATGAATACTATAACAAACTTATCTAAGTAAGGTTTGCACACTCGGTTCATAAGATCCATAAAGACCGCAGGTACGTTTGTCAACCTGAAAGGCATGACCAGAAACTCTTAGTGTCCGTAACGAGTCCTGAATGTTGTCTTAGAGATGTCCTCATCTCGGACTCTCAGCTGATGATAGCCCGATCTCAAATCAATCTTTGAGTAGAAGCTCGACCCTTGCAACTGGTCGAACAGGTCATCTATACGTGGGAGAGGATAACGATTCTTCACGGTCACCTTGTTGAGTTCGCGATAGTCTATACACATTCGAAAGGTATCGTCTTTCTTCTTCACAAACAAAACTAGAGATCCCCAGGGCGAAGAGCTAGGATGAATGAAACCCTTGTCCAAAAGCTCTTGCAGCTGCGTGGACAGTTCTTCTAGTTCAGATGGGGCTAAGCGATAAGGTGCATGAGCTATAGGTGCTGCTCCAGGAGCTAGCTCGATTTGAAACTCTACCTAACGGTGAGGCGGAAGACCAGGTAATTCCTTAGGGAATACCTCAGGAAAGTCGCGTACGATCGGGATGTCTTCTATCTTCTTCTCTTTCGTTGAGGTGTCAGTAACAAGGGCTAGGATATGTTGGTGCATGGAATGTCTGTTGACTTCGTCTGCATTAAGTCTTAGGTTAAGATAGGTCAACATAGGAGCTAGAATGTCAATATTAGGTTTTATGTTGATAGGTCCGTTTGTATGTCAGATAGGTCCGTATATATGAACCTATGATGATAGGTCCGTTTTTATGTCAATGTAGTAGGTCCGCTTATATGGACATTGTCCATAAAAGCGAACTATAAGCTAATAGGTCCGCTTATACGGACGTCCATATAAGCGAACCTGACAACACTATATATAGCCTGATCAGTTGTACGTAGAAGCGGACCTGGATCATTGCTTAGGTGTCGGAACTCTGTCAAATTGTATTCTGAAAGCAATAAAAGAGAAGAAATTGAATGAAACAGCTGTTGTAACTTTGCGTGCATTGTTTCCGCCTTTACACGTAAAGATGAACTGCCTTGACTGACTTTTTGAGGTCGTAGAACGGTCCAACAAGTGGTATCAGAGCTCAGGACGAGGAGTTCATACTACTACAGCTTGATTCTACCGAATTCTCTGATTTCTACTCTCTTTCTCTCATACTTTTCGATTTGAGATTGTTCCTACGGTTGAAATGGCTTGAAAATTGAATATATTGTGCGGAACATACAGTTAACAAATCCTATAAAGTTTCATGTTAAAATTCGGCTTAAAAATGGTTAAAATCAGTTAGAAACATAGGTCCGTTTTTTCGGACTTTGCGAGATCCGCTCGTTAGGTCCGCTTTTACGAACAGATCTGCTTGTAAATCATAGGTCCGCTTATCCAGACAATCTGGTAGGTCCGTTTCTAGAGATCCGCTTGTAGTGATAGTTACTTGAGATCCGTTTTTGTGGTCCGCTTATCAGTACAACATTTATCAGGTCCGCTTATACGAATCTTGTAGATCCGCTTGAACGTACTAGGCAGATCCGCTTTTACAGACATAATCTGGTCCGCTCATTTGAACATAGTGGTTCAGCTCTTAAGGTCTTTGAACAGTCATCATTTTGTTTGTAAAAGTGTTGTCGGCATATATGAGCATGTGAACTGATTAAATCTATCGACCCATTTAATACATCATCGTAATTTGAAGTTCAGATTTCGTGAATTGAAATTTGGCTTAGTGCAAGTGTTGGCCCTATCAAAATGTTAAAACAATTAAAATTGTCAGCCTAGTGGTACATCGGTCCAATCAAGAGAATCTTGAAACTAGAATTGAGTTTGTGTGTTTGAGATTATCGATAATAAAAATTGAGGTTGCATGTGTTGACTAAGTAAAATTGAAAGGTCCAATGAGAATCGATTGATCATATATCTTGTCGGCTATATATTTTTTTTTTGTCACAAGTAATTGAACGGCCCAATTACATTCTTTAATTGTTCAAAAGGCCCAATCATTTTTTTTCCCTTGAAATGGGCGGCTAGTGGTTTATTTGGTTCAATCAGAGTAAAGTGTATCTTATTTTGCTCAAGTATACATTGTGTGATATTTCACTCAGAGTGACATATTTTGCTCGAAAGTGAACATTTTTCATGTCAAGATCATTTCACGACAATCGAGTGTTAGTATATTTCAGATTATTGGATATAGTTTAAACTGATTGAGTTTGTTTGATTGTTCTTAGGTGTTTGAAAATGTCAAGCAGTGTGGTTGATCTTGATAGAAGGTGGAAAATAGATTATGTGAGATGGGAACTTGAAAACTACAGAGAACCATTCAAAGAAGCCCAAAGAGCAAAACGATGGAATGATGATTTGGAATGTTACATGGATCCATGGGGTAATCCAGTGATTGACCCATCAAAAGTGGATTTCGATGCTGTAACAAATTTGCTTCCAAGGCCGGCTACGTTCAACACACGAAGGTTATCTGATAAAGCATATTTGCCTGATTTGGAGAAGAAGATTAGAGAGGTTTGTGAAGCAAGTCTACCGAAGGTGGTAGAAATGAAAAAGCGAAAAGAAGAAGAATTGAAAAAGATGGTTGAAGAGTTGAAGAAGAAAGCTTTAGAGGAAATAAAAGTGGAAGCAGTAAAAACCGAGAAAGAGAAAGAAAAAGAAAAAGATGAAACTTTAAATGACAATGAAGCAGATCCTAGTAATGCTGGTGATCATGATGATGAAGTTGCTACTGGTAATCAGTTGGCAGTGAATGATGATCAAGAAGCTAAAAACATGCCAATATTTGATCATGGTGATTCAGATTCTGAGGAGAAGCAGATTTCAAGTCAAACAAAATGTGAAGCTGTTACTGAAAAACAACAGGTGTTTGAAGAAGTAATTACAAAGAAAGAAGTTGATGTTGAAAAGACGAATGAAAAATGCTCAAAATGTGATAAACTTGAAGCTGAAAATGCCAAACTCTTGAAGGATGTGGAGAGTTTAACATTGGAAATCAAAAGCTTGAAGGATGAGAAAGAATCTGATAATAAACAGATTCTTGAAATGAGAGAAAATTGTGAGAAATTGACGTCAGAAAATGTCAAACTGTTGAGTAGTTTGGACAGTTTAACATTGGAAATTAACAATTTGAAAGAAAAAGAAAAAGATTTTGGAAAAATCAAAATTGAAAATGAAAACGTTTCTTGGATAAAGTTGGAAAATGAAGCGTTAAAAGAAAAAGAAAAAGATTTTCAAAGTCAAATGAAGGTTTTAGAAGATGAAAAATCTGTTATTTTTAACAATAATCTTGAAAAACAGATTGAAATAAATTCTCATCTTCAGAAAATCATTCGGCTTGAAAATGAAGCTGAAATTGCTCGAAATAAAATTACCGAGCTTGAGAATAAATTGAAAGGTTTTGTGACTTCTGCATCACATATTTGTCCAAAACCGATCAATTCTGTTCCAATAAGTGACAATGTCACAAATTTTGACAAAGTCAAAATTGAAGATTGTAATGAAATATCTGATGATGAAAAAGAAAAGAAAAGAAAAATATTTTTAGATTTACAAGAAAAATTTAAAAATACTGTTTTGCAATCTACTGAAACAGGTGAATGTTCTAAACAAAAACCTGTTAAGAAGAGTATAGAACAGAAACAAAAAGTTAAAAATTTGAAAAATATTAAAAAAGAAAATAAAAGCTCATCAGATAAGTCATCCAATCATTGTAAAAAATTACAAAAATTTAAAAATGAAAACTCACAAAATGTTGGTAATAAGTGGTGCAGGTTTGACCACAGTGCTTCAAAGCCAAAATCAGTTTTCAAGAAGAGTGATGATCACCACAAAGCCAGACAATGTTATGATCTAAGCATATGGTGTGAAAGTGGTGAATGGTACGATAACAGAGTGTGCTACACCTGTGGTGTGAGAGGACACATTGCTGTTAACTGCTAGAATTGGAATTATGAAACAAGAAGATGCTATAATTGTCAAATCAGAGGACATATTGCCAAAGATTGCCCAAGGAGATCAATGGGAAGATCGAGGGTTGAATCTCAAAGAATGGCAAAGAAGCCAGTCAACGTCAAGCCCCATGAACAGAAGGTTCTAAAACCTAAAGTTCAGGATCAGACAATTCAAGAAAAGAAAGTTAAACTTTCACAGGGGCAGAAAGACAGACTGCGAAAGAAAAGGAAGAAGGCGAGAGAGTATCTCGATAAAATTTTGTCTTCGGGTTCACCGGACAGTTTGAATAAGAGTTCTGATGAATCAACTAACTCGATTGCAAAGTCAAGAAAGACGAATTCATCGAATACAAATCTGAGGACGAAAGAAGAAAAGAAGAAGAAGAAAATGGTTGGTGATGAATCTGATGTGTTAAAGTCAGACAAGCCACCATCAGGCAATGAATCTGACAGGTCAAAGTCAGACAAGCCATGTGCAGGCAATGATTCTGGTTCGTCAAAGCCAGAAGAGCCTGTTGTTGAGGTAAAATCTGTGAATTCAGGTTTAACAATGGATGATGCAAATTTTCCATCATTGTTGAACAAGAATTCAAAATCACCCAAGGCTGGTCAGGCTTGGGTGAATCTTTTCAAATAGAAAAACCTGACTTGCCGGAGTTCCCAGGTTGGTAAGCGTGGAACATGAATCGGCACATTTCTTGAGAAATTTCACTCTGGTGATTTTTCGTCTTACATGTGGTAAATCAGGGACATTAAGTTGTACTTGATTTTCTACAAGTGTTTGTGTTGATAGAATTTTGAACTGTTAAATCTTTCAAAATGGTTAAAGGAGAACAAAGTGATGAAGTAATCCCCTAACCAACAAGTGGTTTGTTAATTCAACAAAACTAATTTTTCCGGAAAAACCATTTGATTAAAACAAACTTAAGTGTTTTGAAATCATAATGGGAAAATAGTTTGTTGACAGGGGGAGTTCTGATTGTTAAGCCAAGTGAATGGCGAATTGAAGCGATTCGATATCAGTTTGTCATTTTTTTTTGTACAGTTTGTTTCAAATTTTCCCAGAAAATCAAAATTGAAACATATTTTGATTTTAGGGGGAGAAAAATTTTTAAAAAATAGAAAATTTGAAAATGCTAAAAACATTGAAAAAGCAAAAAATGAGTTTTGGTGTATAAAAGAGGAAATGATAGTACATCAGTAGACGATCACAGCATGCTAAAGATATGAAATGTCAAAAGTGATAAACGGTCTCACTGATGATGTGTCAGTAGGTTTTTGCACATTTAGTAGATTGTGACGAGATATAAACCTAAATTTCAAACTTGCTTATATCGTGGGTAACATCTCTCGGATATATGGGTAACCCCTGAAATCTTGTTTGAAAGGTCTCGTATTCTGATATACTAGGTTTTTATACTCAATGATGTCTGGGGTATTATTCCGGGATTTCTGCTGAACGGTAGTTCTGACCTAGTCCTCGAATAATACTTTCTGCAAATGCTTGAAACATAGCATCACCCTCAGCATAAATGATAAGACAATAAAATTGCTTAGCAATGCTGTTGTAAAAAAAAAGATCCTCTAAAGGGGACACACCCACAAGTTGAGTCATGATCTCTCTGCTGAACGATGGTTCTGACCTGAGCTCTCATGATTCTTCATAAATTATTAACCCCTTACAGATATCATTTGTGTTATAATTACCTGTAAGACTGAATATTGGGATCTGGATACGGGAGTATATTCTGAGGTGGGACACGCGATTAAGTCTAAGTTTCTAAGACATTAAACTCATATCTCGAAGCAGTTGAAATGTGTGTGAAAATTTAAGTGGATCAGTATACTGACAATCTAAGTGAATCGTTTAGAACTTAACATGTTTAAAGCTTAACGGTGCTAGTGATTTGTTTCATAAACTGATATGATCCTCTTACACAAACTCACAAAAATATTGTTTGTATATATTTGTTTACTGCATTTCTTTAAACTCAAAATTCAAAAAGATTTTCGACAACTGATGTTGAAGAGCTGATATTCAAAATTCCAAGTGCTAAACTTGATGAACTAGAGGGTTGGAAGAATATGTTGAAAACTTTGAATGTTATATAAAAATGTTTTGAAAGATTATGTGGTTAGTTAATCAAGGTCATTCATTTGAACTTGATGTAACTAGTATGTTTGTTGAATTAATGATGTTTACCAGTAAGTTTATTAAATTCAATTGTTATAAATTTGTGAAACTTATGTTGAGGTAGAGAATGTGCAGGGTAACAAGTTTTGGATTTCGTCATTCCCACGGAAGTTAAATGTTAAAGCTTAAACCAGATACCTCAGATTCTAGCATATTGAGAGGGGGAGTCTGTGAAAGGGGGAGTCTGGATCAACAGTCAAAGGGAAGATGGAAGTTAGAATCAGGTTGTGATTCTAAATCTGTGAAGAATGCTTATGATGTGAAGACAGAGAGTTGGAGAAAAGACCAAGACTGAAGACTCAGGAGCTGAAGACTTCATCAACATCCAAGGGGGAGTCTGTTGGTGCATGGAATGTCTGTTGACTTCGTCTGCATTAAGTCTTAGGTTAAGATAGGTCAACATAGGAGCTAGAATGTCAATATTAGGTTTTATGTTGATAGGTCCGTTTGTATGTCAGATAGGTCCGTATATATGAACCTATAATGATAGGTCCGTTTTTATGTCAATGTAGTAGGTCCGCTTATATGGACATTGTCCATAAAAGCGAACCATAAGCTAATAGGTCTGCTTATACGGATGTCCATATAAGCGAACCTGACAACACTATATATAGCCTGATCAGTTGTACGTAGAAGCGGACCTGGATCATTGCTTAGGTGTCGGAACTCTGTCAAATTGTATTCTGAAAGCAATAAAAGAGAAGAAATTGAATGAAACAGCTGTTGTAACTTTGTGTACATTGTTTCCGCCTTTACACGTAAAGATGAACTGCCTTGACTGACTTTTCGAGGTCGTAGAACGGTCTAACAGGATAGCAGTGTGGCCCTTTCGCAAACACTTCTGGGCCTTAAGGAAAGAGATGATGCCCATGACAGCACCACTCTTGTCGCCACAAATGACGAGAGGTTCCTCACCAGAACGAGGAATGCGGACGATTTTCTCCTTGCAAAGAATCTCTGCACGATGTTGAGATAACCAATCCATCCCAATGACGACGTCGAAGCTACCAAGAATGATGGGGATAAGGTCGATAGAGAAGACCTGACCAACTAAAATGAGATTACAACCCTTAACTATGTGTGTGGCCTCAAGACTTTTACCGTTCGCTAGTTCTACAACATGCTTGGTGTTTAAAGGGATTGTGGTACGCTTAAGCATCCGACTAACTTTTAAAGACACATAACTAGTATCGGTTCCCGAATCGAATAAAACATAAACAAAGAAACCATCCAGTAGGAACTTACCCGTCACGATGTTGGGATCGTTCCTCGCTTCACCCTGACCAATCACGAATACACGTCTCCTTGCGCCATTACCATCGTTGTTACCCGCATTGTTGTTTCCATTCCCATGGTTGCTGTTGTTGTTCTGATTTTGGTTCAGCTGGGGGCAGTCTCTTTTGAAGTGGCCCTCAGCACCACACTGAAAACATCCTTTGTTGTTACCCTGATGTTGTTGTTGCTACTGGCGTTAGTTCTGTGGAGGCTGCTGTTGTTGCTGTCGCCTTTGATTTGTAGGATAAAGACTCCTACAATATTTGACTGCATGACCTGGTTTGTTACATCTCTGACAGTTTCCCTTGCTACACGGCCCGCTATGGTGCAAATTACATCGATTGCACTTAGGGTGGCTTCCCCTGTACCCACCCTAACCTTGCTTACCAGAGGATTGTTGACTAGGGCTCTTGTAGTCGTCAGTCCTTCACTGCTGAGACTGAGACTGAATAGAAGTTGAACCCTTGCTTGAATTTCCATCCCATTTGCTGACCTGTCGCGCGAGAAAGAAAATACAAGGTTAAGCACGAGAGTTGGTTCGCGAGAGTAGGATCTAAACATCCTAGGATAGGTCGAAATGACAGGTTATACCTCCTGCTGGAGCTGCTGCGAGAGCCTTAGCAACTCGTTCGTTGATTAGAGCCGTCAGCTGGGCTTGAGTCAAGTTGAGACGTCCACTCATGATCTTCACATCGAAGTAAGCACAAGTGAGAAAGGTGTCGTGAAAGTTCGTAAGTATGGGATGACAGAAGAGAGTAAGCACACGGGGTTTCAATCAATGGTTGCTATGTCAACTGAGCTTACTATGAACAATGCACTACTTTAATTAACAGGTAGGCAATACAAACATAAACCATATCACCTATAGTGTTGAGTCTTTCAAATGGAGCGAAGCGTTGTTGTGGATCGTTGAGCACTGTACAGGTTATAGTCTGGTTTTTGTCAAAAAGTTTTTCCCTTTTTAAAACCAAGTTCACTATAACCAATGGCTCTGATGTGACACCTGTGTCACTTCAACCATCAAAAAAATACCAAACCAATGAAATATTGTATTTCATACTTGGAATTTGTAAAAAAATATGTGTATCATTTGCACATATCAATTCTTGTTCGATTTCAAGCTTCAAATCACTTTCTGGAAGGTTATACGCGCACTAATGCGTAAATATAACCAGTTTAATGCAACGAACACTCCGGAATAGTGACATAGGCTTAAAATACCTTAAATAACCTTTACATAACTTAGAAATAAGTTTTGGATGGTTTGGTTCGTTGAAATCAAGTTTGTTCGATCGCAGGGACTAATTGTGTCAAACTGCGAAACTATACCGATTTGTATAGTAACAAACATTCCGGAACTTGATCATAAGTTAAACATACCCTAAATATCCTTTACATAGCTTATAAATAGGCTTTGAGGGGTTCGGTATGCTAAAATAAACTTTCTTGATCAATAGGGACTAAAAGCGTCAAAAAGTGCACAAGTTTGCATTTTCGCGCATATCTTACGTCCTGAATACATCCGGACATCCAAAAATTTATGCAAGCATTAAAATATTTTATTTTAGTGTTTGGCTTAAGAAAAATCCATTCGTCACTTAGTTTGGATCGTTTTTGCGTTCGTTACGACTTTCGTCGTAATTAACCAAACAACGCAACCGTACGGCCAAACGAACCGACATCCAAGATATTTTTGAGCATGTTTTGAGTTCCCTATACTTTAACTTCATTCTAGAGCCTTGAAATGAGGTTAACGGGCCTTAAATATGTCGGAAATGAGCTTAAACCATAACAGGGACCATTTCTGCAATTTCTGAATGTTGTTTGCTGATCAGAAGGCCCAGGCGGCCCGCGTAAGCCCCCATTAAACCTTACGCGGCCCGTATGAGAATGCCAGATGTGCAGAAAGTTGATTCCAGCCATTTCCAGCCTGTTCCAACTACTTGTGAGTGTTGCAAATGGTATTTTAGATACTATGGGCCATTCTAGAGGTGTCCAAGGTTTCACAAAACAAGGGGCACACATGTACGGTTGAGATCAAGGCATGGTTTTCGATGAACGATACTAACGGTGGTCCATTTCCTATAAATACCCACCATAGTTCTTGCAATCCTCACTCAAATCTGATTTAAAATGCTCTAAGTTGAGGCCTTTGCTTCATACCTGAGCTACTTGGATCAAGATTTGCTTGCGGGGACCCTTTGTAAGTATTCCTTCGTTCTTTTATCGCTTTTCGAGTCTGAAAGTCAAACTGCGTTTGACTTTCTGCATTGACCAGTTTATGGTCAATGCGAAGTTCTAGTCCCTAGTGACTATACCTACTGATTACCACGTTATCTAGGTGTAGTGACGAGTCGTAGTTTCGGCCAAAATGCGCATTCTTGCGTATTTTGTAACCAAACTACTTTTAGGTATCAAAATCGTTTGTTTTGATACCAAACCTGTTTTCTAACTTAACTAAACATGTTTTAGCATGTTTAGCTCGTCACTTTAGGTTTAGTGCTTATGTAGAGTCGTAAGTCAAGCGGTCTAAACAACCGCTTAGACTTTCGAACTAGACACGTTTGGTCGATCATTAGGATCCGACCAAACATGTCTAGTGACCATAGTTGTATAGGGAATAACCTTCCGAGGTTATACCTTATGGTCACTTCGTTTAAGTAGTTGTATGATAGGTAGTTTATATGCCTTAGGAAAATTACCAAAATACCCTTTTATGCATAATTGATATTTAAGCATATGTAACCCAAACTTTTGTCACTTAACTGATTATGCAACATAATTAAACATGTTTAGGCATATAATACTTGTCATAGGACTAGTTAGGCGGTCCTAACGCGTTTTGCGCGAATGACGCGTTAAAGTAGCATAAGCTACCTAAACGGGTCATAATGGGTCGTAAGCACTTAGGTTAGGTTTCCTTTTAGTATGTAGGCCTTGTTAAACCATATCATATGAGTTCCCATGCTCATTTGGTTCACGAGACCTCATACTATCCGATCTCCCGATTTAGGTCCGGTTATTTATGTAGTTACCTATATTAGGTGCCGTTTGATTCCGTGCTCCCTCTAGCTTGCTTGGTAGTTGTTCAAGACTCCTAAGCACTCTCAGGTGAGTACATAGTCCCCTCTTTTACTGTTTTCAAATGTTTTGGGGTGAAGCATGTGTACCTATTTGTTATGTTCTTGTTTTCAAAGTATAATTGATTATACGTATTAATACTTATCTTTTGACAAACCGAATGATTATTTATGGTCTAAACTCTAATTTTTCAAAGATTAATAAAAATTAATCGTTGGATAGTACTTATTTTGTTCACCAGACCGGTTGGTAGTATGATATAACGCTATAGGATTTGACACCCCATTCCTGTTGTCATGGAATGTCTGAAACCAATTTATTTTTCTCCATCCAAATAGGGATCGCCTTTGTGGTATTCCTATAGTCTCAAAGGTGTATTTTGATGCACTAGGTCTGAATGAATTCTTAAATCACATTATTTTTGTATATTTAGTTATACTCCCAAAAATATAGTTTGATATGCTCTCATATGTGATATTGTACAAAACCAACATATATATTTTGTTAATCATTAAAATATAGTTTGATATGTTATTTTCAAAACCAAAGCATAGTTTAATATGTTATTTATAAATCCAAAGTATATTTTTGATATACTACTGAAAATTATTATTTTTAACAACTAAAGTATATTTAATATACTATTTGTTTTACAATTGGGTTTTGATTAGTGTTTAGATAACGGGACGGGTGTAATATGATGAAAACATGGTAGATACGCCGCTGATACTTCTTATATATAAGTGTTTTCATCACATTACATACCGTAGCGTTATTTAGTACACTTGGGTTAACGATTTTGGAACTGAAATATATTTTAATATATTACTTATTCAACTTTCTTAAAACCAAAGTATATTTTTATATATACTATAAATCTTTTATCAAACTATTGTTTTTCAAACAATATATTTTATACAAACTCATTTCACTTAATTATTTAATTTCCTATGTATTATTATTTTATATCATCTGATTTCTTATCGATTTTTATATGATTTACAAAACAAAAACCTTTTACAAGGATCATGACTACTTTTATTAAAACATTTTCTTTAAACTTATAAGTCATGAATCCTAATTAAAATAAAACCTATGTATCTCACAAGCATTTTTATGCTGACATACCTATTTTTACACATGTTTCAAGTGCTGCTATGTGATGATTGTTGATACATGCTACACTTAGGATGGACTCGTGCCTTAGCGACTTTAAAATTTGAAAGACAATATTTGTGTTATTCTGATTTGTAATCGAACAAAGACTTCAATTATTCAATAAAACAAAATTATTTATTCCATGGTTGTGAAACAATGATTCTGTTACAACACTCCCTGACGTTTCCGCCACGTTTTGTTGTTCTGCGTGGTCAGGGTGTGACAGAAAAGTTGGTATCAGAGCCAATGGTTATAGGGAATTAGGTTATTAGTAATGCTTTGACCTAGACTATAACCTTCCTAGGACCCTAACACAAGTTATCTTGTGTTTAGTTTTAAAACAATACCGTCACTTATCCTTAGGTGACAACCTCAATAAGAACACAAAGTTCAATCCCGCTTTGAAAACTAATCATCTGTTCTAGGATGATTGATTATAAGGTTTTGAACCCTCTAAGTTTTCAAAATATCGTCAAAGTTGGGTCTAAATAATGTGAACACGTGCAAACTGGAAGGGTGGGTACCTGTACCCAGGGTCTTCTGTCTAAGGCTAGAGTGTTAGTACAAATCCACAATATCAGACCAGTCACTCTTACCTGGGAACTCTTGGGGTGAGTGTCCACTTATAGGCGAGCATGTCTTCGCGAAACATTATTTTGACCCATTTACTTTGATTAATCACTGTGTGTCGTTTGTTGCTTTGTAGTAACAAACAAATGACCACCATCTCTGCTTTAATCAATTTTGTTTCATCTCATTCTTTTCGTCTAATCCTCTCACTTGTTTTCCTTCCTGTTTCCCCTTTTAGAATGCCTCCTCGACGCGAAAATCCGTTCCCAAATGCTGAAATGGCACATATTATGGCACAGCATATGGCTGCTGTACTCCCCGATATTATTGCTCAAGTGAATCAAGCCAACAATAACCAGAATACTCCATGCAATTTCAAAAGCTTCAATTCAGCTAACCCACTCAAGTTTAGTGGTTCTGAGGGAGCAACTGGGCTCCTACAGTGGTTCGAGAGCATTGAAAGTACGTTTCATCACGTTCAATGTCCTGAAAATTGGAAAGTCGAGTTTGCTTCCAGTATGTTTCAAAAGAGGGCTCTTACATGGTGGAACGGAGTTATGAGGGACCGTGGTGCTGAGGTGGCATTAGCACAGACTTGGGCTGAGCTTAGGGCTCTTATGATGAAGGAGTTTTGTCCTCGTCATGAATTGAGAGCTTTAGAGAGGGAATTTGATGATCTAAAACAAGACAGTGGTGAACATCAAGCCTATACGGACCGATATGAGGAATTGAGCCTGTTATGTCCTGCTATGGTTACGCCTGTGGATAAGGCGATCGAGAAATACATTGATGGTCTTCCTGACCTAGTTCAGGATATTGTCACTGGCAGCAACCCTACTACTATAAGATAAGCCATCGAATTGTCTGCCACCCTAACTGAATCCCATATCAGGAAGGGTAAGATGTTTCAGAAGGGCGACCCAAGACCATCCGACAAGATTGCTCAAGTTGAACCGAAGGAAAAACAGGCTGAGGTATCCAAGAAGAAGAAGCGTAAAGCCTCCCAAAACTGTGCCATAACTGCTCAAGACAAACAGGTTGCACCAAACAAGCCAGCACAACCTCGCAAAAGGCAAAATTATGTTGGTACCACACCCTTGTGCAATAAATGCAACCGTCATCAACTGGAGCAAGAGCAATGTCACAAATTTACCCACTGTGGGCGGTTGGGACATTTGATCAATGTTTGCCGTTATGCAAATCAAGCTGCTGCAAACCCTGCTGCTGTTCAAGCACGGTTCCCACCGGGGTCATGTTATAACTGTGGTGACCTTACTCACTACAGAAACAATTGCCCAAGACTTGTTAACATACCTCCAGCGCATGGACGTGCGTTTAACATCAATGAGGCAAACGTGAACAATGATGCAGCAGTGAACAATTAGTCTTTTGTAATTCCTTGGTTGTTATCTTTTGACGTTTAAAGACAATTCAGTTGTTTATAAATAAAATTGTTTGCTTCAATTTTTATTTTGCAAAACTGATACAATTGTGTGAATGTTCGATACAACCTTATGATTCCAACACCAAGACAAACTACTCGCGTGGTTTTGTCATTTTTATGGTCACTTATGATCTCCCCAAGAATCTTAAATGCTCGTTTCTTTTAAGAAACAAAGCCAAATTCCTATTAAAGATCTTTCTATCTCCATAGTTAGATTCTTGAATATGTTTAAAGTGCCAAATGAAATCCACGGATTGGATTCCTGGTGTGCTTTAAATTCCCGTGTCCAAAGATAACAAATTAATAATCAAGTTAAACAATTATGTGATTATATGTGCTTGTGTGACTCCTTTTATGTCTTGTGTTTTAGTGTGATCTGAATTTTCATTATCAAATCCTCATAGAATCTTCCATATCTCATATGAGGGATTCATAGTAGGATATCTAAAAGTACTATCTTAAATCCTTAATGGACTTCTACGTTGTAGTTAAAGTCCCTTGGGTTTTAAAGTACTATTCAAATATTGGACCCCTTGAGTGGTCTAGTTAAACAGATTGAGTTGAAAATATGGATAGGAATATCATGTGATGATATAATTGAAAAGATCCCCTTAAGTGGTCTATTTAAGGAGATCGTACGACGGTCTAGTTAAGAAGATCATGTGTTGATCTAGTTAAAAAGATCGTTCGTTGATCTAGTTAAAAAGATCCTTTGGTGATCTAGTCAAATCGCTTCATATTTATTCAATTGATTTTTACCCTACGCATTATGAAATGAACTGTGCGGACTGTGCATGGAATTACGTAATTATGGATGCATACATAATTATGGAATTCAGTGCACAGAAACCACAGCAAGTTTTGTCATGTGTTAAGACCTATAGTGACAAGAATAATGATACGGGAGAAGTCCTGGACTTTGACCAATGTCATTATTTCTTACACTCCCCAATTCTGATTTCAAGCACACACAAGTTTCCTATGATAAGTCTTCATGAGAAACATTCTTCTGTCCATAGTCCGAAACTCCATGTTTTGCTACTACAAGGACTTCACTTTGAGGATCGACAATTTCACTAAGAATCCTATCATGGCCCAGAGTTTTACTTAGGGTTCGATGGATTTAATTGAAGGCAAAACCATCACAGTTGTCTTCACAAGTTTCATCTAAAATTAAATTTCGGGACGGAATTTCCTAAAGTAGGGGAGACTGTGACACCTGTGTCACTTCAACCATCAAACAAATACCAAACCAATGAAATATTGTATTTCATACTTGGAATTTGTAAAAAAATATGTGTATCATTTGCACATATCAATTCTTGTTCGATTTCAAGCTTCAAATCACTTTCTGGAAGGTTATACGCGCACTAATGCGTAAATATAACCAGTTTAATGCAACGAACACTCTGGAATAGTGACATAGGCTTAACATACCTTAAATAACCTTTACATAACTTAGAAATAAGTTTTGGATGGTTTGGTGTGTTGAAATCAAGTTTGTTCGATCGTAGGGACTAATTGTGTCAAACTGCGAAACTATACTGATTTGTATAGTAACGAACATTCCGGAACTTGATCATAAGTTAAACATACCCTAAATATCCTTTACATAGCTTAGAAATAGGCTTTGAGGGGTTCGGTATGCTAAAATAAACTTTCTTGATAAATAGGGACTAAAAGCGTCAAAAAGTGCACAAGCTTGCATTATCGCGCATATCTTACGTCCTGAACACATCTGAACATCCAAAAATTTATGTAAGCATTAAAATATTTTATTTTAGTGTTTGGCATAAGAAAAATCCATTCGTCACTTAGTTTGGATCGTTCTTGCATTCGTTACGACTTCCGTCGTAATTAACCAAACAACGCAACCGTATGGCCAAACGAACCGACATCCGAGACATTTTTGAGCATGTTTTGAGTTCCCTATACTTTAACTTCATTCTAGAGCCTTGAAATGAGGTTAACGGGCCTTAAACATGTCGGAAATGAGCTTAAACCATAACAGGGACCATTTCTGCAATTTCTGAAAGTTGTTTGCTGATCAGAAGGCCCAGGCGGCCCGCGTAAGCCCCCATTAAACCTTACGCGGCCCGTGTGAGACTGCCAGATGTGCAGAAAGTTGATTCCAGCCATTTCCAGCCTGTTCCAGCTGCTTGTGAGTGTTGCAAATGGTATTTTAGATACTATGGGCCATTCTAGGGGTGCCCAAGGTTTCACAAAACAAGGGGCACACATGTACGGTTGAGATCAAGGCACGGTTTTCGATGAACGATCCTAACGGTGGTCCATTTCCTATAAATACCCACCATAGTTCTTGCAATCCTCACTCAAATCTGATCTAAAATGCTCTAAGTTGAGGCCTTTGCTTCATACCTGAGCTACTTGGATCAACATCTTGTGCGATAAACACAACCTTGTGGGATTCACAAGATGTTGTACGCTTATGCTTAAAAGAGTTGTACAATGAGCTTAAACAGTTGCACCAAGCTTGTGCGACTGTCTTGTGCGATTGGCTTGTGCGATCGGTTTTGTGTTTCCTTAAATCATGCAATCAGTTACCCAGTTTCCATTTAATTTGCAAGATCCAACTAACAGTTTCCAATCATGCAATAATCGATCAAACTAAGGCTTTATCATCTAATTCCTATGAACCCTAATCATATTTAAAACATAACAACAACTTATAACATTAAACTATCAGATTAAAGCTTTCAAAATCATCATACAATACTTCATGCCAAGACATACGAATCAATTGAACATCTAAACACATCACAGCCGATTAACTTATGTTCGATTCAGTTACAATATACATGTGAGCTAATTATCATAAATACCATGTCTTGTATCCACATACAACCTTAATCATTATTGCTAATCGTTTGTATCGATCTCATAATCATATATCATCAATGATTCTACTAACAAGAACCCTAAGTCATCATACCACAATATCGATTAACAACAATCATAGGGACCGTAACATCATGTATTATGCAAACCATAGAGGAACACTAACCGGATTTGATGTTTGGAACGAAGAAGACATCGAATGATGAGGAGGGGCTGCCGTCGGACTCGAAGGAGAGAAGGGAGAGAGTAGGGTTTGGTGAGTTTGAGTGTTTTGCAAATAATGAGAAACAAAACCCCACAATAGGTGTTTGTAAGCGTATAAAAGGAGTGGGCCGAACCCATACACGGGTTGCCCTTGGTTTCGAGTACAAGGAGTGTGCCCAAAAGGGCTTGTGCGATTCAACTTAGATAATATACATACACATTGACAATACAATTACATACACATAACATTCAAATTCATAATATCTCATTAGAATCAATATATCAAGTAATCACATAACGTTCAAAACAAGTTACATCCAACACAAAGATAGGTTCCGAAATGCGAGTTGTCAAAGGATGACAATCCGATCAGATGGCCATCCGATCGGATGGCCATTCGATCGATTGGTCATTCGATCGATTGGTCATTCGATCGAAGTGGCTCAGCGAGTTTTATTTCGACATTTCGTTTTGCGTGTTGAGCGTTGCGATGCGTTTCGAGCGAGCGATGCGATAGTATTACCCATTAGTTACACAAAGAACCTAACTACTATATCTAACATACAATCACTACAAATAACTTGCGTTTGGCGTTTGCGATTAGATTGCGATGTGATAGAGTTGCGATTGCAATTGTGATTAAACACCTCAACATAAACATAACATGCACAAGTAGCACATAATAGCACACACACGTAGAACAATATCCAGAACACATAATTCAGGTTGCGATGCGATAGCGATGCGATTAGCGATAAGTCGATTAGCGATTAAGCTTGCAATTAAACCTCGATTATTAATAGATACTCCACATAATACAACTAAAGTAAATAAATATAAGATTGCAATTCGATTACAAGTCAAAAAGCACAATTCAGTAGTTAAGCAAGGAGTGACAGATCGCAATTAGCAATCTTTTCTTCCTTTGACTTTGACTTGTACCTTGACCTTCCAAAAAGGCGGGTTGTTACAGCCTCCCCTACTTTAGGAAATTTCATCCCGAATTTAAGAAGTAGGCGTAACAAACCGTTGTGGGTACTTCGCCTTCATGTCACTTTCGAGCTCCCAGGTAAACTCGGTGCCGCGTTTGCCTTCCCAACGAACCTTCACAATGGGAATGCGTGAGCGTTTGAGTACCTTGGTTTCTTGGCCCATGATCTCGACAGGCTTTTCCACGAAGTGTAATGTTTCGTCCACTTGTAAATCCTCGAGAGGGACATGTAATTCCTGGTCGGCTAAACACTTTTTGAGGTTCAAAACGTGGAAAGTCGGGTGGACATTTGTAACAACTCTCATCAAAAGTTATATTTATTTAATCAAATTGTCCAATAGGAAACCCTAATTAAGAAACCCAAGTGATTCTGCATAATCCCTAAAATTTTCAAAACATTTGGAATTAGAATAAGGGCCCCTAAAAATCAAGGGGGGGTAAACCCTAATTGACGATTATCTCCAAAATGCGTTGTCTAAATTGAGAATTCTCGAACT
This sequence comes from Helianthus tuberosus, assembly GCA_030545235.1. NCBI lineage: Eukaryota > Viridiplantae > Streptophyta > Magnoliopsida > Asterales > Asteraceae > Helianthus > Helianthus tuberosus. Next base: position 120,106,426 of record CM060390.1, on the reverse strand, counting down.
ATCAACTCAGCAGGCCTATACTAGTGACAAGCCTACCCTACTCTACGTTGACACCACAGGCGAGTCGCGACAGGGACCATGTATTCTGTCGCGACACGCGGGAGATGCAAATTTAGGGTATAAATACAGGGGCTTGGGACTTGAATTCTGGCTTCAGTTCGACGTTAAAATTCCTTACGTACACAAAGTTAGACACTATTTACTACAAAAACACACACTGATCACGAAGTGCTGCCACAATTCAGGGTAATAACTCGATCGCTGCTACGATTCAATGTCCGATCGATTAAACTATCCAATGGATGTCTAAGTGCTGCCCACATTAGGGTTTATGCTTTGTCATTCGTCGTTAAATCGATGGATGTTTAAGTATCGCACTTTGTCATTCGTTGTGAAGGTTTTAATCTCGTGAGTTATCGTAAATGCTGTATTAAGTTACTAACCTAGTTTGTGTGCCTGATTATTTAAACTAGGTTATCAAGGCTAATCAGTAGAATAAGCTCTGTTAAATCTGCAATGTGAGTCATTCTCTTTTTATCAAGTCTATTTACAAAAGCATGTTTATTTTCAAAGGTTATAATTACAGGGATTAAGTCTATGTAATCTGAAATTACTGCCAGTATGTGGGGGGATGTGCACATAGCTACTAATTATTTATCATTTGTGGGTGAACGGACCCAACAAGTGATATGTCCACAGTCACAAGTCCGGTCAAGTGACAACTGGATCAGTTAATTTAAAAGATAGAGACATTGTAATCGCTCTTAATACTGTAAATTATAACAAACAGGTCGTTTTATGTAAATAGAATGATTCACTCAGTATTTCCCGCTGACAAAACCTTTTTCAAACATGTTTCAGGTGATCTGTTGTGATCCAGGAAAAGTGTCGTGAAGCACTATCAGCTTAAGGAAGTGGCTCAGTATAAAATAAAGAAACATGTTTTGTAAAATAAAAGATTTCTTCGTGAAATCTCAATATTGTAAATTACCGGGTTTTATCCCGAATTGTGAAATAAAATAAACGGGAAATATTTCAGTTTTAAAAAGATCCTGATGAAACTTCCGCTGTTAATTAAATACCACGGGATTTCTGTCCCGCGGCTCCTGAAACGGGTCAAACCGGATCGGGGGCCGTGACAACATTACTCAGTCCTTCTGGTAGTTCGAGTCTGTAGGCCACTTTGCCAATTCTTTCCATAATTTTAAAGGGTCCAACATATCGAGGCGCGGGCTTTCCTTTCTTTCCGAATCTGATCACCCCTTCCAAGGTGCAACCTTTAGGAGTACGTGATCGCCAACGTCAAATTCAAGGGGCTTGCGGCGTCTATCGGCGTAAATTTTCTGACGACTCTGAGCTTTCAATAGATTGTCTCGTATTTGGAGGATTTTGTCAGTCGTTTCTTGCAACAACTCTGGACTGTTAATTTGCACGTCCCCGATCTCGTGCCATACAATAGGCGATCGACATTTTATTCCGTATAATGCCTCAAATGGTGCCATTTAGATGCTAGAGTGATAACTGTTATTGTACGAGAATTCAACTAAAGGAAAGTGCGTGTCCCAATTACCAATGAAATCTATGACACACGAGCGAAGCATGTCTTCAAGGGTACGAATCATGCATTCAGTCTGACCATCGGTCTGGGTATGGAAAGCGGTACTTAGGTTGAGGGTAGTACCGAGAGCGAAGTGAATCGACCATCGCGGTCAGAGATGATATTACGAGGAGTCCCATGTCAGCAAATAACCTCGTCGGTGTAGATTCGTGCTAATCTATCGACCATCGCGGTCCGAGATGATATTACGAGGAGTCCCGTGTCGGCAAATAACATCGTCGGTGTAGATTCGTGCTAATCGTTCTACCTTATAGTCTTCCCGTATCGGTAGAAAGTGAGCGGATTTGGTGAGACGGTCAACGATAACCCAGATGCTGTCGTGACCTGATGGCGTGCGCGGGAGTTTCGTTATGGGGTCCATGGTTATACAATCCCATTTCAACATAGGGATCTCGGGTTGTAGGAGTAGGCCAGAGGGTCTTTGGTGCTCAGCCTTGACTTTGGAACAAGTCAGGCATTTCGAAACATAGATAGCGATATCCTTCTTCATGCCCGGCCACCAGTACTTGTAGCGCATGTCCTGGTACATCTTGTCGGCACCAGGATGAATGGAGTATCGGGATTTGTGGGCTTCGTCCATCAGAGTTTGGCGTAAATCGGCATGCTTAGGGATCCAAATTCGGTCTAAGTAATGAAAGATACCATTCGATTTATTCTCGAGTTGAGCGCCGTTGTTGAGAATTCTTTCCTTCTTCAAGGTTCGTTCGGTAAAACAAGCATGTTGAGCATCACGTATCAGAGTTTCGAGATTATGCTGGGCTTAGATATTACGAACGCTATGCAAATAGCTTCGTTGACTAAGAGCATCGACAACGACGTTTGCTTTGCCTGGATTATAACGGATCTCACAGTCATAATCGTTGAGGAGTTCTACCCACCGGCGTTGGCGCATGTTTAGTTCTTTCTGGTCAAATATGTGTTGTAGGCTCCTATGATCGGTGAAGATCGTACACTTGGTACCGTAAAGTTAGTGTCACCAAATCTTTAACACAAAAACAACTGCACCAAGCTCGAGGTCATGTGTGGTATAGTTCTTCTCATGGATCTTGAGCTGTCGAAAGGCGTACGCGATAACCTTGTCTCGTTGCATGAGGACACAACCAAGACCGAGGTTAGAGGCATTGCAGTAGACTACGAAATCGTCGTTCCCGTCGGGAAGTGAGAGCACGGGAGCGTTACAAAGCATAGCTTTGAGTGTTTGAAAGGCCTCCTCCTGTTTGGTTCCCCAAACAAAAGGTTTGTCCTTGTGCGTGAGAGAAGTAAGCGGTACAACGATTTTGGAGAAACCTTCGATAAATCGGCGATAAAAGCCCGCTAGTCCGTGAAAAGAACGGACTTCAGACGGGTTCTTGGGTGTAATCCAGCTCTTAACTGCTTCAATCTTTGCAGGATTGACGTGAATACCTTGACTATTGACAATGTGACCGAAGAATTGGACCTCCTCCAGCTAGAATTCACACTTGGAGAACTTGGCATAGAGACGGTTTCCCTGGAGTAACTCAAGAACCAAACGGAGATGCTGCGAGTGTTCGGATCTTGACTTGGAATAGATCAGGATATCATCGATGAACACGATGGCGAAGCGGCCAAGGAAGGGTTTGCACACGCGATTCATTAGGTCCATAAAGACTGTGGGAGCGTTAGTCAAACCAAAAGGCATAACAACAAACTCGTAGTGACCATAGCGGGTTCGAAAAGCGGTTTTGGGTATATCTTCTTCCTGGATTCGTAGTTGGTGATAGCCTGAGCGTAAATCAATTTTTGAGAAACACGTAGCACCTTGTAATTGGTCAAACAAATCATCGATTCGTGGCAAGGGATATCGATTCTTGATGGTAAGCTTATTCAGTTCCCTGTAGTCGATGCACATCTAGAACGATCCGTCCTTCTTTTTGACGAAAAGGACAGGCGCGCCCCAAGGAGAGGTGCTAGGGCGAATAAAGCCTTTATCAAGTAGTTCATGGAGCTGACTCGAGAGTTCGCGCATTTCAGAAGGGGCGAGGCGATAAGGCGCTCTAGCAACAGGATTTGCTCCAGGAATAAGGTCGATTCGGAAATCGATATCATGAGTGGAAGGTAAACCAGGTAAATCATCAGGAAAAACGTTAGGAAATTCACGAACAACAGGTACTTCTTCCATCGTATTTCATTTCTTTTCCTTCTCCGCTACTACGATGCGTGCCAAGAAATCTTGGTATTCCTTGCAGAGATACTTGCTAGCTTGGACACACTACATGAGTTGTAACCTTTTCGAAGCGACTTCGCCATAAACACACAATTGATCACCATTCACGAGGGAGAAACGAATCATCTTATCGAAGCAAACAATTTCAGCATGATTTTCCCGAAGGAAATCCATACCTACTATGACATCAAAGCTACCGAGTAGCATCGGAATGAGATTAATTGGGAAAACGTGACCGTTGAGATCGAGAGTACAGTCACGCAGAACAGAACTGACGGTGACGGTTCTTCCAGTGGCAACTTCTACGTCGAAGGTCGATGGGAGATTAAGGCGCTTACGATTTAGGAGCCTTTCGAATTCGAATGATACAAAACAGTTATCGGCTCCAGTATCAAATAAACACGAAGCATATATACCATTTACGAGAAACGTACCATTAACCACGTTGTTGTCTGCCTGAGCCTGACGGGCGTTGATGTTGAAGACGCGCCCGCGGGCTGCTTGCTGAGCTGGCTGTTGCGGTGCTGGCTGCTGCTGGTGTGGCTCTTGCTTCACTACTCTGTTTGGGCAGACGTTTGCGAAGTGGTTGGGATCACCACATGCAAATCAGGCTCTTGCTTGAGCAGCGGGAGTAGGAGCTGCTTGTTGTCCTTGCGGAGCTGGTAGAGCAGGAGCTTGAGCTGGCACTGGAGTTTGGCGAGGACCAGTACGACAGTTTGCGGTGAAGTGGCCGTACATGTTGCAATGAACACAGAACCGGCATGCGACACCAACCGGGTGATGATAGGTACAAGTAGGGCAAAGCGAGTGTGGTCCAGTGTATACACGCTTGGCAGGCGGTGCATTGACCACAGGCGCTGCTACTTGGCGGTGTTGAGGCTGCGGTTGAGCGGGTACTGTTTGGAGCTGGGCAGCAGTAACTGCACAGTTCTTGTTGCCGGAGCTGCTGTTCTTTCTCTTGCGGCGTGAGAGCTTTGAAGATTGCGATGCGGCGGTAGTCTCCATGGTGGTAGTAGTGGTAACTTGATGCAGGTTCTTGGAGGCTTTATCGAAATAACCAGCCCTGACTCGCTTATCGTTGATCTCAGCGGCGAGCAGGTAGGTTTCCTCGATTGTTGTTGTCTTTGCATCCTGAACAAAATCTGCGACACAATCCGGCAGAGCACGTATATACTTCTTGATTGTAATCTCAGGGGTAGCAACTTGACCAGGGCAGATGATACTCAACTGCTTGAAGCGGGCAGTTAGACCAGTGTTATCTCCACCATCCTGCTTAATGTGCCAGAATTCATCCTCAAGCTTTTGGAGTTTATGGGGGGGGGGGGGCAGAACTCTTGCATCATGATGTTCTTCAACTCGTCCCACGACAATCCGAAAGCTGCATCATTTCCTCGTTTGTTCCTCTCAGCAGTCCACCAATCAAGAGCGCGGGATTGGAAGACGCCGGTAGCGTTGACAGTGCATATGTTTTCTGGACAGCCACTCTGGCTCAGGGTGACTTCGATTGAATCAAACCATTGAAACATGGCCGTAGGCCCATCTTCGCCGGTAAATTCCTTTGGTCCACAGGCTTTGAAATGCTTGAAGCTAAAAGCGGCTTTAGGAATATCGGTCCAGGACTCTTCTGAGGACTTGCTAGCATTCTCATTCAGCTCACTGACGATTTGTGGGATGACTTTCGCCATTTGCTTACCGACGAGAGAGGCGATTCGCTTGTCAGCGTGATTACGTCTAGCAGAGCGGGAGTGTTGCGATCCAAATGACGACATTGTCTGCATCAGACATCGTCACAGGATTCAAACTCAATTCCGATTAACCATTGGCTATACTAGGGCCTAGTGTAGACTAGCGATTTACCATCAAGCTCAGGAACACTTCAATTCACACAATCACGTAGGCACATAAACCACGGAAGCAAGTAATCACATAAGCACATACGCTCCTAAGCACATATTTTGCACATATTCACCTATTCTTCACAGTAGCGTATAATGATTAAGTATAGCGATTGCGATTAGCGAGTAGCGATTGCGATTAACACAAGCGATTTGTTGGTGTTTTGAAGTAAATGTGCATTGCGAGTGGTGCGTGTTGATCAAAGCGAACAGCGAAAAGCGAATAAATCACCAAAAATCGAAACACATAAACAGGTAAATCCACATGAAACACATAAAATCCCACATGAAATCGATAACTTCTCAAAGTGAGCGGCGGCGAAATCCATAATCGAAACACATAAAAGCAAAAATAGATTGTCTACGGCTGGTAGACATCGACTACCCAATGTGATTCGACTATTCACAAGACTTTGAGTGCACACTTAGCCCTTCTGGACTGTGCTCTCGCCTCAATTTGGGCAATCGGCACGCATCCTTCCAGGTCACCGTGTGACTTCAAGTCGTTGGAGTCCGTTGAGACCTTGGTGAGAGTTTTGCAAAACCACAATAGTGAGTAGAACGAGTCATCAAGGTTCGGGTTTCACCCCTGACTTAATGACTATGTTTCCTGTTTGTTATGATAGAATCACGAGGTAGATAGTGAGAATTGCGTCGAGGTATGGATTTCACTCCAAATTTAACGCAAATTCTCTTGTTTATAGTAAAAATAGTACATCAAACGAGTGATCCGGTTGGGAGTTTGCGGTTTTCACACCTAATCTTAACCAGATCATTCATTTGTGTGTGTATCCAGCCTTAGGAAAGGCTGGTCTTGCGCGGAACTGTAGTATGGGATGTTCGCGCAAGTGTGTAGCGTTCAGCGATTGCGAGCGAGAAACAGCGAGTAAGCTCGTGCAAAACCCATCTGGGTATGCGCAAGTGGGTCCGTTGGTACTTAGACTATAGACTAGGCCGATTCTAAGACATCGACCTGGACTAGGTCAAGTCTTACCTAATTCCCTATAGTTATGGCTCTGATACCAATCTGTCACACCCCAACCGATGGCGGAAACATCGGGACATGGCACTGAGCGAAACAGATTGTCCAAGAGTTTCCATAACAACTACGATTACCAATTATTTAAGCATCACGTCTAATACTATGACATAATAAGTAGCATAGTTATTACAGATAAGTAGTTCTCAAAGACAAGTAAAATACTGTTCCGACATCTCAGATTTAAATTGTATGTTTCTAGACTCTCACTCCTACTTGATTCCACAAAAGCAGGTAAAGCACAGCATCCTAAACACCTGTCACATACGTTAAAATAGAGTCAATACACATAGTGTAAAGGTGAGCATATAAGTTTAGTAGCAATAGTAAAGTTCGAAAGCGTTTATGCATAACCAGCATGTAACATGTATAATGCAAAGCTAGTAGGTTATCGATAATGAAATATGCACAGACTAGATTGTGAGTTGTAGAATGCGCAACACATATCACCACTGTGACACGTGAAGAGGTAACCTTAACAACCCCTGTTCACGAAAGGTGCTGAGTCCAAACAAATAGTACTATCGTTGCTAAGGCGTCAGGCAACAATCATTGTGTTAACATAACATACAAGCATTCATCGAGTAACAAGTAACATGCAATAACGGTCAGCGTATAAGTAGTGTTTGCGTTGTGTGTCAATGTGATTTAGAATAAGTAACGTATGTAACACCCAAAAGTGCATAAAGCAAAAATGGATCGAGTATACTCACAGCGATGGAAGTTAATGGATTGAAGGGAGCACTAGAGTGAGATTAGCCTGATTAGAACGATAGCATAAGCGATAAGCGTCACGTAAAACGATGCATGGGGAACAAGTGACGAGTGGTCATCCGGTCAGATGGCAATCCGAACGGATGGCCATTCGATCGGATGTCAATCCGTTCGGATTGTCATCCGTTTGGATGGCCATTCGGTCGGATTGACACTCGTTTGGGTTGGATGGGTTTGTGTATGATGGCTTTGAAGTTTTCGTTGTAGCATTTTGTAATCAGAGAAGTATCTCTACCTTTCAGGTCGATCGATCGAACGGCAGTTCGATCGATTGGCGATCCGTCGGTTAGACATTCTCAGAGAACAAGTTCACAGCAGGAATGTCACTCGATCGGATGGTCTACCGATCAGATGGAAACCCGTTAGAAACTAATGATCTTTGAAAATTATAGAAATTTAAGTATTGAAGTTCAATTGCAATCCGATCGGATTGCGGTTCGATCGGATGGCAATCCGATCGGATTGCGGTTCGATCGGATGGCAATCCGATCGGATTGCGGTTCGATCGGATGGCAATCCAATCGGATGGCAATCCAATCGGACAGCAATCCGTCCCACAATCTGGTCGTTTTGCAAACTTGAAATTTTGTTAAGTTTTGCGGTTTGCTTGAGACGGTATGACAACGTGTTAAACAACGGAACCTCATCAAGCCCCAGGTCATCCGATCGAACAGGCGTCACCCAAATCCAATCAGTTAACTGCCCTTGATGGTGGTTCATGTTCTATCCGGAATCGGTTGTCTCTTTGATAGAAATCGGATCTCAGACCGACACTTCACTAAGAATTGAGTAGAAGACCTGAATGAGCTCCGATTCTATCGGTTTTGAGAGCATTGAGTGTAAAAGAGTTGAAAGAAAGTTAGAAACCAACTTTCAAACCTTCACATCTTGAAAATGCTTAGATCTAGATGCAAATAGTGTTGATTCATATGGAAATCATGTAGATCTGAGTTGTTCTTGGTGGAATAATGCCAAAACTTGAAGTTCATAAGAACTCCATGATGACATCATCCTAGAACACCTCAAATCCGTTGATTTCACGGTAAAAAGTTAAGATTTAGAGGTGAAAATGATGAAGAAGTGCGTGTAGATGATAGATGTACAAGATTTGGGTTGAAAACTTACAAGAATCGCGAGAAATCAAGAGAAAAGAAGGCTTGAACGTGCTGGTTGACTGAGGAGGAGCTGTCACATCACAAGAGGGGTATTTATAGGTTGCCAAAAAGGGAAAGGAGGAGCACAGGCCACAGATCGGATGGCCACCGATCGGATGGCCATTTGATCGATTGGTCATTCGATCGAAGTGGCTCAGCGAGTTTCGTTTCGACATTTCGTTTTGCGTGTTGAGCGTTGCGATGCGTTTCGAGCGAGCAATGCGATAGTATTACCCATTAGTTACACAAATAACCTAACTACTATATCTAACATACAATCACTATAAATAACTTGTGTTTGGCGTTTGCGATTAGACTGCGATGTGATAGAGTTGCGATTGCGATTAAACACCTCAACATAAACATAACATGCACAAGTAACACATAATAGCACACACACGTAGAACAATATCCAGAACACATAATTCAGGTTGCGATGCGATAGCGATGCGATTAGCGATAAGTCGATTAGCGATTAAGCATGCGATTAAAACTCAATTATTAATAGATACTCCACATAATACAACTAAAGTAAATAAATAATAGAATTCGATTACAAGTCAAAAAGCACAATTCAGTAGTTAAGCAAGGAGTGACAACTCACAATTAGCAATCTTTTCTTCCTTTGACTTTGACTTTGACTTGTACCTTGACCTTCCAAAAAGGTGGGTTGTTACATCAGGCTACTCTCCCAAACGAGAACCTGGCTACTAGATGGAGCAAATACGCTCCTAGAAAAATAAATATGAATAAATTACTATTTGAATCCCTGAGTTTTAGTGGGTTTAACCACTTGAGTCTAAAATCAAAAAGTTTAAGTACCCAAATTTTCATTTTGTAACGTTTTTTAGTCCAGTTTGCTAACACCATCCACCAACTCTGATAACTATGAGGGCATTTTAGTCATTTACATAAAGAGTACAACTCTTTAATGCATTCACACACAAGCATCTCTCTCTCTCACACACCTACACTTCACCATCACCATCGCACCTTCACCACTACTTCACCATCACTCACCTGCCACCACCACACTTGCCACTACCATTGTGAATTGTCCTCACTACACACCACAACCTCTAAAATGCCGCATCTAAACCATCTCCGAACCACCACCCTATCCCCCACCAACACCAACTAGTGCCTCCAATACACCCAAAGACCACCTAGTTCTTTAACGACATAAAAACACACAGAAGTTCTTCAATCTCAGGCAAAATCTGTAACCGCATAACATCAAATAAAGCAGTATCTAACATGAACAACAAATCCAATCTCTTCAATTCCAACAATTTCCCACAACTCATCTTCTCCAATTCCAAAACTCCCAAAACCCTAACCCTCCCAATCTCCCCAAATCATAACAAATCCTTCAGCATTCCTTCACTAATCAACACCACATCACATCCACTTCATTCACTGGCGATGCAGAGGTTCAGGTTATTGGATGAGAATGGTGTGATAAGGAATGATTTTAAGCGATGGACAACTCGCTAGTGGTAGTAGGGCACAATCCATTGGAAGAAAGAAACGGTAACTCGACCTAAGGTAACTCATTGGTGGTTGTTGGGCTTTGGCTCTAATGGTGTGATGACCACTAACCTACAATAAGGGTTCCGACCTAGGGTAACTTGGCCTCTGGTTCCACCATCACAACTCCAAAGATCTCTCTCTATACATTGGGCAGTAGTGGTCCATGATGGTTTGTTGGTGTTTGGATGTTGTTCTAGCAACTTGAATGATGACGAGATGGATGGACGTTTACACTCTGTTCTCGAGTCTCATTTAACAAGGGGATGGGAAAGAAGAGAGATAAAAATATGAAAAAACCATGTTCCTGAGATTTTTTAAGGATAGAAGGGGAGGGGAAAAGAGGGAAAAGGGAAGAAAATTTGTACGTATATTTATTCTTCCAAATCAGAGAGATTAGGAGAGAAAATCTTATCAATTACTAAATTACCCTCATTTCTAATAAAAATGTTTTATTTTTAAATGGTATAATGGTAAAATTGTTTTATTCTTTTCTTTTCCTTCTAACTCAGGAACACATAAAATGCTTGATTTCTTCTCTTTTCCTTTACTTTTCATTAAACTCGGGAATACGACAAAAATAACATCGTTTCCTTCCTTTTCCCTCTTAATTCATTTTCCTTCCACTCATCCTGTTAAATGAGACTCGGGAACACAGAGAGATATATATACACACACACACACACTAGGTTATTGCCTCGTGTGTTACACGGGTTTGAAGAAAGAAAACCATATACATAGAAAAGTTATATTGAGCATTGGTCATCGTTCAACAAAATCTCTTATTAATTCTTATTCAGTCTTGAAACATGTAGGAAAAAAGAAAGACATGCCTAAATAAGTAGCAAAATTGAAATGAGATACAAGTACTTTGACATGCCTAAATAATTAGTAAAACTGAAATGGGATACAAGTATTTTGACATGTTTTATGTTTTAACTTAGATCTTGAGGAGGCAGCAAATGGTATCCTTGAACCATCAGTCTTATCATAATGAACAGAGGCAGAAGTGGAGAAGTCAGCATTAACCCACGGTTCTTTCTTGAAGCACATATCCAAGGAAACAACTAACAAAACAGAATAAAAAAACTCAAAAAGTCAGTTTTTTCCGCTACTTAAAGGTAATTATGTTGAATTTCTTACTATCAGATTAGCAAGATAAATCCCAATAACATTCCCGTGTTTAGCAGTGTCAAGTCCCAAAAGTGATATGCTTTTGACTTTGGGTCCTCAACAAACCGACTGTTGACTATCCCAAATAAGTTGTGACCCGAATTTACCTTGAAAAGCTCATGTTGAAGATAATAATCAACTTTTAAACATATAGTTTGACTCTCAATAATCTAATAACAAAGCAGCCTCTATTTATCTAGTCATTTAGAACCTATAATATAATCTTTGTTGGATATTTATGTCCGGTTCGATAAGTCAACATTGTCGACCGTGTCTTGACCCGTAAGAGTTACACTGTGGGCAATGAACTAAAATCCACTTAACTAATTTAACTGGTAATTACGAATGATACATGGGTATTGACTGAGAGACGGGGTACATGAACCGGGTGAGACAAGTATTTTCATCTGGCCATGTGTCGCACAAACACCCGTGCTATGCCACTTGTTGCGCATGCATACTTGCATGGCCACTTGTTGCATGTGCATAATCTTCTCAACACTTGTCCCACTCCCAAGTGCATGACTACCATGTGTTGAACATGCATGAGGCTCCATTGTCTTTATAAGAGAAGTGTTTGGACAAGAATTGAGGTTGCAAGAATTCAAAACAAAACTCTCACAACACCCACAACCTCAACCTGCCAAGACCACCGCCGGCCAGACCCGCCGGCTGCCGCCGCCGCAAGACCGCCGGCCACCTCCGCCGCTACCCGACCCATTCCCGTGTTTCGATAGTTCGTAAAACTAGCACTTGTTCGTTAAACCTCGGTGTCTCAACCGGTTATTCACTAACCGAAGGTATATCTAAACCCCCTATGGTTGATGTTCTATTTCGTGTTTGCATGTTGGTGATCTTATTCCATTACGGGTGCTCCTTGGTATAAAAGTGTTCATGTTATTTTGCTACATACGCTTCCGTTGCTTAAAATGTATATATATATATATATATAATTTTAACTAATTAAAGCTTAGTTTTTAAACAACATATATATACATGTAATCTTAATTGTCAAAAGCGTTTTGAGTAATCTTTATAACAAATAAACACATACATTTATGAACCGGGTTCATAAAATAAAAGTAAAATTATACCACGGACTTCCTACAGTGGTATCAGAGCCGATGCTCATCACATGCAAATCGAAACCGGTCTTTTTTCACCGGAATAATAAGTCACAAACTTTAAACGTCTAAAGTTTTTTATTTATTTTATTTTGGCAATATATATATATATATATATATTGGCCATATCTTATTTGTTGATATTTTGTTGACCAAAATTGCCCAAACATACTTTTGGTTATGTTGAATATGTAAATCGGGCCCGACCTTGTGGTTATGTTTATATTTGGTTTTGTTCAAGTTTTTGACCTATTTTGCGGCTCAAAGTTGTAATAGACTAGTTTATGGTTTTGGCCCATTTTGTGGTTCAAAGTTGTAATAGATAGGCCTTTTGTCTTTGTTATATTTACTTGTTAAATATTGTTGATACGAAGACCTGAAGCAAAACCGAATGCCAAGAGGAGTCTTGGAGTTAGTGGGAGTTGCTCAAGACAACAAGATGCACTCAAGTGCATCCTTGTGGTTGTTTTGTGTGTTGTGACCGTGACCCCTTTTGATCTTGCTACTTGGCTCTAGCAAGATCATTATCATGCCCTTATGATTTACATATTCATTTTTGCTATTATGGTTGCCTTTTAATAAATGTTATTACACTTCAACATAATACCAAAATGCATTCTTAATTTTTTTTTTTAAATGAAATCGAGTAAAAGCAAGTTCTAGCAACTTGCATGTTTTTATAACCACTAGAGTTTTATAACATGTTTTTTTTTTTCTCACATCTTTAAAACTCATAAACTTAATAGTATTTTCTATTAACTTTAATTGGTTATTCCAAGTCGCGACAAACTTAGTTTATAGGTTATCTAAAACTAATTGTCCCGAGAGGTGAAAGGGTCTCTTGGTCATGTCACAAATTTAATATCTAAATTAAAAACGACTATAACGACACTATTTGGTAAAAAAATTAAAATCAATGGTATATGCCATCCTACCACTAGTAACACTTGGGGCATAATGCGAACCATCAGTGTTGGAGCCACAGCACGACACTTGGTGTCTAGTTTATCCTTCCAATGTGCAAGGGTTTCGTCGACACATCCGACCCTTCCACACATGACCGTTTTAAGACGACTATTACTTTTCTTCTCGTGTTGCGTACCCAAGCCGTCTCGAGAACAAAAGTGGCATAGAGCAGGCCAAACGTATCAATGCAAGGACAAAGGTTGTCCTCGCAGCCTCATAAACCCCAGGAGTTGCGCTTTTCTCACAATTGACAATCGTTGTCAGTCCGCTTAAACCTCTCGCTAATGTTGCATGCCCCAGCTGCCTTTAGAAAGAGCTTCTAACCGGATTCTCGTTCCTTATCGTCTCACCTCACTAAATAAGGAAAATACATTAAAAATACTAATTAAATAACTTTTTACTTAAAAGATTTCATCTGAAAACAACTCCTCTTTTGCTCTCAAGTCCATACTTGAGAAGGACAAACTAAATAACACCAATCTTCTTGAGTGGCACCGCAACTTGAGAATCATTCTCAAAATGGCAAAAAGGCTTTATGTTTTAGAAACCCCGATCCCAACCACACCCGAGAACAACACTGTGGTTGCGAAGAAGGCTTTTGATAAACATAAAGAAGATGCCATGGAACTTGCTTGCCTCATGCAAGCCACCATGTCTCCAGATCTTTAGAAGAATATGGAAGACATGAATGCCTTCGACATGATTGAGCAACTCAAGGGCATGTTTCAGAAACAAGCCCGTCAGAAACGCTATGACACCATGAAACAGCTCATAAGTTCATAAGTTGTAGAATGCAAGAGGGTTCCTCAGTTAGTGCTCATGTCCTCAAGATGAAAGGCTACATCGACCAATTAAACAAATTTGGTTATCCTCTCCAAATGAGATGGTTGTTGACTTCATTCTCAACTCTCTTTCCAATCACTATGATCAATTTGTTATGAACTTTAACATGAATGACTGGGTAAAGACAATGCCAGAGCTATATGGAATGCTCAAAACGACAGAGATGAACATTTCCAACAAAGTAAGCCAAGTGTTAATGGTTCGATCTGGTGGTGTTAAAAAGCCCAAAACAAAGAAGAAGAGTTATAACAGCAAAAGCAAAGGAAAGGCTCCCGTTGCTGCCAAACCTACCACCAACAAGAGCAAGCAAGCTGTGAAAGCCCCTCCTCTGGAAGAGCGGAAATGCTATGAGTGTAACAAGATGGGGCACTGGAAGCGTAACTGCCCCGAGTATCTTGCCAAGCTCCAAGTGAAGAAGGCTAATGGAGAAGGCACTTCTTTAGGTATTCTAATATATGTTATCGAATTTTTCACTGTTTCAAGCAACACATGGGTATTTGATACCGGGTGTGGTTATCACATCATTAATGTCTTGCAGGAGCCTGAGAAGCGGAAGAAACTGAAGCCGGGAGACATGGAGCTCATTGTTGACGATGGGAAAAGAGTCCCAGTTCTGGTAACTGGAACATTTAATCTTACATGTCCTTCTGGTCTTGTTGTTGTTTTGAACAATTGTCTTTTTGCACCTGGTTTGACCAAGAACATCATTTCAGTTTCGTTGCTTTTTGAACAAGGATTTATATATGTTTTTAATGGTGTTGCTATTTCTGCTTATCTAAATGATATTTACTATTTTGAGGCTAAACCTCGAAACGGTATCTATGAAATTAATGCTCAGCCTAGCAGTAACATATATCACCTTTCTAAATGTCAGAAAAACGGTACTATTGACTCATTCCTATGGCATTGTAGAATTGGCCATATAAGCACGGCACATGTAAAATGGCTCCAATCTGAGGGGATTCTTGAATCCACCGAAACGGACTCATTTTATGATTGTGAGTCTTGCTTAGCTGGCAAACTCACCAAGGATCCCTTCACCCATGTTGGAGAACGAGCTAGTGATCTACTAGGACTCATACACTCAGATGTATGTGGTCCTTTTAGAACCATGACTAGGAATCACGAAAGATACTTCGTTACATTCATCGACGACTATAGTCGATATGCTTATGTCTATCTCATGAAGCATATCCATGAAACTTTTGAAAAGTTCAAAGAGTTTCAAAACGAAGTTGAAAACCAACTTAATATAGAGATTAAAATGCTTCGCTCAGATTGAGGCGGTGAATACCTCAGCTTGGAATTTCTCGATCATCTAAAGGAATGTGGAATAGTTTCACAACCTACTGCACCACGCACATCGCAACTTAATGGCATTTGTGAAAGGAGAAATCGAACCCTACTAAATATGATTCAATCGATGATGTGTAGAAGAAATTTGCCTCACTCCTTTTGGGGTTTTGCTCTTATGACTGCTGCTCAACTCGTAAATCTAGCGCCGACCAAAAAGATAAATAAAACTCCATATGAGATATGGCATGGGCGTAAGCCGAATTTGAGTTACCTAAGAGTATGGGGGTGTGATGCTTACATCACAAGTGATTCTGATGACAAGCTCGACCCTCGAGGCGAAAAGGTTGTTTTCGTTGGATACTATAACCAATGCGGTTATTACTTCTACCAACTTGATGCAAATACGATTTCCATCAAAAGGAAGGCTAAAAGGTTCCTTGAAGATGAACTTCTTAGTCGGGGAACTGGAAGTAACTTAGTAGATCTTGAAGAAGTTCAAGGACTACAAACAACCGTTGAAGAGGTCGGAATGTCTGAACCACAACAAGTTGTTGATACTGAATCAGACCTGAACACAAGCCTTCGCAGGAGCATCAGGACTCGTAAAGAACCCGATAGATACCTTTGGCATGTTGAGGGTTCTGAAGTCCTGACAGTAGCCGAGTCTGATGACGAGTCTACCAGTTACAAATCTGCTATTTCTAATCCAGATTCTACGAAATGGCTAGAGGCCATGGAAGCCGAGATGCAATCCATGCGTAACAATCAAGTCTGGGACTTGGTTGAGCTACCCCCCGAATCTCGGGCAGTAGGGAGCAAATGGGTTTTCAAGAGAAAAACCGACATGCATGGAAATATACAAACCTATAAAGCACCGCTAGTGGCGAAAGGTTTCACTCAATCTCAAGGTATTGACTATGATGAAACCTTCTCGTCCGTTGTTATGATCAAATCGATCAGGATATTACTTGCCATAGCTACGTACTATGATTATGAAATTTGGCAAATGGATGTTAAAACCGCCTTTCATAATGGACATCTTTCCGAATATGTTTATATGGTTCAACCTGACGGTTTTATCGATCCAAAATATCCTAATAGGGTATGTAAGCTAAACAAGTCCATTTATGGACTCAAGCAAGCGTCTCGGAGCTGGAATCTTCGTTTTGACCAGAAAGTCAAAGAGTTTGGTTTTGTCAAGAACGAAGATGAACCTTGTGTTTACAGAAAGGCTAGTGGGAGTGCTGTATCATTTCTCATCTTGTATGTAGATGATATATTGATCTTTGGAAACAATATCCCCATGCTTAAGGATGTTAAACATTGGTTGGGATCTTGCTTCGCAATGAAGGATCTTGGAGAAGCCGCTTACATTCTAGTAATCAAGATCTATAGGAATAGATCTAAGCGACTTCTTGGGCTAACTCAGAGCACATACATAGATCAAGTAATGAGACGCTTCAAGATGGAAAACTCCAAGAAAGGAGGTGTTCCAATGACTAAAGGAACCGTCTTGAACAAATCACAAGCTCCCTCTGAGGATCGTGAGATAAAGCAAATGGAAGCAGTTCCATATGCTTCAGCGATTGGTTCTATCATGTATGCTATGGTATGTACTCGACCAGATGTCTCGTATGCTTTAAGCATGACCAGCCGTTACCAACTGATCCCTGGGATTGCCCACTGGACTGCAGTTAAGAACATCCTTAAGTACTTGAGAAGGACAAAAGATATGTTCTTGATATTTGGAGGAGTCAATGAGGAGCTCACTGTAAAATGTTACACTGATGCTAGTTTTCAAACTGATTGAGATACCTCTCGCTCACAAACGGGTTTCGTGTTCACTCTTAGCAGAGGAGCTGTCTCATGGAAAAGCTCCAAGCAGAGTGTTGTAGCTGATTCCACCACGGAATCTGAGTACATTGCCGCATCGGATGCCGCAAAGGAAGCTGCTTGGATAAAGAAGTTCATAACAGATCTCGATGTGGTTCCAAGTATCATGAAACCCATCCAGATATTTTGTGATAACGCAGGTGCTATTGCTCAAGCCAAGGAGCCTAGATCACATCACAAAGCCAAGCACATTTTGAGAAAGTTTCACTACATACGTGAGATTGTGGAATGTGGAGACATCGTTATAAGTAAAAATTGACACAGCTCAAAATGTAGCTGACCCATTTACTAAGCCAATGACTCAAGAGAAACATGACCGTCACATGGACGCTATTGGGCTTAAATTAGCTAGTGAAATGTTTTGATTTAGTATTTGGATGTACGAACATCAAACAGTTGTACTCCTGTATTCATTTTGATTTACTAGTTAAATGCAATTCTTGAATCCTACAACTATGTTCGAATTTGATACGTTTAATCCATGAATCTTGTATTCTAAATTGTCTGTAGTCGGTCAAACTCGTGGAAACGAATCTGAATTAAGACTATTCTAACTTTGGATTCAAGGAATTGACTTCCAAATTCACAAGCCTCATTGTGAATGACGCTGGATGTAACTCACATCAAATCATCTTCATGGATCTTAGTCATAAGATGGTTTTGATTTAGGTATACTCATTTAGTATCCTCTGACCTGAGATACATACTAGAACTTTCGTTTACTAAAGACTGTTCTTTGATTAGTGTTAACCGCTGTCGCGTAACTGTCAGTCATAAGGGCATTGGTTGGGAGTAGCTCTGAAGTTCAGTGGGAGTTGTATGTAGTCAAGATGGAATTATGTACTCTTACATTATATGTAACAGCTAGACGTCGGGGCGCCCTCGTTGATTCAAACTGGTGAAGTGTAAGGCCTTACCCAAAAGTACTGTGTGTTTGATTGGACCACTTTGATTCATGAACAAGAACGATAATGATTGAACGCCATATGAGATTGAATTTGATCCATGTCTCATTGTTCAATTTATGTCTTTTACAGAAAGGATAGATGACAACGATTGCCATAAGTCTATTGTCTTCAAGTAGCAAGCCGTTGCTAAAGGGAAGATACCTTGGTTAGTGACTTTAAAGTGTCATGATCTGTTGGGGGCAGCTATGTGTAGCTAGAGCACCGTTGGCTGTCTGCGTTGAGATCTTATCAGAGACCGTCCAAGTTGGAGTTGTTGGATATTTATGTCCGGTTCGATAAGTTAACGTTGCCGACCGGGTCTTGACCCGTAAGAGTTACACCGTGGGCCACGAACTAAAATCCACTTAACTAATTTAACTGGTAATTACAAACGATACGTGGGTATTGACTGAGAGACGGGTACATGGACCGGGTGAGACAAGTATTTTCATCTGGCCATGTGTCGCACACACACCCGTGCTATGCCACTTGTTACGCAGCATACTTGCATGGCCACTTGTTACATGTGCATAATCTTCTCAACACTTGTCCCACTCCCAAGTGCATGACTACCATGTGTTTAACATGCATGAGGCTTTATTGTCTTTATAAGAGAAGTGTATGGACAAGAATTGAGGTTGCAAGAATTCAAAACAAAACACACACAACACCCACAACCTCAACCGGCCAAGACCGCCGCCGGCCAGACCCGCTGGCTGCCGCCGCCGCAAGACCGCCGGCCACCTCCCCGCTCCTGTTTTGGGCTAGATCGAAAAGTCTTCCTCAACTCGGGATGCAACAATAGTCCAATTAAGTCCTTGACAAACGTCAATGTAGAAAATTCTAAGCAAAATTGTTGTTAGCAAACATTATATTATTGTCAGGTAAATATCATAACTTAATGAGTAGCATTCTTGAAATCGAGTGAAAACCGCAATTTCTTTTACAACGGCATCCAGTTCTAATAATCAGTGTTGAATTTTCTCTCCCGCCATAAGTATGGAATTTCTTTGATTTAAATCTTGGCCATTGGATGACAACTTGCTACCCGCGTGCTCATTTTGGAACGAATAAGCATCCATCTCAATACTATAAGGAATCAAACAAAGTAGCATGAGACACAAAAATTGTTGCTATGTTCCATGAACATATTTAATCTATAACTAACCTAAATTCATGAAGATTACAGAATTTCCCTTATCAAATCTGCCATGGATGAGTATACTTAGGCGATTATTGAATTCCATAATTTCCATTCTAAGATTGCAGATTTTATTAATGCAGACTTGAAATAACATATGTGAAGTAAAAGACACCCTAGGGCATGTACAAAATAAAAGTTCAACATTATTATGTTTGTTAGTAAGGCTAACCTTTTTCAACCTGAACTTACACGACTGACCCATCTTGCCACCTCTAGCTAGAAGCTAGATCAATAACACAAACAATGAAAATCTCTTATATCGCCTTGATCGAGTAAAAAAAGAAACTACAAATAAAACATAACATGCTTGTTTTGTTTAAACAAAAGCAGATCATATAATTTATAACTTGAATGAAATAAAAAGTGAATATGTTTATCAAACAACAAACATACGTATGACCCATTCAAACAAAACCAACATTTATAAACAATTGATGCCATAGCAAATTCATCATGAGTGTGCATAGAATGATTTGATAAGAGTAGAAAACTTTTATATCCATGCCTAATATAATTTTCAGAACATGAATCACATATGTAAGAAGGACATAATTACCTTTCGCTCCTTCAACAAAAGCTTGAACCAATCAAGAGTCGAAGTTAACGACTCTGATTGGTGTTATTCCCCAACTACACCTCAAAATTAAAATACCGAAGATCTTTATTGGCAGCAAAGTTCAGGTTTGGGATGATTTGTGTTTGGCGATGAAACGGAAGATTATGCAGATTTGTGTTTGGGATGAAGGGAACGTGTTTGAGACGAAGGGAACGGAGGTTGAGAAGATTTAGGGTTTTTGATGATATTAGGGTTGTAAATGATGAATGAGTATAGGAAAAATAACATAATGGATCATAGTTATACGGATCATGGATCGCGGATCATACATTTTAGGCGGGACTCAAAAAGTTACAAAATGAGAATTTGGATACTTGGGGTGTTCAAAACTTTTTGATTTTGAACTCAAATAGTTAAAACCACTAAAATATAGGGACTTAAAGTAATTTGCATTATAAATATTCATATTTGGAGACTGCAATGTGCGCGAAAAGGGTGGATACAAAATATTCTTTGCCCATTGTGCGCGAAAAGGGTGGATACAAAATATTCTTCCAACTTGTTTGAATCTCAACATAAAAGGATTCAAGATACAAAATATTCTTTGCCCATTGTGCGCGAAAAGGGTGGAATCTACAACGTATATTTTCAGAGACTGCAGTGTTGCTAATGAGGTGTGTGCATGTATTCAAAGGTGTCTTGATGTTTCTTTTAAAAATTATTTTATAGGATATATGTAGAAAAATATTTATATATAAACGTATGAGTTATATGTGTTGTTTATAGTCACTTTGCATGGCAATGAGCTATATCTTGGAAGGGAAGGGAAGTGAAGATTTAAGTTTGAGGTTAACAGGTCTCAAGTTTGAATTCGATTCCAACCAGATTTTATCACAATGAATTTTCGAGCGGTAGGTTTTCACTAACACTGAAGATGGTGGGCTTAATTTTTGCATACCTATCAATATTTGATACATGAAGTTTAAACATATTTGAAAACCAATTTCTTGGCCCGTAAAAGACAATGGGTAGAGAACCGATCATGCGAGTGGTGTTGTAAGCTCATCAAAAGGGTAGAGCATGAATTCTGACATTTTATATCTTTAGATATTTATAAAATCGTATTTCTTGTTTGGTTTTTGTTAAAAAGATGATAGGTTTTCACTCATTTTTAATAAATTTAAATATTTTTTCTAGCAGATGATGATGGTCTTACTTACATGGCTCTCTAAGACCCCCGTAGTGGGGCGTTTTTTTTTTTTTTTTTAATTCAAAAAAAACGCCGAAAAACGCCCCCAACCATTACACCCCGGCGTTATTGGGCATTATTCGCGAAAAAAGCCCCTTTGGCGTGGTTTGAAAAACGCTGAAGGGGGGAAATGTTGACCAATCAGATTAGAGATTCCATTTGCTTGGCCAATAAGATTTTTAGGTGTTTTTTTCTTTATTTTATTTACTACAAAACATATTGCCCAATAATGCCCCATTCCCATTACACCCATTTTAGAAAACGCCCAATAATGCCCCTTTGCTGACTGGACCGCCATATGGCGTAAAATGCCCTAGGGTGAGGGCATTATTTTTCCCTTCCACTACACATGTTCTAAGTGCATAACAAATTAGGGGACATTGTACCTACTCTGATAAGTTGCTTTCCTCCAAAAAAAATTTGCAATAAATTAATGGCCATTGTACCTACAAAATATACAACTTTCTTCAAGTTTAGGAAAGGCCTGGTCTATTCGCACACGGTCTTTGTCTTTTTGCACATTCAAAGCGCCCCGCTTTGGCCATAGCGGGGCGCTTTGGCCAAGGTCAACAGACAAGGACTGACAAAGCGCCCCGCTATGGCCAAAGCGGGGCGCTTTGAGTGTGCAAAAAGACAAAAAGCGTGGGCAGGAGTTTGTGTTGTTTTTTTTTTAAATAGGTGGGATATGGGTTAGTTTGGTAGTGTTTTTTTGGAGGAAAAAATTGTATTTGAGTTTTATTATTATTATAAAATATTAGTTACATATAATTCATAGTTGTTTTATAATTACGTTTTTTTACGTCATTATTTTTATAGAACGTATATAATATAAGTGCGTCTTTATAAACTGTTAACCTTGTTTATTTTGTTAAATTAAACGAACATGTTAAATAAAATGTACAAAAAGCCATAAGAATTAAACGTAAACAATCCAAAACCAACGTGATGTAAATAGAAGATTAACTGCAATATATATATTTATATATATATATCAGTTTGTACATACAAAACAAAAAGGTACAACTGAGTACATAATACATAACAAATCACTATACAAACAAACTAAGGTACTAATCCTCGTGCGGTGGGGACGGTGGGAGGGGAAGTGGAGGCAACCCAGCGAGCTCTCGTAGAGCAACGAGCGTCTCGACGATCCAGTCAATGCGTGCGCCCTGGCGTCTGAGGCGCCGGTCGAAGTCCCGAGCCACCTCACGCGCTACCGGAGGCAGGTCAGCGTAAACGTGCTGCGGGTACTGTGGCGGCTCAGAAGCTGGCTGAACTGGTGGTACCGGGATCTCCTCGACATGCTGCTCCTGAGCCGGATCCTCTAATACAGGCTGAGCCTGAGCCTGAGGCTGAGCCTGAGCCTGAGCCTCATCCTGAGGCTGGCCCGGGAACTGATCGAGTCCCAGAGCCTGTAGCTGAGCCTGCCGAGCGGCCGCCTGAACATCAGGAGGGGCTAACACTCCAGGCCTCACCTCAATAACAACCGGGATGACCTCCGGCACCACCTCCGGATGCCAAATCAGCCCGTCACCTCCCTTAAACCTCAGACCAACATCAAAGGTACGGGTGATCTGCATGGAAGATACTGACGCGCGGCCCAACCTGGTAGACGGGACCGGATCGGACAGCTCCGGATCATGCTCGGGCAAGAGCCCTAGCGAGCGTGCAATGGCGGTGATGTATGAGCCAGTGTGCACGTACCCGCGGAGCTGCCGGTGGTATGCTGTGGCAAAGTAATCTGCCACGCAGGCTGCTAGATCGCAGGGCTGGCGGCGCAGTAGGCAGTATAGAAAGAAAAGGTCACTGAGGTTGACCTTCTCCCTGCTGGAACCCCGCGGCACGATAGTTTCCGCGATAACATGGTGCAGGTATCGGTACAAGGGGTCTCTAATGGTGGTGGCCTTTTGCCAGGATTTCCCAAAGGGAACCCTGGAAATGGCCCTCCAGAAACTGATAAGCGTCTGCCTGTCCATCCCCGTAACCGCCTGCGTATATAAATCAGTATCAAGCTCGGGCTCTGTGTACAAACCTGTATGGACAGCAAACTGCCGCACACTCATCTGAAAGTGCTGACCGGCGAGACGAAATGTAACCTCGTGGACTGGAAAATCCGGGTCCTCCACGTAATCCGCCGGATGCGGCGCGTATGTAAACGTGGAAAGAAACTCGACCGTAAGCTCAGGGTACGAGTCCTCCATCGCTATCTCAAATAGGCGCGACCAAGGAGTATCTAGTCCAACTATATTACGCGCCTGCGCGGCCTCTCCCACGGTCTCCAGCAGGTCCCAGTCTATCCCTACGTGCGCCCCAATCTCTATGGTGCGCAACCTAGCACATCTCCCCCTCGCCCGTGACCCCTGCGAAAACTGCAGGTACGAACATGCCGGCTCTCCCTCCTCTCCCACATCTCCCTCAGCCTCCATATGCTCAATCTCGTCATCGGAGGAATCCATCCCTGCACGTTGAAAAGATAATAAACAAATAATATTATTTAAACAATTTAAATAATAAACAAATAATATTAAATATAAAATAATAAACAAATAATATTATTTAAACAATTTAAATAATAAACAAATAATATTAAATATAATTTAAATAATAAACAAACAATATTAAACAAATAATAAATAATTAAAATTAAAAAAAATAAACATGAACCAAAGCGCCGCGCTTTGGCCTCGGCGCGGCGCTTTGGTTCTTCGTTATGAAGAACAGCCCCAGCAGCTCGATCAAACCGCCCAAATCAAATCAAAATCAAACAAAATGAAACATATAACTTGAACCAAAACAATAAATGAAGTTCGATCTTACCTTTTAGCGGTTGAAAGCTTGAAAACGTTGATTTCCGGCTCAAGTGTGTGTAAATCGCACCTTAATGTGTGTGTGTGTGTGTTTGTGGTTGAAATGGGGGAGAAGCCACCCCGCTTCAGCTATAGCGAGGGACCGAAGCGCCCCGCTATGGCCAAAGCGCGGCGCTTCAAGGGCAAAGCGCCCCTCTTAGGTCAAAGCGGGGCGCTTTGGATCTTTTTAAAATCTTTTAAAATTGTTTTTAATTCACAAACGCGTCGATAATAGTCTAAATTTTACGTTTTTTCCATTATACATCATTTTTTATTATATATGGACTATACTGCAAGTTCCGGATCAAATCGGTTACGTGTGATGTCTTATTCCGTTATATCGTATCATTTTGGTTTGAAAGCACAAGTACTCCTGTGAGAGGTGTTATGTGTATCAGTCTCCTACCGTACATGAACATGACGTATTTTTTCATTAATTGTAGTATTATGATGTATATTGTCATTAATTGTAGTATTATGATGTATATTGTCATTTTGGGTCGTGTCGGTGACATTCGGTTTTTAACGTGATGTAACGCATATATTGAACAAACACAAACGTGATTATTATTAAACACATTTAACATACATCGTGAACATATGGGGTTACATTAAGGTCAGGGACACGATACGTAAGCATTTCGTACGCGTTGATCTGATCCCTGTATAATGTATGCCAGGCTGCTGCGCGCTCTGTTCTGTTCGCTGTCCAGAGTAGGTTTGGGGGAGGCATTGGATAACAACCTCCAAGCTCTACATGTATGAAATGCCCATGGTCGACGAACACAACCGCAACCACCAGGTGAGCTTGCTCAGCTTCGTTTGGCCCGCCCAGCAGAGGGAAAATTGTATCGCTCCCACGCATGTCGAAGGTGTGAACAATCACACCGTATCGTTGGGCAATAAGAAACCCCGTCTCAGGCATCGTCATGTAATTTTCGATATCTGCTCGTCCCACCCCCTTGAAATCGATCCGTCTAACCAGCGCATCATAATGTCCTATGTTTTCCGGATCGAAAACCTGCCTCCAAAGTGATTCGTTCGTACGTAACTCCTTTATAAGTTGTTTCCGGATCATCAAATATGAATTTTGTTTCACTCCTAACCCAACAGCCACCGATCGAAACCCACAATGACCATCTGGTTTCACGTCCTTTATTCTAACGATGTATGGATGGATCACTTCGGGAATCTGAGATGCGTAGTTGTGGATCGCTATATCCGTCTTAGGACCGAGCTTGATCATCGGGAAATCAGGGTGTAGGTTGATCGGTTTGGTATTCTTTTGTCTTCTAGAATCTTCGGGTGATATGTATGAGCTGTGACGGGGATGATCGTCTGAGGCCACGACCCAAGTTTCTTCCGACGGAATGTACGAGCTTTTTCTAGCAGCTTCAACCTTTCTTTCTTCCTGCGTTTTCAATGTTGGGCGACCACGAGTTTTCTTCAGAACAGCAGGAGGTTTTTTTTTATTGTTCCCTGGATTGAGGATTTGCTGAAACTTTTCAAAGAAGCTCCTTTTCACTTGAGGGGGTGTTGGATCGATCTGTTGTTTCAATTTTTCAAATTCCGCGTCTACATCGATATCCTCTATCTTAGTCCTTGCAGGCTTGAAGTCAAGCTTCTTCCAGAACACGTCTATGTGTGTGATACGGATTTGCTGACCTGTGGACGAAAACAAATTAGGTGGCAAAATCATAACGAGAAAGGTCAAAGATATTAATTACCATGATTTTCCAACTTTTCCAAACGACAGGCACATGGCAAACCACAGCTGGTAAAAAGTTGGCAACCACAGCTTGCACCGTAGGCTCTCAACCCGTCTTCCTTACGTTTTAGTTCCCTACTCAAAAGCTCAATCGCATATATTGAAACCTTTCTGAGAATATATGCAAGCATGGGCTGATTCTTGTGGTGCGTCATCACTTTTCGGAGGCTTGTTTCAAAGCTACTACTAATCTCGGCGTATTGTCTATCAACAACATGATCAACATACAGTACAAGTTTATCCAGTGTGTTGCGATGACTTAGAAAGTGACTTTTTAGTGTTGCATGCATGCCCTCAACCCTGTTGGTCGTAGTTTGGTGAAAGTTGATAGTTTTGTTAATCCAGCAAGATACAAACTTTTCACGGTACGGATCCAACCAGGATTTCTTCAAATAATCAAAAACCTCTAAAATTAAAAAACGTAAATAGTCAGTTTTTGTTATTATATAAAATTTGAACATAATTATGTAAGAAATACCCACGTTCACGGTCATCTTCTTTCAGCTGTGCTTCAAGGTTTTCCAAGTTATACCTGTATATTTCCTCGGTCGTAGACTCGCACAATAACCAAAATCTACGTACGAATTCTTTCCACTCCTTGTCAGAGAATTTCTTCTTGCTGTTCTTATTAATATTTTGTTGAATATGGAACCGACAAAGATACTTATGCACTTTTGGAAAAACTTGTTCACACGCGTTCATTAGCGCAAAATCCCTGTCTATTAAAATCACGCGCGGTTCCATACATCCTACCAGCATAGACTTGATCCTCTGCAACACCCATAGGTAGTTCTCTGACTTCTCAGCGGAAATTACCGCACAAGCAGCCGTAAACGATTTGTTTGTCGACGTCATGCCTACGACCTGAACAAATGGCAGGTTGTACATGTTCGTTTTGTAGGTGGCGTCAATCATTAGCACATGCGGGAAGGCACACCACATAGTGAATGATTTTTCGTGAACAAAGAAGACATCTTCAACTTCGTTCGATATCTCATTCGTGCGCATGTAATAAGTGTAATTTTTTTCGAGAAGAATGTTTTCAAGTTTTTGCATCGGAGACTTACCAACATTTTTTTCAGCGTTGATCTTCTGAACAGCGTTGTGTATATCTTTCGGAATAAGCTTTCTAGCTGGATTGTTTTTTTTCAGCGTTCGCCAGATACTTTGGTTGGGAATATCTTGCTCTGCCAGCTCCTTAACCAGTTTTTTATCCTCCGAAGAAAGCCTTCTCGCATACGCGTGACCCTCAAAGTTTTCAATAGGAGTGTGGTTATGCTTCGCCTTCATCACCTCGATCCTCCAAACACTTTCGGATGATTCCGAAAACCCGATCATCTCGAACGGGCAGCCTATTTTCTTGCTACCCGTTTTCCTCTGTGTAGCTATACTCTTATGCTCCCCACCAAAAGTACATTGAAACTAAATCTTGTAATTCTCTCCTCTTTTATTCGACCTCTTAATCACAATGAGGTAACCGTTGTCTTTTGCCGTGTCTTGTACCCAACGCACCAACTCTTTACGTGACGAAAAGGTCTGCGTTGTATCAAACGAAAATGTAACCGGGTAACAACCTTCCTCGTCAACAGACACATCCCCCGGCTCACCATCGTCACCGAGGTCCGAATATACTTGATGTTCAAAGCTCGGTTGACAACCGTAACTGTGGTTTGGATAACACTCCAGCTGTACAAAGCTGTGCTCGCCACCGTAACCGAAATTCGAATAACCTTGTAAGCTCTGTTGACAACCGTAACTGTCGTTTGGATAACACTCCTGCTGTACAAAGTTGTACTCGCCACCGTAACCGAAATTCGAATAACCTAGTTGTGCGTAAGGGTCCTCCACAGGGGTATTCAAATCCAGCGTCACCGTGTTATCACGATAACGAATGCCAGATACAACCTCTGCCTCCCTCAAGTTGGACGAGACCGGTTTCTCATACGAGTCAGAAATAGCGGTCCCCTCGTAAGAATCAGGAACAACTGACTCGTCAGAATATTGACCGAAAAGATAGTTGCTTAACCACGACATCATTTTTTCAACACACGTAACTAATACAGCAAAGAAAATCGACAAACAACAAAACACTCGAATGCTGAATGTTGTGTCTGAGAAGGTTTTTAAAGTGAAAATTTGGGGTCGAAGCGCCGCGCTTTGGCCATAGCGCGGCGCTTAGGGTTCACGGGTCACCTGCAACCTCGTATCACCTTTATGTCTCTGCAACTTATGTCAATCACACCATCAAATCACCTTTTGTCGACCTAAGCGCCCCGCTATGGCCATAGCGCGACGCTTCGAGGTGTGAAAATAATTTTCTGCGTGTGGGAATAGCATGACCCTTAGGAAATGAGAAATGAGCAATAAATTTATTATAAAGTTGTTTTTTAATGGAAACTAGTAAAAATGTACGCGCGACGCAACGGAGCTTTAATCGATATCGGTTTAGTTTGATGCGACATTGACCCTCAGTATAGTAGTAACAGCAAGAATGTCAAGAAAATATCTATCTTTGTTTTACATCGATCAAAATCATACAAAGAAATTTACACGGGGTGGTAAAGAGGAAGAAATAACATTTTTATTTATAAAAAGAATTAAAATAATAAATTAATTATTGTATTGATATGTGTCTATTTTCAACGATTTTATTAAAGGGTTCCAAGGATAGTATTTCATTAGATTTAAATATAAGGGTACATATGATGAAAACTATAAAGTTAAAAGTTCTAAATTAAAATTTACCTAAAGAGTTAATTACATAGTTAGTTCATGTGGTTTGCAAAAAGTAACATATTTGGGTAGTAATAGTTTAAAATCACCTTCTAGAGTATTAACTTTTCATTTTGTAACGTTTGGAGGTATTAACGTTAATTGTTTGTTAAACTATTAGTAACTAAGTATGTTATTTTGTGCAAACCATATGGACTAACTATGTTAATACCGTAGAAGTTAATACCTCCAAACGTTACAAAATGAAAATTTAATACCTTAGAAGGTGATTTTAAACTATTAGCACCTAAGTATGTTATTTTGTGCAAACCACATATAGTAACACTACATATGTAATTAACTCTTTACCTAAATTCAAGGGTTATTTAGGAGCATTCTACAACATGGCTAAATGAGGACAGTACCACGTATCCATTCATCAATTACAAAACTGTGGGTAAGAAACCTTCTCTAGGCACTAAAATAAAACAGGTGCACACTATACCACCGATCTATATTCCTTATTTTAGTCTCAAAACCATCTATCATTCACCATTCTAACAGCCGCAAATATCCCAGCGACCATCTGTCATCCACCATTCAACATCTTAACAGTGGGCTAGGCCGCTAGGGTATGACCATGGTCTCCGATGACCATAGGACGACGATGGTGAATCGGTTTACCGGCGAGGGTTTTCGGCGACTCCATGTCGCCTATGTTGTCAGATCGAAATTGATGGTGCTCCACGACTCGTGATTTTGACGGCGATTAAGAGATGGCTGAAACAATGGAGCCCCAATATGTCATGCAGTTATAGATCGGGGATGGTTGGGTTCGATTATCGCCGCTGTTGGACCCAGTCCGTCCTTAAAACAACTTCTTTTCACGTAATATGGCAAGTGATTTCAGTAGATGTGAAAAAGATGTGCGGAAATGGAAATCAGACTTTCAAGAAACAAGGCCTACATAATTATCAAGTTTATATCACTTTGAAAACAAAAAGGTTTACAAGGTGATTGTAAGATTATTATCTAGTACAAACGAATCTTGAATTCTGTGAGTGAGAGGGCAATGGAGTTTTGATGTATGTGTGAATGCTAAGCTTCAAACTCACTTTGCTTCTCCTGGTTGAGCCTTCTATTTATAGAAGGCTGGGTGCATGAATAAACAATAGTTTATTCATGCAATAATTCCTGCGAAAAGTGCCCAATTGACATATTCATTGATTCCAACGTTCAAGTTGCCTTTTTCATCATGATATCAATTAATGTCAACTTGCTTCGGTAAGTGTGGCAGGACAGAGCCAATTTCAGACAAGTGGGGTATTTCATCAGAATTCTGATAAACCACTTCATCAGAAATTCTGATGAACAAATCATCAGAAAAATCCTGATGATCAGAATCGTCAGAAACTAATGATATTTCATCAGAAATATCATCAGATCCATCAGAAGTGACCTTTTCTGATAATCCAATTCTGCTCTTGATCAACTTGTTTTCTTTGAAGTAGATGCTATGCATTCCAGTTGTCCCATCTGATCTTCTTTTTCTATTTCGTGATCTTCAGGATTGTGATCTCTTCATAGATCCAGTTGATTGTGATTTTCTTCAATACTTACAAATAAAGTTTCCTAACAGTTTCCCCCTAAGTATTGTAAGAAAATGAACTACCTTTTGAACAGAAAGTTTCCAAACAGTGGAAACATAATACATGCAGAATTTAAACAAAACAGTTACTGATGTTTTTGAAAGACAAATTATAAAAGATGAAAATTTAAATGAACAAGTTCTTCAATTCAGCTTCATTCTCTTGTGCACTTCTCCTTCCTTTAACTTCTTTTTGTATGAGATATACTTGTTGCAGCTGACATACATGTCTTTGTACCATTCTCTTGCTTGGATCCATTCTTCAATCATTTGCTCAATTTCTTTTCTTTTTCCCTCCAAGTTCTTCTCTATCTTTTGAAGATGTTCTTGTCTTCTGTTCATTGTTTTCAAGATATACCTTAGAGTTTGATTTGAGTACTTACAAATGTCAACACTTCTGAATAGAGCCTTGTTATTATCATGATCTCTGAAGATGACACCATATTCCTGTTCTTCATTTTTACTTGTCATCATAATGATGTCTCCGGATCTTGCATCTTCCAATATTTCTGAGGGAACTTTTGTCTTTGGTGATCTGACATACACCTTTTTGTTGTGTAGATGCTCAAAGTTGATGCATATATCAAAGTCTGAGAAGGCTATTCTTTCAAATAGCAGTATTCCAGCCTTTGATATGCCATATAATGCTCTTCTGACCTCTTGATTATTTCTCCTCTTTTTCATAATGATCCTTCCTAAACAGAATGTCTAAAGGATGCAATTGGTCAGCTATTTCTTCATTAGTCACCTTTTGTTCTAACCCCATTTTTTCTCTGAAGTGTGTATCTGTTTTGCGCATGAGTTCCTCCGACACCATCAGTTGCAATTTTCATTTCATCCACCTTTAAAATTCTCTTTACTGGATTGTCATTCTGTTTGTGAATGCTGCTTGACCCTCTGTTTATCCTTTCTTTTCTTAATGTCAGTCTGGTAGGAGACAGTGATCTTGGTGTTTCATCTTCTTTTGTTAGATAATAGCTCACCAGATTGTTCTCAGGGAATATCATTACATCCCTGGCAATCTCTTTAACCATCACAGACTTGGCTTCAGAGAGTTTTCTCTTAACAATCTTTGATTTTGTTGATGAATCACTTTCTTGTTCACATTCATTCATAGTTTGTATATTCATATACTTACTTATGGCTGAGTCATTAGACACTGTTGGGTTTGGAGCAAATGCTAGCAATTTCAAATTTTTAATAACTTGAGGTTTTACAGTTGCTAATCTTTGCAGCATTTCTTCTTTTGGGACATTTGGGGGTGGTCCCATCATTGTGGTTCCTGCTTTGGTGATTGGTGTGCTTGATGATTGTTGAGGAGTTGACTTGGAAGTTTCTTGATGTGAGCTTTCAGCATTGGTTTCTTTCATGAGTTCTTGTGGATCCACTTTGGCCAATCTTGCAATGTTGAATTGCATCTTCTCCACCAGTTGTTGTATTTCTCTTACTTATTTAGAGTTGCTGGCCATGTTTTTCTGAACATTGGTGAATTCAGTTTGAGCTTTCGTCTGAATTACAACCAATTCTTTTGACAGCTTTTCAAGAGCATCTGTGATACTGTTATTGCTTGCCCTTAGCATGGTAACTTCCTCCAAAACTCTGTTTGCACTGCTTGACTGCCTTGATTCCATCACATTTGCAACTTGTGCTTTGATCTTTTCTATTTCTGTGAGAATCATTTGGATTTCTGATGTAGAGATGTTGGATTATGTTGCCTTTTCTTTCATCTTTTGAAGAGACTTTAGTACTTCAGTGTTTTCATCAGTTTGTTTCTTTATTGCCTTCACTGATTCTGACAAAGTCTTCATATCAGCTTTTTGACCTTGTATTTCTGCCAGCAATATATCAAGTTTTTCTTCCACTGAATTTCTTTTGCATATTTTGTAAACATTTTTCAGTACTGTTTCTAAACTTTCTTGGTTCATAGGTTTGTCAGGGATAATTGGAACAACAGATGTTCCTTCTAACATCCCAGCTGCAAACACATGTGCTGTTGTTCTGAGATTAAGAGTATTTGAAGATTCCAAATTCTCTATGTTCTCACCAGAAAATTGAAACACATTCAAGTTCTGGATTTCCTCATATCCTTGAACCTTTTCAGATTCTCCATGAGTTTTTGAGGTAATCAGATTACCTTTAGCCATATTTCCTTGATCAGTTTCCTGATCTCTATCTGTTGGGATCTCATCCTCTTCCTCACTTTCTAATTCAGAGTTGAGATTAATGGCACTAGTAACCTCCTCATCAACCTTAGTTGTTCTGTATTCTATCTTGTAGGATACATTAACTGAGCTTTCTGATTTTGTTTCTTCTCTGTGAGACTCTACTAAAACAGTGTTTAAAAGAGATGTACCAGCAATGTGAGATTCATCATAATGTATAACTTCAGTGGCTTCAATTTTATCAGTATGAGTTTCTCCAGCAATATGTGATTCTGCATCATGTTTTTGATGGATTTCAAATTCATGATGAATTCCTGCTTCATGAATCTGTTGACTTTCAGCAAGTTTTTCTTCGTTTTCTGGTGAGTTGGCTATCTCCAAGTTAGCTGTTTCCAGAATTCTTCTTTCTTCGACACCCTCCTTTTCTGATGGCGAGGCCTTCTCATCGTCTCCTTTTTCTGTTGATGAAGAACAGTTCACAACTTCTCTGCTGGGTTCTTATGTTGGAGAATTTGATTTTGTTAGAAGTTTTTCATGTTGTATTCTGTATTGTGAGTCTGGTGCAATGAAGCATAACATGCTTTCTGGTAACACAGGGACATCTTTGTCTGATTCTCATCCATGATTGGAACTCCAGGCCTTCATGGTTTTTTATCTCTAAACATCTTCTAAGATTGGAATTTCCATATTTCTTTCAATGAATGCTTCAGAAATGAAAATTGAGATTAACCTTGGATATGGCAGATGAGAGGTTATTCTTCCATTTCTGGTGATGATTGATCTTTTGAGAAGGTTAAAATTTTCTGACCCATAATCGATCTTGAACCCATTTATGAGTCCAAACATGATTGTCAGAATAGCTTGGTTGATTTGATCAGTTCCTCCTATCTTTGAGGTGAGACATTTGTTTAACACTTCCATCATCACTTGCCAGATGGCTGGCAATTCACTTCTTCTTATTGATCCAATTTTGTTGACATCTCTTTTCTTGTATCCAAGCCCAATGACGAAGTTTAATAATTCTTCTATGCTTGGGGCTTCAGTGTAACTGCCAAGAATGGGCAGTCCAAGCCATTCTCTTACTCTTGCCGGGGTTAATGTTACATAAACACTTCCCCATACATGAGCAGACACCTGATTTTCTTCAACTTCATTAAAGGTGTAAACAAATTGCTGTAGCAGCCTTTCTGGTATTTCTCTTCCTTTTGTTAGTGCTCCTGAGATTGGACATTTTGTGAGATATTCTACCATAAGTTGACATCTTTTATCATATTATGAATGCTCTGTATTCATCAGCAGATTGTTTTCCTTCATTGGTAGAAATTCTGCTTCCTCGACAAAAGGTACTTCATGTTGAACGATTGGAATATTGAGGTTAACTTTTGCCATTGTTGGTCTCTGAGAGTTAGGGTTTGAAATTTAGGGATTTTCGAATTGTGAGTGAAAAACAGGGGATTTTTAGGGTTGAATTTTTTGTGAAGAAGATGAGTGATTTTTGAATTTCTGCTAAGTGTATGTTATATAGAAGTATTTCAGCAGTGTGTTGTGGGTGTATGGGGTTGAGGGAATTTTTAGAACGTGGCATGTGCTGGTGGTTTATGAACTTATTAAATGTCTTTATAACCGTTAGATCGTGTGATATGATTTATTGGCTCAGAATGTAACCGTTGGATCGTGGGTATCAAGATATTAATGAGACTATTTACCATGTAAACGTGGTTATGCCTTTTCAATTTATCCCTTCAATTTGTAGTTTCTTCAATTATTTCTTCAAGAACGTGTTGATCTTCACTTTGATTGGAGAAAACTATCGGTTCTGTGACACCTTTTCTTCTTTGTGGACCCCTTTAGATAGGAGGTCCAATCATCTTCCTTCGTATGTATCCTCTTTTCTTTGTAAGTCAAACATTCCCTTTCTGATGATGTCATCAGAAATTGATCATGAATTATGTTGAATATATGTATTCCCTTTTGTTCAGACTTCTGTTGACCTTTTTGACGTGGTCAACAGAAGTAAACAGTCTTTTCAACAGAATTTCTGAGTTTTCCCCCTAAACTTGTGATCCTCTTTAACAATTTTTTTTTTTTTAAGATGAGAGGGAATAAGATAAGATTAGAAGACTCACATTTTTTTCTGGTAGCATCCATGTCTCTTTGTCTCTTTTCCTTTTCTGATATTTTCTAAAAACATTTTATCATCTTAAAGTTTTATCAGAAAAATTTAAGATCCAATTTTGATTTACCAGATTTTGTCTTCTGTCATCAGAAAATTTGAGTTTTGAGTCAGAATGTTAACTTCTGATGATCATATCATATTTACCCATTTCCCAAACAAATATAAACCATAAACAGATGATCAAGTAAGCACACAATATTAACAAAATAAAAATGTACAAGCGGATCAAACAAATTCTAATCAATATCTATGCCTTCACCATGTTCCATTTCTAGGAGCAACAACAGATCAGTTATTAACCCAAAGTTGTGGTTGGTGGGTACAAGCATGCTGAGACCCATATTTTCTTGAAGTCTCATATCAGCTCTTGGATAACTTGCAGGAATGCCTGCAAAGTCTAGCTGGCTCGTTATTATCTTTGTCAGAAAACGAGGATACATTAAGAATGGCTTGCTAACCCACATGTTACTTGCAAAATCACTCATTAGATAATGAGAGAAATTGTAAGGTACTTTGAGTACAAGTGCCAGAATAGGCTCCATCAATCTAAGAGATACTTCGTGATGATTGATGACTTTCTTTGAAAAACATGCTCCCATCTGTGTGACCAGATATTGCCATGGCTTAATGAAGCCATGTTTGTTGATTGCCTGTTGTTGGATTTGTGTGTGATAACCCATTTTGTTGGGATTGAACCCTACCAGAGGAACAAATAATGTAAAGCCAAAACCAGGTCACAACAGAGGATTCACAATAAGCAGCAGTTTACACTTTGCTCTCCCCTTGAAAGTGATTTATAACAACTGATGGTCTCTATCCGCTGTTCATATTCAACTGCTGCTGTCCTTTCAACTGCTGATGAAAACCCTGAAGTATCTAACACTGCTGGTCCTATCTACTGATGATAAAGCACTGCCCAGTCAAGGACTGATCAACCTTGAGGAAAGCACTGACATAAAGAGAAAGCAGCTGTTTAGTGAATTATCTGTTTTATGTATAGTCAGTGGTTAGGTTAGCAGTGTTTGTGTAAGGACAGTAGATGAAGTTTGTTAGGCTGTTAGACGTCGCTTTCATGGTGACGTCAGCTGAGATACCTCAGTGGTTTGGTTTGCCTATAAATGTAACAGTACCCTGTACTATTACATTTGATTGACTGGGCGGATTCTTCTCCTCATGTCTAATCCTTTCATCTTGTGTGCAACCAACCTTGGGGCATCAGGCTGAGGGGGAGTTTAGTTTGTAAGCATATCTGTAATCTTTTGCTTTGATTTGTAAATCCTTCGACTCTATGAGAAGCAATTGTTTATCAAACTATTTTCTCCTTTGATTGTGTTTACAAAGTTTGTTTTCATTTTCGCTGCACTTTACATGTTTTCACATTCACAAATTGTTCAAAACATACAAACAAACACAATCACAAGAGCCTCCGATCCTAACAATTGGTATCAGAGCTTGGACAGTCAATTTCGATTTAACAGTCAAATTGACATAACAGTTCGGCTCAAAGTTCAT
Source organism: Helianthus tuberosus (assembly GCA_030545235.1). Lineage (NCBI taxonomy): Eukaryota > Viridiplantae > Streptophyta > Magnoliopsida > Asterales > Asteraceae > Helianthus > Helianthus tuberosus. The sequence goes on along the minus strand of CM060390.1, from coordinate 120,070,153 downwards.
TAATACTAAGGTTGGTTGTATTTAGTTGAAAAACAGAGTATCGAGTAAATCATGTTCAAAATGGTTATTCAACAACTCTGTACATCAACCAAGATGTCATATGACACACAAAATTTCACACAACAAGTGAATTTATGCACAAAACACTCATGGTTTCTAGATCTGAAATAAATATCTGTTAAACTATGAGATTACTTCTTATTTTCTAAATTAATTTCAATTGTTGATGTGAAATTTGTGATGGTTTCCTAAATACTAAAGTCTGAACCTCAGATTAACAAAACATATGTTCATAAAAACATTGATGTTTTGCTAACACAGAAAGAGGGAAATTATAACTTTAGTCATTTGATCTTATGTGTTGAAAACAGGTTGAATTCCTCAAAAGGACAAAATCAACTATGTTAAAACATATTAAGAAAATTCACAAAAACTCAGAAGTGTGTTTATCTCAAAACTTTTGATGTCAAAAGAAAAAGAGTATAAACATAAAACACTTATGAGTCAAAGTTTGGGGTAATAATGGTCATTAAGCAACTATGTGCATTCATCTGTTCAGGGAAAGGTTTTGATTCCAGTGAATGAACTCCAAAGAGGACTAGACAAATGTTCAAAAATTTATCCATGTGTCCTCATGTTTGCAATCAACTGACAAAGAAAATGGTACCAAAACAGTGGTCAAAATGCATTCCAAAAGTTTCCTATCACTGTTGTCAAACTACTGACCATTTTCAATAAATTGAGAATGATGTGATTATGTGCTTTATTGTAAATATACCAAATCCTTTTTTATGCTGTTCTCTGAAAATCCTTTAACCATTTTTTTTTCAAAGGATTTTCTTGAATAATCAGGATATATTGTTCATTTTTTTTTTGGAATAATATATTTGGAACTTTTGCTTGTTTTTGTTGGCAATAGTTTCAGTTCCTGTCAGGATGTAATACCTTATTTTTGATGGTATTTTTGTCCTCATAAATAGGTCAAAAGTATATGGTACATTTGTCAAGATCATGTCATACTCAGTTTTGTCCTAAAATTTTTATCTAAGGTTGATTGCAAACTGTGCTTGAATTACTAGGGTACTCATGTTTTAATTGAATATTAAACTAAAATGAGTTGCCTTAGCAAAAAGTTTTCATCATCTGGGGTATCAAACCACTGTCTTTCAAAATTGACATGTGGCAAAAACCTTGAATGAAAATCTTCAAAACTGTTGCTGAAACACCTGTTCTTCAAGATCTGTACCATTTACCCTAACAACTGTTTTGTTCAAATGTCTGATCTCTAAACACTGTCCACTGCTGAAAGTTAACCACTGATCCCTCATTTTCCTGAAAAACACTGATGTTCAAAATCAGTGTCTTATCCACTGATATGCTATCCACTGATAGTAAAAATCATCCACTGCCCACATTTTTTACCATTGTAATCACTGATGCTTGATACGTCAGTGGCTCTTAAAACAACTGTTCTCCATACTTCATCCGTCTCATCAGTATTTGACACGTGGTCAGTTTTTAGCCTTCAGATCAAAATAACCGCTGCCACATCAGCAATCATTTTCTCCTAAATAAAACCCTGCCCCACTCACCACCAAAACAGGGTTTTACTGTCGAATTGAATTCTTAAATATTCTCTTCTCAAAGCAGTTTTTCTTCTCATCTCTCACAAATTTCTTCGATCATTCATCTTCAAAATGACAAAATCGAAGTCATCTTCAAAACCCTCCTCCAAATCATCTTCGAAAACAGCCTCTCAAAAGGCAATCTCCCCTGAAATTCCACATAAACCATCTCACAATCTCTTGGGTCTTCTCACAAAACCAGGAACCACAAATGTTTTCGATTCCATCATTGATATCATGGCTAAATCAAAGTACAAAACTTTGTTCACCGCCGATGCACCAATCTATTTGGCGACCCAAAGGGAGTTCTGGAAGAATGCAACCCTTGAAAAACAAGGAGACACTGCAACCACCATAAACTCTTCTATAAAGGGTAAAGCTGTCCAAATCACGCCACAATCCATTTCAGAGGTCTTTCAACTCGGTGATCAGGAAGGTAAAATTTCTTTCACTAAAAACGAGTTACAAACTGACTTCATTGAGAGAGGGTATGAAGCCACAATGATGAAGAAAATTACCTTAGAAAAAAGTTATTTTCCGTCTGCAACCAGATTTTTATTTCATACCCTCCTACTATGTGTTTCAAATAAAACCACTTCTTTCAATGAAATCCCTTTAAAGATTCAAAATCTGGGATATGCTATTCTTCAAGGAGAAAATTTTAACTATTCTCGGGAAATTTTTAAAGATTTGGTTAATAATGTTGAAACAAAATCATTCTTACTGTTTCCAAGGTTTTTAAGTTACTATTTTTCAAAGAAATTCAGTAAGGATGATTTAGCTGTAATAAACCAAGGTGATTTTACTCAAATAAACAGTTTAACAACTGAAACTTTTTCAAGAATGTTAGCACCTTGCAAAACACAAGCAGAGGTGCCTGAGCAGATCTTAGCAGTTACAACTGCTCCTCAGGTATCTGCTGCTGAGCCCACTGCTCAAGGTGATCAAAGCAGCAGCACAACTGTTTTGAAACCCACACCTAAAATCACCAAAAAGCCAACAAAAAGAAAAACACAAAAACCCTCCAAAACCATCAAAAAGGCATCTCTGGAGGATGAGATACCAGAGCTCTTGCCAGTGACAACACAAAAGTCACAAGAAACCACTGCTGCTACTTCCTCACAGCAGTTGGTACAAATATCTCAAACCATAACCGAAACTCCTCCTGCTTCTTCACAAAAAGAACAGGTTGTACAAATAGGGTCTCCACATCATGATGCTCTAGAAACACTCGTTTCTATCATCCACAGTCCAATGCCCGGGACACATCCTATTTCTACACCAATCATCACATCCACAATTCCCTCACCAATAAAACCACTGTTGGATGCAATTGATTTGAACCAGGCATTAACCAGTCCTTCTCAATCACCTGATAATGAGAATATACCTCAACAATTGACTGGGTCTGATGTATCAATCTTTACTAACCCACCAACACAACCTGAGGAGGTTACACCCCATGAGTTACAAGTAACTCTTGGTGGTAATCCAAGTGAAGCAGCCACTACAACTGTTGAACCTACAGGTTTACAGTTGGACAGTGGTTACATTAATAAGACTTCCTTGGAGGCAATTCCTTTTATAGCACCTCTGCCAACCACTAGTGGATTTATTTATCCTACTGGCAACATCAAAAGGTTGTCAAGTGTTGAAGGAAGAAGACCCCAGTACCAAGAAAAAGGGGCATCAGTGGTTAATGTTTGGAGTATACTCCCTACATCTACCACTGATAAAACCACTGCTAGTGGGAAATCAGATGATCCCATTAACTTGGGTGATGGTTTAAAGTACCAGAAATTGACGGATCGTATTGCAAAGCTTGATACCTCTGTTGCAGAACTCAAAGATATGCTACAACAGGTGTTACAAGTTCAGAAGGTACAATCAACTGCTGTTCCACCTCAAGCACCTGCTCCACAAAGGGCACCTGCTACAAATGAGCTCTGGAATCTATTTCAATCTTTTCTCCAACAACAAGCACAATTAGCAGATCAGCAACATGAAAAACATGTACAACAGCTGAGAAATGCAATGGAGTCAAGGTTCAAGAACACTCAGGCTGATTTAAAGGCTCTCAAAACTCAGATCTTGCACACCACTGGCACTGCTCCTCCAAAAGTACGCTACATTTATCAAATCCCAGAAGATAATGCCAAAAAGGGGGAGAAAATTAAGGAGTGGAAAAAGAAGGGTATAGAGGATGGTATCTATCTTGAACCAGAAAATTCAAACATGACCAAAAAGATCCCTTTGCCAGATGGCAGCAAGAAAATTGATGTGACAACAAATGCACTAGCAGAAGCAGTTGCAAGTGTAAAAAGGGATAGAGAGGCCAAAAGGAAAGCCAGGGTGGACAGAATGGATCATCCAGATCAGGGTACTTCTGGGTCAAAGGATCATGAAAATCCTGTTGAGGAAAAGAAGAAGCCTACTAGAAAAGTAAGGCAACCCAAATCCATTCCAACCAGACATTCAAAGTCTGCTCAAAAACCACCATACAAAACAGCTGATGCAACAGGAGTTACAAAAACTACTGCTTGCCAAACAGTTGTTCCATCAACACACAACATCCACTGCTTTACCATCATTACCACCAAAAACAACACCTGCTGACATACAGCAGAAGACAGCAGATGTTATAACATCTGTTGTAATGACAACAGTGGTTGAAACACCAGTTGTTTCAACAGCTGTTAGTCAATCACAATCCACTGCCACTACATCTACCACCACTGTTCCATCCAAAACATCATCGGTCCCTCCTACAAAAAGGAGAAGACTAATTCTCAAAGATGATGACAATTCACCACCACAAACATCTTCAAAATCTTTAGCACTTGTCACAATTCCAAAACCTGTTCCTCTCTCTTCAGTTAAAATGTACAAGCCCTTACCTCCTGCAGGTGTTCAATTTCCTCTTGAATTAGCAGCTGTTAGAGAAGAAATAAAATCTTTTTACTTTGAGGATGACCCTGCCAAAAGGAGTTTGCCATCAATAAAAGGATATCCCTGGCCTAAAAATGTTGATGAATATTTGGAAATCAAGGCCAAGCAAGCAGAGGATATCTCAAAGAAAAACACACAAGGGAAATCTGATAAAGAAATTGCACAGAGAAGTCAATATTTGCTCACACAAGTCAGATCCCTAGAGCAATTTGCAAAAAATGTTAGTCAACAAATTTCTGAAAGAGCAGCTGAAACTCTGAAGAAAGACTACATTGAAAGCATCATGGCTCACAAGAAGTACAAAGGAGAGAGATACATGTACAAAGAGTGGACTATTCCTGAACTTGAAAATGAAGCAGCAAGAATTCAAGACATGATAAAAAGGAAAGTCACTCACACTCCTCCTAACTGGGCAAAGTTTAGAAAGAATGTACCTGACAAACAGGAAGAGCTGAGGAGAATGAAAGAGGAACTGGTAGCAGCTGATTATGGAAACAAAAGACAAGTTGCTAGATGGAAAGAAGATGTGGTCAGGGCTACTTACAAAAAGTTGGAACAATTAAGAAAGAAAGATCCCACAGTTCCTCAAAAGCCTGACTATCCTGAAGCAGCGGTTTCAAAAAGACCATCAAAGCTGCAAATCAGGAGATCCACAGCTCCAGTTGGTGCTGCCATCTACAAAAGAAGGCCACAGAAACAGCTGATTGCTGAAACCATCAAAGAGTTAATGGAAGGTGAAGACCTTGGAAAAGAGGGTATAAAGAAAATGATCATGGAAACTCTTGGTTTGGATCAAACTGCAAGTACTGATCAGCCAGTCATGAATAGGCCAGCCTCTCCAAATACTTCTGCAAATAAACATCTCCCAAGAAACCCACCAGGCTCAAAAATACAAAAGTGGGAAACTGACAAACAGACCTGCGTATTGACTTTGCTCAGGTCTGGTGGAGAAGTGGAGAAAATATCAAGGGAACAAGCTCTTGGCCTGAGTCTTGAAGATTTGCAGGATCTCCTTGATCTTCCACTTAGTAGGGATGATGAAGATACAGATGCCCTAGACTTTGAATTACAATTTAAAGGTCAGATAAGGGAACTGTTGATGAGGCAATAAAGTCTTCCACAAATAATGAAGAGTTTTGGCATTATCTGTTCCAGGGGGAGATTGTTGGGATTGAACCCTACCAGAGGAACAGATAATGTAAAGCCAAAACCAGGTCACAACAGAGGATTCACAATAAGCAGCAGTTTACACTTTGCTCTCCCCTTGAAAGTGATTTATAACAACTGATGGTCTCTATCCGCTGTTCATATTCAACTGCTGCTGTCCTTTCAACTGCTGATGAAAACCCTGAAGTATCTAACACTGCTGGTCCTATCTACTGATGATAAAGCACTGCCCAGTCAAGGACTGATCAACCTTGAGGAAAGCACTGACATAAAGAGAAAGCAGTTGTTTAGTGAATTATCTGTTTTATGTATAGTCAGTGGTTAGGTTAGCAGTGTTTGTGTAAGGACAGTAGATGAAGTTTGTTAGGCTGTTAGACGTCGCTTTCATGGTGACGTCAGCTGAGATACCTCAGTGGTTTGGTTTGCCTATAAATGTAACAGTACCCTGTACTGTTACATTTGATTGACTGGGCGGATTCTTCTCCTCATGTCTAATCCTTTCATCTTGTGTGCAACCAACCTTGGGGCATCAGGCTGAGGGGGAGTTTAGTTTGTAAGCATATCTGTAATCTTTTGCTTTGATTTGTAAATCCTTCGACTCTATGAGAAGCAATTGTTTATCAAACTATTTTCTCCTTTGATTGTGTTTACAAAGTTTGTTTTCATTTCCGCTGCACTTTACATGTTTTCACATTCACAAATTGTTCAAAACATACAAACAAACACAATCACAAGAGCCTCCGATCCTAACACATTTGACTCAATACATCATCCTTCTGAGCCCCTGTGAACATCAGGACGTCATTATCATCAAGTTGAAGAGCTGTCCTGATGATGGCTTCATTTAACAGAATTTGTTGTTTTAGCACCACACTCTTGATAGCCATCTGTTCCCTGTTTTGATACTCAGATAGTGTTGCATTTTTCCAGAAGATTTGAAGAATCTCTGGATGAACACTTATGTGAGCGGTAAGGGCATAGTTCAAGTTGCTGCTCATGAGCATTTTGAGTACGACTTGACACCTTTCCCACTGAGGACCTTCCAGGTTGGTCCTCAATCTGAGGTTATGATATGGATAAAGAACAAGTGGGAAGCATTCATCTTTGATGGTGTTCATTTTGTGAGAGTGTGTGTGAATGTGACGTGAAGAAGAGGAGTGAAGAAGACAGATTTTAACCCAAAGTGGTGATTATTTATAGTAAATTTAATCTTTGCCATAAATGGAAGCTACCAACTTGCAGATTTTCTTCACCGCAATCTCTGTTATTTTAATGATTACCAGAGGACAAAAATACCAGAGATATGTTTCTACTCCACTTCTCATGTATTTAATGATATAGGCGGCTAATTTCTGGTGATGTAATCTGATAGCCTACCAATATGTCACTTCAACTTTCTTACTACATCATGGGGTGTAATAAATGAAGGAGAGAGAAAGTTCCATATTAACGAGTTCCCAGAAATTTTCTGTTGGATGACGTTATCAGCACTAACAAGAAAAAAAAATTGCCAATGTACAAATTATGAATATATTGTCAAGAGATATGAATGATGATGATCAAATGCAGCAATTTTTAATGACCTTTGACGATTTTGAATATCCAACATATTTTCTGATGATTCGCCAGAATTCTGATGATTTATCAGGTTTTCTGACGTTGTATCAGATTTTCTGATGTGTTTCATCAGAATTTCTGATAAGTTGCCAGATTTTCTGGTGATTTATCAAAGATATGACTTTGATAATCATTAAAGCAATTTATCAATCATTTTTCTGGTGTTAAAATTATCTGAGTAATTATGACCATAACAAAGCTGATTGTTTGTTAAGCCTACATTCATAGGCTACTCTTTCTATGGTCAAATATCCATACATCCATATCCCATGATCCTCCCTTTCACTCTATTTCAAAAAAAATTTACCATTCTACCCAGCCTTGAAACAAAGTTGCTGAGTAAGCTCCAGTCCCCAGTCATGTGCTTGGAGCTTCCTGAGTCACAGTACCAGATCTGCTGCACATGATGGTCCTGAAATGAAATGATTAGAGGGTTTTTGGTACCCAGGCATGCTTGGGTACTATTTCTGATGGAATATTAATCACTTTATTTTTTCTTCTTCTTGTTTTTACATCAGAAACTCTGTTATATGCTGAGCCATTAACAGATTTTACAGTTTTCTTTTGAAGATGGTGTTGAACAAGCTTCAGTATGTCAACACACATACAAGAGTTATCAGAATTTTCTGATATTTCCTCTTGTGATGGAATGAGTGGATAATTTTGAAACGATGAGTGAACTGCTTCTGGAGTCTTTACAGATTCTTGACTGCATTCACTATTGTTTGTTTTGAAGTTTGGTTTTTCAAAAGAATATTCAGAACAGGTTGTTTTGCAAGATTCGGATTCAGATTCTGATGTAAATTTATCAGTATTCTGATGAGTTGCTTTTACAAAGATAGTGGGTTTATTTCTATTTGATCTTGTAGAACTTGTATAACCTAAACCCTCTCCTTTGTTCTTTGGTGTGGACTTAATAAAATTTATGAACTCTTTAGCCTGTTGAAAACCTCTTACATTGATTTCTTTGTCATTGATTTTCTTGTAAAGATCTTTTCTTTCATTTTCATAAAACTCAATTTTTGCTCTTTGATCTAAACTATCCTCTATAAGAAGTTGGTTTTCAAGAATGATTTTATTCAAAGTCCTTTGCAACTCAACAGATTTTCTAATATCTGATTGATGTTTTTCTTGCAGATTTAGAAAATCTGACATGAGCTTATTTAGCTTGTGTTCAAGATCAAGATTGTCTAAATTTACCTTTTGTTCTGAAGTTTCTGGTAGTCCTTCAGAAAGTGCCATCAGGCAGAAATTTGCCAATTCTTCTTCTTCATCATCAGAAGAATCATCAGATAACCATGTATCTGTTCCAGCAATTAAGCTTACTTGTTGCTGCTTCTTTGCTTCTTCAAGCTTCTTCTCATAATAGGCAACATCCTTCAGCTTTTTGGTCTTGCATTCTGATGCATAATGACCTCTCTACTTGCACTTGTAACACACAACTTCAGCCTTCCCTTTATCCTTAGATCTAACCTCTTCTTTAGATCTTCCATCCATCCTTCCTTTGTCACTCCTCTGGTATCTCTGGCTACCTCCCCTCAACCTCTGCTCAAATGTTTTGGTGAGCAGTGTTATTGCTTCAGCAAAAGCTGAAAAGTCTGATGATGCATCAGAAGTTTCAAGATTTTGGATGTTTGATGGTTGTGGATCATTGGTTGTTGTTGATCTTTGTGAGTTGGAGATAAGAGCTAAAGATCCCCCTCTTTGAATGGTTTCTTCAAATATTTCTTCTTCTCTGGGGATCAAGATGCTGTATAAGTCATGAAGACTCATGTTTCCTAGTTCTAAGGTTGATGATAAAGTCATGGTTAGACTTCTCCATTCTCTAGGAAGTGCATCAAGAAATTTTATGTTTCTTTCATCGTTTGATTTTGTTATACCAAATTTCTTTAGCTCGTTTAAAAGTTTTGTAAATCTTTGATATGTATCATTTAACCTTTCATTTGGCAAACTTTTAAACCTTTCATAAGATGAGACATTGTTTGTTCTCTTGTTTCTTCTCATCCCTTCTCCTCCTTCACAAAGGTTTTCCAACTGATCCCATATTTCCTTAGCTGATGCACATGCATCGACTTGTGAAAATATGTCATTGGGGATGGCCATTATTAAAAGTGACTTTGCCCTTTCATCCCCAGCCACCAGGTCCTTGTCTTCCGCACTCCAGTTTATTTAACTTTTGGGAGCGTGGGAGGCAGGGATAGCTGGTGATTGGTCAGTTGCTGGAATAGCAGGTATATCAGTCATTGGTGTATGTGGACCCCTTTCAATGGATTGAAACAGAGCTCGGTCATGACCGTTAAGGAAATTGACCATCCTGATTTTCCATTGGGGGTATTCCTCTCTGACCAGAGTCGGAGGTTTGGACATAGAACCAATGTTAAAAGCATTATTCCAGGATTGAAAGCTGGCCATATTTAGAGAAAAGAAGATGAGCGATTGATCGTTTGAAAATAGTTTATTCAATCTGCTCTGATACCAATTGTTGGACCCAGTTCGTCCTTAAAACAACTTCTTTTCATGTAATATGGCAAGTGATTTCAGTAGATGTGAAAAAGATGTGCGGAAATGGAAATCAGACTTTCAAGAAACAAGACCTACATAATTATCAAGTTTATATCACTTTGAAAACAAAAAGGTTTACAAGGTGATTGTAAGATTATTATCTAGTACAAACGAATCTTGAATTCTGTGAGTGAGAGGGCAATGGAGTTTTGATGTATGTGTGAATGCTAAGCTTCAAACTCACTTTGCTTCTCCTGGTTGAGCCTTTTAGAAGGCTCGGTGCATGAATAAACAATAGTTTATTCATGCAATAATTCCTGCGAAAAGTGCCCAATTGACATATTCATTGATTCCAACGTTCAAGTTTCCTTTTTCATCATGATATCAATTAATGTCAACTTGCTTCGGTAAGTGTGGCAGGACAGAGCCAATTTCAGACAAGTGGGGTATTTCATCAGAATTCGGATAAACCACTTCATCAGAAATTCTGATGAACAAATCATCAGAAAAATCCTGATGATCAGAATCGTCAGAAACTGATGATATTTCATCAGAAATATCATCAGATCCATAAGAAGTGACCTTTTCTGATAATCCAATTCTGCTATTGATCAACTTGTGTTTCTTTGAAGTAGATGCTATGCATTCCAGTTGTCCCATCTGATCTTCTTTTTCTATTTCGTGATCTTCAGGATTGTGATCTCTTCATAGATCCAGTTGATTGTGATTTTCTTCAATACTTACAAATAAAGTTTCCTAACAGCCGCTGCCGGTGGCGGCATGTCTTCTAACGACTCACCAGTATGTGGAAGCGATATTTTTTCAAAAAAAAAAGTGTTAGTTTTGTAAACGACGGTGGGAGAGTCGGCTGGTGGTGTGCGAAGTGGTTGGATCTTGGATGGTTTGATAAAAAAAAATATCAATCTGGCCCAATAAGAATGTTACACCTTTTGGAAAAAAAAGTAAAAATAAAAAGAATCCAATAGCCAGCTGACAGCATCTGCTGGCACTGTTAATCCGAGTTCATAAATGTTATAGAGATAATTTTATTGGTAAAGTTAAATACCCAAATATAAAGCACAACGTAGATGAAGAAAAATAACATTATTGTTATAAATATATTTTATGATTGTTATAAATATATTTTATGATATGACTATCCACATGCCTAACTCTCATTGGCATTTAAGTTGTGTTGAATGATAGCCCTATAAATAGTAGCTTTTGTATTTCATATACACATGAATAAGAATGAGTTCTCCTATTCTCTTCCTCTCTTACTTTCTATAATACTTGTTCTTTATGTTTATAGTTATACGTTGGTTGCTAGTATGTCGTTGTTTTACAACACGTTATCAGCACGAGACTCTAAACACGGAATTCTGGTAATTCACATCCAGGTCGTCATCAAAAATCAAAGTTCTCAAAAGATTATTAGTCGGCATGACTATCCTACAAGTAAGTTTTATTTTGATTCATGAGATTTATTAATTATTAATCTTGTATTACTTATCCGTATTAAATCTTTGGATGTTTAATTTATATTTTCAATTTCAAGCATCCAAAAGCCATCATACATATTACCATAAAAATATTGAAAAGAAATTTTTGAATATCATAAAACAAATCTTTTGGATCAATATTGAAGATTTCAATCATTGAGATGTTATTTAATTACTTTGAACAAATCAACACGATGCTAACAAAAACAATGGTTTTTATAAAAAATTTTGTTGATATATTTAGTATTCTAATCAGAAAGAATTTGATACAACCTTATAAAAAATGTAGATGTTGATCCAATGTTAAAAAAAAAATAGGATTCGTATAATGTGGACTATATTTTTTTATGTAAATTTCAGAAATTAATTATTCAGGTGTCGGTAATTAGTAATTTTTGCATGATCTCTAAATTTTAAATAAATATACTTGGGTTGTCTTCTATCCCAAAAAATATGGGTATTATTAACATTGATCTCCTCACATGATCGCTATTGATAAACTAAAATGTTTACAATCTAGTGATGTTCATCTGCATATTCCTTGAGCCACCATGATCATATATTTATGCTTCTTTATTAACCCTGTTAAGTTGTAAATAAAATTGTTGAATTAGTTTGATTTGAGGATGTTAAATATTAACCCTGTTAAGTCGTAAGTAAAACTGTTGAATTATTTTTATTTGAGGAAGTTAATTTACAATCTAGAGAATATTATATGTGCTTTTAGAACTCATGAAAAACAATTAAATTCAATATCACAAAGTATGGAACTCAATGTTATGGACTAAACAGTGCAATTGTATTAGGTATATCTGCTTGTATTGGTGGTAAGATATAAATAATGTATGTACTAGATTTCATTTGTATAGTTTATAATTTAAATGGATTTAGTGATGTTATAGGATTAAATATTTGGTTATACGTTTATTTATGCATAAACCAAGTGTATTCTTAAGAAATTAAAGAACGCTTTAAACGATATTAATGTTGGTTAATGCTTAAAATTAAAATCATTAAATATCATTTTTCTCATCAGTTAATGCTTAAAAATTAAAATCATTGAATATCATTTCATTCATTCTTTATTAGTTTTAATTATATTGTTAATTATGTTATGAATACATCATTAAGAGTGACTATGTTATGAATACATCATTAAGAAGTGACTCTCCATAATAATATCTGATGGAAATGAATTTGTAGTATACAATAGTTGACAGATTATTATACTATGAAAAAGTCTGTTTAGTATTTAATATGTTCATGTACATTCACTTCTGATGTGTAAAACTTGTATTTGACATATAAATTTTAATGTGATTGTTCCTAACAATTTAACTAGAAATACAATACGATAAGTATATGTTTATAGTGTTCTTATTTAATATATAAGAATAAGAAATTTGGTGCTTTATATGACATTACATGAGATGTTATCATATAATTTTTAATCCATTTAATGACAAGTTATAGCTATATTTTAGTAGTAAAAAAAATCATATATTGATTTACTCATCTTTCTTTATAAATGTTATCTTACTATTAATCAAGATGTATGATTTTATTGTGGCTTTCATCATATATCAACTTTGTCCTTTATGAAACACCACTCATTTGAAAACTAACGCACACGATTTCGATAAATTAGAGCATGACCTATAATAATAGGTTTATCACTATTGCAATTTTATGTGTCTTTTATATGCTTTGATTTATTTAGATGATATATTAAATAAAAAATTATATATTTCTTACAAGTGATGAAAAAAAATCTTATTTTATAAGGTTGTATCATAACCTATTTATTTGGTGATATGTTATATAGTCATGCATTGTATAATCAAATGTATATATTATGTTCCATATGTTATAAATTTGGAAGGTGACAGCAAAGTGACAAGAGTTGTGGTATATGATCACAAGCTATAAAAACGATTGAATTATGGTCACGGTTTATATAAAAAGATACCTGAAGTGTCTAACTTCTCAAAGCTTATTATGAGTTTATCGAAGCTTGTAAGATTTTAAGCCGATTAGTATAAATGTCTCAGTTGTATAAATACATCTCGATTTATATCATGTGATGAGAAAAATATATATCATAATCCATTGAGCAAAACAATTTCCATCGTCAAATATCATTGATTGTTAAAGAATATATATAAAGTTTGAAACAACAAGCATGGAAGTTCTGTGGTACTAATCCATTCCCTGATGTGAATGCGATGATATAATGATCAATTCAAAGGTTATGATCATATACATAACTAAGAAAATTGTAATGATGCCGCCATGAATGTTGTATGGGAGTATAGCAAATATGGCCAGAAGACTAAATTAGAAGTTACTAGAAATGATACTAATTTTCCACAATATTCCATTAAATCAAATATGGTGAGTAACCAGAAGTTACTAGAATATTTATACGTTCACCACATGGCATGACCAAATAGGTCATCAAGATAGCATCATGATATGCTAAACAATCAAACATGCTAACCGGCACCTTAGCACCTCTAAGTAATCTAAAACATTGCTCCCAAAATGCCTTATCATATGTCTAGTTAGTTTTTTTTTTTTTTTTTTTTTTTTGTGGCAAATAAATTTTTATGCCTTTCCAAACAATAAACTCCTACAAACAATCCATCTTATATGGGACCATTGAAATGTACAGTTGTGTGGATTGTGGCATTCATACATGGTTACATGTGAGTTTTTAGCTACCCGTATGTAGCATATGCCCAACACTATGGAACGTCGTTTTTTTTTTTACATGGTTTAACACTGTTCTTTGACAACCCAATTTTAGGGACCATTGTTGGGCACAATGTGAAATATAGTGAGAGGCATACGTAGTCGAGACGGAATTCGTCGATTGATTATATCAATTCAAAACCAACTTGAATTGATTTGCAATTCAAAAGGCAGCACTTGCGCATGCGACAGTGTCTGTAGGCCATAGTTATGTGTTTAGCCGAGTAGGATTTGCAATTCAAAAGGGGATGGCGGCGCAGCTTGTTGCCCGTCTACCAACCCATGATTTGTAATTTGCTCTAACCTTCTAATATAATTCAAACAAAAAAAAAACCAGCTGCTTATCACAAATACTCCCCATTACAACTGGTCTCCTGAAGAGAACCAAGTTTCCATTTTTTTATATATTTTATTGTGCAGCCTATGTACCAATAGCACCACCATAACATATAAAATGGGAACATCGTATTCCAGTCTTAGGGGGAGACAAGAAAATGAAAGACTTGTAACATAAAAAAAATGCATCATATTATATATCGACCCCTGAAGTGGTCAATGCAAATCTGAAGTCCAAAAGAAAGAGCGTGTATTTGCAAATAATAACAAATGAAATACAAGATGCATTCACTAACACAAAAAAGGTGAAAAAGTCACATATACCAGCTTAAACTTATCTGCTCGAATGGAAGTACTCACAAAATGATTATCATATTAATAAATTGTGAGAGATAAATCGGTTCCAAAAAGATAAAACCCACAAACACAAAAAGAGCAGAGTAACGCAGTTGGTGTAACCCCAAAAGAGGTGGCACATAAAACACCATAAGTGGTTGCATACAAAACCCCAGAAGTCGTTGCATACTAAACCTTAAAGAAGGTTGTTGTCAAAACCCCAAAAGAGGCTAATGGAGTTCTAAAAGAAACTCTAGTACCAAACAAATATGAGATCGCGGTGAATTATGTACAAAATAAGTACAATATGGAACTGTAATGAAACACGTGTAAAGTGATATATTTGATTATGCTATAGCAATAGATGTAAATGAAAAAAAACAAAAGAGATTACGTATATAGAAAGTGTGCAAGAGTGTAAGCACACAAATAGCCAAAATGGCTACATGACTTAAGGTTGACCTAAATTTACTCTACAAACTAAACGTTTTCGAACCAGCAGTTCGAACACCCATAGACGTCAAACCAGTAGGTTATAAATGGGTGTCTTTAAATAAAAGGAAACGTAAATAATGAGTTTTTGCGATGTAAGGCACGCATTTTAACATAAAGATTTTTCCCAAATCCCAGCAGTTGATTACGAGGAAACGTATACCCCTGTAGTGGATGCGATAATATTTAGATGTTTAAGCGGCCTCGCAATCTCAGAATGACTTCAGATAAAACAACTTATGGATGTCATCACCGTATACATATACGAGACAATTGCAAATGACATCTGTATGAAAACCCCCTGAAGGATTAAAAATGCTCAAAGCATTATGAAACAATAACCCCGTAGGTGTTATATATATGAGTCTTAAAGGAAACTACTCGTATGTGGTACAGTCGACTATACTCTGAAAAGAGAGGTATAATTTTGATAAAATGAGCTACATCTATTTAAAAGGATTTCACTCTTACAGTGATAATGTAAACATCATCGAGAGGGAACTCTCAAACTAAAGAGGAAAATTTTGAATGACCTTTACAAAGTGTAGTTATTCTCGACATGTAGTTCGAGTATATATGTAATTATTTTTTACTAATCCCTCAAGTACATCTAGAAGATGATGTTTGGATATTTTAGTATGGACATAGTTGAACCTTAAAGTATGTTAAATGTTGTTAAGTCATTTGTTATAAGAAATGCCTATCATCATCTCCTACCATAGTAGAGATTCTCATTCTAGAAGTACCATCGTTAAATGCATAAGTGCATTAATATGTTTTACTAGCTATGTATGGTCACAATATCTTTCATTTGAGCTTATTGTCATGATATAACATTTGTCAAGCGAAGAGACATTGGAATGAGTTCAAAAGAAATATTTGAGGTATAAACGATATTTGATTATATTTTACTAACCCATCAAAACAAGTTTGGTTAGTCTTGTAGATGCAGGAATGTAACGAAACACAGTCGTGGACATGTGATAATTTTTGGAAGGAGGAACCTAAAGTCTCATTAAAAGATTATACAACATTGCCCAACATAAAGGATTGCACATTAAGGGATCAAGCGATAAATCATTCGCTACAAAATCTTTGTTCGACTTTCAAGAAAGATGGACACACATCACTTAAATGATACATGTTAAAATAAGGGGGAGACTTATTCAAGTTGCACTATTTTTCCCTTGACTAAGTTTTGTCCCATTGGGTTTTCTTAGTAAGGTTTTTAATGAGGCAACATACCTGATCCAGAAGTATTATGGGGAGACAATACGCGTTGCACTCTTTTTCCCTTAGCTGAGGTTTTGTCCCACTGGGTTTTCCTAGCAAGGTTTTTAATGAGGCAGCACTACCAAGCGTATAATACACTGTTTTCTTTTATCATGTGGATAGTCAAGGGGGAGTGTTATAAATATATTTTATGATTGTTATAAATATATTTTATGATATGACTATCCACATGCCTAACTCCCATTGGCATTTAAGTTGTGTTGAATGATAGCCCTATAAATAGTAGCTTTTGTATTTCATATACACATGAATAAGAATGAGTTCTCCTATTCTCTTTCTCTCTTACTTTCTATAATACTTGTTCTTTATGTTTATAGTTATACGTTGGTTGCTAGTATATCGTTGTTTTACAACAATTATAACAATTTAATGGTTGTGAAATCATAAATTTTGTTGACCATTATGATATGGGGTTGTCATAGAGTCAAAGCTGAGAATCCTTGCTTCTCAATTCTCATACGTTTGGGATGATTGTAACACATGTTGCAGTTATTCTAGTCACGTGTGTATTTCATGACCCGACCCCAACGTAAGAATCATTGTGATGTGGTTCAGTCGTCTTCGATGGCCAAAAGCAAAAAGTAAGACGCTAGAAGAGTAAATTGCCACAATCGTCTATGAGGTTTAAGTCTGTTTGCCAATTTCATCCAAAATGACTTTTTCTTTGTGTCAAATAGCCCTTCACCTTTGGGTTTTTTTTGTCATTTTTATTAAAACCACTAACTTAGTTTACTTTTTCTGTTAAGTTGAAGGATAGTTGGATGAAACTGATAAAAACTCAGGGACCATTTTGGCAATTTACTTAAATTCTTTTTAATTTCTTTTATTTAATTAACTTTTTCACGTGTATGTGTATATATATATATATATATATATATATATATATTATAATGCATGAGGCAAGGGCATTTTAAGATACCCAAAAAATAAAAACTTCCCCCCCCCCCTTTATTTATAGAAAGACCCCTAAAATGAGGGTTGTTTGGTTTTTTAATCACTATTTATTTTTTAGCCCTTAAACTTATTACATTTAAATCCCTAAGGTTTTATCTAAATTTTAGATAATTAGTTACAATTCACTCCTCCATAACAAACTTATAATTTTTTTACTTATTCTTGACATATTTTATAAACTATAATGTTTAAAAAAATCCAAAGATAACATGACGACCTACACATTTTTGTCGACGTTTCGGTAGTTGTCTTGTTCAATGTCGACGCACGGATTAAAAGGTACAAATAGTTAATGCATCTATACTATATTATAATGCATGAGTGAGGGATATTTTAAGATACCCAAAATATAAGAACTTTTCCCCCCATTTTATTTATAGAAAGACCCCTAAAATGAGGGTAATTTTATCTTTTAAACACTATTTATTTTTTAGTCTCTAAACTTATTACACTTCTCCCTTTGATTTTTAACATAATTATAGATAATTAGTTATGGTTATTTTATGTATTCTTGTCATATCTTATAAACTATAATGTTTTAAACAAATCCAAAAATAGCATGACGACCTACACATTTTATCGACGTTTCGTTAGTTATCTTGTTCAGTATCGACGCAATGATTAAAAAGTACAAGTAGATGATGTCTTAGTGTACAAACGATTAAAACAATGTGTCCTATGACATTGCAACATGCTCGAGACTTTCAATGTTCGCTTCCGTCCAAAGGCAAGTCATTGAATTAAACCCGATGTTATTGTTATCAATTTAATAATATCACTCTTTTATTAAATTCGGAAAAATAGACAGAGAAACTGTTCCCGAATTGTTTTAACAAATATATCACATGCATAACGCAAAATTATGAAATTGATAGAAACGAATTTATAAGATCAAGTTATTAGATAGTTTCATTATAACCATTTTCTTTTGAAACACCAACATATAAAGCCCATTTGGAAAAAGTCATAAAACCTTTAAACACGCACAAATCCGATTTGGAAAAAGTCATAAAGCCCTTCAAGTTCAAACACTCACAGAGTCAGGCGGGATAAGCATTTCAAATTTCAAACCCACATCTATATCTCTCTCATATTCCCTGTGAATCAGGACAGTGCCGCTCCTACGTTTTCGGAGGCCCTAATCGAACTACGAAGTGGAGGCCCTTTTGCAAAATTATCATTTTCAACATATTTAGTAACAAAACCCTCCTCATTTATCCGGACTTGGAATCAGCAATTATAAACTAAAAAGTTTATAATTGGCGTAGTTAAATTTGTGTTTAAAAGTCGTTTTTTGTCTTTTTACATAACTGGATTCAAAAGTTCGGATTCGATTTGAGCACTTTTGTAATGTAATAAGTGATTTTTGAAGTTATTTTAGCTCTCATAGTGATAAACAGTTTAGCAGTATAAGTTTCAAGTAGATTGAATTTTAAGCAGTGATTTTTGTTTGTGCTTGGTATGTATTTTAATTTTAATGTTCAAATGTAGTTATAGAATTTGTGTGATTTTTTAGGACATTTGTGATATAAGCAGTTAGCTTCACGTTATTTACTTGATATTATATAAATGTTGGTTTGATTTTGAAGTAATTTTGGTTTTCAATTGATGAACAATTTAACTTTCAAATAGAAGTTTTGTTTGTGCTTTATTTGTAATTGATTTTTAATGTTCAAACACAATTATATAATTCGTGTGATTTTGAGCGCCTTTGTGATATAGCCAGTGATTTTTGCATGTTATTGACTTTCTAAAAGTGATGGTTTGATTTTAGCTTTCAAAATAATAAGCAATTTAGTGATAAAACTTTCATATAGAAGTTTTGTTTGTGTAAATTTGTAATTTGTAATTGAGTTTTATTGTTCAAATGCAATTGTATAATTCGTGTGATTTTGAGCTCTTTTGTGACATAATCAGTCAGCTTCACGTTATTTACCCGATGTTATGAAAGTGATGGTTTGATTTTGCTCGATGTTCTGAAAGTGATGGACTGATTGCTTGGTGTATTGAACTAACTTTAGACGGGTTTAACTTTGGTTAATTTGATGAATTTTGAACACCTGTAGAGAAGGAGAACTTGTGTTTGTACGGACATCCAAATGAAACATGGGAAGTAACACTTCCAGCAGAGGAAGTTCCTCCAGAACTCCCGGAACCCGCTTTGGGTATTAACTTTGCACGAGATGGGATGTACAAAAGAGATTGGCTCTCATTGGTTGCCGTGCATACAGACTCTTGGCTGTTAGCGGTTGCTTTCTACTTCGGCGCTCGTTTGAATAGGAACGAGAGGTGCCAGTTCTTTCTTATCCATTGTTTTATATCGCATTTTCACTTTATGCGAGTGAGTTACGCACACCCTAATGACATAGCGCGCCGGCTTCATGAGATTCGGATGCTGACCGGGAAAAGGGAAGCTTGCAGATGCAGCTTTTGGAGGATATAGCGCGCCGGCTTCATGAGATTCGGATGCTGACTGAACCGTGGACTGCCCGTCAAGCTTCTCTCCCCCTTCCTTCCTCTAAAGAGGTAAATTTGAGTCTTCTTTTTGTTGACCTTTTTCCATATGCATCATGTGAGAGTTCATGTATTGAATATCCCTTATTTGACATGTCATTCTTTATGAAGATTTGCTTATTTTGAAAATCAACTTAGTTCCCTTGTGTATGAATTTACAATAGGTATCATATTTTAGGCGAATCCCACATTGTTCTGTTTTGTCTAGGGAAATAAAAAATAATCCCTCGTGGAAAGTTTCCATTCGGACAACCAAAAATAAATATTTTAGGGCAAAACAATGTTGTCTGGTATGAGGGGTCTCTAAACAGATATTTGTTTCTCATGGTTTAGAAAAAATCAGCGATCTTTTGTTATGAGAATCTGATGAACTATCATCATTTTTGCAGGGTTTAACGAAGATAAAGCAATTTAGAAGTGTATCTTCAGTACACGCAAAAAGCTCTTGAAATGCTCATCAAGATCTCAAAGATTTGAGAGCTTTAAAGACCAAAAGATTAGAACAAATTTATATTGTGTTTTTTGATATGGTATATTGTGAATATTAGATTCAGTTACTAGCATGTTTTAATAAACCTTCGGAGGGAGTCAACTTTGGTATAGATATAGCAACTGTTTTTTACTTTTTAGCATTCCATAATTTTTGTTTGGTGTATGTTTTCCATCAGTTTCGTTGTTGACTTTCAAAAGTCAAACTCACAGGCACATCTATTGCATTGTGATAAATCATAAAAGTGCAAGAAATCCGAGTCTCAAATCTTTATGGAATGTAGTCAAAAATGCTAAAAGATGGTATATAGAAACCGATATGTTTTAACTTTTATTGCAACTTGTGGGATTACCGGCACTCCGTAGCAGGTTTTAGGTCGGTATCTGTTCAGTTCGGGTTGGGTTGGCTCGGCTCGGTATGATACAGGACTAGATAGAACAATGGAATCGGTTCATCACGTACCATTACTGTACCGGTACTAACTATAGCTTACAGTACAAAAAAACATTCAACTATGCATGCAACTTTGTATTTAACGACATGTCGAGAAAACCATAAAATGAATATGTTACCGATATTGATGTTCATACGGTATTGATTATGTCCTCACGGTAAAGAAAAAAACTCACATGCATCTGACCCTTTCAAATAAAACTTTTATCGAATCATAGTAAATAAAAATAAGCACGTCATAACAGTACTTTCGAAATTTTATAACCATACTTTATTACTAAAATAACAAAAAAGATAAACAACGTAAATGTATATTTAAAAACCACGAGGAAACTTTTGACTTGTATGTTTGTTCTTAGATCACTTGTACATTACTATTTACAACTTGACGTAGACAAAAATAGTCACGTTACAACAATACAGTCGGAATTTTATAAAACATTACATTTTGAAAAAAATTGAAAAAGTCTTGAGAAAAAACAAAATATGATTAAATATAATAATAATAATAATAATTAAAATAATAAAAATTCGAAAATAACCAATTGGAATTAGTGTTGGTTATGCTTATGGTGGAATGATATGCACCTGATCACTCTTTCTTGTGCACATTGACATGGACCCAAATAAAGAATGACTAGAAAAGGTCAAACCAATGGCTCGTGTTCTTTGTTTTGTAGGTTGGAGGCAGTCTTGGTTGGGGCACTATATATGCCACTACAAAGTTGCTAAAGTAGTCAATGGAGGTTGTACAAACTTATTTAGTTTTTTTTTGTAGGGTGACTTTCAATATGTACATGGACCATTGGTCACCGGGTCCCCGTCTAGGACGGTTACCCGTCAGCCCAGCTTTCGCAGACGTGATGTTCTATCGGGCCCCGGCTGCCGCTCTGACTGACCTTCGCCCAGAAACCATACTGCCCCCACACGAGAGACTCGCTGGGGTAACAGCTGGATGAAAACCGGGTTGCCCTCAGGACCGCACCATGCCTCGGTAGGTAACGATCCATCATTGGGACGTCCCGCACCATAAGCCACAAGTTGGAGTCGAACCGGCGACCTCCCAAAGGAAAGAAGCCGGCCTAACCAATTGGGCTATGGTGGGGGATACAAACTTATTTAGTTAGTTTGTCAAATATGACTAAACTTTAATAGAGTTGAATAGAATAGAGTTGGTGGACTTTTTCGAATGGTTGAGAAGATGAAAAAATGAGTATTATGACATCAAAAGATGGTCGATAAGAAGAAAGAACGATTGATGCTTTTTGTTCAGAGTGCGTAAGGCTAGAACCAAATTCACAGTGTGACTTAGTTTTTGAACCAAACCGACATGAAAACTTATAATTTTAGATTATAATTACAAAAGTAATAATAATGTAGTGTGACTTAGTTTAAACTCTTAGCTTGTTAAGAAAAACAAGTTAGCGGAAGGTTTTGGCCTGTTAAGAAAAACTTTGGTTTTTCCGAGTTGAGTTGGACATTTTAGCTGGTTAAGAAACACAAATTGGGTTGAACGTTTTAGCTTGTTAGGAAAAATAATCCAAGGCGGATTGGTTAGATTAGTTTTGACCTTATGGTTGTGCTTTTGTTGACTTGGCGCAGTTCGGTTTGTTTACATCCTTTTAAAACTCTTTAAATCCCCATGACCGATTTTGAATTACTTAACTGAAAATTTAGATTTTAGTTAGGACCCAACTGAACTGAACCTTCTCATGCACACCCTTAGAATTACTAACAAGTGTTGTGTTTTCCGTTGCCCCGTACATGGCCATAAACTCACCAACCTAAGTGATATGTTTCCCGCCGCATCGCGCGGGTAAACGACTAGTATATATATATATATATTCACCTTTGAATCAAAGAAGAAGATCATCAATCTGTTTTCGGCTTAGATTTGAAGGTGCATCCCCGGCCAAGGTAAACCTCCAAACCCTAATCGAGTTTTGGGTTGTTTAAATGGTTAATAACCGCCAACCTGGACAATGGTCGGTGTTCTGGATTCGTTATCTACATCGACCGACGGTGTTGTCCATGTATGAAAATAACCTTTGATTTCCAATTTGTTTTCTACATCTCAGATCTATCTTACTCGCACTATACGATGATCCACTGCAGTTCTCAATTTCAAGAATCATTACATATGATCATGTAAATTTCATTATAGTAAACCATGACTAATACATAATACGTATTATTTTGTTTGTTTTGCTATTGTTTCAGAAGCAACTCCAAAGACAATTATGAGGACAGTGGGTGTAAAAGGGCTCACCCTTTATCATTCGAAGTCACATCTCCAGGTTAGTCATTTTTGTTATAGATTTTTATAATAAGCATATGTCATATATATGATAGCCTAAACGCAGGGTGTTTGGATGTGAGATTTTTTTAATGATTATGCTACTTTAAGTTGTAATTATAACGTTGAATGTGTTGAGTATGTATTAGATTCAGATGATTCAAGGAATTAATAGATATCAGGGCATATAAGTAACTATTCTTACTACTTTAAATGATTATGCTACTTTAAGTTGTAATATATTCTTACCATTTGATAATTTTTGTTTGTATTTCATGTTGTATATCTGTTCTTGCAGAAATATATGTTGGGAAAGTAGTTTCGTAAAGAGTGAACTGAGAATTCTAAAGACGGTAATAATCTTACACATCCTAACTCATGGTTTTAAAAACGGTTGAGGCGCGCGCCTCAAGGCGAAACGGCTAAAAGACGAGTCTGGGGCGCACCTCAAGGCAAATGGCTGAATGAACAACTACCTGCATAAATAGTTGCGGAAGAAAGGGGTATGCTTTAAAGTATTGGTTAAAAAAAAAACCTGGTTGTAAGTGAATTTTTGCTTTTTAACATGCTTTTTTTAAGTCTAATTCCTCATCTTTCACTCAAGAAAACTACTAATAATTTATGTTTTCTTACAGTCTTTCTTTAGAATGAAAATGCGAGTGTTCTTTAATAAGCATTTAAGTACTAATAGATAATTTGAAAAAGAAAAGATTTTGGAAAAAGTGTCTTACATAAGTAGCTCGTTGGCATATGCTTATAAATGTAGTGAAGATGGTTCAGCAGTTAATTGGTTTGTTACTAGTCAACTTACTTAACTTCATGCTGAGTTTTCACATATGGCAGATCCTTTGTTTTGAACTGCGTTGTCTTGGAGAGACTGCTATTGAACTGGGTTGGATTTTAGATCATGGTTTAAGGTATCCGTCTATTTGTTCATCCAACTTTTTTATTTTCACATATTCAACTGCCAATATTTTGTAGCTCAGCGCAACAACGATCTCCGCCGCAAGCTAATGTCCGTTACAACTTGATTCATTGCCACAGACAATCGCAATCATGATATGTAATATTTTTATTATTAAGTTAAGGATTGTTATGGGTATTTTAGTTTAGTTTGGCATGGTTATTGTAAATTGGTTGGATTATTTATATAGTTATGTTTGGAATGGATTAAGGAGGCTTTTGAGACAAAATTCACTTCCTTCGTCTTTGTAGATCTTGTTATATAGATTGAAGTCATTGAACCCTGTCAAACCACTGAATTTGCCGTCGTCATCAATAGATTCACGAGCAGCCCACCATCACCACTACTTCTACCATAGTTTTTTATTCTGCCGCAACAGTTCCATCTTGTAAGCTTACCAAACTTCTCAACGAAAACCCTACTTTTGCGCATCTTTCTCACTCACAACCAATGTATTATAAGACAGAGCTTTCTCTTCATCATGGCCACCGTCCTTCAACCGGTCGCACGACCTTCGCCACTGCCACCGTTGTGCTACTCTGTCACTATGTATATGGCTGGAATATGAAAAACGTTGTGATGACTGAATACGCAAAACACGTGTCGGCAAAGATACCCAACCCGGGTAAAACCCATGCATACACATGAAGCTGTAAAATCACTTTTGTTGAAAGTTACCTACAATATTAAGAAAGACATTTAAAATTTGTTCAATAGAAACAAAGATGTGAAGATTGTAAGAACTGTAGACAAAAAAAGCGTAACTAACCTTAAACTTATTCACAATTTCTTTGGTGTGATCTTGATGAGCAACAAGATACGTATTAACTCCATCAACCATTCCTCTTTCGGCAACATAACACAAACTGTTAGACTTGTCAATCTCCTTTTGAACTTCCCAGAATAACGTGCGTGTATATACTTCATTGGCATGACGTTCTATCAGTAACGATGTTTTGTAACGCTAGGGATTGGATGTGTCTGTCTCATAAGACAGTTTACGCTTTTTGTTACGTATCTTGTCCACCGATGTATCATAGCAAAGCATAAACTGCACCAACGTATTATGGGGACTAGAATTTGCTTTGAACATATGATTAGCACTTTCGCATCGAGAAGTGGTCTTCATAAGCGTACATTTCATTCATCCAAGCATGATCTTCCAAACCATACTCAGTCATGAGTAAATTCCATCTCTTTTCAAACGTGTGGGGTTCTATCTAAACATTCCACACCAATTTGTGGATCTGTTTCTTTAACTCAGCATTCGTTTCATCACTGCCCTTTATCTACAAACATGATATATGATAAGTCATTGCGTTAGCATTGTAATAAATACACCCGTCAATCAGCATACACAACTGTACATATGTGTATATCAGAAAAGTCAGCTATTTTGTAATCATATACATGACACATATGTAACCTATACACAAACACGTATTTAAAATCCATTTTCCGTACCTTAGCTGGTATTTTATTGGTGATGTGCCACATACATAGTCTGTGAATAGACTTATCAAATACATTGTTCACGGCTTGCTTCATGGCGCAATCTTGATCGGTTAATATCATAAGAGGTTGTTTTCCATCGTGCGCTTCTAAAAACTTTTGTAAAAGCCATGAGTATGACTCAATGGTTTCGTTGTAAATCAATCCAGCCCCGAATATTGTACACTTCTTATGATGATCAACCCCAGTAAAGGGGACAAATATCATATCGTACCTGGAAAAAAAGATGTATAAAAAAGCCAGATACAAAATGCAGAAAATATTGAAAAACCATTACATGTTTGTGTGACACGTTGCATCAAATGCCACTACATCGCCAAAAGCGTGATAATTTATTTTTGAAACTCCATCACACCAAAACATCAACTGAAGTTCCTTTTCAACGATATGTGTATTAAACGTGTAATTTTGCTTGTTTTCCACACGTTCATAGAATTTGTCAACGACCATTTGTGCATCTCTGTTACCAATGAATTCCCGGATATCTCTTCCAAAGTTCTTAAACTCGGTAGACGTTCCACGAACATTTTGGTGACCTCCCTTTAAAACAACGTATATATTGTGTGCTTTCGTCAGGCCAATGTTAGCATTGCGACAATCAGCAATAAACTGTTTAGCCGCAAAGTCTAGCTTCCTTTTCTTGCGTGATAAATCTAAGTTCTCAGGTGACGTTAGACCATGGTTATGTTGTTCAACAAATCCGTAAACCACGTAATCCGTAGATTTTTTTACTCGCCTAATTTTAACACATGCCTTACAATCTGTAGCTTTTATACTACGGCATCGTTTAGGAGAACTAGTATTACCCGCTTCCTGGTCTTTGGGCTTATTAGCTCTAGAACACAAAATGTACCGGAGTTTGATTATTCCTTTAGCTTTATCTTTCTTTGACGTCCCCAAACGGGTCGAAAAACCAGCCCTCTCTGCATAATGCTCATACATAACAATTGCTTCGTCAATAGTTCGGAATCTGGCTCCTTCGTACGGTTTTAAATCGGGAGGTACATTTGGTGTCCAATACTTTGTGCCATTAGGACTTTGATATACATTGCAAGCAATAGACTCTAAAATTTCAAACAAGGAATAAACGTCAGCAAATACAGGTGGCATACACCACTGATTTCTTATGATTTGTTATGCCCTAGAATAATACCTTGCTGCTCAATGGATGTTACCAGCACATGATCTTGGACTGCTCGTTGAGAGCTCGGAAGAGCTACCAAATCGGCTGGTCCGTCGGGCTGATCATTCACATCTGTAATAACAGTACCCTCAGTCGAAAGTTTAAAAACATAAGTATTATATAAAAAAAATACACAACAAAAAAAATATAAGTACTACAAATATGTAACATCACTTTAGAAACACACAATACTGACTTGTATAAACAATGGTTTAAAAATTAAACCTTGATGATGATCTGCTTCTGGTTCAGCGATCTGAGGTATTACCGACTTGGCGGCAACGGTGGGCTGATCGATCGTCTCTGACATACGGGTACCCTCTATCGTAAATTATAAATCTTAAATGTTAGTTAAACGAACCAATTGACTGAATAGTCATCTATTAAAATTAAATCGACATCGGATACTGAATTGTATAAAAAACAGTTTTAATATTATACCTTGATGATGATCTACTGCTCGATCAGTGATCTGCGGAACTAACAAATTGGCTGGAACATCAAGCTGATCGTTCGTATCTGTCGAAAACAATAAATCTTATGGGTTGGTAGAAACTAAACCAAACAATACACAGGTATGTAATCTATTTATCAAACACTGGAAGCAAACTTGTATACACATATTTTTTAAGAATATACCTTGATGTTGATCTCCCGGTGGTTGAGCGGTCTGATCAATTAGCAAATTCGATGAAACAATATTTTGTTCGCTCGAATGTGTCATGATTGCTAAATAGCCTGATGATAATCTGAAGAACGAATTGAATGATGGTGATGAAGAACGAACAGGAAGATATCGCGCAAATTTTGATCATCGAATGAAATTTGAAATTGCACGTTATGTTGAAGAGTGGGTGGTTTATCAGATAACTGCCATGAAAAATTTAAAAAAGAAAATTCTAAAATAAACAATATATGTTAAATGACGATCCTACCCTTATGTTAGATTAAATAAGATCTATGGCCAGGATTTGTTCGTTTTGTTCATTAATTAGAAAGTGTTCACAAAAGAACTTAACCCTATACTGCCATGAAAAATTTTAAAAAGAAAATTTTAAAATAAACAATATATGTTAAATGACGATCCTACCCTTATGTTAGATTAAATAAGATCTATGGCCAGAATTTGTTCGTTTTGTTCATTAATTAGAAAGTGTTCACAAAAGAACTTAACCCTATATATATATATATATATATATATATATATATATAGGATAAAGATCATTACAGAACACTAATTATTGCGAGAACAAAAAGAACAACTCTAAATCACTAAATTTTGGGATTTAAGGTTCATATTTCTTAAATTTTTTGTTTCT
Organism: Helianthus tuberosus; assembly: GCA_030545235.1. Classification (NCBI taxonomy): domain Eukaryota; kingdom Viridiplantae; phylum Streptophyta; class Magnoliopsida; order Asterales; family Asteraceae; genus Helianthus; species Helianthus tuberosus. Next base: position 120,041,895 of record CM060390.1, on the reverse strand, counting down.
TACATTCATATGTGTATTATATATACATTAAAAAATCATATATTTTCCCCTACACATAGTCTACATACATGTAGGTAATTTAGCATACACATAACCTGCATGTGTGTAGGTTATTTAAAAACTGAAGATTTTTTATATTTTGTTTTAAATTCTTGTGTGAGAAACAATAAATCTTCTATTTATTACATTTTCATTTACTTTTTAGGTTTTTAGGATTGAAAAAATGAGTGATTCATATTGTTCTGCGTGTTCTCGCAATATTTAGTGTTCTGCATAGAACCTTCCCCTATATATATATATATAGGGGGAGGTTCATTTGAGAAGAAAATTAAATTGAGAAGAAAAAGAATAAAGGGTACAATTGTAAAACATTAAATAGTTTTTCTCTCATCTCATTTATTATTATTTTTGACTAATTAATTAGTCATAAAGAGTATCATCCTACACACTAAAATTTTTGCTTAGACGCATAAAAAATTATCCTACACGTTTTTGAAATTTATCCGACACATACTGAAATTTATCCTACACAACTCGTAATTCATCCTACACACCTCATAATTTATCCTACACTTTAAATTAATTTTTTTCTTCTTTGAAAATATATATATTTTTTAAATAAGTTACAAATTTAATTTAGTGAGCTATTAAAAAGGAAGACTAAGAATTAATGATTTATCTAATTTTACCAATATACCCTTACACCCATATTAAACACAAAAATTAAATGAAGTAAAATGAAGCATTATTATTGGTTGAAGTTTGTTCTTTTTTATTCTTACAAAAAATTTTTCTCATTTGAACCCTCCACTATATATATATATATATATATATATATATAACATAATGGCAAAAGATCAAATACAAATAATCTTAACATACTAAACATACAAATTGAAGGAAAACTCAAAAAGACAAGGTGACATTTTTGTAATTACCACCAACTATCAAAGTTACTATACAAATGTGAACTTAACAAAAAATACCTAAAAAACACAATTTTTTTTAATATTTTTTATAAAAAAATCGCTACATTTTGTTAGCCAAAAAAAAATTCCTGCTACTAAAAGTAGCGATTTTTTAATAAAAAATGTTAAAAAAAAATAAAATAAAATAATTTGTGTGTGTGTGTGTGTTTTTTTTTATAGATTTTTTTAGGTTTTTTGGGGGTTTAGTTTTTAGCATTTTAGCTTGGGTGGGGGGTGGGGGTGGGTGTTAGGTTTTTGGGGGTGGGTGGTTAGTTTTTTTTTTAGTTTTTTTAGGTATATTTGTAGAGTAACTTTGATAGTTATTGATAATTACAAAAATGCCAACTTGTCTTTTTGAGTTTTCCTTCAATTTGTATGTTTCGTATGTTAAGATTATTTGTACAAGAACTTTCCCCATAACATAATATACGTGCAGTTCTTATTAAAAAAAATTAATAGTTTGTGTGTATTCATTTATTTTTATAAACATTATTTATGTTTGGTAAGTGTCCATGAGCATTTCATGAACACACTCATTTCCTTAATAAACGAACATAAACAAGAGATCTTGTTCAGTAAGCATTCGTGAAAGTTAATGAACATGCTTATTCTTTAATGAACGAACGCGAACATGGTCTTGTTCGTGTTCGTTTATAATTTACATACCAAATTATAGATTTAGAAAAATATAGCAAATGAATAGAAAGAGTAGTCTAAATGGTGTCATTAGTGGGTCATAGAGCCAAACTGGTTTCAACCCGAATCAGTTTGAGCCTAACCTGTTGCAACCCGACCCCAAAAGTGTATACATGTTTTTATATACTGGTTTTAGATACTGGTTTATGACTCAAACTGGTTTCAACCTAAGCCTAATTGATCTAGATGGGGTTAGAATATTTTTCACCCAACCGGTCTCTCCTCAACCCGGGTTGGCAAAGAAAAACCCGCTTTGCATCCCTGTTAGACACGACAAGTTTTAAGGTGAGCTTATCATTTCAACCTTCGCATGTACTATAGTTCCAACTTCCAAACACATATTTTAAGTATTAGCAAAAAAAAAAAAAAAAAAAAAAAACATACGAGTCCAAACTAAATATACGGAATTACGGATATCATGTTTCTATTGGATTGGCCCATCAATTTTCTGGGCCTCATAATGAGCCCATCCTTTAAAAGCTTATCGAGAAGTAATTGATAAAAAAAACTAAATAAAACTTCAAATAAGAATGTTGTAGAGGAATGTTCTAAAACCACAAATTAGTAAATTACTAGTGCAAACATCAGTTATGTTTTTTATAACCCAAATTTATGATTCGGATTCAGTTATGAGTATAAAAAACTAGAGCTGCACACCTTTCCAAAAAAAAAAAAAAAAAACTAGAGCTGCATAAAACTGGGTTTTTTTTCAAAACCCATTTCGGTTAAAATCTATAACTGGGTATTCATTGAAATCGGTTCAGGTGTGAAACTAGTTTTGGAAAGAGAACTGATCGGTTCCAATTCTGGTTATGGGTTTTGACTTGTCCAGGAAGAGTATAACAAGGTTGGAACCAGTTTCTAATCATAGGATATGAAATCGGTTTCTAGCAATACCCTGTTTCGGGTTATTTTTGGTTCCAGATCCGGAACAGGTTCTTTATGCACTTCTATAAGAAACCGATATAAGCGATGCGTCATGAAACCCAACTCATGCCACTCTTAGATTTAGATACGAGACCACCCCAGGTTTCAATATTTCTTTCATAAGTGAGATTTTTTTCTTGATACCCCAATGCTTTTATTTTCTAGGCATGCCCTCTTCGGTTATGATCAAATTTCACTTTCAAAGTTTTATTATAACAAATTAAACAAAAAAAAAAAGACAATTTTGCTCCGACGTTTTCAGATCTATACCTAAATACGGATCAATATCGTTAAACAAGTATTCCGATTCAGTAACTTTCAGATCATCTTCTCCAGATCCGTCACCGATTTTGTTAATATTTGGATTCGGAAGCAGCCACAACGCAGCCTCCGCTTCCTCTGCTTAAATCCCGGCGACATTCACATCCAAATCGTCGTCGTCGCCGCTGATCTTCGCCACCGCAGCGCGGCGTCGTTGAACGAAACCACCGGAAAGCACTCGTGACGGCGAGCGAGCGGATTAGCGGAGTGGATATCACGGTCGCATGTGACGGATAGCGCAGCGGCGTCGGCTTTGCAGGCAACGGTGGTCGGAGCTTGTGCACAGACCTCACACATCCACACGCATTCATGGCGAGAGGTGAGTTTGTTAGCGGCATGAACTTTGTCGTCGCATGGGATGCAGAGTAGGCGGAGTCTGCTCTGCCGAATAAACTGGCTGCGTCATTTTGCAGGAGTCGCAGAGTTTTGTAGCCATAGTCCGGGTTTCTTTTCTCATGGAGGTTTGAATGTGGCTTTGGAGCTTTTGGTTGTGGTTTGTTCTCTCTGGTATCGGGGAAAGTTATCCGAATAGTGTGTACAGCCAGTAAGGGGTAGACATTTGTATTATAAGGTCAAGGTGTTTTTTTTTTTTTTTTTTCTAAATTCGTTATAATAAAACTTTAAAAGACCATTTTGCCCTCATTAAAAGAGAGGAAAAAAACAAAAAAAAAAAACACGATGATAAGTGAAAAATCTAACTAGATTTTGCTTTTGGATGAAAATGTCAATAAAATTGAAACCACATGGACCCAGATTCAAAAAGTTTGAGTTTAACACTAAAATGGCAAAAGTAACCAAACCTCAGGGACTATTTTCGCAGTTCACTCTTCTAAACTTTTTTTTTTTGAAATGATCACTCTAACTTAAATCTAAGAGAAAAAAGTTCAGAAATAGTGAGAAACCCAATGCCTTCCTCCCATTATGCCTAACTAACGTTTCGACAACTTGTTACTATAATTCTAGAGTTGCAAGACAGTTGCCTAGATTGGATGGCAGCAAATTTCACATCACGAGCAAGGGAAGATGCGAGAGAGATCAATCGACATGGAGCGTGGCAAGAAATGAAGGTGAACGATGATAGAAATTCCATTCCACCTAACGCGAAAAATAGATGAAAGAATGACGGTCACCAGTGAGTTCATTGCCGGTCCGGTAATAAGAAAGTTGAGTTAGAATAGTTGGGATTTTATTCTTTCTTTTAATTCCAATTTATGTGTCTTGAATTAATTTTTTAACTTTTTTGGCATTAGAGGCAGAATGGTAAGCTTACATGAGCTTATTGGCATCCATTCTAGGCCAAAAGATTGACAAAAGAGTACACAGTTTAGTCCGAAAGGGTAACCAAACTGATTCATCCATGGCCCTAAACCTGAATCTAGCAACAGAAAACCAAAATAGGCGTAAACACAAACACCAACTTTAATAACTCACACACACAAAACCAATAGTCAACCACCACCGAAGCGAAAGCAATTGGTAATCCTAATAATCTGATTGCGATCAAAAGTCATAATATGGCTTGCTACTTTACAAATGCGGCTTGAGCGCTTAACACCTGAAGTGTGGTTTAACAATTTAAAAAATCGCAAGCTATTTTATGACATTAACCCATGGATTAAATCGATTAATTCTCGTAATTATAGAACTATGGTCAAATATCAAATCCCAAATCATACACCAGATGCAGATGCTCACTCTGAATAACCTTTTACTCTAATACCAAACTGTTGTGCGCTAATATGATCAGGAACAAATATGAAAAGCAAATTAGACTAATTAAATTCACTCATTCAAAATTCTTTGATAATAACCCTAACATAAAAGATAAAAACAGCTAGATAAACATGGGATAGAGAAAATTCATGGGACCAACAGTCATATAAAAGAGCAAAAACGCCAATTCAAAACATACAATACGGGTTCTACATAAAATATCATAAATCCCATCAAAACAGGATAAACCGAAAACCAAACCATGACAGACAAACATACCTCAAACCTCCAACAAACCGATAAGTTTGCATCGATTCTACCTCACTGTAACAATGTCATCAATCTTCAAAATCATCCGCACGCACTCTGTAGCTAGAGTGATAGCACTTGTGCTCACAAGCAAAGGTTGCACCACATTTTCCTCCAAAATGTTAGTAATCTGCCCCTTTCTAACATTAATCCCAGCATTAATCTCACCTTGTGCATGCCTGTTACGAAGCTCTGTAACAATCACGATCGGATTCAAACCCGCATTTTCAGCCAACGTGTACGGAACAACTTCGAGCGCTTCCGCAAAAGACTTGACACAGAACCCCTCCATCCCCTGCAAAACCTTAGACCATGCACCGAGCTGACGCGAAAGCTCGATTTCAGGCGCACCACCACCAGCGATTAAAAACCGTTTGTTCACTAAACACCTGACCACACATAACGCATCGTGCAAACTCCTCTCAGCTTCATCGAGAACCAGCTGGTTTGATCCGCGAACAAGAACAGTGGTTGTTCTCCCCATGTCCTTGATCCCCGTAATCTTCACAATCTTCCCATCACCAACCGAAAGCTCTTCAACCATATCCGCAAACCCTAACTTCTCCGCACGAAAATGCTCGATATTCGCAATCGGCAAACAATTCAAAGTCTTTGTAATAAACTCAATATCGTCCCTCTCCACATCCTTCACCACCAAAATCTTCGCCTTGGCAAGATAATGCAGCGACAAATCCGTCACCGCATCACGCAAAATACTCTTCTGAATCAACAACACGTTACAACCTGTAGACTTAATCTTCTTAATCATATTCAAAATGTAACTCCTCTCCTCCTTCAATATCCTATCCATCTGCGTGTAGTCGGATACCACAATCGACTGCTCTATATCCGTCTTCGGCGGTGAGATCTGAAACTGAATCACAGCGATTTTCGCATTCTCCACACGCGTGGGTCCACCGGCCGCGTGACTAACCTTCTTATCAAACACTAATCCTTTCACTAACTCAGTATCATCAACAGTTCCTCCTAACTTCTTAACAATTTTCACATCTCTTAAATCTACTAGATCTGGTTTTTCAGGATCAACAACAGATAAAACTGAATCTACAGCTAACGGAGCTAAAAGCGAAGAATATTGCGAAACTACCTTACTGTTAAGCGAAGTAGAAGCCGATTTGATCAACGATTCACGATCTGATAACTCTACCGGAACCGCCATAGCGGTTAAAACCTCAACGGCTTTAACCGACGCTTTATAGATCGATTCAGAGATAACAGTCGGATGAATACCGGAGCGGAGGAGAGTTTGACACTGTTTGAGTAAGGCTCCGGCGATGACGACGACGGTGGTGGTGCCGTCACCGGCGACGACGTCTTGAGATTTGGAGAGTTCGACGAGCATTTTAGCGGCAGGTTGGAGGACGTCGAGTTTATTGAGGATTGTGGCGCCGTCGTTGGTGATGATGACCTCTCCGGAGGCGGTGGAGATCATTTTGTCCATTCCTTTTGGTCCGAGAGAGGTACGGACGGCGTCTGCGACGGCGCGTGCGGCTTTGATGTTTGACATGCGGATGTCGTCTTTGCGTTTGTTGTCGACGTAGCTTTCGGTTTTGCCGGCGCGTGGTGGTGGTGGAGCGACGGTGGTTGCCATTGGTGGTGGAAAGTTGTTGAGATTCCGGTGAGTTGCTTGGAAGATGTGGAAAGTGAAACCCTAGTTGTGGATTTGAGTGGAAGTGAAAACCCTAGAAGAAACTAGTGGCGGTTCTAAATAAATATAAAAATACTAGGTTATCACCCGGGTAGACACCCGGGTAGGAAAATTTAAATTACATTAATAAAAAATTTCAACACACACTGATTCATTTCTATTTAAAATCAAAATCAAACCATACCTATGAGTTAAATATTGCATCAAGAGTATATGGTTTTTCATCATCATTTTCTAAATCATATGGTATATGGTTTCTTCAAATCATCATTTTCTAAATCCGAATGTATGGAAACCGACCCCGATAGCGACTTGCTACTCCTTTCCGATCTACGTTTCCAAACTTTGTTCACTATTCAAATCCCCCTTTGTGCAACATTGGCGAATGTACTGAATAAGAAAAAGAATAACAAAACGGCTGCAAAACATGGATATCCAAAAGAAAAGTAAAAATTTTGACTTTTGAAAGCTTGTAATATAAACAAAATGAGATGCCTCTCACCTTAGAAATTCAAATTAAAGTATAGACGAAAGAAAACTGCCAAGCTAGAACACCTTCCACAATAACTCGTTCCAAAAGAGATCCATGGCATGTTACTCAACTTCTTCAAATTCGAATTTTATTACGACCTGCCTACATGACAACAAAAATCATCAAGAATACAGCAACACCATAATTACATTAAAATGGATAACACATGTTCCAAACACATTTATGATTTGAAAACTTTGATCATTTTTAGATGTTTGGATGTGGGCTTTCAAATAATATTCTACAATCACTAATAAAACTAAAAAACATTTAAGAACAAACTAAAACAAAAAAAATTGTGATCAGTATATGTTTTCCTAACATTTTTTTAACACAAATTCTAACTTTATGTTTTATCTCAATTCTTTTAAGAATTAATACAAACCAATAGTTTTGAAACTAAAAGCACAAAATACCTCAATAATAAAAAATAGGGAGAAGACAGTTGAAAGGAAACATTCCCGAACCTCTACGCTACCTGATCATGTCAAGAAAGGAAACATTCCCGAACCGACTCGATTTTCGGGACTGATTTGGTACCGACAATTAGTGTTTTCAGTACCGGTATTTACCTTCACATACCGGTCCTTACCAGTACCGAACTGTACCGGGTATTTTTGGTACCGGTACCCATTTTTTTAGGATTTTCGGTACCGGTATTTTAGATACCGATTAGTACCGAGCTCATCCCTGGAGACATCCTAGCAATAAGTTCTACGACAATCACAGAATTCAATGGTATGCAATATGAACAGGACCTTTTTTATTTGTTAAATAAATTAAATTCCATGTGGAACCATAAAGAGGTGCTTACCTTGGCTAGCCAGGTCTCTTCGCTTTTGTGACATGGGCTCGATCCTTTCTTCTACCTTCCATTCATTCAACCAAACAACTAAAGATTGTGTTTTCCAACTTTGTCATTTTGTTCTAACAACTAACAACACTTGAAATCCTTTAGTCATTTCATTTTTTAGTTATATTAATTTTACATGAATTTTGTTTTCCTCTTTTTAACTTCTAAAACCAAATACAATATTTTCACTTCAACGTGAATACAAGACTTTACAATATATAAACATAAAAGACCAGATGCATAGCTACAGGTGCACATCCCAATTGGTTCAGCATCATAAATGTTTTCGGATCCAATAAGAATCAAGTTTTAATGGTAGCCCGTTCAATTCCGATCCAATGCGCCACTTTGAAACTGGTTTGAGGATATATACTTAGAAAACGGGTTTAGAGTTGTCTATTCGATAAACATGTATCTAAACTAATACGGTTTCACTTCAAAATAAGTAATTTATATTTTAACAATATCAGTTATGTAACCTCTTTTAAAACCATATAAATGTTATAAAAGTTATAACAAATTAAAAAGCTAATGCAAGTTAGAGCTGGCCCGTTCCCTTGTAGTCTAATTGTTTTTTTATTTGTTTTGAGATAAATCACAACCCGAATAAATGGGTCGAAATGGCCCGGCTCTTACTTGCATTGGCCTTTTAATTTGTTATAACTTTTAAAACCTTTTTGCCAATGGAAAGTGGAAACCATAGAATATGAAACCAGATAGAGAATCATACCTTATCAAAGTGGCTGAGGTTGCTACTTCCCGTAAACCAATCGTCAATCAACTCACCGGAAATCCCTCTCTCACCGGAAATCCCTTTGTCACCGGAAATCGTCTCAATTCTGATCAAATCCGCTCCGAACACATCATAATTCTTCACTTGAAACTCCAACTCCATCGCCAGATGTGCTAACGACGTCACAAAATGCCCGTTCCAGATCGGCTGAATAAAGGAATGACTCTAAATCCATATATAAACAATAAATTATTATAAAAGTTCAAATATCCAAAACTTACACTGTCTTCGGAGAACCAACAAAAAGCTTGGCAACATTGCCTCTTTCAGATTGTGCTTTCTGTTAAACTTGCCATCATAAATATGTCTTTTATCATAATCATCTCCGTAAATATAATAAAGATAAAGAAAGAAAGGGGGCATACTTCATCTGGTTGTTGGCCTCTATTGTGCATATCTTGCAGAGTTTTGAAAGCGAGCATATATAACTTCTCCTTGACCAAATACTTGATCAAAATATGAAAAGTATTTCGGTCGGGATTAATTGCCAATTTATCCATTTTCTTCATCAAGTTCATTACATTCTCCATTTATCCCGTTCTGCAGTAGGCACACACCAGCGTGTTCAGTATAACATCGTATTTTTCGTATTTGGCTTCAAATTCTGACGCTAATTGTTTTGCGTCGTCATGGAGTCCATATCTACAGAAGGCTGAAATCATAATGATGTAGGCATACCCATCTGGATGTAATTTCAAGACGAAAAGAGTTAGTTTAAACTTACAAAAAAAATTGTGATATAGCAAAACAAATATTCGAGAAATCCTGGGGATTTTTTTCCTGTCCCTAGTGGCACGCGCCTGTTTTCACATTTCTTGTCTTCATTTCAGTAAACACCAACTTAGCTTCGTCTATTTTTCCAGCTTTTGATAGAGCATCCATTAGCAAACAGTACGACATCTACAAAATAATTAGCCACTTAAAGAGTATGAAGAAAAATTAAGATTTTTTAAAGTCGATGGTTCAGTCATCAACAATGTAAATACTACCTCCTATGTTCCATGTAGTCTAAATATAAATATTTGATCTTAACGAAATGACTTCAAATATCTATCCCTTTAAAGGTATAAATTAGAAAAATTAATGACATAAAAAACCTAGTATGACCCATTACCCAACCCACCCGACCCTCCTCAGCTTGTGATGTGATGTGAGAACGGTAAAAAATTTAAGATCCCACTTTACCACTTCTTCAGCATAGCCCAGGGCTTCTAATTCATTTAGTAACACTCTCTCCTTTTCAAACAACCCTCCTGTAACATACACCTTCAATAATGTTGTCAAAACAACCTGCAAAATTAAGTTCTGAGAAAAGCAACCAAAAATGTTTGAAAACTGTGGAACGTAAGATGCATACCTTATTTGGAACCAAGCTTGCTGATTTCATCTCTTTAAATATATCATCAGCCTTCTCATAATTTCCATCCACCGAATATGCATTAAGCAAAGAACTGTAATGGATTTTCCTTTAGGTAATTGTGGTTTGTATGTATCGGCCTCTTTGAAGGTTCGTACAGGTCAAAAAGGAGTCAGTTGTACAACTTACTAATAATTTACACCAGCTTAGTCTCTTATCATTAAAATATGTTTTTTATAAAAAAATTAAACAATAAAGGAAAACCCAATCATGTAGGTACATTACATATGTGGAGATTAACCCCACTATATTAAACAATAAAGTAAATATAGGATAGGAACATAATGTTTTATAGCCTTTATGTATCTAAACAAAAATGTATAAACAAAGCCTCTTACTTTAAGCTAAAAAGACACATGTTCTCACAACCAACAACCTTTGCAAGCAAAGGAATGACTCCAACCTGCAAAGCCAATCAAGCTGTTAAAGTTAAAATTCTATAAAATCTACAAAACTTAGCCCTCAAATCATTGTGATGAATATGTTGAGAAAGCTGGTAAGAAGTTGGTATAAAAAGTATTCAAAAAACAGAGGTTTGTATGGCTAAAAAATGCAGTTTCATAAAATACTTATTGCATTAACTCTACATTATAACAACTTACTGAACCGATGCATTATTTTTGAGTGTCTGCATAGTTCTGATGACAAGCTGTTGAATGTAAACCTAAAAAGGTGTAGTTCAGTAAAACATTTATCGTCAACATAATGATATCTTGGCCTTAGAGAGACTGCATAGAAAAAAACACAGTTGAGAAGAATTAACATCTAAATATCTAGTTTTCTTAAGCAATCCCAAACACCCCGTAAATATACAACACGACCCGTATGGTTATACCTCTTCTCTTTTGTATTATATATCCATGGTTCTTGATGTATAAAATAATCATTAAAGCAACTCTTAACACTGCCACATAACTTACAACAGAATATTCAAAACAATGGCTACCATCTTCCCTGCAAAGATATTATTTATAAAAATCATCATAGATCTGTGGATATTGCTGAAGTATGTGATTTCAACACTGAATGAAAAACCAATCCCGTTTCAATTAATTAGCATCAAATATTAAAATCAATTAAACATCATCGAAAACCAAAGAGAAATACAATTGAAAACAACGAATACAACCAAACTCATAAATCCCAGAACCATAAACATCATAACAAAATAAGGAGTAATAGTTCGCTTAGATAGGGAATGGTACCTTTGTGTGAAGCAATTTGCGAGAAAAAACACCAGCGTCAGTGGTGGAGACAGGTGACATGAGATTTCAGATGTGATAAAAAATGGAAGAAAAGAATAGTGAGAAAATCAAGAATGTTAGTTGATTAATATATGAAATCTAGCCTTTATGTTGAAGATAGCGATCGAATTCACACAATGACAAAGGAGCTGCAGAACAATTGAAGAAGAATAAGAAACCCTGGAAGTGTATCCATTTGAATAAATAAAGAGGTATATCAACATACCTTTAGATGTTTCCCAATCAATGCCACCATTGAAGATGATGAAGGGATAACACAGTGAAGATGGAGAATCGCCATGATTAGGAGAGGAACAACTTGGCGGCGATGACTGATGTAGAAGAGGAAGGAATGGGAGGCTAGGGTTTAGAACAGGGATTACAAAGTACAGCGTGTTTTAGAAGGTATTTAAATCCGGGTCAAAACCCGGATCCCGTGTCTGCCCATCTCAAGAAAAAAAAGACCCGAATTTTTCCCTCCAAAACCCAAATTTAGATGCTCTTATCACACGCCACGTCAAATTAGAAGCTCTTATAACGCGCCACGTCAGCCCTTATTTAACATGTTTATTATATATAATAGATCTGAATATGTCAATTGAAATTATCTTCTCCACTTCGTTTTTTTTTAACTAGGTAATGGATTTGAATACATAACATTTGTACAATGTGTATGGGATCAAAGGAGAGGAATTTAGTCATTTCTCACATAAACAATTTTCCTTTTGATTTTTCAAACAGTCATAACTCTTTCATACGTTAATATTTTTTTTAAATTACACTATATTAACGAGCATTTCATTCTCTTTAATTCGAACATCTCATTGTTATAGTTTTTTTTTAAATTACAGGATTTTGAATACCCGTTAGTTCATTGCGAGATTTACCCAACACATGACTACGTGATTTTGAATACATACTACGTGATTAGTCATTCAACATAAACCATTACGTGATTACACATTGTGTATAAATTCATTACGTGATTACACTTTCAACATGATTTGTTATAATTGATGTTATTGCAATTATGATTATTACGTAATTACACATTCTGACATTCAATGATAAGAACTTGATTGTTTATGCTTTTATTACGTGATTTAATCTCTAATATACGGCATTATGCGGTTATTATAGGTTGATTTGGTTATTGTTTTCTATATGATTTATCATTAATACGTGATTGGACCTGAAATATTTGGTATTTCGTATGAAATATTATGAATTATATGTTTTTGTTTATGCGTAATTACGTAATCACTCAGTGTGGTATCATATAAAATACTATAATTAAATCACGTAATCACAAAATGATTATTCAAAAACACGTAGTCACGTAATAATACATAGTCAGCTATTGTTACATAATTACGTATTCACTTAGTGGGGTTTCACATAATATAATGAAATCACATAGTCATGCTGGGTTTTCAAAATCACGTAATGGGTATTCAAAATCATGTAAAAAATTTAAGAAAACTATAACAATAGACTGCTCAAATTAAAGAGAATGAAATGCCCGTTAATATGGTGTAATTTAAAAAAAAAATATTAACGTATGAAAAAAGTTATAGCCGCTTGAAAATCAATGGGGAAAGAGTTCAAGTAAAAAATGACCAGAATACCCTTTTGCTATTTGTTTATTCAATTGTTGAATCCCATATTTACAAAAATGCAACTGGATTACTTTGAGTCTTTGATCTTGGAAGATCAATGGCTCAGATACTAACGTATGCTTCGTACAATACTCTTGTCTTGTACAGAAGCCAGCCTCTTTTTAACTGATGTTCACGTGTTGCCGCAACTTTCTATGTTTTTTATCTTACGCATGTTGTGTGACAAGTAAGTATATGTGTTGGTCCAATTTAAAACGAACATGACTAATAGTATGTTTAGAGTTACGAACCCATAAAATGTGGAGGAAAATAAAAACCAGAACGGACATTGTGACAAACAACTTTAGTTAGATTTTGAATGGGTGGAATTGAAAAAAAAGAAAGAGTAAACTGCCAAAATGGTCCATGAGGTTTAGTCACTTTTGCCACTTTAGTCCAAAACTCAAACCTTTTGAATCTAGGTCCCTGTGGTTTCAATTTGGTTGCCATTTTCATCCAAAATCAAAATCTGGTTAGATTTTTCAGTTAACAACCAGTTTTTTTTCCTCCCTTTTAATAAAGGGCAAAATGGTCTTTTAAAGTTTTATTATAACAAAGTAAAAAATATGATTATTTTGCCCTTCATCAAAAGGGAGGAAAAAGCCAAAAAAGCTGGCTGTTAACTGAAAAATCTGACCAGATTTTGTTTTTTGATGAAAATGGCAACAAAATTGAAACCACAGGGACTCAGATTCAAAATGATTGAGTTTTGGACTAAAGTGGCAAAAGTGACCAAACCTCAGAGACCATTTTGGCTGTTTACTCAACAAGAAAAGAGAGGTATGAGTTTGTGTAAGGGCATAGATTCTAGTTCATCCAGGCAATAGTTTCTCTTTCCTCCAATTCCCCTCGTTTTTAAAACGTTAATAACTTTTTATACGACATTATTAATTTTAAAAAAATTGCACCATAAAAACGAGTGTTTTTTATCTTTAAAACGAGTGTACTATTGCTATATTTAAAAAATTCGAAACGCAGATCATAAAACGCAATGGTAAAACCTAGTCTATAAAACGTAATTCAAAATGGTAAAACCCATATTGTAAAACCCAATTTGAAAACCCAGGTCGTAAAACACAATTCCCAATGGTAAAACCCAGATCGTAAAACACAATTCAAAATGTTAAAACCCAGAACGTAAAACGCAATTCACAATGATGAAACCCAGATCGTAAAATGCAATTCACAATGATAAAACCCAGATCGTAGAACGCAATTCACAATGATAAAACCCAGATCGTAAAACACAATTCACAATGGGAAAACCCAGATCATAAAACGCAATTTGGAAACCCGGGTCGTAAACACAATTCGAAAATCCAGATCGTAAAACGCAATTGAAAAACACATATCGTAAAACGCAATTGAAAAACACATATCGTAAAACGCAATTGTTGACAAATTTTTCCAGATTTCTTACATAGATTGAAGTCGATTTCTTAGGATTTATTCAACGATTGACGAAAATTGAATGCTTGAAACATGAACGAACGAATCGATTGATAGGCTTAAAAACGAGAAAAAAAAAGAGAAAATTGTGTAAAATTGAACTGGGTTTCTTCAAAAAAAAGTTGAAGAACATGTTTGAATGAGTATTTGAATCATTGATTGATGAAGAAAATAGCAATATGATGTAGTGATTATAGAGAGAGAAAGTGAAGAAAATGTTGTAGTTGATGGGTATTAAAAATAATGGGTTTTGAAGATATAGGAAAAAGAAAGGAAGAATATGAGATTGACTAAAATACCCTTACCCTTTGTTTTTCAATTTTGCCACATGTCACAACCACATTCTTTCTTATCCAAACTATACTTTTTATTTGATCCCCTCTCATAATTAATATAAATACATTATTATTCATAAAGTTGGTTTCTACAAGTTCTCATTTTTTTTAAACATGGTTCTTATGGATAAGCATTTCTAATAACTGTTTATAATATAACTCAAGATAAGAGACCATGTACAAGAGATAATTCTTGTACAAGTGTAGGAGACAAGCTCAATAATTGATCTCCCAAGATATATGGCTCAAAACTAGGTAGTGGCATTTTCTTAAATATAAGGTTAAAACAATTGAAGAAACAAATAGAGAAAGGGTATTCTGAACCTTTCTCACTTGAACTATTTCCCCTTTTGATTTTCAAACAGCTATAACTTTTTCATACGTTAATATTTTTTTTTAAATTACACCGTATTAACGGACATTTCATTCTCAATAATTCGAGCAGCCTATTGCTATAGTTTTCTTAAAAAATTACATGATTTTAAATACTCATTACGTGATTTTGAATACCCAGCACACGACTACGTAATTTTGAATACCGATTAGGTGATTACATGATTTCATTATAGAATGTGAAACCACACTAAGTGATTACGTAATTAAGTAACAATAGTTGACTATGTATTATTAAGTGACTACGTGATTTTGAATACCCATTTCGTGATTACGTGATTTCATTATAGTATTTTATGTGAAATACACTGAGTGATTACGTTATGAGCATAATTGTAATAACATTAGTTATATTAAATCATAAGAAATGAGGTTTTCAGGGAAAGGGTATGAGCATGGTTGCAAAAGTCGTTAGGCGCTCCCTAGTTGATTGATCGGGGAGTTGAGAGTACTCGGCCTAGATGGAGAGTTCTCGGGGAGTACTCGGACATGTTAAATTATAAAGAAATTAGTTTTTGGAAATTAAATATATGTCAAATTGTCGCAACCCCCGCCCCCTTATCTGTCCAGGGAACGGGCGGCCGCGAGACCAGTATTGGTGGTATCATCTGTTTATCATTTTGGCAGCGGAAATTTCATCAGGACCGTAGTTAGGAAATGTTTATCAGAGTAAAACCACCATATTTTATATTAATAACCACATGGGTAAAACCCAAGTTTCTTATTACAATATTTTTATAGGGGTAAACCCTATTTTATTGAATTTAAAACATCGTCTTTTAGCTAACTTTTATAGCCACATTTTTCCAAGCCGTTAGTGCTCTCTAGCTGGCTTTCTTCTAATTGGCTTTTACATTTTGTTATCTAAAACGCGTTTTAAAAACATTTGTCAGTGGGAAATACTGGTGAGTGAATTCCAGTTTAATCAAGAAGAGTTTTATCAATTAACAGTATTGAGAGCTATCACATTGTTTATTTCTACACAATTACTCATTCAGTATTGTCAATCCTGACTGGTGGGTCATATTACACATTGGCTAACTCATTGTCCAATGGTAACGTGTTCCATATTTTGTATACAAAACCCCAACATACCGGCAGTAATTGAAGAACTACAAAGACTCAATCACTGCTTAATCACATTGTAAAATATTTAAGGTTTTGTAAAAACAGTTACAAAAAGTTTTACAAAAAGAGGATAAACTCACATTGCTATCTTAGACTTCTTTTAAGGTTTCCTGGTGTTAATCTATTAATTACACAGATGTACATATGTTAGTATAATACCCCAATATTTACATTAGCAATACCCTCCCCGAGACGACATTCCAACGACTACGTCGGGCAGAACCTCGACAGGCGTTACGGAACCCTGGATCAATCGGGCAGCGTATCTAATACGTAACCGGGGTTATAATACTTACATCGGACCAGAACTTCGTTAATTAGGGGGATATTATACCCGAGAATTACTTCTACTACTTAGAAATTCGAGAGAGAAAGAAATTATGAGCGTCGGAAACTGAAAGCCCGAGCTCCCACTTTATATGGCCTGATTTTTGTTCTCTCGCGGCCCGAGTAAGGTTAGACCTCGGGCTACGCGGCCCGCGTAGTAGGGGTGCGTATGCCCTAGCTTGTCCGGGTCATAAATGTAGGTTCGACACGTGTTGCCACGTGGCAGCGCCAGGCTGTGTCTCGATGGTTGGCTGTCGCGCCCCGTGTAAAGTGTAGCCAAGGGCTACGCGGCCCGCGAGCGCCTATAAAATTTTGTTTTTAATTATTTCTTATGAAAATAAAGGTATTCGGAGTCCGTTTTCGCATACGGGGTGTATTTTAAGATATATAGGGGTATTTTAAAATATATTAGGGTGTCAGAAAAATTCAGGAGGGTTGTTATATCCTTCCCACCTTGTTTTAGAGCTCGTCCTCGAGATCTACTAAAATAAGTGTGGATATCTCCTTTGCATTTATGATTCAAGCTCCCATGTGTATTCTAGTCCTCTTTTGGAGTCTCACTTCACTTTGACCAGAACTAATCTCTTGTGCTTGTGGTTCTTGACTTTCCTGTCTTCAATCTGTAGAGGCCTCTCTACAAATTTTAACTGCTCATTTACCTCTATATCCTTAAGAGGTACTACGAGTGATTCATCAGCTAAACACTTCTTGAGATTAGATACATGAAATACATCATGTGTTCCTGCCATTTCCTCTAGCAGTTGTAGCTGATAGGCTACAGGTCCTATTCTTCTAATAGTCTCAAAAGGTCCAACATACCCTGCTTAGCTTTCCCCTTTTGATGAATCTTACTACTTCTTTCCATGGAGAGACTTTTAATAACACTTTATCTCCTACTTGAAATTCCAACGGCTTTCGTCTGTTATCAGCATAACTCTTTTGTCGATCACGTGCTGCTTTCAGTGGTTCCTTGACTTGAATGATTTTGTCTGTTGTTTCTTGTACTATCTCAGGTCCAGATAGTTGATTTTCTCCAACTTCTGCCCAACAGACTGGAGTTCGGCACTTTCAACCATAAAGTGCTTCAAATGGTGCAGCATTGATACTTGTATGATAAATGTTATTATAAGAAAATTCTATCAATGGTAAGTGATTGTCCTAATTACATCCGAAATCAATTACACAAGCTCTAAGCATGTCTTCTAGTGTCTGAATGGTTCTTTCGCTTTGTCCATCCATTTGAGGATGATAAGCGGTGCTTAGATTTATCTTGGTTCCCATCGCTTTTTGGAAACTTGTCCAAAAATGAGAGGTAAAACGACTATCTCTGTCAGAAATAATTGATAGATGAATTCCATGTAATGAAACTACTTCATTTACATATAATTTAGCTAATTGTCCCATACTGAAAGTTTCCTTCATCGGTAGGAAATGAGCTGACTTAGTTAGCCTGTCTACAATCACCCAGATTGTAGCATTACCTTTCCTAGTTTTGGGTAATTTAGTAACAAAATCCATTGTTATTAATTCCCATTTCCAAACTGGCATTTCTAACTGTTGCAATAAACCTGAAGGTTTCTGATGTTCAGCTTTGACTTGTGAACAGGTTAAACACTTTGCAACATATGCTGCTATATCCTTTTTCATTCCTATCCACCAAAAATTCTTTCTTAATTCCTGATACATTTTATCATTTCCAGGATGCATCGTATACTTAGACTTATGGGCTTCTTCTAATATACGGTAACGTAGGTTTCCTAATTTAGGTATCCGCATTCTTTTCTTATGGAATCTCTGAATTCCATCTGTTCCTTGTTCTAATTCTTTAATCATTCCTTTTAATTTCTCAGTATCATCCTTGATTACTGATTCTTGTGCCTTTTTAATTTGTTCATTTAAATCTACTTATAGATTTAATTTAAGAGAACGTACTCTTTTTGACTGTTCATGATACTTTCGGCTTAAAGCATCAGCAACTATATTTGCTTTTCCTGCATGATATTGGATATCACAATCATAATCACTAAGCATCTCCATCCAGCGTCTTTGTCTCATATTCAATTCCTTTTGCCCGAAGACATACCTTAAACTCTTATGGTCTGTGAAAGTGGTAAACTTACTACCATAAAGGTAATGTCTCCAAATCTTAAGGTCGAAAATTATGGCTCCAAATTCTAAATCATGAGTTGAATAATTCTCTTCATGATTCTTAAGATGTCTAGAAGCGTAAGCTATAACCTTTTGACGTTGCATTAACACACATCCATAACCTAATTTAGAAGCGTCACAATAAATTACAAAATCTTCAGTTCCTTCTGGTAACGCTAGTGTTAGTGCATACATCTGTCGTCTTCATCTTATATCGAGTCTCGGACTGAAAGTTTGAAGATGTCAAGTTTGAAGAGGTCTAGTTTGAAGAGGTCTAGTTTGAAAGTGTCCTGCTAGTTTGAGAGGGTCACGGTTTGAGGGTGGCATGTCACCTTCAAACAGGAGGGTCTTGTTCTATAAATAGGCTTCAAACTTTCACCATTTGTAACTTTCCGGCTTGTGCAACGAAGTGCTGCCGAAGTGTTGTCAGGTTCTAAATGTCTTCTAAATCAATGATACAACAGTTTATTGTGTAAATCTAGCTGAATTGAACTCTACACGTCTGTTTCCGCCTTTCGTTTAGAGATAAACTCTTCTGATCGACTCATTCGGGTCAGAAAACGATCCTACAAGTGGTATCAGAGCTCAGGAGGAAGAGTTCATACCAATTCAGCCACAAATTCTGATTTTCTACACCTTCTTTCAAAATTTAAGAATTTTTCACGGTTAAAATTGGATCAATTTTTCACAGAATGTGTAAACGTGCATTTTAACAAACCCTTGAAAGTTTCAGTTCAAAACTTGAAGTAAAAATGGTAAAAATGACTTAAAAACTGCATCCAGTTTGAACGAAGCTTGTTCCTTCCTGTTTGAGTAATGCATCCCGTTTGAACTGTTGTTTGAAACTGTCCATCCCGTTTGAAATCAGCCATCCAGTTTGAGGTTGTTGTTTGAAACTGGCCCATACCGTTTGAAATTGACCCTGACAGTTTGAAAACTACACCATACCGTTTGAAAAGGGGGTCCTGTTTGAAACTCTAGTTTGAAGGATACACCTCCAGTTTGAAGGTGTCACCAGTTTGAAACTGCCACCTGACCGTTTGAAACCTAACTTGACAGTTTGAAACATGATTCCCGTTTGAAGAGTGTATCAGTCACGTGAACTGTTTTGCAGAATTTCGAGATATAATGACAGCCATTATAGTTGTCGTCTAGTTGAGGAGTTCAACGTCTTCACGTGAATTATCATTAGCGGCCCAATTGATGAATTAAAAAAAAAATCCAGTCAATTAATTTGAGGGGTCCAATGAGAAATGTTTTAGTATGCAGTGGATTTAAATGAAGTTGTTGTCAGTGACATGTGATAGAATTAAAGACTCTTGTGACATTGTTTAAAAGATGGTGATTTTAAGTGGTCCAATCATGTGCAAGTTTTGACTGTTCACTAAAGATTTAATAGATTTGTGTTTAGTAAGCCCACTGTTGTCATCGGCCCAAGTTTAAACATCAACTAAGCAGCTCTTTGAAAGCCCAAGTCACACTCTCGACCCATTTAACTGTCAAGATGGTCAGCCCATGTTGATTCTTTACATGTGAAAGTGTTCGAGCAAAATCAAATTGAGTATAGTTGTTATCTTGTCGGAAAAAGATTTATTTGGATTATATTACGATCACACGAAGTTAATCAAAATTGTTCAGTTTGCATTAAGTCTACAGGTCACACGTTTAGGAGTTCAAAGTGTTTAAAGGTCCATCAGGTCGATTGAAAGTTCGTCAGTTTGCACGTAAAAGGGTCTGGTCGTTTGAATTTGATCCAGGTCATAGCAGTCCGCACAGTGTGTCAACTTTCAGTCCAAACAGAATATTCATCAGTTCGAGTATCAGTCTTATATTGTTAATCGATAAATTTTTAAACTGATTGTTGTTTGTTTGTTTGTCAGGTATTTTACAAAGAGATAAAGCTCATTTGAAAATTAAAAAAATGGACGAAGATTTTTACAACGCATTCGCTACACCGGTTACTCCGATCAGTGTTGCACAAAACACAATGCTCGAAAACGAAACAGGAACAATGCAAAAACCGCCCAAACTCATGAACATAGAAGAATTTAAAGGTTGGGAAGGTCGTTTTGAGAATTGGGTACAAGCTAACTACTTGGATGCATGGGAATGTGTCGAGACAAAATACATTCGACCGATGAATGATGATGAAGAGCCTGTTCCGATAAAAGATCTAAGTACTGATGCTAGAAAGAAGTACAAAGATGAGAAAATGATGCTAAGTCTTCTTCAACAAGCAGTAAAAGAGGATATTATGGTGCTTTTACAACACAATGGAACTTCATATTCGATTTGGAAAGCTTTAAGGTCAAAGTTTCGTAGTAGTGAAGAAATGGTCAAAAGCAAGAAATCGCTTCTAAAGAAAGAATTTGATCTGTTTCGCGGATTAAAGAATGAAAGTACAAGAGAGATTATCGAAAGATACTGCAATTTGCTTGCTAACATGAAGAGATTGAGTATTGAGAAAGACAATGAAGAATTGATCGGAAAACTTGCTGATGCTTTGCCATACGAGACTTGGGGCACATATCTCATGATGCTTAGAAACAAGAAAGGTTTTAGCAATTTGACACTCAGCAAGTTCATTGAGAAGTTGGAAGCTCAAGAGATGGAGCAACGAAAGATTATTTGAATGAAAGATTTCGATGGTGAACAGGATATTGGGTTGTATTATAAAGCAGGAGTGAATGAAAAGTCTTCAAATCTATCTCCGAAAATAGAAACTGCTTACAATGCCAAGAATTCTTCTGGAAGTTCATCATCAGGATCAAACAGCAAAACAAGTTTTTCATCATTTCCATCTTTTGATCCGAATGTTTCAACAACAAGAAATGGCAAAAAGCTTCAATGCAACATTGTGTTGAACATTGAAAATGATCAGGAATATT
This sequence comes from Helianthus tuberosus, assembly GCA_030545235.1. Taxonomy (NCBI): domain Eukaryota; kingdom Viridiplantae; phylum Streptophyta; class Magnoliopsida; order Asterales; family Asteraceae; genus Helianthus; species Helianthus tuberosus. The sequence continues at coordinate 120,020,127 of CM060390.1, read as the reverse complement.
CTGAAGAGTTAGCAAAAAGTCATATGTCTTTATTGGGAACTATTCTTGAATCTTATGGTAGTTTTGTTGCAGGTCAAATTGGGAATCCAATGCTAACAAAGGAAGATTACGACCAGATCGATGCTGAAGAGATGGAGCTGATGGACATAAAATGGTGTTTGGCAAGCGTGTTAAGGAGAGCTGAGAAATTCAAGCAGATCACGGGGAGAGATGATCTTCGTGAGGCTGGTACTTCTACTTTAGGTTTTGACAAATCTAAAGTCACTTGTTTTCGTTGCAGGGAGAAAGGACACTTCAAGAGGGAGTGCAAAAACCGCGAAGCAAGTGGAGCTCAAAATCCGTTCAACAACAACAATGATTACTACCGAAAAGCTATTTACCATCAAGTTGCTCAGCAACCAACTCAACAACATCAACATCAAGCACAAACTGCACATGGAATGCACATTATTGAAGACTCTGGAAAGAGAGCTTGTGCGGTTAATCAAGATTCTGGAAAGAGAGCTGATGGTAGTGCATTGATAATAAATCAAGACGATGAAAAGTTACCTGAAGGATTTAGTTGGGCAAATTTTACATGGGATGATTATGTTCCTGATCAAGATACAGCTCATAAAGTTTTTGTAGCCCGAGTTGAAGAAGATAGTGATGATGATCGTGAGTATTGGGCGAGAAAATTCAAAGCTGATATGAAACTGATTGCTGAAAGTGACAGTGAAGATGAAAAGGTTAAAAAGAAGAAGAAAAAGGTCAAGACTCCAGTGAGCAGCGATGATGAAGAAATTCCAGTAATCAAAAGGAAAGTAAAGGTTGAAGTTGCAAAGTTCAAAGTTGATGAAGAAGTTGATGCAAAGAAGATTCCAGTGAAGTGTGAAAACTGTGAAGTTGTGAAGAAGCAGAACAGTACACTGATCTATAATTTGAATAGTTTAAAGGAATCTTACGATGTACTGAACAAAGCGATGAATCATTACAACCAAACAAGTGAAGAACAAGCAACAGCAATGAAAACACTTCAGGGTGCTTTTATGACGAAGCAAAAAGTGGTGAACAACTACATTGAGAAGTGTGCTGTGCTAGAACAAAAGCTGGAATTGCAAAGAATTGAAACTGAAAGAGTTAATCGTTTGTTGAAAAGTTACTCATGTACTTCTTATGTCATTGACAGGATTTATCCGACTGTTGAAGGCATGAAGGCATTTGAAGAGGATGAAGTAACTGAAGAAAAGAATAATGATGGAAAAGTGGCTGAAGAAAAGACTCCAGAAAAGAAGAACAAGAAGAAGAATGACTCAAAGAAAAAGACTGAAAAGAAGGATTCTGGTAAGAAACAAGATGTTGGTTATAACAAATGTCCACCCCCGTTAGAAAATGGATATTTGCCCAGGAATCCAAATCAGGAAAGAGTCGAAAAAGCAACAAATTTACAATGGGAGTCAGAGTCGTCAGTCAATTTGCCAGAAAATATTGATGTCGTGTTTACATCATCTGACACTGATCATGAGTCCGAGTTAATAAAGAAAGTGGTCGATCAGGTGTTGGATAAAGATGAAACTGAGGAGTCAAAATTGGAATCAAACTCAGAGTCAAAGTCAGAGTCAGAGTCAAAGTCTGGTTCTGAAAGTTCGAGTTCGACAGTCAACAGTCCAAATTCTTCGGTTAAAAGAGTTTATAACAAAGAATTCATGTTATCAAAATCTAATTTGAATGACGAAACATTTAAAGTTGCATATACTTTGAATGATTCTGACAAATTATATTCTGATGAGGAATTTCCAATAAGAGGTGTCAAAACTGAATTGATCAAAAAGGTTTTCAAACTTACAGAAATTAATATTTCTGAAATAAAAGATTTAAATCTTAATGGTAAACCTAAACCTTACACCTCAAGAGTACAACAAAGATTAAACAAGAAAAAAGGTTACAGTTCTGGTTCTGGTTTTCACAAGAAACCAAATCCTAACCGTAATTTCAAAAAGAAAGGTCTTGGTTTTACTCCAACAGAAAAACAGAAAAATGAAAAATATGTTCGTGATTTTAAAGCAAAAATGACATTTGTTTCAGGAACTAGCTCAGAAGAGGAAGAAAAGAAAGAATTCTGGAGGCAGTCAAACAGTGAGTTCCTTGCAAAGAAGCAAGATGACATGAAGAAGAGGGCTGAGCAGAAGAAAGATACGAGAACTTGTTTCCAATGCAACAAAGTTGGACATATTGCCAGGGAGTGTTCAAAGGCAATACAATCAAAACAGGGAGTTTCTCGTAAACTGAAAGAGAAAGTTGTATTTGAACCACCAATCGATAGAACCAAACTTTTTAAAAATTCTACTTTTGAGATTGGTGAAAGTTCAAACAGGTTTTATAAGAAAAGGGGAAATCTTGACAACCAGAAATGGGTTGTTAAGAAGTCTGATGATAGTACTAGCGATGATTCTGATAGATCGAAATCAGAGGAGCTATCTTCTGGCGATGAATCTGATTCCACAAAATCAGAGGAGCCACAAGCTGAGTTAAAGTTGAAAACTTCAGTTCCTCCAATGGATGATGTTCATTTTCCACCATTGAAGGCTGAAAATTTTAAAAAGAAAATTGGTAAGGTTGAAATTTCAAACCAATTTTATGATGACAAGAAGGAATTTGATGTCGAAAAGGCCTTTAACCCCACTGTGAAACACATTTTTGGTAAAATGATTGATCGAAAAGTCAAAGGGGTTAAAGAGTTCTATGAGAAGAAGATGAAGAAAGATAAAGTTGAACCATCCCTGGTTTGTGACTGGGATGGTTCATACTATGAACAGTAAGTCTGTGGACTTGCCGGAGATCCCAAGTTGGTAATCGTGGATCATGAATCGGCATCATTCTTTGTATTTGATTGTGTTTTTGGTACAAGTGGTAAATCAAGGACATTAATTTGTACTTGATTTTCTACAAGTGGCTGGTAAACAATATGATGAGTTTATCCCTAATTTTACAAGTGGTAAAATCAACAAAACTTATTTTCCGGAAAAACCTTTGGATTAAAACAAACTTAAGTGTTTTGAAATCATAATGGGAAAATAGTTTGTTGTGAGGGGGAGTTCTGATTGTTTATGCCAAGTGGATGGCGAATTGAGGCAATTCGATATCAGTTGTCATGTTCTTGTATAGTTTGTTTTCAAATTTCCTAAAATGTGTTTGCATTTTAGGGGGAGTAAGAAATTTTAGAAAATCCAAAAACATTTGAAAATTTGAAAAAGCCAAAAACATGATAAAATGAAAAATGAGTTTTTGTTGCATAAAAGAGGAAATGATAGTACATCAGTGGACTGTCACAACATGCTAAAGAAATGGAAAGTTAAAAAGTGATAAACGGTCTCACTGATGATGTGCCAGTAGATTTTTACACATTTAGTAGATTGTGATGAGATATAAACCTAAATTTCAAACTTGCTTATATCGTGGGGAAACATCTCTCGGATATATGGGTAACCCCCGAAATCTCGTTTGAAAGGTTCCTTTTTCTGATATACTAGGTCTTTATACTCAGTGATATCTGGGGTATTATTCCGGGACTTCTGCTGTATGGAAATACTGACCTAGTCCTCGAATAATACTTTCCACAATGCTTGAAACATAGCATCACCCTCAGCATATATGATAAGACAATAAAATTGCTTAGCAATGCTGTTGTAAAAAAGATCCTCTAAAGGGGACACACCCAAAAGTCGATTCGTGATCTCTCTGCTGAACGGTAGTTCTGACCTGAGCTCTCACGATTTCGATCATAATTTATTAACCCCTTACAGATATCATTTGTGTCATAATTACCTGTAAGACTGAATATTGGGATCTGGATACGGGAGTATATTCTGAGGTGGGACACGCAATTGAGTTTAAGTACTTAAGATATTAATTTCATATCTCGAAGCAGTTGAACTTTGTGTGAGAATTTAAGTGGATCAGTATACTGACAATCTAAGTGAATCGTTTAGAACTTAAAATGATTAAAGCTTAACGGTGTTGGTGATTTGTCTCAAAAACTGATATGATCCTCTTACACAAACTCACAAAAATATTGTATGTAAATATTTCTTCTCTGCATTTCATTACATTCCTAAATCCAAAAAGATTTTAGTGTGTTTTAGCATAATTTTTGAAAAATTCAAAAAGATTTTTGACAACTGGTGTTGGAGAGCTAATTTTCAAAATTCCGAGTGCTAAACATGACGAACAGGTTTGGGAAAGTATTTGTTTAAAGATGTTTGAAATGAAAATGATATTTCTGCAAGTGGTTCATCAGAGACTATAAATGTTGAATCATTTTAAAAATTTGCTCTACTAGTGATCATCAGAAAATTTATTTTTGGGTAGAGCATGTGCAGGTTATTTGAATGATAGAGAGTCAGGTTCCAATATCTGAAGACTTTGTGATTTCAACATGCCAGACTGCGATCCCAGCATATCGAAAGGGGGAGTCTGAAGACACCAAAAGGAAGGAATGTATTGGTGCTGAGGAAAAAGAGAAGAGAGGAGATTTGAAGATACTTACAACGTCAAATACTTCAAAGAGTTCAAGAGGACTGATAAAGACTGAAGATCCGTAGACTCGACACTTAAGACTCGTCAACATCTGAGGGGGAGTCTGTTAGTGCATACATCTGTCGTCTTCATCTTATATCGAGTCTCGGACTGAAAGTTTGAAGATGTCAAGTTTGAAGAGGTCTAGTTTGAAAGTGTCCTGCTATTTTGAGAGGGTCACGGTTTGAAGAGGTCACGGTTTGAGGGTGGCATGTCACCTTCAAACAGGAGGGTCTTGTTCTATAAATAGGCTTCAAACTTTCACCATTTGTAACTTTCCGGCTTGTGCAACGAAGTGCTGCCGAAGTGTTGTCAGGTTGTAAATGTCTTCTAAATCAATGATACAACAGTTTATTGTGTAAATCTAGCTGAATTGAACTCTACACGTCTGTTTCCGCCTTTCGTTTAGAGATAAACTCTTCTGATCGACTCATTCGGGTCAGAAAACGATCCTACAGCTAGTATGGGTGCATTGGTTAATCTTTGCTTAAGGATTTTAAAGGCTTCTTCTTGTTTTGGTCCCCAATCAAACTTAACGGATTTACAGGTTAACTTAGTTAAGGGAATGACTATTCTAGAAAAATCTTGAATAAATCTTCAATAATAACCGGCCAATCCTAAGAAACTTCTAACCTCGGTTGGTGACTCAGGGGTTTTCTATTTGGTAATTTCCTCGATTTTGGTGGGATCTACATGAATTCCTTCATGATCAACTAGATGTCCAAGAAATTGTACCTGTTCTAACCAAAACTCACACTTCGAAAATTTAGCATAAAGCTTTTCTTTCCTTAATAAACTTAGAAGTGCGTGCAAATGCTTTGCATGTTCCTCTTTGCTCTTAGAATAAATAAGAATATCATTTATAAAGACAATTATGAATTTATCCAAATATGGCTTACATATTCGGTTCATCATGTCCATGAATGCAGCTGGGGCATTGGTTAAACCAAATGGCATGACAGTAAATTCATAATGGCCATACCTTGTTCTGAAGGCGGTCTTAGGAATGTCCTCTTCATGTACCTTTAATTGATGATATCCTGACCTTAAATCGATTTTTGAGAAAAATCGTGCTCCTTGCAATTGATCAAACAGATCATCTATTCTTGGTAATGGATACCGATTCTTAATCGTGACTTTATTCAATTCACGGTAGTCAATGCACATACGCATTGATCCGTCCTTCTTTTTTAACGAATAAAATCGGTGCTCCCCATGGGGATGAACTTGGTTGTATGAATCCTTTCTCTAATAATTCGTCTAACTATTTCTTTAATTCCTGCGGGTGCCAAACGGTAAGGTGCTTTGGCAATTGGTGCTGTCCCTGGTATCAAATGTATTCGGAATTCAACTTCTCTAACTGGAGGTTGCCCTGGTAGCTCTTCTGGAAATACATCTGAAAACTGGGATACTACTGGAATATCCTTTAGTTCTTTTCCTTTAGTGTTAGTGATTATGGAAATCAAATACACTAATGATCCTTTTCTTATGTAACTTGCTGTTTTCATCACAGAGATGAATTTAGTGGATCTAGAGGTTTTATTTCCTTTAATTGTGATCTTTTCACCCCTTGGTGAATTTACTTGCATTGACTTTTGATCACACAAAATACTGGCTTTATTGGCTATTAACAAATCCATTCCTAATACAATATCAAATCCTGCCAGATTCATTGGGGAGAGATTTGCAATAAATTTCTGATTTAAAATTTCTATTCTTGCTCCCTGCAAGATTTCAGAAATCTCAATGGTTTCTCCATTTGTTGTCTCTACTAGACATTCTTGTGGAAGTTTAGTTAATGGTTGATTGAGTAATTTGCAAAATGAAGTATTAATAAAACTTTGGTTTGCACCAGAGTCAAATAATACTTTAGTAAAAACATCATTAACTAAAAACGTACCGGCGATCACATCCGAGATCATCTTTGCTTCTTCTGCAGTCAGGACAAATGCTCTAGCATTTTTAGTATTCTTGGTGTTTGTAGCTGGAGCTAGCTTTGGACAGTTAGGCTTAAAGTGGCCTTGTTCTCCACAGTTGTAGCATATCCTATTGTTAGGCTTTTTCCTGCAATCTTCCTCCTTATGTCCAGATATTTTGCAAAAGTTACAATATATGGAGCATTTTCCTGAATGCTTCCTTTTGCAATACTTACAGTAGGGTGCAGAGGTAGAACCTACATTTTTCCCACGGTTAGAATTTCCAGAACGGAATTCTTGTGTAAGCTTCACTATTAAGTTCCTCCTTTGATCATCTTCTCGGGTACAGACTAATTCATCTATCAATGTATTTGCTAATTCTACAGCTTCTTCTATGGTTTGGGGTCTAGCTGCCTTGACTACATGTCTTATCTCTCCAATTAATCCCCAGATGTAACGGGAGATTAATACTGGTTCAGGTGAAGCAAGGGTTGGTACTATTCGGGCATATCCAAAGAATAACTTAGTGTACCCCTTACTATCCACACCAGTCATTCTAAGGTTTAGGAACTTATTTGCTATCTGTTCTTTTTCATTAGGAGGGCAGAATTTCCTTTCTACTATGTTTTAAACTCCTCCCATTCCATATTGTAAACTCTATCACTTCCTCTAGACTGAAGGATAGTGTTCCACCATTCTAAGGCTGAATTCTTAAACAGATTAGAAGCAAACATTATCTTGCCCTCTTCCACACATTTACTTATTCTTAAGACTGCCTTAGTCTTTTCTATCCAACGTAGAGATGCAACGCCCCTTCATTGCCCGAGAATTCCTTTGGTTTACAAGACCAGAATTCTTTGTAAAAACATCCGTAAGACACGGTTCTTCTTCTTTTGGGAATGGGCACTTGAAGTACGGGTCCATTGTTCACGCTGTGTTCAGGTTTAGAGGGTCGCTTGCTATCATGTTTACTTTTATTTTCTGTTTCCCTAACCGTTTGAATAATATATGACATCGCATCTATTATTCCTTGTGCCACTACGTGTTGGATGGCACTGTTGTCCACTTGGTTTCCATTATTGTTGTTGTTTGGGTTTCCGTTATCCGGGTTATTGTTACTCTGGTTATCGTTATTCTGGTTTTCCGGGTTATTATCTGGATTCTCTTGATTCACCTGGTCGCCCATCTGAATTTTAAACATTTACCACATATTAATATCACAAGATAATATCTTAATACGATCAATCACATGACACGCATCTTGATAAAAAACGTCGAGCATTGCGACTTTACTCTTTCTTATCTATTATACATCTACTACAAACTAATACTGAAATTTGGAAATTACAATACTACTATGCATCGCTAACCACAAAGTGGTCTATACTACAACATATATTATTATTATTATTATATATATATTTTTTAAACATATTATATATATTATTATATAATTATTACCAACCCCACCATCACCTTCACTGGTCTGGATTCATCCAGTAATCCATATTACGCTCGTCATATTTCCAGACGAGTCGCTCTCCTACCTGCCTCATCCTCTCACTACTCTCTAAGATCTCTTCTCTGAAAGTTCGGAGCTCATGCACATTTTCTGCACTCATTGGGGGTGCAGGTGCTGGTACTGGGTCTGGGTACTGGGGCATGGGATCCTCCTGAGGGTACGGATTCTCTAAGATCTCCCTAATGTATTCATCGTTATCGTAGTAGGGATCTAGAGGGTACAGACCTGGATAGGCTGCTAAGTTCGGCATGGTTTCGTCGTTTAGGTGATAGCGTGGCACATAATCCCTATGATCATCGAACCATGGATCATAATCTGGGTCTAAGGGATTAGGGGCTGGTATCCTAGGCATCTCCTCAGGGTTGAAATCATGCATTTCTATCTCCATCGGTTGAGTGGGGAATAAAGGTAAGGGTTGTGGGGCTACTAGTTGTTCCAGATTTGGGTTGGCAGCAGTTGTTGCTAGGATATGAAAATTGGCTAAGCTCCTATTAAGCATATCATGTGTATGGGCATCTGACTCTAGCTTAGCGGCTGCTAGGACTCTTTGCTGTTGCAACTTTCGCATTCTTTTCCTACGCTCGAATGCTCCCTTACTGAACCATCCTCTCTTTTTCTGAGGGAATGGCTCTTCAGACTGACCCTTAAAGACAAACATCCCTTCTTCCTGATCATCTGAAGACCCAGAAAGGGCAGGCTGGGAAGAAGTACCTTCACTCCTAGGTGAATCGGACAACTGACGATACACGTCTAAGGGTCCTTGATCACTCATACTGTAAACTAACAAATAGTCAAATAACACATAACAATAAAATGCAGATATGCACGTATTTCCGTAATTTATTTCCTAACACTTTAAATAATATCTTGATGTCAGCAGAACACTTCTGTGGCTGAATCAGTGGCTTAGCTCTGATACCACCTTCTGTCGCAACCCCCGCCCCCTTATCTGTCCCGGGAACGGGCGGCCGCGAGACCAGTATTGGTGGTATCATCTGTTTATCATTTTGGCAGTGGAAATTTCATCAGGACCGTAGTTAGGAAATGTTTATCAGAGTAAAACCACCATATTTTATATTAATAACCACATGGGTAAAACCCAAGTTTCTTATTACAACATTTTTATAGGGGTAACCCCTATTTTATTGAATTTAAAACATCGTCTTTTAGGTAACTTTTATAGCCACGTTTTTCCAAGCCGTTAGTGCTCTCCAGCTGACTTTCTTCTAATTGGCTTTTACATTTTGTTACCTGAAACGCGTTTTAAAAACATTTATCAGTGGGAAATACAGGTGAGTGAATCCCAGTTTAATCAAGAAGAGTTTTATCAATTAACAGTATTGAGAGCTATCACATTGTTTATTTCTACACGATTACTCATTCGGTATTGCCAATCCTGACTGGTGGGTCATATTACACATTGGCTAACTCATTGTCGAATGGTAACGTGTTCCAAATTTTGTATACAAAACCCCAACATACCGGCAGTAATTGAAGAACTACAAAGACTCAATCACTGCTTAATCACATTGTAAAATATTTAAGGTTTTGTAAAAACAGTTACAAAAAGGTTTATAAAAAGAGGATAAACTCACATTGCTGTCTTAGACTTCTTTTAGGGTTTCCTGGTGTTAATCTATTAATTACACAAATGTACATATGTTAGTATAATACCCCATTATTTACATTAGCAATACCCTCCCCGAGACGGCATTCCAACGACTATGTCGGGCAGAACCTCGACAGCCGTTACGGAACCCTGGATCAATCGGGCAGCGTATCTAATACGTAACCAGGGTTATAATACTTACATCAAAGCAGAACTTCATTAATTAGGGGGATATTATACCCGATAATTACTTCTACTACTTAGAAATTCGAGAGAGAAAGAAATTGTGAGCGTCGGAAACTGAAAGCCCGAGCTCCCACTTTATAGGGCCTGATTTTTGTTCTCTTGCGGCCCGCGTAAGGTTAGACCTCGGGCTACGCGGCCCGCGTAGTAGGGGTGCGTAGGCCCTAGCTTAGCCGGGTCATGAATGTAAGTTCGACACGTGTTGCCACGTGGCAACACCAGGCTGTGTCTCGATGGTTGGCTGTCGCGCCCCGCGTAAAGTGGAGCCAAGGGCTACGCGGCCCGCGAGCGCGTATAAAATTTTGTTTTTAATTATTTTTAATGAAAATAAAGGTATTTGGGGTTCGTTTTCGCATACGGGGTGTATTTTAAGACATATAGGGGTATTTTAAAATATATTAGGGTGTCAGAAAAATTCAGGAGGGTTGTTATACAAATAACATAAATTTACTAATATCTATAAAAAATACGTGAGAGTGATATTCATTTTTTAATATGATAGGCATAGAAATTATGTTTTGTTATTTTTTAAGTTAAACTCGGCCCGAGTTGACCTACTAGATACGATTTTGGCCGAGGTTGACCGCGTTTGATCGATTCCGAGTAATTAGGCGGAGTCAGAGAAAGTCGTCTCGGCAACCTACCTAGTAGCGACTACTCGGGGAGTACTCGGCCTTGGAAACCTTGTTTTACAACCATGGGTATGAGTAGCTAGTATATCGGAGAAGATTAAAGAAGGGAAATTGAGATGGTTTGGGCATGTGAAGAGTGGGCAGACTACAACGCCAGTTAAAGCAGTGGAAAACTTCATTGTGGAGGGGAGATGTCACACCCCAACCGATGGCGGAATCATCGGGGCGTGGCACTGAGCGAAACAGATTGTCCAGAAGTTTCCATAACAATTATCAATACTATTCAATTTAAAATAATACGTCCCATACCGTGTCTCAAACAACAAAATAATTATTACAGACAAAAATCCAGGCAATTATTCTGTTTCGACAACTCAGATTTAAATAGACAGCAATTGTTTATCTGCTTCTAGAGACCCTTAGTTTGGTCACTACAGACAACTATTTGTTGGGCTCTAGAGCTTTATTCTAGCTTCAAATTCCTACCAAGTGTGCATCCTAAGCACCTGTCACATACGTTAAAATAAAGTCAATACATATAATGTAAAGGTGAGCATACAAGTTTGATAGTAGCATATAGAGTTCGAATTCGTTTACGCATAACCAGCACGTACACATAGAGAAATGAAGCACGTTAGTTATCGACATAGATCCATCGATACCAATGACTGTGGGTTGACTGCCCGAGGCAGTTCGCAATACATGATTACCGCCGTAATCCATGCAAGTAAATGATCCTTAACAACCCCCGTGTGAACGGGTGCTGAGTCCAAACTATAGTACTATCGTTGCTAAGGCAGATAGACAACATTCCATGTGTAAACATAACAAACAAGCATTCATAAGCCACGTATAACATGCATTAACGGTTAGCGTTCAAATAGTATTGAGTAGTGTGATTATTGTAGTTTGAATATTCGTAACGTATGTAACACCCAAAAGTGCTGAAAGCAAAAAGGGATCGGGTATACTCACAGCGATTGATGGATTGAAGGGAGTGCTTAGCGAGTAAGATTAGCCTGAATAGATTAAGTTGTATAATGATAAGTGATGCGTAAAACGACACAAGGTACGAGTGAGTCGGATGGTAGTTCGATCGGATGGTAGTCCGAGCGGACAGCAATCCGTGCGGATAACAATCCGTTCGAATGGTCATCCGGTCGGATAGGTTATCCGGTCGGATGACTATTCGAGTGGATTGTTTCTTCCTACAAGAAGGATGTGTTTGTGTATGATGGTTTGACTTTTGAAGTTTTCGTTGTAGCATTTTGAAAACATCGAAGTATCTCTATCTTCCAAGTCGGTTGATCGGATGACAAGTCGTGCGAATGACAATCCGTTCGGATGGTCATCCGGTCGGATAGTCATCCGGTCGGACGGCGGCTTTGTAATGAGGTTACTTACTAAAAGCAAGTTCATGACAAAAGTGTCGTTCGATCGGATGGCAATCCGATCGGATGGTGACCTTGTCATTGAACATGTTGAAAATTGTTCAAGTCTTTAAAGTCTTAGTATCTCATGATCCGAAGAGTAATACAGTCAGATGGTCATCCGATCGGACTGCAATTCGTCGATACTTAAACTTCAGTTAAGATTGTTTTGAAGGTGGGACCCAAGTGTGATCCGTTCGGATGACCTATCCGATCGGACAGTAATCCGTTCGGACAGTAATCCGTCCTGATTGTCCTGCTCGTCCTACACTTGGTCGTTTTTGGTTGTTTGTCGTTTTATCGAGACGTGGTGACGACGTGTTAACCAATGGAACTCCGTTTTGTCCCAAGTGACCAGACCGACCAGGAATCACCCTAGTTCGGCCGGTTACCGGCTCAGTACGGTTGTTCTTGTTTAATCTGAAATCGGTAGTCTCGTGTGTAGAATTCAGATCTGAGCCAGTACAACACTAAGAGTGAGTAGGAGACTAGATCAGAATCAGATTCTACCGGTTTTGAGTGTTTTGGGTGTAGAAGAGTTGAAAGAAAGTTAAAACCATCTTTCAATCCTTTTTCACCATTCTTGTGTCGAGATCCTTACAAGACCTTTGTATGTTTGCGTGAAAATCGGTTAGATCTCGGTTGTTCTTGGTGGATTGAAGTCAAAACATGAAGTTCTTGAAGAATACATGATGACGTCACCCTAGAACACCCGAAATCTAGTGATTTTACGGTTAAAAGTTAAGATTTAAAAGATAGAAAGGTGTAGGAGTGCGTGTAGATCATGAAAGTACAAGATTTAGGGCGAGATCTTACCTGGATTGAGAGAAATCGAAGAAAAGGGGAGGAGCACGACTGGTTCGGACAGAGAGTTTCCAGAAATGGTAAGAATGACAATGACAGGGGTATTTATAGGATTCCAAAAGAGGAAAGTGTTATCCGATCGGATGACACACCGCCCGGATTGACCATCCGGTCGGATGGCATCTGTTTGGTTGGTGAGGCTGTTATCCGATCGGATGGCTATCCGATCGGATGGCACCTGGGTTGAGTGTTTGACGCGACGATTTTTAGCGTTTCGATTTCGATTGCGAGCGGTTCGTTACGATAGGGTTTCCTAGTCAAATTACTTTCAGTCCCAACTACTTCATGTCTTAAATAATCTCTTCTCCACTAATTATCATCGTTCGATTGTGATTCGAGTTCGAGTTGATTGCGTTTCGAGTTTCGATTGAGTTCGATTGATTTCCACAACATACACATATAAACACGCACAAGTAACACATAAGGCACACACACACACGTATAATTAACCAGATTAAGTCGAGTTGCGGTTCGTATCATGATTCCATGTCGAGTAGCATAGCTTGATTATTGATTAGTTAACTTTATCGCATTGTTACTTCCTATTATTCACAGTCGTAAGTCGATTTGATAGCGGTTAACAAATATCGGTTTTTGCAAGGTACAACACTTACTCCACATAATACAATTAAAATAAAAAGATTACTATAAGTCAAATCCATTTAACCTGTCGTTGACGTTGACCTTGACTTTGACTTGTGAAAACACGGGGTGTTACAGCCTCCCCTTGTTTAGGGAATTTCATCCCGAAATTAAGCTGTAAGTCGTACCACACCGTGAATCACGTTTGAAAACTTTCTGTTCAGACCGGTTTTGACTCCGAAACGATTGCGAACTGAACGCGTGACGCGCGGAATCCGTACACGAATGTGATCAAACAAACAAGAACGTACTATAATCGGTGATTCTTTTAGATTGATATGGAATCGTACAAAGCACTAGAATCACAATGTCACTTTCTCTCTCTAGCTTCTCTATCTAAACAACTGCGGGTACTTCGTCTTCATGTCGCTTTCGAGTTCCCAAGTGAACTCTACGCCTCTTGACATATGATGTAACATGGGATGCGAAACATCCCACTTGAGTGACATATGACCAGGCTTTGGGTCTAGCCAAGGACCCTTATAAACGTGGCGCACCACGGAGGCATTCCGCGGAACTATCCTTAGTTTAATATAGATTAGTTTTTATGTTTTCTAGTTAATTTACAGGAATAAAACACACTTGAGATGGCAAAGGAAACAAGGGAAGCTTGAACCAGCACCCCATGCAGGAAAACAGGGCCATCCGACGATTTTCTTCGTTTACAGCAAGCTCAGCACGGGCCGTGTCCGCCCAACACGGCCCCGTGCTACACAGTCTGCAGAAAAGACCCAGTTCAGGTAACTGGACACGGGCCGTGTTCACCTAACACGCCCCCGTGTCCAGGCTTCTGTTTCTTTTGTTTAATTTTTGTTACTGGCACTTGAACACGGGGCCGTGCCCGGACAACACGGGGCCGTGTTCAGCGCCCAGTAACACAAAATTTTTGTTTAAATCACACCTTTTACACATTCAATCAACCTAAAAACTTATTTTTAGGACACATAGAGGACAATGTGTAATTTAAGTGTGGGGGGGGGGGGGATGCTAAAACCTTGAATCTTGCAAGTCCTAAATACAAGCCTTACACAAAACTCTATTGGAACCGCTAATCACCCCAAATTTTTTCAAAAAAAATTCATTTTTTTACTTGTCTAGGTTTAACTTGGGAATTTCAAAGTTCTAAAAATGTTATATTTTTACAAATTTACAACCGATAGCGTCGTGATAAAAAGAACCAACATAAGAAAATTATGAAAAGGCATAACAAGCTTAGTTAAAATTTAATTATATATACTTGATCACATAAGAACCCATTCCCACAAAAGTGAGTTTTGAGCCTTTATTGAGCAAACAAATATATATCTTTAAATTAAATGCTCATTTTTCGTTTCTTGTGTGAATAGCCGCTTGGTTCTTACGACTCTAGAACTTGCCATGACGATACATTCCCGGTCCTTACCAACTTAAACCCGAGTAAGTAAATGATGGAGGCATTAGGACTAACCCTTTTTATTTCTACAGCATTTTTTTTTCTACCACCTACCCAAAATCCCCCTAGTTAGCCCCTTTGAGCCTAAACCTTTTCATTTCATAACCCAAACCAAACACCCTTTCACCCACCAAAACCTTTTTCATTTTTAACCCTTTATTTTAGTAACTAGCTCTGTTTTTCGTATGACTTTTCAAAAAAAAATATATATATATATATATATTTAGTGTTGTTGATGAAGCAAAAGAAAAAAATAAACAAACAAGTTCATCAAAAACAACTTTGTTTGAATAATAGCTTCATCAAAATAAAAAGTTGAAAAATAGAAAGTCTTACGAAAACCGATGCTTTTTACGCTTTTTCGCCCTTTCTACTAACCACTAACCCAACCACCTACCTTTAACCCAAGCCTAACCCTTCACCCAAAAAAGTCCTCATGATATTTACAAAGGTATATAGTTAAAAAGGAGGATGATTGATTGCTTGGCAAGCCTATGGTAGGAGTAAGTTCCATGCCGCTCTCGAGTGATCCACTAAAATACATTTTCGGCCGAGTGTTGAGTGATCCCCCGTGACGTATGTGAACTTGTATATAAATAAAATTTTAAAGAGGCATGTTATGCCCTAATAAGTAATTTATCTTATGAAAAGTTTTAAATAAATCATGACGAATAGGATTGTAAATAAATAAAAATAAAACTAAATAAAGAATCTTGGAAATCCCGACACTCTACGACAAGCCTAAAAACTTTCTCTTCTACCCATTCCATTTCGGAGTGTAAAGCCACATTATAAAAAGTTTTGCTTGAGGACAAGCAAAGATTCAAGTGTGGGGGTATTTGATGTGTGGAAAATGCAACATATAAATTACATCAATTGTGGCATAAAACTAACCCTTTTTTAGTACTAATGTTGGAAAAAAAGTGTGCTTTTGTCTTCCTTTTGTATTTTCAGGATTAAATGAGCTCAAATTAACAAAAGAAGCAAAAAGACAGCAAAATCTAACATAAATACAAGAAAAGGAACAAACGTGACATGCCCGACCCCACGACAGCATCTTCCCAAGCAAAAAAAAAAGACAGAAGACTGAACACGCCCCGTGCTCAGCCAGCACGGGGGCGTGCCCAAGTGTCAGCAGAAAAGACAAAGTGGTAGAAGCTTCTATTGCCCACCACGGGGCCGTGCTCAGCGGGCACGGGGCCGTGGTCAACTATAAGATTCGCAGAATCTAGGCAAATCTTCATAGTACAGATATGCTTCTGCACACGGGGTCGTGCTCAGCGGACACGGGGGCGTGGTCAACTAATAAAGACAAGAGCAATTAATGAAGAAAGAGAAGGATGTGGACACGGGGCCGTGCCGAAGCTTCTGTTCAGCCTATAAATAGGAGTGCTTGGCTCAAGCTCAAACCATCCCTTGGCACACCACCTCTCTCACACTTCACACTTCACCCACCACCCACCACCACCATAACACCATCATCCACCACCATCATCCATTGTCCATCATAGAGTGTGTGAGTCGTCTCGGGATCCAAGATTGATCGTAAGAGTTCTTGACAATCAAGGCCATGTTTGTCTTTTACATCACTTGGTGAAGACAAAGTGTCTAGTGTAATACTTTTTATTTTTAATCTTTTCGCACTTTTTAATTGGTTATGTATTAATGACTTTAATAACTAGTTTCTTATGTTGAAGGTGATTCTTCCTTATCGTTTGTCCGTGGTGTCTTGGCATTATTTTACTGTCTATATAAAATAAAAGATTTTCACCATTCATATCTCCACGGTCTATATGGAGGTATGTTGGCTACCTGGTCGGGGGTTAAGGGAACGGTTTGGTAAGAGTCTTGCCGTTGTTCAGCGTTTAGAGATCCTGCAAGGGACCTGGGTCAAATTTAGTAGGACCTCCTTCAATACTTAACGGTATTGGATGGCGGGGGTCCAAACTCTTTGATCCCCTCATAAATTAACTACTATTAATACTATAACCCGGCTACTTAGGACTGTATCCTTGCTGACTCAGACTACTTAGTCGAGGGTAACGTCACCTTCAAAAGAGGGGCCTACCATAATTTGCATTAATAACTTAATTAATTATCTTTCAATAATCCGACCCTTTAGGATTGTATCCTTGCTGACTCAAACTACTGGGTTGAGGGTAACGTCACCTCCAAAAGAGGGGCATACTACAATAACTAAGATAATCTCTTAAATAAGTGCAAAAGTGCGGAAATAATCAAAGGTTACACTAAACACGAGTCGGAACCAAGTGATTCATCTTGTCTATCTGTTTTTCTTTTATTTTTATTTTTCAGCATTTTAGTTAATTTTTATTTTCTTAGTTTAAAACATTTTTCTGAATTTTTGATTTGATTAGACGTTGAGGATAAACCGGTACTAAAAGCTCTTGTGTCCTTGGACGACCTCGGTATCTTGCCAATACTATACTATGCTCACGATGGGTGCACTTGCCCATATGTGTGTTTAGTGTTAGTAAATATCGTGTTTTATAAATTTAAAACTTGACAAAAAAGTGTAAAAGGGCTTAAAATATACTTAAACTTATATATACACTTCACACGCATCAATGGTCGTCCGATCGGACTGCAATTCGTCGATACTCAAACTTCAGTTAAGATTGTTTTGAAGGTGGGACCCAAGTGTGATCCGTTCGGATGACAATCCGTTCGGATGACCTATCCGATCGGACAGTAATCCGTCCTGATTGTCCTGCTCGTCCTACACTTGGTCGTTTTTGGTTGTTTGTCGTTTTATCGAGACGTGGTGACGACGTGTTAACCAATGGAACTCCGTTTTGTCCCAAGTGACCAGACCGACCAGGAATCACCCTAGTTCGGCCGGTTACCGGCTCAGTACGGTTGTTCTTGTTTAATCCGAAATCGGTAGTCTCGTGTGTAGAATTCAGATTTGAGCCAGTACAACACTAAGAGTGAGTAGGAGACTAGATCAGAATCAGATTCTATCGGTTTTGAGTGTTTTGAGTGTTTTGGGTGTAGAAGAGTTGAAAGAAAGTTAAAACCATCTTTCAATCCTTTTTCACCATTCTTGTGTCGAGATCCTTACAAGACCTTTGTATGTTTGCGTGAAAATCGGTTAGATCTCGGTTGTTCTTGGTGGATTGAAGTCAAAACATGAAGTTCTTGAAGATCACATGATGACGTCACCCTAGAACACCCGAAATCTAGTGATTTTACGGTTAAAAGTTAAGATTTAAAAGATAGAAAGGTGTAGGAGTGCGTGTAGATCACGAAAGTACAAGATTTAGGGCGAGATCTTACCTGGATTGAGAGAAATCGAAGAAAAGGGGAGGAGCACGACTGGTTCGGACAGAGAGTTTCCAGAAATGGTAAGAATGACAATGACAGGGGTATTTATAGGATTCCAAAAGAGGAAAGTGTTATCCGATCGGATGACACACCGCCCGGATTGACCATCCGGTCGGATGACATCTGGGTCAGATGGCATCTGTTTGGTTGGTGAGGCTGCTATCCGATCGGATGGCTATCTGATCGGATGGCACCTGGGCTGAGTGTTTGACGCGACGATTTTTAGCGTTTCGATTTCGATTGCGAGCGGTTCGTTACGATAGGGTTTCCTAGTCAAATTACTTTCAGTCCCAACTACTTCATGTCTTGCATAATCTCTTCTCCACTAATTATCATCGTTCGATTGCGATTCGAGTTCGAGTTGATTGCGTTTCGAGTTTCGATTGAGTTCGATTGATTTCCACAACATACACATATAAACACGCACAAGTAACACATAAGGCACACACACACGTATAATTAACCAGATTAAGTCGAGTTGCGGTTCGTATCATGATTCCATGTCGAGTAGCATAGCTTGATTATTGATTAGTTAACTTTATCGCATTGTTACTTCCTATTATTCACAGTCGTAAGTCGATTTGATAGCGGCTAACAAATATCGGTTTTTGCAAGGTACAACACTTACTCCACATAATACAATTAAAATAAAAAGATTACTATAAGTCCAATCCGTTTAACCGGTCGTTGACGTTGACCTTGACTTTGACTTGTGAAAACACGGGGTGTTACAGGAGAAGAAGTAGAGGTAGGCCTAAATTAACTTGGGATGAGCGATTAGACATTATTTGATAGAGTTGCATCTCTGTGTGGACATGATCGAGGATAGGGATTCGTGGAGACATAGGATTAAGGTAAAGGATTATTAAGGGATGACGTATAGGTAGCCCAGTTTTTGGTTAAGGGTGGAATTAGCATATAATTGTCTTTAGGTAACATGTGCATTGGTTGTTTTATGATGCTATAAATGTTTGTGTAGTATATGCTCACTCCTGTTGCTATTTGGTAGTTCTATTTCACTATGGTACCCGTCTTTTCTGCTTGTATCACGTCTGTTTGTTCGTATATTTTTGTTTTTGAGCCAGGAGTCTTTCTGGAAGCAGCCTCTCTACCCCCAAGGGATAGAGGTAAGGTTTGCTTACATCTCACCCTCCCTTGACCCTACCACTAGCTCTGCTATTGGTGGGATATACTGTGTACGGTTGTTGTTTTATTGAATGTGTAATCAAGTAATGGATGTATATTGAAAGTGTAATCACGTAATCGTTTATGTTGAATGTGTAATCACGTAATGGGTATTCAAAATCACGTAATCAAGTAATGGACTAAGGTTTATTCAAAATCCTGTAATTTCTTAAGAAAACTATAGCAATAAGCTGCTCGAATTAAAGAAAATGAAATGCTCGTTAATACGGTGTAATTTAAAAAAAAATATTAACGTATGAAAAAGTTAGAGCCGTTTGAAAATCAATGGGTGGGAGTTATTTCAAGTGGGAAAGGACTAAATTACCCTTCAAGCCAATTCCACTTGTCCTCCTCATCTTTTCAAACTAGCAAGCAACCATGTTAAATTCCATATCTTCTAACCTTTTCATTCTTTCTTCTTCGTTTTAAATTAACGGTATGTTTCATGGGACGTGGTGTCGAAATTTTTTGGGAGTCGAGTGGGTAAAAATAAGCATATGTGCTAAACAAAACTTAAAATTTATGGAGTGCGGATGACCCTTGTGAAGACCACATAGTTCCGCCCTTGGTGACCAAACCATATAAATATAAAGAGTAAACTGCAATTTTACCCCTTGGGGTTAGAGCCAATTGACACTCTGGCCCCCTCCCAGGGAAATTTCGCACTTTGACCCCCCAACTAATGAGAAACCATGCAATATTACCCCCTGCCGTCAAAGAACTTAACAGTTTTGTTAAATGGTATGTTAAATGACTATATTACCCTTTCTTATTACTCCCTATGCTTTGTTCTACTCTGCAATATTACCCCCTGGTGTTAAATGACTATATTACCCTCTCTTATTACCCCCTATGGTTTGTTGTACTCTGCAATATTACCCCCGATGTTAAATATTTCTTGCAAACCTTATCCCCTGCAGAAATATTGCAAGAAATATTGCAGAGTCTTGCACAATAGGAATTGGAGCATCCACCTTGTTATACATGACTGATACCGGCAGTGCTTGGATTCCCCAACAATGGTGAACGATTACGAGTGTTTGATCCAATCCTGATATCCTGAACAAAGCACTTTCAGTTAGGGTGGTAAATGGAGATATCGAAACGCGTTTGAACACCGTATCTGACTTTAGTTGTGGATGTGGTCATGCCTATATACAACTATATCCATATATAATTTCCAAATTACAACTTTTTATCCACCTCGACGCCTAATCTAGAACAAGTGTTTGACTATTTCAGGCATAAAATACACATCATATACTAATTCATTAAGATGATATCAGACGTATATGTAACTGTAGTTAAAATACGAGATGTTGAATGGGAAATTGACAAAACGAAGTGAATCAATGAAGTATAATTTGTGGTCATACAGAGCATTGAATATCATATTTAAGTGCAAATAGATTGCTTACCAAAGCTGTCAGCAACAGCCTGTTCAGGTCTCATGCAGGTGGGGGATTAATGGTCATGGAAAATCCTGTTGGTGTCAAGTTCTGTGCCTTAGATGATACCGTTTGAAACAAAAAAATAGAGATATGATGAAATTGTCCACCAATAGCAACATATTGAAAGGCAGATGTTATATAATCAGCCTAAACTAAGATGATATGATGAAATTGATTGTATTTTTGCATAATTCAAATGTAAAACTGAAAAAGCATATGTTAGAGCCCACATTACAATACTAGCCAAAATCTCACGGTAACAAATGCCCTATCAAACTCAAAATCTCATGGCTTTTCTGCAGGGATAAGGTTTGCAAGAAATATTTAACACCAGGGGGTAATATTGCAGAGTACAACAAACCATATGGGGTAATAAGAGAGGGTAATATAGTCATTTAACACCGAGGGGTAATATTGCAGAGTAGAACAAAACATAGGGAGTAATAAGAAAGGGTAATATAGTCATTTAACATACCATTTAACAAAACTGTTTAGTTCTTTGACGGCAGGGGGTAATATTGCATGGTTTCTCATTAGTTGGGGGGTCAAAGTGTGAAATTTCCCTGGGAGGGGTCAGAGTGCCAATTGACTCTAACCCCAGGGGGTAAAATTGCAGTTTACTCAAATATAAAACTAATTATTTTCATTTGGCTAACATATAATCTAAAACTATTAATACCTAAGAATATACTCACTTCTAACGTAATCACATATCACCCGATTTTTTTAACTATTGCTAGTTCCATTGAAACATGTTATGGACTTGTAGCTTCACCAAACCTATCTATATAAGCAATTTGGTTGTTAATCGTAAATGCTAACATATTGATTAATTTCTTGAAATGCAGATAGTAAAAGAAATTAATTAATTTAACTAGATATCAGCGTACAAATCACTTGTTAATTTCTTTCTGAACGAAGACGTAAATTTATTAGAAAAAAAGGATGTCAAAATTGGTAACTCAAATCTGTTTAAACACCATAAAAAACTTTGTTTCAAACAGAAGATATGACAAACAATTCAAGACCATAAGATCTTTACAAAACTCTACGGATCAGATCATCAACAGTGTTTGACACACGAAAACCCTAAATCTCTCTGATTAAGTTCCAAGAAAGTTCGAAAGACCTAAAAGTGAAAAGGATCTCGCTGAACGAGAGAGATGGTTGTAACAAGCTCTTTTATACAAACTCGGACAATACCCGATCCACATAGTTGCTTCGAACCGTCAAAGCCCCAGCCCATTCCATAGATCAGCTAACTCTGTAGCTTTAATAATGAGTCTAAGCCCAACTCCTCTTTAATGAAAAGCCAGCCCAGATGTAACAGCCCAATATCCAAGCCTCCAGCAACAATGAACATGTTACAAAGTACAATTCATTAGAACAAACAAAATGAAAACTAGAGTTAAATGTCATTTTAGTCTTTGTGTTTTGGGCAATTTTGTCAGTTTAGTCTAAAGGTTTCATTTTTCACCTGTGGGTCCAAAAAGGTTTCACCGTTGCTATTTTAGTCCACTGGGTTAACTTCATCCATTTTTTCTGTTAGCGAGAAGGGCAATTCAGTCATTTTATATGTAATTCTGTTAACTAGAAGGACAATTCGGCCATATAAAATGACCAAATTGGCCTTCTCGTTAACATAAAAAATGGTTGAAGTTAACTCAGTGGACAAAAATGACAACGGAGAAACCTTTTTGGACCCACATGTGAAAAATGAAAACTTTGGACTAAACTGGTAAAATGATCTGAATCACAGGGACTAAAATAACATTTAACTCTATAAAGTAATTAATATAGAATCTATATTATAGATGTCTAACATATTATATTTGTTTAAGCACCTGACCTATTGATTTCAACAAGGGACAACTAGCCAAGAGTTAGATGCATGAACTGATGAACACACCCATTATAAGAGAATCTACATATGAGAAAGGTTAAAACTACACCAATTGAACCATTCTAGCTTGTATTTTGGACATATTCTTCATCCACAAATCACCTGTTAATTACGTGTTAGTTCGGGAAAGGTCTTCAGAATCTTGTTAGTAATTGATGTATGAGAGCATTCACACCCATTCCATCAAATTTTCACACTGAATTACACTAAAAACACTACATCTTCTCTAACCTTTTCAATTAAATAATATTCTTTTAAACCTTTATCATTACCTTTCTCTATTTTCCACTCACAATCACTTTCAAAATATATTAAAAAATTATAGAGGGTAAACAGTGTCCCCTCAAATTTACAGATGAACAGTAACATTTTCTCTCTCCTCCACTCACAACCACTTTTTATACTCTTTGTGTTATAAAAACTCCACTCACAGATTTTAGTGGGTTGGATGTGAATGCTCTGACATCGTTAAACCATTCTAGCCCGGTCAAAGAACTCCTTGGCATCACGAAGACAATACGATGGATGTCTGATGCGACAAAGGGGCTACGCATGCTCTTATGGGTAGCAACATGGTTTTTGTGGCTCTCACAAAATGAAAGAATATTCAATAATTCTTCCAAACCGGTGTTGCTTGTGTTGGAGCATATAAAAACGAACTCCTTCATTTTGGTAAAAAAGCAGAGCAAAAATTAATCCTATAGATTGTGATTCGTGTTAGAAAGTCAATTTTTCACAAATATTTTTACTTAGAAGCTTGCTAGTCGCTTTTATTAATGAATAAAACATGTTCACGTTTTTTCAGGGAGTAAAATACACGGATAATTCTTGTGGTTTTACAAAATAACACTTATAGTCCCCAACTTTTGAAAATTACACCGATGCTCCCTGTGGGTTGACAGTTTGTTACTCGGATAGTCCTGGAGTGGATGACGGTTAAGTTTCTCCGTTAAGTGGATGTGAAATGACAAAATTACCCTTCATCTTCTCTACTCTATAAAAACAAAACAACCCCACCCACCCCCACCTTCCTTTCTCTCTGTTTCCCCCCACCATTAACCATCAGCCACCTCCCACCTACACCACAAATAACCACCTTCATCGTCTTCTCCTAAATCAGCAATACCGTATTATTCCTGACCAGCGCCCTATGGAATTCCTTCATTATTTGAGTGTTGTACCGAATAACCATATTCTGAGGTTGATTCGTCATCGTCAAGCTTTCAATCCTCCGATCACCATCATAACCAGGACTTCAGTAATTAAGAATCCTTCAATCTGCTCACCTTATTCATCCATTCCTCTTCTATCTCACATATCCAGTTTCATCAAGTTAGGGCTCTGGATTCCTTAAAAGAAGAAATTGGTTGATTACACTTGGATATCGGAGGAACAGAGTAACGGAGTAGAACAAGTATATAGGTGGAGTTGATATAAGCTTCTCAAAAGAATCATCCCTATGTAGCTTGCGGAACTCTCGTTGCTCTGGATTTCAAAACCCTCCATGTCGTTTATGTGGATTCTTCAATCGTTGAGATCGATCTTCCTGGCTTTCTTGCCTTCACAGACGTATGCCTATTGTCTATTGTCGGATGCACCGCTGATTTAGGAGAAGAGGCTGAAGGTGGTTACTTGTGGTGTAGGTGGAAGGTGGGTGGTGGTTAATGGTGGGGAGTAGGGGTGCAAATGAGCCGAGCGGCTCGCGAGCTACTCGAGATCGGCTCGAGAAAAAGCTCGAAACGAGCCGAGCCTTATCGAGCCCGAGCCGAGCTTGAGCCTAAAATAAAGCTCGTTTGTTTATCGAGCCCGAGCTCGAGCCTCGCATGTGAAGCTCGTTAGGCTCGTCGAGCCTTATCGAACCTTAGTGTAAACGAGCCGAGCTTATGCAAAATTGTTTACAAGCCGACCTCGAACCTAAAAATAAGCTTATTTAGTAAACGAGCCCGAGCTTCAGTTATCGAGCTCGCGAGCTTCACTTATCGAGCTCGCGAGCCTAAAAGTATATTATTTATATTGTTTTTATTTAATATATTAATTAATAGATAATAAATGAGCCGAGCCCGAGCCGAGCTCGAGCTTGAGAAAATACAAACGAGCCGAGCTCGAGCCCGAGCTCTCATAAGTTAATCGAGCTCGAGCCTGGTCAAGCTCGGGCTCAGCTCGGCTCGTTTACACCCTAGTGGGGAGAAACAGAGAGAAAGGTGGGGGGTGGCTGAGAGGTTGTTTTGTTTTTATAGAATGAAGAAGATGAAGGGTAATTTTGTCATTTCACATCCACTTAACGGAGAAAATTAACGGACATCCACTCCAGGGAGTATCTGAATAACAAACTGTCAAACCACAGGAAGCACCGGTGTAATTTCTAAAAGTTGAGAACTATAAGTGTTATTTTACAAAACCACAAGAACTATCCGTGCATTTTACTCTTTTTTCTGGAGTAAACCGAACTAATAAATAACGCAACCACAATTTCACTTTTGTGTATCCAAAAGATGCATCAACCAATTTTTTTGTGGTCTCCTATCAATGTGTTAGGTTTATATCATTATGATAACAACTAAATATAGGGAAAGATCCACTAAAAAGTGGATTTTGCCTAAGTAGATTAAGAAGGATTGTGATGATAACATGTGACACTCCTAATAAGTAGGAATGAAGGACATTTTGGTCCTTATAAATAGGAGTGAAAATTACATATGGCACCCCTTTTTTTTTTTTTTTTTTTTTTTTAAATATAGACAAAAAAAATCTAGCACAAAAAAATTTAGCACAAAAAATCTAGCACAAAAAAATATAGCACAAAAAAATCTAGTAAAAAGAAATATAGCACGAAAAAATTTAGCAAAAAATGTAGTACAAAAAAATTCAGCACAAAAAAATTGAGGAAAAAAAATTTAAGACAAAAAAATTCAGCACAAAAAATTTAGCACAAAAATATAGTACAAAAATTCAGCACAAAAATTGTTATACAACATAGAAATACAACACATTTAAGTGAGTTTTTTTAGTTTTCATATTTTATATAGCAATATGATACTCAAATTAAAGATAAAAAGACGCTCGATTTTACGGTGAAATTTTTATGAAAAAATAATGTCGTATAAAAAGTTATGAACGTTTAAAAAATGGGGGTGGAATATGCATGTGCCTTGCATGTGGAGAGAAAAGTCTATAAATAGAATTTTCCCAAGATACCCTTGCACTCATCCTTTCTCCTACCCTTTCATCTTAACCATTGATTTGAAAAATGAATAGTTAAGATTACTTCTCATCCTACTTAGGGAAAATTAACTTTTTATTTGATCTTTATAAGACTATCCGCATCAGTGAAAGACTATCATTTCTACAAACAGCCTAATCAGCATGCCACATCAACTTTTCACTTATTCTTCCCACAAACACTTTTTACCCACAACAATAACATATATATCCTTCTCACAAACAACCTTATTATAAATATTTTATTAAATTTAAACTAAATAAAAAAAAGAAAGAACCCGCCATTCCCCCATTCTTCACCATTCTTCCCCAAGAATCCTTAAGAATGAACACCCTCCATGTCATCCTCTACAACACCCACTAATCCATCCCTCTCACAAATGCCCTCCACATAGGCCAAGAATCACCTACAAACATCCTTGATGTGGATAGTCTAAGAGGTTTACTAAAAAATATTGTCTGAAAATATATTAATTTTAATTTAAAATGCTAAAAAAAAGCATTAGACTTCGAGTTAATTTAATCTTGGGAAAGTTCTTGTACAAATAATCTTAACATACAAATTGAAGGAAAACTCAAAAAGACAAGGTAACATTTTTGTAATTATCAATAACTATCAAAGTTACTCTACAAATATACCTAAAAAACCTAACCCCCCTCCCAAAAAACTTAAACCCCCCCACCCCCCAAAAACCTAACACCCCCCACCCCCCACCCTCCACCAAAGCTAAAATGCTAAAAACTAAACTCCCCAAAAAACCTAAAAAAAATTAAAAAAAAACACACAAGTTTTTTTTTTAACATTTTTTATTAAAAAATCGCTACTTTTAGTAGCAGCAAAAATTTTTTTTTTTTTGCTAACAAAATGTAGCGATTTTTTTATAAAAAATATTAAAAAAATGTGTTTTTTAGGTATTTTTGGTTGATTTCACATTTGTATAGTAACTTTGATAGTTGGTGGTAATTACAAAAATGTCACCTTGTCTTTTTGAGTTTTCCTTCAATTTGTATGTTTAGTATGTTAAGATTATTTGTATTTGATCTTTTACCATTAGATCTTAGTGATGTATTATTGTATGACCAAGATTAGAATAAGGCCAAGAATAACAATGAAGTCTTGATAAAATATGTTAGCTACGAATTTATGAATAAAAAGATCCAAAAGTACTTCGGCGATACACATTATGAAGTACATCTTTCCAAATCGTATTTGAATTTGTGACTTTCAAACAGTTTAGCCTGAATATTCGTAATTGAGCTATATACTTCATATATCTTTAACTAAAGATGCCTATACCTTTATTTATTACATTGATAATGACCTTATTGTGAGAAGTGAAGGAAACTTTCATTTTGGATTTTTTCCCTACAACTTTAAAATGATGTTTAATTGCAAAATGTAAAAAAAAAATTGTGATTTTACGGTAGTAGAGTAATTATTGTAAATTAATTACAATTACTCTATTAGTGTAAAATCACGTTTTTTTTTTTTTAATTTGGAGACTAAAATACATGCTTAATAATATGGAAAAAATTCAAAAAAGAAAAAAAATCTCCTTCACTTCTCACATTAAGGGTATTTTGTATGTTTAGACCCATTTGTACATTAACTTAACCCTATATATATATTATTAAATATTTTTCATTTTTATTAGTTTTCTCAGACAACTAACGTTATTCAAAGGGTCTACATATTTACACACCTTATTGCCTATTTCCACACCTTTCAAGACGCCTCGTATAGAGCTATACGAGGCGTATAGGGTTGCTTTTCCAACTAGTTTCTGCACCAAGCACAATGTCACATCAGTCACATCAGACGGGGAGTCTAGGTCTGTACGAGGAAAGGATACGAGGCATTAAGACGCTTCGTATAGGCCTATACGAGGCGTCTTTAGTGACTGATTTGACTATACGTTTGACAAGTGACTTAAAGCTATACGGGGAGTCTAGATCTATACGAGGCGTCTATGTCTCACATAAAGTGCAAGATACAGTGCATTCTTTGTCATTCATTCTGCTTCTTCTTGTTCCGTTTTTTCATTTCAAACATTTCATTTCATTCATTCTGCTTCTTCGAAAGAATTGGCATTTGTGTTCTTATCATCCCGAAGTGTTGAAATGTCATCATACTGGGACGGCAACTATGTCTTCGGGCAGTATTCTAGCGACAACTGGGTGGCCAAAAGCGTTCCGGTAACAGTTATTAGCTTAAATATTTTAATTAGTTGTTGTTTTAGTTTATTATTTACTAATGATGATACGGTTGTTTATTTTGGAGGAGTCTGGCGTTCCCGATTATAATGAGCAAGAGGAGGTTGTGTCTAGTATACAAGGAGAACAAAACAGACCGTTTCTAGATTTTAACAAGCATCCCCCTGTTGTTGAAACAACCCCTGTAGATGACTCATACCATGCTTGTCAACCAAGTTATCCGACGCAACAAGGGTATCCGGATTATAGATACGGGTGTGAATACGGAGGAGACGGTGGATACGGAGGAGACGGTGGATACAGTGGATACAGAGGATATGGTGGTTATGGTGGATATGGTAGATATGGTGGTGAGACACCTCCCATCCAGGACAGTCCGTACTTAAAAAAGCAGGTATTAATTACTATTTTTTATTATTATTTAATTATTTATTTATTATTATTATTATTATTTTTATTATTATTAATAATATTATTATTAATATTATTATTATTATTTATTATTTATTTATTTATTAAAATTATTTATTATTATTGTCGATGTTACAGGTTTTCAACTCTTTAGATGAACTAAAGAATCGGATACAAGAAATAGCAAACGCGGATGGTTTCGTTATTGTCACCCGTCGATCAAAGAAAACCGGGGGAAGAACCGGGAGGGTATGGCTTGAATTTGATCGTGGTGGTGAGCACCAGCCTACAACAACACTTAGAAAAGCCGGAAGCAAAAAAACCGGTTGTCTGTTTTACCTGCTGGCTGTGCGAAACCACCCGTATGAAACCTGGGAGATTAAAGACGGAAAAATTAAACATAACCACGAACTTTGTGAGGACCTGTCAGCCCACGCGTTTGTGCGAAGGTTTACTCCAAGCGAAATGAAACTGATCGAGCAACTGACAGCTCAAAACATGGACTCGCGCAAAATATTTCAAACGATAAGGAAGCAGGACCCCGACAGGTTTCATGTTCAGAAAGACGTTCAAAACGTTGTGGCGAAGATTAGAGCCGAACAAAGACAAGGATTGACTCCCATGCAGTCACTAGAAAACATACTGATAAACAACGACTTTATTTACGAGACACGGGAGGAACCCGTAACAAAGATCGTAACAGAGATCTTCTTTCTTCATCGGGACTCGAGATGCATGTGGCGTGCATTCCCCCACGTCATGCTGATCGATGCGACGTCATTGTGCATACGAGATGTGATGCCGGACGGTCATTGTGGGTTTCGGTCTGTGGCTGTGGGCTTAAGAATGGATCAGAGTTCATGGGGGCTCATTCGAAGGGACCTTGTCCAAGAAATGGATCAGAACGAATCGATCTGGTTCCCAATATTTGATGCATGGGATGAAGGTTATTTTTACACGCATCGTCAGGGCCTAATTTGGGATTCAGTGTCCGGTTGTGGGGAGGATCACTGGATGGACTTCCCCTTAGCAGGACTTCTTATTGCACAAACGTACGGTATCGGTGTGCACCTGTTAACGACAACCATGGGTGCGAGTTCCACTTTCTTCCCGATACTAAGTCCTCCGGCTAATCAACAACCATTATTCATAATGCTTACACATGTTAACGAGAACCACTTCATACATGTTAAGCTGGAAGGGGATTATCCAATGCCACCAGCACACGGGCTATGGTTGACCCACCGAAGACCCCATACGGAACAATGGAAAGATATGTACTTGCCACGTCTAGAATGGTATACATCGATAATGAATCATCCGCCAAGATCAAACCCCAGTCTTAATTACATCGACAATGATACTGAAGAATGGTTTTTGTAATTAATAGTATTTTTTGTATTAATTCCTATAATTTTCTACAATTTCTATAATTTTTATTATAATTTCTATCATTTTTCTATAATTAGAATTGATTAAAACATGTTAATAACATTTTTATAAAAAAATTACAAATATACGACTCGTATAGAGCTAGACGTGCCGTATATGATTGATCAAAAGACCATTTTGCCCCTGATATGCCCCCAATCTAGGCTTCTTTCAGGGGCTAAAAGGTCATTCTACTTTTACCAGACGCCTCGTATAGATCTATATGGGTCGTCACTTTGAGCGGGTTTTTGAAAATTTGAAAATTTGAAAATCAAAATTTGATTTTTTTTTAAAAAGGACGATTCGTATAGACCTGTACGTGTAGTCTATAGGGGCGGCAACAATTCTTTTTTCTTTTTAAATTTGAATTTTGAAAATATTTTATGTTAATTACTAATATACCCCTGAAGGTCCCAAGTATAGGCCTTTAACAGGGGCTTAAAGGTAATTTAAAAAGATGGACGACGCGTATAGATCTATACGACCCATACAAATTAGGCGGCAACTTTTACACTTTTTCTTTTTTAATTATTAAAAAAATGTTTATTAAATGACCATTTTGCCCCTGTAAAGCCCCCAGTATAGGCCTTAGTCAGGGGCAAAATGGTAATTAACCATTCCAGAAATATCTTTTTGGATTGGTGTAACACCCCGAAAACGGGTTTGGTAATCAAACCACGTTAATACTACAGGACGGGTAAAATACAGTTAGTGGTAAAACTTACCCCGTAAATTTTAGGATTTAAATAAATAAATCTAATATTTATTAAAAGGATGAGAAATACTTTGAGAAAGCAAAGTATATAAAAAGGGCCCGAGATTTAACGGGACTTAAAATAAAACGGGTTGCGAACAAGATAAAGTAACTAGGAAATAAATAACCTAGTTAATTACAAGTCTTGTAGTTATGAGAAACCTTGGTTAAAACATGTTATATGCAACAAGGGTAAAGGAGAGGGACTAAAGGTGATAAGTTGGAAACTAGTTTTTATTTAATAAAACATCAACACCAAAACACACACTCTAAGTGTGTGTTCTGGTCGTGACAATCACAGGAGCCAAGGGGGTTCCCTTACTCAAACCCTAACAAGCACAAAATCAACAAATTGGAAGGGGAAATCGAACCTAAATCGAAATCCGAGCACAAACTAGTGATCACCTCAGTGAAGGGATCATAAGGTATGTCAAAATTCCCACTTTGGTTCAATCTCAAATTTGGATGAACACATGAGATTTGAGATTTGAGCTTGCATGATCGTTATTTGGGTGAAATAGTAATGAAATCATGTCTAGGAGTAAACCCTAGTCATTAGTTTATTGAATTAATGTTTAAACTATGAAATTCATGATCATCCACCATGTGTGTGTAGTGGGTTTTGTAGAAACAAGGTGAACACTAGAACCATGATGAGTAAATTAGTGTTATTTGAATCTTATGAGGTTAATTTTGATATTGAACTATAAATTAGATGATTGCCTTGTAAAAGATGTTAAAATCTTGGTAAAAATAACAAGTTATGAACTTGATTATAAATATGTAAAAGTATGCACATTAGGTGTTTGTTAAAATGCCTAAATAAGAACCAAAGTGTACCCATGGCATTATAGCCTAGTGGTATCTTGGGGGTGGGATAAGGCTTATGACCATTAGGTCATGGGTTCGATTCCCACAAAGGGGGTTTTCCTAGATTTATTGGGTTTCCTCCTGAATTGGTGTATAGGCATTATTGCCTAGTGGAGATGGATATGATCGGGTGGTTCTGCTGGTGGCACGATGATACTCCAGTGGTCCGTCAGTGATCCAAATTTGCCGTTAAAAAAAAAAGAACCAAAGTGTTGAAATTTAAAGTGAAACGCGCAATTGAATGATATAACAAATTATGCGTAATATGAAGCAATAGGGGTTCTAAACATCATGTTGATTTAGACTAACTATGTAAAATCATGTGATTAAAAGTAGTTAGCTTTTGATAAGTTGAACAAATAAATGATGAAGTCGAATAGTAGACTCAACATAGAATTCGTAAGATGGAATAGTCGTGTGTGATAATGACTAGTCTAACCATCTTACTAATTATGATTATAGTTTGATGCTTGACAAGCTAGGTGAAGGCTTGGGAAGGAAGCGGGTCAAACGAATCAAGTGTAAAAGAAAAACGAGTTTCGGATGCAAGGTAAGTAAGACTTACACCCACTTGTAGTATACGTGTTTATTCTATAGGCGATAAATACGACAAAGGATTAGGTTCGAATTACGGGTTCCGACATGAAACGAATTGGGTCGGAACGAATAAAAACGTTTTAAACCATGATTAATGGCGAAAGAGGCAAAAATGGAAATTTAGTCAAGTATCGACTAAAGTAAATTAAAGTTCAAAGGACACCCATAGCGTAAGCCGAATGGGTTAAAAATATAAGAAGTGACTTTAGGAGAAAAAGGGATCTAGTGAGAAAATCCGAAATGGGTCAGATGTGTGATTGGTAATTAAAAACCATGTTTCGTTACATATGAAAATGTTGGGTTTTATAGGCCGAACGGGTCAAATGGTGGGGATAACACCATTTGACGAAATCAACTAATGTGGTGGTCAAGTCATGTGTTACAGGAGCGAATAGTAATTTGGATAATTGCGTCGCCATAGAATATCGGTAATAAAAGCAAGGTGTCGAAACGGGTCACTAGGTTGACTCGAGCCAGGTACGTACGTATAAATACGATTGTGGTTAAACATACATTTTTGGGTCAAATTATTAGCAAATGCCCTTCGTCGTAACTGGGGGGCTAAAGTTGACTAAAATGCCCTTGATGGGAAAATTGGGTAAACAACCTTTAAAGGTTGTTAGAAATAAGTGTTTTGATAGATTAAATCCTTAGGATAAGTATAGAAAGGGATGATATGGGACCTTAGTGTCCAACGAGTTGAAACGAGTATTTTCTGTAAAATGACATATTTGAGGGATAGAACTAGGAATAAATAGTCTATCACATTAAACCCACCACAATCATAGTTGTGGTGGAAAGCCAATTAACATAGATGGGTGGAATTACAATGCATACAAGGAACAGACGTAAATTAAGTTTAAAAAGTGCATAAATGCCCTTAAGGGGTCAATATAGAAGTATTAGAGAAACGGGTTAAGAGTGTGTAATAACCCATGAATTGAGCCTTGTACAATAGGAAATAATCATAATAATATGTTTACAAAAGAAACAAGGGTCACAAACAAGTTTGTTAGATGAAATCACGAATGGGTCAAAAGTTGGTAAAAAGGGTAATAAGCCAAAGAGTTAAAGTCTGAAATTCTATTATGTAGGATGTTGGATGTTGGATTTTAACTCCATTAGATGGAGAATTAAATTACGGTCGCGTAGGAAAAAGAATCGCGTAAAACAGATCAATAACGAGAGAGTTATGCTCGTTTCTGTGAAAACGGGTCATGCTGGGAATGTACAGCAACTGTTAAGCAACATTCTGTGAAAACAGGGGCTAGGCGTCACGCGACGCCCCTTAGTTCCGGAAAAATGTTATTTTTTTTGTTTGATTGACCCATGGAACTTGTTTAAACTTATTATTTAACTATCAAAACTAACTTTTAAGTTGGTTTTGATCATAGGTGAATGCCAAGAGTGCCCGGATGAAGATCAAGCTCGATGAGGAACCGAACACGATAAAGTTAAAAGCTTCCGCACAATATATCGTGGTAACGTTTAAATGACGATCTTCTACTCATTATGATGTATATAAACCTTCATTTGTAAAAGTTTTAAATTAACCGTATTATTCAAAGTACATGTAATTATAATTACATGTTCATTTCCATAAACCATACGAAAACCTTAAAATAATAACAAGGGTGTTACAAGTTGGTAATCAGAGCTCATGGTTAAAGAATAAAGTGTGTTCGGTTCGAGGCTTGATCTCAAATCCGGTAAGTACATGTATGTTAATAGTTTAGTATGCTAAAGTGTTGTAAATAACACATAGGGCTATCATGTGATACACGTTACCCCAATTAAAATGATTGATATAGTTAACGAAAATACGCGCGTTGACGCGTATAGTAGAAAAAGCCTTGTATTATAATACGGGCGATTATTGAAGTTGACATTACTAACTCTTGTGAGTGTTTTAAATTGAAGGACACTCGCGTCTGAAGATGACGAGAGTTGAACGAATTATGGATATGAGGATGGAACGGTCCGAGGTATGGCAAGAAGAGCATACTCATCAAGGACCTAAATCGCGTAACGATCGTAAATAAGTAATGGCAAGGAAAGCCCGTTAGGGCAAGCATTACCAGGTGCACATTTTAAATTTAATTGCACAAATTGTAATATGCAACAAATATGTAGAAATTGAAAGTTGCATATGTAGATTAAAAACTTAGAAAAACCCGAATAGAAAATGTATTCGGGATATTGTTTCCAAGAGAAACAAATAGAGGCCTTACTTACATAGGGCGTGATGTGAAAACTATAAAAAGGTCATGCGTGTCATGCGTTAATTGCTTACTCTGGCCAAGTAAGTAGTGGCATATGATACCATGAACTTCTTATAGCGGACACATTTACATCCAATGTAGTAAGGGCGGGGTGAATGGGACGAATTAAAAAGTACCCAAATGAAACAAATGAACAAAATAGTTAATAATAATGTAAACGCACAGCCGGGTGATGGAAACGTATTACATTAGGATAATGAGCCCAAGAGAAGGGACAAGGATTAATGTAATTGATGATATGAATGAATGATCAAAAGAAAATTCCCGAAAATAAGTCATCTTGGACGAAAGGGCCATGGTGAACAAAATGGGCAAGTAAAACCAAAGTATAAATGATCCGCCGGGTCATAAAAACAAAGGTGTTGCCTACGCGAAAAGGATAATCAATGTTGTTAACTTTAGTTGTAGTAAAGAAAGGATAACGGTGATAATCGTCTCTCATAATTAATAAGGCCACCAATGGTGGTCACGTAAAGAATAAAAGACATGGTCGAATAAAAGCAACGGATTTCGCTAAGATGATCAAATAAATTAAGATGATGTCTAAAACCATATAAGAATGGTTACTTGATGATGACTTTGGTAAAGATACCCGATAGATGGGTAGGAGTTTGAAAGCATGCGTAAACCAAGAGACGAGTACGCGAAATAGAAAGTCAAAGGACTCTGATTAAGAGTCATGACTAAAAGACGATGAGAATTTGCAAACAGAAATTTTGATAACTTTGTTCAACTATTCTAAAGTTGAACGGGTCGAATAAAGAATAAAGTGAGACGTTCGTGAGTAATGAAATCTCACACGAATAAATCAAACAAGATAAATAAAATATAAAAAGCTCGGTAGTGCAAGTAAGCGCAAATCGTATAATGGAAGCACAAAATAATAAAGAACCCGTGTAACGGGTCGTAGATAAGTATAATTATATATGAACCGGGAAACGGTGAGCGTAGAACAAACCGACGTGTAAATGACGTAAAGAGTCATAAAGTCGGAAGATTAGTCCAAGAGCAAACGAACGAAGCTTTAGACTACGGTCAAGGCCAACTAAAGTTCAAAAATGAAAATAAACAATTCCAAACATAATAAAAGATGCTTTGAAGCTACATATGTATATATACATTTGAATATAGACATGGATAAAAGACGATCTACGGGATCATCATAACCTACGGGATCATTAATAGTGTTAAAGCCTACGGGACCAAATAGACCTTCGGGTCACAAATAGAAAGAAACGAATTGTAAAGGTTTCACCTTAGAAAGGATAAAAAGGTGAAAATCTAAATAAATAGCCTACGAGGCTAAGGGAAAGAACCTACGGGTCATAGGGGTTAAGCTTGGGAAATTGTTATAATTCCCCGCATTAAATAATAACGGAAAGTACTAGAATTCTCGGAAGTAACATTTCTAGAAACGGGAGAAAGATGTACGACAAAGAGGAAACGTAAACTAAGAATTTAGTTTTTTAGTGAAAAGTAACGTTTTAACAAAACCTAAGTGGTATGGGGTGACTTAGAAAATTTTAAACATACATAAGGCCGGAGATGGCAAATAGCATACCCGGGTAACGGGGTATGAAGTAACCGGTGACTAACAAGTCCAACCGCCAAAATGAATAAACAATAAAGATAATGGATACAAGCTGAAAAGTAACGGCCTGCGAGGCCTTACACACGAAAGACTTACACGTCAATATAAATGGAAATGTTAGATCGAAAGGAATGAATGAATGCCTTGAAAAATGAAACTAAGTTCGTTTAATTCAAATTAATGGAAATATGTAAACAAGGTTTCGAGGACGAAACCTCTTTAAGGGGGGTAGACTTGTAACACCCCGAAAATGGGTTTGGTAATCAAACCACGTTAATACTACAGGACGGGTAAAATACAGTTAGTGGTAAAACTTACCCCGTAAATTTTAGGATTTAAATAAATAAATCTAATATTTATTAAAAGGATGAGAAATACTTTGAGAAAGCAAAGTATATAAAAAGGGCCCGAGATTTAACGGGACTTAAAATAAAACGGGTTGCGAACAAGATAAAGTAACTAGGAAATAAATAACCTAGTTAATTACAAGTCTTGTAGTTATGAGAAACCTTGGTTAAAACATGTTATATGCAACAAGGGTAAAGGATAGGGACTAAAGGTGATAAGTTGGAAACTAGTTTTTATTTAATAAAACATCAACACCAAAACACACACTCTAAGTGTGTGTTCTGGTCGTGACAATCACAGGAGCCAAGGGGGTTCCCTTACTCAAACCCTAACAAGCACAAAATCAACAAATTGGAAGGGGAAATCGAACCCAAATCGAAATCCGAGCACAAACTAGTGATCACCTCAGTGAAGGGATCATAAGGTATGTCAAAATTCCCACTTTGGTTCCATCTCAAATTTGGATGAACACATGAGATTTGAGATTTGAGCTTGCATGATCGTTATTTGGGTGAAATAGTAATGAAATCATGTCTAGGAGTAAACCCTAGTCATTAGTTTATTGAATTAATGTTTAAACTATGAAATTCATGATCATCCACCATGTGTGTGTAGTGGGTTTTGTAGAAACAAGGTGAACACTAGAACCATGATGAGTAAATTAGTGTTATTTGAATCCTATGAGGTTAATTTTGATATTGAACTATAAATTAGATGATTTCCTTGTAAAAGATGTTAAAATCTTGGTAAAAATAACAAGTTATGAACTTGATTATAAATATGTAAAAGTATGCACATTAGGTGTTTGTTAAAATGCCTAAATAAGAACCAAAGTGTTGAAATTTAAAGTGAAACGCGCAATTGAATGATATAACAAATTATGCGTAATATGAAGCAATAGGGGTTCTAAACACCATGTTGATTTAGACTAACTATGTAAAATCATGTGATTAAAAGTAGTTAGCTTTTGATAAGTTGAACAAATAAATGATGAAGTCGAATAGTAGACTCAACATAGAATTCGTAAGATGGAATAGTCGTGTGTGATAATGACTAGTCTAACCATCTTACTAATTATGATTATAGTTTGATGCTTGACAAGCTAGGTGAAGGCTTGGGAAGGAAGCGGGTCAAACGAATCAAGTGTAAAAGAAAAACGAGTTTCGGATGCAAGGTAAGTAAGACTCACACCCACTTGTAGTATACGTGTTTATTCTATAGGCGATAAATACGACAAAGGATTAGGTTCGAATTACGGGTTCCGACATGAAACGAATTGGGTCGAAACGAATAAAAACGTTTTAAACCATGATTAATGGCGAAAGAGGCAAAAATGGAAATTTAGTCAAGTATCGACTAAAGTAAATTAAAGTTCAAAGGACACCCATAGCGTAAGCCGAATGGGTTAAAAATATAAGAAGTGACTTTAGGAGAAAAAGAGATTTAGTGAGAAAATCCTAAATGGGTCGGATGTGTGATTGGTAATTAAAAACCATGTTTCGTTACATATGAAAATGTTGGGTTTTATAGGCCGAACGGGTCAAATGGTGGGGATAACACCATTTGACGAAATCAACTAATGTGGTGGTCAAGTCATGTGTTACAGGAGCGAATAGTAATTTGGATAATTGCGTCGCCATAGAATATCGGTAATAAAAGCAAGGTGTCGAAACGGGTCACTAGGTTGACTCGAGCCAGGTACGTACGTATAAATACGATTGTGGTTAAACATACATTTTTGGGTCAAATTATTAGCAAATGCCCTTCGTCGTAAATGGGGGGCTAAAGTTGACTAAAATGCCCTTGATGGGAAAATTGGGTAAACAACCTTTAATGGTTGTTAGAAATAAGTGTTTTGATAGATTAAATCCTTAGGATAAGTATAAAAAAGGATGATATGGGACCTTAGTGTCCAACGAGTTGAAACGAGTATTTTCCGTAAAATGACATATTTGAGGGATAGAACTAGGAATAAATAGTCTATCACATTAAACCCACCACAATCATAGTTGTGGTGGAAAACCAATTAACATAGATGGGTGGAATTACAATGCATACAAGGAACGGACGTAAATTAAGTTTAAAAAGTGCATAAATGCCCTTAAGGGGTCAATATAGAAGTATTAGCGAAATGGGTTAAGAGTGTGTAATAACCCATGAATTGAGCCTTGTACAATAGGAAATAATCATAATAATATGATTACAAAAGAAACAAGGGCCACAAACAAGTTTGTTAGATGAAATCACGAACGGGTCAAAAGTTGGTAAAAAGGGTAATAAGCCAAAGAGTTAAAGTCTGAAATTTTATTATGTAGGATGTTAGATTTTAACTCCATTAGATGGAGAATTAAATTACGGTCGCGTAGGAAAAAGAATCGCGTAAAACGGATCAATAACGAGAGAGTTATGCTCGTTTCTGTGAAAACGGGTCATGCTGGGAATGTACAGCAACTGTTAAGCAACATTCTGTGAAAACAGGGGCTAGGCGTCACGCGACGGCCCTAGGCGTCACGCGACGCCCCCTAGTTCCGGAAAAATGTTATTTTTTTGTTTGATTGACCCATGGAACTTGTTTAAACTTATTATTTAACTATCAAAACTAACTTTTAAGTTGGTTTTGATCATAGGTGAATGCCAAGAGTGCCCGGATGAATATCAAGCTCGATGAGGAACCGAACACGATAAAGTTAAAAGCTTCCGCACAATATATCGTCGTAACGTTTAAATGACGATCTTCTACTCATTATGATGTATATAAACCTTCATTTGTAAAATTTTTAAATTAACCGTATTATTCAAAGTACATGTAATTATAATTACATGTTCATTTCCATAAACCATACGAAAACCTTAAAATAATAACAAGGGTGTTACAAGTTGGTAATCAGAGCTCATGGTTAAAGAATAAAGTGTGTTTGGTTCGAGGCTTGATCTCAAATCCGGTAAGTACATGTTTGTTAATAGTTTAGTATGCTAAAGTGTTGTAAATAACACATAGGGCTATCATGTGATACACGTTACCCCAATTAAAATGATTGATATAGTTAACGAAAATACACGCGTTGACGCGTATAGTAGAAAAAGCCTTGTATTATAATACGGGCGATTATTGAAGTTGACATTACTAACTCTTGTGAGTGTTTTAAATTGAAGGACACTCGCGTCTGAAGATGACGAGAGTTGAACGAATTATGGATATGAGGATGGAACGGTCCGAGGTATGACAAGAAGAGCATACTCATCAAGGACCTAAATCGCGTAACGATCGTAAATAAGTAATGGCAAGG
This sequence comes from Helianthus tuberosus, assembly GCA_030545235.1. Lineage (NCBI taxonomy): Eukaryota > Viridiplantae > Streptophyta > Magnoliopsida > Asterales > Asteraceae > Helianthus > Helianthus tuberosus. Next base: position 119,980,392 of record CM060390.1, on the reverse strand, counting down.
AAAGCCCGTTAGGGCAAGCATTACCAGGTGCACATTTTAAATTTAATTGCACAAATTGTAATATGCAAAAAATATGTAGAAATTGAAAGTTGCATATGTAGATTAAAAACTTAGAAAAACCCGAATAGAAAATGTATTCGGGATATTGTTTCCAAGAGAAACAAATAGAGGCATTACTTACATAGGGCGTGATGTGAAAACTATAAAAAGGTCATGCGTGTCATGCGTTAATTGCTTACTCTGGCCAAGTAAGTAGTGGCATATGATACCATGAACTTCTTATAGCGGACACATTTACATCCAATGTAGTAAGGGCGGGGTGAATGGGACGAATTAAAAAGTACCCAAATGAAACAAATGAACAAAATAGTTAATAATAATGTAAACGCACAACCGGGTGACGGAAACGAATTACATTAGGATAATGAGCCCGAGAGAAGGGACAAGGATTAATGTAATTGATGATATGAATGAATGATCAAAAGAAAATTCACGAAAATAAGTCATCTTGGACGAAAGGGCCATGGTGAACAAAATGGGCAAGTAAAACCAAAGTATAAATGATCCGCCGGGTCATAAAAACAAAGGTGTTGCCTACGCGAAAAGGATAATCAATGTTGTTAACTTTAGTTGTAGTAAAGAAAGGATAACGGTGATAATCGTCTCTCATAATTAATAAGGCCACCAATGGTGGTCACGTAAAGAATAAAAGACATGGTCGAATAAAAGCAATGGATTTTGCTAAGATGATCAAATAAATTAAGATGATGTCTAAAACCATATAAGAATGGTTACTTGATGATGCCTTTGGTAAAGATACCCGATAGATGGGTAGGAGTTTGAAAGCATGCGTAAACCAAGAGACGAGTACGCGAAATAGAAAGTCAAAGGACTCGGATTAAGAGTCATGACTAAAAGACGATGAGAATTTGCAAACAGAAATTTTGATAACTTTGTTCAACTATTCTAAAGTTGAACGGGTCGAATAAAGAATAAAGTGAGACGTTCGTGAGTAATGAAATCTCACACGAATAAATCAAACAAGATAAATAAAATATAAAAAGCTCGGTAGTGCAAGTAAGCGCAAATCGTATAATGGAAGCACGAAATAATAAAGAACCCGTGTAACGGGTCGTAGAGAAGTATAATTATATATGAACCGGGAAACGGTGAGCGTAGAACAAACCGACGTGTAAATGACGTAAAGAGTCATAAAGTCGGAAGATTAGTCCAAGAGCAAACGAACGAAGCTTTAGACTACGGTCAAGGCCAACTAAAGTTCAAAAACGAAAATAAACAATTCCAAACATAATAAAAGATGCTTTGAAGCTACATATGTATATATACATTTGAATATAGACATGGATAAAAGACGATCTACGGGATCATCATAACCTACGGGATCATTAATAGTGTTAAAGCCTACGGGACCAAATAGACCTTCGGGTCACAAATAGAAAGAAACGAATTGTAAAGGTTTCACCTTAGAAATGATAAAAATGTGAAAATCTAAATAAATAGCCTACGAGGCTAAGGGAAAGAACCTACGGGTCATAGGGGTTAAGCTTGGGAAATTGTTATAATTCCCCGCATTAAATAATAACGGAAAGGACTAGAATTCTCGGAAGTAACATTCCTAGAAACGGGAGAAAGATGTACGACAAAGAGGAAACGTAAACTAAGAATTTAGTTTTTTAGTGAAAAGTAACGTTTTAACAAAACCTAAGTGGTACGGGGTGACTTAGAAAATTTTAAACATATATAAGGCCGGAGATGGCAAATAGCATACCCGGGTAACGGGGTATGAAGTAACCGGTGACTAACAAGTCCAACCGCCAAAATGAATAAACAATAAAGATAATGGATACAAGCTGAAAAGTAACGGCCTGCGAGACCTTACACACGAAAGACTTACACGTCAATATAAATGGAAATGTTAGATCGAAAGGAATGAATGAATGCCTTGAAAAATGAAACTAAGTTCGTTTAATTCAAATTAATGGAAATATGTAAACAAGGTTTCGAGGACGAAACCACTTTAAGGGGGGTAGACTTGTAACATCCCGAAAATGGGTTTGGTAATCAAACCACGTTAATACTACAGGACGGGTAAAATACAGTTAGTGGTAAAACTTACCCCGTAAATGTTAGGATTTAAATAAATAAATCTAATATTTATTAAAAGGATGAGAAATACTTTGAGAAAGCAAAGTATATAAAAAGGGCCCGAGATTTAACGGAACTTAAAATAAAACGGGTTGCGAACAAGATAAAGTAACTAGGTAATAAATAACCTAGTTAATTACAAGTCTTGTAGTTATGAGAAACCTTGGTTAAAACATGTTATATGCAACAAGGGTAAAGGAGAGGGACTAAAGGTGATAAGTTGGAAACTAGTTTTTATTTAATAAAACATCAACACCAAAACACACACTCTAAGTGTGTGTTCTGGTCGTGACAATCACAGGAGCCAAGGGGGTTCCCTTACTCAAACCCTAACAAGCACAAAATCAACAAATTGGAAGGGGAAATCGAACCCAAATCGAAATCCGAGCACAAACTAGTGATCACCTCAGTGAAGGGATCATAAGGTATGTTAAAATTCCCACTTTGGTTCCATCTCAAATTTGGATGAACACATGAGATTTGAGATTTGAGATTTGAGCTTGCATGATCGTTATTTGGGTGAAATAGTAATGAAATCATGTCTAGGAGTAAACCCTAGTCATTAGTTTATTGAATTAATGTTTAAACTATGAAATTCATGATCATCCACCATGTGTGTGTAGTGGGTTTTGTAGAAACAAGGTGAACACTAGAACCATGATGAGTAAATTAGTGTTATTTAAATCCTATGAGGTTAATTTTGATATTGAACTATAAATTAGATGATTGCCTCGTAAAAGATGTTAAAATCTTGGTAAAAATAACAAGTTATGAACTTGATTATAAATATGTAAAAGTATGCACATTAGGTGTTTGTTAAAATGCCTAAATAAGAACCAAAGTGTTGAAATTTAAAGTGAAACGCGCAATTGAATGATATAACAAATTATGCGTAATATGAAGCAATAGGGGTTCTAAACATCATGTTGGTTTAGACTAACTATGTAAAATCATGTGATTAAAAGTAGTTAGCTTTTGATAAGTTGAACAAATAAATGATGAAGTCGAATAGTAGACTCAACATAGAATTCGTAAGATGGAATAGTCGTGTGTGATAATGACTAGTCTAACCATCTTACTAATTATGATTATAGTTTGATGCTTGACAAGCTAGGTGAAGGCTTGGGAAGGAAGCGGGTCAAACGAATCAAGTGTAAAAGAAAAACGAGTTTCGGATGCAAGGTAAGTAAGACTTACACCCACTTGTAGTATACGTGTTTATTCTATAGGCGATAAATACGACAAAGGATTAGGTTCGAATTACGGGTTCCGACATGAAACGAATTGGGTCGGAACGAATAAAAACGTTTTAAACCATGATTAATGGCGAAAGAGGAAAAAATGGAAATTTAGTCAAGTATCGACTAAAGTAAATTAAAGTTCAAAGGACACCCATAGCGTAAGCCGAATGGGTTAAAAATATAAGAAGTGACTTTAGGAGAAAAAGGCATCTAGTGAGAAAATCCGAAATGGGCCGGATGTGTGATTGGTAATTAAAAACCATGTTTCGTTACATATGAAAATGTTGGGTTTTATAGGCCGAACGGGTCAAATGGTGGGGATAACACCATTTGACGAAATCAACTAATGTGGTGGTCAAGTCATGTGTTACAGGAGCGAATAGTAATTTGGATAATTGCGTCGCCATAGAATACCGGTAATAAAAGCAAGGTGTCGAAACGGGTCACTAGGTTGACTCGAGCCAGGTACGTACGTATAAATACGATTGTGGTTAAACATACATTTTTGGGTCAAATTATTAGCAAATGCCCTTCGTCGTAAATGGGGGGCTAAAGTTGACTAAAATGCCCTTGATGGGAAAATTGGGTAAACAACCTTTAAAGGTTGTTAGAAATAAGTGTTTTGATAGATTAAATCCTTTGGATAAGTATAAAAAGGGATGATATGGGACCTTAGTGTCCAACGAGTTGAAACGAGTATTTTCCGTAAAATGACATATTTGAGGGATAGAACTAGGAATAAATAGTCTATCACATTAAACCCACCACAATCATAGTTGTGGTGGAAAACCAATTAACATAGATGGGTGGAATTACAATGCATACAAGGAACGGACGTAAATTAAGTTTAAAAAGTGCATAAATCCCCTTAACGGGTCAAAATAGAAGTATTAGCGAAACGGGTTAAGAGTGTGTAATAACCCATGAATTGAGCCTTGTACAATAGGAAATAATCATAATAATATGTTTACAAAAGAAACAAGGGCCACAAACAAGTTTGTTAGATGAAATCACGAACGGGTCAAAAGTTGGTAAAAAGGGTAATAAGCCAAAGAGTTAAAGTCTGAAATTTTATTATGTAGGATGTTGGATTTTAACTCCATTAGATGGAGAATTAAATTACGGTCGCGTAGGAAAAAGAATCGCGTAAAACGGATCAATAACGAGAGAGTTATGCTCGTTTATGTGAAAACGGGTCATGCTAAGAATGTACAGCAACTGTTAAGCAACATTCTGTGAAAACAGAGGCTAGGCGTCACGCGACGCCCCCTAGTTCCGGAAAAATGTTATTTTTTTGTTTGATTGACCCATGGAACTTGTTTAAACTTATTATTTAACTATCAAAACTAACTTTTAAGTTGGTTTTGATCATAGTTGAATGCCAAGAGTGCCCGGATGAAGATCAAGCTCGATGAGGAACCGAACACGATAAAGTTAAAAGCTTCCGCACAATATATCGTCGTAATGTTTAAATGACGATCTTCTACTCATTATGATGTATATAAACCTTCATTTGTAAAAGTTTTAAATTAACCGTATTATTCAAAGTACATGTAATTATAATTACATGTTCATTTCTATAAACCGCACGAAAACCTTAAAATAATAACAAGGGTGTTACAATTGGTTAATTACCATTTTGCCCCCGAATAATGCCTATACTGTGGGCTATACAGGGGCAAAAAAGTCATTTAATAAAAAGGGTGGACGACGCGTATAGGTCTATACGAGTCCTCTATGCCTCGTATAAGGCTGGGGGGCCCTAGACGACCCTGGTTATCACCCCAAACAAAAAACAAACACATATACGGAGCACACACCTCTATACGCCTCGGATTAGTATTTCGACCGTATTTTCGAAGATTTGAAGCATCACTGGTACGTATTTCATCCCGTAGTTTAGTATTTTTGCCTCGTTTTTGCCTTTAAACCGTAGGTTTGCCCTGAAATTTGGTTTTTGTTGGGTTTGGGGGTTTGAATCTAAGGTTGAAGATGAAGCAGGTAGAACAGGACGCCGAGTATAGCCCTATACGAGGGCTATACGAGGCTCTGAAACTTTTTTTTTTGTTATTAATGTTATTATTATTATTATTAATGTTATTATTATTATTTTTATTTTTATTGTTATTATTGTTTATTATTATTATTGTTAATATTATTATTATTATTTATTAATTATTATTATTATTAATATTATTACTATTTATTAATTATTATTATTATTATTATTATTATTATTAATATTGTTTATTAATTATCATTATTATTAATATTATTTATTATTATTATTATTATTGTTATTATTATTATTTTTATTGTTATTGTTATTATTATTTATTATTATTATTGTTAATATTATTATTATTATTTATTAATTATTATTATTAATATTATTATTATTTATTAATTATTATTATTATTATTAATATTATGTATTATTATTATTATTGTTATTATTATTATTATTTATTTATTTATTATTGTTTTTATACGTATACGGTATTTATTTGCAGATTGATTATGGAGGACGATCTGATTCTGGGCGATGACATTCAGGTAGAGCTTCATGGGGCACCGCCGGGGGGTCAGCCGGTTCAGCCGGGGGGTCAGCCGGTTCAGCAGGGTCCACGACGGAGACGGCGGCCGCCTCTGGATACGCTGCAGGGTTGTCCGTATCTAGAGTTTCCCGACGGCACCGATGCCGCCCGTCATTGCTAGAAGCTTAGGAGGATGCACATTGGATTGAATGCAGCGATCGACTGGGATGCGATGGATGGGATTGCTGAGACGGCTAGAGTGCGTCGGTTTATACCTGTCGATTCGCCGTGGCATCGTCTTTTTGATTTGGCGTACACGCCGACCTACAGGGAGATGCTGGTCGAGTTCCTTTCGTCATTCATATTTCACGCTCCTGGGGTCCCAGTGCCGTTTCCGCACCCAGATGCTCCCCCTCCGCCTGAGGTTTCTTTCAGGCTCGCTGGCGTTTTGCGTGAGATGACGCTAGCAGAGTTTGCGGTGCATTGTGGTTTATACATGCAGGGGGAGATCGAGACTCAGGTTTACACAGCGGGACTAGTGGTGGTTGACAAACCCACTCTTGTAGGGTTTTGGCAGGTGATTGCGGGGGAAAATCATTGGGAGCACGACAAGTCGAAGGGGAGGGTGTCGTTTGTTAGGGACCCACTGTACAGGTACGTACGTTTATTACGACAATTATTTTTGTTATGTGCATTGTTTATTAATCTCTGTTTCTGTATTTCACTAACACTATATGCAGGTATCTGCACCATTTGCTCGCTACTTCTATTTCAGCGCACGGCTACAGCCGTGAGTGGTGTACGACCACAGATCTTTTTTTCCTTTATTGTTTGTTGTATAGGAGGCCGTGCGCGCTAGCACACGGTCTAGCCCAGTACTACGCCTCCGCCCATCACCGGCAGGAGCGCGGATTTTTGTATGGCGGGGCGTACGTGGCCGTCATTGCCCGTTCATTGGGCCTCGTACTGCACCAGGACCCACATCTACGGACGCCGCCAGTCATGCCGACGCGGATGGGCATGCAGTCCCTGTGGGGGATGAAGGTAATCAAGAGATTCCCCATTGGCCCGCGGTTTAAAAACCGCGAGGGGGCATATGGACAGAGGAGCCCCTACCAGAGCAATTCGAGCCCGTTTATCCTCCTGCAGATCCTGCTGATGCAGTGCCCGTGGAGGAGCCTCCAGAGGATGTAGACGGTGCAGCGGTGCCACAGCCACCGCCACCTCCCGGGGCGGCTCAGTTTCCACGTCACGTTATTCTAGGTCATGCCCCATGAGCTGCGCTACATCCGGATGTACGAGCCGAGCTTGACAGGCTCAACGATTTGGTAGGTTGGCTGGTACGGGCCGAGCAGGATAGACGAGAGAGAGAGGGATTACCCCCGATACCGCTTCCACCGGCTCGAGCACCACATCAGCAGCAGCCAGATCCAGATTCGGATTTGGATGCATAGACCTGTTGTTGTTTTTATTTTTATTATGGATGTACAAACTTATCTTATACATTTTTGTTATGGATGTACAAAGTTATCTTATATATGTCATATTTATGTTTGTTTTCAGTTATTCGGTTACTTAATGATTGTTGTCTTAAATTGAGATAATACGGAAACAAAATATGTTTTGAATATAATACGGAAACAATATATCCCCTGAATATAATACGGAAACAATATTTGAACGAGATAAAATTTTAATCGGAAGAATAATATTTAAAAAAGTAAAATGTTAAAAACATTATAATATTTAATCGATATAATATATTTAAACAGCCGATTTTTAAAATAGTTGATTTTTAAAAAACAAAAACTTTTTTATAGTGTAAAAAACAAAAAAAATAAACAAAACTTTTTTTAAAACCAAAAAAATTTTCAACCAAAAAACACATCTTCAAAAACTATCAAAAAAAACCATACCAAAACACCCCTTATTTCAGCAAAAAAAAACCCCAAGACTTAGACGCTTCGTATAGGTCTGTACCCTTCGTATAGGGTTCCTTAAACTTTGTGCCTGACACCCTCTGAGACCCCCTTGAATTCAGTGCTTAGACGCCTCGTATAGCTCTATACGAGGCGTCTAGGGCACAAAAAGTGTGAAAATAGGCGCAGAGGGTGTCCAAATATCTCCACCCTATTCAAATCCATTCGAATTTATATTTTCGAATTCGAATCATTTTTCTTTATCAAAGTTTTTGACATATTATAGTTTTGAAGAGAAGATTGTATTGTATTGATCACTAGACAAAAAAACTAAGACTAAAACAACAACGAAGTCTTACAAAACAGGTAAAATAATAATACAATAACTCACTGCCTAACCTATAAATGAAACACAGTCCATCAAAGATTTAATATATAAGAAACACTTCAAACCAACAAGATCAAACACATCTCTTTACACTATAGTTGCATGTAGTTATTGACTTGTATTGGACATTTATAGATCTTGTCACAATTTAATGGCCGCACACCTAAATTTTTAATACATTTGTAATTCAAAAAATTAGTTTACCAGCATTTGTCAGATAATGGCGGTCTCTTCTCAACATGTAGCAACTTCTGAACTCGAACCATGGCGAGACCTCAGAGGCAAAATCGTGATGGTTACTGGCGCATCTTCTGGCATCGGTTGGGAATTGTGTATCGACCTAGCAAAATATGGTTGCAGGATCATTGCTGCTGCTCGTCGAATAGACCGCCTCAAGGCTTTGTGTGATGAAATTAACAGTTTTGGTAACTTGGAACGTCACGCAAGCCAACGTGGTGTATTGGCGGTGGCGGTAGAGCTTGATGTTGGAGGCGATGGTCCAACTATTGAAGCATCCATTCGTAAGGCGTGGGACGCTTTTGGGAGCATAGATGCTTTAATCAACAACGCTGGTATTAATGGTATATGACTAACGTAGGGTTCCCTGTATTGTTATTATCTAACAAACCATGCATAACCTAGTGTCACAAACGGACATTTGTTATGCTTACAATGATACTTATTAGGTAATTAAAGTATTTGTTAGATTTTGGTTTCTATAGCAATGTAGGATAGATAAAATTTAGAGTTAACTTTCGTTTTGCTTCCTGTGGTTTGGTCAATTTAACGGTTTTGGCCCAATCATTTAAAAACAGCCATTTTCCTCATTGATGTTTCGATCTTGCCGCCAGTTTGCTCCCCGGCTCTAACTCCATCCATATTGTATGTTAACTAAAAGGGTATTTTGGTAGTTTCAAGTATAACATAAGGGTACTTGGATCTTGTATGTTAACTTTAAATTTCAAAAATACCCTTTTAGTTAACATACAATATGGATGGAGTTAGAGCCGGAGAGCAAACTGGCGATAAGATCGAAACATCAAGTGGAAAATGATCGTTTTTAAATGATTGGGGCAAAACCGTTAAAGTGACCAAACCACAGGGAGCAAAACGGAAGTTAACTCTAAAATTTAAGAAAAATTATAATCTTTAATTAAGGTTTTCTTTGATTGTGCACCGGTGTTCTACTAATAGCATGTTATTAGTGGGATTACAGTATATGTAGGGTTGTAAAAGAACCGAACGTTCAGCGAACACTTCGTGAACCGTTCGACGGAGAGTTCATTTATGTTCGTTCGATTAGCTTAACGAACGAACACGAACAAAAAATTTTGTTCGGGTAGCTTAGCGAACGAACACGAACACAAGTCTCGTTCGTACGACTACGTTCGTGAACGTTCGGTAATGTTCGTTTGTGTTCGTTTGATTATATTAAAAAATAATAAATAATAAACCTTTTATCTAAACATATTAAAAACTTGAAACCCTATTTTTTTTTTTCTAAGTTAGGTAAAATATGGACATGCTAAGACATTTTTGGGGATCATTATGTCTAAGTTAGTTAAACTTGATTCATTGTTTGGTGGTGTATTAGACTTCTTGTGTTTTGATTTATCATTTGATGGTTGTATTTAACTACTTATATCCAATGTTTAAGGATGACACTATTTTTATTTTTTTATTTTCAAGTTAAATGTTCGTTTGCGTTCTTTTTTATTTGCTTCCGTTCGTTTGTGTTCGCTTGCGTTCGTTTGTGTTTGAGACCAGTGTTCACGAAACTGAATATCCTTAACGAACGAACATGAACATAAACTTATGTTCGGTATGCGTTCGTGAACAGTTCACGAACATGTTAATTTCCTTAATGAACGAACACGAACGTGGCTTTGTTCGTGTTTGTTCAGTTCGTTTACAGCCCTAATTATATGTAGATGTTCTACAAAGTCCATTGGATTTGTCACAAAAAGATTGGGATAGAACCTTCAACACAAATTTAAGAGGATCATGGTTGGTTACAAAGTACGTTTGCCTTCAAATGCGCGCTATTAGTCAAGGAGGATCCGTAATCAACATCTCTTCTGTTGCTGGTCTTAGTCGTGTTCATCCACATAAAAAGGTTGCATATGCTTCTTCGAAATCAGCACTTGATACCATGACAAAAGTAAAGTGAAAATACCTACATTTATTATTCGTTATCACTTAAAGTTTTGATTTTATCATTGACTTGCTCGATAACACCCACAGATAATGGCAATGGAACTTGGAAAACACAATATACGAGTGAACTCAATAGCTCCTGGGATTTTTAACTCTGAGATTACCAAGGAACTCATGAAAAAGACATGGATCAAGAAAGTGGCTTCAAAAACGGTGCCACTGAAAGATTACGGGACAACTGACCCATCCATGACGTCGTTGGTCAGGTTCTTGATCCTTGACTCGTCAGGTTATATTACAGGAAACATCTTTATTGTGGATGCAGGATTGTCGTTGCCTGGTGTACCACTTTATTCCTCACTCTAAACATAGTCGTTGTAAAACTATGTAATGTTACGCCAATAACGATGTGTACTGTTCGAACAAGATCTTTAACAAGCTTTCTGTGTAATATCACAATAATATAACGCGTGGGCTGGCCAGTTTTATAAAAATTAAAAAAAAACCTAAAATTAAAAATACACACAGAATTAAAAAAAAAAAAAGCCTAAAATTATTATTAAAAGTTCCTAAAAATTACAAAATTCTAAAAAAAAAGATTACAAAAGTAAAAAAAAGCCTAAAGCGTTAGGTAGATTTCGAACAGGGCGAGCTTGTCAAACGGCTTCCGCTCCTTGCCCCGGAACTGGATGTTGGCCACCGCCACCCGGTCTTCGTGACTTATATCACCGCCCGGGACGCTATCGTAGTAGGCTTTAAAACGGTCGAGCTTCGGTCGTAGCTCGCGCTACTTGTTTTGGCACGCGTTTAAATTGTGTCTGTCGTTCCCCACGTTGTGCCGGTAGCTAGCGAAAGCTTTCGGCCAGTAACGGGTCTCACCGGGTTGGTGGCCCTTCATCGCGTTGTGCCGGTATCAAGTGTGGGTAGCGGGTTCGGGTAGGTGGAGTGAAGGTTTGGGGTAGCGACGTGGACAGGCGGTGGGGTTGGAGGGTTTTATAATGACTTGGGTGAACCGTTTGGCTTGGCCAAATGGTTATTTTTTAAAATTTAAACCTAGCTGCTATGGCCTAGCCAACCCAGCCAATGAGAGCCGGCCACGGAGGACCGCTAGGCATGCCCAACGCCCGGGCTGAAACTCCCGCCCAAGAGGCCACACCGAAACCAAAGCCCACCCGGGGTGGTGACTTGGGCATTTGTAGCCAAACGGTTATTTTTTAAAATTTAAACCTAGCCGCTATGGCCTAGCCAACCCAGCCAATGAGAGCCGGCCACGGAGGACCGCTAGGCATGCCCGGGCTGAAACTCCCGCCCAAGAGGCCACACCGAAACCAAAGCCCACCCGGGGTGGTGACTTGGACATTTGTAGCCAAACGGTTATTTTTTAAAATTTAAACCTAGCCGCTATGGCATAGCCAACCCAACCAATGATAGCCGGCCACGGAGGACCGCTAGGCATGCCCAACGCCCGGGCTGAAACTCTCGCCCAAGAGGCCACACCGAAACCAAAGCCCACCCGGGGTGGTGACTTAGGCATTTGTATCCAAACGGTTATTTTTTAAAATTTAAACCTAGCCGCTATGGCCTAGCCAACCCAGCCAATGAGAGCCGGCCACGGAGGACCGCTAGGCATGCCCAACGTCCGGGCTGAAACTCCCGCCCAAGAGGCCACACCAAAACCAAAGTCCACCCGAGGTGGTGACTTGGACATTTGTACCCAACCCACGCCCCAACCCTCGCCCCATACTCTATAGTCTAATAAATGAATATAAGGTAAATCACATAACACTGTTCATTCTTAGATTTTATCATATATAGATTGTGAACCCAAATTTAATATCAAACGTTTATTTTAATACATGGATAATTATATTGGTGGATCTAGAAAATTACTATAGGGGCAATTTTCCAATTTTTTTTATAACGCACTTCATACAATGTAAATGAAACAAAGATAGTAGTACGGTAGTAAATAAATTTAAACAAATACCTAAATGATTTCTCCTCTTCTGTTTTTGAAAGCTTAAAACTGAGCCATGACATTCTCTTCTTATACTTTACAAAAACTTTCTTTTTCGGCCACACAAATTAGAGCATTGTTCAAATACTCATCTCGAATCCGACTGCGAAATCCATCATGATAAGCTTCATTTTAGAAAAAAACATCTTTCAACGATTGCGGTTGCAACCGGTAAAACCAATGCTAGCTTCAACGTTCGATGAACCAAAGGATCGATAAAAGTTTCAACCGTTCGATAAAAGTTTCAACCATTCGATAAATATTTATATCTAACATTTATCTTTCAACCGTTCGATAAAAGTTTCATTTTTTTTTCGGTTTCCACCATTACATGAGCAAGGTCACTTAATCCAGTCAAATTTGCAATTTTTTCTTCTTACTTAGAAGTGTGAAAAAAGCTCTAAAGATCACCCGCAAGACACCCTCTTTTTTTTTTTTAACAGTGAGAATCTTTAACAATTGAGAGAGAGAGAGAGAGAGAGAGAGAGAGAGAGATCTCACACTCTCCCAAATAGAGGGCCCTAACCCCACTCTGGTTAGACAATGTTGTCTTAACTAGGCCTATGTTGGCGTCAGAGTTTGGCTAACGGCGTTCCCCGAGAAACCATACCACCCGCTGCCAGTGGCAGGGGCTTGCACGTCACAAGAGAGAGTCTCTCTGGCGTAATGCACGGTGGACTAAAACCCGGGGTGGCTCTAGCTCAAACTCTTGACCTAAGGTCTGGGAGAACTAGCATTCATTGCCTTTATCCACCAAATATGGCACTAGTGGGGATTGAACTTGAGTCTCCAAGGAGAACCTAAGTCTTTCCAACCACTAGACCACAAGTCATTCGGATACATCTTAGAAAATGTCACTATCTTAGATATGTCAAATTTAGTAAACGGATTACAATGATTTAAACCTGACATATTTTCTATCAAACTAGTTGAGACCTTACTAAGTCGGCTTCCAAGTTCTTGAATTTGCATATTCAAAACCATATTAAAAACTTCAACTTCAAAATGATGTCAGTTAGTAATGACATACTTTCGGTTTCTTTGATTACCATAACTTTCAGCCATATCTAACATCTTAACGTTGTTTTTTTTTCCACAAAAAGATGTCACTTTTGCCAACATTTTTTTTTCAAACCCATTTCGTCTTAGATGATTCAAAGCTCATTTTGTCCCGCTTATCAAATGAGACGCTTTTAACAAGTCTTGACTCTTTTTTTGGTTATCAAAGCATTTTGGTTACTTCTTTCGCATAGGAATCGATAATCTCGTTCTGAATCGATGGAGCCGTCAACTTATTATTCGTTTTAGCCTTCCCTAAAGTGTACTTACCAATATCCGGGTTGTTGACACTAATCAACTTTAAACCCGAAAGAAAGATACCATTATAAAGAGACTTTTCAGATTCGTCATGACCACGAAATGGTAAACTATTTTTTAAACAAAATCCAGCACTACGAATAGAACCCATTATATCGATTCCCAATCCTTTTCCCTTGTTAAGCCTTTTTTCATTTGTATCATAGGATCGCTTTTGGTTCAAGATATTTTCACATTTTTGCACCGCATTATTATGTAAACTATTACCTAACCCAACATGTTCTTTTAAGACACCCGGTTTACTCCATTTACAAAAGCCTCCACTTACAAAAGTCTCCCTTCCACCTTTATTACCAACACTTTCATTAAACAAGTAACAACATAAACAATATGCTTTTTCTGGTTTAGTGCTATACTCTAACCAATGATACTGAATTTATCCCCTACGCATTTCATACTGAATTTAACCTAATCTTTTCATTGTCATCTACACAATATGATACTACCATTGTTATTTACCTTTAGTTGTGTAGGAGAAACACTTGTTTATTTCATCGATTCACTTGTAGGTATGAAATCTTTCTACATTATTCTTGATTATAATGTTTAATCAATTGTATCTACTTTGTTTTTTTTCCAGCTTTTTATTGTTAATGTTTGATTTTTCAATCACCAACATCCTACCAGAGTTGGATACGGTGATGGCAGTGGTCATCATCGTGAAGGAGGTGGATACGGTTTTATGATTTGTGGCGTTCTCCTCCAATTCCTACTTTTGTGGTAGAAATTAGGGTTTAATGGAGGACAAAATCAAGCCCAAGAAGATATGTAGTAGCAGTTCACGAAGACAACTCAAGGCTATCTTTCTTCTTCTTCTTCTTCTTCTTCTTCTTCTTCTTCTTCTTCGTCGTCGTTCTAGATTCATCTAGTTGATACTATCAATGTAAGTTTTTTATGATTTGTAAAAACTTGATTTACCATTGTTTGGTCAAATTAGAGAATGATGTTATCAATTAAGTCGACTTTAATTGGCGATTATATTATTTGTATGATGTAGCGTGAGGTAGCGATGATAGTTATTATAGTTGTGTATTTTAGCGAGTTTAGTAGGTTTTCCAAGCAAGAGACGGCTTGCTTGGAGGACAAGACTCAAGGGTCTATAAATAGGGAACTACACCTCATTTGTTAGGTGTGCATTTGTGAGCCACCACCCGGGGGAGCTCACCCGGGGTGGATGATTATCTTCTGTGTTTTCTTATCACATTCAATGAAAATATCTATGTTCCAATCATTAAAGTTTCTATCTTTCTTGTTTATTATCAATGGTTCTTGGCTCGAATCACTCGTCTCACTATTTTCATACCGAATCGACACTGAAACCGGTTTGTTACGGAACTATCATTTGGTATCAGAGGCTCGGTGGCTCGTTTCAGTTTTTGGTTCGGTCGGATCTTCAGCCAAAACCGCCGGAGATGTAAAATTAAGAGTACATGATTAAAACTGTACATGATTAAATAAAAACTCAAAATTTATTTAGTTTCTAACAAATCAAATGCATTCCACCATATCACGAGTAATCCCATCTGCTAGCCAAGAGCAACACCGACTCGAATCACACACATGCAAAACAATCTAACATACATGCAAAAGTCAGCTACGCTGAATAAGTTCTAACAGTTTAGTTGAAGCGTTTAAAACACATCCCAAATGCTTTATTTGAAAACCAAAACACCATCATTTTAAAACCACCATCGTTTATTAAAGAGTAAATTGCCATTTTAGTCCCTAAGGTTTAACCAAAATTGCCACTTTAGTCCAAATAGTTTTTTTGCCATTTTAGTCCAAATAGTTTTGTTTTCCACCATTTTAGTCCCTGACTTTTGTCATTTTTTTTTCCTTTTTCATCCAACCCACTAACTCCATTGAAAAAAATAGTTAACTTAGGTGAATTTTGGTCAAACCACATTTTTCTTTTTTTTTTTTTTTTTGCAGGTGTGATGGTATGGGGATGGTGTTGTGCCAGTTTACAGTGAAGATGATGGCGGTGGTTGTTGGTTTTACGATGATGGCGGTGGTGTTGGCTGATGACGTAGGTGGCGGAAAAGTGGCCGGTGGTGGTGGAAATGGTGGGTGGTGATGGTGGTGGGGGTGGGTGGGTGGTGATGGTGGTGGGGTGGGTGGGTGGATGGCGACGATGCAGGCAGGTGGTGGCGATGATAGAAGGTTGTGATAGGGTGGGTGGTGGGAGGAGGTGGTGGTGGTCGATGAAAATGGCAAAAATGGCAAAAGCCAGGGACTAAAATGGCAGAAAACAAAACTATTTGGACTAAAATGGCAAGAAAAAAATTATTTGGACTAAAGTGGCAATTTTGGTCAAACCTCAGGGACTAAAATGACAATTTACTCTTTATTAAAATACATTAACATCATTTTAACGTTTAATGACTCCAACCCGTAACCCAAACCTCAACCCATATCCTCGGTCTAATCATCCTACCAGTAACCCTTTCCGATATGGATCAAATTACTTAGACACCAAAGGACAACCCGCAATCTATCTTAATTCATAGGACCATTAACCAAACCGACTCGTGTCTAGGACACAACAATTAATGGCCAAAAAACTCAATTGTAACTTGATCTCGTCTGAAAACTACACAATTTAGCCTCACTCGACAACTACATAATAGAACATCATTCGTCATCCACATCATTTAACATCATTCGTCAACTACACAAATAATGATCATTTACCCACCATTTAAATAACGTGAAACATATAAGCACATAAGGTGGGAACCTAACACATCAGTTGTTGCCCGTAGGCTATCATCATTTGCCCTCGTCAGGGTTTCGTCTCCTCCAATTTGACCCCGAAGAGTCTGTCACCCGCATAATACCCTGAAGGCTTTATCGTTTCCACTAGAGCTAATCATTTAAACATCTCAGTGATGTTTCTCGTGACCTGACGCCACCCCAAAGGTAACGTCGCCATCACAAATAACCCGCATCTCGTGACCCGACGTCACCCAAAAGGTAACACCGCCATCACCAGTAACCCGCATCTCATGACCTGACGCCACCCCGAAGGTAACGCCGCCATCACAAGTAACCCGCATCAAGCACCTCAAGGATGCTAATTCATAGAAAAAACACATAGATACACATATAAGGTTAAACATACGTTAACTACCCGACAACTACTACCTTCACGATCCCGCTACCACTAAGCTTCAGAACCTACGATAGAGTTACCAATTAAAATTTATCACAACACAAGCAATGTTTTAAATATCAACATCTACCACGCCCCATACCAATACGACCTTGACATCACTAAATAAAATGTCATACACCAACATTGTTCGTGGAAAAATGTTTATAAAACATTTTTATCAAATAACTCGTTAATATATAAAACTCATGACATGTATGGAAACATGTGAAAAGCATGTATGCTAGCCCCGAAAATATTTTAGAAAAAAGGGATTAGAACTCACTGGTTGCAAAGCATCCAAATCCGTAAGCTAAACATCCCACAAACTCGTACTCGAACGATCGTCAATAAAATTCCCGAACCGCAGAAGCTAAAGAAACGGGTGAAGGCGTAAATCTTAGGTTCGCGTCAACAACCTCACATTACATGCTTCCTAAATAAATCCATGGTTCCTATTGATACAACAAATACAAGACCGATAATAGTGACTAGGTTGGTTAGGCAAAAGGCTTGGAGGGTTCCGGTTTGCCTAACGCAGGTCATGGGGTCCCCCCACGTTTGCAAGACGTGGAGAGAGGTTCACTAGTTATGTTTGTTGTTTGTTCAAGATCTTTGGCTGAAAGGTATTCAGCCTCGGATACAAGAGCAACTTGATTGTGTGTGTTGAATGTGAAGAAAGGAGACTTGTATGAAACAAGTACTGGAGAAGAAAGATCAGAGATCCCAAGAGAATCAGGGCTGATCGGAATGTCTGAAATGCACTTAATGAAGTGTTATTTATAGAGGAAGAGATTGCTCTTCTAAAACCCTAATCTCACAATTTCACTCAAAATCAAAGAATCAAAACCTAATTGAGGGTGATTCAAGGCTAAAGAAGTGATCCTCATACTTAGTATATCAAAAGGTATGCTTAATTTTGATGTATGAAAGTGTTTTGATGATTCTTGAATTCTTGTAACAGAAATTTATGGTGAATTAATGCAGGTTATGGGTAAAGTATGATGAATACAAGTCTAGGAACTAATCTTAGACAATAAATTGATCAATTCATGACATAACTGTTTTGGTCAAAAATTACCGAAGCAATTTAGTGATCAAATTAGTTAAGTGAGGTAGTGTGCTAAAATTATGTATGAAAAATATGCTAACCAAGTTAGTTGTAAAAACAGTTTCAGGATACGGCTCAGGATATAGAACTGTATCTATGATCAAACAATGAGCAAAAAAGTAAAGGTTGGCACGTGATGTACGAGGAAAGCCCTTGATCAATCTAGATCACCGGCACAAAACCTCGGGAGCTGACAATCGCAACTGCCTTGTTCTTCTATTGCTTTAAATATCAGGATACAGTGCAGGATGTAGAGCGGATCAACTAGGTGTTACAATGTGATTTGAATACAAGTGTTTGTATGTAGTGTTTGTAGTGAGCTAGAGAGCAGAAGTGTTCGAGAATGTGTGTATAAGTTGCGTGCCTTAATCAGATCCGCCCCCATCTATTTATAGTAAAAGAAGTGTAACAAACTAACCTAATAAACCGGGATCCGGCGAATATTCCCCAGTCGAACGTTGTAGACCTGGTCTTTCGGGTTCAACGTCTCTCACATAACAGATACGCCCGAGTCTTGAGGAGAAGAAGTCCATCTGACCGTTAGTAACCCATAGCTTCTAACCTGCATGTGGTTAATTCAATTAACCCCAGGATATTGCCCAGGATTAGCAATATCCTAATCCAGTATCCTGATCACAAGCAAACAACCAAAAGCAGAATATTAGTCAGGATATGTACACTCAGAAAATGACCCATAACAATTGTCCCCAAATATATCTGTTGGTATACCAATCCAACGGATATATTTTAAAATTTCTATCTCGTAAATCAAGGCATTTAAAACGAAACGATGGTTGAGGTGACATTGTGCCATTTTCAATGCAATATTTACTCTTTACCCCCTATATTCAGCCTATAATTAGCTAAGGCATTTTTCTTCTTGTTATCATTACTCTCTAAGCGATTCTCAGGTAATCATCCTTCTCTTCATCCTTTGTTCTTTCTCTAAAGTTTCTTTAGTTTGCTCAATACATTTCATGGCATCTCGAACAAGATCTCGTTCGGATGAACCAGTCCCAACCCTCGTGAGTCAAAACCTCATACGAGAACCGGAAAAAGAAATCTGCTGCCTCAACAATGCCGATATCGCTGCCCTCAAGGATTCCAGCGCCTTTCCCACTGGAACAGTCATTGGCCTTTTGATCGAGAGATCCGATCAGACGTGTCATCGGACGAGTGGGTTTGTTTTTTCGCCTACCCCTTTTCTTTGGGACTCCGGTACCCATTTCCACCTTTTATCTCTCATTTCTTCGACCTCACCGGCCTTAGTTATGCCTAAGTTATGCCAATGGTCTGGCGAGTTTTGATGGTACTGGATCAAGTCAGATCTCACCATTGCCCTGACCTGTGTATTGAAGACCTTCCTATAGCATACCGGTTGAGGTCCCATGGCGACAGCCGTTTTCTTTTGTTTTCCACCTCCAAAAACCCTTTAGTCCTCAAGGCCACCAAGAACGAAGACCGATGGCGGCGAAAGTTCTTTTTCGTGAAAAGAGATTCCATCGACAAGGGTTTCAATCTGCCGATTAGATGGTTAACCAAGGGTAGGATCTAGGGTTTTAGGGATATCCCCACGTGTATCCTTAAACTATATCCTAAACTTATATCTTGATGTTTTAAGCAGCAAACTTCAGAGACTTAGCACCCCCAAGCGCGGAATCCGAGTCCAGGATCAGAGAAATATACCGACTTCCTGCTAGTGAAAGAACCTTTTCCCTATCTCTTGCAGATTCAAGCCAAAAGTCAAGTTCAGAGATGTCTGGTAAGTATATTCTCAGCAATTATCTTTACCCATTAAACCGATTATCTTTCAGAGGTATTATAAGTTTAAAAATATCTTCCCTTGTGCAGTACCAGTTGTCAACCTTGAAGGTTTCCAACTTGACGAGTTGGACAGTTACTCCAGCCTTGTACCTGCTAAACAAGAATCCAAGCCGAAGTCATCTGCCACACCAAAGCCTACCTCTTCAAAGACTACCGCCGCTCCTAAAGCTCCTCCGGCATCCAGGACCCGGGCCTCTAGTTCCCGGAAGAGAAAAGAAATGAATTCTCCAGCCGCCTCTGAGACATTCTCTCTCGAGAATCATGGGTTTAATGAAGCTACTTCATTCCTCAAGCAGGTAAGAATTCCCTTCCAATATCCTGAACATGCATGTTAATCATTATCCTGCTCATTTTATACTGATACCTGTATCTTTAACTGCAGGGCTTGGAACGTCTCATGCACTTGTACGAAGACGCCTGTGGGCTTAACAAGATGCTGGAGATCAAGCTCGAAAAAGCTGAAGCCACCATAACTGATCAAGGAACAATTGCAGCTGCCAAGTCCCAGCATTATGAAGACAAATACAAGGCAATGACCCAGGAACACCAAGCTGCCCTCCACAAAGCCAATGAGGATGCTCAAGCCAAACTAGATGCCGCCCTTCTCCAATACCAGCAGGATATGAGTTCATATCGGGACAGTCTCAAAACATCCATGGTCATCTCTCTTCTCCAAGCCAGGTTAAGGATAGCTTATGAAGCCAAGGACTTGGGCTTCGAATGCCCCTCCTGGAATGTAAAGGCTTGGGAAGCGAAACTACAGGATCTTGGAGGTCATCCCGTCGCTCATCCTGCAAAGCATGCTGGTGAAGAGCCTTCTAAGGCGGCAGGGGAAGTGGCCAACGCTGGTGATGATGCCGAGAAGAATCCTGAGGGGGATGCCGGTGCAGATGCTGGGAAAGAAGTTGCTGATCAAGAAGGTGCCGCTCCTTAGGCGGCTAAGTGGGCGATGATGGATATACGTGCCAAGGCCGGAGCCCACTTTTTTAAATTTCATGGTTGTGGTCTGTACAAACAACTTACTTTTCCTGTCGTTGAACAATTTATATTTCCTGCACTAGAACAATACGATGACCAAAGGTGGATGGGTCCTGGGTTTTCAGGATGAAGCCCTTGGTCATTGGTTAGTATAACCTGTTTTGAATGTCGTATCGGTTGAAGGTGGACAGGTCCCATTTTGAGATAGAACCTTCAACCGTTACATAAGTATGGTAAAGACTAATTGTGCTTTTGGTGGATGGGCCTCGGTTTGAGGTGAATCCAAAAGCACAACTTTTGACATGTTAATAATATAACTTGCTTTTGACTTATTTGTTGTTGCCTTTTAATTTCCGTTATGCATTCCATAATGTAGATTTTAGCTTTGCAAAATTTTGTACAAATGCCTTTTGAAAATATCCTGATCAATATACTCAGTGGTATATTATGAAAACTTTTATTAAATAGAACTTCTAAAAATTCAATCAACTTTAGAATTTTTTTTAAAAGAAAGTCCAATTTCTAAAACCTGTTTTGACAATTCTTGCTTGATCAAGGTTTTAACTTCAAACTAGTATTACTCCCAAATATTTTAATTAAGTATCCCGATAAGCATATATTTTGAGAATATGTCCCGAAAATTTATCCTAATCAGGATTCCTATGCTTCTGTCAAACATGGTTTCAAAAACTCATATTATGTTTACAAAGGAAAGATCATACCAGGAATAGAGTGTAACCCTATTCTCAAACTTCAATCCTTTTGCAACTTTTCCAATGAGGATGTCCCCTGTCTGAGAGACTTAGTGTACTAGGTCCGAGCTTTATCCTTTGAGCCTTACACAATTGCCTCAGTAGGAATGTCCCCTGTGCACAATGTCTTCGAATACTTAGAATTCTTCATATACCTTTAGGATTCAGGATATAGCCAATAGTAACGAAATTGCCAGCCACTATTACATGGACTTAGAAAGGTGAAAACCTTTAAACCTTAGAGAGTATGAAAATACCCTTTCGTGAGAGAGGGTGATCAATCCTCATATACATTTAGGATTCAGGATATAGCCAATAGTAACGAAATTGTCAGCCACTATTACATGGACTGGTCCTACTACCTTGAACTATTCCCGAATAACTTGCGCTCTAGGCGGGGTGTTTAAACCCAATTCGGAAGAAAGATGAATACCTTTAAACCTGTGAAGGGATCAGTATCCCTTAGACGTGAGAGAGGGGGCCAATCCTCTAATCTTCCGAAGTATCTTGAGTGTGTATCCTGGCGCTATATCCCGAAGCTTATACTGCAAAACATCCTCAAAGTAAGGTGGGTGTTAGCTTGGCTAACACCACTTCGATGCTTAAGTCAGTATTGGGTTTCAAAGAATAAATCAAATCAAACATATTTAAAAGAGATAGAATTCATACCATCCTGAATTAGGAATTAAATTCCAAACTCACTTGAAATAAAGCTTAAGGTGTATAGCATTCCAAGATCTCGGCAGCATATCCCCCTCCATATTCTTGAGTCGGTATGCACCTTTTCCTGATTCTGATTCAACCTCATATGGTCCTTCCCATTTTGGAGCCAGCTTTCCATCAGCAGGATTAGTAGTATTTTGAAAAGCCTTTCTTAACACCCAATCTCCAACTTTAAATCTTCTGGTCCTTATATTCTTGTTATATGCTCTGGATATCCTTTGTTGATATGCTGCCATCCTTAGCCTTGCTGCATCTCTTGTCTCATCAATAGTATCCAGTTCCTGGCATAGGACTTCAGGATTCTGCTCAGGATTCCCGAGATTGGATCTTGCTGTGGGTATCACCATCTCCGTCGGGATCACTGCTTCTGCTCCAAATACTAAGGAAAATGGGGTTTGACCAGTTTCATTTTTTACCGTCATTCTATCAGCCCACAAAACAAAGGGTAGTTCTTCTGCCCATCTTCCTTTCTTGGCCCCTAATCTTTTCTTCAAGTTGTTGACAGTTATCTTGTTTGAGGATTCAGCTTGTCCATTTGCTTGAGGATGTACCAGGGTGGATGTAATCATTTTGATTCCCCAACTCTTGCAGAAGTCAGTAGTCCTCTTACTTATAAATTGAGATCCGTTGTCACAGATTATCTCAGCCGGTACTCCAAACCTAGTCAGAATATTCCTTTTTATAAAGGATACCACTTCCTGATCTCTAACTTGAACGAATGCTTCTGCTTCAACCCATTTGGAGAAATAATCCGTCATTGCCAACATGAAAACTTTTCCTCCTGGAGCTTTTGGTAATTTCCCTACTATGTCCATCCCCCATTTCATGAATGATCATGGGGATACTATAGGATATAGTGGTTCAGCTGATTGGTGCAGTATGTTACTGTGCCTTTGACATGCATCACATCTTCGAGCATACTCTGTAGCATCTTTCCTCATTGTTGGCCAATAGTATCCTGTTCTCAACACTTTTGAGAATAATGACCTGCCCCCAGTATGGTTACCACAATCCCCATCATGTATATCCTGAAGTACTTCTTTAGTTTCGGGATCCTCCAAGCACCTTAGATATGGTCCTACAAGAGATTTCTTATACAAGATATTATTTATAATGGTGAATCGTGATACCTTCATCCTAAATGCCTTAGGATTTTCGTCTCTAGGGATGTGTCCTTCTTTAAGATATCTTACGATTGGAGCCGTCCAGGATTTAGGATCCTCCTCAGGATATTCAGCAACAGGATCCTGAATATTCACTACTTCTGTATCCTGAGGATCCGTTGCAGGATATAAGATATGCAATATTGGTATTTGGGTTCCTTCTGGTATCCTGACCGATGATCCCAGGTTTGCTAGGGCATCTGCTTCAGCATTATCTTCCCTTGGTACCTGTTCAAGTGTAAAAACATCGAAATATCCTGCTAATTTTTTGAGAATATCGAGGTATTCGACTAACTTCTCTCCTTTAACTGCACAGGTTCCATTAAAATGATTAGTGATTAACAAGGAGTCAACATATACTTGCAAATTTTTGATATTCATATTTTTAGCCAACTCTAATCCTGCAATTAAAGCCTCATATTCTGCCTCATTATTAGTAGCAGGAAATTCACACCTAATAGCCTGGGGTAATATGTCCTCTTGTGGCGATTTTAGTAGTATGCCTAAACCTACACCTCTTACGTTAGATGCACCATCAGTATACAATGTCCAACATTCTAAGTTCTCTCCTAGCTGCTGTACTTCTAAATCCACTTCATTTTGAATGTCACTACTGAAATCAACCACAAAGTCAGCTAAAGCCTGAGACTTTATGGCATTTCTAGGCTCATATACTAAGTCATAAGCACTCAGTTTTACTGACCACTTAGCCATCCTGCCCGACATCTCGGGTTTCCTAAGCACGTTTTTAACAGGATAATTGGTCTTAATATGAATCCTATATGTCTCAAAATAATGTCTAAGTTTTGTTGATGCCATAACTAAGGCTAATATCAGTTTCTCTAGATGGGAGTACCTAGTTTCAGCATCTAACAAGCTTTTACTAACATAATAAACAGGATATTGCTGACCTTCATGGTCCTTTATAAGAACGACACTTACATCATTCCCTGATACAGCGAGGTATAGGGGTAGTGGTTCACCATTTGCAGGCTTCATCAATAGAGGTGCAGTTGAGAGATATCGCTTCAAATCCTGCAAGGCTGCTTCATGCTTTGCTTCCCATTCAAACTTCTTATTTTTCTTGAGGATATCATAGAATTCCTTGCATTTTTCCGAGGATCTTGAAATAAATCTGTTCAATGCTGTTCATATTCGAAGGTGATTTTATATCCAGGATAGCTCTAATCTGCTCCGGGCTCGCCTCAATGCCCCTTTTCATCACCAGATATCCTAGAAACTTTCATGCCCCCCACTCCGAAATGGCACTTAGCAGGATTTAGTTTCATGTTATACTGATCCAGGATATCAAATGCTCCCTTGATATATTGGAGGTGATCCTCAGCCTTTTTAGATTTCACCACCATATCGTCAATATATACCTCCATGGTGTCCCCCAGCTTATCTTTGAACATCATATTCACCAATCTCTGATATGTTGCACCTGCATTTTTCAAACCGAAAGGCATAGCAATATAGCAATAAATACCTGTCGGTGTCATGAAGGCCGTATCCTCATGATCCGAAGGTTCCATTTGAATCTGCTGAAATCCTGAGGATGCGTCCATGAATGTTAACATCTCATGCCCGGCAGTAGCATCCACCATTGCATCAATATGAGGAAGAGGAAATGGGTCTTTAGGACAAGCCCTATTCAAGTCTGTGTAATCTACACAGACTCTCCATTTCCCATTTTTCTTCTGTACTACGACTACATTCGCTAGCCATCTTGGAAACTTGACCTCCCTGATCATTTTGGACTTCAACAATCTTTCAACTTCCTCCTGGATAATTGCATTTCGCTCAGGAGCAAACTTCCTTCTCTTTTGCTATATAGGCTTGAACGACCTGTCAATTCCAAGCTTGTAAGTAATAATGTCTTTGGATATACCTGTCATATCCTCATGCTTCCATGCAAATGTTGACATCCTGTACTTCAAAAAATTAGTTAATCGTTCTTCAATATCCTGAGGGATATTGGTCCCTACGAGCCCCGAGATATCAGGATTATCCAGGGATAACTTTCTTCACATCCTGCTCTGAAGCCTCCAAGATATCCCGGGCCCGCATCTTTAATTGCTATGCTGGATTAGGCTTGGTTGAGGATTTCATTGAGGATGAGTAGCATTCTTTCGCCTCCTGCTGATCACTATCAACTTTGAAGACCCCCCAAGGGGTAGGAATCTTGATGCACTGGTGATAAGTCGAAGGCACAGCCTTCATGTCATGGATCCATGGCCTACCTAGTATGATGTTATAGCAGGATAATGAGTCCATCACACAGAAGCGTTGTATCGAGTTGACCCCTTCAACATATACTGGTAACTTTATCTCTCCTACGGTATTTCTAGCTTCTCCACTGAAACCAACGAGCACAGTGGACTTCGAAGTAATGTCCATCGGAGATACATTCATTCTCTTCAATGTTTCCAGCTGAATTATGTTGACGGAGCTACCATTGTCCACCAATATCCTGCGTACAAAATGGTTAGCAACATATAATGTTATTACGTGAGCAACATGGTGAGGATCCTGGACAGTATCCCTGTCATCACTATCGAAAGTGATCACTTTATCGGTTGTAAGGGTAGTCATCCTAGCTGGTTTATCTCCCCTTTCAGTCTTTGCTTCCTTTGCATGTCTCTTGGCCGCAGAATACGAAGTCCCACAAATGTCGGATCCTCCTGAAATAAAGTTAATTATTTTGGCATCTGCTGGGGGTGATGCTGCTCGTTCAGGATCCTTCTCAGGATCCTGCCCTTTATTCTTCTTTCTTCCAAGCAAATCCTTCAGATACCCTTTGCTTAATAGGTAACTAATTTCTTTCCTTAGAGCAATGCAATCCTCGGTCACATGTCCGAAATCTTCATGGAAGGCACACCATTTGGACTTATCCTTCCAATCAGCTTTCTGTTGATTCTTTCGTGGCCACCTAGCTTTGTCTCCTAAACCCTGCATAGCATACATCAATTCAGGTATATTGATAGAAAAGCAGTATTCAGATAATTTAGGATATTCTTCAGGATCCTCGTCTTCCACAGCATTCATTTTCTTGTTGTCATTTCTGCCATATGGCTTGGAGCGATATGGTTTATACGAGGATTCTGATTTCCTGTTGGTTGATTCGTAGGTTGAGGTAGAATTCATCCTCTCTTGCATCTTTTTGTCATCTTCCAAGCGGATATATCTCAAAGCCCTGTTACGAGCTTCGTCGAGATTCCTGCAGGGATTCATCACAAGATCCTGGTAAAACTGAGAATCCTTTTGTAACCCCATCTTAAAAGCCTGCACAACTGTTGCAACATCAAGATGTGGGATATCCAAGGATTCTCGACTAAACTTGTTCACATAATCCCTCAAGGATTCCTGAGGTCCTTGAGTTATCCTGTAAAGATCACTGGTTAGTTTCTCAAAACTCCGACTACAAGAAAACTGACTATTAAATAAATTAACCAAATGAGCAAACGAAGTAATTGAGTGAGGAGGAACATTTAACAGCCATTTTAAGGCTGATCCTGTCAATGTGGAACCGAAACACTTGCATAAGCACGCTTCCTTGAGATCTGGAGGGATAGGATTGATTTCCATCCTTTCCCTATACTGGGCAATATGCTCTTCCGGATCCGTAGTTCCATCATACAGTTTCATGTTGGGGGTCTGAAACCTTTTTGGGATTTCAGCATCACAGATAGGATATGCAAAGCGGGATATCCTGTGGCTGTCTTGAGATACTTCCGGAATTGGCTGGACCACTCCAGGTACACTGGATATCATGTCCTTCAACTTCTGAAGCTCCCTAGTAAATGTTGACGTCATACCTGCATCCTGCAAAGACCCATTATTGTTAGTGGCAAGAATATTATTATTTGACACGTTACCGGTCTGAGGATTCTGGCCATATCCTGAAGCGTATCCTGAGCTCCTCATAGTTGACATCCTGACCGAGGAGGGTATCTCAGGGGTCTGATTCTGAGAATGGCTTGGGACGATATTCCCCCGGTTATCCTCAGTGTAAACTGCAGAACTGAAGTTCAAAGCCCTAGGCTGTATAGGAGTGACAGTTTCTTCAGCAGGTCTACTTGGGCCGGATTTCAAGAGTTGTATTTCTCTCATCAGTGTCCGATTAGTTTCCTGCTGCTGCCTCATCTATTCCTGTACACTACCAAACAAATTCAGAATTTCATCATTGGACGCCAAAACAGGACCGGATCCCTGGGTACTAGGAGCGGGAATAACATCCCGAGCTACATGGCTTTCAGCTCCGTGTGATGAAGCTTGCATTCTTGGAGGAGGAGGTGGAAGCACTGAACCAATTGTTGCAGAGGTTGTAGCAGACATGGTGGAAGAGCTCATGTTTGATCTCGAGGCCATTGAAAACAATTTAGAAAAGAGTTTTGACAAAATAAAATCGAGTAATGATTTTATTAAAGTTTTTAGCAAAAATAGCACCACTTGCCCCACGGTGGGCGCCAAATTGTTTTGATAAAAAATTACCGAAGCAATTTAGTGATCAAATTAGTTAAGTGAGGTAGTGTGCTAAAATTATGTATGAAAATATGTTAACCAAGTTAGTTGTAAAAACAGTTTCAGGATACGGCTCAGGATATAGAGCTGTATCTATGATCAAACAATGAGCAAAAAAGTAAAGGTTGACACGTGATGTACGAGGAAAGCCCTTGATCAATCTAGATCGCCGGCACAAAACCTCGGGAGCTGACAATCGCAGCAGCCTTGTTCTTCTATTGCTTTAAATATCAGGATACAGTGCAGGAAGTAGAACAGATCAACTAGGTGTTACAATGTGATTTGAATACAAGTGTTTGTATGTAGTGTTTGCAGTGAGCTAGAGAGCAGAAGTGTTCGAGAATGTGTGTATAAGTTGCGTGACTTAATCAGATCTGCCCCCATCTATTTATAGTAAAATAAGTGTAACAAAGTATCCTAATAAACCGGGATCCGGCGAATATTCCCCAGTCGAACGTTGTAGACCTGGTCTTTCGGGTTCAACGTCTCTCACATAACAGATACGCCCGAGTCTTGAGGAGAAGAATTCCATCTGACCGTTAGTAACCCATAGCTTCTAACCTGCATGTGGTTAATTCAATTAACCCCAGGATATCGCCCAGGATTAGCAATATCCTAATCCAGTATCCTGATCACAAGCAAACAACAAAAAGCAGAATATTAGTCAGGATATGTACACTCAGAAAATGACCCATAACAATAAACTATGAGTTTCAATGTTTTTCACATAAGGATATATGGATTTTGTGAAGAATACATATATTTTTGTGATATTAGTTGATTGCTTATGATGTAAATTCTAGTGTGATTATAGTGTTCTTGTTATAGGAATCGACTTACTATGCTAAACATGCTTAAAGTTATTAACCTTGAACATGATAGTGTAAGAATACAAATTATGCACACTAGATGCTCGATGAAATGCTTGAATGAATTGGAATACTTGAAATATATGAAGTAATCTCTTAATTGATTAATCAAGAGAATGAAATATCGAATATTGAACTATGAGTTCTAACCAATATATTCGAATCAAATTATATAGGTGATTTGGGTGGATCATCAAGTGGGCAAGGTGGAACGGATACCCGCTTAAAGGGAAAGCTTTGAAAAAGGTACGCGGCTATGCACTTCGTAATATTTTGTTAGCATTTTATGTTAGTTGTTGAATGATAATCAATTCGTTCTAATGTTTGGATATTACTAAAACGGAGGATTTCGTTTGTAGTACCCAAACAAGAAAAAGTAGAAATTTCGATGACATATAAACGATTAAGGTGGTGGACTCCAGTTAATGGATTAAATGGGTCAAATTGACTCGAATACTACACGTTTGATTCAGAAAGGCGATGGATTTTGTTCCTGAAATCAAACGGGTCAAAATCACCAAAGTATTGAACTTTGGTAAGTTAAAGTGATGGATATCGCTAATTAAGATAAACGGGTGGATTAAGATGCATATACCTGGTTAACGGCACTTGAGTTTTAATAATATGTGTCATAGAATACAAGTATATGGATATATAAGCTATTATAGATGTTTTGAGCTCATAACCAAAGTCTATGGTTCATTAATTCAAACGGGTCAAATAATTATGCAAGATTTTTATAATCCGAAGGTCTAAATGAAAGAAATTTGTTCAGGTGACGTTAGGATTTTGATTCTATATTATAGAGTACCGAATTACGGTCACATAGGAAGAAACAGGACATAATTCGGATCAGTAACGGACAAGTTATGTCCGTTTTTCGTAAAGTGTAGACTAGTTGGGAAAATGCAGGTTTGAAAACCAAACCCGCTGGAAAAATAAAGGCGTCGCGTCACGCGACGGTGAACCAGGGGAGGTGTCGCGCTACGCAACGGCCCTCGCGGCCTGCGAAGGCTAGACCTTCAGCCATCGCGCCCCGCGACCGAGACCCAGACCTGGAAAAAACTTGTTTATTTGCTGTGTTTTGAGGTTATGAACTTGTTAAAACATACATTAAGCTCAAATAACTAATGTTTTAATAAATTTTGGTTATTGGTAAAGTGATGGACTTGCGGATGACGATCAAGCCTTGTTAAAGAACCGAACACACATTATAAAGGAGCTTCCGCAAATGAAAACTATTACTTTTGTCACACAACACACTCTAGTGTTGTTAACACTTGTAAATATGTATTTGCTTGTTTTTAAAAGTTAAGTAAGTTGGGTTTGGAACAACATGTTTTGGGAAACATTGGAAGTGTGGTTGTAAAGTTTTGAAAGTTATCCAAATGTCGTTAATTCGATGTTTTAATATTAATGATACTTATAAATGTATTAATTATTACATAAACGATAAGATCAGTATATGGGTCTTACAAGTTGGTAATCAGAGCCTCGTTAAGATAAAGTGTGTTCGGTTCAAAGCTTGATCAAGACATCTGGTAAGAATTACTTATAAATGAGTTCAAATGTATAGATTTAGATGATGTAAGGTATACAAAAGTGTATGGGAGGAGTGTACTATTATACTCGAACCCGAGAAATACACTAAGTAAGAAAGGTAAGGCAAGATATGTACTTGACCGAACCTAAAAAGAAATACACATTACTTGTGATTAAGTATGTGTAATATAAATTTCCATGTAACAAGGTGGAAATAAATTAAATAGTTATTGATTAACTATTGTTAATATTTCAGTCAAAGAAATGGCCGGTGAAACTGGAAAGGAATCAACATCTCGTGTAACTGAAGAAATGAAAGCTACTATTTCCGAGGAAGTCGGAAAAGCTTTAGAAGCTAGTCTACCGCAGTTCATCGATAGACTACAAACCATGCTTTTAGCGGTAATAGACGATAAGATGAATGAAAAGAAAGATGCGGGTAAATCGAAAACGTGTCCATATAATAAATTTATGGCATGCAAACCCCCGTTCTATCATGGTGAAGTTGATCTGATCATTTGTCAATGATGGATTAGCGACATCGAAGGGGTATTCGAAAGGACCCATTGTGATGAGACTGATTTCGTGGCATACGGAACCGGTCACTTGAGAGGCCAAGCTAACGATTGGTGGGATAATCTGAAGAAGGAACAGGGAATTGAGGCCATGAGAACTATGACGTGGGAAGAATTCAAAACTCCGTTCCTTAGACACCATAGTCCGAAAGCTGTGATCAATAGGATTAAAGAAGAGTTTATTCAGCTAAGGCATAGTGGTGAGTCGATAGAGAAGATTACGAGAATCTTTCTTGATAAGCTCAGGTTTTGTGATGAGCTGGTTCAGAATGAAGAATAGAAAATCTACTATTACTACAACATGCTGAGTGCTGAGTATAGGGATTTCATGACTCCTTCAAAATATGTGCATCTTACTGAAATAGTAAATGCCGCACGTGAAAGAGAGATTGAGTTGAAAAAGCAGATTGATAGGGGTGAGAGGAGAGCATTTGAGAAAAATCCACTCCCCGCAAAGAAACAAAAACTGAATGAAGCTCCTAAGAAAGGCGCTGAAAAAGGAGGAGCGCCTCAATGCAAAATTTGTGGAAAGAATCACAAGGGCGAATGTTATTTTAAAAATAAACCATATCCTACTTGAAGGCAAAGTGGGACATGTTGTTGCAAATAGCCCAGGGAAGGTGTCGGTATGCTATAAATGTTAGAAACTGGGACACAAAAAGTCTGAGTGCCCGGAGTTAGTTGGAATTAAAGACACCACTGATGCAAAACCTGATGCCCAGAAAGCAAAGGCTAGATCTTTCCACATGACAGCTGCTGAGGCTAAAACCGAACCTGATGTCGTTTCAGGTATATTTCTTGTAAATTCAATTCCAGCATGAATTTTATTTGATACAGGTGCAAATAGATCTTTTATATCACATCGATTTATTCAACACCCTACATTCACGTTAACAAAATTACCTATACCCCTAGAAGTAGAAATAGGTGATAATAAAAGTTTTATTGTTTTGTGATATGTGTTGGAATTGTAAACTGAGCATTGAAGATGAAGAGTATTTCGTTGACTTAATTCCCATGTCAATGGGAGAATTTCAAGTGGTAATCGGGATGGATTGGCTAGCTCGATATCACGCGAAAGTAATATGCAACCGTAAAGAGATACAACTAATGTCTCCAAGCGGAAAACATGTTACTAGTTATGGGGAGAAAAGCTGCAGCCCCATAATATGTTCTTTCATCAAAGTTTTCAAGCTAGTTCGACATGGATGTAAGGCGTATATGGCCTACATACATGATTCGACTAAAGAGGCTCCAGAAATCAAAGACGTACCAGTGGTACGAGAATTCGAGGATGTTTTTCTGGAAGATCTACCGGGGTTACCACCAGAGCGTGAGGTGGAGTTTGGTATTGAATTAGTCCCGGGCGTGAAACCGGTAGCCAAGGCTCCTTATCGATTAACGCCGTCGGAACTACAAGAATTGGTGTCGCAATTACAAGACCGTTTAGAAAAAGGATTTATTCGACCGAGCGTTTCTCTGTGGGGAGCGCCAGTATTATTTGTAAAGTAGAAAGACGGAAGTATGAGGATGTGCATTGATTACCGGGAGTTGAATAAACTCACGGGTAAAGAATCGATATCCGCTTCCTAGGATCGGCGATTTGTTCGATCAATTACAAGGCGCGAGTTGGTTTTCGAAGATAGACTTAAGGTTGGGTTATCATCAGTTGAAAGTAAAAGAAGAAGATATACCAAAAACAGCATTCCGAACGCGTTATGGACATTACGAGTTTTTAGTAATGTCTTTCAGATTAACTAATGCACCTGCGGCTTTCATGGATCTTATGAACCGCGTCTGTAAACCAATGTTGGATAAGTCGGTGATTGTTTTCATCGACAATATTCTCGTGTATTCAAAAAGCGAAGTGGATCACGAATGTCATTTGCGTGAAGTATTTGAAACGCTTAGGCGTGAGAGACTTTATGCAAAATTTTCAAAGTGTGCCTTTTGGTTACGGGAGGTACAGTTTCTAGGACATGTTATTAGTGCCGATGGAGTGTCGGTCGATCCGTCCAAAATAGAAGTTGTGTCTAAATGGAAACCTCCAAAGAATCCATCAGAGATTAGGAGTTTTCTAGGTCTTGCGGGTTATTATCGGAGATTTATACAAGATTTCTCCAAAATTGCAACTCCATTAACTAAGTTGACCCGTAAAGATGAGAAATTTGTATGGGATAGCGCATAAGAAGATGCCTTCCGTATCCTTAAAGAAAAATTGATCAGTGCCCCTGTGCTAACGTTACCAGATGGGACTGAAGATATGGTTATTTATTCAGACGCATCCCAGCTTGGTCTCGGATGTGTACTTATGCAGCGAGGAAAGGTGATCGCGTATGCTTCAAGACAATTAAAGATTCATGAAAAGAAATATCCGACACATGATCTGGAATTGGCGGCGGTAGTCTTTGCCTTAAAAATATGGAGGCATTATTTATATGGTGTGAAATGCACTATTTTCCCTGACCATAAAAGTTTCAAGTACTTATTTGATCAAAAGGAGTTAAATATGAGACAACGAAGTTGGTTAGAGACGGTGAAGGATAATGACTGTGAAATTCATTATCATCCCGGAAAAGCCAACATAGTTGCAGATGCACTGAGTTGGAAAAAAGAATATTCACCTATTCGGGTGCAGTCGATGCAGTTAATAGTGACCTCAGGGTTACTTGAACGAATCAAGGAGGCGCAAACTAAAGCTGTAAAAGAAGAAAATGTGAAAAAGGAAAGAATAGTGGGTCAGCTCAAAGACTCGCAGGATAATAGTAATGGATTGAAAACCTGTTTCGATCGAATCTGGGTTCCAAACACTTGCAATGTTAAAACTCTTCTTCTTGACGAAGCCCATAAGTCCCGCTATTCTATTCATCCGGGAGGGATCGACGACTTGTTTGATCAATTACAAGGGGCAAGCTATTTTTCTAAAATAGACTTGAGGTCTGGATACCACCAAGTGAAAGTTGCACTAGAAGACATACCTAAGACTGCCTTCAGGACTAGGTATGGTCATTATGAATTTTTGGTAATGCCATTTGGATTACGCACCTGCAGTGTTCATGGACCTCATGAACAGGGTTTGTAAACCTTACCTCGATAAGTTTGTGATCGTTTTTATTGACGATATCCTTATCTACTCTAAGAATGAGGCTGAACATGAACAACACCTGAGAGCAGTCCTTGAATTGCTCAAGAAAGAAAAACTCTATGCAAAGTTCTCTAAGTATGAATTTTGGATACGTGAGGTGCAATTCCTAGGCCACGTGATAAATGAACATGGAATACAAGTTGACCCTGCAAAGATCGAGGCCATCAAGAAATGGGAAGTACTGAAGAATCCCATTGAAATCAGAAGATTTCTGGGTTTAGCGGGATACTATAGAAGGTTTATGCAAGACTTCTCAAAGATTGCAACACCATTAACCACACTAACCCAAAAAGCCTCTAAGTTTAATTGGGGACCTAAACAAGAAGAAGCCTTTAACACGTTAAAGCATAAGTTATGTAGCGCCCCAATAGTGTCACTTCCTGAGGGAACGAAAGATTTTACCGTCTACTGTGATGTATCTCACTATGGTATGGGATGTGTACTCATGCAAAGAGGCAAAGTGATTGCCTACGCCTCTAGACAGTTAAAGATTCATGAACGGAACTACACAGCCCATGATTTGGAACTTGGTGCCATAGTGTTCGCATTGAAAATTTGGAGGCACTATCTTTACGGTACAAAGTGCACTATCTATAGTGACCATAAAAGTTTAAAACATATATTTGAGCAGAAGGAGCTCAATATGCGGCAACGACGATGGATGGAGTTATTAAGTGATTACGATTGTGAGATCCAATACCATCCAGGTAAGGCAAACATAGTAGCAGATGCTCTAAGTTGAAAAGAGAAACCTCAAGCAATAAGAATTCGTGCAACCAGAATAGAGGTTAAAACTAGTCTCTTAGATCAAGTTAAGAATATACAACAAGAAGCCTTAAAAGAGAATCATATTGTAAAAGAAAGAATGGTTGGGAGACTGAAACTAATGACAATGGGAAATGATAATATCCTTAGGTTAAACAATAGGATATGGGTTCCTAATTTTGGAGGACTGCAGGATACAATCTTAGAGGAAGCTCATAAGTCTAAGTATTCCATTCACCCTGGCAGTGACAAGATGTATAAGGATTTAAGGAGAGATTATTGGTGGCCTGGAATGAAGCGATCTATTGCCCATTATGTGGAAAAGTGCCTTACATACCTTAAGGTGAAGGCAGAACATCAAAAACCCTCTGGATACTTGCAACAACCAGAGATTCCAAAATGGAAATGGGAGAAAATCACCATGGATTTTATCACGAAGCTCCCAAGGTCAAGTCACGGTTATGATACTATTTGGGTAATAGTGGACAGACTGACCAAGTCTGCACACTTCGTGCCAATTCGTGAGGACTATAAGATGAACAAGCTAGATCAAATTTACATCAAAGAAATAGTCTCACGACATGGGGGGCCTGTATCGGTCATATCAGATAGAGATAGTCGTTTCACATCTAAATTCTGGCAAAGTTTCCAACAAGAGTTGGGAACCAAACTTAATCTAAGCACTGCATATCATCCTCAGACTGATGGACAGAGTGAACGGACTATTCAGACATTAGAAGATATGCTTCGGGCTTGTGTAATTGATTTTGGTGGAAGTTGGGACACTCATCTACCACTCATCGAATTCGCCTACAATAATAGCTATCACGCCAGCATCAAAGCTGCACCTTATGAAGCTTTATACGGAAGAAGGTGCCGAACTCCTATCTGTTGGACGGAAGTAGGGGAAAGTCAACTATCAGGCCCAAAAATCATTGTGGAGACCACAGAAAAGATCCAGCAAATAAACGAAAGGATGAAAAGTGCCCAAGATCGACAAAAGAGTTATGCAGATCAGAGGCGTAAACCCCTAGAGTTCCAACTAGGGGATAAAGTAATGCTTAAGATATCACCTCTGAAAGGAGTGATTCGGTTTGGAAAGAAGGGAAAGTTGAAACCCCGATACATTGTGCCGTTTGAAGTAACAAGAAAAGTAGGACCAGTGGCTTATCAGCTAAAACTTCCTGAACAGCTGGCAGGAATACATAATACTTTTCATGTATCAAATTTAAGGAAGTGCCTAGTGGACGAAGCCCAACAAATACCCATGGAAGACATAAAGGTTGACGACAAACTCAACTTCATTGAAGAACCACTACAAATCGAAGATAGGAAGGTTAAAAAGTTACGCAAGAAGGAAATCCCGTTAGTCAAAGTCAAGTGGAACGCACGTCATGGACCCAACTTTACATGGGAATTAGAAAACATAATGAAAGATAAGTACCCTCATCTTTTTAAGTGATGACAAATTTCGAGGACGAAATTTTTGTAAGGAGGGAAAGATGTAATACCGCGAACCTTAATGTACTGGTTATAAAAATATGAATTATGTAATTTATATTTCATATATTGTTAAACGAGTAAGATGATTGTGTGAAAGGTGAAATATCTTGACAAGCCTTGGCTAATATATGAGACCGTTTAATATTAATAATTAAATATATTATTTTTGACCTCACTCCGTTTTTAATGAAACTTAGGTTAAAACGTAGATAAAAATATGCTCGTTCTAATGACATATTCGTCGTTTTATAAAACATCATATTTTAAAAGTTATACGAGAAAAACGAGTGAAGCAACTGAATTAATATATATAAGCAAGCTAGCAGGTCAAGCAGGCAGGTGGGCACGTCAATTGAATCCCACATCGACCAGAAAGGGTTTTGAGGTGCTTGCTTGCTTGCTTTAAATAAGAGTCTCAGTAGTTTGTTTAGGTACCAGTTTCTTTAACGGAAACGCTCTAGTATAGAGAATCCCGAGTATACGATACCCCGTTGGGTGTTGTTAATAGTCGTTTTTGGAGCGCGAGTAGGAGTAGAAGTAGGGAAACTCTACATCAACGTGCCGTAGATAGTTTTAAGCTATGCTCTCGTTTACGTTTATGTTTAGTTATTTATTATTAAATTTTAGTAGTTAATAGGAGTATTATTATTATTAGTAATATTATTATTAGTAGTAGTGGTAATGTTAGTATTATTTTTAGGTACTAGGGTTATTGTCAGGGGCGGGTATTGGGTAGCCTAGCCTTAGTTAAGCATAGACTGATCAACCATGCTTAAACAAGGCAGCACTAACCAATATCCAACCATGATAATGACTAGTTAGGTGTACCATTACCTAACCTAGGATTATGTACTTGTGTCAGGACATTGAGACATAACCTAGTCGTACTAGCAGCTGTAAAGCAATTGCTAATCAGGTGAGTCATCATACTTGTCTTTTAAACTATGATAGTATACTCGTCCATAACTGGTAATAATGAGAATGCTGCAGTATGCATGTGTCAGTAGGGGTATATGGGATCCTATTATGCTTAATGA
Organism: Helianthus tuberosus; assembly: GCA_030545235.1. NCBI lineage: Eukaryota > Viridiplantae > Streptophyta > Magnoliopsida > Asterales > Asteraceae > Helianthus > Helianthus tuberosus. The sequence continues at coordinate 119,942,925 of CM060390.1, read as the reverse complement.
GGTGTGTCACTCTGGGAAGGGTAATAAGGTGTTGTACCCACAGGCACTTCGTGCTTATAAGGTCCAGCGACACACACTCATACCTATGTGACGGTCGTAGGGGGACACAGCTGGAGGACCAGTATGTCTCTTGTACGGTGGTTTGTGACAAGTCAAATGTGACCTATAAGGTTCAATGAGGCTCAACCTGACTATAATGTGGTCACATGCCCATATTGTGTATGCATATAATGTAAACTGTGGTATGTCTTTATAAAAATTGTATAGTATGAGCTCACCAGTATATATCTGACGTCGTTTTGAGTATACTTATCTCAGGTGAGTGATGAGGAAAGCTATAGGAACTACTTGACAGTTGTGGAGTTTTAGAAGATCAAGGAGTTTTTAGTTGCCAAAAGTTTGTAAATAAATAAAGTGTTGTACTCAGACTATTATAAGTTTTAATGAAAGTTTAGTTTGTTTCCGCTGTAAGTGTATCAATTGTGCACAATCACCCGGGTTACGGGGTTGGTGTTACAATTTACTTTCTTGTTTTTGCGCGAACTAATAGTTGAAAATGCATTTGTAACTTGAATTAACACATAGGAAATAAGAAGGAAAATAATGTAGAAAACACTTGTATTAATAAACTTGTCAGGCGCGAGGCCATCGTTTACAAAGGTTGTGTATTACATGTCGCATTTTCTCAGCTGTTGTGCATTCCATGCGTGTGGAACAATGTGACCGTCTAAAGTACGTAGCTTATACTAGGGGTGTTCAAAATCATCCGAATCCGAATCCGAATTATCCGAATATCCGAATCCGAATTATCCGAAAATTCGGATATCCGAATTTTCGGATATCCGAAAATCGGATAATCCGAATTTTCGGATTCGGATAGTGATTTCAGAAAATTTCGGATATTTCGGGTATCCGATATCCGAAACTTTTTTTTAATATATTTTTATAATATATATAAATACCATTTAAAAGTTATGACCTAACCCTAATCCATTCAACACTCCAGCCGCTCTCAGTCTCTCACACCCCACGCCCCCATCAGAATCGAAGATCTAGATCTGCTGAATCAAGATACGAAGTCGAATATTAAAGATTGAGATCTGAAAGTCGAAGATTCAAGGTTTGTTTCCATATATTGATTATCAAATCTGTTTTGTTCATCGGTTTCTACGAATATCAAAAGGTTCATTCATTATATACGAACATCAAAGGTTATACTTATCAAATCTGATTCACGGTTTATTTTAAGTTTATGTAGAATCCTTCAGTAGTTTATAATCTGATTTGTTCAAATCTGATTCACGATTTCACGGTTTATTTGAAGTTTATAATCTGATTTCCATTCGGATTCAAATATGATTCACGGTTTATTTGTTAGTTAACAGTAGATTCAAATCTGATTCACAGTAGATTCGAATCCTTCAGAAGTTTATAATCTCATTTGTTCATCAGTTTATAAGTTGTTTTTATATGATTTGTTTGTATAATATACATCAAACTTCTACTTTGTTTCTTATGGTTTTGTTACAGATTTGTTAGTTAACAGTAGATTCAAATCTGATTCACGGTTTAGTAATTTTATTAGTTAACAGTAGATTTGTTAACAGTAGATTCACAGATTCGTTGTATATTGATTTTTGGACAGAAACATATTTGTATCAGTTGAACTTTGAACATATTTGTTGCTTATGGTTTTGTTTTGTATTTGTTACAGGTTGTTCTAAATGGTAACTAATATAATTATTCTATCATCTTTTGTTGATTTCTATTTTGTATTACTTTAATACATATGAAGCAAAAAACATTTGTTGACTCGTTTCGCATTATATTCTTGCGCAGGTTTCATATGGTGCCTTGGAAGTTCGAAGGATGGATTGGAATCGGATGATTGGATTTGGAAGATTATGTGTTTATTTCGACTTTTAAAACTTTGAATTGTGTTGGTTTGAATTGTGTTATGTGTTATTTTGGACATTTTATGCGTTATTTTAGAACTTTGAATTGTGTTGGTTTGTTTCTTTTGAACATCAGATCTTTTTATTATGTTGGGAAAGACAAAGTTTGTATTTTTATTTGATTTTTTTTTTGGTTTTAGAATTTCGGATATCCGTTTCATTATCCGTATCCGTATCCGAAATTTCGGATATCCGAAAGTCAGATATCCGAAATTTCGGATACGGATTCGGATAGTGAAATCTACTATCCGAAATGTTCGGATATCCGACTTTCGGATATCCGAAACTTCGGATATCCGGTTTTGAACACCCCTAGCTTATACGCGCCTTTGCCCAGGACCTCGTGGATAATGTAGGGTCCCTCCCACTTCGACACGATTTTTCCTGGGCGTTCGATATTAGAGGTCTCATTATGACGGAAAACATAATCACTTGCATTGAGCGTACATATGCGCACCCGCGCATTCTCGTACTTCTCCAGTTTGGACTTGTACTTAGCCTCGTTTATGGTCGTTTTCCCGCGCCGTTCTTCGAGCAAGTCTAGATCGAGTCGGTGCTCTGCCTCGTTATCGATTGCGTTGACAATCGTCAAGTGTGATGAGGGAAGGCCGATCTCTGCCGGGATAACCGCCTCAGAGCCTTAAACTAGGCTAAAAGGGGTCTCACCGTTGCTTGTTTTGGGCATGGTACAATGAGCCCAGAGTATGCTCGGGAGCTCATCGACCCACCCTCGTCGCTTGGTACCTAGTCGGGCCTTAATCCCCTCAATGATGCTCTTGTTGATGCGCTCTACTTAACCGTTCCCTTGAGGGTGTGCAACGGAAGAAAAGGTATGTTCAATGTGTAGCTCCTTCATCCAGTAATGAAGGTCTTCATGAGCAAATTTCGTACCATTATCGGTTACTATGCGCAAGGGCAAGCCAAATCGGCAAATAATATGTTCCCGAGATTTCGCTTCTACCCACTTCATGAAGTAGTCGACTGCAACAATGATAAACTTGACCGCACCAAGGACATCTGGAAATGGACATGCCATATCTATGCCCCATTGTTGGAAAGTCCAAGATGTGGAAACCGATATCAGGTCGTTCTTGGGTCAGAATGTCTTTGGCGCGTGGCGCAGGCAAGAGTCACACTTGCGCAATTATTTCATGACATCTAGATGCATGTCGGGCCAATAATATCCAGCGTTCATTATTTTGGCAACCACCATACGTGGCCCTGCGAGGATTCTACAAATGCCTTCGTGGATTTCTTAGATGAGATAGTTTGCATCTTGTGGGTCCATGCAGCGCAGTAGTGGACCCACATATGATCTTTGGTATAAAATTCCTCCATCCATCTGATAGAACAAAGCCTTGTGTTGAATCTTACTTGCTTCCCCTTTGTTATCAGGAAGGATCCCCGCTCTTAAGTATTGAATGATAGGCGTCATCCATGAAAGTGTCAATCACGTTGACTTGGCGCAGCTGTACTAAAGGATTTTTAAGTACCTCGATTCGAACGTCCTTCGCCAAGTGCTGAAAGGCTGTTGAAGCCAACTTGCTCAGCGCATCTGCCGGTTTGTTGTCACTTTGTTTGATGTGAACAACCTTGAAAGACTGAAACTTTTGAATCAGCTCTTTGGCCTGCTCAAGGTAGAGTGCCATAACCTCGCCCTTTGCTTCATACAAGCCATTGATCTACCACGCCACTAGTAGGGAGTCAACATGCGCTTGAAGATTCTTTGCCCTCATCTTGATTTCTAGGCACAAACCAGCCAAGAACGCCTCATACTCCCCTTCGTTATTCGTGTTATTGAAGTCCAACTGGATTGCATATGTGAACTAATGTTTTTCCAAGCTGACTAACCTGAATCTTGCGCCTGCGTCATCTTCATTTGAAGCTTCATCTGTGTACAACAACCACAGCTCATCTGATGTTTTCGGCGCAGGGCTTACAATTGCCTCGCATTCATGGATGAGGAGAGTTGTAATCCAGCTGCCTTGGCATAGGAGTTTCCATTGGAATCTGTTGCACTTGAAACAGTGTTTGACCTTGTTGTGCACATAACTGGGCATACATAGCATTCTGTATGGCTTGACTTTTTATAAACAAAGAAGTGAGAGTCTCCCTTTCCGGCAATAGTGATTCTAATGGCGTCGATGGTCCTGCGCCATGGCTCGTTGGGGTCATGTTGGGAATGGGGCGAGTCACACTCGCGTGCATGTCGCCAACTTCTGTGTATTCACCCTTGACGTACTCGCCATTCAGGTGGATTTGGACGTGCATGTGTCTGCAACCTGGCCTGTTTGAGAGCATAGACCGAGGGATGAAAATGGAATGCTCTGATCTGCCATGAGATCTAACAAAACTTAGAAATAAGATGAAAAAGTGATTATAAAAAAATTGGTGGGCGCCAATGAAGAAACACCAAGTTAATCCAGAGATTGGCTTGTGGTTAGTGTCTCGTCCAAATAAGGTTAATCTTCTTCTGAGCTCGATATATAGCTGCAACGATCCTGTAAAACAATCAACACACTGTGAAGCTCATCACAAGGAGGAGAATAGGGGGTGGTCTCCTTGTAACCACCCTGCAGCGTGAAAATAAGAACTTGATTTGAGGATAAAATTCAGGATCGGTACTTGATTCTTAAATGTCCGGTTTTTAAAACTCATAATCAAAGTTTGATTTGTATTCTGGATCGAGCTGTAGATTTATCTACTTGTCTGTATTTCCATGAGAGAAATCTAATTGACCTACTAAAACCTGAACTACTAAAAGTAGAGAAACGTAAGACTATGGGGTATGGGGCTTGGGTTGGGGCGTGGCCCTTGGGGCTTGGGTTTCAAGCCAGGCGTGGGGCGGTATTGACAAGCTGACATGGCAGGCTCTCAATGGCCAAACCAAACTAGCCGTTGGGCTAGCCGTTGGCCAACGGCTATGTTAAAAAAAAAAATTATTTTTTCCCTATAAAACTCACATTTTTCTTCCATTTTTTACCACATTCAACCACATCTTCTATAATCATCTTCCTCCTTCTACAAAACGAAAAAATGCATCCTCATAACCGTGCTTATGACCCGAGCAACCCGTATGCATTCCAAGAAAATAATCCTAGCCCACCACCCAATCGTCCAATGCCTCGTCCATTTTTCATACTCTTCTATGCCCCAAGAAGCGAGTTATGCATCGTATATTGGGAATCGTTTGTTTACTAACTTCCCACACACCGATGATTCGATACCTACCCCATTTACACAAACGCCCATCAACCTTTCACCAACCTCCATCGACCTTTCACAAAACGAAACCATCCCAAAAACTCAACCACCCAACGATGGTCCTTCCGCCTCAATAGCTCCCAAAAAGAGAAGTCATAAGAAAAAAACCGAGGCGGATAAAACACTTGAAACCGTCAAACGAAAACAACAAAAATGGGTCGTTAATGAAGAACGTGCATTGGCAAGGGCTTGGTTTCAACAAACTCAACATGCAACTTTAGGTATTCTTAAATATTTTGTATATAACTTTGTAATATATTAATGGTTATTTTTTATATAACTTTGTAATATATTAAATTTTGTTTTTATTAAAATAGGAAATTCTCAACATCGAAATCATTTGTGGGAAGTGGTTAGTAGAACATTCCATAAAGAAATGGGAAGGGAGGCTTATCGTGAAAACGATAGCCTATCCTCGAAGTGGAGCGAGATAAGCACCCAACTTACAAAATATAGTGGTTTTTTAAATAAAGCAAAGCAAAACCCAAAAAGTGGTGAAACCGAAGCCGACATTCTGACAAATGCATTGGTTCAATTCAAATCAAATGTGGGGAGCGACTTCCGTTTCATGCATTGTTGGGAGATTTGTAAGTTCCAACCAAAGTGGGCGAATATCCCCAGTGGTAGCGAATCGAACACGTCTTCCAAAAGGTCAAGGGCCTCGTCCCAAGCCCAATCTGATGCACGAGGTCAAGAGTTTGAGGACCTTTTGGATGATTCGCCAAACCGGCCTGAATATGGAAGAGATGCCTCAAAAAGGCGAGCTCAAAAAACAAGATCGGATACGGCATCGCCTTCAGCTGGAAGTTCGGGTTCGCGTAGGGGATTATACAGCGATCAGTTGGAAGACATTTCATGCAAGTTAGATACATTCAATGCATTCCAACAACAAAAGGCCGAAATGCGAAAGAGCAAAGAAACTAGAGATGCCCAGAAACAAAAACGGGATGATTTGAAATTTCTATCCCAGCCCATTGATCACCTAGAGGGTGACGAGTTGCAACTAGTATTGGAGATGAGAGAAGAGATAAAAAAGAAATATAAACGTTAGGAATTTTTTTATGTAATTTTCTTTATTTAAAAATATTTAAAAAATTAAATTTGTTGTTTTAAAAAATATTCAAATAGCCTAGCGGGTCAGCCCAGCGAAGCCCACCAAACCCACGCCCCAAACCCCCGCCCCACCATACCGAGTTGAATGTGGGTCAGCCCATGTCTGCCCCCCAAGCCACGTGTCAACTCATGTCCCAACCCAAGCCCAACCCCCGCCCCACCATACCCCACGTTCTAAGTTTGTTCCCTTTAGAAAGTCTATAATAGACACCTTACATGATGATAATAATGAACTACGAAATAATTAATTTTATATTATTAACTAATGATATCTTAATAGTGATAATGAATTATATATTAATTATTTTGTATTTTATTATTTAAAAACATTAGCGTGGTAGTAGCTAAAAGGATTTACTTATTTTTTAAAAACTAGAGTAAACTGCCATTTTGGTCCCTGTAGTTTGGCCAGTTTTGCCACTTTAGTCCAAATCTCAAACTTATTACATCTGGGGCCCTGTGGTTTGCATTTTGTTGCCATTTTAGTCCAAAATTCAAAATGTCTGATTTTTGACTGATTTACTGACCCTTTTTTGTCCTGTTGTGGAGGGGTATTTTGGTCATTTTGGAATTATTATTAACATTTTTAATTAAACAATAAACATTAATCAATAAACCCAATAAACTCATTTTGACTTCCTACATTAATCAATAAACCCAATAAACTCATATCCATTTCCCCCAAATTCATCCACCTTCACTACCGTCAACACCGTCAACCAACAACCACCGTCAACACCGTCGCAACCAGCACCACCACCGCCTCCTCCCCCTTCGCAACACCGTCGCAACACCACCCTCTCTCTCTCTCTCTTTCTCAGTCTCTCTCTCCTGAACTCTTCTTATTCCAGCGATGGCGGATAACAACCACCGTCAACCACCGTAACACCACCCTCTTTCTCTCTCTCTCTTTCTTAGTCTCTCTCTCCTGAATCGATACTAATCACATCAAATCCACTCATCATCATCACCTGCTCCATATCATCATCAACATCATTCATCTCTATCATTACCTACCTGAACTTCACACCGATCCTCACCTGTGAACAACCAACCTGCAATCACAATACTCCGACAACCACCTATGACCACCGTAAAACCTCAATCATCTCCGACCACCTTCATCGTCCACCTGCAAGTTTTCACTCTGTCACCACCACAAACACCACCGTTCAGATCTGAAACATAAATCGTATGTGCTCAGAGTGTGTGTTTAACAAGTCAATCGTTATTTACAGATCTGATACAACAAATCATATGATTTGTTTTCAGATCTGCGATGTGCTCATCAACATCAACATCTGCATATCAAGATATGTTATTTTCATCTTTTTTTTGCTAGAGAGAGAGAGAAGAGAGAGAGAGAGAGCTGATGTGACCAAATAAACGGAGAAAGAGAGGAGAGAGACGGGGTCAGCGGCGGCGATGACGGTGGTGTTCTGACAGTGGTGGTCGTGTTGGACGACGGCAGTGGCGGTGATGGTGGTGCTTGGAGAGAGAAAGAGAGAGAGAGAGTGATGGTGGTGTTGTCGATGATGATGATGAAGATGAGATGCAGCTATGTATGTGTGTATATTAATATATATATATATATATTAATTTTTGAATTAAGAAAATGTTAAATGAAAAGCAAAATGACCAAAATACCCCTGCACTAAAGGACAAAATAGGCAGCTCTCAACAGTCAAAAAGGGGGTTTTTTGGATTTTGGACTAAAATGGCAACAAAATGCAAACCACATGGACCCATATGTAATAAGTTTGAGATTTGGACTAAAGTGGCAAAACTGGCCAAACCACAGGGACCAAAATGGCAGTTTACTCTAAAAACTATTTAGTATAACTTTGTTTGGTACTTGTGAATCCGTACAGTTCAAATGATATGATGGACTTTTGAGTTTATCCATATTTAAAGGACACAGTATTCTAATTTACTTAATCCTTGTTGATCTCCAGCCTAACCATTTGAAATACCAAAAACTAGTTACCAGAATTTGGAAGATCATCAATGGCGGTTTCTTCGCAACATGTTGCAACCTCCAAACATGAATCATGGCAAGACCTCAAAGACAAGATCGTGATGGTTACAGGTGCATCTTCTGGCATCGGCTGGGAATTGTGTATCGACTTGGCCAAGTCTGGTTGTAAGATCATTGCTGCAGCCCGTAGAATCCACTGCCTCAAGGCTTTGTGTGATGAAATTAATAGTTTTGGAATCTCCGATTGTCACACTAACCCAAGTGGTGTATTGGCGTTGGCTGTGCAGCTGGATGTCAGTGCCGACGGTCCAGCCATCGAAGCATCTGTTCGCAAGGCTTGGGATGCTTTTGGCCGTATAGATGCTTTAATCAACAATGCTGGTATTACAGGTATATAACAACTAACTAGGTAGGACACATTTTTGAAGATTAATAATAGAATGTAAGAAGATAAGGTAACTGGTTGTGGAAACATCCATTGCTAATAGTGCTAATAATGGATTTTTTTTCATGGGTAGAAAAAGTTTGGAAGTTTGTAATATTATGGGTGGGTTTGGTCACGCAATTAAAACTTAAAAGATAAAACCAAGTTAAATTTCAAACATATAATAGAATACGTCAATTTTAATTAGATATAAAAATCCCTATAGTTGCTATCTACGAGTTTATGGGTTTTCAATACATGCGGAACTCTTTGAAGATTTACAGTTGCACTCTACGGGTGTTCAAGATATTCTAAAGTCTTAGAAGATGAATCTAGTGTTGGAAAAATAGGTGAAAATAGCATTTTTCACAAATATAGGAAAATGATTTTTTTCCTATTTTGGACTAGAAATAAATATAATAAAATGAGCGGGTTTTATATATTTATTTGTGGGTTTGTGTTCTATGTTGGGAGAGCTTCGCAACGAACTAAACCGCGTCCAAAACGGAGCTAAGATGAATGAGATATCGATGCTCAAAGTTGGGTGTTTGGAACATTCAATGCTGAAACAAAAGGGAAAGTAGCACATTGTCCCACATCGAATGAGAGATGGAACTTAAAGGGGTATTTAAGTGGGAACTCTCCATCCTTATTGTTTCATGGGAGCACTCGCTAGTGTACTCGCGAAGGGTGCGGAGCACCCTAACCCGGACACGCTCGCGCGCGCGTGGCGTGGGCGATGAGGCGCAATGTGGCGCTTTGATGGCGCACTGTGTGGCGCGCTCGTAGAGGCTCACAGGTGACGTGGCGCACGCGCGCATGGACTTGAGCCAAGAGGACGCACCGCGCGTGGTGACATGGCGCATGCGCGCATGGCAGTGAGCCAAGAGAACGCACCGCGCATGGGTGACATGGCGCATGCGCGCATGGCAGTGCGCGCGGGCGCACGCGCGTTCAGAAGCTTCCAGCATTGAATGACAGAGCAGTTTCAGTCCAGCTTCGTAACTGACGAGTTAACGGGCTTTGACTGAGAATTAAATGACGTATTAAATTGCATTGAAGACGTATTATGCAATTTAAACCTCTCTTTAATTCGTTTTTGATTGTTTCGACTTAGGAGCTGTATAAATACAGCTCCATACCCACTGCAGAAGATCACTAGCCACACAACAGCAATCTTTACTTTCTCTCCACAATTCTCAGATCTTTTCTTGCAGCTTCAAGGTAACCTTCGGGTTGTAGGCGAACTCCGGCAGTACGCTGCTTAGGCTGTTGTACCCTGGGAAACAAAACGAGTACTCTTGGGAGACTCGAAATTTGTTTTAAGGGAAGCGTGTTGAACACGTGCCTCAGTCAATTTTGTTTTCTACCCCTTCTTGTATTTTGGTTTTATTTCAGTTGTAATCTTATTGTAATTTTGCTTTCTTCAATTTTGTATTGTAATCAGTTTAATAAAAATTTGTTTATTTTTATTTAATTACGTAAACGGTTTTTACAATCTTAAAACAAATTTTTAAAACCGTTCGTGTAATCAAAACCATTCTGTTTGTGATTCAAACTAGTTTTGTTTTCACTCAGTTTGTGTTTTAAAAACAGATTTTTTTTTGTTTTCTTCTTCAAAGGAGCGACTTTGGTTGAAAACAAATTGGTTACATTCAGATTGTCCTAAATTGCTAATAAACTTTCTGCCTTGGTCTTCAAAGTTGGACTTAGAAGCCGGTCAGTAAGTTTTAAAAAATATAAATTTTCTGTTTTTTGGTCTTCAAAGTTGGACTTAGAAGCCTAAACAGTCAATTTGTGGTAAAATTAAAATTTAGTAGTTTCCTTCTGGTTTGTGCGTAAATCAGAATTTTTTGACTAAAAATTTTAATTTTTAAATTTTTTCAGCATGTCGAACCAGAATGTCAACGTTAACAACACCTCAAATGTTGTGACGGGAACCCCTTTTAACGCCACCACTGTGGGAGCGTCCACAGTGGCCAATCACGCTGAACGACCCGAGAAGTTCTCGGGTCTACACTTCAAAAGGTGGCAGCAGAAGATGTTCTTCTACCTGACCACCATGAACCTTGCGAGGTTCTTGACGGAAACCGCTCCCCAACCTGTGGAAGGGGAGACCGACGCACAAAGACAGTGCGCGGTAGATGCGTGGAAGCATTCGGATTTCATATGTCGTGGCTATGTGTTAAACGGCCTAGCGGATGCGTTGTATAATGTGTACTACAACGTCAAGACTTCCAAAGAACTTTGGGATGCCTTGGACAAGAAGTACAAAACGGAGGATGCTGGCACAAAGAAATTTGTGGTAGCCCGTTTTTTGGATTTCAAAATGGTTGATTCTAAAAGTGTTATGAATCAAGTCCAAGAATTCCAAATTATACTACATGACATCTTTGCGGAAGGCATGACACTTAGCGAGACATTTCAAGTGGCAGCGATGATTGAAAAGTTACCTCCTGGTTGGTTGGATTTTAAGAATTATCTTAAACACAAACGAAAGGAGATGACTTTAGAGGACCTTATTGTTCGTCTTCGGATTGAAGAGGGCAATAGAATTGCCCTAAAAGGCAGCCAGGCGCAAACTTCTGCTAGCGCAAACGTGGTTGAGCATGGGCAATCCTCTAAGGGCGCGAAGGGTAAAGGGAAAAAGGACAAAGAGAAAGCAAATGCTAGCAAACTTGGACCGAAAAAAGGGGTTGTGAAAAAGAAACCTCCAACGTTCCAAGGGACTTGTTACAACTGTGACGAGCCGGGGCATCGGGCTAACCAATGCAAGAAACCAAAGCGTGAGCGTGCGCACATGGTGGATGAAGACGGAATGCCTTTGGTGGCAATGATTTCCGACAAAAGCGCAATGATGGATGAGGTCAATACTGTGACCAACACTCCAAAAGGATGGTGGGTTGATACGGGCGCGACCCGTCACGTTTGCGCAGACAAAAGCCTTTTTACCACCTTCAAGGCGCTTTCTGGAGAAGAGAAGCTGTATATGGGAAATGCAGCCACCGCTGACATCATGGGTGAAGGAATGGTGATCTTGAAGTGGACTTCGGGGAAGGAGCTCACTCTAAGCAACGTGTTGTATGTCCTGGACTTGCGCAAGAATCTAGTCTCGGGTTGGTTGCTTAACAAGTTTGGATTTCGTTTAGTTTTTTAGAGCGATCAATTTGTACTAACTAAACGAGGAATGTATGTGGGTAAGGGCTATGCCCAAAATGGTATGTTCAAATTGAATGTAATGGCTGTGACAAAGAACATGAATAAAATTGCTACTACTTCTACTTATATGCTTGAGTTTTCTGATTCGAATAAATGGCATGGTAGATTAGGTCACGTAAATTTTAATTCAATACGCCGTTTAATCAATTTAAATTGCATACCAACATTCCATATTGATTCACACTATAAATGTGAAACTTGCGTAGAATCCAAACTTACAAGAACATCATCTAAATCGGTTGAACGAATAACCTAACCCCTTGATTTAATTCACACTGATATTTGTGATTTAAAAGCGGTACCCACAAGAGGTGGAAATAAGTACTTCATCACGTTTATTGATGATAGTACTAAATATTGCTATGTATATTTACTAAAAAGTAAAGACGAAGCAATAAGTAAATTTATCTTGTATAAGAATGAAGTTGAGAATCAACTTCAAAAGAAGATAAAAGCTTTGCGAAGCGACCGAGGAGGCGAATATGTTGCACCTTTTGCCGATTTATGCGCAAAAAGTGGCATTGTACATGAGTGTACACCTCCTTATTCTCCACAATCAAATGGCGTTGCGGAACGAAAGAACCGCACATTGAAAGAAATGATGAACGCCATGTTGATAAGTTCTGGGGTGAGCCAGGAAATGTGGCGGGAGGCCATTCTCTCGGCCAATTATCTTTTGAACAAGATACCATTGAAAAAGAGAGACGAAACTCCATATGAGTTATGGAAAAGGAAGAAGCCTTCATACAAATACTTGAAAGTGTGGGGGTGCCTATCAAAGGTGATTGTACCACCTCCTAAGGCTCTTAGGATAGGACCCAAAACTGTTGATTGCATATTTATTGGGTATGCGCATCAAAGTAGTGCACATCGCTTTCTTGTACATGAGTCCAAGAATCCTGATGTACACGTAAACACTATCATGGAGGTGAATCCTAACGTTGTGTCTTACTTTGAAAATGTGTTTCCTTTGAGAAGACAAACACATGCAACGTCATCAACACCTAATTTTGAAGTAGGTGAAAGCTCATCTAGACGAGTTGATGAGGCAGTTCATGATGAGACACATGAACAACCTGAGGTTGAAGAAAGTGACCGTAGGCGAAGCAAAAGGCCAAGGGTTGAAAAATCTTTCGGTCCAGACTTCGTTAGCTATATGGTTGAGGGCGAGCCCAATACATATCGCGAAGCGGTTTCCTCTTCAGAAGGACCTCAATGGAAAGAAGCAATAAGAAATGAAATAGATTCTATATTGCAAAATCATACTTGGGAGTTAGTAGATCTTCCACCTGGTTGCAAACCACTTGGATATCGTTGGATATTCAAAAGGAAGATGAAAACTGATGGAAGTATTGATAAGTACAAGGCTAGGTTGGTGATTAAAGGATTTAGACAAAAGGAAGGTCTAGATTACTTTGATACCTACTCGCCTGTGACGCGCATAACCTCGATTAGATTGGTTCTTGCTATAGCGGCTTTAAGAAATTTGGAAGTTCACCAAATGGACGTTAAAACCGCATTTCTAAATGGCGATTTAGAAGAAGAGATTTACATGGAGTAACCTGAAGGTTTTTCCGCCCCAGGTCAAGAGGGTAAAGTATGTAAACTCGTCAAGTCTTTGTATGGCTTGAAGCAAGCACCAAAACAATGGCACCAAAAGTTTGATCATGTCATGATTGACAATGGATTCAAAATAAATGAGTGCGACAAATGTGTTTATTTCAAAGACACAAATGAAGGTTATGTGGTGTTATGCCTTTATGTAGACGATATGCTTATCATTGGGAGTAATGATAAAATTATCAAAGCTACTAAAAGCATGTTGAAAGCGAGATTCGACATGAAAGACATGGGTTTAGCGGATGTGATTCTTGGGGTAAAGATCATAAGAACCCAAGATGGTCTTGTGTTAAGTCAATCTCACTATGTGGATAAAATTCTTGAAAAATTCAACTCGAAAGATAAGAGTGTAGCTCGAACTCCAGTTGATACCTCTCAACATCTCAAGAAAAATAAAGGAGATGGAGTTGCTCAGTTAGAGTATTCAAGAATTATTGGCAGTCTCATGTATCTAATGACATGTACTAGACCCGACTTGGCTTACGCGGTGAGTAGGCTAAGTAGATACACCAGTAATCCGTGCGTGGATCATTGGAAAGCTATCACGAGGGTGCTTAGATACATAAGATACACAAGAGATTATGGACTGCATTATACCCGACAACCAGCTGTGATCGAAGGATACACTGATGCAAACTGGATATCGGATAATAAAGATTCCAAATCAACAAGTGGTTATGTATTTACACTTGGAGGAGCTGCTATTGCTTGGAAGTCTTCTAAGCAAACGGTCATAGCAAGATCCACAATGGAATCTGAATTTATCGCCTTGGATAAGTCAGGCGAGGAGGCGGAATGGCTACGTCAATTCGTGGAAGATATTCCAAGATGGCCAAAGCCTTTGCCAGCCATATGTGTACATTGTGATAGCCAATCAGCGATTGGTAGAACCCAAAGCTTGATGTACAATGGCAGATCAAGGCATATGCGACGTAGGCATAACACGATACGACAACTACTCTCAACGGGTGTTATCACAATTGATTATGTGAGATCAACGGATAACATTGCGGACCCGTTTACAAAAGGCTTAAGCAGAGAGTTAGTAGAAACGTTGTCAAGAGGAATGGGACTAAAGCCCGTGGTAAATGGGAATATGAGGGAAACCTAACTTAGTTGACTGGAGATCCCAAGATCTAAGTTCAATAGGACAACTTAATCATATTACCAAACGGAGTCACTGTGGGGGAGTACCCCAAACTAAATAAAAAGGGAGTTATTTATACTTCCTAGTCCATTCCAATCAGTGACATTGATGTGAGGCTAAGCATATTAAGGTTAACGATTTCGGGAAATCAAATAACCAGGATGCTTTTAATGATTCAGGGGAATCACCTATGTTAGAGAGAAGTGGGGTCGCTTCAAATGGATTTGTGGGGTGCGCAAATCCTAGAGCTCTCGCAGAACCAGGCTAGTGTTCCAGGACCATAATAGGACACGAAAATGAGGAGTTGGCCAAACCAGGGAGAGTATTGTGTGAAGTGTATTGTCGTTTACACAAATGGGGTATGTTCAAGGACATCGCGTCTACACACCGCTAGTAAGCTAAGTGCGCTTCACAAAAGAAGGTTCAAAGGCTTCAACCTACGTATCTTGCAATACTCAACTGTCGAAGTTTATCGTTGAAAAGTGTAAGGAAAAGATCCATTTCCATACATGTGGGGGATTGTTGGAAATTTGATGAAAATAGCATTTTTCATGTAGGGGATTGTTGGAAAAATAGGTGAAAATAGCATTTTTCACAAATATAGGAAAATGATTTTTTCCTATTTTGGACTAGAAATAAATATAATAAAATGAGCGGGTTTTATATATTTATTTGTGGGTTTGTGTTCTATGTTGGGAGAGCTTCGCAACGAACTAAACCGCGTCCAAAACGGAGCTAAGATGAATGAGATATCGATGCTCAAAGTTGGGTGTTTAGAACATTCAATGCTGAAACAAAAGGGAAAGTAGCACCTTGTCCCACATCGGATGAGAGATGGAACTTAAAGGGGTATTTAAGTGGGAACTCTCCATCCTTATTGTTTCATGGGAGCACTCACTAGTGTACTCGCGAAGGGTGCGGAGCACCCTAACTCGCACTCGCATTCGCACACGCTCGCACGCGCGCGTGGCGTGGGCGATGAGGCGCAATGTGGCGCTTTGATGGCGCACTGTGTGGCGCGCTCGTAGAGGCTCACAGGTGACGTGGCGCACGCGCGCATGGACTTGAGCCAAGAGGACGCACCGCGCGTGGTGACATGGCGCATGCGCGCATGGCAGTGAGCCAAGAGGACGCACCGCGCATGGGCGCGCGCGCGCACGCGCGTTCAGAAGCTTCCAGCATTGAATGACAGAGCAGTTTCAGTCCAGCTTCGTAACAGACGAGTTAACGGGCTTTGACTGAGAATTAAATGACGTATTAAATTGCATTGAAGACGTTTAATGCAATTTAAACCTCTCTTTAATTCGTTTTTGACTGTTTCGACTTAGGAGCTGTATAAATACAGCTCCATACCCACTGCAGAAGATCACTAGCCACACAACAGCAATCTTTACTTTCTCTCCACAATTCTCAGATCTTTTCTTGCAGCTTCAAGGTAACCTTCGGGTTGTAGGCGAACTCCGGCAGTACGCTGCTTAGGCTGTTGTACCCTGGGAAACAAAACGAGTACTCTTGGGAGACTCGGAATTTGTTTTAAGGGAAGCGTGTTGAACACGTGTCTCAGTCAATTCTGTTTTCTACCCCTTCTTGTATTTTGGTTTTATTTCAGTTGTAATCTTATTGTAATTTTGCTTTCTTCAATTTTGTATTGTAATCAGTTTAATAAAAATTTGTTTATTTTTATTTATTACGCAAACGGTTCTTACATCTAGTACCATACAAACTTAGATATTCTAAAATCTTAGAAGATGAATCTAGTACCACACGAACTTAGAGATGAATCTTGTACCACACAAATTTAGAAAAATCTAACAATTGTTTTAATGTACAAATAATCAAGCATTCAAACACATAATCAACTAATGATCAACAAACTAAAAATAGATCGAATAATCTGATCCATTATAATCAATAATCTAATAATTAGTAAGGTTAAATGTGGACAAAAAGTTTTAATAAATTGAGGATTTGAAATTGATTTAAAAATACATATTGATTTAAAAAAAAAAAAAAAACTTTAATATAGAGTAGGATCACTAACAAAATATGACAATAGAGAAAGCATAATACAATTATCCATCTACCTATTTTGACGTATAAGTTCAATTGTCTATTTAGGTACTCGACAAAGTTCATTGGATACGTCACAAGAAAATTGGGATCATACTTTTAAAACAAATGTAAGAGGATCATGGTTGGTTTCGAAGTATGTCTGCGTTAATATGCGTGCTTTCGGTCAAGGGGGATCGATAATCAACATCTCTTCTACTGCTGCTCTTAATCGTACTCATCATCTTGGACTTGTTGCTTATATTTCTTCAAAAGCAGCCGCTGATACCATGACAAAAGTAAAATTAAAACTCCTACTTTTTACCACTTATTTTTATAACTTTAATTTGGCTATATACAAGAGGTGTGCCTATTTTGGTACATATTTTATATACAAGAGGTGCACCTATTTTGGTACATTTTTCTATATACAAGAGGTGCACCTATTTTTATAACTTTATCCGGTTCTATAATTAATGACCCGCTATTCACCTTATTTTCAAGGCTTGATCAACATGCATATGTGGGATTGTTGTCTAAAGATTTAGATTTATCATTATTAACTTGTTGAATATATCCTATAGGTAATGGCAATGGAACTTGGAAAACATAAAATAAGGGTAAACTCGATAGCTCCAGGTCTTTTTGAATCTGAGATTACAAAGGAATTCATGCAAAAGAAATGGATCCAGAATGTGGCTTTTAAAACAATGCCGATGAAGGAATTTGGGAAAATTGACCCAACCATGACGACACTTGTTCGGTTTCTGATCCATGAATCTTCAAGTTATATTACAGGAAACATTTTCGCGGCAGATGCAGGATATTCTTTACCTGGTGTACCATTATATTCGTCACTTTAAACCGTGTAATGTCATTTGAGTAACAAAAAGACCTTTACCTGGTGTACCATTATATTTGTCACTTTAAACTGTGTAATGTCATTTGAGTAACAAGAAGGCCTATAATTTATAATTTATGTGGTGATATCTAGTTGAATTATCTTTTTAGGTGTTGGTTTGTGCATTAAATATGTAAACATTAAAACTATGGTGGTAATTGGTATAGAATGTATAAAAGATATGTCAATTTTAATATAATTCGATTTACTAAAAGAAAAAAAAAAGTGTTATATAAATCTTGGTTCGCTCAATAATATAATGAAATCCGGTTTGTAGCAATGGAACATAATTCTATTATTAAAAACTAATAAAATCCACTAGTAAAAGTCAAAATTTACATAACCAAATAATGGATTTTAATAAAAACAACTATTTGTTAACTACCGGCAACAAGTTAAAAGGTAGGACAGTTAATGGTTATTTTTGTAGTTGAGATTATTGTCGGGTAATGACAAATAGTTGGGATTATTAAAAACAGTTATTTGTAGTTTATACTAAGAAACCAGTCTCTCTTACATTTTGAAAATAATATTTTTTTTTCGAATGTAAAAGATTTCATTTTTTTTAACCCAGGTAATATAACATTAAAAAAATAACATTTTTAGGAAAAAAACACCAAACAGTTTTGTTATAAAAAGTTTATATTCCTTAATAAACCTAGGTTATGAAAATATACAATCTAATTAAAAATATGGGTTTTTTGTTTTGTTTTTAAGATTGTGCAATGTTCATTGTTCAAATATTAATGGTCTACTAATGGCTTTCTCTCATGGGCTTATATTCAAATATTACTGGGCTACTCATGGCTTTCTCTTGTGGGCTTATGTTCAAATATACGCAGCATTTTTATAATTAATCCTGACAACTTTTGATTTTTTTTGGTGTTACCATCTCTCAACATATTGGTTTTAATTTGTCTTCAATCCCTTCTAGCTTTGATCTAAATATATATGCATCATTTTTATAAATTAATCCTGACAATTTCGTTTTACAAATCCTTGTGATTGGCATCTGATTCTTGTATCTGAAGTTTTTTTAACCTATAAAGAAGGTTTGTTTGTAGTATTTCACGCCTTGTGCTATTTTCGATTTTGCTTTGAAATGAATCATTCCTCAGTCGATACGGGCTCCTATGCACTCTACGATCAAATCGTTTAAAAGAAAAGGAAAAAAAAACCTTTTTGAATTCAATTTGGGACTTTAGGTTAGTGGTGTTGTGTAGTTATTCCTTCTTTAGTCTCCATTCTACTTATCTAAATCTAATTGGTATAAATCATGACACTGCCGATAGTACTGTAATACTAGTGATTGTTGATGACGGTCACCCAATTGGCTCCTCGTCTTGGGCCTGTTGCTTTGTTTCAAATGTATTGGGCCTGGGCCCAACTTAATGCTCCCAAACCAGATTTGGTCAAAGATGGAGATCTCCCTGTTTAAATCCGATACACCTCTGGTACTATTCCGATAAGAAGGTTAAGAGACATGACTTCTTAGTCGCATTTAATGGTCTGAGTGGCGTCGTTGAAGGGAGCGAGCATAGGCGGCTCTTTCGTCTGAAGAGAAGGTATGCATTAATGAGACTGAAATCATTGCTCCCTACAAGGGAACATTTCCCTGCCTTTGACCAGACATTCCTGTTGTCCAGGGAAGTGTCCAATGGTCCATAACAAGGGGCAGTCTATCTCGAGAGTTGGGCTCCCTTGTTATAAGCAAGAATGGAGATCAAGATAAGGTAAGTTTTCTCAACCCTCAACAATAGAAACACAGAGAATTAACTCTAAATAAAAGCATTATGAACGAGGATGGCCTGAATCTATGTAAGTGGCAGGTTTAGAGTGAATTGCAAGTTTTGTCCTTTATCTTTAGGCCATTTTGCAAGTTTTGTCCTTTATGTTTAAAGTTGACGAGTTTTGTCCTTTATGTTTGAAATCAAGCACGTTTTACCCTTTGGGCCTTAAAAATCAAGCACGTTTTGTCCTTTATGTTTAAAAATCAAGCACGTTTTGTCCTTTATGTTTAAAGAATCAAGCACGTTTTGTCCTTAAAAATCAGACACGTTTTGCCCCAAAGGGCAAAACGTGCTTGATTTTCAAACATAAAGGACAAAACTCGTCAACTTTAAACATAAAGGACAAAACTTGCAAAATGGCCTAAAGATAAAGGACAAAACTTGCAATTCACTCGGCAGGTTTATTATATTTACCGATTTCAAATTGTATTTCCACCCTTTCTGTTATAATTAATTGTATCATGTCATGATGTAGATACAATATGGGTATAAGGCAAAAACTAGCGGAAGAATTTGGGGAGTTATGCTTCAATATGGGTATAAGGGCATTCCGGTCAAATGTTAAGCCAGTCAAGGTACTTAAGGTATAATTTTACATTCGTAGGCTGATCTTACTTTTTCACTTTAATAGTTTAATAATATTGTTTTGGTGATCATAATTAGTGACTGCTCCAGCCTGAAGTTTATTTATTGTTGTAACATATTTGTTATTTTGTGAAGTTGGAAACTTTTGATATCAATGCCATTGGGTTAAAATTCGGATACACCTCATTCTTTGAAGCAAACAGAGGAGGTTGTTCTTGATCAGGTTTGTAAAATATAATTTTCTTGATTAGTTATAAATTTTTTCAAGCTTTGTGTTAATTAACCATTATCTATACATTTTTTTTTCTTTTGGCAGGATGTAGAAATTCAAGGGAAGTTAGCTGAGAAAGTTTCATGCTATCAAGGAGTGTTTTATAATTATTTTAGCATAGGTATTCTATTTTATTCGCTTTAGGGATTAATACATAGTATATGTTTAAATTTAATTATTATTTAATCTGTTTTTAGGAATTGATGCTCAAGTGGCTTATGGTTTCCATCATTTAAGGAACGAGAAACCTTACCTTGCTCAAGGTCCCATTTCAAACAAGGTTTGATCTTTAGATGACTTCTCAAGAAACATCATACACTTTGCTTGTGTCATCTTGTTATGAACATTTTCTTTTAAGATGGGAAAACAGGCCCGTCATATGTGTTAAGTAACGGGCTCGGGTTAAAATGGGTCATTTAATACCGATCCAAGTGGGTTAAGTCAGCTTGGGTTGTGCAATTAGAGAAGTTACAAGTGCTTTACTACACTTTGGTTCATTTTCGACCCGTTTGACCCATTTCATATTAGTTATGTTTTTAAACTTTAGCCATTTGGACTGTGATTGATAAAATGTAAACAAAATTAACCATTTGAAAGAAAACGGGTCAAGGTGCCCACCTCTAATCTTTCTATGTTATATGGTCGTCAAATATGTACATGATTAGTTTGTGCCTTGTGGTATATTTATGATTTTTGTTGGTGTTTTTGTTGTCGCGGATAATATACTTTGGTTTCTGAAGTCATCTGCTATATTTATGTAACGCGTGGCCTGTAGAGGGTTACTTGCGGGTTTCTTAAGTCATCTGCTATATTATAATACTCTACGGGGCAGCCGCAGCGAGCACAGCCGCAGCAATTGTTTTCAGCCGTTCATCTCGGAATGGGTACTCCAATGTCACACTTCTTGCTGAACAAGTGACTAAATTAAATGATGTAACTTTATTATTTCTGCAAGATTAGTTTGACATAATAATCAGTTTAGGGGTATATGCAATAAAAGTGGTTCTGATTATTAGGGGTCATTTTTCATGTAATTTTTTTATGATTAGCTGATTTTGATTATTCTATTACATGATTACTTTCTAAACACAAATTAAAACACCATTAAAAGCTAAGATATAGAAGTGTCATTAGGTTTTATGTTACAAGAACCTGATGCTTAATATTTTAAAATTTGATATTATAATAATATAAGATTTATATAGCAGGTGGTGTATTTTGTCAATTCTGGAACTGAAGCAAATGATTTGGCTATGCTGATGGCACGACTGTACAGTGGTAATCTTGCGATGGTTGCTTTGAGAAACGCTTATAATGATGGAAGTGTTGGTACTATTGGAGCCGCAGCAAGCGCAACCGCAAGATAATAATAACAAATAACATGATCCTATCCAGTTCTGCGTAGAAGAATGAAACAGCATTAAAACAACACCAATTCCGAGATGAACGGCTGAAAATGAGCACAGTCACAGCGATGGTTTTCAGTCGTTCATCTCGGAATGGGTGCTGTTTTAATGTTGTTTGATTCTTCGACGCAGAACCGGATCTTTTCCTTATGTTTTTGTTTATTTTTGTCTATTTTATACATTAATTTTATATCTTTTTTTTATTCTTATGTGGAATCTTTATTGTAGATTGATTTCGATATCTCGAAGAACCGGCCAGATCCTATAACATACGGCGCTCAAGAGGACTGGTTGTCTAACTTAAAGACAATTCTTGAATGGTCACCGTTCGCTTCAATAGATGACTTAATCCAACAGGTTTGTTTCCGTTCTATACTGAATTTGTTCGATGACGTATACTATATCAACTTGCTATGCAACACTTGTTTCCTTGTATTTTCAGTTTAAAGACATCGATTCACACGGGACAAAGATAGTCATATACAACTTATGGCTCAATGACGAAGGCCTTCTTCATACCGCCTTCTTCATTCGTTAAGGGTGATTTTTTTAAATTACATATGTTCAACATGTTTTTAATATGGTGTAATCACAATATATAACGATTCTTTTCAGGCATACGCTTCTATGTTGTACCTTAGAAAGTTCAACAACTTCAAAATCATCTTGAGGGGGAAGCCTGTAGAGCAGTATACTATAGCAGATGGCTTAAGAAACCCGTAAGTAACCCTCTACAGGCCACACGTTTCATCTTTGTAAGGGGAAGATAGGTGCTTCTCTCCTAGGGCATACAAGATTGGCGGCAACCTGCCATATTTAACATATAAAGTTTTTTTATACGTTAAATATGGCGGGCTGCCGCCAATCTTGTATGCCCTATGGAGAGAAGCACTCATCTTCCTCCTACAAAGCAAAGAAAAATTATAAAAAAGCATTATTATGAGATTAACAAAGAAACAAATCGTTGTAATTATTGTTACAAATTTAGGGTCAGGATTTAGAGAAAACGGGGGAAAGTGTGAGAATGGTGAGAACGATTATGGATCGTCAGATCAAAACAATCTATGGACTAGATGGTGTGGTGGCGTTTTTGTAAATAACATAAACTCTTTAAAGTGGGCGCGCTTCCCTAAGGGAAAAAAGGTAAATGTTCATCTACAAAACACATCAAAGCATGACCAAAATATATATACTTCCCAGAGAAACCTGATGGGTTGGTAAAATTCCATAGCTTAATGGTTTTAATTTCGGTTAATTACACAAGGCTACTTTCTAGAATACACTACTTTGATATGGTTTGTGTTTTGCAGGCATTGATGGGTTTAAGGTGCATTTTGGAGATTTACTGAAGTTTTGGGCGGATGCTAGAGAGAACATAATTGAAGAAAATGCAAAAAGAGGCAAAACTGAGCTGAACTCTGCGCCAGAAACAGTTCAAACTTCATTTTGGTTTATCCTGAGCTAGAAAATGAGTTTCGGGCTTATAATATATGCATTTGGGGTAGCTCGACGAGACGAATCAAAATATAAGGTTTTGAAGGGCCAGAAATTGACGCATTATCTGCTGTACACCGGCTGATTAGTAAAAACGGGATTTTTTGAGAGAAAAAGTCAATTTTGGAAAAGGGAGTCCAAAAACACTAGAGGGGATCATTCCTAAGGATCTAACCCATTCCCAATCATCTCTAACACCACCTACCATTCACCTCTAACCTAGAACCCTAATCCATTCCACAATCACCATTTTCCATCATCTTCAATCATTCTCCATCAAACCTTCAAACCCTAACCTCCACCACTCCTCAAGGCTCAAGGTCATGGCTCCGTGCTCGTGTTCCTGTTCGTCAGCCGGTGATCGTGTCCACCCAACCATGAGCGGCTAGTCTCTTCGGTTTCACCCCGGTGTAGATGTTGTAAGATTTTCTAGGGTTTATGCATTTGTATTTTGATTTGATTTTGTGACAAATTGTTTAGTATTTGAACCTTGGATAATTGTCTTGCATTTGTTTCGAATTCGTGAATTGTCGAACGATGATAAAGTTATAACTTTGCGAAATGGTTATGTGCAATTATGCCTTATCTTAGGTTAGGATTTACATGTCCGAGGTAATGAAGTGCATTGTGGTCCGTTGTCTATGACGTAGATAGCAATTGGCACCTAAGTTTCGTGATAGTAATCCGTTAATCACTATATGAAATTGAATCAAGTTAAAACATGTAGGAACCCTAGGTCTTGCAATTATCGAACCGGGTGTGATCCGTATTCTAATTTCTTGTTTCAACTTTTTAGTTTAGTTTACAATCTTAGTTAATCACAGATTGTTTTAAGAATAACATCAATTTGTCGGTTCATTCCGATTTATTTTCAAAACCAAACAAACAAATAAAATTAGCAATCTTCATAATCACTTTGTACATTCTTTGTAAATAGTCTAACTAGTTGAACAGGTCGTGCGATACTGACCACATGCTCTTCGTGGATTTGATACCCGACTTACCCTACCTACCCAGGTTTAATTGGGTTTTTGACTAATCGGGACGACACGGTCACGTCAAAATGGCGCCGTTGCCGGGGAGCTAGTGCGCTTAGTATTTCATTGCTTGTTCGATTTTAGTTTAGTTTTTTTTTTTGTCTTTCTTGTATATTCATGATTTTACTTTGGGTGATCGAGCTTATGTGTGCAGGTACATGTTTTGCAGGAATTACTTTTCAATATGAATTGGGTGGATGATGATCCCTGTGAGTGTTGCGGAAGCGGAGAGCATTATTTAGAGGATTGCTCTGTTTTCTACGAAAAAGTTCAAGCCTACAAGGATCGGGAAGACTACCTCAGCGGATTGTATGAATATAGGAGGGCGGATTATGAAGATTTCAATGGTCCATCCTCATATTATCCATACGATAATCCACCACCACCACATTATCAAGAATACTACTATGAACCCGAATTGCCACATTTCTCAAGTTACCGGGAGGAGTATGATGATTATTATAATGAATACCCTAAACCGGCATCCGAGGAACCTCAAGATTCAATGCATACCAAGGTTGGTGCTCTCATAAATATGGTGAAAGGATATCACGAAGATATCAAAGATATGAAGAAAGCGAATGAAGTGAGAGATAAAGCCCATGAAGTATTGGTGATGCAAGTGGGTCAATTAGGGGATGAAATAGCCCAAATTAAACGCGACCAAAAGGTTTTGGTTAATGGTGCAATGGTGGATGGTGATGTGGTGGAAGAGGTTATGGAACTTCCGGAGCAAGTAATTGAATGTTTGAACCGAGCGGAAGACGTAACACCGCAAGAGGGGCCAGAGTCAAAAGAAGCTAAAAGTCATATCTTTCCTTCTCCCAAACTTATCACTCCAACCAACAAAGTTAGGGATGCGGGTTCGGGTATAAGGATTCAAAGGGTGACCTTGCAAGATATTGGACATTTCGTCAAGAAACGACCGCAAAGTAGTTTAATACACATGTCGCGTAACAGAAAAAGAGAGTGGATTCGGCATGCCAAATACCGAGCATATGTTGGAAACTCAGTAGGCAAATGCTCACTTCGACCACCATGAGAGACAAATCAGGTATGATTGTTGTAGAGTTTGTATTATTATTCGTTTTATTTTATTTTATTTTTCTAGTTAAATGAACTTTGTGGGTGTGTTCCCTATATAACCCTCACGAGACCTACTCGTCCTCCTGAGCTATCGGGAGGTTTAAAATGGCTTGTTGCATACGCTAAATGCAACCGTGATTCCTACGAAAGTGAGTTAGTTTTGTTGTTGTTGTAAATTATTTTTCCACATAAATCAAAGTAAATTAACGTATGATTTGGTAATATTTTCATAAAAGCGGTAGAACTAGGTAACTAACAAGTGTTAATGGTTGTGAGAAGCATGCTTCTACACAAGGGTTGAGATTTGTAGGTACATTATGTTCTTGAGACGACCTCTTTGTTGAAAAGATGAAGAGCACACGAGGAATTAGCCAAAAACCAGGTGCATACGTTTCTTTTTATTTTTTATTTTAATTAGAAAATAAGTGGATTGTATTTTGTATTTTTATTTTCCAGGGTGAAAGTTTGGGGAAATTAGCCGTGTCACATCCCTTGTGCGATTTAAAAACTCTAGTTCTTACACATTGAGGACAATGTTTACCTAAAGTGTGGGGATGGGGGAGTAGTAAAAGTTTTTCAATTTTGACCCGTTCGTTTAAATACTACACATTGAGGACAATGTTTACCTCAAGTGTGGGGATGGTGAAAAATTTTAAATTTTTTTAAAAAATGTCTTGGTTCAAAAGCGATATTAAAAGCACAAGTAACTAAGTCAACGAGGGATGTCACAACCCATTTGGTATTTTGTCATGGTCAAGTTCGAATTAATAACATGACGGGTATTTAGCGGGTGGTTATTTGAGAATAATCCGCCTAAGAAACTAGCACATCATGCATGTCACATACCATACCCTTTATATATGTGAGGTTTTGAGCCACTTTTACATCATAGAATTACATATTTATGTTTCTTTGTTTGAGTGGACCATTAGTCACGTATTGTAGAACTTACGACTTTTGATACGCTTGAGACCATAGACCGAATACAAGCACGAGAATGATTAAGGCATTAGGTGAACCTTTTCCTTTAAAACCATTTATCTATCCTTACCCAACCAAATCCCCTAGTCGCCCACTTTGAGCCTAATTCTTTCGTTTGACAACCCATTTAGCCATAACCTTAAACCTTTTCTTTTAAACCCATGTGATGAAAATTCGATTATAGGAGTTAAGTTTGTTTAGTTGTGAATCGTTTGTTTGTGAAAAAAAAGAAGCAAAAATTGCATCAGAAAATGTTGCGAAAAATAATAGAAAATCATTGAGAAAAGAACAAAAATATGTGCTTTAGTTTGTTGAATAAAAGGCGAAAAATGTTGCCTTCTAGCTCAGTGTTTGTAGATAGTCGTGTTTGGCATAGTGATTTTGTAATAAGAATCGAGTTTTCATCACCTTAGCCACTTTAAAAATATCCTATTTCCTACCCTCAACCTAGCCCCGTTACAACCCTTCGAAGCCCTTTTGACTTGTGCTTAGTATTCGTGTTCGGTGGTGGAGAATGATTGAGTTGCAAGCCTATGCGGGTACGTGTTCTAATCGGTTTTGAGTAATTATTTAGAAAGTGCTAATTTATTATCTAATTAGCCATATTTTCAACCGAGTGGAGAGAACATTGTGAGGGATGTGCATGAATTATTAGTTTCAAGGGCGGGTTAATCTTGGATAACCATTTTTACATGATTAATCATTTATTGCTAAATAGGTCGAAAATTGTAAAAAGTTTGAACTGGGCATGACAATAGACCTTAATCTTAGTCTCAGGAATGGGGAGTGTGTTTTTCGTTCGACCCACGTGAAAGTGAAAAACAGATTTGCTTGAGGGCAAGCAAAAGACAAGTGTGGGGATGTGATGGGTTGGTAAAATTCCATAGCTTAATGGTTTTAATTTCGGTTAATTACACGAAGTTACTTTCTAGAATACACTACTTTGATATGGTTTGTGTTTTGCAGGCATTGACTGGTTTAAGGTGCATTTTGGAGATTTACTGAAGCTTTGGGCGGATGCTAGAGAGAACATAATTGAAGAAAATGCAAAAAGAGGCAAAACTGAGCTGAACTCTGCGCCAGAAACAGTCCAAACTTCATTTTGGCTTATCCTGAGGTAGAAAACGAGTTTCGGGGCCATTTGGGGTAACTCGACTAGACGAATCAAAATATAAGGTTTTTAAGGGCCAGAAATTGACGCATTATCTGCTGCACACCGGCTGATTAGTAAAAACGGGATTTTTTGAGAGAAAAAGTCAATTTTGGAAAAGGGAGTCCAAAAACACTAGAGGGGATCATTCCTAAGGATCTAACCCATTCCCAATCATCTCTAACACCACCTACCATTCACCTCTAACCTAGAACCCTAATCCATTCCACAATCACCATTTTCCATCATCTTCAATCATTCTCCATCAAACCTTCAAACCCTAACCTCCACCACTCCTCAAGGCTCAAGGTCATGGCTCCCTGTTCGTGTTCGTCGGCCGGTGATCGGGTCCACCTAACCATGAGCGGCTAGTCTCTTCGGTTTCACCCCGATGTTGATGTTGTAAGATTTTCTAGGGTTCATGCATTTGTATTTTGATTTGATTTTGTGACAAATTGTTTAGTAGTTGAACCTTGGATAATTGTCTTGCATTTGTTTCGAGTTCATGAATTGTCGAACGATGATAAAGATATAACTTTGCGAAATGGTTATGTGCAATTATGCCTTATCTTAGGTTAGGATTTACATGTCCGAGGTAATGAAGTGCATTGTGGTCCATTGTCTATGACGTAGATAGCAATTGGCACCTAAGTTTTGTGATAGTAATCCGTTAATCACTATATGCAATTGAATCCAGTTAAAACATGTAGGAACCCTAGGTCTTGCAATTATCGAACCGGGTGTGATCCGTATTCTAATTTCTTGTTTCAACTTTTTAGTTTAGTTTACAATCTTAGTTAATCACACATTGTTTTAAGAATAACATCAATTTGTCAGTTCATTCCAATTTATTTTCAAAAACCAAACAAACAAATAAAATTAGCAATCTTCATAATCACTTTGTACATTCTTTGTAAATAGTCTAACTAGTCGAACAGGTCGTGCGATACTGACCACATGCTCTTCGTGGATTCGATACCCGACTTACCCTAGCTACCTAGGTTTAATTGGGTTTTTGACTGATCAGGACGACACGATCACGTCAAAACCTCCCCAAAAACCAACGTAAAACGTGAAAACCCTTGAAAACGCCAAACAACAAAAACTATGGCGTCGAAAGATCAAATCAGATCCAGAGGCAAAAAACACAGTGAGTTAACTTCGATTTGCATTGTGCTAGTTTATGCTGCTTTTGGCGTTCTAATTTTAACAATAAATTTGCAGTTTCTACGAGTGTGGAAGGGGAAGGGTCATCCGCTCCAAAACGCCAAAAACCCAAAGAGCAACGAAAGAAGACAACTAGAGGACATGGTACAAAATGTTACTTTTCGTGATGTTGTAAATACACTTTGATACTTTGTTGCCAAAACGCCAAAATTTGTATCGTTTGTTTAACAATGTTAAAATGTATGAGAACGAAATTTTACATATATGTCATTGTCTTATTGAAAAAATATATATCATTCGTGTGTTACTAAACACCAAAACATGTATCATTTGATAGCTTTGTTACTAAACGCCAAAACATGTATGGTTTGTATTATAAACACCATGTATCATCTGTTATTGTCTTATTCAACATCTATCATCTGTGATTGACTTATGAAACGCCATACATGTATCATTTATGTTATTAAACACCATGAAATTATTTTTTATAGGAGAAGAGAGGTTGAGATTGAGAATAAATGTCCACGCTGGCAAGGCCCAGAAAGCCAATAAGAAGAAGGCATTAAGTCAGAATGTTGAGGTTGAGGAAGAACCATATCATGAGTTCAGTGGGGCTAGGGTTTTGTCAATATTAAAACCTACAAACTTAACTGGTTGGTTTATGAATCTAAACCAAAATCAAAGACAGGCAGTACAGCAAATGGGGTTTGGTGCTACACTAAAGTTGAAAATAGACACCGTACCGACAATGCTTGGGTACTAGTTGGTTGAAAATTACAATGAAAAGACAAACACCCTAAACGTTGGCAACCATACCGTACATATGAATGAAGAATTGATAAACTCTTTAACGGGTATACCGAATGGAAGGGTGCCCGTGAACATGAAAAAAAGACCAACAACTAAAGACCAGGTGGTGGCTGAGTGGAAAGCATAGTTCGAAGGGTTTGACTGGGTTAACAGACCAAGTGTGAAGCTCTACTTTGAGAACATTTTGCCTCTGATGCATGACTTCAGAAAAGACTTCTGCTTAAATTTCCTTGTAGCATTGTTCACTATAATGGGGCATGCAAGTGATAATGCAGTCGTCAACAAATAGTTCTTGCACAACGTTACACCAGACGTTCAAATAAACCAAATGAACTGGTGTGGTTATATCATCCAATGCTTGCAACACGCCAAAACCGCATGGTCTCCAACAAAGCATTACACAGGGCCGTTGATCATACTTGCGGTAAGAATAAAATTTTCCTATATAACATATATCATTTGTGTGTCATTAAAACGCCAAAAAGATCTGTCATTTGAAAAATGTATTTTGTTACAGCTTGCCTTGGTGAACAATGCTTGCAATAGAAAAAAATGGGACCGAAAAGAAGGATACCCAATTGAGTGGGTTACAACAGATACTCTTGACTTGTTTGAGGGTGCAATGGCAAAACGCCTTGTTGGCAATGAAGTAAAAAGGAAAATAGTTAAAAAGGCTAAGGACGGCAAACCCAAAAAAAACAAAAAAAAGTGCAGGTTGTTGTTGATGATAAAGCTGATGGTGATGATGTTGAGAATGAAGATGATGATGATGTTGACAATGTTGATGACCATGCTGATAAGGATGATGATGAGTTTGATGATGATGATGATGGTTTTGATCATGATGATCATTATGATTATGTTGGGCTCCACCCTATTGTGCAAAACGCCATGCACATCAATGATGAGAATGAGAATGAGAATGAGAATGAAGATAATGAGGATGAAGACGCTTCGCTTCAAAGGATGGTGAATGAGGATAGAGAAAGCCGGGAAATGATGTTTGAAGTTTCTGCATCAGGGAACCATGCTCTTCTCAGAGGAGTAACACAGTGTGACAACATTTTTGCTGATGAAGAAGAACAAAACAATGAAACAGAAGAGGTATATTGTTCAAATAAGAAATTTAATAAAAACCACAAAACACCATGATCGAAAAAATCCTTTTTTTTAATTTAACAGGAAATGCTGATAAATTGGATGGGGCATACAAAGAATTAGAAGACTGCTACAATAAAAAGAGCACATTGTTAAAACAGTCAAAGACTGAATACCCGAACAGCCTCCTGGTACACATTAAATACTCACAATGTCTGACATTGTTGGAGAACATCTCAAAATTTGTTGATGAAAACGCCAAGGAAGTGCCAGCTGAAAGAGAACAAGGTTAATATGAAACTGAGGTTGAAAATGAGGTGATAATAGGAGGTGGAAATGAAGAAGAAGGGGAGAAGGAGATGGCTGGAATAGAAAACGCCATTGAAGTGGAAACAGTTGATGAAAATGCCAATGAAGTTGAAAATGAAGGAGAAGGAGGAGGTGAAAATGAAGAAGAAGGGGAGAAAGAGATGGCTGGAATAGAAAACGCCATTGAAGTGGAAACAGTTGATGAAAACGCCAATGAAGTTGAAAATGAAAGAAAGGAGAAGGAGAAGGAAAAGGGGAAGGAGAAGGAAAAGGAGAAGAGGAAGGGGAGGCGGAAGGGGATGGAGAAGGAGGAGGAGAAGGGGAAGGAGAAGGGGATACGAGAGTAGAAAAAGAAAGGGATATGGCTGGAGAACAAAACGTCAAACCCTCAGCTGCTAGAACAGCCCCAATATATGATGATGAGGATACTATATTATCAGATGAAGATATAAACGAAAACGATATTGAGAGATGGAGTTGTAATTTCAAGACACTTGAATATCACATTTCCAGATACAATGGGGAAAAATAATTAAAAAAGAATATTGCTGAGGTTTTGGAGCTGCCTGGAAAAGATCTAAAACAAATGATTGATATAAAAGAAGGTTTAGATAATTCAAAGACGGTGGATGAAGCAATTAAAGCAATAAAAAAACGTCTGCAACCTGTTGAAGAGACCCCAAAAATGCCTGTATTTCATAAGACACCAAACATCCCCCCAACAGAAACACAATACAGTCAGGCGTTCATCACTGAACTAGAAAAAACTGAAGGGAAGATGGTAAACAAAAGTGTTGACCAACAAGGTGCAGTGTTTGATAAAACGCCATATGAGCAGCCACCATCTACAGCTGGGAAAAAACTCTTGGAAACTTTTGAAGAGGAAGAGACACCCAATAAACCCTAAAATGAAAATGCCATCAACACATCACCACCAAAAAAGCCAAACAGGCCAGATGTGCAGGAGAAGGGTGATGAGGACAAAACTCCAGACAACACAAAGTTGATGCAAGAAAATACAAGTTTAAACCCTGAAGAGCTGCCTGGTGATGAAGAAGCTGATAAAGATGATGAAGAAGATGAAAATATAAACAAAAAGACTGTGGGTGAAAAGGAGAAGAGAGATAAGAAATTGAGCAGGGTATGTTTGTCACCTTATGTAAGGAGACAAGTGGTTATACATGAACCCATGAAAATAACCTTGCCACATACATCTTCACTGGATGCGGCGAATACGAGTATGTACACTTCTCTCAAAAATAAAACGCCAAACTTTCCATTTATCACGTTTACTTGAATATGCATGTAAAAACACTCAAAACGCCATGTATTATAATAGAATGAGTTTGTATAAATAAAACGCCAAATGATGTTTTTTTTAGGACTGAGGTGTTCAAGATGGGAGAAAAGTTTCTCATGAGGGTGATTTGTGAGAGCATGAAACCAAGATTTCAAGCACACATCTCAATTATTCTATGTTGGGCGCATATCCTGAATTATGAAGAAAGATACAAGGCTCCAGAATCACCTTTAAGGTTATTTTGCACAGAAATACTGCTGGTAACTCTTTTGCTATATTTAATTGATGAAATTATACTAGGACATTGTTTTGTTGTTTAAAATGTGGTACTCAATATTACAGAATCGTCCGGCATATGACAAAATGACAAAAGCAACTTATCGATACAAAGAATTCAACAGAAACATGGAAACTGTTCTGAAAAATGCCCGTTTCAAAGGAGACCAAAAAAATAAAATCATCAAAGATTATGAACTGGTCTTCGTGCCAATAATATGGGCAAGACATTTCTATGTCGTCTGTTTCAACATAAAACACGAAAGAGTTGATGTATTGGATAACAGCGCTATAGAGGATGATCTCAGCATCGAAGACAAGTATGCTGGATGGGTGGAAAAGTTGGTAAGTATCTTAAAAACTTTGTATGTAGGAACTATGTTGATAAAACGCCATACTAATATATGCAAAAAATGTGAAACTGCAGCACCTTGCTTTTGCAAACTACTTGCGTCTTAAAAAACACCCAAAGCATAAGATCATGAACAAGGCGGAGATTGTCAGACAAAAGATGGATTGGAGGACAACGTCTAACGTGGTCGACTGTGGAGTTTTCGCAATGAGGCATATGGAAACATACATGGGGGATATAGCTGGTTGGAGAAGTGGTTTGGCAAAAGAAGATGCCCCAAATCAACTACAGCAGAGACAACTAAATGAACTGAGGGCGAAATACATTGTAAAAATCCTGCTTCATAGAGAAAATAAAATCAGAACACGATTGACAAAATCTGTAAGAAAATTCGTGGCTTTAGGGGGAGAAAAAATACGTAAAATCTATGAAACAGCGGACAAGAGAATAGCACAAAGGATGGAAGATTATGTAGATTAACTTAAACGCCATGGATTGTAAAATTTTAATGTTGACTAATGTGTTTTGCTTTTTAGATTATTGCATCTACATGTTTGGTTGTGTGATTTTCGATAATATTTGTGCAAATCAATGAAAACTCCATGATTAGAATAATTAACAAATAGTAACCATTTAAACATAAAAAACATTAAAAAGGGTTAAAAAAACTAAATTAAAACAAGTAAAAAACACAAAAACGCCATATCTGTTGGATATTAATAGAACGCCATTCAAACATAAACGCCATTCGTAAAAAAATTACTTTTTAAAAATAACGCCATGTAAAACAAGCATAACGATGAAAACGCAATTTCTATTTAATTATTATTTTTGCAACGGAATCATAACGCCATTATTTAGCGGGAAGTGGACAATGACAATTGTACCCCCGCACATAATTTAGAGCGCTATACCACATGGCCGGCCAGGATCCGTTCTCACACTTTTCACCGTTCTCTCCTGATCCCGTACCTACAAATTTATAATGTTTATTTTTTATCCATTAATGTTAATCGTTGTAATTTTGTTAGCAAATTTATAATGTTCAGCATATAGCATATTGCATTTCGTATTTGTATCGATTAATGAATTATGGTTAAAGCATTATGTGCTTATGATTGATTTGATGGAAAGATTGATAAACTAACAGCTAAAAAAATTAATAAAAGTATATCACCAAAGAATCGATAAACGAACAGAAAAACGAGTGTCAACATATCACGAATAAGAAAACTAACTTAATTAAGTACTATACAATATATCACGAGATGACTGATAAACCAACGGTAAACAAGTATTCTATTGTAAATCGTCACTCCCGCCGCATTACGTGGGTAAATGGCTAGTATATGATATATTTATGTCACGTTGTGACCTAGGTCCTCGTGAAAAGGTTCAACATACTTATTAGGCTGCACGGTATGGACGTTGAGGACGGTCCGTCCTCCACCGGCGCCAGCGTCGACCCCATCCCCCCCCCCCCGTCCTCCATCCCGTCTTCAACGTCGAAGTTCAGACGGTGGCGACGATCCTCCAATGGTGGGCCCCCTTTGTTGTTTGTTTGTGTTAGGGACTTGTACATTAGGCTTCAATACTTGTACATAGGGCATAGAAATTAAAAAAAAAAAAAACTGGTGGGGTTGGATCATCCTCCCATACCCTCTAGTGACCATCCTTGGGAGGACTATGACGTGACGCCTACGTGGCGGATGGTCCTCCAAGGATGGAATGTCACCATACCCATCAGCCTTAGGCCTCACTAAGTTGGGCTGAACTAGTTGCCGTCTGGACCATTTTGCTTTTTAACAGCAACTGAGTGAGTAAAGTACAAAGACTCCATTAATACCTGGCCGGAATAGGATAAAAGTATAATATGAAAATCACAAACATTTCAAATTTTCAGGTATATCTATAAGTTGGGAACAATTTCACACACGTTTTTTATACTTATGGCTATAAAATAAAAATATAGATATAACGTGTCTTTGTATCTTGTAGCTTAGCGCATCCGGTATGGTATCGCGCCCCTGCCACCTCATCCTCTATTCCGCATCATAACGCCCTCACACCATTTTCTAGGCGCCATGGGGGTGGGGACACCATGGATCAATTCGTTGTCTGCTTCGCGAGCGCTAAAGGCTCTTTTTGTGGGCCCTTTCAGAAAATAACCGTTAGAAATGGTAATAACTAAAAAAATGTCTTTTTAATTTTTACTTTATACACTATATATCCCACTTTTTTTTACCAATACCACACCATTCTACACAATATTTTCTCTTTTACTTTTATACAATCCCACGCCATGTTTCCCAACAACAATCAAAACACGTGGGACCCCAACAATCTGGTTTAGGGGCTGTTTGGTAGCCTCTGAATGGTCATTAAGATGCTACCTCTTAATGGAACCATTAAGAATTTTACCAATGAGAAGGTAGAAGAATATGACATGTGATGATTTACCATTCAGAGGTTACCTCTTAGCCATTCAGACTTGAGGTTACCTCTTATTCATTCAGAGGTTTTAAACCATTAAGAGGTAGCATCTAAATGGTCATTAAGAGGCTACCAAACAGCCCCTTAGGCTACTTTTGCAAACAACGAGCAACAAGATCAGTACTGAAGAGACTCGCGAATGGGTGATGTCGCAACCCCCGATCCCTGGTTCCCGGGAACGGGCGGCCGCGAGCCAGTTTCGGTGGTATCGCGTATTGTCTAATTTGGCAGCGGAATTTTTCATCAGGACCGTAGTTAGGAAATATTGATCAGAGTAAAATACCACGTTTTCATAACATTAAACAAATGGGTTAAAACCCAAGTTCATAGTACACACATTTTCATAGGAATAAATCCTATTTTATTTAATAAAAACATCTATTTTATTTTAGGTAACTTTATTGCCACTTTTCCAAGCCTTCAGTGCTGTCCAGCTGCCTTCTATTTGGCTTTCACATTTTATTACCTGAAATGCGTTTTAAAAACATTTGTCCGTGGGAAATACTGGTGAGTGAATCCCAGTTTAATCAAGTTTAAATAAAAATCCCATTGTACAGTATTGAGGGCGATCCCGCAATTATATTTGTTTCCAAGACATCACAATTAACATCCATGGTACTGTCGAACCCGACTTGTGGAAATGTTACTCCTTGACCAGGTGATATCAAATTTTTTATACAAAACCCCAACATACTCATGATAATTGTATTCTTACAAATACTCAATAACTGTTATTCGCATGGAAAAGTATTTAAGGTTTTGTAAAACAGTAAATAAAAGGTTTACAAAAAGTGGATCAACTCACATTGCTGTCTTAGATTTTCCGTAAGGGTTTCCTGAAAATTATCTATAATTTACACTAATATACACGCGTTAGTATAATAACCCATTTTAACATTAGTAATACCCTCCTCGAGACGGCATTCCAATGACTACGTCGGGCAGAACAACGACAGCCATTACAGAACCCTAGATCAATCGGGCAGCGTATCTAATACGTATCCAGGGGTTATAATACTTACAACGGAGCAGAACTTCGCTAATTAGGGGGGTATAATACCCGCGTATTATGCCTAATATTCAGAAATTGAGATTGAGAAACGTTTGTGAGCGAATTCTGAATGAAACCCGATGGCCTGCTTATATAGTTGCTGAGTCTGGTCCTCTCGCGACCCGCGTAACACAAGCACAGGGCCTACGCGGCACGCGTCAACCCTGGTCAACAGGGTAGCTTGTCCGGGTCATCTACTAGGCTCGCCACGATGATGACACGTGTCATCACCGGGCTGCGCCACTATCTTGATCTCACGCGGCCCGCGTTAACTAACGGGGGGGTCTTACGCGGCCCGCCTAAACTTAAAAATCACAAAAATCAGGTTTTAACCTTTAAATCGCCCGCCCGCGTAAGGGTTGGGGTGGGGTCTACGCGACCCACCTCAACTTAATAATCAGATTATTAATTATTTTTAATACTATTTAATGTATTTGAGGTCCGTTTTCGCGTATGAGGTGTATTTTGGGACATTTTGGGATATTTTAAAATAGAGTAAATTGCCATTTTAGTCCCTGAGTTTTGTCCAAATTTGCCATTTTGATCCAAATAGTTTTTTTTTTGCATCTGGGTCCCTGACTTTTCACTTTTATTGCCATTTTGATCCAAACCACTAAAAATGTTTGGATCAAAATGGCAAATTTGGACAAAACTCAGGGACTAAAATGGCAATTTGGACAAAACTCAGGGACTAAAATGGCAGTAAAGTGAAAAGTCAGGGACCCAGATGCAAAAAAAAAACTATTTGGATCAAAATGGCAAATTTGGACAAAACTCAGGGACTAAAATGGCAATTTACTCTTTAAAATATATTAAGGTGTCGGAAAATAATCGAGGGTGTCGGTTTTATTGAGGGTTGTTATATCCTCCCCACCTTGTTTTAGAGCTCGTCCTCGAGATCTACTGGAACAAGTGTGGATATTTCCTTTGCATTTCAGATTCAAGCTCCCATGTGTACTCAGGTCCTCTTTTGGAGTCCCACTTCACTTTGACCAGAACTAATCTCTTATGCTTGAGATTCTTGACTTTCCTGTCTTCAATCTGTAGAGGCCTTTCTACAAACTTGAGTTGTTCATTTACCTCTATATCCTTAAGAGGTACCATTAATGATTCATCCGCTAAGCATTTCTTGAGATTTGATACATGAAATACATCATGTATTCCTGCCATTTCCTCTGGCAGTTGTAGCTGATAGGCTATAGGTCCTATTCTTCTAATAATCTCAAAAGGTCCAATATACCTGGGACTTTGCTTTCCTCTTTTGATGAATCTTACTACTCCTTTCCAAGGAGAGACCTTCAACAATACTTTGTCTCCTACTTGAAATTCCAATGGCTTGCGTCGGTTATCGACATAGCTCTTCTGTCGATCACGTGCTGCTTTTAGTCATTCCTTGACTTGAATAATCTTGTCGGTTGTTTCTTGCACTGTCTCAGGTCCAGATAGTTGTTTTTCCCCAATTTCTGCCCAACAGACTGGGGTTCGGCACTTTCATCCATAAAGTGCTTCGAATGGTGCAGCATTGATACTTGTGTGATAACTATTATTATAAAAAAAATTCTATTAAAGGTAAGTGATCGTCCCAATTACCTTCGAAATCAATTACACAGGCTCTAAGCATGTCCTCCATTGTCTGAATTGTTATCTCGCTTTGTCCATCTGTTTGAGGATGATAAGCTGTACTCAGATTTAACTTAGTTCCCATGGCTTTTTGGAAACTTGACAAAAAATGAGAGGTAAATCGACTATCCCTATCAGAAACAATTGATAAAGGGATTCCATGTAATGAAACAATTTCATTTACATATAATTTAGCTAACTGTTCCATACTGAAAGTTTCCTTCATTGGTAGGAAATGAGCTGACTTGGTTAGCCTATCTACAATCACCCAGATTGTATCATTACCCTTCCTTGTTTTAGGTAATTTACTGACAAAATCCGGTAATTTACTGACAAAATCCATTGTTATCAATTCCCATTTCCACACTGGCATTTCTAGTTGTTATAACAAACCCGAGGGTTTCTGGTGTTCAGCTTTAACTTGTGAACAAGTTAAACATTTAGAAACATAGGTTGCTATGTGCTTTTTCATTCCTATCCACCAGAAATTTTTCCTTAAATCCTGGTACATTTTATCATTTCCTGGATGCATCGTATACTTAGACTTATGGGCTTCTTCTAATGTACGATGACGTAGGTTTCCTAATTTAGGTATCCACATTCTTATTTAATGGAATCTCCAAATTCCATCTATTCCTTGTTCTAGTTCCTTAATCATACCTTTTAGTTTTTCAGTATCATCCTTGATTACTGATTCTTATGCTTTTCTGATTTGGTCATTTAAATCTACTTGTAGAGTTTATTTAAGAGAACGTACCCTTTTTGGCTTTTCATGATACTTTCGACTTAAAGCATCTGCCA
The DNA here is from genome assembly GCA_030545235.1 of Helianthus tuberosus. Classification (NCBI taxonomy): domain Eukaryota; kingdom Viridiplantae; phylum Streptophyta; class Magnoliopsida; order Asterales; family Asteraceae; genus Helianthus; species Helianthus tuberosus. The sequence goes on along the minus strand of CM060390.1, from coordinate 119,904,175 downwards.
CTACATTTGCCCTTCCTTCATGATACTGGATATCACAATCATAATCACTAAGCATCTCCATCCAGCGTCTTTGTCTCATATTCAATTCGTTTTGTCCGAAAACATACCTTAAACTCTTATGATCAGTGAATATGGTAAACTTACTACCATAAAGGTAATGTCTCCAAATCTTAAGGGCAAAAATTTTAGCTCCTAATTCTAGATCATGGGTTGAATAATTTTCTTCATGATTCTTAAGTTGTCTGGATGCATAAGCTATAACCTTTTGGCGTTGCATTAATACACATCCATAACTTAACTTAGAAGCGTCACAATATATCACAAAGTTTTTAGTTCCTTCTGGTAACGCTAGTATGAGTGTATTAGTTAATCTTTGCTTAAGAATTCTAAATGCTTCTTCTTGTTTTGGTCCCCATTCAAACTTAATGGATTTACAAGTTAACTTAGTTAAAGGAATGGCTATTCTAGAAAAATCTTGAATAAATCTTCTATAATAACCGGCCAATCCTAGGAAACTTCTGACCTCGGTTGGTGATTCAGGGGTTTTCCATTTAGTAATTGCCTCGATTTTTGTTGGATCCACATGAATTCCTTCATGATTGACTAAGTGTCCAAGAAATTGTACTTGTTCTAGCCAAAACTCGCACTTTGAAAATTTAGCATAAAGCTTTTCCTTCCTTAATAGACTTAAAAGTGCGTGCAAATGCTTTGCATGTTCCTCTTTACTCTTAGAGTAAATTAGAATATCATCTATAAAAACAATTATGAATTTGTCCAAATATGGCTTACATATTCTGTTCATCATGTCCATAAATGCAGCTGGGGCATTGGTTAAACCAAATGGCATGACAGTAAATTCATAATGACCATACCTTGTTCTGAAAGCGGTCTTAGGAATGTCCTCTTTCTGTACCTTTAATTGATAATATCCTGACCTTAAATCGATTTTAGAGAAAAATCGAGCTCCTTGCAGTTGATCGAACAGATCATCGATTCTTGGTAATAGGTACCGATTCTTAATCGTGACTTTGTTCAATTCACGGTAATCAATGCACATACGCATTGATCCGTCCTTCTTTTTAACGAATAATATTGGCGCTCCCCATGGTGATGAGCTTGGTTGTATGAATCTTTTTTCCAACAATTCATCTAACTGTTTCTTCAATTCCTGCATTTCGGCTGGTGCCAAACGGTAAGGTGCTTTGGCAATTGGTGCTGTTCCTGGTAGTAGGTGAATTCTGAATTCAACTTCTCTGTCTGGTGGTAGTCCTGGTAATTCTTCTGGAAATACATCTGAAAACTGTGACACTACTGGAATGTCTTTTAGTTCTTTTCCTTTAGTGTTAGTGATTATGGAAATCAAATACACTATAGAACCTTTTCTTATATAACTTGCAGTTTTCATCACAGAGATGAATTTTGTGGATCTAGATGGTTTATCACCTTTAATTGTGATCGTTTCACCTTTTGGTGAATTTACTTGGATCGACTTTTGATCACATAAAATACTGGCTTTATTGGCTATTAACCAATCCATTCCTAAAACGACATCAAATCCTGCCAGATTCATGGGATAAAGGTTTGCCATAAACTTTTGATTTAAATTTTCTATTCTTGCTCCCTGCAAGATTTCAGAAATCCTAACAGTTTCTCCATTAGCTGTCTCTACTAGACATTCTTGTGGTAGTTTAGTTAATGACTGATTTAGAAGTTTGCAAAATGAAGTATTAATAAAACTTTGGTTCGCACCAGAGTCAAATAATACTTTAGCGAAAACATCATTAACTAAAAACGTACCAGCTATCACGTCTGGAATCATCTTGGCTTCATCAGTAGTCAGAACAAATGCTCTAGCATTTTTGGTGTTCCTGTTGTTCACAGCTGGAGCCAATTTCGGACAGTTTGTCTTAATGTGACCTTTTTCTCCACAATTGTAGCATAATCCATTACTGGATTTTCTCCTGCAATCTTCTTCCTTGTGTCCCGACATCTTGCTGAAATTGCAAAGAGTGGAGCATTTTCCCAAATGCTTTTTCTTGCAGACCTTGCAGAAAGGTGCAGAGGTAGAACCCATATTCCTACGATTGTAATTCCCAGAACGGAATTCTTGAGTAAGCCTTTGAGTAAGGTTTCTCCTCTGGTCTTCTTCCCTAGTACGGATTAACTCATCTGTCAAGGTATTGGCTAGTTCTACATCTTCTTCTATAGTTTGAGGTCTAGCTGCTTTGACTACATGTCTAATCTCTCCGATTAATCCCCAGATGTAACGGGAGATTAATATTGGTTCAGGTGATGCAAGGGTTGGTACTATTCTAGCATATTCAAAGAATGTGGTAGTATAACCCTTACTATCTATCCCGGTCATTCTTAAGTTTAGGAACTTATTAGCTATCTGTTCCTTTTCGTTGGGAGGACAGAATTTCCTTTCTACCATATTCTTAAATTCTTCCCATTCCATGTTGTAAACCTTATCACTTCCTCTTGACTGGAGGATAGTGTTCCACCATTCTAAGGCTGAGTTCTTAAACAGATTAGAAGCAAACATTATTTTGTCTTCTTCAGCACATTTGCTTATTTTCAAAACAGTTTCAGTCTTCTCTATCCAGCGTAGAGCTGCAATGGGTCCTTCATTGCCCGATAATTCTATTGGTTTGCAGGAACATAATTCTTTGTAAGAACAACCATAAGGCATGGTTCTTCTTCTTTTGGGAATGGGCACCTGAAGTACGGGTCCATTGTTCACGCTGTTTTCTGGTTCAATCGGTCGCTTACTGCTATGTTTACTTTTATTATTCGCTTCTTGAATCGTTTGAATAATAAACGGCATTGCATCTATGATTCCTTGTGCCACTATGTGTTGAACGGCACTATTATCCATTTGGTTTCCATTGTTATTGATGCTCGGATTCTCATTAACCACGTTAATGTTGCTCTGGTTATCGTTATTCAGATTTCCTTGATTTCCTTCGTCGGCCATCTGAATTTTAAACATTTATCCCGTATTAATATCACAAAATAATATTTAATATAGTCAATCACATGACACGCATTTTTGCCGAAAGCGTCGTTCATTGCGACTTTACTTTATTCATCTACTATATATCTATTACACACCAGTACTGAAATAAAATTACAATACCAACTGAAATAAATAATAATAGGCATCCATACACACATATTTTATTTTATTATTATTATTACTATTACCGTTCCCACCATCACATCTATGGATATGGATTCATCCAGAAATCCATATTGCGCTCGTCGTACTTCCAGACGAGTCGCTCTCCCACCTGTCGCATTTTCTCACTGCTTTCTAAAATTTCCTCACCAAATGTCCCAAGTTCTTGTACATTTTCTGCACTCATTGGGGGTGCAGGTTCTAGGACTGGGTTCGGAATCTGGGGTGCGGGTTCCTGGTATGGGGGTGTTGGTGTCTGGAATCGGTAAGGATCTTGTAAAATTTCCCTAATGTATTCATCGTGGAAATAAGGATCTAAAGGATCCAAACCTAGGTAAGCTCCTACGTTCTGCATGGGTGTGTCTTCATGTATTGGGTAGCGTTGCACATAGTCCGTAACATCATCCCACCAGGGATCGTAATTTGGGTCTAGGGGATTTGGTGCTGGTACTCTAGGGATTTCCTCCGGGTTGAAGTCATGCATATCCACTTGGTTTTCAGGGTTTTCTATCTCCATGGGTTGGTCAGGGATTGGTGGTTGTGGTTGAGGTGCTATTATTTGCTCCAAATTAGGGTCAGCTGCAGTGGTTGCTAGGATGTGAATATTGGCTATACCCCTATTTATCATATCCTGGGCATAGGCATCTGTCTCTCTCTTGGCTGCGGCTAGTACCCTCTGATCCTGTAATTTTTTCATACGCTTCCTACGCTCGTGTGCCCCTCTACTGAACCATCCCCTCTTTTTTCTGAGGAAATGGCTCTTCTGACTAAGCCTTAAACACAAAGATTCCTTCTTCCGTATCAGCAGAGTACCCTGAGAGGGCAGGCTGAGAAGAGGAGGTGCCTTCGCTTCTTGGTGAACCAGACAATTGACGGTACACGTCAGATGGTCCTTGGTCGCTCATACTGTAAACTAACAGATAGTCAAATAACACATAACAATAAATACAGTTATGCACGTATTTCAGTAATTTATTTCCTAACACTTTACATTTTGATGTCAGCAGAACACCTCTGTGGCTGAATCAGTGGCTTAGCTCTGATACCACCTCCTGTCGCAACCCCCGATCCCTGGTTCCCGGGAACGGGCGGCCGCGAGTCAGTTTCGGTGGTATCGCGTATTGTCTAATTTGGCAGCGAAATTTTTCATCAGGACCGTAGTTAGGAAATATTGATCAGAGTAAAATACCACGTTTTCATAACATTAAACAAATGGTTTAAAACCCAAGTTCATAGTACACACATTTTCATAGGAATAAATCCTATTTTATTTAATAAAAACATCTATTTTATTTTAGGTAACTTTATTGCCACTTTTTCAAGTCTTCAGTGCTGTCCAGCTGGCTTCTATTTGGCTTTCACATTTTGTTACCTGAAACGCGTTTTAAAAACATTTGTCAGTGGGAAATACTGGTGAGTGAATCCCAGTTTAATCAAGTTTAAATAAAAATCCCATTGTACAGTATTGAGGGCGATCCCGCAATTATATTTGTTTCCAAGACATCACAATTAACATCCATGGTACTGTCGAACCCGACTTGTGGAAATGTTACTCCTTGACCAGGTGGTAACAAATTTTATATACAAAACCCCAACATACTCATGATAATTGTATTCTTACAAATACTCAATAACTGTTATTCGCATGGAAAAGTATTTAAGGTTTTGTAAAACAGTAAATAAAAGGTTTACAAAAAGTGGATCAACTCACATTGCTGTCTTAGATTTTCCGTAAGGGTTTCATGAGAATTATCTATAATTTACACAAATGTACACGCGTTAGTATAATAACCCATTTTAACATTAGTAATACCCTTCCTGAGACGGCATTCCAATGACTACGCCGAGCAAAACCACGACAGCCATTACGGAACCCTAGATCAATCGGGCAGCGTATCTAATACGTATCCAGGGGTTATAATACTTACAACGGAGCAGAACTTCGCTAATTAGGGGGGTATAATACCCGCGTATTATGCTAATATTCAGAAATTGAGATTGAGAAACGTTTGTGAGCGAATTCCGAATGAAACCCGATGGCCTGCTTATATAGTTGCTGAGTCTGGTCCTCTCGCGTCCCGCGTAACACAAGCACAGGGCCTACGCGGCCCGCGTCAACCCTGGTCAACAGGGTAGCTTGTCCTGGTCATCTACTAGGCTCGCCACGATGATGACACGTGTCATCACCGGGCTGAGCCACTATCTTGATCTCACGCGGCCCGCGTTAACTAACGAGGGGTCTTACGCGGCCCGCCTAAACTTAAAAATCACAAAAATTAGGTTTTAACCTTTAAACCGCACGCGAAAGGGTTGGGGTGGGGTCTACGCGGCCCGCCTCAACTTAATAATCAGACTATTAATTATTTTTAATACTATTTAATGTATTTGAGGTCCGTTTTCGCGTATGAGGTGTATTTTGGGACATTTTGGGATATTTTAAAATATATTAAGGTGTCGGAAAATAATCAAGGGTGTCAGTTTTATTGAGGGTTGTTATAGGTGAGATCGGGTATTGGCCGATCCCCCCTTCCACGCCAACATCCCCTCATCCGTCACCACCACCACTTCCTGGGTTTTTTTGGATACTATTTCGGTCCAAAGCAACCACCACCAAACTTTCAACAAAGCCCAACTCACTTCCTCAAGAGGTGGACGCGTAAGAAGGAATCATAAGAAGACTGAGAATGTCGAACGTACTCCCAAAACGGTCGAGAGGAGTACGCCTAACGAAGAACTAGCATTGGCACAATCATGGCTCGACGTTTCGGAGGGTTCAATTTTTTGTATTTTTTTCTCCATTAAATTTATATATATTTTCTACTAAGCTAATTTTTTTTTCTACTATTAATTTTTTTTTTCAAATTATAGCAACTGACCAAGATATAGTCGTCTTTTGAAGGCGTATAAATGAGAAGTTTTTCGCCACAAACGGCCGTGGTGAATATCGTTCGCCCGATTCGGTTTTTTGAGAAAGTGGCCCGCAATGCGTGGGAAGATCAACAACTTTAACAACACATACAATACGTTGCAAACAATCACACAAGAAGAAGCAGTTCAAACGACGTTGACATCATGATCGTGGCCCACACTGAATATAGAATCTATCATGGCTCGGCGTTTACGATGATACCTTCTTGGGAGCTTCTTCGCAAATCTCCAAAGTAGCATCTTGTACCATCGTTTCACCCAACGACCCATAGATCAAAACGGTTCAAGTCAACAACGCCTAGCCAACCATTCTCATCTGATGCTCGTTCCTTTAACTAAAATGACGACTTTGATGAATTAAATTTCGAGGAACCCTAAGAGCTGCCACGACCAATAGGGATAAAGCAAGGTAGCAGCACGACCACGAGGTACCTCCTCGACAATGCCATCGGCTGGCCCATCAAGGTTGGACAAGTTCGATGATAGACTCACTCGGCTTCTCTCAATCAAGGAAAATGAATATGAATTAAAATTGGAGAAACAATGGAGAAAGATATGAATTGAAGTTCCTCGAGAAAGACGTTTCCCACCAACCAGAGGAGGATGAAACATTTTAGAAGCTTGTAAAGCAAAAATCCGAGCAAAATATATGTAGTTTTTAGTAGGTTTTTATTTTTATTTTTAAGTAAGTTGGTTGTTTTATTTAAAAAAACAAATAATTAGGTAATCATAATATGTGCTTTAAATCATTGCATTCAAGTTAAGGGAAGAAGCTTTAAAGTCCCCTATGTGACATGGATTCTACGTGACGCTGACGTGACATTATAAAGCCTCTAGAGGTTTTATGCCACACCATCGAGCCTAATATATATTATATCCACACAATAAAATAAATATATTATGATCTACTCTATTTAAACACATGGTGTATCTCACATGTTATTAGATGGGGCATGACACAATAATAAATATTTTAAAAAGTGAATAAAAGTGGTGTTGATATATGTATTTTTCCCTAAATTAATATACATTTGTTTCAAAATGTTGGATTGAATATTATTGGGGCGTTTGGTTTCTTGCCTGTGAATGAAAATGTTTGGTTCACAATTGGGTTTGGGTATTTTTGGAGTGAATATAGGTAGAACAAGATAGACGAGTTTACTCTTAAGAACACGGGTAATGGTTAATGTCTCTTAAGGGGCATTTTTTTGACATATCACCATCATAATGGTTCATGTAATGGTTAAGGCTTCATAATGTCTTTTCATTTATTAGTTTTCTTGTTTTTCCTTCTTATTGGGCATTATTCTAAAAATGTCTCTCTCTCTTCATGCCCCTACAATGCCCATGAGGAATGGTGTAAGGGCATTATCAAAATCTTTGATGTCCTTATAAAGCCCCATTACATATGGTCTAACAATTGTTTCATTAATTTGCATAAACACAGATTTAATTTAACCAGTAATTAAAATGATTCGTTGATTAATTAATTGGTAGGAACTTCAAACATTAATCATCCTAAAGAAGTTTAAAGCTCAAAAATTGATTATCTTAAAGTAAAGAAATTTAGAAACCAATCACTTAAACTTGACATAAGTTACAAAACACCATGCAATATGAACCACAAAGGTGGTTATTTTCCTGTCTGAATCCATTTTTTAAAACAATGTTTATTTAAAACAAAAATGCTTATTTTCTTAAGTTTAAATTCCCATATCAAACAAGCTCTAAAGCTTATTAGTAAATAGTAATATTATACAAAAAGATATTAAATATAACATTGGATGACAACAACCATTTAGTCTTCTTAATTTGTATAATCAAAGACTGTACGTCACAAGTTGATTCTTATTAGTTCTCCAACATACACAAAAGCTAATAAAAATTTTCGTTGGTGGGAGTGATGGATGCATGAATAAGTTAAATAAATAATTACCCATAAAAAAGTTAAAATATTATGTAAAAAGCTAATAATTTTCCACTTGGTGTGTGGAAAGATAAAAGCAATATCGATGAACATGATGTAATCATAAAATATATATCCATTAAATACAGTTCAAAATATCCATAAAAGATTTGGAAATTTATTAGAAAACAATCACTACTACAAAATTAGGCAATTGCCACTAAAATTTGCTACCAAAAACAACGGTAGCAAATTTGACAACAGATTTACCACCGGAGTGCATGGCTGTAAGATTTTGTCACCGTTTATTGATGGTAGCAAATTCGTGGGAAAATATTAATAAGAAGATAATATATGCACGCAAATAAGAGTTTGATAACGCCTCTCACAATGAAATCCTAAACCCTAATTTTGTGCTCTGCTCGTTCAATCCGATCAATCACTCCGATCAAATGCGCCGCTTTGATCAACAGCAATCGTTCGTATCAACCGCTTTGATCGTTCAATCGCTCCGATCAATCGAAGAACTTAATATTGTTTATTCGATACAAATCAATCGAAGAACTCAAACGACGAACTCAACCGAAGCAGCAACTCCTTTGAATTCTACATCTGAAAAGGTATGATTCTCCACCTAAATTCTTGTAATTCGATGATTAATTTGATCAAATTACAGTTTCTCTAATGTGTTGATTCTCGATTCGATCAATTAATTAGGGTTTAGTGAAACTGATTCTATGAAAAATTGTTTATATGTAACCTGTTAAGACTATCGGCTGTTGATTTCGCTTATACTACTTAATCAGCTCTCAGTTGTAGAAAATTTCAACACTGAAATTTAGTTGCTCGTTGTTCGATTACTTGATTGATTAGGTTTAAGGTTTAATTGGTTATATATTTCATTGTTAGAGGATGTAAGCGGTATTTTGACATCAAGTTGTTATTATTATTACTTTTGTAAGTGTGATATGTTTAGGTCTATTGATTCTCATGCTTATTATCGTCACAATTCATACCAGGCCTCGATTAAACCCTAACTTGACCGATTCTCATGCTGATTATCTTCATAAAATTCTCTGATTCGAGGTTAGTTTATGAAAATTTGATCTATGATTTGTGAATTCAGTTGTTTAATGTTAAAATTGGTGAAGTTTTTAGTTTCGATCTCTTTTGCGCTGACCGTCGCGGCTGGACTTTGAGTCTAGGGTTTTAGTTTTGATCGAACATCAAACGGAGTTCTGCTTCAGCTTCGTGAAACACACACTCTGCTCATCTTAAATTCCAAATAGACTTATTTTTATGATGTAGCATGAAACCGATCGGAGTTCCATTTCAATCAATTCATGTTCTCGTACCTTTTCTCATCAGTTTGAATCTACAACGAAATTAGTATATTCTAGATATACATATATCGATTTGTGTGAATTTAGTTTGAAGATTATGTATGCGCTATTTCTACTTTCCTGAGTGTTATTTTTCTTCTGAATGTAAAGTGTAAAAATTATATTTGTTTGTTTGTGAATTCTTTTGTAGTTCAACATGTTGAGGAAATCACATTTATCTAAGGTGGATTGTTGTTGCCTATTGGCGTCAGTTGCAGGTAAGCTATTGTTCATTTTAGTGATTTCTTTAGGCTTTCACTTCAGTTGCAGGTAAGCTATTGTTCATAAAATAATTTCGTTATTGAATTATGTGCCTCAGTTGGAGTCTTATCTTTAGGCTTTCACTTCAGTTGTTTTATTCTGTATTCATTGTTAACATTGAGTTTTTTTAGTGATTTTTTCAATTCAATTTCATTTGTAAGTTAAGTCTATTTGCTGTTGAGAATGCTTAAGTTAACTCTAGGAACAACTTCTACTAGTCAGTAACATTCAAATTCAACATCTGATTTAACTTGTTATGCAGGGAACTGATTTAAATGAATATGAAACAAAGGCAATCAATCAACTACTCGCTTGCCCCATTTGTCATGACATGTTAATATGGAATGATGATCCGGTTTTCTCGGTGTAAGTTAGTTTACTTTTTTATCATCATCATTATCATCAGTTAGTTTAGTTTTATCATCATCATCAGTTGTGTCTACATACTAATTTTCTTTATTAATATTCTGGCCCTGCTGTAGGATTTGCCAGATCAGATCCCAAATAAGCATTGCAAGGTGTTTCAGGTATAATATACTTTATATATCAGCAAACATTATTAGTTTGTTTAAATATTAGTGTAAACAATATGACACTTTGATAGCAATCAGCTTAATTGGATCGAAAAATGCCCGAAAATAACAAACACTAACAACGGTTCTCACGAGAGACATGCATGGTTTGGTATTTTTGAATAAGGAGATTTAATTCTGCTATCATTGTTTATTCTTATTGGGAACCCACATTATTTGTTGGAAAAGTTTACACCTTTATTTGAGGTAAGGCAACGCTGCACACCATCTGAACTAGATCAAGGTGGCAATTCTGGTTTGTTTACTTAGTTTTGAAAGATCTTTTTATCTTTTTGAAACAAGAGTTTTATTTGATATCGTATTTTATTAATGAGTAATGATCATATAGTTTTATTTGATATCGTGTTTTATTATGTTTCTCACCCCACCCCACCCCGCCCAACCCAAACGGCGACCGACCGAAATTGGTTGTGAAGATCTTAACACAGAAAAAGCGGACCCCAGTGGGAAAAAATTCTGGGTCCGCCACTATGCATATACTTCCATGCATGTATACAACTATACAAATGTACTTAGTATCTGCTTCTGTGCAAACTTCAAATTCTGCATGGAAAGTTATAATTGTTGTGATCGTCTACTTCGATTTACTGTTGTAATAGGAATCCTGAGCCCGGTCTTAATGTCTTTCTACCGAAACCTGTATTTGTGCAGAAACTTAAACTGCTCAGGAGTGAGCGAGATAAGATTGAAGATCAAGCCCATCATCTGAGGTGGTCCCTTGAGTAAGTATCCCCTAGATGTAGAAAGGCTGGCGGGTTTGGGTAACGGGTCAAAAGGGCAATTTTTGTTCGAGTCGAAAACACTTGCTAAATTTTTATGTTGACAATCACGTGTCAAACACGAATACAAAAATTATATTGTTTAAAGTAAGAATCTATTCTTTTGAATAATATATCATAGGAGGTTTTATACAACAAAAATTCACTATGGGCTATCTTCGGCATGTTCGACCCACTTTCTTTTCAGATAATTTTTTACTTTATCCGTTAAAGATAAAAATAATAAAAAAAAAACACAACCAAATTGACCTGTTTAGAATTTACCCTATAAAGAAACCTACATTAAAAGCCATTGTTCATTTTTTTTTTTGCAGTTCTTTGCCGTAAACCATGGATATTTTACTCTAGTTTTTCTTATTTTTTTCTTTTTTGTTTTCAGGCATGAAGATATGGATCCAAGTGAAAAGGAGAAGCTCAGTGCAAAGCTGGAACTACTTGAGGTAATATACTAAATGATTTCTAAAATGAGAAATGTGCTCTTGCTGAAAAAAATCTATATGGATGGTGGATACCCATAAGAAGTGAGGTCATATGATAAGTGGACAGACCATAACAAATTGTGTTCAAATTGGCAATTTTCAGAGTCCATGTTCATATAGATGTGAGACCCATATAGTTAAGAACGGGTCGATGCGCATTCTGTATTATCTCAAACAGGGAAAGTGATTAAGAAAAGAATTAACATATAAGGAAATGGGTCGAAAGCTTCCTAAAGTGTATTTTTCATGCATAAAACCTTCTAAATCATTTAGAATTAAATATTAATTAAATAATATGAACTATGGTGCACTCAATTTTGATTATACACAGGGTTACCGCGCACGTGTTAGTGCAGCTCATCAAGAGGCCCAGAGAAGTTTCCACCAGCAGGTAACCAGAGTCTTCCTTCTGCCCTTGTATTTCATTTATAACAGAGTCATCCTTCTGCCCTTGTATTTCTATTTACTGTCACAAGAATATTCTAATCACTTGCAGCACGCAAGTATAGTTACATGCACCTACCTAGTGTCTTATATTGTGTCAGTTGTTTATTTCCAGCATTTTGGGTCAGTTGTTTAGTTCAAGTATTTCGGGTTAGTTGTTTACTTTGGTTCTTCAAGTAGCTTTATTTAGTGTTAGTTGTTTAGTTCCAGTAAGTAGTCTACTCTAGCTCATGATAATATATAATGACTGACTACTGTATCTTTTGGTTGGTTAGGGACCGTAGCCGTAGCCCTCTGATTAATTTGGTGGTGCAACTGTGTTCAAGTTCAACCAGAGCCATCTATCTTTATTGATGTGGATGAATCTTTGATTGAATTTCTTAAGTTTCCTTGGTTTTTTTGTAGATTGAGAAGTTAAACGAAATTATAAAGGAGAGCTCGTTAAAGAGAAGGAAGAAGATAAAGGTTCAATGGAATTATAGGAGGGTTGATGGCTCAAATGGAAAAAGAGAGAAGCTATGCTCGTTACGATGACGAAGATTGAAGCTATGCTAACAACTTCGGTCCACAAATAAGTATAAACATTTTTAGCTTTAATGTTTGGTTTAGGATGTTTTAATTGGGATTGTTTGATATTTTGATTTGGATGTTTATCATGAGGATGATGCGATGTTCGTTACGATCTTGAAATTTTATAAATTTACGTTTTTTTAGTCTTGCAAAGAATATAAATGGTAGCATAAAAATAGGTATTAAAGGACAAAAAAATATCACAAAGGTAGCAAAATGGTGACAACAAAAAACGGTAGCAATAGTGGTGACAAAACGGTGGCAAAGTGGTGAGAAAAACGGTAGCAAAACCGTAGCAACAAAAACGGTAGCAAAACGGTGACAAAAAGCGGTAGCAAAACCGTAACAAACTAACGGTAGCACAATTGTAGCAAAAAAATAAACGGTAGCTAATAGGTGGCAATAGGGCAATTGCTACGTGTGTTTTTTTTTACCGATTTTTTGGTGGCAAAACAGTGGCAAAAGGGCATTGCCACCGTTTTGCGACCGAAAGTGTGGTAGCAAAAGCCCTGTTTTCTAGTAGTGAATACTATAAAGCAAAGGGGATTAAATATACCCTTAAGCTATACAAGAGGCCAGCCACGATTCCCATTGTTTCCAAGTCAAAGTACAGTAGCCATTTTTGAAGAATTTTTATCCAAGTTTAGGATTTAGTTTGTTTAGATTAGTTTTGTTCTGCCATATTCAATAAACCAAAGGACAAGATTGTGGTTTCATCCTCACCTCAAGAAATCAACTTTCAACTTCAAATCAAAGAATTCAACTACTTAGTGTTTAACAACAAAAATAGAAAAGTATACTTTTTTGAAAGAGTAAATTACAAGTTTTGTCCTTTATGTTTACATCAAATTTCAGTCGCTGTCCTTTAAGCCAAAAGTTGACAGGCGGTGTCCTTTATGTTTCAAAATCTTGCACGTTTTGTCATTTAGGCCAAACCTAGTTAGAAATCTCAGTTAAAATATATCATGTGCAAGGCACATGAGGATAAAATTGTCATTTTCCACTCACCCCTTTCAATTCCCCATTTGTAAAAGAACTTATCTGCACATTGACCATTTCTTCTTCAATGGCTTTTGAAAATCATCAATTTTTATAACCAGATTGTATGATAATATATACTTCCCACATTATATCATTCTAAAATATAGATATTTTGCATTGTCTGCGACAACTACGCCACCGTAGTACACTCCGCCGTCTCCGATCTCAGATCTGGTTTGCCGTCTCCGATCTCAGCCCATTCCAATTAATCTCCAATCCTAGGGTTCCTTCCTTCCTTCCTTCTGTCTGGTGCGTTTTCTTCGTTGACTAATCGATTGGTAAGGATCCTGTTCATGTAATCATGTGTGCTCTTTAATACTTGATGGCTCCAATATTCTTGGGACTTTTATGTATTTACTATCATGGTTTGATTAACCGATTGATTGAAAGAGTATAGTATCAGCAGGAGGTTGGGATGACGATTAATGAGACTACAGGTGCTTCATCACGACACACATCCACTGCCTCCGGTAATTTTTTCAAGAGTAAATTACAATTTTTTCAAGAGTAAATTGCAGTGTTGTCTTAAAAGTATGGGAGGGGTGTTTTGAGTGTGGTGATTTGGGGGGTTTGGTTTATGAACGATGGTGGGGTTTTGTTTGAGAGTGGTGATAGGTTATGTTAGAGATAAGGAGAGAAGAGAGAGCAGGGACTTTCAAAAGCCATTGAAGAAGAAATGGTCAATGTCAAAGATGCAGGTGAGATGGTGAGCTCAAGGGTGGATGGTATTGTTTTAATGAAATTTTTTTTATTTTAAATGGGGTTGAGAGGGAAATTACCATTTTACCCTCATGTGGATTGCACATGACAGTTTTTAACTGTGATTTCTAACCAGGTTTGGGCTAAAGGACAAAACGTGCAAGATTTTGAAAGGTTAAGGACACCGCCTGTAAACTTTTGGCCAAAAGGACAGCGCCTGCAATTTGATGTAAACATAAAGGACAAAACTTGTAATTTACTCTTTTTGAAAATTATAACTTATCTAAACTATCAAAGTCTTAACTCTTAAACTCTAACAAATATACAAAGTAGAATTCTACATAAACTATAACACCAAACAAGAAATCAGTTAATCAAACATCAAACGCCAAGAAATCAATTAATCAAACAAGAAGTAAAGACAAGAAATCAATTAATCAAACAACAAAAACTCACAAATGGACGAAATCGATTTTCAACACTCATTAGCAAGGATGATTAACGATTTCAGCAGGGACGATAATGAATGGTGATCAACGCTGGCTTGTTCGACGGTTCGAGTCTTCTGTGTTCAACCGTCGACGTTTGTTTTCCAATTGTTTCCCATAATGAAAAAGGTTTATTTTAATAGGAAGAGAAATTTTGGCTTATCCCTAATGGGTTGTTTTAGGATCTGAGTTTACAAGATTAAGACTAATAAGAACAAAGAATTTTGTATTGTAAAACAGATAAATAATCACAAGCAAGGGATTATCATCAAAGACGGGTTTATATCATATTCAAATGATTTGATTAGAGTATAGTGGCCTTTTCAAACTCTCCCTCAGCGTGATCACACAACAAATATGTCCGTACAAAAGAGAATGAAATGTGATGAAATAGACCCATAACAGGTGAGATCTATTTATACTAAGTACAAAAGGTTTGTTCGTGATTGGCTGACATCACCCTGATAGTGACATCTAACATTCCTAACAGAAAAGATTCTACTGATGTTTGTAAACATATGTGGGAATATAACCTTTGATCTAATATACCAAACATATGTTACAAAGCAAAATACTGTTACATTGATGAAATTGCTGATCTTCAAACCGCTGTTGCTTCATATCAAACATAACTTTGGCCTGAATAGATGTTTGGTTTTCTTCAACAGATCTTTGCTTCAACAGCACTTTGGTCTTGATTAGTGCTTGGTTCTTCTTCAAAAGTGGTTTCCAAGGCTTGAACAAATATTAGTATGTCCCAACAAATGTTTTGGTTAGTGTTCAAGATTCACTATCTTTGGGATGAGTCTGGTTCAGTCTGCTGTTTATTTCTTGATCCTTTGATCATATTTTGGCTTTTGAATATCATATGTTCTTCTGCAGGTCTAACAGGTCGACAAGCCCAATAGAACATGATCGTTGTACACTTGCCATTTTTAGTTTTGATATAGACCGGTGATTAAATTTGTTTGGATTAGTTTATTTTGATTCTATGCTACTATCATCCTTTTTTTGCACAAGTAACTTTTTAATAATTATCAGTATTCCTCAGTTATTACATATAAGGCTATAGGTTGGGGGATTATGAAGGGTGCCCTAAACGCTGATGTGGCATCATGACCACTAGTGAACACCGCCCTCACCCTCATCAATCATGATTCATGAATATCGTGGATATCTCCACGAGGCTCACGACTACTTTCTCTCTCACTCTATCTCATTCATAAAGCATGAACGTCATCCCCTTGATGATGGGGATGGATGGAAGGATGATGACATGAAGGTCATGAAATATCAACCAAATCGTATGGCCTAAGGACTAACTTGTCAGCAATGGTGAAGGAAGCTTTGATTTCAATTGTTAAGCATAGGGAGATTGAATTATTAGGGCATAATTAAGTGGCAAAATTTTTTTATGTTTTTTTTCTTCATTTTAGTTTTTTTTTTTTTTTGTTATCTTATGCTTATAATATTAATTAAATTGAACTTTATTTGGGCATCGGTGTAACGGTGTTTATATAACTTAGTATATGGTATAGTTTACTTTTGTCGTATACATGGAAATTGATTATAATTTGTGGCCCTTTTATACATTATTATAAGTTACGTGGAGAACCGATGTCGTCAATTTATGTGTTTAAAAACTTTAGTGACATCCTTGCAAATTAACCACATACCAAAAATGTCTTTTTGTTGTGGAGGTTTTTGGACATAATAATTAAAAAATTCGAATAGGACTTGCACCAATCTATTTGAAATCTCCACTCTCGGCAAACTTTGCTTTATAAATAAGTGAAATGGACAGTACAAAAAATAAGTATAATTTAAACGATAACTATTAGAAAATTGATTCTAGCTACCAAAAAAAACCAATGATTAAATACGTGTCTCTCATTGAATGGTATCTAAAACAAAAAATATAAAGAAATACTTTTATAATATATGTCAGTGAAACACACTTCTGTCGAACGTCATGGTTTTGTTGGTGATCCTTTAGTGAAGCTTGCGTCGGTGGTGGACTTGCATAGAAATGAGAGGAGGGGGTATTAATAAAAAATAGCATATCTTTTCTCCCTCGTTAAAAGATTGGTTAAGCCTCCTAATTGCCCCCCCCCCCCCCCTCATGAAAAGAAATTCGGGATCTGCCACTGCTAGCGTCGGTAAACAAAACCAGGATCCGTCGATGAATTCTTTTATTGTTGCCATGCATCCCGACGGACTATCAGGGATAGTTGCTTCCACCTTCTTTGAGGGTTCGCTGACAAATAGGCCCCCCGCTTAAAGCCCTCTACTTTGTAGTGAAATAAAATATGTTATATACATACACAAACACAAACAATCAATTATTTTTGCGATATTATGTAGGGTTTAAAGGGATTTCAGTGGAACACACTTATATTCTAACGTCATTGTATTTGTCAGTGGAGCTTTCGTCGACGACGATAGAAGTCTTTATGATCCGTGGATATTCTTTATCCACACCATGTATCCTATGAAGACATCACCGTTGGATTACCAATGATCTCTATTATAAACTACATATCACCCACCAGTACATTTGTCACCAGAAGCGCTTTGCTTTGTAGTGAAAGAATCATGTGTTATATATTTACATACACACACAAACACGTACATATATTTTTGTGATATTATGATTCAGTGTCGTTAATTATCTAACTTTGTAAGGTCTTTTGACATTTAGTTGAGAATCATAGGTATTTCAAGTTGAAAATATACATGAGAATACAAATATGTGAGAGTGTGATGCATGAGCATATATTGGTTTTGAGGTGGTCTTAAAGTTTAGTGGCCAATTTGAATCAGTGATTGGCTTAGGTACATGTTGGGCCCCGAAAGGAGTTTGGGATGTAGAGATCGGGCCGCCTATGCAAACGGGTGATGATTTGAATGCCGAAGACTCAAAATCAAGATCAAAGTACATAAAGACTCATTTCTATGTTTCTTATTCTTTGAAATACTAAATATTATGTAGTATCCTTGTTTATCTCCTTATTATTTAGTATAAGTATAGTGTTTTGTTCTTGTTTTAGATAATATTTGATATGTCAGTTCCAATCATTAGATAATATTCCTTGGTGTTCTTGAGCAATTTGAATTTCTCTCGTTGTTTGCATCAAGTGGTATTAGAGCTTTGGTTATTTGAAATTGCTTCTAAGAAGAATGATCTCCTTAACCACCGATTCACTGATGAGGCAATGGCAAAGTTGTGTTCCAATCACAAGGTTGCCAAGTTCAAGAAATGAACCCAAGGTCAACCATCAAGGATGAGGATCATGCGGAGGAGGATCATCTTGAGGCTAGAAACAACATTTATCTAACACCACCATGTGTTGATGTTTACCTGGAAGAAGAGGTGAGTTATTAAGGCGGTTTAACCCTAAGAAGAAGATTTGTTGTAACGGCAAAAAAAAATTAAATTTTATAATTATGTTTAATTTGGATTATTGCATGAAATAACAAACTAGGTTAGATACCCTTGTTAATATGTTTTAAAGTATTAAATTCAGAAGGAAATAAATTTGTGACAAAAGAAATTATATTGCAGACATGAGAGGCTGAATTGCAAGTTTTAATTAATCTTTTACGAAGATTAGTGGGGGAAAAGAACCATATGTCTCTGGTATGTGTGTGTCTTGCCATTCACTAGGGAGAGCAACGGAAGGATCAAGAAATTCTGATTTCCTCAACGTGATGGTGGAATTCATCCCCAAATGTTTTATAATTATGTTTAATTTGGATTATTGCATGAAATAACAAACTAGGTTAGATACCCTTGTCAAAATGTATTAAAGTATTAAATTGAGAAGGAAATAAGTTTGTGACAAAAGAAATTATATTGCGAACATGAGAGGCTGAATTGCAAGTTTTAATTACTCTTTTACGAAGATTAGTGGGGAAAAGAACCATATGTCTCTGGTATGTGTGTGTCTCTCCATTCACTAGGGAGAGCAACGGAAGTCTCAAGCAATTCTGATTTCCTTAACGTGATGGTGGAATTCATCCCCAAATGTTTGCATAATTAAGTATTTCTCATCATCTAGTCATAAAAAGCCTAAGGTGATTTGAAGAATCCCCAATTGATGGTGATTTTATTAGATATTCTTGACTTTAAAAAGCCTTGTATGAAGCCTAGCAATTCTATGTAGATTCATGTAGAAATTGTGTTTGGAATCACTATTTGAACTTGCATGTGTAGAATTCATGTGTAGTTGAGGTGGGTTTCGACATGGGGGAAAGAACCCATAGCCATTTTTGGTTATATTGGTGTATTAGCTTAAATGACTTGAATTTATGCTAATTAGATATTAATGGATGCATGAAACTTGTTGATAATTAGTAAAAGCATGTTGTTTATGTTAGTAAATTAAGAGCTTATGATAATTGTAAAGTAATGCCCACCAATTGTTTGATGAAATTTGAAACATTACAAGATGATTTCTTGTATAAAACACTTGTTAAACGTGATCATAATGTATGTAACTTGTGTGTGATGATAGATATGCAATTTGAATGTAAAGCTTGGCAATTGATATATTTATGAAATACTAAGTGTGTATTCATCAAGTGTAGGTGTGAAAAAAGAAGGACCAAGCAATCTAAAAAGACAAGTGGCTCAAGATCAAGGTAAGTTCTCATAGCTTACACCTTGATCGATTGTATGTCTTAGTTGGAGTCATAAAGTGTCTTGAGATGATTCGGAGTGGATTGATTTATCGCGTAAAAAGATATGGTTGTTCGACCCATTGAAACGGGTTAAACTGGATTGAATACTAGATTGTTTGAAGTCAACGTGAAACCTTTAGTTTTCCATGTCCAATTCATAACGTGATCTTCATGTATTTATGGCATGTAAATATAGTATGAAACGAGCATGATTATATGGAAATTTTGGAGGAAATTATGACATGCAAGGATTTGATGGTAAGAAAGATATTAAGTTAGATAGGCTTCCAACTTTCATAACTAGAAAGGAAAATTATGAAACCTTGTTTTGATAATTCATTTTTTTCAAACTTTGTTATGGTTTCATTTTGGTAAAGCATTAACCTAAAGATCAAGTTAAGAGTACGGATGAATACACACACACACCCATTTTGTATATCAAGTTATGGGTCAAGAACTTAACTTTTGAAGTGTAAATGATTTCAAGTTTCTATGATAGTATCATTTCACTAAACTCTAGTCGTATTTTGGGGTATGTTTTATTTGTAGGTTGATAAACATGTATGAAACAAAACTCTTGAATGTTATGCTTTATAAAGTCATTTCTGAATTGTCCATACATGTGTTTTATAAAAGTTTTGAATTGGGTGTTAGGATCCGAGTTTACTTGATTGTGTTGTTTTAATAAGATGGAAATGGAAGAAGATAAAATAGAGAAATAATTTGCAGCGGAATGAAGTAAAACTTTATAACACAATCATGGAAAGAATAGTTTTCATCATACAAGCTTTCATTAATCAAAAGATTGAATACACAATGTTGCGAATATGCATACATGAACACTATCTCCCCCTCAGCTTGTGTTCACACTCTTAGTTCGTACAAGATGAGTGTGTGCAAAGAGCTAATAGAACAGTAAAGGCACTGTCTATTTATAGTACAATCCTAACCACTGTGGCATCTTTGCTGACGTCACCTAGACAGTGACATCTAACAATCTTAACAAACTCTAAACACTGATGCATTACAGACACTATTACATTAATACACTGATTAACTAAACTCTGATGATGCTATCTGCTGATGATGCTTAAACACTGATGAGGCTGAGCAGTGCTTTCCATTAAGGTTGATTAGTGCTTTACTTCAGTAGTACTTTGACACCGGCAGTTGATTAGTCTTCAACAGTCTTTGCAACCAGTAGAGCTTTGCATAACAGTCTTTATAACAATCAGACTTTAGATATCATCAGTTGTTGAGTGCCACTGCCATTGGAGGGAATTAATGTTCAAACACTATTATTCTGGATCATTTGTTGTAGAACCGGTTTTGGCTTTGTATCATCTGTTCTTCAAGGAAGGATTGCATGAGCCAACAATCTCCCCGTAGAACAGATGATGCCAAAACCTTCCATTATTGTGATCTTTATTCTCTCATCAACCTTTCCTGGATTTGCCATTTGAACTGGAGCTCAAAATCCAAGGAGTCTGTGTCATCTTCATCCCTTTGTAGTTGAAGGTTCATTAGATCTTGGAGATCATCTGCATTCAGCCCCAATGCATCATCCCTTGACAACTTTTCATCTCTACCATCAGACCTGAGCAGAGTCAATACATGGGTATCTTTATCAGATTTTCCATTTTAGTATTTTTGGGTCTGATGAGTTTCTTGGGAGAAGTTTTATTTGTGATGAGTTTGGGGATTGTGGTCTGCTTGCCAACTTCTTGAGGGTTTCAGCAAATTGAGCTTGAAGTTGTAGTGAAGCATCATACAATCCAAATTGTAATTGATTATTGATAGCCTCTTTTTTGAATTCAGCATCCCTCTTTTCATCTTCCTCATCAATCTGCTTCTGTCTTTTTCTTTGATCCAAGACACTGATGGATGAAGCAGATGATGAGAACATCATTTTAAGGAGAAGGGTCTGCTGAGGTCTATCAGTGGTTTCATCATCATATGTTGGCTTTTAAGGAATTGTTGGTTCTGTCTTTCTAAGTTCTTCTAACTTTTTGCAAGTCAACTCAACATTTTGCTTAGACCATCTTGCAATGGATCTAGCAGTCCCATAGTTAGCTGCAACAAGCTCTGCTCTCTTCCTTTTGTACCTCAATGCTTCATCCACATCAACTTTCTTGTTTTTGTTCCAGTTGGGTGCACATTTCTTCATTTGAGGATCTTTATTCATCATTTCTATTCTGTTTGCTTCTTCTTTGAGAGCTTCTAGAGACCCGCCATTGAACTTAGACCTGTTGGCTTTGTAGGGCTTGGTATCCATGATGATGGTTAAGAAATCAACCCTCAATTCCTTTTGAAGTTTAGCATTTGGTGGCAGTTCTAACATAGACTTACTCAGGTCTCTAGCAAAGTCTTCCAACTTCCTGACTTTACTAAGCTCATGTTAATAGGTGCCCTGGTAATTATTGTCACCTTTCCCTTTCCTCACATGTTTGGCTATCACCTTAGCTTGTTTATCTTTCATCTTCAAATATTCATCAATGTTTTGAGGTTTCCTGAAGCCTTGGAGTGATGGGAAGGTTCTTTTGGATGTATCATCCTCTTTGTAAAATTGTGTCATTTCATTTTGAACTGCAAGCACTTTTGTGGGATGTTAGCAGTGGGTGGTTGTTTGATTAGGTTGTTTTTGGTGATGATGGTGGAATGAATGGAGTATTTGATATAGCAATTAGTGCTCGTATTTCCTTTTCTTCTTCATGCACCATGAACTTTCTTTTTCTGGTATAAACAGATTTTGGAGGAGGAGGAGTTTTTGAGGGAGAATGTGCTTTGGGTGAGAAGGTTGTTTGTGATGGGAATCTTTGGGGTGTTGGTGGTTTTGTTGATGGTGGAGGATCAAAGTGGGTGGAATCAGTGGTTTGACTAACAACTGTTGAAACCACTGGTGTCTCAACAGCTGTTGTCTTAACATCTGATGATGCTTTTGGTGCATCAACATCTGTTGCTATGGATGATGGTGGTGGAGATGAGGGATTTATTTTCTGGTTTTTATGAGGTGGTTTTTGTGGTGAAGGTTCAAGTTTGGATGTATCAGTGTTTGGCTTTTTAGAACCAACAGTGCTTTTAGGTTTGGTAGCAGTGGTTGGCTTTTGTGGTGATGGTTTAGGTTTAGGGAATGTGGCAATGGGAGGTTTGTTGCTTCTGAATGATCTTCTTCTGTTTGAAGTTCCAATGTTTTGCACTTTGTTCTCTTTTCACCTTTTTCTTCAATTC
Organism: Helianthus tuberosus; assembly: GCA_030545235.1. Lineage (NCBI taxonomy): Eukaryota > Viridiplantae > Streptophyta > Magnoliopsida > Asterales > Asteraceae > Helianthus > Helianthus tuberosus. The sequence goes on along the minus strand of CM060390.1, from coordinate 119,881,513 downwards.
CTGCCTCAAAACATCTTCTTTACTTTCTTTTGTATCATTTCTCTTCTGCTTTGTTTCAATCTCCTTAGCTATCTGTTTGTTAAGGGTATCATCAACTCCCTTTTTCTTATCAGTGTCAGATTTTCCAGTAGATTGTGCAGAAGTCGTTTTGGCAGGCTCTGGCTTTTATTTTGGTTGATTCCTTGGTGTTGGTTTGCCAAAGTTTTTCATAGAATCCTTCTCCCCCTTTTTGGCATCATCTTCATCATCTTTTTTCAAAGATTGGTGTAGGGGTAGTGCCAGTTAACTTTGCAAGGGATTCTTTGATGCCCTTGATATCAGCCTGTGTGTCTTTGTATCTTGCATCAACCATAACTCTGATAAACTCCATATGTGAGTTGTGGTTGATTTCAGCCAGTTCCCTTTGAGCTGTAATGGGTTGTATTGAGTTCCAAAGCTCTTGGGATACCTGCTGAGTAGAAGGTTGACTTTTGGAAACATCAACCAACTGCTTCATAAGATCTTTCATTTCACCAACAGTTGTTTCAATATTGGACATCCTCTCCGTCAAATCCTTGTATTTTAATTCATCACCTAACTTAATAGGATCATCTGAATTCCCACCAGAAATGGTTGTATCTGCTTTTGAAATAGGAGGAATCTCCAAGTTTTCATTATCAGATGCCCATTGTTCTTTGTTATGGGGACTTCCCTCTGCATCTGTGGTTACCTTAGAAAGCACACAAGTGGTTAACTAGAACACACCAGTGGTTACCTTGGTAGACACAGCTGTGGTTGCCTTTAAGGGAGTTTGATTGATGAAACTACTGTTCAAATGTAGATCAGTGGATCCAACATTTGTAGTAGCTGCTCCACTTGAACTACCAACAAGAATTTCAGGAAATTCAAGTGGTGTAACCTCGTCAACTGTTTGTGGGTTAGCCAATTGAATAGGTTCAGACACAGCCAATGTTGAAGTTGTACTCTCAGGAATGTGTTGGTGAGAGTGGCTGTTTTGAGTCTGAATTTCAATGGCCTAAAACAGAGGTATAATGGTAGGTGGAATAGGAGATGAAGGGAGTGGTGTTGAAAGAGACATTACCCTGGGAGAAGATCTTTTAAACATACTCTCAAGTGAGGGTAATGTTTCATATTGTGGTGTCCCTGTGCTTACAACATGTTCCTTTTATGAGGAATCATGAGGAGTTAAGTTTTCAGGTTGAGATCTCTCCATCTATTGTGAGGAAGTAACAATAGTGGTTTCTAGTGACATTTGTGTTGTCACAGGGTTAACCTCTGGGATCTCATCTTTCAGAGGACCCTTCTTTGTGGGTTTGGTGGGCTTTTTGGTTTTTGTTTTGGTCTTTTTGGGTTTGGATGGTGGGGGTTTCACAACAGTGGTTGTGGTGCTGTGATCACCATGAGCAGTGAGCTCAGCAACAAAGGTTTGAGGAGCAGATGTGGACTCAAATAAATTTTGCTCAGACCCCTTTGCTTTTATTTTGGAAACTTTTGACTCTTTTGCCATTAGGCGAGTAAAGGTTTCAGAAGAAAGACTGTTTAATTTGAAAGGTGTTCCTTGTTCAAAAACTTTTTGTGGAATTTTCTTTTATAAATAATAGCTCAGGAACCTTGGGAACAAAACAAAAGCAGAATTCTTCCCATCTTTAATGTTTTTTACATTATTAACCAAATCTGTAAATAGTGCTTTGGATTAGTTAAAATCTGTTTTTAACATAATTGCATATCCCAAGTACTGAATTTTTAATGGAATTTCATTGAAAACAGTGATTTTGTTTGATAAACAAGTGAGTAGGGTACGGAACAAAAATTTCATGGGTGGTGGAAAATTTGGTTTTAACATTGTTGTTTTAGTTAATTGTCCATCATAACCCCTTTCAGTCTAACGTATGCTATATCCACAAAATAAAATAAATATATTATGAGCTACTCTATTTAAACACATGGTGTAGCTCACATGTTATTTGATGGGGCATGACAAAATACATATTTTAAAGAGTGAATTTCAAGAATTGTCCTTTATCTTTATACCCTTTTTCAGGCGCTGTCCTTTATGTTTAAAATTGATGAGTTTTATCCTTTATGTTTTAAAATCTATCATGTTATGTCCTTTAGGCCTAATCCAGTTTGTTTTTTCAGTTAAATATGATCATGTGCAGGTCATGTGAGGGCAAATAAGTCATTTAATATCAAACTCATATCTCCTCTTTCTAAACACTCTTCTCTCTGCACTCCATGTATATCTCTGTACCTCCTCTTTCCACCGCAACAAACTCCTTTCACCACCACTCTTCCTCTCTATTTCTCTACGCTACACGACCCCACAACTGCCACCCACCACCACCACCACCAGATTGCACCACCTACCATTCCGATGGTGAAGACAGGAGACGAAAGGGATGGCTTGCCATGAAGGAACAACGATGGCGGCGGCTAGGGTTCCCAATAATCAAGTCTAGTTGTGATCTTTGGTGGTCCAAATGTTCAAAACGAACATCAATCGAGGTCGAGCAGGCATGTTAGGGTTCATATACGAAAGAGAAGACACCAAAACGAGAAGGGCAGTTGCTAGTTAAGTTTTCTTGTTGGTTTCTATTGGATTGATAGGTATGTTCATATATGAGTCTGCTACAAAACGTGTTTTTGGTTTTAGTTCTGCCAGTAATCTGTTAGAGCTTTTGTTTCACAATTTTATCAATTTAACCAACATTGGATTCCCTGCGGTTTCTGTGATTGTTTGTGTTTCAGATAAGAAAAGGCACATGCAGATAATCTCCGATTAATTAGGGTTTGGGTAACCGGTGGCTAAGGGTGGGTGGCCGGAGTTGATTTGGGGATAACCGGTGAACTAAGGTTTGGGTGGATATAAATTGGGGGAAATGGGAAGGGTGGGAGAAATGACTTATTTGCCCTCACGTGACCTGCACATGGTCACATTTAACTGAAAAAACAAACTGAGTTAGGCCTAAAGGACATAACATGATGGATTTTAAAACATAAAGGATAAAACTAATCAATTTTAAACATAAAGGGCAGCGCCTGAAAAAGGGTATAAAGATAAAGGACAATTCTTGAAATTCACTCTATTTTAAAAAGTGAATAAAAGTGGTGTTGATTATGTATTTTCCCCTAAATTAATATACATTTGTTTCAAAATGTTGGATTGAATATTATTGGGGCGTTTGGTAACAATTGTTTCATTAGTTTGCATAAACACAGATTTAATTTAACCAGTAATTAAAATGATTCGTTGATTAATTAATTGGTAGGAATTTCAAACATTAATCATCCTAAAGAAGTTTAAAGCTCAAAAATTGATTATCTTAGAGTAAACAAATTTAGAAACCAATCACTCAAACTTGACATAAGTTACAGTCTGAATCCATTTTTTAAAACAATGAAATGCTTATTTTCTTAAGTTTAAATTCCCATATCAAACACGCTCTAAACTTATTAGTAAATAGCAATATTATAGAAAAAGATATTAAATATAACATTGGATGACAACAACCATTTAGTCTTATTAATTTGGATAATCAAAGACTACGTCACAAGTTGATTTTTATTAGTTCTCCAACATACAAAAAAGCTAATAAAATTTTTCGTTGGTGGGAGTGATGGATGCATGAATAAGTTAAATAAATAATTACCCATAAAAAAGTTAAAATATTATTTAAAAAGCTAATACTTTTCCACTTGGTGTGTGGATGGATAAAAGCAATATCGATGAACATGATGTAATCATAAAATATATCCATTAAAAACAGTTCAAAATATCAATAAAAGATTTCTAATAATGTTGATCAGAAGGAGATTTATTAGAAAACAATGTTTTAAAGCAAAGGGGATTAAATATACCCTTAAGCTATACAAGAGGCGAGCCACGATTCCCATTGTCTCCAACTCAAAGTACAGTAGCCATTTTTGTAGAATTTTTATCTAAGTTTAAGATTTAGTTTGTTTAGATTAGTTTTGTTCTATTCAATAGAAGATTTTGAACTCCATTCATGATACCAGTGGGAGAGCTAGCCCATTAATGTAGTGGTATCCAAAAAAAATTATTACCATGCAATTATACAATAATAAAAAAACGATAATAAATATAGTAAAACAAATACCTAATAGATTTGTCCCCTTACATCGTCGTCTTTTACTTTATCAAAAGTTTCTTTTTCGACCGCACAAACCATAGCATTGTTCAAATATTTCGGGCTTATTCGATTGCATAAATCCGTCTTGACAAGCTTCAATTTAGAAAAAAAAAATATCTTTCAACGGTTGTGGTTGCAAACGATAAAACAAAGCTAGGTTCACTACCCAATAAACAAAAGGACAAGATTGTGGTTTCATCTTCACCTCAAGGAATCAACTTTTAACTTCAAATCAAAGAATTCAACTCCCTAGTTTAACAACAAAAATAGAAAAGTATACGTTTTTTTGAAAATTATAACTTATCTAAACTATCAAAGTCTTAATTCTTAGACCCTAACAAATATACATAGTAGAATTCTACATAAACTATAACACAAAACAAGAAATCAATTAATCAAACATTACGCCAAGAAATCAATAAATCAAACAAGAAGTAAAGACAAGAAATCAATTAATCAAACAACAAAAACTCACAAATGGACGGAATCGATTTTCAACACTTAGTAGCAAGGACGATTAACGATTTCAGCAGGGACGATGATGAATGATGATCAATGCTGGCTTGTTCGATAGTTCGAGTCTTCTGTGTTCAACCGTCGACGTTTGTTTTCCAATTGCCCATAATGAAAAAGGTTTATTTTAATAGGAAGATGAATTTTGGCTTATCCCTAATGGGTTGCGTTAGGACCTAAGTTAAAAGGCTTGTGATTAAGACTAATAAGAACAAAGAATTTTGTATTGTAAAACAGATAAATATTCACAAGCAAGGAATTATCATCAAAGACGGTTTTATATCATATTCAAATGATTTGATTAGAGTATAGTGGACTTTACAAACTCTCCCTCGGCCTGATCACACAACAAATCTATTCGTACAAAAGAAAATGAAATGTGATGAAATAAATCTCTAACATGTGAGATATATTTATACTAAGTACAAAAGGTATGTTCGTGATTGGCTAACATCACCCTGATAGTGACATCTAACATTCTTAACAGAAAAGATTCTACAGATGTTTGTAAACATATGTGGGAACCTAACCTTTGATCAAATATACTAAACATCTATTACAAAGCAAAATATTTTTACAATGATGAAATCGTTGATCTTCAAACCGCTGTTGCTTCATATCAAACATAAGTTTGGTCTTAACAGATGTTTGGTTTTCTTCAACAGATCTTTGCTTCAACAACACTTTGGTCTTGATTGGTGTTTGGTTCTTCTTCAACAGTGGTTTCCAAGGCTTGAACAATTGTTAGTATGTCTTCAACAGATGTTTTGGTTAGTGTTCAAGATTCACTATCTTTGGGAGGAGTCTGGTTAAATCTACTCTTTATTTCTTGAACCTTCGATCATGTTCTTCTATAGGTCAAACAGGTCAACAAGCCCACTAGAACATGATCGCTATAAACTTGCCATTTATAGTTTTGATATAGACCGGTGATTAAATATGTTTAGATTAGTTTATTTTGATTATATGCTACTATAATAAACTTGCCATTTAGAGTTTTGATTAAATTTGTTTAGATTAGTTTATTATATATAAGGCTATAGGTTGGGGGATTATGAAGGGTGCCGTGAACGCTGATGTGGCATCATGACCACTAGTGAACACCGCCCCCACTCTCATGAATCATGATTCTTGAATATCGTGGAAATCTCCACGAGGCTCACTACTACTTTCTCTCTCACTCTAACTCATTCATAAAGCATGAACGTCATCCCCCTTGATGATGGGGATGGATGGGAGGATGATGACATAGAGGTCATGAAACATCAACCAAATCGTATGGCCTAAGGACTAGTTGTCAGCAATGGTGGAGGAAGCTTTGATTTCAATTGTTTAGCATAGGGAGGTTGAATTGTTAGGGAATAATTAAGTGGAAAAATTTTATTTATGTTTTTTTTTCATTTCATTTTAGTTTTTTCGTTATCTTATGCTTATAATATTAATTAGAGTAAAATGTCATTTTAGTCCCTGTGGTTTGGGCCATTTTGCCAGTTTAGTCCAAAGGTTTCATTTTTAACATCTAGATCCAAAAAGGTTTCATCGTTGTCATTTTGGTCCAACTAACTTAACCCCATCCATGCTCCTTAGTTAGTCATGGGACATTTTTGTCTTTTTCATTTTTGTTTTTTATTTTTACTTTTTGTCCAACCACACAATCCAATTATCATCGGCTAAAGTAATATAAAACCAACATCCATTGAAAGCGAGATCGATTGGGTATAGAACCGATGCCGCCAAAGGCGAAGTCCAACGGCCGCCGACAACGTGATTAAGTCTCAGATCAGGTAAACCTAACCATCATCGACTAAACAACTTCAAAAGCCCCGAACATCGGCCGACAATCGGTACTTGTTCCAATGTGAGAACAGAGGGATGCATAGAATCCTGACCACCGAAAACCGGCGTAGATCGTTGGGATCGATGACAAGCAAAGTTCCGAATCTAAAAATCAGAGCGAGACATATTTGAACCACCCGTATAACCTCTTGTGCAGACACACAATTTTGAACCACCCTCATCAAATATCGTGCTCCACCGTTACCACACAACTCCGACCACAGTCCATGCCCACAAACTCCGACCACCATCCATGCCCACAAACTCCAACCACCATTCGATTGTCTTCTCCGGCCACCATCATTTCTTCAAAAAAACACCATATGTTTTAAAAACCCAAACACCATCACTACCAGACCAATGACACCACCGCTACCAGCCACCAGACACTTGAAATCAACCACTATCACGATCTTTGGCTAGATACCACTCACCATCTCCGGCTAGTTACCATCTTCATCGGATTTATTCACCTCCAAATAACCAAATCATTCCATCTCCATCAAATTTGGGGGTTTCAAAATAGAATTAAAAAAAAATTGGGGGTTTTGAAACAGAGTTCAACGCCATCAGATTTAGGGATTTGATTTTGGGGTTCTTGTCGCTTGAGTTTTGCTGTAAAGTCGGGTGTTTCGTTGTAGACTTATCGTTGGAGTTTTAGCTACGGGGTTCTTATCAGATTTGGGGGTTACGGGTTGCTAGTGGGGTTAAGGTGGTGGCCGGCTGAGGTGGTTGGGTAGATTGGTGACGATGTATTGATGGTGGGGTTGGAGGTGGTGTTATATGATGATGATGATGATGATGGTGATGATGATGATAGAACAGGGGTAATAAACAACAAAACCCTAAAATGGCACTATTAAAACTTTAATAAAAACCTTAATTAAAATAATAGGGGAAATGACAAAAATGCCCCTTGACTAACTGAGAAGAATGGATGGGTTAAGTTAGTTGGACCAAAATGGCAACAATGAAACATTTTTGGATCCAGATGTTAAAAATGAAACCTTTGGATTAAACTCATAAAATGACCCAAACCACATAGACTAAAATGACATTTAACTCTATTAATTAAATTGAGCTTCATTTGGGCATCGGTGTAATGGTGTTTATTTAACTTAGTATATGGTATAGTTTACTTTTGTCGTATACATGGAAATTGAGTATAGTTTGTGGCCCTTTTATAAATTATTATAAGTTACGTGGAGAACCGATGTCGTCAATTTATGTGTTTAAAAACTTTAGTGACATCCTTGCAGATTAACCACATACCAAAAGTGTCTTTTTGTTGTGGAGGTTTTTGGACATAATAATTAAAAAATTCGAATAGGACTTGCACCAATCTATTTGAAATCTCCACTCTCGGCAAACATTGCTTTATAAATAAGTGTGAAATGGATAGTACAAAAAAATAAGTATAGTTTAAAAGATCACTATTAGAAAATTGATTCTAACTACCAAAAAAAACCAATGATTAAATACGTGTCTCTCATTGAATGGTATCTAAAACAAAATATATAAAGAAATATTATGGTATCTAAAACAAAAAAATATAAAGAGATACTAAGGTTATAGGATTTGGTCAGGACCCTTATGATCACCATGACCATCCACATTGGCACCATGTCACCTACTTCTAACTCATCATCCAAACCACTACCCTAAGGGTATGGTCATGACTAAAACCACTAGTATCTTATTTTAATTTATTTTTGTGAAAAGGAAATGAAATATTGAATAAGGAAAGGAGGTCCATGGTTGTCATGGTTTAATCCATGTGAATCATGGTGGATGAGACAAGAGGGTGGTGTAGCAATCCATTAATGATCCTACGTGATGATGATCCAACCATGCCCCTCACACCCTATAACCTAATGGTATCTAAAAAATTATAAATAAATACTTTTATAATATATGTCAGTGAAACACACTTCTGTCGAACGTCATGGTTTCGTTGGTGATCCTTTAGTGAAGCTTGCATCGGTGGTGGGCTTACATAGAAATGAGAGGAGGGGGTATTAATAAAAATAGCATATCGTTAAAAGATTGGTTAAGCCTCCTAATTGCCCCGTTAAGCCTCCTAATTGCCCCCCCCCCCCCCTCATGAAAAGAAATTCGGGATCTGCCACTGCTAGCGTCGGTAAACAAAACCAGGATCCGTCGATGAATTCTTTTATTGTTGCCATGCATCCCGACGGACTATCAGTCACAGTTGCTTCCACCTTCTTTGAGGGTTCACTGACAAATAGGCCCTCCGCTTAAAGCCCTCTACTTTGTAGTGAAATAAAACATGTTATATACATACACAAACACAAACAATCAATTATTTTTGCGATATTATGTAGGGTTTAAAGGGATTTCAGTGGAACACACTTAGATTCTAACGTCGTTGTATTTGTCAGTGGAGCTTTCGTCGATGACGATAGAAGTCTTTAATGATCCGTGGATATTCTTTATCCACACCATGTATCCTATGAAGACATCACCGTTGGATTACCAATGATCTCTATTATAAACTACATATCACCCACCAGTACATTTGTCACCAGAAGCGCTTTGCTTTGTAGTGAAAGAATCATGTGTTATATATTTACATACACACACAAACACGTACATATATTTTTTGTGATATTATGATTCAGTGTCGTTAATTATCTAACTTTGTAAGGTCTTATGACATTTAGTTGAGAATCATAGGTATTTCAAGTTGAAAATATACATGAGAATACAAATATGTGAGAGTGTGATGCATGAGCATATATTGGTTTTGAGGTGGTCTTAAAGTTTAGTGGCCAATTTGAATCAGTGATTGGCTTAGGTACATGTTGGGCCCCGAAAGGAGTTTGGGATGTAGAGATCGGGCCGCCTATGCAAACGGGTGATGATTTGAATGCCGAAGACTCAAAATCAAGATCAAAGTACATAAAGACTCATTTCTATGTTTCTTATTCTTTGAAATACTAAATATTATGTAGTATCCTTGTTTATCTCCTTATTACTTAGTATAAGTATAGTGTTTTGTTCTTGTTTTAGATAATATTTGATATGTCAGTTCCAATCATTAGATAATATTCCTTGGTGTTCTTGAGCAATTTGAATTTCTCTCGTTGTTTGCATCAAGTGGTATTAGAGCTTTGGTTATTTGAAATGGCTTCTAAGAAGAATGATCTCCTTAACCACCGATTCACTGATGAGGCAATGGCAAAGTTGTGTTCCAATCATAAGGTTGCCAAGTTCAAGAAATGAACCCAAGGTCAACCATCAAGGATGAGGATCATGCGGAGGAGGAGCATCTTGAGGCTAGAAACAACATTTATCTAACACCACCATGTGTTGATGTTTACCTGGAAGAAGAGGTGAGTTATTAAGGCGGTTTAACCCTAAGAAGAAGATTTGTTGTAACGGCAAAAAAAAAATTAAATTTTATAATTATGTTTAATTTGGATTATTGCATGAAATAACAAACAAGGTTAGATACCCTTGTTAATATGTTTTAAAGTATTAAATTTAGAAGGAAATAAATTTGTGACAAAAGAAATTATATTGCAGACATGAGAGGCTGAATTGCAAGTTTTAATTAATCTTTTACGAAGATTAGTGGGGGAAAAGAACCATATGTCTCTGGTATGTGTGTGTCTTGCCATTCACTAGGGAGATCAACGGAAGGATCAAGAAATTCTGATTTCCTCAACGTGATGGTGGAATTCATCCCCAAATGTTTTATAATTATGTTTAATTTGGATTATTGCATGAAATAACAAACTAGGTTAGATACCCTTGTCAAAATGTATTAAAGTATTAAATTGAGAAGGAAATAAGTTTGTGACAAAAGAAATTATATTGCGAACATGAGAGGCTGAATTGCAAGTTTTAATTACTCTTTTACGAAGATTAGTGGGGAAAAGAACCATATGTCTCTGGTATGTGTGTGTCTCTCCATTCACTAGGGAGAGCAACGGAAGTCTCAAGCAATTCTGATTTCCTTAACGTGATGGTGGAATTCATCCCTAAATGTTTGCATAATTAAGTATTTCTCATCATCTAGTCATAAAAAGCCTAAGGTGATTTGTAGAATCCCCAATTGATGGTGATTTTATTAGATATTCTTGACTTTAAAAAGCCTTGTATGAAGCCTAGCAATTCTATGTAGATTCATGTAGAAATTGTGTTTGGAATCACTATTTGAACTTGCATGTGTAGAATTCATGTGTAGTTGAGGTGGGTTTCGACATGGGGGAAAGAACCCATAACCATTTTTGGTTATATTGGTGTATTAGCTTAAATGACTTGAATTTATGCTAATTAGATATTAATGGATGCATGAAACTTGTTGATAATTAGTAAAAGCATGTTGTTTATGTTAGTAAATTAAGAGCTTATGATAATTGTAAAGTAATGCCCACCAATTGTTTGATGAAATTTGAAACATTACAAGATGATTTCTTGTATAAAACACTTGTTAAACGTGATCAGAATGTATGTAACTTGTATGTGATGATAGATATGCAATTTGAATGTAAAGCTTGGCAATTGATATATTTATGAAATACTAAGTGTGTATTCATCAAGTGTAGGTGTGAAAAAAGAAGGACCAAGCAATCTAAAAAGACAAGTGGCTCAAGATCAAGGTAAGTTCTCATAGCTTACACCTTGATCGATTGTATGTCTTAGTTGGAGTCATAAAGTGTCTTGAGATGATTCGGAGTGGATTGATTTATCGCGTAAAAAGATATGGTTGTTCGACCCATTGAAACGGGTTAAACTGGATTGAATACTAGATTGTTTGGAGTCAACGTGAAACCTTTAGTTTTCCATGTCCAATTCATAACGTGATCTTCATGTATTTATGGCATGTAAATATAGTATGAAACGAGCATGATTATATGGAAATTTTGGAGGAAATTATGACATGCAAGGATTTGATGGTAAGAAAGATATTAAGTTGGATAGGCTTCCAACTTTCATAACTAGAAAGGAAAATTATGAAACCTTGTTTTGATAAGTCATTTTTTTCAAACTTTGTTATGGTTTCATTTTGGTAAAGCATTAACCTAAAGATCAAGTTAAGAGTACGGATAAATACACACACACTCATTTTGTAAATCAAGTTATGGGTCAAGAACTTAACTTTTGAAGTGTAAATGATTTCAAGTTTCTATGATAGTATCATGTCACTAAACTCTAGTCGTATTTTGGGGTATGTTTTATTTGTAGGTTGATAAACATGTATGCAACAAAACTCTTGAATGTTATGCTTTATAAAGTCATTTCTGAATTGTCCATACATGTGTTTTATAAAAGTTTTGAATTGGGTGTTAGGATCCGAGTTTACTTGATTGTGTTGTTTTAATAAGATGGAAATGGAAGAAGATAAAATAGAGAAATAATTTGCAGCGGAATGAAGTAAAACTTTATAACACAATCAAGGAAAGAATAGTTTTCATCATACAACCTTTCATTAATCAAAAGATTGAATACACAATGTTTCGACTATGCATACATGAACACTATCTCCCCCTTAGCTTGTGCTCACACTGTTAGTTCGTACAAGATGAGTGTGTGCAAAGAGCTAATAGAACAGTAAAAGCATTGTCTATTTATAGTACAATCCTAACCACTGTGGCATCTTTGCTGACGTCACCTAGACAGTGACATCTAACAATCTTAACAAACTATAAACACTGATGCATTACAGACACTATTACATTAATACACTGATTAACTAAACTCTGATGATGCTATCTGCTGATGATGTTCAAACACAACACTGATGAGGCTGAGCAGTGCTTTCCATTAAGGTTGATTAGTGCTTTACTTCAGTAGTACTTTGACACCAGCAGTTGATTAGTCTTCAACAGTCTTTGCAACTAGTAGAGTATTGCATAACAGTCTTTATAACAATCAGACTTTAGAGATCATCAGTTGTTGAGTGCCACTGCCATTGGAGGGAATTAATGTTCAAACACTATTATTCTGGATCATTTGTTGTAGAACCGGTTTTGGCTTTGTATCATTTGTTCTTCAAGGAAGGATTGCATGAGCCAACAAACTCCCGTAGAACAGATGATGCCAAAACCTTCCATTATTGTGATCTTTATTCTCTCATCAACCTTTCCCGGATTTGCCCTTTGAACTGGAGCTCAAAATCCAAGGAGTCTGTGTCATCTTCATCCCTTTGTAGTTGAAGGTTCATTAGATCTTGGAGATCATCTGCATTCAGCCCCAATGCATCATCCCTTGACAACTTTTCATACCATCAGACCTGAGCAGAGTCAATACATGGGTATCTTTGTCAGATTTTCCACTTTAGTATTTTTGGGTCTGATGGGTTTCTTGGGAGAAGTTTTTTGTGATTAGTTTGGGGATTGTGGTCTGCTTTCCAACTTCTTGAGGGTTTCAGCAAATTGAGCTTGAAGTTGTAGTGAAGCATCATACAATCCAAATTGTAATTTATTATTGATAGCCTCTTTTCTGAATGCAGCATCCCTCTTTTCATCTTCCTCATCAATCTGCTTCTGTCTTTTTCTTTGATCTAAGACACTGATGGATGAAGCAGATGATGAGAACATCATTTTAAGGAGAAGGGTTTGCTGAGGTCTATCAGTGGTTTCATCATCATATGATGGCTTCTGAGGAATTGTTGGGTCTGTCTTTCTAAGTTCTTCTAACTTTTTGTAAGTCAGCTCAACATTTTGCTTAGACCATCTTGCAATGGATCTAGCAGTCCCATAGTTAGCTGCAACAAGCTCTGCTCTCTTCCTTTTATACCTCAATGCTTCATCCACATCAACTTTCCTGTTTTGGTTCCAGTTGGGTGCACATTTCTTCATTTGAGGATCTTATTCATCATTTCTATTCTGTTTGCTTCTTCTTTGAGAGCTTCTAGAGACCCGCCATTGAACTGAGACCTGTTGTCTTTGTAAGGCTTGGTATCCATGATGATGGTTAAGAAATCAACCCTCAATTCCTTTTGAAGTTTAGCATTTGGTGGTAGTTCTGACATAGACTTACTCAGGTCTCTAGCAAAGTCTTCCAACTTCCTGACTTTACTAAGCTCATGTTGATAGGTGCCCTGGTAATTCTTGTCACCTTTCCCTTTCCTCACATGTTTGGCTATCACCTTAGCTTGTTTAGCTTTCATCTTCGAATATTCATCAATGTTTTGAGGTTTACTGAAGCCTTGTAGTGATGGGAAGGTTCTTTTGGATGGATCATCCTCTTTGTAAAATTGTGTCATTTCATTTTGAACTGCAAGCACTTTTGTGGGATGTTAGCAGTGGGTGGTTGTTTGATTAGGTTGTTTTTGGTGATAAGGGTGGAATGAATGGAGTAAATGATATAGCAATTAGTGCTCGTATTTCCTTTTCTTCTTCATGCACCATGAACTTTCTTTTTCTGGTATAGACAAACTTTGGAGGAGGAGGAGGAGTTTTTGAGGGATAATGTGCTTTGGGTGAGAAGGTTGTTTGTGATGGGAATCTTTGGGGTGTTGGTGGTTTTGTTGATGGTGGAGGATCAAAGTGGGTGGAATCAGTGGTTTGACTAACAACTGTTGAAACCACTGGTGTCTCAACAGCTGTTGTCTTAACATCAGATGATGCTTTTGGTGCATCAACATCTGTTGCTATGGATGATGGTGGTGGAGATGAGGGATTTATTTTCTGTTTTTTATGAGGTGGTTTTTGTGGTGAAGGTTCAGGTTTGGATGTATCAGTGTTTGGCTTTTTAGAACCAATAGTGGTTTTAGGTTTGGTAGCAGTGGTTGGCTTTTCTGGTGATGGTTTAGGTTTAGGGAATGTGGCAATGCGAGGTTTGTTGCTTCTGAATGATTTTCTTCTGTTTGAAGTTCCAATGTTTTGCACTTTGTTCTCTTTTCACCTTTTTCTTCAATTCCTGCCTCAAAACATCTTCTTTACTTTCTTTTGTATCATTTCTCTTCTGCTTTGTTTCAATCTCCTTAGCTGTCTGTTTGTTAAGGGTATCATCAACTCCCTTTTTCTTATGAGTGTCAGATTTTCCAGTAGATTGTGCAGAATTCGTTTTGGCAGGCTCTGGCTTTTATTTTGGTTGATTCCTTGTTGTTGGTTTGCCAAAGTTTTTCATAGAATCCTTCTCCCCCTTTTTGGCATCATCTTCATCATCTTTTTTCAAAGATTAGTGTAGGGGTAGTGCCAGTTAACTTTGCAAGGGATTCTTTGATGCCCTTGATATCATCCTATGTGTCTTTGTATCTTGCATCAACCATAACTCTGATAAACTCCATATGTGAGTTGTGGTTGATTTCAGCCAGTTCCCTTTAAGCTGCAATGGGTTGTACTGAGTTCCAAAGCTCTTGGGATACCTGCTGAGTAAAAGGTTGACTTTTGGAAACATCCACCAACTGCTTCATAAGATCTTTCATTTCACCAACAGTTGTTTTAATATTGAACATCCTCTCCGTCAAATCCTTGTATTTTAATTCATCACCTAACTTAATAGGATCATCTGAATTCCCACCAGAAATGGTTGTATCTGCTTTTGAAATAGGAGGAATCTCCAAGTTTTCATTATCAGATGCCCATTGTTCTTTGTTCTGTGGACTTCCCTCTGCATCTGTGGTTACCTTAGAAAGCACACAAGTGGTTAACTAGAACACACCAGTGGTTACCTTGGTAGACACAGCAGTGGTTGCCTTCAAGGGAGTCTGACTGATGAAACTACTGTTCTAATGTAGATCAGTGGATCCAACATTTGTAGTAGCTGCTCCACTTGAACTACCAACAAGAATTTCAGGAAATTCAAGTGGTGTAACCTCGTCAACTGTTTGTGGGTTAGCCAATTGAATAGGTTCAGACACAGCCAATGTTGAAGTTGTACTATCAGGAATGTGTTGGTGAGAGTGGCTGTTTTGAGTCTGAATTTCAATGGCCTAAAACAGAGGTATAATGGTAGGTGGAATAGGAGATGAAGGGAGTGGTGTTGAAAGAGACATTGCCCTAGGAGAAGGTCTTTTAAACATACTCGCAAGTGAGGGTAATGTTTCATAGTGTGGTGTCCCTGTGCTTACAACATGTTCCTTTTGTGAGGAATCATGAGGAGTTAAGTTTTCAGGTTGAGATCTCTCCATCTATTGTGAGGAAGTAACAATAGTGGTTTCTAGTGACATTTGTGTTGTCACAGGGTTAACCTCTGGGATCTCATCTTTCAGAGGACCCTTATTTGTGGGTTTGGTGGGCTTTTTGGTTTTTGTTTTGATCTTTTTGGGTTTGGATAGTGGGGGTGTGACACCTGTGTCACTTCAACCATCAAAACAAATGCCAAACCAATGAAATATTGTATTTCATACTTGGTATTTGTAAAAATATGTGTATCGTTTGCACATATCAACTCTTATTCCATTTTATGCTTTAAATCGCTTTCTGGAAGGTTATACGCGCTCTGATGCGTAAATATAACCAGTTTAATCCAATGAACACTCCGGAATAGTGAAATAGGCTTAACATACCTTAAATAACCTTTACATAACCTAGAAATAAGTTTTAAAGGCTTTGGTATGGCAAAAACAAGTTAATTCGCTTACAGGGACTAAACTTGACAAACTGCGAAAGTATGCCAATTTGAACTGTAACAGACATTCCGGGACATGACCATAAGTTAAACATACCATAAATATCCTCTACATAGCTTAGAAATAGGCTTTGAGGTGTTCGGTATGTTAAAATAAACTTTTGGGTCTTTCAGGGACTAAAAGTGTCAAAAAGCGCATAAGTTTGCACTTTCGCGCATAACTTATGTTCTGAATACATCCGGACATCCAAAAATTTATGTAAGCACTAAAATATTTTATTTTAGTGTTTGGCATAATAAAAATCCATTCGTCACGCAATTTGGATCGTTTTTCGCGCTTATGCGCATTCCGTCGTAATTAACCGAACAACGCAACCGTACGGCTAAACGAACCGCCATCCGAGATATTTTTGAGCACATTTTAAGTTCCCTATACTTTAACTTCATTTTAGAGCTTTGAAATGGGGTTAACGGGCCTTAAACGCGTCGGAAATGACCTTATAGCACAACAGGGACCAAAATTGTAAATCTGCCAAACTTGGCCCTTGCGCACCGTAAGGGTTTATTTGTTACGGTGCGCAAGCAGTGTCCAGATGCAGCAAATCGATTTTGGCTGCTGTTATCTGCCCCTAAACATTCTCCAAAGGTCAAGTGCCACTTGTTAAACTCTTGTGGTGGCCAAAATCAGTTACCACAACATTTCGACAAGTGTACGGGGTAGATCATTCCCTCTTCTCCAAGAAACGATCCTAACGGTGAACCGAAAACTATAAATACCCATCACATTTTCACTCATTTCTCACAAGAATCTGATCTTATGTGCTCTAAGTTGAAACCTTTGTTTCATACCTGAGCTATTTTGATCTAGATTAGCATTCGGGGACCCTTCGTAAGTGTTCCTTCGTTCTTTTATTGCTTTTCGAGTCCGAAAGTCAAACTTTGTTTGACTTTTTGCATTGACCAGTTTATGGTCAATGCGAAGTTCGTTTGAACTTCTCAACGTGAGTGTAATCACGATGGTCATAGTCCCTTGTGACTATGCCTACTGATTACCACGTTGTCTAGGGTCGTAGGGTAAGCGATCTAATAAATCGCTTATACCTTCGAACCTGACCATTTGGTAGATCTTTAGGATCCGACCAAACACATTAGGTGACCATAGTATATAGGGAATAACCTTCCGAGGTTATACCTTATGGTCGCTGCGTTTAAGTAGTTGTATGATAGGTAATTTATATGCCTTAGGTAAATTACCAAAATGCCCTTTTTATGCATAATTGATGTTTAAGCATATGTAACGTAACTTTTGACATCTAAACTGATTTGACAACAATATTAGACATGTTAAGGCATATTCTACTTGTCGTAGGACTAGTTAGGCGGTCCAAACGCGTTTTGCGCGAACGACGCGTTAAAGTAGCATAAGCTTCCTAAACGGGTCGTAATGGGTCGTAAGCACTTAGGTTAGGTTTCATTTAGTATGTAGGCTTTGTTAAACCATATGACACGAGTCTCCATAATCGTTTGGTTTACGAACCCTCATTCTATCTAAATCCTCCGACTTAGGTCCGGTTTATTAACATAGTTACCTATATTAGGTGCCGTTTGATTCCGCGATCTCTAGCATTGCTTGGTGGTTATCTTAGGATTTCTGAGCAATCTCAATGTGAGTACATAGTTCCCCTTTTTACCGTTTTCAAACTGTTTTGGGGTGAAGCATGTGTACCTATATGTTATTTTCATGATTTCAAAGTATAATTGATTATACATGTTATTACTTATCATTTGACAAACTGAATGACTAACTATGGTTTAAACATTGATTTCTCAAAGAACATAAAATAAATTGTTGAATTGTACTTATTTTATGTTCACCAGACCGGTTGTTAGTATGATATAGCGCTATAGGATTAGACACCCCATTCCTGTTGTCATGGAATGTCTGAAACCAATTTGTTTCTCCATCCAAATAGGGATTGCCTTTGTGGTATCCCTATAGTCTCAAAGGTGTATTTTGATGCACTAGGTCTGAATGAATTCTTAAATCACACTGTTAAAGTATATTTTGATATACTCCCAAAAGTATAATTTGATATACTCTCATGTGTGGTATTGTACAAAACCAACATATATTTTGTTAATCATCCAAAGCATATTTTGATATGTTATTTACAAAACCAAAACATATTAATATGTTATTTATAACATCCAAGGCATATTTTGATATGTTATTTATGGAACCAAAACATAGTTTAATATGTTATTTACAAATCCAAAAGTATACTTTTAATATGCTACTATAAGGTTATTCGTTTAACCTTACATTTATTTATACATATCATCTTGGTTATACATTACATGACTTACATCTTGACATAAACATTTTGACATATTATTCAATACATTTGGCAATTGGTTTAAACATAGACATCTTACATTGTTGGTTTAGTTTGAGTAAGTGATTAAGTAACGAGGCGTGTGTAATATGATACAAGCATGGTGGATACGCCACTGGTACTTCCTATATATAAGTGTTTGTATGGTATTACATATTGTAGCGTTATTTGAATCATTTCAATTTGAGACATATAACATTTTATACAAATGACATACTTTTCACAAGACATTGATTTACAAACAACTTATCTTATACAAACTCATTTTACTTGGTTATTCATTTAACCATACATTATTCTCTTACTTATACATATCATCTGATTTTATCACTTTTCAAACGATTTACAAAACAAAACAAATTACAAGGTTCATGACTAAACATTTTCTTAAACATAAGTCATGAATCTTATTTTCACAAAACCTATGTATCTCACAGGCATTTTTATGCTGACGTACATATTTTTACACATGTTTCAGGTACTGCTTTGCAATGCTTGTTAATACATGCTACATTTAGGATGGACTCGTGCCTTAGCAACTTTAAAACTTGGAAGATCACAGTTGTACTTATTTGATTGTATTAAAACAATGAGTTCATTTATTCAATAAAACAGAATTTATTTATACCATGGTTATGAAACAATGATTCTATTACAACACTCCCCGACGTTTCCGCCACGTCTGGTTGTTCTACGTGGTCGGGGTGTGACAGAAAAGTTGGTGTCAGAGCCAATGGTTATAAGGAATTAGGTTATTAGTAATGCTTTGACCTAGACTATAACCTTCCTAGGACCCTAACACAAGTTATCTTGTGTTTAGATCTTAAAACATGCACATCACCTGTCCTTAGGTGATTATCAAAACAAAAACCAAATTTTCCGAAACGATTTTTGAAAAACAATCATCTGTTTTTGGATGATTTATTACAAGGTTTTGAACCCTCTATTGTAAGGTTTTGAACCCCTTTGAGTTTTCAAAAATCTCGTCAAGGTTTTGGGTTTTAAATAATGTGAACATGTGCAAACTGGAAGGGTGAATGCCTGTATTCTGGGTTTTCTGTCTAGGCAAGCACTTCGTATATATCTCATCAGACGCGAGACCAGTTGTGCTTACCTGGGAATTCTTGGGATGAGTGTTCACTTATAGGCGATCAAGTCTTCGCGATACATTATTTTTGATCCATTTACTTTGATTAATCACCGGGGTCGTTTGTTGCTTTGTAGTAACAAACAAATGACCACTATCCTTGCTTTCATCAGATTTGTTTCATCTCATTCTTTTCGTCTAATTCTCTCACTCGTTTCCTTTCATGTTTCCTCTTTTACAATGCCTCCTCGACGTGACAATCAGATGGCAAATGCCGAACTGGCGAAAATCATCGCGCAGCAAATGGCTGCTGCCTTCCCAAATCTTTATGCTCAAATGATGCAAGCCATCAACAACAACAATGCTCCATGCAATTTCAAAAATTTTAACTCGGCTAAACCGCTCAAGTTTAGTGGTTCTGAGGGAGCAACTGGGCTTCTTCAATGGTTCGAGAGCATTGAGAATACTTTCCGTCATGTTCAGTGTCCTGAAAATCGCAAGGTCGAGTTTTCTTCCAGTGTATTTGAGAAGAGGGCTCTTACATGGTGGAACGGAGTGATGAGAGACCGTGGTGCTGAGGTTGCTTTAGCCCAAACTTGGGCTGAACTTAGGGCTCTTATGATGAAGGAGTTTTGCCCTCGTCATGAACTGCGAGCTTTGGAGAAGGAGTTTGATGATTTGAAGCAAGACAGTGGCGAACATCGAGCCTATACTGACCGCTTTGAGGAATTGAGCTTGTTATGCCCTACTATGGTTACTGTGACAACCCGAGTTTTCAAGGTCTCTATTCGACTTAAGTTTGTGCTTACTTGCAACGTGTGTTTTGTATTTATATGTGGTGGCAATATAAGTGAGTATATTATGATATATATTGAATTAGCATTATGATTGTTTAATTAAAACATGGAACCTAGCTGAAAAACCCTCACCCACGAAATCACTCACTCATGAAAACACTTTGAGTGTTTTCGTCCAACATGGACTCAACGAAATAAAAAAAAGGGCTTTAGGCCCAGTAGTGAATCATATATATATTTTTGATATTTATCATAACCTTTACGGGAAGTTTTACAATCGGCAAACCCTAGAGCCCTACCGTGCGACGGCAGCCACAACCCTTCAAGTCTTTTCCTTCTCCTTTCCTTCGATCAGTTAGTGACCTCTTCATCTAGGTTAGTTTGTACTGTTGTTTGATTCTTGCATGATCACAGGTCTGTATGTGTATATTTAATCGAATATTGATGTTTGTTATGCCTCCATATGAATGCTATGATGATTTTATATGATTAGTTTTGAATGAAACGATTATGTGATGATGCACGTTGAGTTGTTAATGTGTGTGCAATCTTGAGTTATATGATGTCATGATATCATCATACTTAGGGCAATGCAAATTAAAGACTGTCCACAAAATACACAAACTACGATTTTGATTTGTATGATGATAATGTTTACATGTCACATCTATGTGATTGAATTGTATGATAAGGATCCCTCATAATTAATTATGTCGGCCATTGTTATCATATTTGAATAGGATTGTCAGTAATCATGTGCTTGTTGCATGTGCTTTTAGATTGGATATATGTCAACCTGCTACCATTGAATAATGATTGATGTTTGAACGATCCTATGTTGTAAGAGATATAACTGTGATATGATTACTCGGATTATTCGTAGTTGCTATTGATGATGATGCCTTCGACGAAAACCTCCCTACCCAACGAAATCCCCACATAAACGAAATCACCTTAGGTGATTTCGGCTAAGGTGATTTCGGCCCAAGTTTGGATTTCGACCCATAGAGAGTTTTCGGTCCTGTTAGTTCTGTAACTGTTAAACAACAACCTGTTAGTTATCACTCTGTTAGTTGTAATCTTTGTTAAGCATGTAAACCCCTGTTAAGTGGTTAAGCTGTTAACTTTACTTGTTTGATTAACTCTGTTGGTTATTATCTCTGTTATGTATATCAATCTTGTTAAGTTGTTAAGAAATAACCATGTTAGAATAAACTGTGATTGACCGTTATGTGAAACATGAATTGTTGGCAGATGATTAACTGTTTGTAATGCCTGATGTTAACTGTTTCACACACTATGTGACGAACATTGCATGCGAAACCTTACAAACATGTACTGACTGAACATACGTGCATAAATATAGGACTTGACCGATAAATTGTGAGCACTTAACTTAGCATACCGAGCAAACCAAGGTGAGTTCACACAGCCAAGGCATGGGGTTCCCAGGGTGGGGTTCCCAAGCGGAAATGGGAGGGGGATTCCAGCAGGGGTTCAGCTACCGTTCAGTCACAAGCACAGCAGCAGCGCAAGGCCAATGATTACCAGAGTCCGAGTCAGCAATTGTCTGGTGGGCAGGGGCAGGGTGGATATCGGGGAATTCACCCACTATGTAATAGGTGCAACAGACATCACAGTGGACGGTGTCGCAAGGAACGTTGTCAGAGATGTCTCAAGATAGGGCATGAAGCTAAAGACTGCAGGAGTGCGCGACCTACAAATCAGAATCAGCAACTCCCACTACCAGCTCCACAGAACCAGCAACAGCAGCCACAGCGAGGGAACCGGGGGTGTTTCCAGTGTGGGGCTGAAGCTCATTTCAAACGTGATTGCCCCCAGTTAAACCAGAATCAGAATAACAACAACAATAATCAGGGCAATGGGAACAATGATGGGGGAAACAACAACAACAATGGTGCTAGGGGTCGTGCATTTGTGATCGGTCAGGGTGATGCAAGGAATGATCCTAATGTGGTTATGGGTAAGTTTCTTCTCGACGACTTTTATGTTACTGTATTATTTGATTCGGGTGCGGATACCAGTTATATGTCTCTGAAAGTTAGTCAAATGCTTAAACGCGCACCAACACTTTTGAACACCAAACATGTCGTAGAGTTAGCTAACGGTAAAAGTCTAGAAGCCACACACATAGTTCTGGGTTGTAATCTTATCCTCGCTGGTCAGACTTTCTCTATCGATCTCATTCCTATAACTCTGGGTAGTTTTGACATCGTCATTGGTATGGATTGGTTATCCCAACAGCAAGCAGAGATCTTATGCAAGGAGAAGGTCATTCGCATTCCCCATATTGGCAAAGAACCTCTCGAAGTTCAAGGCGACAAGAGTGGTGTCGTGAGTGGCATCATCTCCTTCTTGAAGGCTCAGAAGTGTTTGCGAAAGGGCCACGCCGCAATACTAGCACTTGTTACAGATACATCGACGAAAGAGAAGAAGATTAAGGATATCCCAGTAGTACGCGACTTTCCTCAAGTGTTTCCTGAAGAATTACCTGGGTTACCGCCTCATCGTCAGGTCGAATTTCAGATCGAGCTAGCTCCAGGAGCAGCACCCATAGCTCGAGCACCTTATCGCTTAGCTCCAACCAAATTGGAAGAACTGTCTAAGCAATTGCAAGAACTCTTGGAAAAGGGTTTCATACGTCCTAGCTCTTCGCCCTGGGGAGCTCCAGTATTATTTGTGAAGAAGAAAGACGGTACCTTCCGCATGTGTATTGATTACCGCGAACTGAACAAGGTCACCGTGAAGAATCGCTATCCTCTTCCACGCATCGACGACTTATTCGACCAGTTGCAAGGGTCAAGCTACTATTCAAAGATAGATTTGAGGTCAGGCTATCATCAACTGAGAGTCCGGGATGAGGACGTCTCCAAAACAGCATTCAGAACTCGCTACGGCCACTACGAGTTTCTAGTCATGCCATTCGGATTTACGAACACGCCTGCGGTTTTCATGGATCTTATGAACAGGGTGTGCAAACCTTATCTTGACAAGTTCGTCATTGTTTTCATCGATGACATCCTGATCTATTCGAAGAGTCAGGAGGAGCACGAGCAGCACCTACGACTTATTTTAGAACTCCTTCGAACGGAACAGCTGTACACTAAGTTCTCAAAATGCGACTTCTGGCTTCGTGAATTCCACTTCCTAGGCCACGTGGTAAACAAGGATGGGATTCATGTTGATCCATCCAAGGTAGATTCGATCAAGAACTGGCCTGCACCTCGCACACCGACAGAAATACGCCAATTCTTGGGTTTGGCGGGTTATTACAGACGGTTCATCAAAGACTTCTCAAAGATTGCACAGCCGCTCACATTACTGACACAGAAAGTTGTTGTTTATCGTTGGGGTAATACACAGGAAACAGCATTTCAACACTTAAAGGATAGACTTTGTAGCGCACCTATCCTCTCATTGCCTGAAGGCACGGACGATTTTGTAGTCTACTGTGACGCGTCTATCCAAGGTCTTGGATGTTTGTTGATGCAACGGGATAAAGTCATTGCTTATGCTTCGCGCCAACTTAAGATTCACGAACGGAATTACACTACACACGATTTAGAGCTGGGAGCTGTTGTTTTTGCGCTCAAGATATGGAGACATTACCTGTACGGTACCAAGTGCACCATCTACACCGATCACAGGAGTCTTGAGCATATTTTCAAACAGAAAGAATTAAACATGCGACAACGTCGATGGGTCGAATTACTGAACGATTACGAATGTGCTATAAAGTACCATCCGGGCAAAGCCAATGTGGTGGCTGATGCCCTCAGTCGAAAGGATACTACACCTAGGCGTGTACGAGCGTTGCAACTCACTATTCAGTCTAGTCTCCCTGCACAGATACGAGATGCTCAGGTTGAAGCATTGAAACCAGAAAATGTCAGGGCTGAAGCTCTACGTGGCTCAAGACAACGGTTAGAACAAAAGGCGGACGACGCCTACTATGTAACAGGACGCATTTGGGTCCCACTCTATGGTAACTTACGCGAGCTTGTAATGGATGAAGCTCATAAGTCTCGGTACTCGGTACATCCTGGTTCGGATAAGATGTACCACGATTTGAAAACCACATATTGGTGGCCTAGCATGAAAGCTCACATAGCAACTTACGTTAGCAAGTGTTTGACTTGTGCGAGAGTCAAAGCGGAATATCAGAAACCTTCAGGCCCACTCCAACAACCTGAGATACCACAATGGAAATGGGAACAAATTTCCATGGATTTTGTTACTGGCCTACCTAGATCTCAGTGCGGAAATGATACTATTTGGGTGATCGTGGATCGACTCACAAAGTTTGCTCACTTCTTGGCTATCAAGGAAACGGATAAGTTCTCCACTCTAGCAGACGTATACCATAAGGAAGTTGTCTCGAGGCACGGGGTGCCCACCTCTATTATCTCTAATTGTGATGCACGTTTTACTTCAGAACTGTGGCAAGCAATGCACAAATCTTTTGGCTCTCGTTTGGACATGAGCACAGCTTATCATCCTCAGACGGATGGGTAGTCTGAGCGCACTATTCAAACTCTAGAAGACATGCTTCGGGCGTGCGTAATTGACTTTGGCAATGGCTGGGAAAAACATCTGCCACTTGTAGAATTTTCGTACAATAACAGCTACCACACCAGCATTAAAGCTGCTCCATTTGAGGCATTGTACGGGTGTAAATGCCGATCACCTCTTTGTTGGGTGGAGGTGGGTGACAGTCAGATAACAGGTCCAGAAATGGTAGTTGATACTACTGAAAAGATTGCTCAAATACGACAACGCATGGCGGCAGCTCGTGACCGTCAGAAAGCATACGCCGATAAAGACAGGAAACTACTCGAGTTCCAGGTTGGGGATCGAGTGCTACTCAAAGTTTCACCCTGGAAGGGTGTTGTTCGTTTTGGCAAAAGAGGCAAGCTCAATCCGCGATACGTCGGACCTTTCGAAGTCATAGAGAAAATAGGCAAAGTGGCCTACAGACTGAACTTACCAGCTGAACTCAGTGCAGTTCATAACGTCTTTCACGTGTCGAATCTGAAGAAGTGTCTATCAGATGAGACCCTCATAGTTCCTTTGAAGGAACTCACTATCGACGAACAATTGCATTTCGTCGAGGAGCCAGTTGAAATCACGGACCGGGATGTTAAGGTCCTCAAGCACACCAGAATACCTCTTGTTCGAGTTTGTTGGAACTCCCGTCGTGGCCCAGAGTTCACCTGGGAACTAGAAGATCAAATGAAACTCAAGTATCCCCAGTTATTCGGAAACAGTGCAACCACTACTGAGGCTGAAGCTACTACAGAATTTCAGGACGAAATTCCAAATCAACGGGGGGATGATGTGACACCCCAGGAAAACCAGTAAACGATACAACTTACCTAGCTTCCTCAGTAACCGCATGCTAAATTTCGGGACGAAATTTCTTTCAAGTTGGGGATAATGTGACAACCCGAGTTTTCAAGGTCTCTATTCGACTTAAGTTTGTGCTTACTTGCAACGTGTGTTTTGTATTTATATATGGTGGCAATATAAGTGAGTATATTATGATATATATTGAATTGGCATTATGATTGTTTAATTAAAACATGGAACCTAGCTGAAAAACCCTCACCCACGAAATCACTCACTCATGAAAACACTTTGAGTGTTTTCGTCCAACATGGACTCAACGAAATAAAAAAAAAATGGGCTTTAGGCCCAGTAGTGAATCATATATATATTTTTGATATTTATCATAACCTTTACGGGAAGTTTTACAATCGGCAAACCCTAGAGCCCTACCGTGCGACGGCAGCCACAACCCTTCAAGTCTTTTCCTTCTCCTTTCCTTCGATCAGTTAGTGACCTCTTCATCTAGGTTAGTTTGTACTGTTGTTTGATTCTTGCATGATCACAGGTCTGTATGTGTATACTTAATCGAATATTGATGTTTGGTATGCCTCCATATGAATGCTATGATGATTTTAAACGATTAGTTTTGAATGAAACGATTATGTGATGATGCGCGTTGAGTTGTTAATGTGTGTGCAATCTTGAGTTATATGATGTCATGATATCATCATACTTAGGGCAATGCAAATTAAAGACTGTCCACAAAATACACAAACTGCGATTTTGATTTGTATGATGATAATGTTTACATGTCACATCTATGTGATTGAATTGTATGATAAGGATCCCTCATAATTAATTATGTCGGCCATTGTTATCATATTTGAATAGGATTGTCAGTAATCATGTGCTTGTTGCATGTGCTTTTAGATTGGATATATGTCAACCTGCTACCATTGAATAATGATTGATGTTTGAACGATCCTATGTTGCAAGAGATATAACTGTGATATGATTACTCGGATTATTCGTAGTTGCTATTGATGATGATGCCTTCGACGAAAACCCCCCCTACCCAACGAAATCCCCACATAAACGAAATCACCTTAGGTGATTTCGGCTAAGGTGATTTCGGCCCAAGTTTGGATTTCGGCCCATAGAGAGTTTTCGGTCCTGTTAGTTCTGTAACTGTTAAACAACAACCTGTTAGTTATCACTCTGTTAGTTGTAATCTTTGTTAAGCATGTAAACCCCTGTTAAGTGGTTAAGCTGTTAACTTTACTTGTTTGATTAACTCTGTTGGTTATTATCTCTGTTATGTATATCAATCTTGTTAAGTTGTTAAGAAATAACCATGTTAGAATAAACTGTGATTGACCGTTATGTGAAACATGAATTGTTGGCAGATGATTAACTGTTTGTAATGCCTGATGTTAACTGCTTCACACACTATGTGACGAACATTGCATGCGAAACCTTACAAACATGTACTGACTGAACATACGTGCATAAATATAGGACTTGACCGATAAATTGTGAGCACTTAACTTAGCATACCGAGCAAACCAAGGTGAGTTCACACAGCCAAGGCATGGGGTTCCCAGGGTGGGAATGGGTTTGGATTATTTACTTGTACTTACCTAGCTTATGGAACTTAGTTATATGGTCCTCGGGTGAGGAAGGGTTATTGATAAGATACGACTAGACTAATGATACTAATAGAACTGATCTTCGCACACACGCCATGGTTGGCTGCGATAATATGACTGATCTTCGCACACACGCCGGGGTTGGCTGCGATAATATGACTAATCTTCGCACACATGCCTAGGAAGGCTGCAAACTATACACTAAACTTCGCACACATGCCGGGGGGCTGCGATACAAATATACCTAGTCTAGAATACTCGGGAAGCTTTCCCCAATCTTCGCATACATGCCTAGAGGGCCGCGATACAAACTAATATGATACATGACTTAATGAACGAACACAAGGCTTACTATACAATTACAATTTCTGAACTATTAACTGTGAACTCGCTCAACTAGTTGTTGACTCTCTGCTGCATGCCTTGCAGGACCTTAGGTACATATGGAGCTTGCACAGGGAGGAGCAGGTCGTTGTGGGACATGGATCGAGGATGCTACGTTAAAACATTTAGACATTTGAACTTATTACTTGCATTGGGTTTACAATTATGCTTCCGCTAGACACTTAATATGTTTTGTTTGAACACCTTTCATATCGTTTGGTTTAAATTACATTTATTACATATTATGTTTGATATGATTGGTGGCTTGATCCTGGTCAGTCACGCCTCCAAGCGGTGATACTCCACGTGTGGATTTTGGGGGTGTGACAGTTACGCCTCTGGATAAGGCGATTGAGAAATACATTGATGGTCTTCCTGACTTAGTTCAGGATATTGTTACTGGCAGCAACCCTACTACTGTCAGACAAGCCATTGAATTGTCTGCCACTCTGACTGAATCCCATATCAGGAAGCGCAAGCTGTTTCGGAAGGGCGACTCAAGACCATCTGACAAGACTGCTCAAGTGGAACCAAAGGAAGAAAATGCTGAGGTGTCCAAGAAGAAGAAGCGCAAAACCTCTCAAAATTTCGCTGTAACTGCGCAAGACAAACAGGTTGCACCAAACCAGCCAGCACAACCTCGCAAAAGACAAAACTATGTTGGTACCGCACCTTTGTGCAACAAGTGCAACCGTCATCATCTAGAGCAAGAGCAGTGTCACAAATGTACCCACTGTGGGCGGTTGGGACATTTGATCAATGTTTGTCGTTATGCAAATCAAGCTGCTGCAAACCCTGCTGCTGTTCAAGCGCGGTTCCCTCCGGGGTCATGTTATAACTGTGGTGACCTTACCCACTACAGGAACAATTTCCCAAGACTTGTTAACATACCTCCAGCGCGTGGACGAGTGTTCAACATCAATGAGGCAAACATGAACAATGATGCAGCAGTGAACAATTAGTGTTTTGTATTTCCTTAGTTGTTATCTTTTGACACTTCAAGACAATTCGGTTGTTACATAAATAAAGATTTGTTGTTTTTATTTCTGCAAAATTTATGCGTTTATATGAATGATTGATGCAACCTTGTGATGTCAACCCAAAGACAAACGACTCGTGTGGTTCTATCATTTTATGATCACTTGTGATCTCCCCAAGAACCTTTAACACTCGTTTCTTTTAAGAAACAAAGCCAAACTCTTATTGAAAATCCTTCTATCTTTATAGATGGATCCTTGAAAATGGTTAATGTGCCAAATAAAATCCATTGATTGGATTCTTGGTGTGTTTTAAATGTCCATACCTAAAGATAACGAATTAAAGAATCAAGTTAACTAATTTTGTGCTTATGTATTTTCTTACATGCTTTGTGATTGTATGTGATCCATCCAAATCCTCGTAGAATCTTCCATATCTCATATGAGGGATTCATAGTAGGATATCCAAAGTTACTATCTTAAATCCTTAATGGACTTCTACGTTGTAGTCAAGTCCCTTGGGTTTTAAAGTACTATTCTATAATTGGACCTCTTGAATGGTCTGGTTAAACAGATTGATTTGAAAATCTGATTAGAAATATCATGTGATGATATAATTTTAAAGATCCCTTAAGTGGTCTATTTAAGGAGATCGTACGAAGGTCTAGTTAAGAAGATCATGTGTTGATCTAGTTAAAAAGATTGTTCGTTGATTTAGTTAAAAAGATCCTTTGGTGATCTAGTCGAGTCGTTTCATGTTTATTCAAGTGATTTTTCCTACGCATTATGAAATGAACTGTGCGGACTGTGCAAGGAATTACGTAATTATGGAGGCCTACATAATTATGGAATTCAGTGCACAGAAACCACAGGAAGCCTTGTCATGTGTTAAGACCTATAGTGACAAGAATAATGATACGGGAGGAGTCTTGGACCTCGATCAATGTCATTCATTCTCACACTCCCCAATTCTGATTTTAAGCACACACAAGTTTACTATGATAAGTCTTCATAAGAAACGTTCTTCTGTCCGTAGTTCAAAAATTTCATGTTTTACTACTACAAGGAATTCACTTTGAGGGTTAACAAATTCGCTAAGAGTCCTAGCATGGCCCAGAGTTTTACTTAAGGGTTTAATGGATCTATTAGAAGGCGAAACCGTCACAGATGTCTTCACAAGTTTCTTCTAGAATTAAATTTTGGGACGAAATTTCCTAAAGTAGGGGAGACTGTGACACCTGTGTCACTTTAACCATCAAAACAAATGCCAAACCAATGAAATATTGTATTTCATACTTGGTATTTGTAAAAATATGTGTATCGTTTGCACATATCAACTCTTGTTCGATTTTAACCTTTAAATCGCTTTCTGGAAGGTTATACGCGCTCTGATGCGTAAATATAACCAGTTTAATCCAACGAACACTCCGGAATAGTGAAATAGGCTTAACATACCTTAAATAACCTTTACATAACTTAGAAATAAGTTTTAAAGGCTTTGGTATGGCAAAAACAAGTTAATTCGCTTACAGGGACTAAACTTGACAAACTGCGAAAGTATGCCAATTTGAACTGTAACAGACATTCCGGGACATGACCATAAGTTAAACATACCATAAATATCCTCTACATAGCTTAGAAATAGGCTTTGAGGTGTTCGGTATGTTAAAATAAACTTTTGGGTCTTTCAGGGACTAAAAGTGTCAAAAAGCGCATAAGTTTGCACTTTCGCGCATAACTTACGTTCTGAATACATCCGGACATCCAAAAATTTATGTAAGCACTAAAATATTTTATTTTAGTGTTTGGCATAAGAAAAATCCATTCGTCACACAATTTGGATCGTTTTTCGCGCTTATGCGCATTCCGTCGTAATTAACCGAACAACGCAACCGTACGGCTAAACGAACCGACATCCGAGATATTTTTGAGCACATTTTAAGTTCCCTATACTTTAACTTCATTTTAGAGCTTTGAAATGGGGTTAACGGGCCTTAAATGCGTCGGAAATGACCTTATAGCACAACAGGGACCAAAATTGTAAATCTGCCAAACTTGGCCCTTGCGCACCGTAAGGGTTTATTTGTTACGGTGCGCAAGCAGTGCCCAGATGCAGCAAATCGATTTTGGCTGCTGTTATCTGCCCCTAAACATTCTCCAAAGGTTAAGTGCCACTTGTTAAACTCTTGTGGTGGCCAAAATCAGTTACCACAACATTTCGACAAGTGTACGGGCTAGATCATTCCCTCTTCTCCAAGAAACGATCCTAACGGTGAACCGAAAACTATAAATACCCATCACATTTTCACTCATTTCTCACAAGAATCTGATCTTATGTGCTCTAAGTTGAAACCTTTGTTTCATACCTGAGCTATTTTGATCTAGATTAGCATTCGGGGACCCTTCGTAAGTGTTCCTTCGTTCTTTTATTGCTTTTCGAGTCCGAAAGTCAAACTTTGTTTGACTTTCTGCATTGACCAGTTTATGGTCAATGCGAAGTTCGTTTGAACTTCGCAACGTGAGT
The DNA here is from genome assembly GCA_030545235.1 of Helianthus tuberosus. Taxonomy (NCBI): domain Eukaryota; kingdom Viridiplantae; phylum Streptophyta; class Magnoliopsida; order Asterales; family Asteraceae; genus Helianthus; species Helianthus tuberosus. The sequence goes on along the minus strand of CM060390.1, from coordinate 119,850,304 downwards.
GTAATCACGATGGTCATAGTCCCTTGTGACTATGCTTACTGATTACCACGTTGTCTAGGGTCGTAGGGTAAGCGATCTAATAAATCGCTTATACCTTCGAACCCGACCATTTGGTCGATCTTTAGGATCCGACCAAACACATTAGGTGACCATAGTATATAGGGAATAACCTTCCGAGGTTATACCTTATGGTCGCTGCGTTTAAGTAGTTGTATGATAGGTAATTTATATGCCTTAGGTAAATTACCAAAATGCCCTTTTTATGCATAATTGATGTTTAAGCATATGTAACGTAACTTTTGACATCTAAACTGATTTGAAAACAATATTAGACATGTTAAGGCATATTCTACTTGTCGTAGGACTAGTTAGGCGGTCCAAACGCGTTTTGCGCGAACGACGCGTTAAAGTAGCATAAGCTTCCTAAACGGGTCGTAAGCACTTAGGTTAGGTTTCATTTAGTATGTAGGCTTTGTTAAACCATATGACACGAGTCTCCATACTCGTTTGGTTTACGAACCCTCATTCTATCTAAATCCTCCGACTTAGGTCCGGTTTATTAACATAGTTACCTATATTAGGTGCCGTTTGATTCCGCGATCTCTAGCATTGCTTGGTGGTTATCTTAGGACTTCTGAGCAATCTCAATGTGAGTACATAGTTCCCATTTTTACCGTTTTCAAACTGTTTTGGGGTGAAGCATGTGTAGGTACCTATCTGTTATTTTCATGATTTCAAAGTATAATTGATTATACATGTTATTACTTATCATTTGACAAACTGAATGACTAACTATGGTTTAAACATTGATTTCTCAAAGAACATAAAATAAATTGTTGAATTGTACTTATTTTATGTTCACCAGACCGGTTGTTAGTATTATATAGCGCTATAGGATTAGACACCCCATTCCTGTTTTCATGGAATGTCTGAAACCAATTTGTTTCTCCATCCAAATAGGGATTGCCTTTGTGGTATCCCTATAGTCTCAAAGGTGTATTTTGATGCACTAGGTCTGAATGAATTCTTAAATCACACTGTTAAAGTATATTTTGATATACTCACAAAAGTATAATTTGATATACTCTCATGTGTGGTATTGTACAAAACCAACATATATTTTGTTAATCATCCAAAGCATATTTTGATATGTTATTTACAAAACCAAAACATAATTTAATATGTTATTTATAACATCCAAGGCATATTTTGATATGTTATTTATGGAACCAAAACATAGTTTAATATGTTATTTACAAATCCAAAAGTATACTTTTAATATGCTACTATAAGGTTATTCGTTTAACCTTACATTTATTTATACATATCATCTTGGTTATACATTACATGACTTACATCTTGACATAAACATTTTGACATATTATTCAATACATTTGGCAATTGGTTTAAACATAGACATCTTACATTGTTGGTTTAGTTTGAGTAAGTGATTAAGTAACGAGGCGTGTGTAATATGATACAAGCATGGTGGATACGCCGCTGATACTTCCTATATATAAGTGTTTGTATGGTATTACATATTGTAGCGTTATTTGAATCATTTCAATTTGAGACATATAATATTTTATACAAATGACATACTTTTCACAAGACATTGATTTACAAACAACTTATCTTATACAAACTCATTTTACTTAGTTATTCATTTAACCATACATTATTCTCTTACTTATACATATCATCTGATTTTATCACTTTTCAAACGATTTACAAAACAAAACAAATTACAAGGTTCATGACTAAACATTTTCTTAAACATAAGTCATGAATCTTATTTTCACAAAACCTATGTATCTCACAGGCATTTTTATGCTGACGTACCTATTTTTACACATGTTTCAGGTACTGCTTTGCAATGCTTGTTGATACATGCTACATTTAGGATGGACTCGTGCCTTAGAAACTTTAAAACTTGGAAGATCACAGTTGTACTTATTTGATTGTATTAAAACAATGAGTTCATTTATTCAATAAAACAGAATTTATTTATACCATGGTTATGAAACAATGATTCTGTTACAACACTCCCCGACGTTTCCGCCACATCTGGTTGTTCTACGTGGTCGGGGTGTGACAGGGGGTTTCACAACAGTGGTTGTGGTGTTGTGATCACCAAGAGTAGTGGGCTCAGCAACAAAGGTTTGAGGAGCAGATGTGGACTCATCTAAATTTTTCTCAGACCCCTTTGCTTTTATTTTGGAAACTTTTGACTCTTTTGCCATTAGGCGAGTAAAGGTTTCAGAAGAAAGACTGTTTAATTTGAAAGGTGTTCCTTGTTCAAAAACTTTTTGTGGAATTTTCTTTTGTAAATAATAGCTCAAGAACCTTGGGAACAAAACAAAAGTTGAATTCTTCCCATCTTTAATGTTTTTTACATTATTAACCCAATCTGTAAATAGTGATTGGGATTAGTTAAAATCTGTTTTTAACATAATTGCATACCCCAAGTACTGAATTTTTAATGGAATTTCATTGAAAGCAGTGGTTTTGTTTGATAAACAAGTGAGCAGGGTACGGAACAAAAATTTCATAGGTGGTGGAAATTTTGGTTTAAACATTGTTGTTTTAGTTAATTGTCCTTCATAACCCCTTTCAATCAAATCCAATTGATACTCACTTTTTGGGAAAGAAGTTTTACCTGCAAGATCGTTCATTTGAAAAGTTTCCGAAATGGTAGTGGGGGTTATTGCTACCAAGACACATCCTACTTTTGAGGTGATTCCCCATGGCTTTTTGTCTTGTTCTTAAACTTTGGCATTTTCCCAGAAATCACATAGGGTGTCTTGATATATGGGTGCATCAGCAATGAGTAAAGTTTTGTATTTTGAAGATGACAAAGAGTCAATTATTGAGTGGAACTCTGTATTTTTGTCTGTTTTCTCAAACGTACAGAGGTAGTTGTGGGGGGTGTTTGATGATTAGAGTGATAATTGAAAGAGAACTTGCGAGTAGGTTGAAGAAGAATTGAAGAAGAATTGAAGAAGAAGATGGTAACCGCCTAGGAGAATTTTGAATTCGATACAGTGATGAAAGCTCTGTTAGGGTTTTAATCAGGGTTTTAAAAAGTGAATGTTGACGTGGCAGAGGTTTCAAAGATCGGACGGTTTACATCTGCCCACATGGCAACCTCTGATGAAAAGGTGGATGGCAGTTGTTTGGAAACCATTGTTGGGCAACAACAGTGGTTGGGAACAGTGTATGAAATATCAGTGGCTGATTTTTATCTATCAGTGGATAGACATCAGTGGTTGAAACCATCGGTGTTTGGTGAACAGTGGTCAACAAAGGAAATGAGAAACATAGGTTGTCTTTCAGCAGTGGGTGAATTTTCAACCATCAGAGGTTTAAAACAAGCAGTGGATATGGACAGACTTTTAAGGATTTATGAAAATTTTTCATTTTAACTATTTTTAAGGATGGATTTTTTATTTTCTGAAAACATTTTAATGCTTTTTTATTTAAGGACAAGAAGGTTTTGCCTTCTAATCCAAGTTAAGCATGCCAATTCTTGAGATCAAACTTTCAAAGGTAGATGTGTCTAATGCTTTTATTAGTACATCTGTCAGTTGATCTTTTGTTGGAACATGATGTAGAGAAATCAAAACTTTTTCATAGCAATCCCTCACAAAGTGATGTCTGATATCAATTTGTTTGGTGTTTGAGTGGGATACTGGATTTTTGATGATATTTTCAGCTGCTTGACTCTCCAACATGAGAGGAGTCTTTAGAGTAGTTATACCAAAATCCAGTAACTGGTTTTGAAGCCACAACAGTTAGGTTGTACAGCTTGCAGCAACAATGTATTTTGCCTCAGCAGTGTATGTGGAAAAAGCTGCTTGCTTATTTGCTTTGCCAAGACACTAAGCAATTGCCTAGGAATTGACACCCTCCTGATGTAGACTTCCTGGTGGAGTTGCATCCAGCAAAATCACTGTCTGAAAAATCTGAAAGCTTGATATTCCCATTAGTAGGATACTAGATACCAAGTATGGGAGCACCTTTTATGTATCTGAATATTCTTTTCACATCAATGAGATTAGACTTCCTAGGTGTTGATTGGGATCTAGCACAAACACATGTTGCAAACATGATATCTGGCCTTGATGCAGTTAGGTACAATAAAGACCCAATCATGCTTCTATATAAGGTCTGATCAACCAAGTCATCTTTTTCATCAGACATGACAAGCTTTGTGGTTGCCATGGGTGTACTACATGCTTTACAATCATTCATATCAAATTCGTTCAAAAGATCTTTTATATGTTTGGTTTGATGAATGAAAGTACCATTTTACAATTGCTTAACTTGGAGACCAAGAAAGCATTGGAGTTCACCCATTGCACTCATTTCAAACTCTGCTGTCATGAGTTGCCTAAACTCTTCACACATGGAATTACATGTGCTTCCAAAGATGATATCATCAAATCTTTTCCTCTCCATTTTAAAAATAGTGTTTTATCAATTTTACCTCTTGTGAAGCCTATAGAGATGAGAAAAGTGGAAAGAGTTTCATACCAGGCTCTTGGTGCTTGTTTCAAGCCATACAAAGCTTTATTGAGCTTGTAGACATGATCAGGATAAAAAGGATCTTCAAAACTAGGAGGTTGGCATACATATACCTCTTCCTAAATTTTTCCATAAAGAAAGGCACACTTGATATCCATTTGATACACCATGATGTTGTGGTTGACAGTAAAGGTTAAGAACAATCTGATGGCTCCAAGTCTTGCTACAGGAGCAAATGTCTCATCATAGTCTATGCCTTCTTCTTATCTATAACCTTGACCCACAAGCCTGGCTTTGTTCTTTAAAACAATGCCCCTTTCATTTGTTTTATTCTTGAAGACCCACTTTGTGCCAATTGGACTTACATCCTTTGGAAGTGGTACAATTTTCCATACTTGTTGTCTTTTGAACTGTTGCAGCTCTTCTTGCATGGCTTCTACCCAACTATTTTCTTTCAGTGCCTCTTGGTACTTGACTGGTTGATGAGTGATAGAAAGCCTGCAAAAAGACAAATGTTTTGGGATTGACTTCTTGTGAGAACCCCTTCATTGATGTTGCCAATCACTCGATCAGGTGGATGAGATTTAAGGAAGATTAGATCCCCCTTATATGGAACAATGACATTGAGAGGTGAAGGCTACAGATGTGAATCATCTAAGCTAACATTTGTTGGTGATTTTGAAGAACCAGCATCTGTTTGAAATGGAGGTGGAGGAATGGGAGGAATAGGTGTGGCACAATGTTGATTTTTATCCGCTGTTGATGGATTTTTATCAACAGAGGTTGGAGATGATATGGTGGCAGAGGTTTAATCAACAACTGTCGATTCAGCAGTGGATGAGCTTTGACAGCTGTTTTGAACATCTGCTGCTGTTGTGGTGGTAGTGACTTTGTATTGTGGGTTCACAATGTCACATCCATAGTCTTGTGAGACAGATTGTGGGGTACCTGCAAGGTTAGTCTTGACAGACACATCTTCAAATGTAAATTTATCAAGGTCAAATAGTTTAGCAGGGTTTGCTAGGATTTTCAGTGATGAAAGTTCATTGAACTTCACATTCAAAGTCTCTTCCACACACCTAGTCCTTGCGTTAATCTAACGACCGTTTAATGTCCAAATTTTATATAATAAAAAATACTTAATTTTAGATATAAAGTACCTAGGTTTAACATAAGTACAAAATAAAAGTTTCAAAGTAACACCTTCTAGTCAACTACCGACTAGTTTAAACATTCATAACATGTTTAGCAAATCATTTACATCAAAAACATTGTCTAGACAAAGTTAAGTTGACGCGGAAGCTTTCAAAATGTGTGTTCAGTTCTTGATAACATGCTTGATCACCGTCCGGAAAGACCCCATGTTTACCTAAAGTCAAAACCACCTTTAAAGTTAGTCTTGACATAAATATAATGCATATCAACTAGTTCTAGTATCAAATCGTCAAAATAAAAATAAAATTTCAATTTTGATCCTGTCGCCTGTTGCGAAAGATCGTCGCGTGGTGCAGGAGGCCCCGCGTGTCGCGCCAGAGTCTTAGGCTCCCCTCGCGTGGCACGGGGGAGTGCGTTTTCCAGCAGGTCCAGTTACTGGACCTGCATTTTTACCCAGCTCCGGAAATTCACAAAAATCCAACTTTAAATCCCTATAACTTTTTACTCGGTTGTCCGTTTTAGTCGATTCTTTTTCCTATGAGTCAGTAATAAAATTACGGATCTAACCATGTAAATTTTATATCATGGTAATCGAGTTACCAGTGACATGTTCACGATTTCCTTATTACGATTATCCAACCCATTAGCTATATTTGCATATTACCAATTTCTTAATGCTTTTAGACACAGTTACCCAATTTCCCCGGGCTTATGACTTTGGCATGATTGCACCATTCATGGCTTTATGTTATCTTAGAGCTACAAACTTGTTTCCACGGAATTTAAGCATTCCGTTTCAAGCGACATTTGCAACTTACTTCAATTGTTTGATCCGACATCCCGGATTTACAACTTAAAGTATCATCACCAAATTCATTGGCATAGTGCAATCCAACACTTAACAAGATACGAGACTTTCAAGTCTCTACTCACGTGATCCTTTTTAAGTCATTAATTCAACCCGTTTGAATATCCAGTGAAAGCCATCACTTTATGAACAAGCCAAACCCACTTCCAACCTTTATTTTGACCCGTTTGATTTTCGAGTGAACTTCGCCACTTTAAAGACACATCAAACGCATCTATTACACTACGACTCCATTTATACATTAGACCCAAACATGTATGCATAATTTAACGAGACTAAAGTCACGTACCTTTAGAGCACACCCTTCAACCGTGTATCTCCCCTGGCTTGTCCGCTTGACGATCTGGATTCTTTGCCTAAAGAGTTCAATTCCAAATCAATTTAGAACCCTTTTTGTAATTATTAACGCATAATTTGCTATAATGATCAAGTATGCATTTTCATTCGTTTTTCTTTTTAACATAACAATCCTTACTTAGGCATTTTAACAAACACCTAGCGGGCTAGATTTTTACATAAATCAAACCAAGTTCATGACTTGTAATTATCACCCAAATTAACTTCAATTAGACAATTTTTACATATGTCTTAACATCAATATTTCTGAAGTTGCCTCTTGAATTCAGATTATGCTAAAACAGAAATCATAATTCTAATGTTCATCTAGTTTTCTTTAAGCTCATTAATCACCTACAAATGGTGATTATGAACCCTACAAGCATCATGCAATCTTTTAACAAGAATTCACCTAGGGTTTATCCCTAGACATCATATCTCTTCTAATTTCATCATTACAACACAAAATAAAGCTAAACATTCAATTTTCATCATATGCTAGGAATTTGAGTTGAATCAAAACAACCTAAATTGGTATACCTTATGATCCCTTTGACTAGGTGATCACGAATCTATGTTCAGATTTCGATTTTGATTTGATTTAAGCCCTCAATTTGTGGTTTTTGTGAAAGTTAGGGTTTGGTGAAGAACCCCCTTGTCGCCCCCTGCTTCTTGATCGACCAGACACACCTAAAGTGTGTGTTTGGTGTGGTTTATTTCAGTTTTAAACATTCAAGTTTCCAACTTTACAACTTAGGTCCCTCTACAACTTATGTCCCTCTGCACATAACAAGCAGTGTTTATAGACTCTGCCCAAAAAGTTAAGGGTAAACCTGAGTATGTAAGCATTGTTCTGGCAGCTCCAATCAAAGTTTTGTTTTTTCTTTCAACCACCCCATTCTGTTATGGTGTTCTTGGGATGCTGTACTGCCTTAAAATCCCTTTTGCCACACAGAAATCATCCAACTCCCTGTTTCTAAACTCTGTTCCATTGTCACTTCTAAAGATTTTTACTGGCAAGTCAAAATGCTTTTCAACCTGTTTAACAAAGTCTTGTAAGATACCTTCAGTCTCATCCTTAGAGTGTAAAAAGTAAGTTCATGTAAACCTAGAAAAATCATCTACAATGACCAAAGTATCTTTTCTTTTTCAAACTCATGATTTTTACTGGGCCAAACAAATCCATGTGCAGCATTTGCAAATACTTGATTGTTTTGGACTCTTCAATGGACTTGTAAGAGCTTTTATGTTGTGTACCTTTTAGACAGGAAACACAAGGCTTAGAACAAGGAAAATTTTTTTGTGGGAGGCCTCTTACAAGGCCTTGTTTTCAGAGTGTAGTGATAGTCTTAAGATTTGTGTGACCAAGTCTCATGTGCCATAATTCTGTCTCTTTCTTAGAGACAGTTGAGAACAGACAAGCATGTAACACCTCAAAAATTCACGTCCTATAATGTGTTGACACGTGTCATAGATTTGAACGTGTGAAAGAATGTTATAAAAGGATTAAAGTTGACAAACATGGAAAGTATGTGAATATACGGGTTCTAAATGTCAACAGTGAATAAATATATTTTACATTAACCCTACATGATGCTCATATCTTCAAACTAATAAATCATGGATCATACGAAGCTAAATATGAAAGAAAGTGAGAGATTACAAACTACAGGGGTTAAATGTGTCAACATGTTTAAGTTATACCTCTGAGTGACCTTTTAGCAAACCCAAAGCTTTGTAACAGTTAATTATGCTCACTAGAATACACGATATGAATTTCATAAAGTTTCGTTATCGTATGAGAAAGTTATGATCAAATTCGTATGCGAAGGGTTAAAAGCGTCAACAGTGAAGTTTAGGAGTTTTCGGGTGACAATAAAGTTAACCGAGGACTAAACAAAGTGGGTATATGTCTTGAAGCCCTTATACGTCAAATTGGAGGGTTCAAAATGCAAGAAATAAAGTCGAAACAAAAGTTTTCAAGAGCCAAGGACCAAAGCATAAAAATCAAAACTTTAGATTTGATCAGAGGGGGCGTCACGCCACGCGAGGACCCAGGGGGGTCTACGCGTGCCGTGAGGGGCCATCTGCTCCGAATTCTTTGGGTTATGGTCTGCTAGGTGCTTTGTAACCGACTTTAATCCGATTTTCCACATCTTGGGCGACCCCTAAACAACCCCTAGGCACTTAGGGACATCTGTTGATGATCCATGGCCCTTGTTAGGCTTGTGTGTCAATGATCCATGAGGTTTTGAACACTATAAAAGGCCACAAGGTTGCAACATTGGAATCACACCTTTCTTCTGCATTTCTGGAGCTTTTGGAAGTTCAAAAGCAGACCCAAAGCCTTCCTAATCGTGAATAGGACTTCAGTAAGTATGCTTAACCTTTATTAGTTGAGTTTTTACTTAGTTTTAGCTTAAAAGTCAAACCGTCGTAATTAACGGTTGACTTAATGATTAATCATTGTTGGTCCAGTGATTAGTCGAATTGAAAGTAGTTATAAGTTGGTAATTATGTGGGCATTAAACCTTAAAAGGGCACCCTCTGATTCCCACTCTAACTAGGTCAAATGTCGGGTCAAACTTGTTATTAAAAAGTCAACAGAATGCTTAATTTCCAATTTATGCATAATTAGCAATGTAGAACCCATACAACCTGTTTGATCATTAATATAACTTGGTAATTAATTTAAGAACATGTCTAAACATGTTCAACCCGACAATTTTCAGTAGAGACCCGGTTCGGAACCGAAAGTCGCATAATTTGACTTTTGTTTTGACTTTCAGTTCTGATCCGTTTAAGCATGTTTTAGAGATGCCTTAGAACTCCATTTGGACCAGGTTACATGCTAGTATAACCCTCTGTGATTATACACCATGGTTCATTAGTTATCCGATTAATATGCATAATTCCGTTAATTGCCTATATGTTGACCATTAAGCCCTTTTCACCATAAAACATGATTTTTGAAAATGTAAAAGAGTAGAAAATTTAGTTACTGAATTATAAACTTGTAACCAAAATTTGACATCAGTTTGAGGTGTAGATTGAGAGTTATGCTCATTAGCGTAATTAGAAAGTTTTTTAGCGATTAAACGACAGAATTAGCGTATAGCCTATTTAAACTTACCTTTTGATATCAAACTCTTTACCCACTGATGTAATATATTATTTTGGGATTTTTGAAGATTTTTAATTAATTTTAGGCTGAGCGTAACTTAGAGTTATAAGCTTAATCCGGTAATTGTCGGTTTTGCCCTTTCGGGCTATAAAATGAGTTCTTCATATCTTTTTGACCCCAAACCTTTTGCTACTGATTTCATATGATAAATAAGTTATTTTAAACCTTCTGGAATAATAAAAATATCAGCTTGATGTATAGAACCCGGAAATGGCTTCTAATCGCCTTTTTAAGCGTTTTTAACGCATAGTATGTAATAAAACTATTTTAAACATACAAGGGTTGATACCTACTGATATTTTAGGTAAATTATAATATTTTAACAGTAAGCAAAAGTTGTTAAACTCAGACTTCAGTTTTGAACTTTTCGGCTTATGTGAAATTACCAAAATGGCCCTACGGTGCATAGTTTGGTTATAATGGATAAATTTCACATTTATACTTTACCCTACTGTTATAAATTATTAAATTAAGTATTTTTGCTGATTACATCAGACCTGTAACTCAGGATAATACTTAAACTCTTTTATAACCTTGTAAATGACCAAACTACCCCTACGGGACATAGTTTGTGTTTAATTTCGTTTCGGGCATAATAAAAGATATCTTACTGATATCACAACATATTTGAGGCATATTAACTTAGGAAACCTGTAAATGGCTCTCATGATTACCCGTTACGCCTCTTACGCGTTCGGTACGGTTTATGTAACTAGTTTGCATAAATTGGCCGAAACGGGTCAAACCTTATCAGTTTTAACTCAAAATCCAGAATGTGTATAATATACCCATATTAAGCAAGTCTTCAAACTTGTTGGGTCTAAATCACATTCTATCCCGGTCTTCGCTTAATCGTGCGTACGAACCGTATCTTTAAAACTAACCGGTCTAAGCTTAAGCTTAACTAAAGGCCGTTAGGATTCTAATAGGTTATTATAAACCTTTGTTCCAGAATAGGAGACCGGTAAAAGCTACCCGCATTTGCTAATTGTGAATTATACTTGCAAAGGTAAATACTTTTAACTTATTTTCCCTTATACGGGCTTGGGGTACGGTATATAAAATACCGCTTGGTCGGGCATTCGACCTTAATCGATTAGTGGTTGAGTATTATCGAGATGACCCGTTTAAATATGTTTTGTTTGCTTAAAGCCTTTGGGGGGTTAATAACCATGTCCCGGATATCCTTGGTATCATTTTACGAAATGGCCACGACCTAAGCGCGGGGTGTAGGCGTACACCCGTCAGTGTATAAATAAATAATGTGGTGTGTCTATTGATCTTTAACCCGGCATGATCCGGGCTACTGAACGCATAAGGAACACGTAATTCTTTTACAAGTTTATATATTTAAATAATTATCCCAAGTTATAAAATGTTTGTGCCACGTGCATCCAAATAAATTTTTAATCATTTTTAAAATGAGTCGGTTAATTGTATTTAACAGTGTAAACTGACGTATTTTTTCCCAAAAAGATTAAATGCAGGTACTACTCGTAATAGGCTGGATTTCTCCTTAGCATCAGTAAAGAGTCTCGCAAGCTTAAGATGCCTAACGTCTGTTGAACTACTGTTTCCTATTTAAATTCTGATCCTTCTGTGGATAAACTTTCAACTATTTGTGATACACGATATTACAATATTTTATTCGGTTGAAATATATATTTCATTTGCTTCTGCTGTGCATTTAAATATTGTGTTGTTTGACTATTATGTTGCCAACCACGTCACGATACTCCCCACCGGGCCCACCGGTAATACGTGGAAAGTCAGGGTGTGACAGGTTGGTATCAGAGCCAACATTGAGTGAATTAAACACTAGCCTTTTGTGTTTAATCTCAATGACACAATAGCACATTCCTAAAAACTTTCGAGTCTAGACAAATAACATAGGACAAATTCTACTTTGTTTTGTTTTGTCCTTTATTATATATATTCTTGTCGTTATCTTATGTTATATTGACAGGATTAAATATGCCGCCAAGATTCTTTAGACGAAGAGGAAGAGGCAAGGGGCCAATCACCGCCCCCAATGACCACGAGGCCGGGCCTTCGCATATGCGAGCTCCTTCTACCACCGAGAGTGCTGATCCTCGGGAGAACCGGAGGAACCTTTTTGAGCCAGCTAGACGATCGGTTTCGCACAGTTCGACGCCTCCCTTTCGTGACTCCTACGGGCCACAGTCGAAAAATGAGCCCAATAACCCACAACCTTCTTACATACCTCTACAGCGATCCTTATCGCACCATTCCTTTGGAGACCCCACACCTGTTTTCCGGGGCCGGTTTAACCCAACAAACTACATACCAGAACCAGTGGGTTTTAACCCATTGGGGCCAGAGGATCATTTCTCCGGCGATCATGCGGAGGATATGGACGAGGACACGGATCTCGTCGAGCCCGTAACCGGAACTCCCAACCATCCTATCGAGGTCTCCGATGGTTCGTCTTTTCACGGATCACCCTACGGTGGTCCAGACAGCTTTCAGGCGAGGTTTAACCAGCATGAATGGTACTTCACACCTTCTCACCATTCATCACCTCACCAGCAGCAGTAGCAGCAGGATCCCTCTGGGGATTCACGTTTCGTGGCTGTCACGCCACCGCCTCCACCACCACCAGTTAATCAGGCACCTCCAGAACCGCCGAGGCGTAGGAGGACGGGCACGCGAATGTCCACGCGTGGAGGAGATTTTCACTTCAGCTCTCCTCGACACTCGAGTGGCAGTCATTATCCGCCACTACATGATGACCCGCAAATGGGTGGGCCTTCAAACCCAGTTGCACCACAACCACCACCGATGGGTTTTGATAACCCAATTCCTGCTTACACTGGCTCTATGGCATATAACCCATTTGAGCAGCCGGTGCACACCAACTATAATTACGCTGAAGCCGACCCATACTTGGTAGCGGCCAACTATAACGCCCTTCACCCTGAAGGACCGTATGGAGCTCCATGGGGAGTAGGGTACCCAACTCATGGGTACCAAATACCTGCTAGACCTATAATTCGGCAACAATCGCAGCCGCCAAGGTTCTCCCCACCAGAGCATGAAGAAATTCTGAAAAGGTTGGACCAAGTCGAGCGAGATTTTCACAGAGATCGCAGGGAGCGACAAAGTTTCTTCTAGGGATTGGCAAGTCTAATAAAAGGGAAGAGCAAGAAGGACCATTGAATCCTTCAATTATTGATTGTGTTTCCCTTATTTCAGTTGAGCCCCTGCGTGGGCCTGTCTTGTTGTTTTAGCCCCTGCGTGGGTCTATCTTTCTGTTAACCCCTACAAGGGTATGTTGTATGTTTAAGTTCCTGCGTGAACTAGTATCTCAGTTTGACCCCTGCGTGGGTATGATTTGTTCTGTTAAAAAGTCCCGTTTAGGGCGATGTGTAATCTATTAATAATTAATGAAATGTTTAATTTATAAACTTCATTTTTGCCATTATATGCATAAATAAATCATATATGAAATAAATAAATCAAAATCATTCCTTTAAAAAATAATCTGTCTATTTAAATATTAACTAAGGATCTTAAAGGTATAACCTAGCCTGCATGTGCCAAGATGGTAAAACCCGTTAAAAAGATTCGAATCCCAGTAAACATCTGAAAACATGTTAACACTCCTGGCAGATGCGATTCATTAAAAATCACACATGTCATTATTATATAAGGATCTTTCCAAAGATTCCTAACCCAACTTAATGATCTATGAATCATGGGTTTAAATCATCAATTAAGATGATCATATTTTGACCATACATTGGTAATATAGTGCCTAAGGGCCCTGCTCATTTTCATATGAGACAAAAGACAGTAATAGTCTGAGACCCTGTTTGAAAAAGGTAAAGAACTATGTTCAAACCTTCATGCCTTGATTCTCTGAAATCATGGCTTATAATTTAAATGTCCCTGTGACTAGGCCTTGTGTGCTAATAATACTGTTATTGTTTATAATTAGGATAAATTATAATAGAAATCCTAAATAAATGTGAGTAACAAATTAACCAAATATGGTCTATGTTTACCATGGTTAATGAATTACCCTAAGGGACAATTCCATAATAAACTCCCAAATAAACTATTGTCATTGTCTTATGTAACAGCTCAAATTTAAAATGGCTGACTCGGACGAAATTAATAGTCACCCAAGGGAGAATAATGATGACGCCCGAATTAATATAACGGGTGCTGAACTGAAAGCGTTAGTAGATGACACTGTTACAAAGGCCTTGGAGCGGCAGTATGAAGATTATAGCGGGACTCGAAGTAGGACCCTATCTTTGCCACATTCAAAGCCGAGGACTCATTCTGAGGCTCATAGCAAGCCTCCCTCCAAGAAGGAAGAACCAAAGAAAGATGATGATCGACTCTCCTCAAACCACCACAGTGCTCCATCTCAACAGATTGTACTAAATCAAGAACCCCGTACTAAGGGTTGCTCCTACAAATACTTTGTTTCATGCAAACCCAGAGATTTTACTGGGGAAAAAGGAGCCATTGACTGCATGACGTGGTTAGATGAGATGGACACAGTAGTGGATATCAGCGGGTGCGCTGAGAGGGATATAGTCAAGTTTGTGTCTCAATCGTTTAAAGGTGAGGCCTTAGCCTGGTGGAGATCGCTGATTCAAGCCACTGGGAAGATCCCATTGTACAACATGTCATGGGAACAATTCGTTTCCCTCATCAGGGAGAACTACTGTCCTCAGCACGAGGTTGAAAAGATTGAGTCAGACTTCCTTTCATTGGTAATGACGAATCTAGATTGCCAAGCTTACCTCACGAGCTTTAATACAATGTCGAGGTTGGTTCTGTATCTGGTGACCCCGGAACCCAAACGAATAGCTCGTTTCATTGGGGGTTTAGCCCCGGAGATAAAGGCAAGCGTGAAGGCCTCTCGACCGACTACTTTCAGATATGTGGCTGATATATCTCTGTCCCTCACACTGGACACGGTCAGACAAAGATCGCTGAGGAACAAGGATGCTGAGAAAAGGAAACGTGAAGATGACAATTCACGGAGGTCAAACAAGAAGCACCGAGGAAACGGTGACAACAAGAAGGGGTCAGAATCTAAGAAAGATGGGCATCAACTGGTGAAAAGCCCAAGTGCAAAGTCTGCAAGAAACAGCACTTCGGGAAGTTGCTGGTTAGAATCGAACTCGCAGACCCAGTCAAGAACTTTTGCATGTGGTATATGCAAGTCCAAGGAACACAAGACCTTGGATTGCAAAAAGCTGAAAGATGCAACCTGCTACAGCTGTAATGAGAAGGGGCATATCAAGACCAATTGCCCAAAATACGCAAAGAAAGCTGATGAAGGAAAGAAGACCAATGCTAGGGTCTTCAGAATGGATGCAAAAGAAGCAGTAGAGGATGACAATGTGATAACAGGTACATTCCTTATAAATGACGTTTATGCAAGAGTGCTTTTTGATTCAGGAGCCGATAAATCATTTGTAGATAATAAGTTTTGCAAATTGCTGAATTTACCTGTTAAAACCCTAAGAGTGAAATATGAGGTGGAGTTAGCAGATGGCACCTTAGAAACCACCTCAACCATATTAGATGGATGTTTCATATCCATTAAGAACCACTCTTTTCCTTTGTCCCTACTTCCTTTGAAGCTAGCTGGTTTTGACATAGTTTTAGGCATGGACTGGTTATCTCGTAACCAGGCCCAGATTATCTGCAATAAAAAGCAAGTGGTGATCAAAACTCCGTCTGGCGAATCACTTACCATCCAGGGAGATACCCGGTATGGGTTGCCTAAGCAGGTGACTATGCTCAAGGCCTCTAACTGTTTGAAGAAGGGTTATGTCATCTACATGGCACAAGTGACTATCGATGAGCCGAAACCTAAGATGGAAGACATCCCCGTCATTTCTGAATACCCTGAAGTGTTTCCTGAAGAACTACCTGGCTTACCACCAGATAGGCAAGTGGAATTCAGAATTGACATCATCCCTGGAGCAACACTTGTTGCTAGAGCGCCTTACAGGGTGGCACCAACAGAGATGAAGGAATTGAGAGCACAACTAGATGAATTGCTAGCTAAAAGTTTCATTAAACCTAGTTCGTCTCCTTGGGGAGCGCCAGTCTTGTTTGTCAAAAAGAAGGATGGATCGATGCGTCTGTGCATCAATTACCGTGAGCTTAATAAGGTCACAATAAAGAATAGGTATCCTTTGCCCAGGATCGACGATTTGTTCGATCAATTGCAAGGGGCAAGTTATTTCGTATGCGAAGGGTTAAAAGCGTCAACGGTGAAGTTTAGGACTTTTCCGGTG
This sequence comes from Helianthus tuberosus, assembly GCA_030545235.1. Classification (NCBI taxonomy): domain Eukaryota; kingdom Viridiplantae; phylum Streptophyta; class Magnoliopsida; order Asterales; family Asteraceae; genus Helianthus; species Helianthus tuberosus. Next base: position 119,833,941 of record CM060390.1, on the reverse strand, counting down.
ACAATAAAGTTAACCGAGGACTAAACAAAGTGGGTATATGTCTTGAAGCCCTTATACGTCAAATTGGAGGGTTCAAAATGCAAGAAATAAAGTCGACACAAAAGTTTTCAAGAGCCAAGGACCAAAGCATAAAAATCAAAACTTTAGATTTGATCAGAGGGGGCGTCGCGCCACGCGAGGACCCAGGGGGGGGGGGTCTACGCGTGCCGCGAGGGGCCATCTGCTCTGAATTCTTTGGGTTATGGTCTGCTAGGTGCTTTGTAACCGACTTTAATCCGATTTTCCACATCTTGCGCGACCCCTAAACAACCCCTAGGCACTTAGGGACATCTGTTGATGATCCATGGCCCTTGTTAGGCTTGTGTGTCAATGATCCATGAGGTTTTGAACACTATAAAAAGCCACAAGGTTGCAACATTGGAATCACACCTTTCTTCTGCATTTTTGGAGCTTTTGGAAGTTCAAGAGCAGACCCAAGTCCTTCGTAATCGTGAATAGGACTTCAGTAAGTATGCTTAACCTTTATTAGTTGAGTTTTTACTTAGTTTTAGCTTAAAAGTCAAACCGTCGTAATTAACGGTTGACTTAACGATTAATCATTGTTGGTCCAGTGACTAGTCGAATTGAAAGTAGTTATAAGTTGGTAATTATGTGGGCATTAAACCCTTAAAAGGGCACCCTCTGATTCCCACTCTAACTAGGTCAAATGTCGGGTCAAACTTGTTATTAAAAAGTCAACAGAATGCTTAATTTCCAATTTATGCATAATTAGCAATGTAGAACCCATACAACCTATTTGATCATTAATATAACTTGGTAATTAATGTAAGAACATGTCTAAACATGTTCAACCCGACAATTTTCAGTAGAGACCCGGTTCGGAACCGAAAGTCGCATAATTTGACTTTTGCTTTGACGTTCAGTTCTGACCCATTTAAGAATGTTTTAGAGATGCCTTAGAACTCCATTTGGACCAGGTTACATGCTAGTATAACCCTTTGTGATTATACACCATGGTTCATTAGTTATCCGATTAATATGCATAATTCCGTTAATTGCCTATATGTTGACCATTATGCCCTTTTCACCATAAAACATGATTTTTAAAAATGTAAAAGAGTAGAAACTTTAGTTACTGAATTATAAACTTGTAACCAAAATTTGACATCAGTTTGAGGTGTAGATTGAGAGTTACGCTCATTAGCGTAATTAGAAAGCTTTTTAGCGATTAAACGACATAATTAGCGTATAGCCTATTTAAACCTACTTTTTGATATCAAACTCTTTACCCACTGATGTAATATATTATTTTGGGATTTTTGAAGATTTTTAATTAATTTTAGGCTGAGCATAACTTAGAGTTATAAGCTTAATCCGGTAATTGTCGGTTTTGCCCTTTCGGGCTATAAAATGGGTTCTTCTTATCTTTTTGAACCCAAACCTTTTGCTACTGATTTCATATGATAAATAAGTTATTTTAAACCTTCTGGAATAATAATAATATCAGCTTGATGTATAGAACCCGGAAATGGATTCTAATCGCCTTTTTAAGCGTTTTTAACGCATAGTATGTAATAAAACTATTTTAAACATACAAGGGTTGATACCTACTGATATTTTAGGTAAATTATAATATTTTAACAGTAAGCGAAAGTTGTTTAACTCAGACTTCAGTTTTGAACTTTTCGGCTTATGTGAAATTACCAAAATGCCCCTACGGTGCATAGTTTGGTTATAATGGATAAATTTCACATATATACTTTACCCTACTGTTATAACTTATTAAATTAAGTATTTTTGTTGTTTACATCAGACCTGTAACTCAGGATAATACTTAAACTCTTTTATAACCATGTAAATGACCAAACTACCCCTACGGGACATAGTTTGTGTTTAATTTCGTTTCGGGCATAATAAAAGTTATCTTACTGATATCACAACATATTTGAGGCATATTAACTTAGGAAACCTGTAAATGGCTCTCATGATTACCCGTTACGCCTCTTACGCGTTCGGTACGGTTTATGTAACTAGTTTGCATAAATTGGCCGAAACGGGTCAAACCTTATCAGTTTTATCTCAAAATCCAGAATGTGTATAATATACCCATATTAAGAAAGTCTTCAAACTTGTCGGGTCTAAATCACATTCTATCCCGGTCTTCGCTTAATCGTGCGTACGAACCGTATCTTTAAAACTAACCGGTCTAAGCTTAAGCTTAACTAAAGGCCGTTAGGATTCTAATAGGTTATTATAAACCTTTGTTCCAGAATAGGAGACCGGTAAAAGCTACCCGCATTTGCTAATTGTGAATTATACTTGCAAAGGTAAATACTTTTAACTTATTTTCCCTTATACGGGCTTGGGGTACGGTATATAAAATACCGCTTGGTCGGGCATTCGACCTTAATCGATTAGTGGTTGAGTATTATCGAGATGACCCGTTTAAATATGTTTTGTTTGCTTAAAGCCTTTGGGGGGTTAATGACCATGTCCCGGATATCCTTGGCATCATTTTACGAAATGGCCACGACCTAAGCGCGGGGTGTAGGCGTACACCCGTCAGTGCATAAATAATTAATGTGGTGTGTCTATTGATCTTTAACCCGGCACGATCCGGGCTACTGAACGCATAAGGAACACGTAATTCTTTTACAAGTTTATATATTTAAATAATTATCCCAAGTTATAAAATGTTTGTGCCACGTGCATCCAAATAAATTTTTAATCATTTTTAAAATGAGTCGGTTAATTGTATTTACCAGTGTAAACTGACGTATTTTCCCAAAAAGATTAAATGCAGGTACTACTCGTAATAGGCTGGATTTCTCCTTAGCATCAGTAAAGAGTCTCGCAAGCTTAAGATGCCTAACGTCTGTTGAACTACTGTTTCCTATTTAAATTTTGATCCTTCTGTGGATAAACTTTCAACTGTTTGTGATACACGATATTACAATATTTTATTCGGTTGAAATATATCTTTCATTTGCTTCCGCTGTGCATTTAAATATTGTGTTGTTTGACTATTATGTTGCCAACCACGTCACGATACTCCCCACCGGGCCCACCGGTAATACGTGGAAAGTCGGGGTGTGACAAAGCATCAGCCACTGGGTTATCTTTTGACAAATCAACTACATATACATTGCCACTCCTTTGAGCAACAAGCTGTATTTTGACCCCGGCTATGATTTCTTCAATCGTTTTCACCATTCCTGGCCCAACAATCTTACAGCTATCCTTAGTGAAGAATGACCCATAGCCTTTGTCACTCATTTGTGAACACTAAGGAGGTTAAACTTCAGATTGTCAATAAGATTGACATTCTCAAACTTGAGCTTCCCAGCCTGAACAGTCCCTGGCCCCAACACCTTTCCTTTTGAATTGTTACCAAAGGATATATCATCCCCTCCATGTTTTTTTAAATCTTTGAGTAGGGCTCTACATCCTGTCAAGTGCCTGGAGCCTCCACTATCTACATACCATAAACTATCTAAGCATGCAGAAGCTCCCTGCACATCAAGTAAACAATTAGTTCAAGTGGGTCTCCAAAGCCAATAAGGCTTTGGATGGGGTCACAGATAGGTGAGCTTAAAGTCTAGGAGCATGAACAGTGGTTAGGTTAGGGTTTTGAACAGATTTTTGAACATTTTTCTGTAACCACTGTTGTGGACCATGTCCTGTCAGATGTTGAAAACCAAAAGGATGCCTATTGACTTTAGGCTTAGAGGGCGTTTTGTAGGCTTCAAAAGCATGTGGGACCTTTTGGTATGATGGTTGACCATGTCCTCTTGGGAACTTGTTTGATGGTGGTGCATCTGTCACTTGTACCTCTCTGGGAGCAGAGGTTTTGTTCAACTATTTTGTAACAGCTATTTGGACATGCACAAAAGTCTGTTTGTTGTTGGTGGAAGGTTTTCATGGACTTTCCAGTGTTTTTGATGTGTACTCTTTTCTTTTAACCTCAAAAGTTTTGAGGTACACACACTCTTAAGTAAGATGGTTGGTTTTTCCACAAATTGTGCACTTAGATGCAGGCTCAATGACACTTGTTTTGTTGATATTGATGTGTACAAAATGTAACATATAAATTACATCAAATGAGGCATAAAACTAACCCTTTTCTAGTACTAATGTTGGAAAAAGTATATTTTTGTCTTCCTTTTGAATTTACAGGAACAAATAAGCTTAAACAAACAAAAGGAACAAATATACAGCCAAAACCAACATAAATACAGAGAAAAGGAATAAACATGACATGCCTGACCCCTCGGCAGCATCTCCCAAAGCAAAAACAAGAAGAAAGAAGCTGACCATGGGGTTGTGCCCAGCTCACCATGGGGCGTGGTCAGCCCTGACATAAGAAGACAAAACCTGTGAAGCTTCTACGCCCACCACGGGGCCGTGCCCAGCTCACCACGGGGCGTGGTCAATGCAAAGATACGTAGAATCTTGCCAAATCTTTATAATACAGATACGGAGTTGACCACGGGGCCGTGCCCAGGAGACACGGGGCCGTGTTGGGCCTGCTGACACTTGCAATTAATGATGGAAGAGAAAAGGCTGACCACGGGGCAGTGCCCAGCGGGCACGGGGCCGTGGCTAGAGTTTTGTGCAGGCTATAAATAAAAGATTTAATAACTAGTTTCTTATGTTGAAGGTGAATTTTCTTTATCATTTGTCTGTGGTGTCTTGGCATTACTTTACTATCTATATAAAATAAAAGATTTACACCATTCATGTCTCTACGGTCTATATAGAGGCATGTTAGCTACCTGTTCGGGGGTTAAGGGAATGGTTTAGAAAGGTTCTTGCCTTGTTTAGTGTATAGATTCTGCAAGGACCTGGTTCAAGCTTACTAGGACCTCCTTCAATACCCACTGGTATTGGATGGCGGGGGTGCGAATGGCTTGAACCCCTCATATGTAAACTACTATTAATACATTAAACCGGCTACTTGGGATTGTATCCCTGCTGATTCAAACGACTTAGACGAGGGTAACGTCACCTTCAAAAGAGGGTCTACCACTTTTCGCATTAATAACTTAATTAATTATCTTTCAATATTCCGACCCTTTTGGATTGTATCCTTGCTGACTCAAACCACCGGGTTGAGGGTAATGTCACCTTCAAAAGAGAGGCCTACTACTATAACTAAGATAATCTCTTAAAAAGTCCAAAAGTGAAAAAATCATCAAAGGATACATTAAAGGCGAGTCGGATCCAAGTGATTCATCTTGTCTATCTGTTTTATTTTATTTTTATTTCTTCATTTTTTACTTTTTATTTTTCATGCTTCTAACATTTTCTCAATAATTTAGATTGATTAGACGTTGAGGATAAACCGGTACTAAAAGCTCTTATGTCCTTGGACAACCTCGGTGTCTTACCAACGCTATACTACACTCATAATGGGTGCACTTGCCCAAGTGTGTGTTTAGTGTTAGTAGAATGTCGTGTTTTATAAATTTAAAACATGACTAATGTGTAAAATGGGCTCAAAATATCAATTAAAATATATCACGCTTTGCACACACCGTTGCCTGGGACACAAGGATTTTAAGAAAACTTAAAATCGACGACCTAATCATTTTTCAAAACCTTTTTAAAACTGTGCGCACATTTTTACATTTTTAGGAACATTTTGCATTACAATAGTCTGAACACGGGGTCGTGCTCACCGTACACGCCCCGTGCTGCATAAAAACAGCAAAAATATTTGAAAACACCCAGATACAGAGTCTGAACACGGGGTCGTGCTCACTGAACACGCCCCCGTGCTGAACAAAACCAGTAATAATTTTTAAAACGCCCAGATACAGAATCTGACCACGGGCCGTGCTCACTGAACACGGGGCCGTGGTGAGCCTCTGTTTCAGTTTTTATTTTGTTTTCTGGTCCCGAGACTCTTTTGTGGTCTGCTGAGTGATTCTTGTGGATCAATACTCAAGAGGTTACAATTACCACTATGAAGAGGATGATTATGAAGAAGAGTATTGTACCATTTGCAGTAATCCTCACTCGGTACAATATTGTGACCTCTTCGAACCATCCACTTCATATACATACCATGAGGAACCTAGGTACGAGCCAACCACTTCATATACATACTATGAAGAACCAAGGTATGAACCTTCTCCCTCATACTCTTACCATCAGGAACCTAGTTACGAGCCAACCACTTCATATACATACTATGAAGAACGAAGGTATGAACCTTCTCCCTCATACTTATACCTTGAGGAACCAAGGTTCGAATCATCTCCATCATATACTTACTATGAGGAACAATGGTGTGAACCACCTACCTCATATGGGTATTATGAAGGACCAAGGTTTGAACTTCCGCACTCAAGCTTTTGGGACACTTATCCCGCTCAATTTGACGAACCACCAACTATCCTCCCCGAAGCCGAAAGAATAATACAACACCTCAAAACTATCGAACGCTATATAAAAGAATCCTGCACGAGGGAAGAGGTAGTTTGTACTAAAGAGGTAATAGTAGAAGAGGTAAAAATGGAAGAACAAGTAAGTGAAAAACCGACGCATGAACCAAACAATGAAAAAGGTAAGTCCGAAAATGCTAATCTTCAACAAGAGTCAAATTTTCAAGAAATCAATCTCTTAACACCTTCTTTTGAAAACCATTGAAATTAACATTACATCGGTTCCATGTTTCTTTCAAAACACATTTATTAGTAATATTACAATTGATAAAGATCTTTGTGTTAATATAATGCCAAACTACATTTTTGAAAAATTAAGTATTAGTGATTTTTCTCCACTTCAAATCCCCATTTTTCTTTCTAATCGAAAAATAATAAAATCAACAGGAGTAGTTGAGGACGTGTTAGTGCAAACAAATCAAACAGTAGTCCCAACCGACTTCGTCATTGTCACGGCCCCAGCCCCGGTTTGACCCGGTCAGGAGCCACGGGACAGGAAATCCCGTGGTATTTATTTAATTTTGTTTAACAGCGGAAGATTTTAGCAGGATCTTTTAAAAACTGAAAATGCCCGATTATTTTATTTCATAATTCGGGATAAAACCCCAGTAATTTACAATCAGATGATTTCACTGGGAAATCTTTATTTTACAAAACATGTTTCTTTATTTATATTGAGCCACTTCCTTAAGCTTGTAGTGCTTCGCGGCACTTTTCCTGGATCACAATAGATTACCTGAAATATGTTTGAAAAAGGTTTTGTTAGCAGGGAAATACTGGTGAATCATTCTTTTTACTAAAACGACACATTGTCATAATTTACAGTATTAAGAGCGATTACAATGTTTATATATCAACCAATTACCCAACGGTATTTGTCACTCGACTCATTTCTGTGACTATGGTCATATCACCCATTGGCTAACCCGTTGTCCAATGGTGACGATTATCAAGTAATGTATACAAAACCCCACATACCGGCTGTAATATGGAGATTACAAAGACTTAATCCCTGTAATTATAACTTTGAAAACATTTAAGAATTTATAAAGCACTTTGTAGGACCGGTTTTGACTCCGAAACGATTGCGAAACGATCGTATAACGTGCGGAATCCGTACACAAACGCGACCTAACACACGTGACGTAATATAAACTTGATTCTATTAGAAATCTGAAATCGTACAGCACCTTGAATCACTTTCTCTCTCTAGATTCTCTCTCTAGATCTAGAAAGCTCCAAATGACAAATGTAGCAAAAGTCTCTAATCTAAACATAAAGCTCCTATTTATAGTCCAAGGCATTTAATGAGATTTCTCATTATTACAATTATGCCACCTTGCCTTTTTGTCTAGCTATCACTAATATAACGACTCGTTTTCTTCTGTTTCTCGCTACGGCTCGAATTGACGAAGGCGATAGACATAAATGTACTAACAGACTCCCCCTTGGATATTGCCATAGTCAATCTCGATCATTGAGTCAAACTCGTAGCTTCTTCTTTTTCTCTCTCTCTCTTTGAATCTTCTCGAACAGAATCCCGGTGGATCTGTCTTCAGCCTCAGCTTCTCCTTTCTGTATACTCTTTTCTTCATCAGGCTCCCCCTTTCGTCAAGCTTCCGTGCTTTAGGGATCGACACCTTGCTTTTCGATTACAAGCTCCCCCTTGCTTTGAGCTCGTCTTCAGACTCCCCCTTAGACTCAGCTTCTGGGATCGTAGTCTGGAATCTCATCTGCAATCACTCAAACATTTATAAGTAACAGCATTTCAAATTTCAACTATTCAGGAATTGTAACCTGGCTTACTACATTCTAAACAAACAATTTTCATGAATTTGGCAGTTTCATCGAATCGAATCGGAAACTAGCTCTATAACAGTATAAGCATCCAAAACCCTCACAATTAATCAACCAAGTCCAAACTAATGACCTTGGAGATATCACAAACTATTTTTGATTTTTGATTTTGATTTTTTTTAATTCAAGTTACAAATTAATGAACTTGTTTTATATTCAGAAACACAATCAGCTTACTTAGATTTTGAAACTCAGCACTCAGACATCAGTTGTCGAAAATAAAGCAGAATCAAAAATCTTTTTGTATTTTTCCGAAATTATAAAGCAGTAAAGAAATATGTACAAACATATTTACAGACAATATTTTTGTTTGAGTATGCGTCAGAGGATCATATCAGATTTTGACAAGTCACAATTACCGTTGAGCTTAATAACACTTTAAGAATTAAACAATTCACTTAGATTGTCGATATACTGATCCACTTAAATTTTCACACAAATTTCAACTGATTCAGGATATGAATTAGGTATTTTAGGAACTTAAACTCATTCATGTGTCCCACCTCTTGAATATACTCCCGTATCCAGATCCCAATATTCAGTCTTACAGGTGAGTATACCTAGATGAGATCTGTAAGGGGAATAAATTATAGTACGAGACCGTGAGAGCTCAGGTCAGAACTTCCGTTCAGCAGAGAGATGACGGTTCGAATTTTGGTGTGTCCCCTTTAGAGGATCTTTTTTACAACAGCCATGATTAGCATTTTTCAATGTTTCATCATTTTTTAGCTGAGGGCTGCGCTATATTTCAAGCAATGCGGAAAGTATTCTCCGGGGACTAGGCCATTGCTTCCGCAAAATCAGAAGTCCCGAGATAATACCCCAGATATCACTAAGCATAAAGACCTAGTATCTCAGAAAGAGGGACCTTTCAAACGAGATTTCAGGGGTTACCTATATATCCAAGTAGTGTTCCCCATGAAATAAGCAAGTTTGAATTTAAGTTTATATCCCGAAAAAGTTTACTAAATGTATAAAAATCTACCGACACATCCACGGTGAGATCGTTTAACACATTTAAACTTTACAATTCTTTAGCATACTGTAACTGTCTACTGATGTACTATCATTTCCTCTTTTTACACAAAAACTCATTTTCATTTTTTATCATGTTTTTGTCTTTTTGCCAATAGGTTTTTATCATGTTTTTGTCATTTTCAAATTTTCAAATGTTTTTGTATTTTCTAACAACATTACTCCCCCTAAAATGCAAAACCATTTAAAGAAAATTTTGACAACCAATACTGATAGCTTTATCTCGCCATCCATTTTCTGCTTCTCATGCACTGATTTGCAGAAAATATACATACCCCCTTGATTTACAACACATTGATATTTACAGTTTGAAAACCGTTTTTAATGGATATATTTGTTAAATGAGACAAACAACTTTGAAACTTGGGCCGAGACTTTCATATATCCTCAAACATTCATCATGGGCTAACAACTTAACATAACTATGATTGGACCTCAATTAAAGTCACATGGAGCCGATATTGATTGGACCTTAACCTACTAGTCACATGCACATTGTTACCCTTTTCAACTTAGCCGACAACATATCTGAACATGCAATCTTGAACCAAGTATTCACATGGCCACATGACACACTTTTTTAAATTTTGCCGTAAAAAACAAATCAAGATAATTCTGATTGGGCCGACTATATCACATGAGTTGATGAAAACTTGTGCCGACAACAATAATTTTCAATTCTGATTTCACGTGACCCGATAACCACTTTCAAACGGGAATCGTGTATCAAACGGTACCCTCAAACGGTCACACCTTCAAACAATCACACCTTCAAACGGTCACACCCTCAAACTGTCACACTCTCAAACGGTCACACCCTCAAACTGTCACACCCTCAAACTGTCACACCCTCAAAACGGTCAGTCATTTTCAAACGGGAAGGTGTCAGTTTCGTTCAAACGGTCACCAATTTTTCAGACGAAATCGGACACAAAAACTCAGATTTCTCCTAAACGGCTAGGAATTAGGATCTGAAACTTGGTAGGGTTATAGATCAGGTGTTTTCGCATAACATATTTAAAAATCAGACGATTTGGACCGTAAAAACCCGTTCAATTTGACGAAAATCAGTGTAAAACGTGAAAATATGAAAAAGATGAAGAAAAAGATGAAATCCGGATCTGAAATCGATGAAATCACGAGTAGAATTGTGTGTTGGATCAGTGCAATCGAGCTCCTGCTCTGATACCACTTGTAGGACCGGTTTTGACTCCGAAACGATTGCGAAACGATCGTATAACGTGCGGAATCCGTACACGAACGCGACCTAACACACGTGACGTAATATAAACTTGATTCTATTAGAAATCTGAAATCGTACAGCACCTTGAATCACTTTCTCTCTCTAGATTCTCTCTCTAGATCTAGAAAGCTCCAAATGACAAATGTAGCAAATGTCTCTAATCTAAACATAAAGCTCCTATTTATAGTCCAAGGCATTTAATGAGATTTCTCATTATTACAATTATGCCACCTTGCCTTTTTGTCTAGCTATCACTAATATAACGACTCGTTTTCTTCTGTTTCTCGCTACGGCTAGAATTGACGAAGGCGATAGACATAAATGTACTAACACACTTTGATAAAAAGAGAATGACTCACATTGCAGATCTAACACGGGCAGAGTCTAGTCTACTGATTAACCTTGTTACCTAAATTAATAACATGCACACGAACTAGGTCAGTAACTAATACAGCATTTATGATAACTCAGGAGATTAAACCCTCACAGCGAATGACAAAGTGTGATACTTAAACATCCATCGAATTCACGACGAATGACAAAGCATAACCCTAATGTGGGCAGCACTTAAACATCCATTGGATAGTTTTAATTGATCGGACATTGAATCGTAGCAGCGATCAAGTTATTACCCTGTTATTGCGGCAGAACTTCGAGATTATATGTGTGTTGGGACTATTTCTACAATATCTCAGTGTACGTTTTGAGTTTGAACGTCGAACGAACGCGGAATTGCAACAGCCAAACTCCCCTATTTATACCTGGAAAACAGCTCCCTCGCGTGGCGTGAGGGAGTGTCGCGTGGTGCGAGGGGTCCCCTACTAGCATAGGGTAGCCTCGTGTGCGGGTAGCTTAGCTTAGTTGGTCTTGCGTTCAATTTCGTTTTACACGTAAAACTGTGTAGATATTACTAACTAGGGTTTACCCCCCTGAGTTTTAGGGGCCCTGATCCTGATTCCGATTGTTCTGAAAATTTTAGGGTTTATGCAGGATCACTTGGGGGTCTTAATTAGAGTTTCCTATTGGACAAAATATAATAAGAAATACTAATTTTGGTGAGTGTTGTTACATTCTCCCCACCTTAATAAAAATCTCATCCTCGAGATTCATTGGAATAAGTGAGGATATTTTCGCTTCATTTCCGATTCCAGTTCCCAAGTGTATTCGGATCCTCTCTTTGAATCCCACTTGACTTTGACCAGCACTAGCCGCTTGTGCTTGAGAACTTGATTTTTCTATCTTCTATTTGTAATGGCTTCTCAACAAATTTTAACTTTTCATTTACCTTTATATCTTGAAGAGGTACTACCAGGGATTCGTCAGATAGACATTTCTTGAGATTGGATACATGAAATACGTCATGTATTCCAGCTAACTCTTCTGGTAGTTGTAAACGATAAGCAACTGGTCCTATACATTGGATTACTGGAAATGGTCCTACGTATCGTGGACTTAGCTTTCCTTTCTTACCGAACCGAACTACTCCTTTCCAAGGAGAAACTTTCAAGAGTACCCTGTCTCCTACTTGGAATTCCAACGGCTTCCGTCTATTGTCTGCATAACTCTTCTGACGATCTCGAGCCATCTTTAGTCTTTCCTTGATTTGAGTGATCTTGTCGGTAGTTTCTTGTACTATTTCAGGACCTGATAATTGACTTTCTCCTATTTCTGCCCAGCATACGGGAGTTCTGCACTTTCGTCCATACAGTGCTTCGAATGGAGCAGCTTCGATGCTTGAATGATAACTATTATTATAGGAGAATTCTATTAAGGGTAGGTGGTCATCCCAGTTACCACCAAAATCTATTACACAGGCCCTAAGCATGTCTTCCAAGGTTTGTATCGTCCTTTCACTTTGTCCGTCTGTTTGAGGATGATATGCAGTGCTCAAGTTCAGTTTAGTTCCCATGGCTTCTTGGAAACTTGTCCAGAAGTGGGAAGTGAAACGACTATCCCTATCTGATACAATGGAGAGTGGAACTCCATGTAGGGATACGACTTCGTCTACATATAACTTGGCTAACCTTTCCATGTTAAAGGTTTCTTTCATGGGTAGAAAATGAGCTGATTTGGTTAATCGATCCACAATTACCCAAATTGCATCATTACCTTTTCTGGTTTTGGGTAACTTAGTAACAAAATCCATTGTTATAAGTTCCCATTTCCATACATGCATTTCTAGTTGTTGTAGTAGACCTGAGGGTTTCTGGTGTTCTGCCTTAACTTGCGAACAAGTAAGACACTTAGAAACATATCTAGCAATGTCCTTTTTTATTCCTATCCACCAGAAATTATTTCTTAAGTCTTGATACATTTTATTATTACCAGGATGCATGGTATACCTAGATTTATGAGCAGATTTATGAGCTTCTTCTAAAATCTTATTTATTAATTCTCCTTACTTAGGTATCCAAATCCTTTTCTTATGGAATCTCCAAATTCCATCAGCTCCTTGCTCTAAGTCCTTTATTCGTCCCTTCATTCCTTCAGCAGCGTCCTCTATTGCTTTTTCTTGAACATTTTTCAGTTGCTCCATTAAATCTAATTGTAGATTTAATCTGAGAACATGAACTCGTCTTTGTTTCTCATGATACTTACGACTTAAAGCATCTGCAACTACGTTTGCCTTTCCTTCGTGATATTGAATATTACAGTCGTAATCACTTAGGATTTTCATCCATCTTCTTTGTCTCATGTTCAATTCTTTTTGCCCAAATATATATCTTAAACTCTTATGATCTGTATAGACAGTAAACTTACTTCCATACAGGTAATCTCTCCAAATCTTAAGGGCAAAAATTATGGCTCCTAATTCTAAATCATGAGTTGTATAGTTCTCCTCGTGCTTTTTCAATTGCCTTGATGCATACGCAATTACTTTCTTGCGTTGCATTAACACACATCCAAATCCTAATTTTGAAGCATCACAATATATTTCAAAATTCTCTGTTCCTTCTGGCAGGGCTAGGATTGGGGCATTTGTTAACTTTTGCTTTAAAATCCTAAAAGCCTCTTCTTGCTTAGGTCCCCATTCAAACTTAACTGCTTTACAGGTTAGCTTAGTTAATGGTACAGCTATTTTGGAAAAATCCTTAATAAACCGTCTATAGTATCCAGCTAACGCTAGAAAACTTCTAATTTCCATGGCTGATTGTGGGACCTTCCATTTGGTAACTGCTTCTATCTTAGTAGGGTCTATGTGAATACCTTCATGATTTAGCATGTGTCCTAAAAATTGCACTTCCTGTAGCCAAAATTCACATTTCAAGAATTTGGCATAACGTTTCTCTTTTCTTAACAAAGTTAAGAGTGCATGCAAGTGCTGACAGTGTTCTTCCTGACTTTTGGAATAAATGAGTATATCGTCGATGAAGACAATTATAAATTTATCCAAATACGGTTTACAGATTCTATTCATCATGTCCATAAATGCTTTGGGATCATTTGTTAACCCAAAGGGCATGACTGTAAACTCGTAATGACCATACCTAGTTCTGAAAGCAGTTTTAGGTATGTCTTCTTCTTGTACCTTTAATTGATGATATCCGGAGCGTAAATCAATCTTAGAAAAGTATCTAGTTCCTTGAAGTTGATCAAAGAGATCATCAATCCTAGGTAATGGGTATCGATTCTTAATTGTAACCTTATTTAATTCCCTATAATCAATACACATTCTCATTGTCCCATCTTTCATCTTTACAAACAATACTGGTGCTCCCCAAGGGGATGAACTAGGTTGTATGAATCCTTTACTTAGTAATTCATCTAATTGCTTTTTCAATTCTAGCATTTCAGTAGCTGCTAATCGATAAGGTGCTTTGGCTATCGGTGTAGTTCCAGGAATTAGATGAATTCTAAATTCTACTTCCCTATCAGGTGGTAATCCAGGTAGTTCTTCTGGGAATACATCTGAGTATTCTGATACTATTGGAATTTCCTTAAGTTCCTTTCCCTTAGTGTTAATGATTACTGAAATCATATACACTATTCCTTGCTTTCGCTCATAACTAGCAATTTTCATTACTGATATGAACTTCATAGGTTTACGTGGCTTATCTCCTGTAATCATGATTACTTCTCCGGTGGGTGCACGGATCTCTATAGAGTTCTTATCACAGAGGATAAGAGCATGGTTGGCTATTAACCAATCCATTCCTAACACAACATCGAACCCAGCTAAATTCATTGGTAATAGGTTTGCATGAAATTTATGACCTGAAAGTTCTATATTTTCTTTTTGCAAAACCTTATCTATTTTAACAGAATTTCCATCTGCGGTTTCGACTGTAAAAATCTGCCTAATGTTGGTTAGGGGTAAGTTAAGAGTTTGGCAGAATGTAGTATTTATAAAACTTTGGTTTGCACCAGAGTCAAATAATACTTTTGCGTAAACGTTGTGAACTAGGAACGTACCAGCTATCACATCAGGGATTAGCTCGGCTTCCTGAGTAGTTAACTGGAAGGCTCGAACATTCTTCTTGGTAGCTCCGTCGGCTGGCTTGGCTTTATTGTCTGCTGGTTTAATCAATTTAGGGCATTCTGGTTTAAAATGTCCTACTTCTCCACAGTTATAGCAGATCCTTGTTTTCTTTCTGCAGTCTTCTTCCCGATGTCCTACAACTTTGCAAAAATTGCAGGTTACATTACATCTTCCATAATGTTTCTTTTTGCAATTCCTGCAGAACGGCGGAGTTGAGGATTGCCCTGTTCCTCTTTTCTTGAAGTTGCTATTATTACCCACACGAAATCCTTGGGTAATTTTCTGAGCCAGTTCCTTTTTCCTGTTTTCATCTCTTGTGCGTATCAGCTCGTCAGTTAGGGTGTTAGCTAATTCTACCGCATCGTCAATAGTGCGAGGTCTCGCAGCTTTAACGATATTACGGATTTCGCTAATCAATCCCCAAATATAACGAGAAATGAGCACCGAATTTGGCGAAGCCAGGGTTGGTACTACTCTCGCATATTCGAAGAATGTCGAAGTATACCCTCGACAGTCTACATTCACCATCCGGTGGTTCAGAAATTTATTCGCCATTTGTTCCTTTTCATATTCGGGACAAAATTTTCTTTCTATCAGACTTTTAAATTCTTCCCAATTCATGGCATAAGCCACATTTCTTCCTTTGGCTTGAAGTACGGTATTCCACCATTCTAGAGCCCCTTCTTTGAAAAGATTCGACGCGTACATGACTTTGTCGTTTTCGGCACATTTACTTATTATGATTACTGCCTCGGTTTTCTCTAACCAACGCAGTGCCGCAGTCGCTCTTTCATTGCCTGCAAATTCAGATGGTTTACAAGCAATAAATTCTTTGTAAGTGTAACCAGGCGTTGCAGCTTTCATTTTCTTAGGGAGCGGGGCCTGCCGTGGATCTTTATTGTTATTAGTATGATTTCCGCATCCGTTTACGCTATTACTGAAGTTATCTTCAGAAGTACGTTTGCTAGGAATGATTTGTTGAGGTTCAACAGGTTTCTGGGCAGCAGCAAGGATTGCTGGAATAGCATTGGCTATTCCTTGAGCAACAATATTTTCTATATCTTGCTTAGTCATAAAGTGATCCTCCTGATGTTGGTCAGATTGATTAACCTCGTTAACTGGTTCATTATTAGCGTTTTCCATCTGATAATTAATATATATAATTTATTAGTACATAATAAATAACAATTATGCACAAAGCAATCATACAAATTTCACAACATAAATATATATATATCCAAAATTATCGATTTCTCGATTCCTTTTTATATATCCTATTATGCATCCGTACACATCATTATGTTACAAAGTTTTATTTCTAAATTATTTTACAGACTTTATATTTTTATTTAGTAGGATTATTATTATTATACAATCCACAGTTTCACCATCACCCTCGTCAGTTAGCACTTCAGTAACGACGTTCCCTTTCGTCGTACTTCCAGGAGATCTGTTCTCCCACTTCCCTGATCTTATTCCCTGCATCCACCAGCTCTTCACCAAAATGACGGAGTTCAGCTAAGTTTTCATTGCTCATTGGCGGGTTTGGTATAGGTTCTGGGTCAAATTGAGGGAGAAAGGTATAAGGATTATTTAAGAGGTTTTGAAACTGCCAATCGTTAGTCCACCACTCGTCCATCTCGCCTAATGGTTGAGTGTGGATTAAAGGTTCTGGAATGGCTGGTTCCAAATTTATTGGAAGTTGAGTTTCGGCAGGATAAGGGTAAAGGTTGTTATTTATGGGCCTGAGAATATCACAGCTTGCCGGTACTTGATCCAGTTCCTCCTGAAATGGCAACTCCTCGACTTGTCTCGAACTTTCCCCAATTTCCATTTCTGTTTGCCTAGAACCTTCCTCAGTCTCAATCCCTTTTCCTTTATCTATGGGATTTTCTATTTTGGGAACCTTTCTAGTTGCTGGTTTCCTCCTACACACACGCCTCCAGCCTACAAATCTTCTCTTTTTTTAGACTTTGGTTTTTCCAGAGGTGGAGCATTGAATTCCATAGGTTCTTCTATATCGGGTATGTAACCAGTAAAGTCTTTGGAAACTTCTATTTTCACCGGATAAAGATTGAGATTTTGAAGGGCTTCAGATAACTCATTCATGTTGTTTAGCATATATACAAAAATACTAAGTTAAAATTTTATAACAAAATTTTACAGATAACCTTCAAGTATTATTGCATACCGCGTGACTAATTTAATACAAAGGAAAACTGAAAATTTAAACATACTAGGGTTTATTGTAAACTTATTTATTTACTGAGTAATTTTTCTGCCTTGTAGGTGATATAGGTGCTAGGACTGGGTTAGGGTCTTTTTAAAGATTTGCGTTTACTGCTATAGTGGCTAGCATATAGAGATCTGCCCATTTTTCATCTAACACATCTTCCCATGGTGGGTTATTGTCTAGTTTCTGGGTTTCCTGATTAACTCTCATTTCTTTTGGTTGGGATTTCTTTATTTTCTCCTGACTTTTCCTAATAATCAAACTTCTTTTATTAGGAGAAAGTGGTTCCTCATAATGGCCTTTACGAACAAATATTCCCTCCTCAGTATCTACTGAGTATCTCGAGGATTTTAATTGGGATGAACTTCCCTTCTCTTTTGGTGAGCTATCTAATTTAAGATAGATGTTCGAAAGCTTTTGCTTACCCATACTGTAATTAACAAGTAGTCAGTTAATAAAACACATAATCACAAAATGGTAATCAGGAAAATTAAGTACTTCTCAAATACTTAATTAGCTTAACTCAGTGGCTCTGATACCACATTTTCCTGTCACGGCCCCAGCCCCGGTTTGACCCGGTCAGGAGCCGCGGGACAGAAAATCCCGTGGTATTTATTTAATTGAGTTTAACAGCGGAAGATTTTAGCAGGATCTTTTAAAAACTGAAAATGCCCGATTATTTTATTTTATAATTCGGGATAAAACCCCGGTAATTTACAATCAGATGATTTCACTGGGAAATCTTTATTTTACAAAACATGTTTCTTTATTTATATTGAGCCACTTCCTTAAGCTTGTAGTGCTTCGCGACACTTTTCCTGGATCACAATAGATTACCTGAAACATGTTTGGAAAAGGTTTTGTCAGCAGGGAAATACTGGTGAATCATTCTTTTTACTAAAACGACACATTGTCATAATTTACAGTATTAAGAGCGATTACAATGTTTATATATCAACCAATGGATAGGAGTTGGCTACAAAGTCCATTTTTTCTACAAAGTGTAAAAAGTCATAAAGCACCATAATATCAATCATAAAACACACCCAAAACACTCAAATAACAAAGTGAAGATTACTAAAACGTCATATTTGTGAGTTTTGTATTGTGTTTTGGATGATAAGGCTTTGATTATCGAATGACTAACATTAGTGTGTTTTATGTTGATTATCACGTTGTGTTTTATATTCATAGTTCTACGATGGTGTGTTTGAAATTTTAATGAAATGTTAGGGTTTAGATATTGTGTTTTAGTGATTTTCACTCTATTATTTGTGGGTTTTGAGTGTGTTTTATGGTTGGAATTGTGGTGTTTTAAGACTTTGTACACTTTGTAGGAAAAATGGACTTTGTAGCCGAACCCCACCCATCAACCAATTACCCAACGGTATTTGTCACTCGACTCATTTCTGTGACTATGGTCATATCACCAATTGGCTAACCCGTTGTCCAATGGTGACGATTATCAAGTAATGTATACAAAACCCCACATACCGGCTGTAATATGGAGATTACAAAGACTTAATCCCTATAATTATCACTTTGAAAACATTTAAGAATTTATAAAGCACTTTGATAAAAAGAGAATGACTCACATTGCAGATTTAACACGGGCAGAGTCTAGTCTACTGATTAACCTTGTTACCTAAATTAATAACATGCACACGAACTAGGTCAGTAACTAATACAGCATTTACGATAACTCACGAGATTAAACCCTCACAACGAATGACAAAGTGCGATACTTAAACATCCATCGAATTCACGACGAATGACAAAGCATAACCCTAATGTGGGCAGCACTTAAACATCCATTGGATAGTTTTAATCGATCGGACATTGAATCGTAGCAGTGATCGAGTTATTACCCTGTTATCACGGCAGAACTTCGAGATTATATGTGTTTTGGGACTATTTCTACAATATCTCAGTGTACGTTTTGAGTTTGAACGTCGAACGAACGCGGAATTGCAACAGCCAAACTCCCCTATTTATACCTGGAAAACAGCTCCCTCGCGTGGCGCGAGGGAGTGTCGCGTGGCGCGAGGGGTCCCCTACTAGCATAGGGTAGCCTCGTGTACGGGTAGCTTAGCTGAGTTGGTCTTGCGTTCAATTTCGTTTTACACGTAAAACTGTGTGGATATTACTAACTAGGGTTTACCCCCTGAGTTTTAGGGGCCCTGATCCTGATTCCGATTGTTCTGAAAATTTTAGGGTTGATACAGGATCACTTGGGGGTCTTAATTAGAGTTTCCTATTGGACAAAATATAATAAGAAATAATAATTTTGGTGAGTGTTGTTACAGTCATTCTTGATGATGCTCCATTAGTGTTGGGATAACCTTTTATAAAAATCCATCAAGCCCTGATCAAGCATAAGCAAAACAACCTACCCATTGAATTAAGGGCCTATAAAAGGTATGTCGATCTTGAACAATCAATGAAATATCCAATTGGCAATGACGAGCCCCTAATTCAAGATGAGCCAGAACCACCCGATAAGGTGGGTCTAGCCAAGGACCCTTATAAACGTGGCGCACCACGGAGGCATTCCGCAGAACTATCCTTAGTTTTAGATTAGTTTAACTTTTATGTTTTCTAATTTAGTCTTACCTTTCAGAAATAAATCACACTCGAAAAGGTGGATATTGCCAAAGGGACGTTAAAAGGCGCACCCCATGCATGAAAACAGAGCTTTCCGTCAACTTTTCCATCATTTCAGCATATCCAGCACGGGGTCGTGGCCACCCAACACGCCCCCGTGCCCAGGCTCTGCAGAAAAAGTCCCAGTTCAGGTAACTGACCACGGGCCGTGCTCGCAGAACACACCCCGTGGCCAGCCTTCTGTTTAAATTTGATACTGGCAGTAAAAACCACGGGACCGTGCTCAGCCCACCACACCCCGTGTTCAGCTGCCCAGTGACATAAAATCTTGTTTTTAACACCTTTTTACACATTCAATCAACCTAAAAACTTATTTTTGGGATACATTAAGGACAATACGTAATTTAAAGTGTGGGGGGAATGCTAAAACCTTGAATCTTGCAAGTCCTAATAACAAGCTTTACACAAAACTCTATTGGAACCGCTAATCACCCCAATTTTTTTCAAAAAAATTCATTTTTTTTACTTGTCTTGGTTTAATTTAGGAATAACAAGTTCTAAAAAGGTTATATTTTTACAAATTTACAACCGATAGCGTCGTGATAAAAAGAACCAAATAAGAAAATTATGAAAAGGAATGACAAATCTAATTAAAATTTGATTATATATACTTGATCACATTATAAACCCATTCCCACAACAAGTGAGTTTTGAGACTTTATTGAGCATACAAGCATATATCTTTAAACTAAATGCTCATTTTTCGTTTCTTGTGTGAATAGCCGCTTAGTTCTTATAACTCTAGAACTTGCCACGACGATACACTCTCGGTCCTTACCAACTTAAACCCAAGTAAGTAAATGATGGAGGCATTAGGACTAACCCAATTTCCTTTCAACACCATTATTTTTCATTTTTTTATCACCTACCCAAAATCCCCCTAGTTAACCCCTTTGAGCCTAAACCTTTTCATTTCAAAGCCCACAAAAGAAACACCCTTTACCCACCAAAATCTTTTTTCTTTTTCAACCCCTTATTTTAATAAAAAGCTCGGTTATCTCGTGAAGTTCCCTATAAAAAAAATGAAAGTCTTGCAATAAACGAACAAATTCCTCAAAGAAACTTTGTTTGAATATGCTTAGTTTGAATAAAAGTCACAAAAAAAAGTTTTACGACGACCGACGCTTTTTACGCTTTTAACCCTTTTTACTAACCACTAACCAAAACCACCTACCCTTAGCCCAAGCCTAACCCTTTCCCAAAGTCCTCTTGATACTTACAAAGGTTTATAGTTAAAAAGGAGGAGGTTTGATTGCTTGGCAATCATATGGTAGAAGTAAGTTCCATGCCGGTCTCGAGTGTTTCACAAAAATACATCTTCGGCCGAGTGTTGAGAGATCTCCCGTGAAACTTGTATATAAATGGAATTTTAAAGAGGCACGTTATACCCAAATAAGTAATTTTTCTTATAAATTGTTCTAAATAAATCATGACGAATAGGATTGTAAATAAAATAAAAATAAAACCCAATAAAGATCTTGGATTCCCGACACTCAAGACAGCCCAAAACTTCTCTTCTACCTCTTCCATTTGGGTGTGTAAAGCCACATATTAAGGAGTTTTGCTTGAGGAGAAACAAAGATTCAAGTGTGGGGGTATTTGATGTATGCAAAATGTAACATATAAATTACATCAAATGAGGCATAAAACTAACCATACTAATGTTGGAAAAAGTGTGTTTTTGTCTTCCTTTTGAATTTACAGGACCAAATGAGCTTAAATGAACAAAAGGAACAAATATACAGCCAAAACCAACATAGATACCGAGAAAAGGAATAAACGTGACATGCTTGACCCCTCAGTAGCATCTCCCAAAGCAAAAACAAGAAGACAGAAGCTGACCATGGGGCTGTGCCCAGCTCACCACAAGGCGTGCCCAACTCACCACGGGGTGTGGTCAGCTCACCACGGGGCGTGGTCAGCCCTGACACAAGAAGACAAAACCTGTAGAAGCTTCTACGCCCACCACGGGGCCATGCCCAACTCACCACGGGGCATGGTCAACGCAAAGATACGCAGAATCTTGCCAAATCTTGATAGTACAGATACGGAGTTGACCACGGGGTCGTGCCCAGGAGACACGGGGCCGTGTTGGGCCCTCTTCTGACACTTGCAATTAATGAAGGAAGAGAAAAGGCCGACCACGGGGCCGTGCCCAGCGGGCACGGGGCCATGGCCAGAGTTCTGTAAAGGCTATAAATAAGGGTGCTTGGTTCACTTCAAAGGCATCCCTTGGCAAACCACTACTCTTCCACTTTGCCACCACTCCACCACCACTACACCACCACCAACACCCACCACCATCATCCATCTTTAGAGTGTGTAGTAGTCTCTGGCTCCAAGATTGATCGTAAGAGTTCTTGCCAATCAAAGGCCATGTTTGGTTAAGCCTCTTACATCACTTGGTGAAGACAATTCTTTTATGTATTACTTTTGATTTTTAATCTTTCGGCACTTTTTATTTGATTTTGTATTAATGACTTTAATAACTAGTTTCTTATGTTGAAGGTGAATTTTCTTTATCATTTGTCTGTGGTGTCTTAGCATTACTTTACTGTCTATATAAAGTAAAAGATTTACACCATTCATGTCTCTACGGTCTATATAGAGGCATGTTGGATACCTGGTCGAGGGTTAAGGGAATGGTTTAGTAAGGTTCTTGTCTTGTTCAGCGTATAGATCCTGCAAGGACCTGGTTCAAGCTTACTAGGACCTCCTTCAATACCCACTGGTATTGATGGCGGGGGTGCGAATGGCTTGAACCCCTCATATGTAAACTACTATTAATACATTAAACCAGTTACTTGGGAATGTATACCTGCTGATTCAAACCACTTAGCCGAGGGTAACGTCACCTTCAAAAGAGGGGCCTACCACTTTTCGCATTAATAACTTAATTAATTATCTTTCAATATTCCGACCCTTTGGGATTGTATCCTTGCTGAATCAAACCACTGGGTTGTGGGTAACGTCACCTTCAAAAGAGGGGCCTACTACTATAACTAAGATAATCTCTTAAAAAGTTCGAAAGTGCAAAAATCATCAAAGGATACATTAAAGGCGAGTCGGATCCAAGTGATTCATATTGTCTATCTGTTTTATTTTATTTTTATTTCTGCATTTTTTAGTTTTTATTTTTCACGTTTCTAACCTTATCTCAAAAATTTAGATTGATTAGACATTGAGGATAAACCGGTACTAAAAGTTCTTGTGTCCTTGGACGACCTCGGTATCTTACCAACGCTATACTACGCTCACGATGGGTGCACTTGCCCAAGTGTGTGTTTAGTGTTAGTGGAATATCGTGTTTTATAAATTTAAAACTTGACTAATGTGTAAAATGGGCTCTAAATATCAATAAAAATATATCACGCTTTGCACACACCAATATTATATGCTTTTAAAAGAAAACAGTCTTTTGTAGCTTGGTTTCTTTTCTCACAAAAATCACAAAACATGTTTTTAATCTTTTCTCTTCCTCTTTTCAACTTCCTTTGCAACAGAGTTTTTAACCAACAAAATTCATCAAGAGAAACATCAGGATTAGCAATTAGAGCAAAATTTTCATCAATTAAATCATAAAGCATACTTCTCCAATCAACAAAGCCCTGTGTAAAGAAACTCTGTTGACTGGCCTCTGTTGGGGTAGATGTTTGTGCAGTTTGTTGTGGTGCTAGTTGCACTTGAACCTGAGATATAGGGTCTTGCACATATTGAATCTGTGGAATAGTGGTTTGGACATACTGCACTGGAATAGTGTTTACAGGATGTGCAAAATGGGCAGTGTTTTGCATATGAGGAGCAGGGGTATATTGGAAATAGTGCACAGTGCTTTGAGTGTTTTGAGGTCTTACTCTTGGGCTAGGGTGAGTAATGATTAGACCACTGTTTTGACTCCTACATTCCCTAGCAAAATGACCAATCCTATTACACTTATAGCACTTAATTTTTGACTTATCTAACCCCACCTTCAAATTCCCATACAATCCTAGAAACTTTCTACCTGTTCTTTTATAAAACTTGCTGGTTCTTACACTCAACAAGGCCAATTGATGCAAAATCTCCATTTCTTCCAGATCAGTGAGATCAAAATGTTGGAGGTCATTGAGTTCAAAGGATAAGTTATCAGAGATCTGGTTTTCCCCATTAGTCGTGAAAGCATAATTGGGTGAATAAGGCTCAGAGTTGAAGGCTCCACCTGCAGTTATGTCAATATAATGATCATAACTCTGGTCCTTACTACCACCATATGACTCTTCTTGACCCAAAAGTGTTTTGTTACCAAAAGAGTAATCATCAGCCACTTTTCCAGATTCCTGCAACTTCTTTTTCTGGTTCAGCTCTCTTTAATATGTGAGAAGCCTACCATGAAGTTGGGTCAGACTTAACTCCTTGAACCCCACAGAATTTCTGGTCACAAAAGTGCAAAAAAACCTTTTTTTATTGATATGTTTTAATAAATAATATATTTTGACCAATCAAATCTGGTCATAACCTCATAATTTACTAAACACCGAAATAATCGTCATTTGTCGACTTTTACGCTAAATAGGTGCATAGTATGGTTTTAAAGCATACTTAACACCCAATACTTGTTACCTACTGAATTTATAAACCATTTTTAATATTTTTACAGTAGGTATAAGTCATGAACTTAGAATCCCAAATAAGTCCTTAAAACTATGTATGAAATGACCAAAATGCCATTCCGGTGCATAGTTTGGCATAAATTATAAACCACACATATGTATGATATCCTACTGTTATTATAACATAAATTAAATATTTTTACAGAATGTTTATGACCAGAACTTCAGTTTACATATAAATTCCTTTTATAAATCTTTAAAATGACCAAAATGCCCTTATGAGGCTAAATTCGGTTTTAAAACCTTTATGGGCATACATGTTGATATCCTACTGATATCATGACATATTTTAAGCATAATAACATATGGAACTAGTATATGACTCATTCGGTTACCCGTTTATGCTTATACGCATTCGGTTCGGTTTATGTGAGTAGTTTGCATAAATTAACCGAAACGGGTTTAATCTTATCCTTTGAACTTCAAAATCCAGAATGTATTTAGTTTACCCATATAATACAAGTCTCCATACTTGTTGGGTCTAAATTACATTCCATTCCGATCATCGCTTAATCTAGCGTTTCTCATACCGTAAATCGTTATTTAAACTAACCGGTCAAAGTCTACAACTTAAATAAGACCCGTTAGTATTCTAATAGGTTAATAAAACCTTCATTCTAGATTAGGGAGCCCCGGTAAAAGCTACCTTCACAAGTCTAAGTATATTATTTGGCTGAGTAGATAAATCTTGCATTTAGAAACTCAGGTAAATACTTTAACTTATTTTCCCTTATACGGGCTTGGGATACGGTAAAATATTACCGCTTAGTCGGGTATGGGATCATTTGGTCGGATTGTGATTAATAAATCCGCATAACCCGTTTTAATTCGTTTTGTTTGATAACATAAACATTGGGGGTTAATACGACCGTGTCCTGGATATCCTCAGCTCATTTAATTGCAAATGGCCACGACTTAAGCACGGGGTGTAGGCATACACCTGACAGTTGCGTATGTAAAAAGATATAGCCACATTGTTGGGGATAACTCCTTCTGGGTTTATATTAGTGGTGTGTCGGTTAATCATGTCTCGGTTTCTATACCGGGCCCTAAATGTGTGACAAACATGTAAATCTGTATACAAGATTATAAATATAATTGTCCCAAGTTATAAAAGATTTTTGTGCTTTGTGCACCTAAACAAATTTTCATAAACACTTTTCAAAAGAGTCGGTTAATTGTGTTTACCAGTGTAAACTGACGTATTTTCAAAAGACTAAGTGACAGGTACTACACGTAATAGGCTGGGAGCTTCTGGGCGTTAAGTAGAGGATCTTGCAAGTCTGTAATGCCTTAAGTCTGTTGAACTTTGTTTTGTAATTTATTTAGATCCGCCTGTGGATCCTTTCTTTTACAACTGTATGTATAATCTTTTATTCGTACTTTGAACAATTAGCTTGTAATAGTAATTTACCATCCAAGACTTTGGTTGTGCTATCACTGTGTTTAATTGACTATGATGATATCAACTACGTCACGATACTCCCCACCAAGCCCACCGGTTTGTGGTTAAAATATCGAGGTGTGACATAATAATAGAATAATAACAATACTAATAAATACGGTATTATAATACTAATAATAATATAATACTAATAATACAATATACATATACTAAGAATAATATAATAATATTAATAAGTACAATATTTGTACTCTAAACTAATAATAATATACTATTATAATACTAATTAATACGGTATACATACTCTAATACTAATAATAATATAATAATTATACTAGTAAATACGGTATTATAATAACAACAACAATAATAATAATTACAAAAAAAATACATTGCATTGTATGAGGGTCGTACATCCCCTATACGCCGCGTCTTGATTATCCCCAATTCTAGTTTTTACCAAACTTAAATCCCCAAATCCACAAATTCAACCAATACTATCCTAAGCTACGGTTAAAGTTCAAATTAAACAGCAAATTAATGAAATATAGTACGAGATACGTACCTTGTGTGTTAAATCGAAGCGAAAATACAGTCCCATATGCAGCGTATGTGTTTGATGTGTATATTTGTTGGGTCATATCTACCATTATACTATGACATATACGCATCATACAACTCTGTACGATGCGTGTGTAGAGTTGGTCAAATGACCATTATAGCCCTGGAATGGGCGTTGTACAAACCCAAACAAGGGATATAATGGTCATAATACACTTTAAAGGATTCACTTTTAAAGTTAAATGACAACTATAGTCCTAGTTTGTCGTCGTATGAGGCCCATTATACGGCTATAATGGTCAGGTGATCTTCAATTTAAAATAAAAGCTTTCTGGTTTAGGTGGAAAATGCTCGCCCACCATGTACGCATCGTACAACTTTGTACGGTGCGAATATAAAGTTGTCAAATGACCATTTTAGTCCTGGATTGGGGTTGTACGTAGGGCAATCCGGGTCTAAAATGTTACTTGTCTTTGCAAAGACGTCGTGTACACCTATACATAGCGTGTATATTTTTTTATAATTGTTATTATTAGTTAACTTTTATAATAACTAGTTGGATTTCCCACGCTACACGGCGGGAATTCAGTTTGTATCGATGTCGGTCCATTATGGTACCAACACTCGCAATAGCGAACGAAAGAGAAAACCAAAAAGATAAAGTCTTTAATTCTTTATATACCCAAAAAGATAACGACTCGTGTTTTACATTGATTAAAATCACAAAAACAAATACTGGTACCAACTTTGATAATTTCAATACCTGTGCCGAAGTTGTTCGGCAGGAATCAGTTCGGGTACAACAATGTACAACTTACGATCCTGAAAAAATATTTTATCGATTTTGAGCAAACTTTAAATCTAGACGTTGATGAAGAAAAGCAAGTCGCACCTACATACTCGAAGTTTTATAAAACGTCTTATCTTAAAAGTTATAAACGAAAAAATATACTAAAAAGCAATTATAATTATAAACTCTTATAACAATAATATAAAAAATTAAAAATAAAACTACTATTCATCAGGACTCTTAATTAATATGTATATATATATAGGGGAATGTTCATTTGAGAAGAAAATTTTATTGAGAAGAAAAAGAATAAAAGGGTATAATTGTAAAACATTAAATAGTTTTTTTCTCATCTCATTTATTATTATGTTTGACTAATTAATTAGTCATTAAGACTATAATCCTCCACACTAAATACTTTTGCCTACACACATCAAAAGTTATCCTACACATTTCGAAATTTATCCTACACATATTGAAATTTATCCTACACAACTCGTAATTTATCATACACGCCTCGTATTTATCCTACACTTTAAATGAATTTTTATTTTTATTTTTATTTTTTGTGAAAAATATATATCTTAAAAATAAGTTACAAATTTAATATAGTTAGTTATTAAAGATGAAACTACCAATTAATGATGTATGTAAGTTTACTAATATACCCTTATAGTTACATTAAGTACAAATATTAAATGAAGTCTAGTGGAAGGTTCAAATGAGAAGAAATCTTTTGTAAGAATAAAAAAGAACAAACTTCAACCAATAAGAATGCTTCTTTTTATTTGATTTAATTTTTGTATTTAATATGGGTGTAAGGGTATATTGGTAAAATTAGATAGATCATTAATTGTTAGTCTTCTTTTTTAATAGCTAACTAAATTAAATTTGTAACTTATTTTCAAAAAAATATATCTTTTCAAAGAAGAAAAAAATAATTTAAAGTGTAGGATAAATTATGAGGTGTGTAGGATGAATTACGAGTTGTGTAGGATAAATTTCAGTATGTGTAGGATAAATTTCAAAAACGTGTAGGATAAATTTTGATGTGTTTAGGCAAAAATTTTAGTGTGGAGGATGATAGTCTTAATGACTAATTAATTAGTAAAAAATAATAATAAATGAGATGAGAGAAAAACTATTTAATGTTTTACAATTGTACCCTTTGTTCTTTTTCTTCTCAATTTAATTTTCTTCTCAAATGAACCTCCCCCTGTGTGAATAATATGTTGTAAAAAAGTTACTTTCATGGTTGTAAGCCACAAGTCACTGATACAGATTGCCCAAGTTATATTCGTATATGGGTTATGTAGGAGGCTCACACAATACCCCCTAGAGTATAAGAAATTTGTCCTAATCTTCTTTCATAAAGGCTTTCTTATAGTGTTTACAAATATTCTATTGTATGTTCGACAGAGATACCTAGAGGCGTTCGGGATTACTTTAGTACATGGGTTGATTAGGGCCTAGTCTCTATCCGTTACAATCACATGCGGCTCCATACATTTATCCAACATTGACTTGATCCTTTCAAGAAACCATACGTAGTTATCATTTCGTTCTTTACAATTAATCGCACGCACGATACAAAATGACTTGTTGGTTGACGCTAAACCCACAACCTGGACAAATAGCATGTTGTACATGTTTGTTTTGTACGTCGCATCGATCAACAGCACATGTAGGAATGCACGCCACATTGTGTACGAGTGGGGGTGAACAAAGAAAAGCTCTGTTACAATATCTGTTCCGAGTCCCTCCTGAGTCTCGTAAACGAAATCTTTGTCAAACAACATGGTTTCCAATGTCTGAATGGGAGTCTTTCCGCATGTATATTAGGCTTTAATCTTTTGCAACACATTTTATACATCTTTTTTAATATGGAAGCTGTCGGGGTCCTACTTCCTTATCGTTTGAAAAATGTTGCGTGGCTCCATGTTTTGAGCTGTTGGCTACTTCACCTGCTTGTATTCGTTGAGAGAAAATCTTCTCCCAAAAACTGACCAAACAGATGCTCAGAAGGTTCATGGTTATGTTCGAGTTTTTTCACTACTAACGTCTAGATGTCATGTGTGCCGTGCCGCACCGCCATTAATGAAAACGGACTATTGATATTTTTCCTTACCATCACTGTCGCATTGAAGCCATACCCTCCCAATCCTATCAGCAACTTTATTCGATCAACGGGTCACAGTAATGTAACCATTCTCGTTTTCCCTTTTTGTACCAATTCCTTCAGTTCTTTTAGAGACATGAAAAGCTGAAACATTGATACAGTTAACTCACATTATATATATATATTAATTTTATTTAATTCATTATTGTTATATCTATTAATTTTATTATATAACATTTAACTAAGAAACATAAATATTTCATTGTCTCGCGTAACTAAATGAATGTGATACCTTGTTAGTTTGATATGTATTGCCCGAGTTAGGGGGTTGCTCATCATCATACGATGGTGTGTTCAGAGACTCACCATTGTATCCTCCGTCGTCCGGATAGTCTTGTTGCACGTAGATAGAATGTGATGCATTTTTAGTTTCGTAAGGATTGCCCGGGTTATGGGGTTGCTCATCATAATACGGAGGTGTGAATGGAGGCACACCACTGTATCCTCTGTATCCATCTGGATAGTCTTGTTGCACATAAAAAGATTCACTCCCGTATGCGTAATCTGGATACTCTTGTTGCGCCGGATAATATGGTTCATCAACAGGGAAAGGCAGAGGCTCTTTCAAATATAGAAACGGTATGTTTTGATCAGTGTGAACGCTAGACACAACTTCCTCCCCCTCGTTAGAATCGGGAATGCCAGCCTCCGCTTAAAACAACAGTATGATAAATATTTAATTATCTCAACACAACAAGGAATGAAGTTAAGTTAGTAAATGTTACTAGATCGGTTTCAGGCACCATGAAGAGTTAGGATACTGCCTAAAGAAATTGTTGCCGTCCTAGAACGATGACACTTTTCCAACTGCATAGAATCAAATAGTGAAATCAGTCTGTTTAGCTTCATGCTCGTCCGGAAATTGGTAAAACAATGAAGATTGCAAAGAAAAGAATGAATGAAGATACGTTATGAAGAAGCGTCTGCATGTCACTATTTGTAAAGTTCAAATTCAGAAGTATACACCTCGTATAGACCTATACGAGATGTATACCTTTATTCACGTGCTCAAACAACATCGTATCATGGTCAAATCAGACATATATACGTCTTGTATAGGGCAGTACGTGGCGTATAAAGGCCTTATATAGGCCCCTCGTACAGGCCTTATACACATCGTATATGTGACTGATTTGACACGGTTTGACCACTTTGTCTAAAACATAAACCCTATATGCATCGTATAGACCTATATGATGCGTATATATGGGTGTGCCGATAAGCAAACGAGTGTGTGAATTTGTACACCTTTAAATTATCGTTCATGGTTTAGGTAAAATTGTTTGAAGTGAAATATAAAACTAAACATTTTTATATGTTTAAGAGTTAACTAGGGTGTTGCACCCGCGCTTCGCGGCGGGGCGACCTGATTTTTGAGCCGAAACAAAAGTATGCCGACACGTGTCTTACATTGACTGAAAAAATTAGAAAAGTATTTAGAAAACGTAAACATGTATATAAGCAAAGTAAACTAATGGGGAATCAAATTTATTAATTTGAGGGACTAAATATGTATATTAGGGAAGCTAGAGTAGAAGGACATCAAAGTTAAAGTAGAGGGACTAAACATGTATATTAGCAAAGTTAACTAATGAGGAATAAAGTTTATTATGTAGAGGGACTAGACATGTATATTATGATAGTTATAATAGAAGGACTAAACACGTAAATTATGTAGAGAGACTAAACATGTATATTAGCAAAGTTAACTAATGAGGAATAAAGTTTATTAAGTAGAGGGACTAAACATGTATATTATGATAGTTATAATAGAAGGACTAAAAACGTAAATCAGAAAAGTTAAGGGTTAAAAGCGAAAAATTATTTTGACCACTCATAAGAGGACAAATGGCTATGTCGGAGTGGTCAGCCGAATAGCCTTTTAAGTGTATATAGAATTGGCCCATTGTAGAAGACAAATGGATTTACAAACATCAAACACTAACACTTGAAGTGGGATCCGAATCAGACGTCAACAAAAAGTGACAAGGGTGTTCAAAAAAGATTTCTTTGCATTGCATGCATGGAATGAATCTTCATTCTTTATAATTTAACATTTAAAAGAAAAACAAATTGATAATATCAAAATTACAAAAAAAGCCCTTGATTTTTTTCCTTAACCCCCTGATCTATAGTAGTTGTACATATTCAACCTTTCATTATTATTATAGTTATTACTTTTCCCTTATCTTTCATTCTCTTCCACACTCCTTCAATTCTTAACTAATTACACTCTTGGTGTTTCCACAGCTATCATTGGTGGTGTTGGCATTGCGGCATTGATTGCGATCGTTGGGACAGATGATTTGAACATCTCGTTCTTTTGCATCTCAAGATCATTTACTTCAACACTGTCGGTTATCATCATGTTCATGTTGTTGTTTCCTGAATTAGCTTTAACGGGATCGAGGATCTCTTCAGCTAACTCTTTCTCCTTGTGCTCCTTGTATTTTCCCCATAAAACCGCATACAATCCGATCACTATGAGTATCGCGCCCATCACACTGGAAAATAGAGGTTCAATAGTTGTTAATAAAATATTTATAACTTGATACACTTTGGTTTATATCATATAAAATGTAGTAGTGAATGAAAAAACATAATTACCCTCCCATGTAGATCTTTTCAGCCAAAATAAAAGAACCCATGATTGCAACAATGATCATCATTAGTGGACTAAAAGCAGTCACAAAAACTGGCCCTCTCTTTTCCATTACTAGACCTTGCACATAGTATGCAATGCTTGATGACACAATCCCCTATATTTTGAACCATCAGTCAACAAGTCAGAAGAGTGAGAAAGAAAGAGAGTATTCTAGAGAGAGAGAGAGAGATGCATACAGCATAGGCAGCAGCAAGAAGGTTCATATCCCAGCCAATAGTCCAAGTACCAGGCTTGTGATCCATCACCAAAGTAACAGCAATGGACTGTAAAGTCCCAATAAAGCATACCAAACAGGTGAGAGAAAGAGGTGCAGTGTATTTCCTCATCGTCACATTCTGCAAAACAAATCAAAACCTAAGTACAAAACACTTTGAATTTTGTGTTAATAATGATTTGTGTGATGTTATACCTGTAGGATGAAAAAAGAAGCCCATGCAAAAGTAGCAATGATAAGAAGAATGGACCCAAAAACCCAATCTTTGTCAGAAGATCCTGATGTTGCAGAAGTTGTCTCGGCAACATGGTGAGTGTGAACATGTTTGGTCCAAAACAACTCGACCACATTACCCTTGTAAAGTGTCATCAACATGGCTCCTGCAACTGTCACTATGGTTCCAATCACCTTTGCTTGACATCTAACCTTCTTCATGTCCAATATCTCCATCCTTTTATCAAAACAAATTAGTTTTTTTTAGATTTAGAATATAGTTCAAAAGGACAAAAACCCTTTGTGATTCATACATTTACTAAAATTATTATTATTTTCATTTTGCTACCGCTTTGCGACCACCCATATACTGTTTGCGTATTTTTATTTATTTTTCACATATTTGCTACCCGTTTGCAACTGATGTTAATAATTTAATTTGATTAAATATTATTTTATCATTTCTGTGACCAATTTGCCATCCGATCTTGGTTGGTTGCGACCGTTATGATTTTGGTTGCAAATCAGTAGCTTGTTTTGTGACCTTTTTGTCACAAAATTTAGTTGCAATTGCCAAGTTTTCTAGTAGCAAATGCCAAAAAGTGGCGAAAACAATAAATCACGATACCTGCAGAGGACGGCCATAACGAAGGTCATTGCCGGTAGCATGTTGCTCATAGCACATGAAAAAGTGGGAGATGTTAACTTCAATCCAGCATAATAGAAGTTCTGGTCTATCACCGGTCCAAGAAGTCCCAACACAAACATTTGCATGAATATTGAAAACGTGATTTTTGGCCTAATATTCCTACAATCACAAAAGTCATATTATACTTTACAATAAGAATAAGTATAAGCGTTTTAAATTAAGGAACATACATCTAGACTATATTGAATGGTTACTATATATAAATATATACCTCTCTAGGTAAAGGGCGAAAGGTGCGATAGCAGCTGTCGCAAATGCATGGCGATAAACAACGAGGACATAGTGACTCATACCACGATTCAACGACACTTTGGTAATAATATTCATCCCGGCATATCCAAACTGTAAGCAAATCATTGCGATATA
The DNA here is from genome assembly GCA_030545235.1 of Helianthus tuberosus. Taxonomy (NCBI): domain Eukaryota; kingdom Viridiplantae; phylum Streptophyta; class Magnoliopsida; order Asterales; family Asteraceae; genus Helianthus; species Helianthus tuberosus. The sequence continues at coordinate 119,800,229 of CM060390.1, read as the reverse complement.
CGGCTTCGAGGTCAGGAAAAACCTGGCAAAACATCCTAGCTTCCCTTCCATTATCTTTGGTTTCTTGATTGGATTGAGAGTGGTGTGGTTTTGTAGCTAAAAAAGTGTAGCAAAGGAGATAGAGGAAAACACTAGAAGATGGTTGTGTTTGTCCTAAGTAAAATCAATGGATATATGGGCATATTTATAGGGAGTGGGGGCTATGTCTATTATCCAAAAAGTTGCATCTATTTGAATATTCCTGGTTAGCTTGTGCAAGTATGCATGCATGGTAGATATCCATCATTCCATAAAAAAACTCCCTACTGTATAGCACAAAGTTAACAACAATTATGTTACTTACCAATTAAACTTTTTATGCTTTAGATAGAAGCTTAATACAAAACTAGTAATATGACCCGTGCGGGTACATCCCAAATATCGAATGGATTAGTCTAATCGTTATGTAATGCGTTAAAAATATGAAAAAGCGCGTTTAGACGTATTTGATGATCTCAATGTAACCTATAGGTGTAAGCTCAAAACTTTAGAAACTTGAGGGGGTAAAAAAGATTTTACAAAGTTTTTAAAGACAACGACAAATTAGCTTTTAAAAAAAATAGCGAACACAAGTTATTGAACGGAAAATAAGTTAGTAAAAGACTTAATAAGTTAACAAAAGTATATTATATATGATACATGGGTAAAGCTAGAATGTTGAAAATTAAAGATGTTAGTTTGTATAACATGACAAATAGAAAAATAATAAGTATATTAACAAAATAAAGGGGTAGCAAAAATGAAAAGAAGTTGTTGCATTTCCCTTTTCTTTTTCGTCTGTCTTTGTCTGGGAGGACAAATAGAAAAATAATAAGTATATTAACAAAGCAGAGAGACTGGAGCAATAAAAGCTGAAACCTAAAGGGGCCAAAGGGAAAAGCATAAAGGACTAAATATGTAAAAACCACCGACATTCACTTTTCGTATACATATAATAAGTCATATTAATACTTGTACATGTTGATAAATAAGGAGCGAACTTTGGAGCAACGGTATGTTTGAGGGTATGTGTTGTGGAGGTTACAGATTGGGTTATTAAACATCCTCTAGGTTAATTAGGCATACATTAGACCCAAGTTAGACCGACACCCCCTAGACCCATCACCCACGCATGCGATACCTCATGTGCATAGTGATAAATTAGATGGTTATTTTTATATGCTTTTGTATTAAATATGTACGTTAAGTTTATATACTTTTTTTAATAAACCAAAGTTTACCAATATTGAAAATTGAAAAGTATTTCAATTTAAATGAAATAAATATATATGTAATATAATTATCTTTAGGTATTAGTTTTGTATAATTCATTTTAAAGAGTACATAAACCATTATATTATATGGATCTCTACGTGGCTTCAATTGGCTGAGTGAAAGCTTGTTAGTGGCAAGCTAAATTTTAGTTAATGGAAATGATGCCTTAATGGGCCCATCATCTTTATTTTTAGTGGCCGGGGTCCACCAAAACATCCTCATTGGGCCCAGCTAACATCATATTCTATAACGTCGTCGTTTCTGAACAGTTTTTGAATGTATTGAGACTTGTTGAATACATTCAATCCCTCTGTACCAAAAAACATGAGTACCAATCATAATATATAATATAAAATATAAAATATAAAATATAAAATTATATATATACTAAACAGACTGTTACTGGATAGGAATTTAATTTTTTTTAAACCAGTATAATAATATTAACTATATCTATCAACTATATCTACCATGGTTTTATAATAAAAAAAACCTCAAAACCATTTAAAGAAAAATTGAATGATGTTGCTTAAAGTTGTAGGTAGCAAATTGGGCTTTTTGTTAGGTCGTTTTCCATGGAAAAAACATCACTGAATAAAGTCGACCTTGAAGAGTTACTTGTTTTTGGGCAATGAATTATGATAATATTTTGTGATCTATTTAGGTTTCATGAGCTTTCATCCCTTTTAGTATGTGAATTGAAGAGATAAGAAATGAAAAGTCTAAGCTTTAAAGCAACCATAGATAGTTGCGGTTTTAAATTATAATTTCGAGTATTGAATTTATGATGATATACTTTTCCTTATATACACTACTATGAAACCCGGATGAGATTACTAGCGGCAAGGTTTTTTTTCTTTCTGAAACGGCAAATTTGGATCACTGACAGACCACTGGAGTATCATCGTGCCAACAGTGATACCACCAGATCATATCCATCTCCATTAGGTATAATGTCTATACACCAATTCCGAAGTAAACTCAAGAAATATGGGAAAACCCCCTTGTGGGAATCGAACCCAGTACCTATTGGTCTCAAATCCTTATCTCACCGTCAAAATGTTACTAGACTATAAAACAAGTTAAACATGGAAATTTAGGTGCACCTTTCGGTAACAAGGTTCTAAATCTCACATAAATTAACGTATCATTTTAAACAAACCAGACAAAATCAATGAAAATCCTCCGTCTTTGTTTTACTGATGATTAAACTGCTAAATCATCAAAGCTATTGATTCAACAATCAATTCAGTTTTGAAAATAGATTGACTTATTAGTTATATATAAATATTAAGTAGAAAGTTGTATACGTATTCAACTTTAAATACATCATAAAAAGCATGGGAAATCAATCTTTTGATATTAAAATATAAACATAATAATGTTTCATTTTTAGTTGAAAAAAGGTGAAAGAAAAATATAATTAATTATAGTTTGAGTTATTTGCAATGATTGGACGATTACTTTTGCATTGAATCCAAATGTTTTCATATTCAATATATCATACGTATCTAACAATATCAATTACATTAACTTCATCTCTTTATGCATCGTAGCATACGTATACAATGAATGATATTATGAGAGATTATTGGAATAACTTGGGTGTAAATAGAATTCAAAATTGGGTGTAAACAGACTCCCACTTGGTAGACTCTTACTTGGTGCAGAGTGAGGCACTGGTTGACAATTATAGGAGACCCAGGGAAACCTGAGTTGGATCCTTGAGCCAAACGGGTTTTACCGGTAATTTCACTGTCGTGCTTACGGACGGGTGGGTTACCGGGTTTTCCCCGAAATTGGTGGTGGACTCGGGTTACTCTCGGAGTACTCCGTTTGTCCAGTGGGTGCCCCGAGAGTGCTCGGGATTGAGTTTGTTGGTCGTTCAAAAAAAAAAAGATGATGTTTGTTTGGTAACTTGTATGCCTTTCTAGCTCCTGGCTAGAAAGTTATAATTTCTTGAAGTAATGTTATGATCCTCTTTTCCGTTAAAAAAATAATAATAATAATTGCCTTACCATTCTAACAATATATAAATCAAATATATGAAATAAAGTTGTATTACAGGGTGGCAGATTCTTACATGACCTAATACATGACATGAAAATAAATATATAGGTCGTATCAAGGTTGAGTATTCAACTAACCAATCCCAAAAATTAACCCATCAAACTAATCAATGGCGAAGCTTGAGATTTTCGGCCGGAGGGTCGAAAACGTATATACCTAAAAAATTCTATACGAAAACTAAATACCAGACACTACTGAGCGAAAAGTTCGGGGTCCCCCCCCCCTGAGTCCCTACAAAGTTGCGCCCCTAAAACTAATACGTTAGAGAATTAACCTCTACGTGAGTGATAATCATATCTCATATTCTTCTTATGAGGACTCAATCTCTTGAATATTATTGACCAAGAATGTTACAATAAATAGAGATACAATAACCTATTCTAGGAAAGGAAATAAATACAATAATTACAAGCGATATCTTCGTAAATCAATTGCTTGATTTACGGTAGGCTATTACCCCCTTCAATCGAACAGGTGGGGACCAACGCGAAGCAAGCCACGAAATTTTTCAAAGAGAGGCTTTGAGAGACTCTTGGTGAAAATGTCCGCAACCTGGAGATTCGACAGAACAAACTTGGTGTAGAGCTGACCAGAAGAGACAAGTTCGCGAACAAAGTGATAATCAATATCAACGTGTTTGGCTCGCTTATGAGAGACTGGGTTTTGACTTAGAAAGATGGCACTTTTGTTGTCACAAAGAAGAGTAGGTCGATCCATATGAGGAGCATGCAACTCTCGCAGAAGATGAGTAGGCCAAATAATTTCCGCAGCAGTGTTGGCCATCACCCGGTATTCAGATTCGCAACTGGATCGGGAAACTGTGGGTTATTTCTTTGCACTCCATGAAACAAGGTTGCCACCCAAATAAATTGAGTATCCATAAGTCGACCTCCTTGTTTCAATGCACCTAGCCCAATCTGCATCGGAGTAGCCAACTAAGTTGATAATAGTAGGCTTGGAGAAGGTTAAGTCGAAGGAGATGCTCCCTTTAACATAGCGCAAGATGCGCTTGACGGATTGAAAATGAGAATTGATATGACACTGCGGATGTTGACTAGCCTGGTTAACCGCATAAGAAAGATTCGGACGAGTAACCGTGAGATATTGCACCGCACCAACTAAGGACCGATAAAGAGTTGGATCCTGAAACTAATCGCCTTTACTGTGAAATGTTTCGGTTGACGATAGAGGAGTAGCAACAGGCTTAGCATCCAATAGTCCTGCACGGGCTAATATGTCGTGAGCATATTTGGCCGGGTTATTGGATTTTATCACCCCCAACTATCAGCTTTTGGCCGTTGCCACCCGCAACTAACACTTTGACACCCGACACCCCCAATTTGAGTTTTTGTTTGTGCTGGCACCACTCAGTTAAATATTCACTAACTGGGTTTGTTTTTTTATCCGACATGGCACAAAGTTGATGACTTGGAGCTGAATACGTGGCGAATGATGTGTCATTATATGTTGTCTGGTGTTAGGGTTCGAAACACATTGTTCATCTCAGTCACTCCTTTCACCGACACTACTACATCATCCGCAATACTATCCATTCCGTACTTCATCACCATTATTCGAATTCAACTACACATCAACATCACCACCATTTAAACTTCATCCGAACTCCATCATCCGAAACGTGCATCATCTTTCCGAAACAAGCTTTTCAGATCCTATGTCGAATCAAAGTTGAGTTAATCATCTTCTCCGAGTTTTCGACACCGCACGACCATCATTGGACATCCGTATTGTTTATCATCTCCATTGTTGTTATACCGAAACATTCCCATCTTCATCACCACCTGACCAACCTGCAACATCCACCATCAATCTCATTCTTGTTTTTGAAATCACAAACTGAACTAGCCATCCTCCTCCATCGAACTAGTTTTGCACCTCCACGAACCTGTTCTGATCACCACTGAACCACTTTCAGACTCAACGTTCTTTTCACCACCGCATCATCTTTCTCCGACATCATAAACCACCTTCTCCGACACTCTCCGACAACTTTCGTTCACCGCCGATCACCGCCACTTCCATCACAAGCCACCATTTTCATCCCTCCCATATCGGTTCTTCATTAGGGTTACAGGATTGCGTGGAATAGGAGGCTTGTTTTGGTTGCGGGAAGCCATCGATTCAATGTCTTCCACCGAAACCAGGCAACGATGGAAGAATTTGAGCAGTTCCAGTTGAAATTAGAGCAGATTTGGAGTGAAATTAAACGATATAAATGTTGTGGAGAAGATGAATGGTAGATACTGGAATAATTTGGTGCTGAATTTGGGGAAAAATCAGAACGTTATTCGAGTTAGGGTCAGAGATGAATGGTAGACACAACTTCAGCCACGTAATTAGCTCCAAGTCATCAACTATGTGCCACATTGGATAAAAAAACAAACCCAGTTAGTGAAGATTTAACTGAGTGGTGCCAGCACAAACAAAAAGTCAAGTTGGGGGTGTCGGGTATCAAAGTGTTAGTTACGGGTGGCAACGGCCAAATGCCGATAGTTGGAGGTGATAAAATCCAATAACCCTATTTGGCCTGGCAAAGGAAAATACCTATGGCAGAATAAGTAACCTCAAGATCCAAAAAATATCCAAGTACACCCAAATCTTTTATCAAAAACTCTTTGTGCAACCCGGTAATAAACGATTGAACAAGATCAGGATCACTGCCAGTGATGATGATATCATCAACATAAACGAGAAGATAGACAATGGCTGGCCCCTTTTTAAAGATAAATAAAGAGGCATCGGGTTTGCTGCAAAGAAAACCATTGTGAAGTAAGAAGCTACTAAGGCATTGAAACCAGGCACGAGGTGCCTGTTTTAGACCATAGAGAGCCTTTTGTAGACGACAAACGTGATGAGGAAACTGTTGACCAATAAAACCTTGTGGTTATTCCATGTAGACATTTTTTGTGAGGTTTCCATTTAGAAAAGCATTACGAACATCCAACTGATGAAGCGACCATCCATAGATTGTGGTAAGTGCAAGAAGCACATGGACTGTAGAAGCCTTTACTATAGGCTGAAAGTATGAGAAAAATCCAGACCAGGAACTTGAGTGAAACCTTGGGCAACTAAGCGAGCCTTGTATCCGTCGATAATCCATTCGCTTTAAATTTGGTTCGATAAATCCAATTTGAACCAACTATGTTTGCATTCGTTGGACGTGGAACGAGAACCCAAGTGTTGTTAGCTCGTAGCGCGTTAACTTCCTCTTCCATGGCCTTTACCCACTTGGAATGTTTTGCTGCTAATTTGTAACCACGAGGATCCTATGCTGCACGCAGTGTTGTAAAAGTTGGATTCCAAGGCCTTGTACTCGGTGAGTAGTCGGTCCTCTGAACCCCTCCGAGGTGATTTTCTCCTAGGCGGACTCAATTAGTCACCGGCGGTCAAAATCGGTCAACATCGGAGAGTAGTCGGGACTAGTCGGCCTAGTCGGTCAACCTCGTTTGTTGACTTTTCAAATAGTACTCGGTCTAGTCGGGACTAGTCGGGCCTAGTCGGCCTAGTCGATCAACCTCGTTTGTTGACTTTTCAGAGAGAAGTCGGTTAAGTCGGGACTACTCGGGCATACTCGGCCTAGTCAGTCAACCTCGTTTGTTGAATTTTTTATGCTTATTTTAACATGGATTATTTTTATTTTAACTTGAATTATGCTTATTTTGACATATATATAATATCCATTAATTAATTTCTATATATTTACCATGTCCGAGTACTCCGAGTACACCCAACTCCCGCGTTGGCCGACTAGGGTCCGCCTAGCGACATTTACAACATCGGCTGCAAGTAAAGCATAATGTAAAGGACCTGAAAACAAACAAAGATTAGCATAATATTTTGGTTTGTAAATGGCATTTTTTGATCGAGCCAGCATGAGATGAGATGATATCGGCTCAACAGAGGATCCGGCTTCAGGAGTTGGTTGAGTGGAAGGGTGCGGGCATAGAATACCTGGAGACGGAGGAGGGATGGTAGTGGAATTAGGTGCGGTTTGAGAGGAGGAAGTATGGGCCGAAGGAGAAGTGTTGTGGGCTGAAGTAGGCGGATGGGCCATGGGCGGCAGGCTGGGAGGAGTTTGGTGGGAGTGGGCCGAAGATGTGGGTTGATGGATAATAGGGTGTGAAGATGCAGGACATAAAGGACAGGAGGTGGGTGCGATTGACTTGTTGGTTGGAGTAGGGGTAGGTAAGATAGGTAGGCTCAGTAAAGGATTGACGGGTAAGGTTTCATCAAAGTTCGAGAATACTAGAGTGGCTTCATCAACGGGTTTAACATGAGTACTAAACGGGAAATTTTCCTCATCAAACTATCAAACTGGGCATGTCGAGTGATGTAGACCCGTTGAGTAATGGGATCCAAGCACCGATAAACCTTGTATTTAGCATCATACCTGATAAAGATGCATTAGGCACTACGAGGGGATAGTTTGTGCTTGGCATAATCCCTTAAGCATGGAAGTACACGGCAACCAAAAATGCGAAGGTTGGAGTAGGTTGGACAACGGCCATACGATATTTCATACGGGGATTTAAAATCGAGTACTAACGATGATAGACGATTTATGATGAATGTGGCAGAGGCAAAGGCATCTACCCACAAGGTGGCTGGGGCATGAGAGTTAAAAAGCATAGCAAGGCCGGTTTCGGTTATGTGTCTGTGTTTGCGTTTGCGTTCAGCACGTCCATTTTGTTCGGGTGTGTGCGGACAAGAAAGACAGTGGTGAATGCCTTGATCATGAAAGAATTTTTGCACACGATTATTGGTAAACTCAGTTCCACCATCACTTTGAAACACCTTAATTTTGCATGATAACTGATTTTGAACAAAGGGTGCAAACACTAACAAGGCCTCATAAAAATCATATTTGTGTTTGAGAGGATAAAACCACGTGAAACGAGAGTGATCATCAATAAATATAGCATAAAATCGATAACCACTAGAAGAAGTAACATGCGTTGGGCCCCACAAATCAGAATGTATTAAATCTAAAAGATGCATGGAACGTTTTGTGTTTAAAGCAAATGATAAACGATGAGATTTAGATAATTGAAAAGAAGAACAAACAATCGGTTTTGGCAATAATGAAGTAATAAACAAAGAACCATGTTTATGAAGTCTAGAAACAATATCAAAAGACACGTGTCCAAGGCGGTCGTGCCACTTTTCATAGGAGGCTTTGAGATGATGAGTTGAGTAGGAAGCAATGAAAGCATGATTTCCTTCTCGAAGAACATAAAGTCCATTTTCACATGTGCCCTTTGCTAGGATCTCCTTGGTTGTAAGATCCTGAATATGAAAAGAGTTGTTAGAGAAAAGTACATCCATAGGCAAATCATGGGTAAGCTTGCTTATGGATAAAAGGCGTTTGGGAACGAGAACATTGTTTAAATGAATATTATTTGAAGTTGATATTTACTTGGAATGCATTATTTGTATTTGCATGCAATCAAACATATTTTTTTTTATTTTTATTAAAGAAACTACATATCACTAATGAAATGTTGTCGTTGATTCGTCGGTGAAAAGACCGTAGCTAATTCTTCAGTGAAAAGATTATCGCTAATTCAGAGGTAATATATTTGACGCTAATTCAGCAATGATATCGACAAAATTGATATGTCTGACTAGCAACAGAAAGACAGTCGTTGATGCAAAAACTGATTGTAAATCACTAAATCGATTGTGAAAGACTGAAAATTACGTCGCTAATCTGTCAGTGATTCTTCACATCGATCTAAGCATGAGTTTTGTCGGTAATCCGTTTGTAAATTTCGTTACCAATCCATGTTTCACAATAGACCTTCATTGACGGATTACCAACAACCCCCATTTCACCTAGGGATATTCGATCAACATATACGTTCATCTTCTGAAAATCCTTTAGTTCGCGATGTTAGTTATATTCTTTGATTCTTTTTCATGCTTTATCTCAATGTCTAAGAGTGGCTCTAAAATCGTATTTAAAGATTAAAATATATTCACACAAAAATCATTAGACTCATGTTTTCAAATACCCCATAACTCAAATTTTCAATATTACATCGGAAAGATGAAAGGAAAAGATATGCTTGTACGCTTTCGTTTCCAAGGGTCGGCATATTTTGTATTCATATGGCAAATACGTGATTCATGTTTCATAAAACTATGTTAATTGCATTATTAATATGCCAACAATAACGGAACATGCAGCTAATTAAAGCTTTAGAATCCACTTTGTAAGAATCAAGGTAAGTGGGCATATTTCTGGTAGAGAAACATTCATAAAAGAATTATATTATAAATGAAAAAAAGAATTATACTATTTAATTTTTTTTTTGAAAAAAAAAAAACAGAACGTAAATATGATGAAAATATACATTTAATTCACATGTCTTTCTTTAACAAAAAAAAATTATAATAATAATAAGCCACATGTCTATCAATTTTATAGATTTAGTAAGAGAATATCACCAAAATAGCTAGTATATTTATATGACATTATGCATATTATACAAGTTTTATATCCCTATAACCGTAACATATATGAAATTATTTGCTTATCATAAAATATAATAAAGTATGCGAAGATAAAGTGAATACTGGAAAGTGGATACGTGGGTAAGTTGGATAAACGGATCTATGTACAATTAAGTTTATATGATTAGGTTTGGGTGAATGAATTCTTAAGGGAGTGAGTTATGACTAAGCTAAAGGAAAATCATATGGGTTAAGGGCATGTTTGAAGGTGATGAAACAGTGGTTCACCAGGGGGTTAGTCCATTAGTCTCGTCGAGTAGGGTTAATCCCTTCTTTCCTCGATCAATGGCTGGGTTGTCCTCTAATCCGTCTCCTGCACAAGGAAACACACTGTGACTCGTAACAAGGAGGATGGGGTGGGGGTTGCTCCATGTTACCACTCTCCGGCGTGAGAATAAGTATTTGCTTGTGAACAAGATAAGTATTTAAGTAGTATGTGTGAGAGAGCAGATTAGCGTTACCTCAAAACTGGTTCAGGATGGGTATTTATAACCGAAGAGTGAAGGAGAAGGGCCCGAAGGGCCGCTAGATGGGCCTAGGGCCTGACTGACAACGCGTAGCCTTTTTGTTGGTGTCTTAGGAGCGCAGGCCATGGAAGCGTTGGACGCATGCGGAGGTGCTGCCACTTCCTGCTGGAGTTGTCAGTCTGTCTACCAGCTTTATACATGTGGGCTGGGCAGCTAACCGTTTTCAGTGCCCAGGCAGACCACTTGCTGGTTTGGTCACTGAAGTCAAAGTGTCAGTCTCACTTGTTTCGACAATAGGATGCGGTTTTGGACCGCATCGCCATGCGTGGTAACCGCAGTGATTACCGCATGCCTTGTGTTGACGAAAACAACCATTTTCATACACACGGTGAGTCTTCTCATCTTTCCCCAAGTGGGAGAGCAAACCGGGTTCGCGCGTGCCCGCACGAACGTAGGTGAATCCTTGTGAGTAGGGGTACTGAGCCGGGTAATTGTCACTCGTGCCCAAGCCTGGTGCGAGATTTAGGACCATACCCCATGAGAAGGGTAAATGGTGGTTAATGAAATGATTAATCACAAAAATGTTTCGTGGATGCAGGTTTTTTTTTTATATAGAAATGGTTTATGGGTCCAAGGATATGGTTGATGGTTAATCTTAACGAAATGGATGCATGCGTGCGTTGCCGCACAACCATCATTATTAACAACAAACACCTATTTAAGTCTAAATAAGATTTCAATTGATCGTATGATAATGATAAACAAAACTTACAATCGATTATACTTACATAACATACATAATAACATAAAGCCTAAAAACACCTTATCTACTTGTTCCATTTCCTTTGCCCCTCATAAACCCATTATAACAGGTATACGCGTACCAAGAACAAAGTCCACATATAAATACGTCGACATGCGACAATGATATAACAAAATTAAATCTGAAGAAGTGGGAAAGTTAAACGCATGTCAAAAACACATGTAGGCATAACCAAGAGCCCATTCAAATAAACCGCATAAAAACAAAAGCATATCATACAACATACCTAAACGAAATAAAGAAATAATGCAAAGAATACAACAATATCATGCGTATTCATGTTGATAATTGATATCATGTACTTCCCTAACTGTAGGCTCAGGCATAAGGAGGCGTGGTTGCTTTTAAAAAGCCATCTTAACCGCCAAGCTTAAACTGTTATCATCATTGTCCAGATTAAGGTCTACAAAACCAAATAATCAACAAAGATTCATTGCCTATCTTCATAGACACGCCAAATAGAACCAATGCTATGGATACATTAATCATTACATCATTGAGTATCATACAAATATCACATGTTCATTAAGAAAATCAAGCCAAGGAAGTAACATACACTACTAACATATCTAAAGACCTCATCAGAGCATCTTGTCTAACATATCATATATATGTCTCACCAATCCAACCATAAAGATACAACACCTACAAATCTAGTGTGTTAAATAAAAGACATCATTCACATATCCAAATGGCCCATCATAGATAACAACAAAAAACTAACCAATGTTACCTATAAAAATAAAACAGTAAAAATAGAGACATCCTTTTAGAGAATGTTTTCCAACATACAATGCACAAGGCTCACCAAAGGCTCATCGCGTATATTAACCATCAAAATAACAAGGCAAAAAGCCCCAGCCAAACAACATGTGCTATAAAGGGAAAACAATGACATATCCAAAGACCCATTCAAAACATCTAAAGGCTCATACATAAACCTCAAATTCTAACATATCAAAGACAAGCATCACCAATGACTCATCACCGATGCATGTTGAAAGATAACTCAAATTCAACACTCAAAATAACAACCGAAAAAGGGCATACCAAGCAATCCAAGCCATAAGCGAACAACAATGACAAATCGAAACACCCATTCAAAGAATACTAAGGCGCACCAATGGATCATCACCTATACACCTTCAAAAATCTATTAGATTCAAACATCAAAATAATTACTCAATAGCCAAACAATCAAACATACAACATGGAGATAAGAATCACCGTGTTAAGGCTCACTAATGGCTCATCGTCTGTACATCTTCAAAGATATATCAGATTTAAACATAAAAATAACAACCCAAAAATATAGGGTTCAAAAGAAAACCCCCATAAAAGGAATACAACGTAATAATCGACCAAATAACACGGATGTAAAAATCACCTCAACAAGATCGTATATAGACACACACAGTCTCCCCCCCCCCTCTCTCTAGGATTAAGGTAAATTGAAAACTTTTACGAGTTGTGAGAACTTAGATTAATCTACCAAAACAATTGTTTTTTTAAAGATTAACACAAATTCTAAAAAAAATCTAACTTTTCTAATAAAAAAAGTCTTTGTTGATTTACACCACTGTAAAAAACTCTTACAGTGGGTGTAAATGCTGATGTCAGCAACTTTTTACAGCAGTGTAAAAAGGCTGAAAAACGCATTTGGTAATTTTTTTTACAAATGTGTTTGTAACATTTTCGTCTATGTGTGCAAAAAATGGCGGCAAAATTCACACGAGAAGTCGGAGTTCTCTAAGTCTCACAACACAAGGGAGCTTTCCCTTAATCTCTATTATATATATATATATATATATATATATATATATATATAGGGAGAGAGAGACATGGTGTGATGATAATGAAACATGAAGAAACAGAGAAACCAAAACGTGTGTCAAGAACAAAGACAAAACATAAACACGTATAGAGGAGGCCAATAGCTAGGCCCTATAAAGCAATAATGCAAAGGGTACAATTACATGATGTAGAATCATGTTGACAATTGGTAGTATATAAATATGGGATGTTGTGGGGATAGGATAGTTATTATGAAATTGAAAGTAAAAGTAAAAACAGATCGATCAATCTTTTCAGTATTCAAATCAGAAAGATTGAGGTTTTGAGTTTTGAAAGCAATGACAGTGCAGTTGAGTTTTCAGGTGGTCAAATGGAGTTAGGTTAGATCACTGCCGGACAGTGGTAAAGTTGTGATAAAGAAACCATTTTGGACGTTGTATGAATTTGTTCGTGCAAAATAAATAAATAATTTTATTAACTTGAATTACAAATACATAACAGAATGAAACTGAAAATTGCAATACAATTACAACTGCAATACTATAAAAACAAGAACAAGATTACTGAAAATAAAAAGTTCTTGGCTGAGGATCGTGTTAGACACGGGTCCCTTAAAACAAATTTCGAGTCTCCCTGGAGAACTCGTTTGTTTCCAGGATACAACAGTCTAAGCAGTTGCACTGTCGGACTTGACGATAACCCGAAGGTGTATCTTGCTACAAGAAAGAAAAGAAGAAGATTCTAGGGAGAAGAAGTTGCAAGAACAGTTGTCTTTTTCGGTGTCTCTTCTGCAGCAGGTCTTCTGCCTATTTATACTGCAGGTCTGAGATGAAACAGAAAAATAAATTAAATGAGAGAATTAAATTGTTAAACGTCTTCAATGCACTTTAATTCGTCATTTAGTTCGCAGTAAAAACCGTTTGACTCATCTGTTTCAAATGTTGAAATGTAACTGCTCAGTCATTAATGCCTGGAAGCTTCTGCGCACGCGCGCAAAACAGACTAGTGCGCGCGCGCCCTTGTGGCTCATGAGCGCGCAGGTCTTGCATACTCATGCGCGCGTGCGCCACTTGGCTCACTTTAATGCGCAAGCAGGGCTCTTGCGCGCGCGCTGATTTGGCTCACTTACATGCGCGCGTGCGCCAGACACTAATGAACCTATATGAACACGCCACACAGTCGCGTCGTATTGGCTCACTTTGGTGCGCCGCGCACATCACATCAGTGCCCATGCTCCATGCACGAGTGCGCGCAACCTACCACGTCACCTCCAAGGTCTACCTGCCACCTAGTCCTTGCAGCCCATGTGCTTCACCACGCGCGTGCGGTCAAAAATACAAAGGCGGCTCTGCGAAGTGCAAAGTGCGCCATCAAAGCCCCACATTGCGCCTATCGCCCACGCCACGCGCATGCGTGGGGGCGGGTGCCCCCCCCCCCCCCCTTCGCGATCCACTAGTGTGTGTTTCCATGAAACAATAAGGATGAAGTGTTCCCACTTAAATACCCCTTTAAGTTTCAACTCTCCTCCTATGTGGAACAAGGTGCCACTTTCCTAATTTTTCAACATTCAATGTTTCAAACACCAAACTTTGAGTATCGATATCTCATTCATCTTAGCTCCGTTTTGGACGTGGTTTAGTTCGTTGGGAAGCTCTTCCAACATAGAACACAAAACCACAAATAAATATATAAAACCCACTCAATTTATTATATTTATTTTTAGTCCAAAATTAGAAAAAAAAAATGGATTTTCCTATATTTGTGAAAAGTGTTTTTTTTCATAAATTTCCAACAAACGTAAGGCTTTGTAGGCCCATAATTATATCTCAAAATGATCTTAAGACTACCACACAACTTAGACAATATCCATGTCCTAAATAACCATGGGACGTGACAGGTGGCCAAGGGTGTGGCATCGGATTTCAAAACCTGATTTATGAACTTTTCAACTATTAAAGTTTCCTTAAAAGAAAAGTTTTTAAAAAAGGAAAAGCTAGCAAGAGATGGGTTTAGCGCAAACTTGTGTGAATTTTGTGGTTTGCCTCTATTATGATACGTTGTTGGTTGAGTGATGAAATAAGTTAATAGGTTCTATAGATACTTGCTATAAAGATTTTGAGGAATTATAAATATTGAAGTGAATGCTTTATGATGCTACAAAGATCTTTAATTATTGATCCACGATTGTAAGCTGACATGTTTTAACATCTTCGAACTATCTAACAAGCACAATAGGACATCCTTGTATTGTAGTTCTTATTAAATGTTGTAAACTTTTAAAATTTGTAATGAAATATTAAAATTGTTTTAAATCTTTTGTTGTGTATGACTGTATGTGATGTAAAAATTCATCAAAGATCACACGCCTGGATTTTGGGTTGTGACTAAGATGAATAGTATTGGTTTCCGGATTATATTTGTTTGTGTTTGGTAATAAGATTATTGCCTCTATGTGGTGGAAAGTTTTGAGCGAAAAACGTGTTGTGTTAATTGTCTATACGTCAATCTGGGGTAGCCCACTTGGTAGAGACATAGCCTCTTAAGGAAAAGGTCTTAGGTTCAATCTTGGGCAAAAGTGAAAAATTTAGAATATTGGTGAATAATAGAAAAAGCGTTACCATTGAAAAAAAAAATTGTCTATAAACTAATCATAGCACGGTTGCGACAATCACTAAAGAAAAAAAAATAAAAGAATTAATGACACATTTAATCCTCTCAATAGTGACATGTTCCATTTTTGAGTCTTTCACGGTGTGTAAAATAAAAGAATTAATGACACATTTAATCCTCTCAATAGTGACATGTTCCATTTTTGAGTCTTTCACGGTGTGTATGCTCACTAAAATAATAGATCGTACCAACATGATTGATCCATTATGTGACACATATATATTCATTGTCATAAAAAGATAATTAATTGGAATCACTAAAGTCATTCTACCTTAGACATCATGTACTTGCATTCAAACCCTACCACCCTTATGAACCAAACACTGTTATATTTCTGCATGCCACAAGCAAAAAAAGGGCCCCTTTATCATTGCCCCCCTCTTGTTTGCCTTTATATATCAAACAAAATAACGCTTACGTTTATCATAAACTAGAAATGACAATGTGAACCACACTTGGTCAAGAACCACATTTAGTCCTTAATTTCGCATAGTGCTAGACTAAACATTTCTCGTTTTCTCGAAACCCAAAGTTTATTAGAAGACAATTTTCTGTTTTGTATTAAGTTCTAAAATTGGCTTTTTTAAGTCGATTTGTTGTGCGTATATCATGCTTAATTATGTATATGTGTAATTATAAATAGGTTATGTGTTAGTAACATATATAGGTTGTGTAATTATAATTATAAGTTATATAACTATGTATCTGCGTAATTATAATACGGTGTGGGGAACTATCAACCAATAAGTTGCATAGTTATAAACAATTTTTTTTTTCTTTTTTACAATTTATCATATATTCAACCCGTGTAGTATATGAGATTCTAACCTAATAAGTTAGAATTTATCACCTATATAAGATTTATCATAATTTTCTCTTTATCATAATCAACGGCTCTCGGTATCCACACATCCCCTCTTTTTATTTGCACATCCCTAACCCTACAGGAAGTGTATTGGGCTATACGGTTCCTCTGGGTCAAAGCGTATTGATCTATACGCTTCCTATACGTGTACTTGAAGTACAACTTTTCAGACACTTTTCATGTAATGATTATGGGACCAGAGGAACCGTATAGCCCTATACGCTTCCTATAGATTTTTTTTTCAAAAGCAGCATATGGCTCTTATCATCTTTTTTTTTTTATTTTGAACGGAAAGGAACGAGTGTCAACCACCGTGACACCGGGCGCTGTGGCCAAGGTCGACTACTCAACCGCCACCAGCCTCTTGGCTCTCCCAAATACGCGGAAACCCGACCTCTACCCGCCCGAAGGAATGGCAGTGGAATAATCGGTAAAACCTCATCTCCCATCCAAGACGAACCATATTGCCCTATACGCTTCCTATACTTTACTTACTTTACTCACATGGGAAACGTATTGCCCTATATAGCCCTATACGCTTCCTATAGATTTTTTTTTTCAAAAGCAGCATATGGCTCTTATCATCTTTTTTGTTTATTTTGAACGGAAAGGAACGAGTGTCAACCACCGTGACACCGGGCGCTGTGGCCAAGGTCGACTACTCAACCGCCACCAACCTCTTGGCTCTCCCAAATACGCGGAAACCCGACCTCTACCCGCCCGAAGGAATGACAGTGGAATAATCGGTAAAACCTCGCCTCCCATCCAAGACGAGTCATATTGCCCTATACGCTTCCTATACTTTACTTACTTTACTCACATGGGAAACGTATTGCCCTATATAGCCCTATACGCTTCCTATAGTTTTTTTTTTCAAAAGCAGCATATGGCTCTTATCATCTTTTTTTTTTATTATTTTGAACGGAAAGGAACGAGTGTCAACCACCGTGACACCGGGCGCTGTGGCCAAGGTCGACTACTCAACCGCCACCAGCCTCATGGCTCTCCCAAATACGCGGAAACCCGACCTCTGTGACAACTCGAGTTTCTGAGATTTCCATCTTCGCATTTAGTGCACGTTAATTTTTTTTATTGTTTATGTGTTTGTTTACACGACTCGTTGTTTCACAACGATTACCTTTGTAATACGTTATATCGTATTTCGATAAATATTTTATACTTGGGATCCATAATATATTTTTATATGTGATTGTATGTTAATAAGGTGTTGTATTAATTAACATATGTTAAATATAGATGAACTCTTACTGAAAACAATACCCATGAAATCACCCAAGTGATGAAAACACTTTAGTGTTTTCGTCCAGAATGTTTGGCGAAAACAGAAATGGGCTTTGGCCCATGGCCCAGTATTTTGAGATATTTTATATAAGCAGTTTATAAACAAATCTTCTCCGAGACGTTACCCACTTACCAAACCTTATCACTTTGTTCTCTCTCTCTCTACATCTGAAAACCCAACAAAAGAGAATTCCTCATTTTGAAGCCAAACCCCTGTTTAATCTACGGTTAGTGATTTACATGTTAAGATGATATCTTATATTGACTGCTACTGTGAGATATTATAATCTTATGATCTGATTTTGATTGATGATTTAATGTTTAGATCATTGTTTTCTATGAATGGTGATTGTTAATCTTCGAGATAAAGTGTGTTGATAAATGCATAACTAGATCTCCTGTTAAATGTTAAAAACTATGATGATTGTTGGATGTTAATCCTGATTATTTAGAAGAGTAAGTATCTAAATGAATGTTTTAGCTTTTGTTGGATTGATTGTTCCTACAAATGATTGATCATGTAACTGTTAATCGATTATTAGTTACTGGGTTTTTGTTACTGTAAGTGTTGTTGATGATGATGAATAGTCACGAAAACACCCCCCACAAATGAAAGTGGACGAAATCACTTAAGTGATTTCGGCCCATATTGTGTATTCGGCCCAGATGTGAGTTCCGGCCCAAGGGGTGATTTCGACCCACATGTGTTTTCGGCACACATAAGGATTTCGGCCCACTTAAGTGATTTCGGCACATGAGGGATTTCGGCTCTAGTGGTTTTCGGCTCATGGTGTTTTCGGCCCAACTTAGTTCATATCAACCTGTTAAGTTATTAATTTAAGTAAACTCTGTTAGTTTAGCAACTCAGTGAGTATATTAGTCCTATTAATATGTCAACTGGGTTTTGTTAACTGGGTGACATATATTAAGCTTATTGTATGTAATATCTCTGCTAAGGTTGATATAACTCTGTTATGACACAGTGACTTCATTAAATATGTTAACTCAGTTATGATTCAACCATGTTATGGCTCATTAACTATGATAAGTCAGTAACTATATTAAGTATGTTATTGGATAATATGCTATAATAAACTGTGAAAGACTGTTATGTGAAACAAGAATTGTGCACATGTGATTAACTGTTATGTGATGTATGATCAACTGCCAAACACACTTTGTGATATTACTGTGATAATAGTTACAAGTGAAATATTACGAACGTGAACTGATTGAGTATACGTGCACTATAGGACTTGACTGATTTAATTATGAGCACTTAACTTAGCACACCGAGCAAAACAAGGTGAGTTCACACTCTTTCTAAGGCATGGGATTCCCGGTGGTTTGGGAATGGGTTAAGAAATAAAAATGGAACCTACATATTCTCCTTGGGTAGGATATGTACCGCCATCCTCCATGGGTAGGATGCTAATATTAATCCTGCGTATTCTCCTTGGGTAGAATACGTACGTTCGTCCTCCTTGGGTAGGACAACAACCTTAACGTACGTAAAACCTACGTACACTCACACTCGCTACGGTCCTTGGATCAAGAAGGGCACGTACAAATACGACTAGTCTACACATGGGAAGCCCCCCCCACTAATCTTCGCACAGATGCCTGAAAAGGCCGCGATACGGCCACTAACCTTCGCACAGATGTCTGGAGGACCGCGATACGGCCACTAATCTTCGCACAGATGTCTGGAGGACCGCGATGGGAATTAATAAGAAACATGGTTTACAAAACGAACAACTGATTTATGAAACGAATTCTATAACTGAATAACTAACTGTGAACTCGCTCAACTAGTTGTTGACTCTCTGTTACATGCCTTGCAGGACCTTAGGTACTTTTGGAGCTTGCATGGGAGGCACGGTCGTTGTGGACATGGATCGTAAATGTGTTGTTAAACATTATGACATTTTGTACTTAAACTTATGTTGGGTTTTTCATTATTGCTTCCGCTACACACTTGTTTATATTTGGTTATGGAAACACCTATCGTATTGATGAATGACTTTTACTATTTACTTATATGTTCAATATGATTGGTGGCTTGATCCTGGTCATGTCACGCCTCCAAGTGGTGGTACTCCGCGTGTGGATTTTTGGGGGTGTGACAACCTCTACCCGCCCGAAGGAATGACAGTGGAATAATCGGTAAAACCTCGCCTCCCATCCAAGACGAACCATATTGCCCTATACGCTTCCTATACTTTACTTACTTTACTCACATGGGAAACGTATTGCCCTATATAGCCCTATACGCTTCCTATAGTTTTTTTTTTCAAAAGCAGCATATGGCTCTTATCATCTTTTTTTTTATTTTGAACGGAAAGGAACGGGTGTCAACCACCGTGACACCGGGCGCTATGGCCAAGGTCGACTACTCAACCGCCACCAGCCTCTTGGCTCTCTCAATTAGTTTTATTTTATATAAAAAAAATTTGTAATTAATTTTATAATTATATAAAAAAATTTATAATTAATTTGGAAAAAAAAACACAAAGTTACGGCCTAAAAACACAAATCTGTGTGATCCGTGTGAAATCCTTTTACCCAATGAAAACAAAGCATCAGGATCGTTGACTCTTGCAAACCCGATGGGAAGCGTATAGGCCAATACGCCTCCTGTTGAACTCAGTTTTCAAAAGTTGTCAGTACTTTTCAGGTCTGACTATCTGCACTTTCTGCATGGCAGAGGGCATGAGTTTTCAGCAAGCGAATAGGAAGCGTATTAGCCTATACAGTTCCTATTGGTTTAGCATTTATTGCTTTTAAACCTATAGGAAGCGTATTGTGCTATACACTTCATATTTGGGGATGTACACTGATTTTTTGGGGGTGTCTAGATACCATGACCCTAATCAACCTGTGTAGTATATGAGATTCTAACCTAATAAGTTAGAATTTATCACCTGTATAAGATTTATCATAATTTTCTCTTTATCATAATACAGAAGAGTTATATTTAGATTATTCTTTATAATTATCCTCGCTAAATTCTTATAGATAGTTACCAATAATATACAATATCTTTAGGGTTTTCATTATTCTATATCTAGAAACCCTAATTTCATTATGATCCACAAAGTATGGTTTTATATGAAAACCCTAAATGGAGGAAACGTAACCTGCAACTAGTTAGGAACTTGTGATAGAAACATGACCAAGTGGAGCATGCACACAAAGAGAGGATGCACAAATGGGTATCTAATCATCCACTAACTAATAACACCTTAAGATATACACTATCATGTCACCCGACATCTTATGCAAGCTTTGTAGCCACCAACAAGCTACGGTCTACTCTATAATGCTGAGTTGAAATCATTAGCAACATATTGGCAAAACATATGCATAGATCACGTAAGCTGTGGGGATATTTTGATTGTCTCCACTCTCCATGGCTATGGGAAAGCTAGTGTCATGTGTACTTATGCTATCCACATCTCTTCTGCAATATGAATGAATATTAAAGGGAACAGTAACCACAGTTGAGTGCATGGTGAAGTGGGATAGTGGTGAGTGGGTGTATATATATCTAATCACATAAATCCTGTATGATTACCAATCACATAGACACAAAAGAACATGACACACGAATATAGATTGTATAACGACAAAAGACAGAAGCGTGTGTGTACCTAGACGCCTAGACCATAGCCGCTTTACTCTAAGACATGTGATTTGCCTCCCTCATGCTGGCCATGTAACCGGTTTGTGGGGAAGTCTAGTGATGGCGTACGCCATTTTTTTGTCCATACCCGAACTAGCAAGTCAATATTGATGTTTGCGGGACTTGGAGGTACTCCATGTGATTCCTTGCTCCCAAAAACAACGTTGTGTGTTACAAGCGTCAACTTAACTTTTTCTGGAGCCAAAAGCGAGTCTTAGAGCATCCACAATCCTACGCTTCACAAACCTCCACCTCAGCATACCACATCATTTTTCAATCCTCTCTGAAAAATCATATTTTTTTCTCACCGCATCAAACCTCCACAAACCATCTTTCACTACTAGAAAAGTGGTCATTTTGCTACGGAAATTTCCTACGCAATAAAATGCGTCGCAAATTCTGACACATTTACTACGCATTTCCTACGGAAAAAAGACCTTGATTTTTTTGGGCAATTTGTGACACAATAGTGACAAATATACTAATTCTAAGTATTGTGTCGGAAATGCATAGCAACTTGCTACGCATTTCCGACGGAACCATTATTTATTTGTTGGAATTAGATTTATATGTTAAATTCATTTAAATATTAATTGTTGCGTCAGAAATGCGTAGCAACTTGCTACGCATTTATGACGAATTATTTATTATTATACTTAGATTATATTTTAATGTTTAATCAGCATTATTATTAACTATTGCGTAGAAAATGTGTAGCAACTTGTTACGCATTTGTGATGGAAAATTTATTGTGTAGGAAATGTGTAGCAACTTGCTACGCATTTGTGATGGAAAAGTTATTACCATATTGCGTAGGAAATGTATAGCAACTTGCTACGCATTTGTGATGGAAAATTTATTGCGTAGGAAATGTGTAGCAACTTGCTACGCATTTGTGATGGAAAATTTATTACGTAGGAAATGTGTAGCAACTTGCTACGCATTTGTGATAGAAAATTTATTACCATATTTAAATATTTAACTAGTTTTATTATTACCATAGTTTATTATTACCATACATCTCTTAATCCCTTTCAATCATTACCATATTTAAATATTTAACTAGTTTTAATAATAAGTTTAAAAGTTTTCAAATTTCATCCTTATAAAAATCCTTAATCTTTTTATGAATGGTTTTATTTTTAAAGAAAAAGGATTCAAATTATTTTCTGTATGGTCGAGTCCGGAACATCATAAAGTACAAAATCAAATCAAAAATAAATATATATAAACATTAGTAAACACTCAAAAGTTAATGGCTTTCTTTTCGATAATAGTTTAATTAACCTTAAACTTCAAGTTTTAACAATACTAAATCCCTAAATTTATATTCAAGCACAAAATTCAAACGCCTCATCTAACTCACTGCTAAAAGGGAAAACCATAAATTTGTATAATTTGTATAAAATGCATAACCATGATTTGGTAATTGTAAGCTACCCGAGTACCTGTTGTGCATTGCATAAAATAAATGGCAAACACCACGACAAGGCTGGGTTTAAACCCTAATTTAATATTGTTACTGGTACCGATATTGTTCGGGTTGTATCGGTCAGTTCCTTAGGATAGCAATACTTGTGTTGAAATTTCTACCAAAAAAAAACACTTTCCTAAAAAAAACAACTTTTAGAAAAAAAAAAAAACTTTTTATAGTAAAGTGAATACAAAACATTTTAGAAAAACTAACAATAAAAGATTACAAAATGAAAAAAAAAAAAAACAAAAAGGTTTACACATAATTGAGCCAATCAAAAGCTTTACTTCAACTTTACATGGATCACCATCCTATGGTCCATTGTTCACCTAATAATCAATCTAACGGTTAAAAATACGCTAGAATCAAAAGCTTTAGTTTAAACCCTAAATTCCTTTTACTTTGAACACAGCACACCACAAACCCCCATGCCCCCTTCTCTCTCGATCAGCAAGCCTATCTCCGGCGACATGCCAGTCGGTGCCGGCCGCTCTCCGACAACCACGCCCCACACTGCGTCTCCTTCTGCCGACGACACTCACCCACACAAACAAACCGTCACCTCTTGAGTCCTTCATCATCTTCAGGTTCAGTTCACTCAAGATGAAGTTGAATAGATCTGGAAATTGACGTTCATACAAATCTGCATACGTTTGGTACGAATCTGGATGTGTTGTTGTTGATTCGTACGAATCAAGGCTGGGGTGTGTAATTATGGATCTGCATCATTGTTCTGTGAAGGTTTTGGTGAGTTCCTCCGGCTGTGGTTGATACGATTTCATAGCCTCGATTATAGCTTTTTCTGCCCGTTTTTTCAAATATTCGTCCTCAACGTTTGCGGCGTCTCCTGGATTATAATCTTTTCCTGCCAAGACAATCGGGAGGATGATGATCACCAGAACCCAAATTCTTATCATGTTCAACAATTAATTATTATGTTTCTATCTTAAAAAATGAACATATAAACCCCACCCCACCTCACAAAGATACAAATATAAGACATTTTAGGTGAGAAGAATTGGGTGACCAAGAATATGAGATTGATTTTCTGTTATTAATAAGTTTGTTAGGATAGGAAGATGTGTAATGTAATTTAAGTTATAAATGAAAAATTATTACTAAGCAAATGTAATGGCTTTAAATCTTTCAATATATTGATATACATTTGAGGTGGTCCTCATGTTATAAAACTAGAAAAAACATTAAATTTCGTGAAAATTGTGTAGCAAAAATAAAAAATTAACTTCCGTTAAATGGGTAGGAAAATGCGTAGAAAAATGTGTAGCAATTTCTGACAGCCATTTTCTGTCAGAAATTGGTAGGAAAATGCGTAGAAAATGCGTAAAGAAACCAGTTTCCTACGAGTGGTTTAACTACATATGCATTTCGTCACAAATTCGTATAAAATTAAATTTCGTGACAATTGTGTAGCAAAAATTAAAAATTAACTTCCGTTAAATGGGTAGGAAAATGCGTAGAAAATGTGTAGCAATTTGTGACAGCCCTTTTCTGTCAGAAATGGGTAGGAAAATGCGTAAGAAACCAGTTTCCTACGAGTGGTTTTCCTACATACGCATTTCGTCACAAATTCGTAGAAAATCGCGAGTTGTGATGCATTTCCTACGGAAAATGGTGTCAGAAATTTTAATTTTTCTAGTAGTGTTTAAAAATATTAAATTTATATATTTAAGATTTTGTATGTTAGAGATGAGGGCCCCACATTGAGTTCCGTTGGAAGTCTGCAAATCCGGATGTGGGTGTAATGGACTTCACTCCACAACGCAACATCGATCTGTGAGGGTTGGTCTTCAAATTCGGACGTTTGCCACATAGAGCATTGTAGATGGTCCTAATAATCACTTACCATCAATATTGTCTTTAAACTAAGTCTATAGTCATCGGATGGGGAGGATGAGCCTCAAGGAATGGGCCTAGGGTGTGGAGGATGAGCCTCCCTTTATTTTTTTGTTTATTTTTTCTATACTTTTGTTAAATAATATGCAATATATATAAAAGTAAAATTAAATTAAACACCAAAATTAATAATAAAGCTTACATTTCGATAAAAAAAAATAAAATCTAAACTTAAACAAAAACGTTATATAAAAATAATACTAGTCTTCATTTTCGTCATCATTTGCGCCGTCATTGTGTTGTTCAAAATGTATTCCACCAAGTCCGTCTTAAGGTTTTCATGTATGTACTCATTATGTAACCAAAACATGTTCAAATCTTGTTGTCCAGACTTATCGGAACAAAATTCTCGTTAATCGCATTTTCATCGTACTCACAAATCGCTCTACCTTCGTCTTCAATGATCATGTTATGCATCAAGACACAAGCATACATGCAATATCACAACTTCTTTGGTTTAAAAGCACGTGTTAGGTTCTCAATGATATGTCATTTTTTGTAGAACCCCAAAACACTGTTCAATGTCCTTTCTCGCCGCCTCTTAAAACTTGGCTAATTTCTTTGTTTTTTCGTCTGTTGGGTGGTGAATACATTTAACGATTGTAGAGTAGGTTGGGTATATCCATCAACAAGATAATAACCGCGCCTGTACTCATCCCCGGAAACCGTAAAACTGGTGTCTGGAGCGGTTCCTTGTATGACATCCTTGAAGACCTCTGATTGATGGATGACATTAAGGTCGTTATTCGAACCAGGAACACCAAAGAAAGCATGCCAAATCCACAGATCTTGTGACGTAACAGCCTCTAGCATTATTGTTGGGTGCCATGATCGCCTTGCGTAAAGTGACCTCGCCATACATGTAATGATTCGTATTTCATACTTTCTATTTAGCAAGCTTGTATTCGCATTTCAATACAATCCTTGTAATCTCGAGACTTTGATTATAACGAAAATACATTTTTAATCTTACTTGTTGGTTCATACGTACGTGATACTTAATCAATCACAAATACGTATTTCATACGCTAGAAAAAAACCATACTTGGTGTATATTTTAT
The DNA here is from genome assembly GCA_030545235.1 of Helianthus tuberosus. Lineage (NCBI taxonomy): Eukaryota > Viridiplantae > Streptophyta > Magnoliopsida > Asterales > Asteraceae > Helianthus > Helianthus tuberosus. The sequence continues at coordinate 119,774,274 of CM060390.1, read as the reverse complement.
GCGTGGAACATTATTCATACCTAGTCATACTATACACATGCTTAAACATACCTTAAAATACCCTACAACACTAAACATATTGAAGAAATTGCATAAATGGGCAAACAACCAAACAACAAGGATCAAAACACAAAAATTCCATATGAGGGTCCTTACGAATCGCAAGGATTGGGACTTATGGTCCGCAAGCCCCTCTGATGGGCAGAAACTTGGATAGCTCTTGAAACGAAGTCCGAAACGCACATTTTAACCCACTTTTTCCACCTCCCATCTCCTCCAATCATCTTTTAACTTAATTACGACTTAAAACCTAAATCCCAACTACAAATCCAACCCTTCCATACCTTGTTTTCACTTTCCACACCTCAATTCTACTCTCAAACACCCAAGACTTCTCAAGAAACTTTGCAACTTTGAGCGAAAAGTTCTAAGTGTTCAAGTGAGCTTTCAACTCACTACTACTACTTTTCTTCATGTTTGTCTTACTTCACTCTCCTTGGACAACCTCTAAGGATGTTACCCAATGTTCACCAAGGTGGAACAAGGTGGTACATCACCAAACTTGAGGTCCAAAGTCATATTTACTTACTTTCTGATTTATAAAACTTTTACAACTTGTTTTTGTTGCTTGTTTATCTTGTGGAAATCTTGCACCATCCTTGTTACTAACTAAACTCATATTGTGAGGCTTGTGTTATGGTTAATTTCCAGAGGATTAGAGGTTCATAACCTCAATTACTTGTTGCCCTAAAAGGTCCCAGGTGACCTACAAAGTGTTGCAACCAACTAATCCTTCAACCTTAAATGTTGAAAGACTTGTGTTTTGATTAAGTGTAAACAATGGAAATCTTGGTTCTCCAACTTAGATTCCACCACTTCACTTGTTACTTAGTTAATTAGTTAGTCTATCCCTAAGTTACCAAAACAACTTTCAAGTAAACAAAGTGAACAAACTACACAAGTCTTCAAACGCTATCCATGTTTGAAATGCACACGTCTAGTTTACTCACTTGGTTGTCTTCGTGAATTATTAGATCTTAATTTTTCATATTCATGACCAACCGAAATCATCAATTAAATTGATGATTTTTTGCTTTGGGGAATCCATATAATGAGGTTAAATGGATGTAATTCATCCTACCTCCTTCCATGACCATTACATGGTACTCTATGATACATACGAGGATTACACGAACTATATAGCTATAATATATATCCAACCTGAATCATAACAGTAACCAAACTCATGGTTGAATGTTATGTATTATGGTTAATATTATCTTGGATTAACATTCCTCATACCTGGACTTCTAATGGGCGAGATAGTGCCCATGAAAAACACATAAACATGGTGTCCAATTTGGGTATTTTAACAAGATAACTTTTATGTAATTTTATACTAAGTTACAATTCCGCATACGAATTCCTATCCAAATTTGTCATACTTACACGTCTTGTATATCCTTCAAGGCTAACTCTCAAACACCTCAACTCACTTACGTGGAACTTCTATGCAAACCGTGAGTATACATGACCCTTTTTATTTCTAATGAACGTTGTTTGGAAATAAATCAAATATATTTAGCCTCAGTCAAAAAGGACCATCAATGGCATTTAAGGTTTGGACGTAGTCCATTACCTATTAGAAAGGAAATCACAATGTCACAATTTTCATTGTCGCATTGACAATAATAGTAGCTCAAAGGCTTGTCACAAGGATTTAAAATATGGCACATAGGCCTATCACAAAGGACATTAAGATACGGCACAAAAGGCCTGGTCACAAAGGACATTAAAATACGGCACAAAGGCCTTGTCACGAAGGACATAAAAATATGGCACAAAGGCCTTGTCACGAAGGGCATAAAAAGATATGGCATAAAGGCCTTGTCACGAAGGACATTAAAATATCTATAAGTCGCGATCTCAGTTGATCAAAGGGCATTAAGGCTTGAACATAGTTCACTACCTTTGGACAGGGAGTCATATACCACAACTTTCGTTGTCATAAAAGACGATATAATATGGCCCGTAGGCAAATCAATTGACATCACAAAAGGATGGTAAAATTATAATCATCGCACTGATGATATTAGTCATGATCACACTGATCATATAGACTATGAGGCTTGGGCATAGCCCACCATCTTGGACAGGGAACCATAAAGGTCACAACTGTCATCGTCTCATTTGACAATAAGTATAGCCCATAGGCAAATCATCACTAAGGATGTTAAAATATAGCCCGTAGGCACTTCATCACTAAGGAAGTTAATAATATGATCATCGTATTGATGATATTAGCCTTGATCTAACTTGATCATATAGGCTATAAGGCTTGGACGTAGTCCATCACCTTGACGGCTAGTGTGGTTCCTCAAGTCACACTACCAGGAGTATTAACATTACTTGAATGTTAACATAGAATAATTGTCTTAATGGTTAAACAATGAAGCCATGGTCGCATTTGACCATAAAGGCTTGGAGGCTTGAACATAATCCACCACCTCTGGATAGAAGGGATATTCTTCCTTAACTATCATGATAGAAGGGGTATTCATCCTTAACTACCATTTAAAATTGCCAATTAATGTGGACTTGCCACTTGGCTGGTGTGAACCATTAAGAAGATCTTTTGGAATTATTTAGCGGATTGATAAAGTTCGAATTAAAATCGAGACGATCGTTAGAAAAGGATGTAATGAATACATATATAATAATAATTCTAAAATTTTTCCATTAAACGATAGGAAATTACAATATTTCAATTAAACAAAATTTTTCCAAAATTTGCTATTCAAAAAGGGGTAGCGGCGCAGCTTGTTTCTCGTTTACCAACTATCTCGATGTAAATTCGTAACGTATATATTTTTTTATTGAAATATAATGAAAAAGACAATTTAAAGAAAATATTTGCCTTAAACAGGACTTTGAAATACATTTAAACTAAATTGTCCACACATGGACTAAAAAGGAAATATAAGTCCACCCAGGGACTAAAAGAAAATACATGTCCACGCAGGGACTAAACAGAAGAGACATGTCCACACAGGGACTTTTGGAAAATTAAATACAAATGAAAGAAGGATTCTTCAATGCCTCCTTTTCTTCATTCCTGTTGTTCCTCTTCTTGTTTTACCACGTACGGCATCATCACTGAACCGTTCAGTGGTTTTTGTAAGTCCTCCCAATAAGGATATGTTGTAGAACTAGAATCCGTAGATTCAATGGTTAAAGAATAGTATGGATCACGAATTGGAGTTTGACCAGTATAGTCCAAGTTTGGAATTCCAAAACTTGGAGGTAAGAAATAGGGATCATTACCATCCACTGATATTGACTTCAAATATGGAGCCTCAGGGACCACCGGTATGGACTCCACCGATATAGACTTCGGAGTCTGGTTTGTAGTTTCTAAAGGTTTGGTTTTGGGATAAGGCCCATAAAGATCGTTCCTCCAAACTGGTCGCACCCTTATCCTGGCCATAGTGCGAAGCTTCGTATTCCCAAGCTTCGGACGAAGAGAATTTCCATTAACGGCTTCCTTGTTCGGCGTTATTTTCCTGAAATTCATAAAATCGAAAACAATGTATACTTAATAGGGATGAGAGAATTCCTATGTCAAAGTCTAGACTCCGAAGTCTAAGGAATATGCTACTGTGTCATTTGAGATTAAACACAAAAGTCTAGTGTTTAATTCTCTCAAACGTTAGCTCTGATACCAACCTGTCACACCCTGAATTTCAAACACAATCCCGGTGGGCCCGAGTGGGGAGTATCGAGATGTAAGATTTGTATCGTTATAGTCAAACAATCATAGATATCACAGTGTAAGTCTCGAAGTATAAAATATCATTACAAACATAAGCGTCCAAATTTTCAAAAATAATTATACAGACTTGTTTATAATAAAATCCACAGGCGGATCATAATATGTACAAAAGGGGGAACATCAGACTACTAGGCTTTATGCAAAGGAGTTGCAAAGTCCTCTGCTAGCATTACCGAGTAACCTCCAGCCTATTTACGTACTTGTACCTGTAACTTAGTCTTTTGAAAATACATTAGTTTACACTGGTTAATACAATCAACCGACACATTTTGAAAATATTTCAAAATTGTTTCTATGTACGCAATGGTACATATAATTTTCATAAATAACTTGGGATAAACTATTTCTCATGTTATCAGTTTTAGAGGCTTGACAATACATATGGGGCCCGGAAACTATGCCGAGACATGATTAATCGACACACCAATTACTCCCATATTGGGAATGCCCTTATTGGGCAAAACTCGTGTTGTGTTATAAAAATCATTTTAATATAGCATTAGCATCTGTCCGGTGTATGACTACACCCCACGCTTAGGTCGTGGCCACTTACAATTAAATGAGCCGAGGATATCCAGGACACGGTCGTATTAACCCCCAATGTTTAAGTCAATGAAATATGAATTAAAACGGATTATTTAGATTCCTGACACATTGGTCTTTGATCCCATACTCGACCATACGGTAATAATATACTGTATTCCAAGCCCGTATTGGGAAAATAGGTTAAGAGTATTTACCTAAGCTAATACTTGTCTTAATATGCAAGGTTTATAAATAACTCAGTCGTTAATCAATTGAAAAAGGTAGGTAGCAATTTACTGGAAGGCCCTAGTCTGGAATGATGGTATAAATAACCAATTAGAATGATAACGGGTCCTATTCAAGTCATAGACTTGGACTGATTAACTTAAAATATCGAAACGGTACAATACGCTTGAATAAGTGATGACCGGAATATAATGTAGTTTAAACCCAACAAGTACTAAGACTTGTATAATATGGGTAAACAAATAACATTCTTGAATTTGAAGTAAAAATGATAAGGTTTGACCCGTTTCGGAAAACTTACGTAAACTAGTTACATAAGCTTAACCGTAAGCGTATAAGTGATATTAGGTAACCAAATGAGTCATGAACAAATTCTATATGCCAATACACTTTAAATAAGTTGTAATATCAATAGGATATCAACTTATATGCCCGTGTAGGTTTTAAAATCAAACTATGCCTCATAAGGGCGTTTTAGTCATTAAGCGACGTATTAAAGGAACTTGCGTATAAACTGATGTTATGTATATGATCATTCTGTAAAAATATTATATTTATGATATAATATCAGTAAGTAATGAAATATATGGGAGTTTTATGATTTTAAGACCAAACTATGCATCGTAAGGGCATTTTGGTCATTTCACACATAGTTTGAGAACTTATTTGGAAATCTGAGTTATGAACATGTACCTACTGTGAAAACATTGTAAATAAGTTATAATATAAGTAGGTAAAAGGTTTTAGTTGATAGTTATGGTTTAAAACCATACTATGCGCCAAAAGGGCGTTTCGGTCATTAAATACCGACATTTGCGATCTTTAGTCAAAACTTAGGTTATGAACTGATTTGATATCCCAAAATATGTTAAGTATGATATTATATAAGTAGGTGATGAGTTTGATATGATAAATTATGTTTAAAACCATTTTATGTGCCGAAAGCGCACTTTGGTCATTTTAAAACATAATTTACGATCTTTTATGTAAACTCAGTTTATGATCAGTTTAATAACATCAAAATATGTTAATTACATTACCGTATCAGTAGGTAAACCATTTGCAAGTTCGTTATTGATTAAAATCTTAATTCTTATAAAAAGGGCAATTTGGTAAAAGTTTGGCATGATAACGAGACTTGAACAAAAACTCAGAATACGATTATGATCATTATTATAACCTCAGAGAGTTATGCTACATTAAATTATGATCATAATGCAACCTTAAATCAGTAAGTAAATAATCTAAATCGGGTCAGAATCGAAAGTCAATGCAGAAGTCAAACTTCGCGACTTTCGTTGCGAACCGACCTTAAAACTGGAATTGACGAGCCGAACATGTTTACACACGTTCTAAGAATTATTACCAACTTATTTATGTGTCAAAACACATTTTATAACATCTATAAACTCAGATTATAACATTTATAAAATCTAACACGTTTGACTTTTTTAATATTAAAACTTTGACCCGTCAATTGACCTAGTAAACGTGATTTTCAGGAGGTGCCATTTTAAGGGATTAACACCTACCTTATTACGATCACCTAGCCATGTTCAACTCAAACAGTGGCTGGACCATAAAGGTCTAAACTGAAAGTCAGAGCATTTATCGAATATGCTTGACTTTTGGCTTTAAAAGCCTAATAAACGAAAATGTAACTGAAGGGAGCACTTACAAGTGATCCTCTGATGAAAATGAACTGATTAGGATGTTCCTATAGCTCAGGAACTTCCAAGAGAGAAAGATAGAAGGATTTCAAGATCTGGTGCAAGTTGGAAATGAATGTGTGCACCTATTTATACTTGTAGATCATGATTTTGTTCATTTCAAGTGTTAAGGATCAATGTAGGATCATTACACATGTCCCTAAACGTGGCAAGATCAGTGTCACAGCCCCTGGTTTTGAGTTGGAGGTATTATGGCATTTTATATGGGCTGCAAGAAATTATGGTCGCTGGTCATCGGCTTACGGACCATAAAGCCCTTGGCTTGCGGTCCGTAAAGGTCTTCGGCCAACAATTTAGTTTTTGTAATTTGGCATATTAGGTCCCTCAACTACCATACTTATATAAAAAGCATAAATAGCCCTTCATGGCCAATGTTTGGCACATCCGAGAGTATGACCGAACATCATCGAGCTCCCGATTCGTTAAAGGGTCACTTATAGGATTAAATTAACATTTTAACGCCTTTAGTCCTCCAAATATCAAAGGCTTGGATTTCTTCCAAGGCATGGATTTCCTTTTTCATGGCATATTTTCATCTTTCATCATGTATGGCTTTCTTAACTGTTCTTGGCTCATCATTTGTGGTGATGGCCGCTAATAAAGCTTTATGGGAAATAGAAAAATGTGCATATGAAACAAAATTGGAAAGAGGATGTACCATGGAGGAATCTTGGCTTGATATGGGTTTTATGGTGTCTACTGATGGGGGAAGTTTTACCTCATAATCCTTGAAGTGGGCTGGTTGATTTCTGTTTTTTTGGGCATAGTAGGTTCAACCGAAGCGTCTTGGCCATCATTGGTGTCGTTAACCTCAACACCATCCTCATTTGGCATGTGGTCATTAGTCGCTTTCCATTGAGGTAGTGGGCTGACAGTTTCATGATCCAAAATGATTTCAGGGCTAGTGGTTTCTTCTAGACCCTCGTTAATGGGGTCAGAGTTGTCCATATTTTGGGCTTCAGTTTCATTTTGGTCTGCTTCACTTATGGATTCAAACATATCAATTTGTTGTATGGCATCAACTTTGTGGAAAGTAAAAATGTTCTCATGGAACATTACATCTCTACAAAAAATCATTTTCTTATTTCAAAATCGTAAATCTTGTATCCATTGGTTCCTAACAAATAACCTAAGAAAAGACCAGGCCTCCCCTTTTCTCTAGCTTATCTCCATTGGTATCTGTGTTCTAGTAGTATACTAGACAACCAAAGACCTTCATGAAATCATAATTTGTCCTTTCTTTGTAAAGTATTTCATAAGGTGTTTTGTAGTAAATGACCTTGGAAAGGAGTTGATTAATTATATATAAGGTAGTTAAAATGCATTCACCCCAAAAACTATTAGGAAGATTGGCTTGAAACCTTAATGCTCGAGTGTCACACCCCGATATTTACAGCTCAGCCCGGTGGGGAGTATCGTGACTTAAGATTGGTATTGTCATAGTCAAACATACACAGAATAGCATAGCGGAAGTCTTGGAATATAAAAATATCATTACAACCCAATTATTTGAAAATACCGAAATGATAATTACATACGAGCTTGTGATGTTAAATCCACAGGCGGATCATTATAAAATGTACAAAATGAAGTTTAGCAGACTTTAGGGCATCCTAAGGATTTGCAAGATCCTTTATTGACACCAAGCAGCTCCCAGCCTATTTGCGTATAGTACCTGTCACTTAGTCTTTTGAAAATACGCCAGTTTACACTGGTAAATACAATTAACCGACTCATTTGAAAATGTTTACGAGAACTGGCTTAGATGCACGAGGCACGAAAATCTTTTATAACTTGGGACAATTATACTTATAATCTTGTATACATAATTACATGTTTGTCGTACATTTAGGGCCCGAGATAGAAGCCGAGACATGATTAACCGACACACCACTTATCCCTTTTCGGAAAACCCACAAAGGAGTTTATCAAAATTTATATCTTATTCCCTTTCTGGGGAAAGTAAACCATATTGCATCTAACAGGTGTATGCCTACACCTCGTGCTTAGGTCGTGGCCAATTGCAATTAAATGTGCTGAGGATATTGATGCGTGTGAAGTGTTATATATATTAGGTGTACATTTTAAGCCCTTTAACACTTTTTTAGCCAAGTTTTAAATTTATAAAACACGATATTTACTAACACTAAACACACATATGGGAAAGTGCACCCATCGTGGGCGTAATATAGTGTTGGTAAGATACCGAGGTCGTCCAAGGACACAAGAGCTTTTAGTACCGGTTTATCCTCAACGTCTAATCAAATCAAAAAGTTTAGAAAAAATGTTTTAAGCTAAGAAAAATAAAAACTAATTAAAATGCTGAAAAATAAAAATAAAAAAAAACAGATAGACAAGATGAATCACTTGGTTCCGACTCGTGTATAGTGTAACCTTTGATTATTTCCGCACTTTTGCACTTATTTAAGAGATTATCTTAGTTATTGTAGTAGGCCCCTCTTTTGAAGGTGACGTTACCCTCAACCCAGTAGTTTGAGTCAGCAAGGATACAATCCTAAAGGGTTGGATTATTGAAAGATAATTAATTAAGTTATTAATGCAAATTATGGTAGGCCCCTCTTTTGGAGGTGACGTTACCCTCGACTAACTAGTCTGAGTCAGCAGGGATACAGTCCTAAATAGCCGGGTTATAGTATTAATAGTAGTTTAACTTATGAGGGGATTAAAGAGTTTGGACCCCCGCCATCCAATACCGTTAAGTATTGAAGGAGGTCCTACTAAATTTGACCCAGGTCCATTGCAGGACCTCTAAACGCTGAACAATGGCAAGACTCTTACCAAACCGTTCCCTTAACCCCCGACCAGGTAGCCAACATACCTCCATATAGACCGTGGAGATATGAATGGTGAAAATCTTTTATTTTATATAGACAGTAAAATAATGTCAAGACACCACGGACAAACGATAAGGAAGAATCACCTTCAACATAAGAAACTAGTTATTAAAGTCATTAATACAAAACCAAATAAAAAGTGTGAAAAGATTAGAAATAAAAAGTATTACACTAGACACTTGTCTTCACCAAGTGATGTAAGAGACTTAGGCAAACATGGCCTTGATTGTCAAGAACTCTTACGATCAATCTTGGATCCCGAGACGACTCACACACTCTATGATGGACAATGGATGATGGTGGTAGATGATGGTGTTATGGTGGTGGTGGGTGGTGGGTGAAGTGTAAGAGAGGTGGTGTGCCAAGGGATGGTTTGAGCTTGAGCTAAGCACTCCTATTTATAGGCTGAACAGAAGCTCGGGCACGGCCCCGTGTCCAGTGGGCACGGCCCCGTGTCCACATCCTTCTCTTTCTTCATATAATGCAGCTTGTCTTATTAGTTGACCACGCCCCCGTGTCCGCTGAGCACGACCCCGTGTGTAGAAGAATCTTTGTACTATGAAGATTTTCCTGGATTGTGCTAATCTTATAGTTGACCACGGCCCCGTGTCCGCTGAGCACGGCCCCGTGGTGGGCAATAGAAGCTTCTACCACTTTGTCTTTTCTGCTGACACTTGGGCACGCCCCCGTGCTGGCTGAGCACGGGGAGTGTTCAGTCTTCTGTCTTCTTGTTTTGCTTGGGAAGATGATGTCGTGGGGTCGGGCATGTCACGTCTTGTTTCTTTTCTTGTATTTATGTTAGATTTTGATGTCTTTTTGCTTCTTTTGTTGATTTGAGCTCATTTAATCCTGAAAATACAAAAGGAAGACAAAAGCACACTTTTTCCAACATTAGTACTAAAAAAGGGTTAGTTTTATGCCACAATTGATGTAATTTATATGTTGCATTTTGCACACATCAAATACCCCCACACTTGAATCTTTGCTTGTCCTCAAGCAAAACTCTTTAATATGTGGCTATTACACTCCCAAATGGAATGGGTAGAAAAGAAGGTTTTTGGGCTTGTCTTAGAGTGTCGAGATTTCCAAGATTCTTTATTTAGTTTTATTTTTATTTATTTACAATCCTATTCGTCATGATTTATTTAAAACTTTTCATAAGATAAATTACTTATTAGGGCATAACATGCCTTTGTAAAATTCTATTTATATACAAGTTCACATACCTCACGGGGCTCACTCAACACTCGGCCGAAAATGTATTTTTGTGGATCACTCGAGAGCGGCTTGGAACTTACTCCTACCATAGGCTTGCCAAGCAATCAATCCTCCTCCTTTTTAACTTATATACCTTTGTAAATATCAAGAGGACTTTTTAGGTGAAGGGTTAGGCTTGGGTTAAAGGTAGGTGGTTGGGTTAGTAGTTAGTGGTTAGTAGAAAAGGGCGAAAAACGTAACAAGTATCGGTTTTCGTAAGACTTTCTATTTTTTTTATGAAGCTATTTTTCAAACAAAGTCATTTTTGATAAACTTGTTTGTTTATTTGCTTTTGCTTCATAATCAACTATATATATATTTTTTTTAAAGTCATATGAGAAACCGAGCTAGTTACTAAAACAAAGGGTTAAAAATGAAAAAGGTTTTGGTGGGTTAAAAGGGTGTTTGTTTAGGTTATGAAATGAAAAGGTTTAGGCTCAAAGGGGCTAACTAGGGGGATTTTTGGGTAGGTGGTAAAAAAAAGAAAAATTAATGGTGTAGAAATAAAAAGGGTTAGTCCTAATGCCTCCATCATTTACTTACTCGGGTTTAAGTTGGTAAGGACCGGGAATGTATCGTCGTGGCAAGTTCTAGAGTCGTAAGAACCAAGCGGTTATTCACACAAGAAACGAAAAATGAGCATTTAGTTTAAAGATATATATTTGTATGCTCAATAAAGGCTCAAAACTCACTTTTGTGGGAATGAGTTTTTATGTGATCAAGTATATATAATTAAATTTTAACTAAGCTTGTCATGCCTTTTCATAATTTTCTCATGTTGGTTCTTTTTATCACGACGCTATCGGTTGTAAATTCGTAAAAATATAACCTTTTGTAGAACTTGAATTTCCCGAGTTAAACCTAGACAAGTAAAAAAAATGAAAATTTTTTGAAAAAATTTGGGGTGATTAGCGGTTCCAATAGAGTTTTGTGTAAGGCTTGTATTTAGGACTTGCAAGATTCAACGTTTTAGCATCCCCCCCACACTTAAATTACACATTGTCCTCAATGTGTCCCAAAAATAAGTTTTTAGGTTGATTGAATGTGTAAAAGGTGTGAAAAAGCAAAAATGTTGTGTTACTGGGCGCTGAACACGGCCCGTGTTGTCCGGGCACGGCCCCGTGTTCAAGTGACAGTAACAAAATTAAATCAATAGAAACAGAAGCCTGGACACGAGGGCGTGTTGGGTGAACACGGCCCGTGTCCAGTTTACCTGAACTGGGTATTTCTGCAGATTGTGCAGCACGGGGCCGTGTTTGGCGGACACGGCCCGTGCCGAACTTACTGTAAACGAAGAATTTTGTCGGACGGTCCTGTTTTCCTGCATGGGGTGCTGGTTCAAGCTTCCCTTGTATCCTTTGCCATCTCAAGTGTGTTTTATTCCTGAAAATTAAAACTAACTAGAAAACATGAAAATCAATCTAAACTAAACTAAGGATAGTTCCGCGGAATGCCTCCATGGTGCGCCACGTTTATAAGGGTCCTTGGCTAGACCCAAAGTCTGGTCATATGTTACCCAAGTGGGATGTATTGCTTCCCATGTTACACCGTCGGAGAGCGTCATCCAAGCTTGAGTCTATGACCTTCATGTAGTTGACCGTGTCTTCGTCCTCTACTCTCTTTCCACATTCAAACTTCACTTCCTTGTCCCCAAACTTCAATGTTAACGTTCCGTCATTCATATCCACCACTGCTTGGGCGGTGGCTAGAAATGGCCTCCCGAGGATGAGAGGGACATCTATGTCTTCTTCCGTGTCTAGGATGACAAAGTCGGTTGGGAAAACGAAGTTTTCAACCTTGACCAATAGATTTTCAGCGACACCTTGTGGAAATTTGACGGATCTGTCGGCGAGTTGTATGCTCATCTTTGTAGGGCTTGGTGCTCCTAGGCCGAGTCGTTTGAACATCGATGTGGGCATGAGGTTAATGCTAGCCCCAAGATCGGCTAATGCATTACGGACGGGGGATTCCCCGATCGAGCAAGGAATTGTGAAGCTTCCGGGATCAATTTTCTTTTGTGGGAGTTTGTTGAGTACTAAGGCGGAGCATTCTTCGCCTAAGTTAACTAATTGCAATGATTCAATTTTCCTTTTGTGAGTTAGGAAATCCCTCATGAATTTTGCATATTTAGGCATTTGGGTTAGGACCTCAATAAAAGGAATATTAACATACAATTGTTTTAGTAAATTTTCGAACTTTGCTAATTGCTCATTGGTCTTTTGACGATTTAACCTACCGGGGTACGAAATTGGAGGAGTCTTGGTGGGCTCTTGATTTGATAAAGAAGCCTTTTCGGGTTAGGGTGCGGGTGGAGTCGTGGTTTGGCTAGACTGGCTTCTTTCATCTGGCGGTAATGGAGCCTCCTCAGGACCCACGGTTCGATTTCTCAATGTGATGAGATGTACTTGAGCTTTTGGGTTGGTTTCGGTATTGCTAGGTAACGCGCCTTGTGGTCTCTCGGAGAAATTTTGAGCTATTTGATTTAATTGTTTTTCCATGTTTTGAATGCTAGCTTGTTGATTTCTAAAATTCGATTCCAATTGTTGAAATCGATCCGAGTTTTTCTTTTCGGTGTCGGAGATGAGGCGAGATACAGTATCTTCAAGCCTTTCTCTTCCACCTTGTTGTTGAGAAAAATTTTGTGGTTGTTGAAAGTTAGTTCGTTGGTTTTGTTGGTTACTACTATTGCCGGGATCTCTCCAACCAAGATTAGGGTGGTTACGCCATCCTTGGTTGTAGGTACCCGTTGGTGGACCCGACGGCCTAGGTCTATTATCAATGTAGCTTACCGTTTCTATTTGGTCATCTACTTCTTTCATACAACTCCAATTTTCATGTGGCCCACCACATCCTTCACAAGCTATAACCGAGGCCGTTTTTGTCATTTCTAGATTTTTTATTTTCGAAGAGAGGGCCTCGATTTAGGCTTGTAAAGAAGTGCTTTCATCAACCTTATGGGCGCCCGGGGCAATAGATTTATTACCTCGGGGAGTGTGCCATTGAAAATTGGTTTGAGCAATTTCCTCAATTTGATTATATATTTCATTTGGGCGATGATTACCTAAAAGTCTCCCGGAGCTAGAATCAAGTGTTTGTCTTGTGTGTGGCAACAACCCATTGTAGAAAGTGGATACTTGTTGCCATACCGCAAGACCGTGATGAGGACACTTTCTTAGTAGCTCCTTGAACCTTTCCCAAGTTTCGTATAAGGATTCCCCATCCTCTTGTGAATATGTATTAATTTCAGTCATTAATTTAGCCGTTTTAGCAGGAGGGAAATACTTATATAGAAACTTTTGGGCTAGTTCATCCCAGGTGTTTACCGAGCCTACTGGGAGGGTGTTAAGCCAAGCCTTAGCTCGGTCTTTTAGTGAAAATGGAAACATCCGAAGGCGAATGGCATCGTTTGATGCTCCATTGATCCGAAAGGTATCACATATTTCCAAGAAATTAGTAATATGTAGATGGGGATCCTCGTCCGCAAGCCCATGGAAGGTTGCGGAGTTTTGAAGCATTTGTATCAAATGCGGCCGAAGTTCGACATTCGGTGCATTGATAGCGGTGCCTAGATTACCTACGGTGGGTCGTAAGTAATCCATGAGGGTACGTTGGTCCGCTATTGGAAGTGGTTCCCCCGAAACTTTCTCTTGGTTTTTAGCTTTAAGTCTTTTTCTGAGAAAGTGTTCGGGTTCTTCTAGGGGTTCTTTTATGTCGCTACTAGAACTGGAGCTCATGCACTATGTAGGAAGTTCAAATGTGGCGCCTTGGTTCCAAGTCCTGCAATAAAGACAGAAAAGAACGCTGGTCAGAAGGTTCACCACGGCCCCGTGTTCAGTGAACACGGCCCGTGGTAAGAGATACAGTGATTATTTTCCGGATCCCTGTTACTGGGGAGTTGGGCACGGCCCCGTGTTGCACCGACACGGCCCCGTGTTCAGCTCTCTGTAACTCGGAAAATAAAAACTGCCAGTAACAATGATGAGCACGGCCCGTGTCCGACCTGGCACGGCCTGTGCTGAGTTCTGCAGAAGCTGAAAAATTAAAAAAAATCCTAGAAAAAAATGAAAAATAAGAAAAAACGATTAGGCTGTTGATTCCAAACTTTCTTAAAATCCTTGTGTCCCCGGCAGCGGGGCCAAAAACTTAATGCGTGGGAAGTGTTATATATATTAGGTGTATATTTTAAGCCCTTTAACACTTTTTTAGCCAAGTTTTAAATTTATAAAACACGATATTTACTAACACTAAACACACATATGGGCAAGTGCACCCATCGTGGGCGAAGTATAGTGTTGGTAAGATACCGAGGTCATCCAAGGACACAAGAGCTTTTAGTACCGGTTTCTCCTCAACGTCTAATCAAATCAAAAAGTTTAGAAAAAATGTTTTAAGCTAAGAAAAATAAAAACTAATTAAAATGCTGAAAAATAAAAATAAAAGAAAAAAAAACAGATAGACAAGATGAATCACTTGGTTCCGACTCGTGTATAGTGTAACCTTTGATTATTTCCGCACTTTTGCACTTATTTAAGAGATTATCTTAGTTATTGTAGTAGGCCCCTCTTTTGAAGGTGACGTTACCCTCAACCCAGTAGTTTGAGTCAGCAAGGATACAATCCTAAAGGGTTGGATTATTGAAAGATAATTAATTAAGTTATTAATGCAAATTATGGTAGGCCCCTCTTTTGGAGGTGACGTTACCCTCGACTAAGTAGTCTGAGTCAGCAGGGATACAGTCCTAAATAGTCGGGTTATAGTATTAATAGTAGTTTAACTTATGAGGGGATCAAAGAGTTTGGACCCCCGCCATCCAATACCGTTAAGTATTGAAGGAGGTCTTACTAAATTTGACCCAGGTCCATTGCAGGACCTCTAAACGCTGAACAATGGCAAGACTCTTACCAAACCGTTCCCTTAACCCCCGACCAGGTAGCCAACATACCTCCATATAGACCGTGGAGATATGAATGGTGAAAATCTTTTATTTTATATAGACAGTAAAATAATGTCAAGACACCACGGACAAACGATAAGGAAGAATCACCTTCAACATAAGAAACTAGTTATTAAAGTCATTAATACAAAAGCAAATAAAAAGTTCGAAAAGATTAGAAATAAAAAGTATTACACTAGACACTTGTCTTCACCAAGTGATGTAAGAGACTTAGGCAAACATGGCCTTTATTGTCAAGAACTCTTACGATCAATCTTGGATCCCGAGACGACTTACACACTCTATGATGGACAATGGATGATGGTGGTGGATGATGGTTTTATGGTGGTGGTGGGTGGTGGGTGAAGTGTGAGAGAGGTGGTGTGCCAAGGGATGGTTTGAGCTTGAGCCAAGCACTCCTATTTATAGGCTGAACAGAAGCTCGGGCACGGCCCCGTGTCCACATCCTTCTCTTTCTTCATTTAATGCAACTTGTCTTATTAGTTGACCACGCCCCCGTGTCCGCTGAGCACGACCCCGTGTGCAGAAGAATCTTTGTACTATGAAGATTTGCCTGGATTGTGCGAATCTTATAGTTGACCACGGCCCCGTGTCCGCTGAGCACGGCCCTGTGGTGGGCAATAGAAGCTTCTACCACTTTGTCTTTTCTGCTGACACTTGGGCACGCCCCCGTGCTGGCTGAGCACGGGGCGTGTTCAGTCTTCTGTTTTCTTGTTTTGCTTGGGAAGATGTTGTCGTGGGGTCGGGTATGTCACGTCTTGTTTCTTTTCTTGTATTTATGTTAGATTTTGATGTCTTTTTGCTTCTTTTCTATACAAGGCCTCCAAAGGAACAGCCTTGATACTTATATAATAACTATTAGTCGTAGGAGTACTTTATTAGGGTGAGACAGTCATTCCAATTACTACTTTAATCATTCTTAAGGAATATCTAACCTCATGGTTAGTCGAACAAATCAACGATCCTGGGCAGCTGATAGCGATTCTCAATCGTTACCTAGTTAGGGTTGCGGTAATCAATGCATAAGCACATTGAGCCGTCTTTCTTAAATAATAATACCGGAGCTCTCAGAATGATAAGCTAGGCTTCATGAACCTTTTTCCTTAAAGCTCATTTGATTGGGATCTTAGTTCCTCTATTTCCGCTGCCGTTAACCTATATGGAGCTTCTACCATAGATACAGCCCTATGTGGGATGTTAATCCTAACTCCACTTGCCTCTCAGGTGGTAAACAGGGTAGTTCTTCAGAGAAGACAATCTAGATAAACAGACACGACAAAGATGCTTTAAATCTCAGGCTTTAGTTCATCTATCGTCACATGTGCCATATAAATGACACATTTTCTTTACGAATGCATGGATGCCTTAAGTAGTGACACTTATTTGGACCATTCTATACTGAATATCTTCTTTGAATACCATTTACTGACTTTAGTATAATATGACCATTAGGATATCTCAGTGGTTCCATGCATTAAACCTCCATACTGACCAGGCATGGAAGCAATCTATGGGACACACTAAGATACACCAACCTTCATATGGCATTTTTATCAATACAGTTTGGCATTTGCAGTTGATAGAAATCAATGAAATAATAAAATAAAATAGCATATATTGTTGTACTCTATCTTGGAGAAAGAGTACTCTAGATTTTATGAATGAAGATTTTTTTTGACAAGAATAGAAGAAATGGTTACTATGTTTTTCTTCGATAAGTTTTACCTTATACTTAATATCTGGAGTTCTTATGGGGAGTTTTGGAAGTTTGCTAAGCTTATGATCTATGAAAGACTTATTAGTACCTGAATCAAAACAGAACTCTTAGCAATAATATCATCGATTTAGGATAAGGGATATACCTGGTGTCATTATTGATATAAATTACCTCTGGCATTCATCATGAGAGTTTAGGCGCTTCCATTCTTAGTCTCTCTATACTTAACTATATCTTCATTGACAGTTTTAGGGCAGTTAGTCCTGATGTAGCCTTTTTCGCCACAGTAGGAACCGACTGCATTCTTTATGTTTCTACATTCATAGGACTGGTGACCATTTCTTTTGCAGATGCCGCATTGCTTTAGCCTTTGCTCTTTTCGACACTGTCCCCGGTGCCTTTTGTCACAGGTCTTGCACACAGGCTTTTTACTAGACTTTTGATAGTTCTTATTGAGTTCGAACTTGCCCTTTTTCTTAGATTTCTGGGAGTTACCCTCTTCTCTTTTCCTTTTTCCGTCAGTATCAGTTTTGACTGACTTACTTCTTAACTCGTCTAGTATGAGTGGTTGACATTTATCCATAGTGGATCTATAAGAAGCAGGCTTTGAAGTCTTAACATGACCTTTTATCTTTGGTGCTAAACCACCAATATATTGTGCATTACGCTTAGATTCTGGGTTAACCGAATAGGGTTCTATCCTAGACAATGAATTAGAATTGGTAACATACCACCGACAGTCTAGATTTTTCATGGTGAGAGTCAGAAAATCTGATTCCACCTTTCCCATTTCATGTCGCGGACAGTAGGTTTTTCTGATAAGGTCCATAAACTTGGACCATCCCTTATTGTATAGGGGTATCTTTCATGTGGACTTTATTAATGTCTTCCACCAACTAAGGGCATCGCCCTTGAATGATTGCGATACATACTTCACAGTGTCTTCCTTAGCACAACCGCTGATATTCACGATGGTTTCCATTTCATCCAACCATTTCCTGCAGTCAATGGCTCCTTTTTCGCCATTGAAGTCTCTTGGCTTGCAAGAGACAAAGTACTCGTAAGTACATCCTTTAGAGGAACGGGGCTCCTCATTATATATCATCTTATTTGGTTCATTCTTCGCATTCGAAGCATGAACAAAGCTCCTCTCATGAGCAAAGGAGTGTGGTTTTAAATGGGATTTGGAGCAAGTAGCATCGGGCTCTTTGAACTTTTTCATGACCTTTCTCATAGCTTTTCCAACAGCTATGTCGTTCACAGCTTGGAGATTAACTTCATTAACATTGAGATTCATATTTGTTGCATCATTACCATTTGTCGCATCATTAGTATCGCTATTGTTGTTTGTCTGATCCGAGTTTGCCATACTCGATACTTGGTACTAAACATCAAATTAAACAATTGCTTAGTTGCATTACAATAGCTAGTCATCATCCTGACGACCTAACATACATTAGCCATGGTATCATTAAACCATATAGGTTAATAGGTTATGAACATTCCTAATGAATGTTATTTGAATGTGTATCAATTACATTTAGCCTAGCTGACAAAAGGACCATCAATGGCATTTAGGGTTTGGACCGAGTCCATTACCTTTTTGACAGGGGATCAAGATGTCACAACTGTCTTTGTCATATAGACGATTTTAGATAGCTCGAAGGCTCACCACAAGGACTTTTTAAAATATGGAACATAAGTCCGTCACGAAGGACGTATGAATGTAGCACACAGGCATGTCACGAAGGGCATATAAGTATGGCACAAGAGGCCATGCCACAAGGACATTTAAATATATATAAGTCATAATCTTATTTGATTAGGGACTTTAAGGTTTGAACATAGTTCTTCACCTTTGGGCAGAGAGTCAAAGACTACATCTGTCATTGCTTTGAAATACGATTTATTTTGGCACATAGGCAAATCAATGAACATCACTAATGGATGTTTATATATATATATATATATATATATGTATATATATATGTATATATATATATATATAATTATTGAAATTGAGGATATTAGTCGTGATCTTATCAGTCTTATAGACTATAAGGATTGGGCATTTCCCATTGCCTTGAACAGTGAACCATAACGGTCACAATTGTCAATGTCACTAATGGACAATGTAATATATAGCACGTAGGCGAAACATCACTAAAGGATGTTAAATAATGTGATCATCGTATTAGATGATATTAGTCATGATCATATTGATCGTTTAGACTATGAGGTTTGGACATAGTCCAGCATTTTTAAACAGCGGGTCGTAGACCACAACTGTCGTTGTCTTATTGGACAACAAGTTTAGCCCATAGGCACTTCATCACTAACGGATGTTTATATTATGATCATCGCATTGATGATACTTACCATGATCAAATCCGATCATATAGGCTTTAAGGCTTGGACGTAGTCCAAATACCTTGATGGCTAGTGTGGTTTCTCAAGTCACACTACCAAGAGTGTTAACATGTTCTTGGATGTTAGCAAAGATTAAATGTCTTAAGAGGGTTTTAC
Organism: Helianthus tuberosus; assembly: GCA_030545235.1. NCBI lineage: Eukaryota > Viridiplantae > Streptophyta > Magnoliopsida > Asterales > Asteraceae > Helianthus > Helianthus tuberosus. Next base: position 119,754,632 of record CM060390.1, on the reverse strand, counting down.
CATCATAGCCATGTCCGTATTGACATGTTGGCTAGATTATACCATTAAGAAGATCTTTTGAAATTATTTAGCAGATCGATAAAGTTCGAATAAAATCGAGACAATTGTTTGATAAAGGATGAAATGAATACCTATATAAAATTTTCAAAGCTTCCCATAAATCATTAGGATATTTACAACAGTGCCTCAATCAGGACTTTTAGTATCTTATTTGTCCACAGAGGACTAAAAGGAAAATATAAGTTCGTATAAGTACTACAGATATTATAAGTTCATATAGGGATTATATTGAAACAATTTTCCCACGAAGGGACTATAAAGAAATGTCATGTCTACAAAGGGTCTATAATGAAGTAACATGTCCACTAAGGGACTATAACGAAATCTCGTGTCCATGAAGGGACTATTTCGAAATAGCTTATCAATAAAGGGATTTTAATGAAATAACATGTCCACGAAAGGACTTTTAAAATAATATTATGTTGACTCGTCAATTGACCAAGAAAATGTGATTCTTAGGAGGTGCCCTTTTGAGGAATTAACACCTACCTAATTACGATCACGTAGCCACGTTCTTTGTGAACAATGGCTTGACCATTTAAGGTCTAACTAAAAGTCAAAGCGTTTATCGTAATGCTTGACTTTTCGGCTTTAAAAGCCAACTAAAAGAATTAGTCACGAAAGGAACACTTACAAGTGGTCCTTTGGACTGAAGAATACTTAATGGGTGCTCCCAATAAGCTCAGGAACCCCCTGAGCCACCACGTGTCCCCACTCATGTCGAAGTTAACTGGTGACTGGTCAAAGCTAGGGCCTACCCTGCCTAGGTTGCGGGGCGCGAAGACCCCTTTGTTTTCTTTCGCGGGCCTCGAGAAACCGTCGATCAGGCACTATAAATGGATGCCATCGGCATTCAGTCCAAACCGCTCACAATTCTCTCTCTCTCTCAAATTTTGTAGTAAAAGTAATTTCTGGGTATAATACCCACTAAAATAGCGAAGCTCTGCCTCGTTGTAAGTATTATAACCCCCGGTTACGTATTAGATAAGATGCCCGATTGATCTAGTGCTCCGTAACGTCTGTCGAGGCTCTGCCTGACGTAGTCGTTGGAGTTCTGTCTCGGGGAGGGTATAACTAATGTAAAATTTGGGTTATTATACTAACGCGTGTGTATTGTTTAATTAATAGATTATAACCAGGAAGTCACAAAGGAAATACCTAAAGTAACAATGTGAGTAATCTCCTTTTTGTGAAACCTTTTTAAACTGTTTTTACAAAACCTCAATTGTTTTAAATTATATTTAACAATTATTGAATATTTGTGATTCTACAATTATCGTCGGTAAGTTGGGGTTTTGTATACAAAATTTGTTACTACACTGTGAGTAGTAACATGACCACAAGTCGGGTTGACAGTACTGTGGGTGGTAATTAAAGTAGATGTAAACAAATGTAATTGCTGGATTGCCCTCAATACTGTACAATGATAAAACCTGTTTTGATTAAATTGGGATTCACTTGCCAGTATTTCTTGCTGATAAAATATTTTTAAACGCGTTTCAGTTAACAAAATATGAAAGCCAAATAGAAGCCAGCTGGACAACACTGAAGGCTTGGAAAAGTGGCTATAAAAGTTACCTAAATAAAGAAGATGTTTTTAATCAATAAATTAGGTTTACTCTATAAACATGTTTGTAATGCAAACTTGAGAATTTCCCATGTATTTATTATTATAAAAATGTGGTATTTTACTCTGATAAAATATTTCCTAACTACGATCCTGATGTAAATTCCGAAGCCAAATTGATAAACACCGATACCACTGATACTGGTTCACGGCCGCCCGTTCCCAAGTGATTAGGGGCCGGGGGTTGCGACAGAGAGTGGTATCAGAGCTACAGCCACTGATTTCAGCCCCAGAAGTGTTCTCGCTGACACCAAAATTTTATCCATTATGTTAGGAAATAATCCACGTAATTATGTGCATATCTGTATATTATTATTTTGAGTTATTTGACAATTTGTTAGTTTACAGTATGAGTGATCAAGGACCATCGGATGCCTATCGTCAATTGTCTAGTTCTCCTAGAGATGAAGGAACTTCTTCCCAGCCTACCCCCTTGGGGTATTCAGCTAACACAGAGGAAGCGATTTTCATATTCAAAGCGCAATTTGAATAGCCATTCCCTACCAAAAAGAGTGGATGTTCCAGTCGGAGAGCTCACGAGCGTAGGAAAAGAATTAGGAACTTACAGCAACAGAGAGCTTTAGCATCTGCAAATAGGGAGATGAATGCCCAGACTCAGGATATAATCAATAGACGATTAGCCAATTTCCACATACTAGCTACCACTGCCGCAGACCCGAACTTAGAACAAATCATAGCACCACAACCACTACCATTGTTCCCAACTCAACCCATGGAAATAGAACCTAACCTAGGAGACCAGATTCCATTACCTGCTTTCGACCCAACCGAAATCCCTAGAGTCCTAGCACCCCATCCTCCAGATTATGACCCATGGTTTGACGACCACATGGATTGCTCAGAACTTCACCCACAAGAGGAGCCCATGCCAAACCCAGTAGCACCTTACCCAAACCTTGACCCTCTAGATCCATACTGGGATAACGACCAATATATCAGGGAAATCCTAGAAAACCCATACCCATACGAAGAACCAATGCCACAGTACCCTGACCTGATACCAGCACCCGCACCACCTATGAGCACCGAAAACGTGCAAGAACTTCGCATCTTTGGTGAGGAGTTATTAGATGAAAGTGAAAAGATAAGACAAATAAGGGAGAGGCTCGTTTGGAAATACGACGAGCGTATCATGCAATACTGGATGAACCCCTATCAATAATATATATATATATATATATATAGGATAATTATTGCGAGAACCGCGAGAACCAATGTGAACACATGGCAAAATTGTAATTAATTATATTTTATAAAAAAAAACATGCGCTCCTTTATTTTGTTCGATGTCGTCTTCTTTTCTTCATACATTCGCTGTTCGCTGTTTCAACCTAGGGTTTCGTTGGAGATTCTGCTCAATCGGCGACTCAATCAACGGCGGCGACTGGTTATACGACGGCGACGGACGGCGACGGACTTCTGCATAAGGTATATCTTCTCTGTTGTATTTTTCAAACTAGGGTTTCGTTGGTGATTTTGCTTAATCGACTACGTGGTCTACGACGGCGACGGACTTCTGCAGGTTCCCGGCGGCGTATACATTCACATTTTTCGGGTGGGAGGTTCAATTTTGATACTGATTTCGTCGTTGGTATACTGATTTCGGACACTCATGGCTTCGTCTGACTCGTCTCGTGTTGGAGTTGAACCTGCGGCATCTGATGAGCATCATACAACATCTTCTTCATATCATCCACATCACGATGCTGGTTTTTGTGGCCCATCTGATATTAATGTAAATCCTATTTCTGCTGTGGGTCCGTCTGATGTTGATGTTGATGTCCATACCTTACCTGCTGTCTTACCTGCTGTTAATCCAAATGAAAGTTGCAATCCTGTATTTACAACAGTTACAAAACCAGCTGCATCTCGACACACCCTTCATGGGTTTGAAATACAAACGCTTGATTCAATGTTTACATCAGGCAATGTAGGTTCTGAGACTGCTATTTTATCTGATCAATCGTTATCAGTTGACACCACATCTACTGGTAAGACAACATCTACTGGTAAGACAACATCTACTGGTACAGCACATACAAGCACAGAACATCAACAATTACAATTCATTCGGTTTGAAACAAAAGGTATTTTGTGTCCATTTTATGTAAAACATGACTTATTCAATTATATACTCCTTTGTATCATGTTCACAACTGTTTTATGTTGTACATTATGATTACTCAATATTATATGCACATGTGCATTTTCTTAACTGCATGTTTATAATTTATTTATGTTGTACATTATGATATGCACGCGTTCATTGTGTTAAGATCCTCATATTACAAATTATGCATCATATCAAATTATGTTACAATGCATCTCAAATTATGTTACAATGCAAATTTATGCACATGTGCATTATGATTAAAAAAAACAAAATAACTTTCTCGTACATTAACTGCCAATGCACATGTGCATATTAATTATAATTATACTATTCGTCCCTATATCATGTTGACAAGTTTTTTTTTTAATTTATTAATTATTTATCACTATCATTTAATTTATTAATTATCTCTTACAGGAACGATTACGGCTGCCATACATGCTACACCTAATGGCACCCCGTATTGGATACCCCAAGTTGATGTTAGATACCTTCCTGTGGTAAATAGTACATTTACGCATTGGGAAGATGTTGTCATGATGTACAATACGTATGCTACACAATCTGGGTTTTCTACTCGTATCGGTACATCGAAGAACAAAAAGTATCATGACAATCCTAATATGAAAATCTCCACTCATAGGTATATATTATGTTCAAGAGAAGGACAACCACGGGTCATAGAATCTGACCCCAATGCTCCATCAAAAAATGCTCCAACCATATATGATAAATCCAAGAAACAACACAGACGAAGCCGATTCACAGTTTCCGGATGTCGTGCGCGTATCAAAGTGAGTTTTGATCGTGTTACCGAACAATATAAAATATATGATTTCATCGCCGCGCACAACCATTGCATGATTGGTAGCGATCACGCCAACATGTTAAAACAAAGCAGGAAACTTGGATTTGAGGAGCAACAATTCATCCACAAAGCTAGTCTTAACAAAATCGGCCCAACTGTTGCACATAACATTCAAGCATCACTTAAAGGCGGGCCTCAAAATGTTCGTGGCACAACAGTAGATTTCAAAAATTGCTCTAGAGATATACGTGCATTCATCGGTGAACGCGATGCAGACATCCTCTTACATACCATGAGATCTCGAGTTACCAATCTTAATGATTTCTATTATGATTCTGTCATAGTTGACAATGAGTTGCGATCTTTCTTTTGGGCTGATTTCGTATCATTGCGAAATTACGAGGCTTTTGGTGATGTGTGTGCATTCGACGCTACATATGACACCAACAAGTAAGATACTGTACTTTTTCACCATGGGAAATTATTAATATTTTTTTTAATATCATATGTTTTATTTACAGATACAAGATGATTTTTGTGCCATTCACCGGAGTTGATCACCATAAAAAATGTGTTATCTTTGGCGCTGGCATGTTATACGACGAGACTATAGAGTCGTATACATGGTTACTAAATACCTTTCTGGCTGCACACAAGAAACAACCAATCTTTGTTCTCACTGACCAAGACGCATCAATGAAACAAGCTGTGTCAACCGTTTTCACAAACTCTATCCATCGTTTGTGCATGTGGCACATAATGAGAAAACTTCCATCCAAGGTAAACACTCTATTTTTAATATTAACACGGTTCCAGTTACATCATATATTATGATTAAATAACTCCTTTTTATTGTCCATGTTTTTTAATTTGTAGATTTCAAATGATATCCTTGATAATACCACTCTTCGTTCGTCAATACATAAGCTGGTTTGGAATTTATTCATCACACCACAAACATTTGAAGAAAGATGGCATTTGTTAATGGATGAATATCACCTAGACAATCATCCGTGGCTTTGTGAGATGTTTGCTATACGTCATGAATGGGTCCCGTGTTATTTTAGAGAGATACCCATGTGTTGTTTGATGAAGACTACGTCCAGATGCGAGAGCTCAAACGCGCGTTTTAAAGTCAACTCGTCAGAAACTAACGCATTAGTTCAATTTTTAATGTGTTTTGAAACCAGTATTGATGCTCAACGGCATACACAACGAGATCTCGAGTTTAAAAGCGATATGTCGACCCCTCGTTTATCTACCGGTCTTCGCATAGAGGCACACGCGTCTCAAACATACACATGGTCCATGTTTCTTGAAGTTCGAAAAGAAATATACATGGGCATGTTCCATTGCATGCCAATTGAACGTCCCGGAACGATTGACATAAAAAATTACACTGTTCGTCACTGCAAATCAAACATGGCTTATGTCAATGAATTCGAGGTATGTCCTTACTATCCAATATGTTTTAATGTTCAATATACACATGTTCAATATGCACATATGCATGTATCAAATTTTGTCATGTTATGTATACTGTCTGCCTGATTAATTTTTTGTTATGCACATGTGCATGTATCACAATTTTGATTAATTTTTGTTATGCACATGTGCATATATCACAATTTTGTATTCTGTATATATTTATTTTAACCTTCTGTTCGATTAATTTTTTGTTATGCACATGTGCATGTATCACAATTTTGTCTTATGTGTATACCTATTATAACATATTATAACCTTCTGTTTGATTATTATTATTATTATTATTATTATTATTTTTTTTTTTTTTTTTTTTATACACATGTGCATGTATCAAAATTTGTCTTATGCTATTCAATTGTTCATATATCAAACAGTGTATTTATTTTATTAACTTATTCACTTGTTCATATTACCTTTCATGTATTCATTTTTTTTATAATATATGTTATGCACATGTGCAGGTGTCGCTCAATGTACCTGCACAAAAAGCAAGCTGTACATGTCTTGGATTCACTCGTGTTGGATATCTATGCCGACATATATTTTGTATATTCCGTTACAATGAAATTGAACGGATACCGTCCCATTACATCACTCCACGTTGGAAAAGAGATGCGCTTCCGTCAGCTGTTCATAGCATATCTAACATATACTCATCTAACAACAGCGAGTTTGCTATCATCCACAATGAAATAATGGATTTAGTCAGTCAATGCACAAACCGACTGAGACGCAATCCTGAACAACTACGTTCCTTATCTTCTGAGATCAAACACATCAGAAACCGCGTATTCGAATCGTTTCCGTGTGATCCTCAGCCTCGTTCCGTTCAAAAAACTGCAAACATCAGTGACATCTTAAACATACCTTCAAATCTAAGCAGAAGTGTCCATCCTCCGCAAGGTATTAGAAACAAAGGTTGTGGGACCAAAAAACAATGGATCGGCCCCGGTGGTCCAAACATTAAAGATAAACGAAAGAAAGCCGGTAAACGACAAAAAGCCGCCCGCTTATGCAACAAATGCAACAAGTATGTATTTGACCATGATTCTCGCAATTGTGAAAAAATCAAAGCTGCCAAACTTGCTGCACGAGCAGATAAACGTGCTGCTGCTATAGCCGCTGGACTACCCGACCCGTCTGATTCCGATTTTGATGAAACTGATGTTGATCTCGATGACACCGATGATGATACCAATGATGAAATCGATGAATATAATTCTTCTGATTACGATGCATCTGAATACCCTGCCTCCATGCAAAAACCTCCCGTACCTGAGCGAACAAATATTAAGCGTGAACCTGAACAGTCTTTTGATCCTGATCAAAGCCTTAGGCGTTCAACCAGACGTCGCAAACCATCCAAGATATCTCGTGATTCTTGATTGATTTATTATGTATTACAACTTATGACTACCGAACTTATCTAATTATGAACTTGTATATTTATGAATACTAATGTTTTTTTTTAGTAACCATTTAACTTACAGTGTTGATATTGATGCTTGACTTGTCATATGCACATGTGCATATGTATTTACAAGTTGTATATACCCTTTTTTAAACCACCTGTTTAACATTATGCATTTTACTAATATGAAGTTAAAACAATTTTGTTAAATATACACAATTGTAATAAATTATACAAACCTAACATTTAATCTGTGTGTTTTATCACTTCATACACATACTGTATGCACGTGTGCATACAAGTCATTTAATTTACTAATCAACTGTGTGTTTTATCACTTCATGCACATACTGTATGCACATGTGCATACGGGTCATTTAACTTACTAATCAACGTAACATTCCATATTTTAACAAACATATACATTTATAATTAATAACACTGTATGTACATGTGCATACGAATCATTTAACTTATTAATCAACGTAACATACCATACTTTAACAAACATGTAAATTTTGTAACTAATAACGTGCATTTATATCACTTTATGCACATGTGCATATGGTCATTTAACCATATTAAATTCACGTGCATAAACAACAAACAACACTAACTTGTTACTGTAACCATGATAATTCACCATATTAGTTCACCTGTGCATAAACAACAAACTATATGAACTATAAATCCAAACATTTATCACCATATCACCTATCCAACATAACAATTTCTACAATACACATTACCAATTTGCTAAAATTCCAACTTCTCAATATATCAACCAACAAAAATATTAGTAACATGATTATCTAGTTCCAACCACAACTAACCAAAAATGTAACATTCATCATAACTGTACCAACTTGTTACCTTCCTAACACAACCATCTAACATGTCTTACCAAATAAAACAATCCAAACATAACAGTTTAATGTTCAAATATCACTAATTAACTAGAAATACTACCTAATTGTCATGAACTACTACCCTCAAACTTTATCCCCATTCTTCCATTTGCTAAGAGTGTTCCAGATTTTTTCTTGTTTTTCTCCATCTTTTTCCAACAACTTCCGCATTCTTTCATCTTCCAAATTTTGTGTTGCTTTTCTTGCGAGGTACATAACCGTTGCCTTGTACACGTTCACCTCTGATATTAACAGTTTTGTTGCTATCTTCATCCTCAGATTTTGTAATTGCATATCTTGAATATTTTTTTGCGTACTAAAACCGCATTCAAACTCGACATCACTCCCTTTATACATCTCCATGTGCCTCATAGCAAACACACCACAATCGTTGAAATTATCGCTCGTCGCCCATTCCAGTTTTTTCTTCGTCAACGGTGCGGCTGCCATGCGTGCCGCGCTTGGATGTTTAACATTCTTCAAATAGCCAACAATGTAATTTTTCTACAAAAAAAATAATAATAGTTAGTGTTACTACATGTCATATTCATATATCACTATTTTCAAATATAACATTTAATATAAAAAATATATACTTACCACTTTAGATAGCGTTCCATTTTCTTTAAAACTTCTTCCTGCTGAAAGTCTATAAAACCCGCGGTTACTCACCATATTATCAATTACTTCGACCTTTGCGTTCTCTAAATCAAAGCATATTATATAGAAATGCTTTCTTTCTATCATTGGTATTATTATGATGTTAAATTCCTTTAACTCCAACATTTTATTGTTACACTCAACAACCTCCTTCAAGTGTGCCTGTTGTTCCGTCTGTTTCGTTTTCAACACATAGTCCGGCTGCACATTACATAAATACATGTCACACACAAGTATAAATATCCTAAATATGATTGTTAAACATGAATTATAACACACTTACGATAGTTGTCGTATAACACCATAATCTCCTTTTCCCTGATGTTTTGTTTTTTTTCTCTTCGTAATTCAAAATAGCCGCCCAACAATCTATCACGTTTTGTGAGATCCATTGCCCAACCTCCAATGTGTTTATCAAAAATGCGCGTGTTGTCATTCCATGTGATGTTTCAAAAATAGTTGAGCTGTAATCGTCACAATAAATTACATCAGTTATGTTCCGTATGCACATGTGCATAGATTACATTACATATACTATACACCATATTTTTTATGCCACAATTCATCAGCCCATATACCTACACTACAATTTTTAACTACCATCCAAATCACAATCAGTTATGTTCTGTATGCACATGTGCATAAAATACATTACATATACTATACACCATATTTTTATGCCAACATTCATCTGCCCATATACCTACACTATATTTTTTAACTACCCTTCAAATCACAACAGCCGCTAACCTAATCAATCGCAACCAACCATAACCTTATAACATGCGAACAATATAAACAACCCACCTAATTATTCTGAATTTATCGATTAAATGCTTTATATGTCAAAAGTTTATGTCATTACTAAACAACTTGCTTCCTATATTACAATATGTAACATATTTTTAAATAAAAATTAATGCATATTTAATCTTACTTGAATGTCATGCTGATCTCTTTCTTCTCCTTTTCAACATCTATTTCTTTATCGTCCACATTACATTTTTTGCTCTCCACACTACAATATTAATTTGTACATCAAATTGAAATTCTAAATTATTATGTCACAACAAATAATAACATAACATTATAATACACATCCATACCTTCGTTTGTTGTCGATTGTTGTCATCAAATATTGCCATAACGTTTTTTCATCATCATTTAATGGCTCATTCATGTCAACCACATTTGTATCTCTACCACTCACATGTACGTTAACCTTTGTATCTTTAACACTCGCATGCACTTTTGTTCCAAAGTCTGCTTCTGGTGAACTTTGTGAGCTTTGCGAGCTTTGTGACAACAACTCAAAACTCGGTACGGTGTTATCTACTTCTTTCCTCCTACGTGTTTGCCTCTTCATAACACTCTTTTCCGTTTCAGCCCACTTGATAGTCTCACCGACAACTTTGTCTAACTTTATATCCCCATCGTTTTGTGTCACTCCATCCACCTTCGTTGCACCACATTCGTCATTTTTTGATACACCGTCCAACACATCACCTTCATCTTTTAAACTTCTTTTTCTTGACCTTGTAAACACCTTCATTCCACCTTTGATTTTAACATTAACCTTTTTGTCTTTTTCACGCTCCATCACTTTGTTTTCTTTGCTGTCAACCATCTCCTTTGTGCTTATCAAAACCGACATTTTGTTTTCACCTCTAAACGTTCTTTCATACTCCCTCACTAACTCTTCAACCTTCTCATTCTTTGGATATTTGTAGCAAATATCATCCAACTCTTTATTTAACAACTCTTTTTTGCTTAATGTCTCAGCCATTAAACTTTCAACCATACGAACATGCTCCTAATTAATAACACATCAATAAAACAAAGTTAGTACTATCAACCCAACATTATGCATATTCAGCAGATTTATCACATTATAAAACACGGTTATGCACATGTGCATGAGTTATATGTTCATATCATCCTAACATTATGCACATGTGCATGAGTTATATGTATCATATTCATCGTATCCTAACCACTAACCCCACCACATGTCTATTAACCTAACACATATCTATGTCAACCACATACAATCTACAAAATACAAGTTATTATTTTAAACAATATAATCAACGAAAGCTGGATCACAGTTCTAATTTCATAAAAAAAATAAATAAATAAATACCACTAACCCCACCACATGTCTAGTAACCTAACACATATCTATGTCAGCCACATACAATCTACAAAATACAAGTTATTATTTTAAACAATATAATCAACGAAAGCTATATCACGGTTCTAATTTCATAAAAAAAAACAAAAAACAAAATAAATAAATAAATAAATGAATCACGTTAAAACATTATACGTACCTCAAACGTCACATTTTTCTTTTCGCCTTCATTCTTATCTACCATTTGCTCCACTTTCTTCATTCTATCCTCTTTCGTTTCATGCCCCACATCAACTTGAGTGTCGACATATCCTTCACGTAACGCCCCTTTTCCAAAACCGCCATTCTTTATTTCCCATGTCTGCCTTCTGCTCAACATTTCTTTAGTCCAGAATAATAATGGACTCGATGTTCGGACTGTATTGATGTCCCCACACAATGTTCTATCCACATATAACATCTGCACATGTGCATTATTACCATATGTGAAAACTATATATATATATATACAAACTAAAAACAAAATAATTTATACAAAAAAATACAAATTAATTATATATCTTATTTCAAACATAACACTTAACTTACCACCAATATTGTAAGATCCCCATTAAAATATTTTGACGTGCTATCCCGTTGCCATCCATCTTTGCTCATCTTCATGCTATCACAAATATATTTGCACCAGTTCACATCTTCAACCGCCACATCTTCGCCTAAGCATTCCAGAAAATCAGTTTTGCATCTACCATCTTTGTTTATTTCCACCATTGTATTCATGAACAATGTCAAAAAATCATATTTAAACATTATGCCATCCTCCGTTGGGTTATCTCTTAATCTATCGACAATTCTACTCGGTGTTATTGTACGCCCTTTGTATAAACTCTTCCACTCAGCCAATATCCCAACTTCCTCATCTTCTTCTTCTTCGTCTTCGTATTCTTTCACATCAGATTCTATATCAGACCCACTGTTTTTATCATTATTTTTCCCCTGTTGTTCATCTTCTGTTCTTTCTGCTCTTCATTCTCTTTATCCTTCTTTTTCTCCTTCTTTTTATACTCTATATCAGCCCCGCTGTTTCTCAATCCCAACAACTCGCTAATAACAGTTTCGTTATTTTCAATGTTTCCAACAGTCAACTTGATTGCCATATCTTTCCCGCTAAAATTGTCTACCACAAAATGTGACATCTTCGCTGGCAAGCTATCAGTTTTAAGCTTCATAATACTTCCAAACCCCATATTTTTATTGCTACCAACTGTTGTTTAGAGAATGTGTTTAACCCCACCAAAAGTTGATGTGGAGATATCCGTGTTCGTATCGATTGCCAATTATATACCCTCGTAACCTTTTTACTCACCGTCTTCTTAACTTTCGGTGACACAACTTCTTCATATGAATCTGTTTATCAACATAATAACATGCACATGTTATATAATGTACATGTGAATTTCAAATTTTTATTAATTATTTTCAATAACATGTACCATCACTATCACTGTTATCAACTTTGGTGTCTTTCACATGTATTCGCGATCTTACAATCCTTTTGTTCTTTGTCTTACATGTTACATCCAAACCTTCGGTTGTTTCTTCGTGTTTCCGTTTGATAGTCCTTCTTTTTACATCAACACATTTAGTTGCATCATTTCGTTTCTTTATGCTTTTTTTCCTTTTGTGTGTTCTTTTCCCCCTTTAAAATACATGAATTCAAAAAATTAATGCGTTTGCGCAAGTTATAACATTTGGAAAAAAAAACTGTTAATGCACATATGCATAAATGCATATTGCGTCATTAACAATAATAATATTAACAGTAAGTTATCAACACTTTCTAACCTTTTTGCTTAACAACCGCATGCTCATCTTCTGTCGCATCTGGCATTCTTTTCGACCCTTCATCTCTCGGCTGCAGGATAAACGTAACTTTCTTTGTTTTTTTTCCATTTTACTGCATACAATGAGAATGTATATTAACACACACGAATAACTATAACTGTACAACTATAACTATTAGCCATTACCTCGGACAGACAGTAAATATCGGATGTAATATAATTATGCACATGTGCATACAGATTCGGACATACATTAAATATCGGATGTAATATAACTATGCACATGTGCATACAATACATTAAATATCGGATGTAATATAACTATGCACATGTGCATACATACAGTAAAGAGCGGCTGTGCAACTATAACTATTAGCCATTACCTCGGTCAGACAGTAAATATCGGATGTAATATAACTATGCACATGTGCATACAGACTCAGACATACATTAAATATCGGATGTAATATAACTATACACATGTGCATACAATACATTAAATATCGGATGTAATATAACTATGCACATGTGCATACATACAGTAAAGAGCGGATGTAATATAGGATGTAATATAACTATGTACCTCGAACAGACAGTAAATATCGGATGTATTATAACTATGCACAAGTGCATACATACATTAAATAGCGGATGTAATATAAATATGCACATGTGCATACAGACAGTAAAGAGCGGATGTAATATAAATATGCACATGTGCATTCCAAATCAAACATAAACACATAACCGTATGCACATGTGCATTCCAAATCAATCTCTATCACAAACACATAATCGTGACCTACATCGGTTGTAATCTATATGAACAAGCACATAATCGGATGTAATCTACATGAACAAGCACATACATGAACAAGCACAAAGAACTTTGTATGAACTTACATCGGCTGTATGAACTTTCAAATTCGTAATCAATGCAACGACGTATGCTCTTCGTAATATATAAACCTCGTCCTCGCCGAATATGCTGAGTATGACCGTTTTTTGCCCTAAATCGATTTGGTATTTGCCCTAAATCGATTCGGTATTTGCCCTAAATCGATTCGGTATGCCGTTTTTTGCCCTAATTTCCAGCCGGCGATTAATGTGCAGACGGATATTGATTGGAGACGACGATCGTATGGCGAAATTGCTGATAAACTTCTGGAATTGGGAGCGTCAGTGAGTATGAGGGATTGAGTATCGAGTATCGGCGATTTGGGAGAGTTGTGTTGGTTGTGATAGTTGTTGGACTTGAAAGTGTACTATAGATCATATTTGAATTAAACGCTGACGTCCGTGAGCGCGATTTTATAATTTTTTTTATTATTTACAAAATTGCCATCTGTTCACATTGGTTCTCCCGGTTCTCGCAATAAAGGTGGTTCTCGCATGAACCTCACCCTATATATATATATATATAGGGAGATGATCATGCGAGAACCACCTCTTATTGCGAGAACCGCGAGACCCAATGTGAACACAACCAAAAATGCCTAAAAATCACACAAAAAATGTTTTTTTGAATTTTTTAATATTTTTTATAAAAAAATCGCAACTTTTCGAAGCCAAAAAAAAATTTTGGCTTCTAAAAGTAGCGATTTTAACATAAAAAATATTAAAAAATTCAAAAAAAAATTTTAGATTTTTTTTTTATTTTTAAGATTTTTTTAGGTTTTTTTGGGGGTTTAGTTTTTAGCATTTTAGCTTGGGGGGGGGGGTTTAGGTTTTTTTTTGGGGGGGGGGGGGGGGTGGGGTTAGGTTTTTTTTTTAGGTTTTAGTTTTTAGCATTTAGCTTGGGGGGGGGTAGGTTTTTTTGGGGGGGGGGGGGGGGGGGTTAGGTTTTTTTTAGGTTTTTTTAGCTATTTTAGGTTGTGTTCACATTGGTTCTCACGGTTCTCACAATAAAGGTGGTTCTCGCATGAGCTCCTCCCTATATATATATATAGGACAATGCTCTACAAGAAACCCCATTTTTTTAAGAAACTTAGTAAACTCAACATGTGGCTCTCATCTGTCCACGTATCCCATAGCCATATCATCTTCCTTTTTGAATAGAAGGGTATATCAGTAATTGTCCCAACCTAAGATCTTTTCCCAAGTTGATTTGACTTTATCAATTAATGCCCATCAACTCCATTGTACAAATCACCAAACCCCATATTTCTTTTTCATTATTTCTTTTTACATCTTCTCCATTAACATCTTCTCAACAAGTTCATGCTTTCTCCATTAATGTCCATGGAGACAAATCCACCAACATCCGAGTTAATGTCGCCGGTCCACAAGCCACCGATATCCAGGATGCCGCCGCTTAGGGAGTTGCTGCTTTCACCACCGTCGTTTGGCTCGTTCAGGTCCTTCATTTTACCCCAATTTTATTAATTTTCATTTATTCATGACCTGATTCTTTAGATTATCAATCGTAATGCTAGTATTATAGATCTATTTCGTGAATTCTGATGGAAATTTGTTTTCGTAAAGCTGTTTCTTCATCGATTTGTCTCGGTTATGATTGGCACAATTGTTTGTTTTTTTCCCGTTGTGGTTAATTTTTTGGACTATATTTTATGCAACGATGTAGATCTGGATCTTGATTTCGCGACCTGATTTTTCATAACTTGTTGAAATTTTGAGCTTGGGGGACTGTGTGGATGTTTGAGTCATGGATAAATGCTTTTGGATGCGTTGGGAAAGTTTATTATGTTAAGATTATGATATGTAAATTGTAAATGGCTCGTTTCATATTACACGTTACATACTAAATTTCAAGTACATAAATGGCCGGTTTCATATTATACCTTACATGCTTGAATAGTTGAATCGTTCAATTTCATTTTACCCATTTCACTTTTTTTCTTTTCAGCCGATTATAGAATATGGGTTTTGAAACACGAACACCAAGTATAATAGTTAATAGTTATGTCTGGTTAACGACTTAACGATTATCTTATCTTTTTGTTACTAGGATGGTGATGGATACAAGGGAAACAAGATCCAATTCTCGGGACCGTTGGTTTCGTCAAACGTGGATCAGATGCTTAAGGATCATGACCATGTTTATGTTATAGCACAACACAACTAACACGTGTTATAGTGTGAGCTTCAGGACATGCATGTGTTACATGTGACGTGAAACCCATGTACAACGTAACACGTGTTAGTGCTATGTATTTTCATTTACTATTAATATGTAATGTGAGACTCTTGTTGTTTTCTCTAGTACAC